>AP025365.1:2500000-5000000 GCA_030295005.1 Cephonodes hylas
ATAATAAAGCTAAAAATAAACGCGCCGAAAAAAGCCTTGCCGTTTGTAAACAATAATTCGCATATTTCTGACATACACAAGACGTATATTTTTTTTGTCATGTTCACCAGAAACTACGAGAAACTTTTTTGTTCTCAGAAGTATCAACAAACGCAGACCGAGAACAAATATTTGCGCAGAAGCCAACATTTGTATCGATACGGGATTCGAAACCACAGCCGCTCGTTTAACTATCGAATCATTTTCACAATAACACCCGAATTTATAAATTTCTATGAAGAAAAGGAATATGGGTGTGAATCAAATATTACAACATGTGACATGATAGAAAAATCAAACTTTCACTTACATCTTCAAATCAAGCACATTGTCACGTAAAAGGAACCTTATTCTCTAGGAATAAAGTTTATAATAATTTATTGATTGAAAGTATTATATGTCACAGACAAACATATGTTTAAACATCTCATTTAGCACCTATATATTATGCTAATAACCATTGCATAACATTACACCCATTTAGATTTTTATAACTACTTCTTTTTTGGTTGGTTTGGGTTTTTCTTGGTTCATATTCCAAAAATTATAAATCATAGAAATTTTATATGTTAGCCATGGTAGTGGCAATGAGAGAAGAATGTAGACTAAAAATATGCAACCATTAAAATAATGCAAAAAATATTACCTAATATATGAACAATTATTAACTTAATGTATTTGCCATTAGTTAAAATTCATTTTGTAACAACATGTCTGTGATGTGATAACAATTTGAAATGCATCATTCTAAAGATTAGAATCTAAACCTAAAGAGATGAGACATGCTAAATATGTTATAATCAGTGTTGGGCAAATGTTAATTGAACTAACAATTAAAAATTAACAATTAATTAATTGTATTTGCAGTGACAGCAACTAACAACTGATTAATTATTAATAAAGTTTTTATACAATTAACAATTGATAAATTTTTAGTTATTTTGCCAAAAAAAAATTGACAAGTAACGATTAACAATTAATTTTTTTACCAAGTATTAGTTCAAGTATTGGGTACATGCGTGTGCGGATTTGTTAAGTTTAGTGTCCCTACCTAGTCATAAAGAGTATATGAGATAATTAACGTTAAACATCTACAAGGTTTGCGGACCACCTTTCCGTACAAAATAGCAAAATTTAATTGTTAGTTTTAATTTTTTCATCAATCGATTGAAAAAAATAATTGCAATAATTTAATCGCGAGCTGCAATTGATGTGCATTAGTTTAAATAATTCAATTGTAACGCGCGATTAATGGTTAATTGCAATTGAATCAAATTCAATTAATTTAATTGCAATTAATTTTTTAGTCAATTGATTAATTCAATTAAAACTTAATTGATTGATGCCCAACTCTGGTTATAATTAATAATAAAAGAGTGAGGTTGATGTACAATTTGTGATAATTAGTACTACCATTTTAAATATAAACTTAGATGCTAAACTAATTCTAATTAGAGTGTGCCTTGACCAGTTAAATAAAGCCTAAGAAAGCATCCAAAGCATAAAACACAAAAGCAGAGCTGAAGTGAATTGTCACCTAATTTCACAACCCTCTATGAACAAATTATTCATAAGGTATCAAAAGTAGGATGTTATTTCTTTGTAACAAAACATTTTCTTATCAGGTTATGAAATTAGGTAACAATTGATAAACTAAATGTAGGGAAAGTTTTATTCCATGCATATGATTACAAAAATTCTCACCTGAGCATAATTCTGAAGTTTTCTAACTGTCTTATACTATTTGATAATCTGGCAAAAGCATTAAACAATGCTACAATTTCAGTTCTCTGTAATCTTTTATGAAGTTTGTGTCTCAAAGCTAGCTTCCCTTGGGCTGGATCACTTTCAGGTTTATTCCATTGGCCAGAGAACAGTATTTTCAATGCAGTCCCCAATCCTTGTGTCTGCAGCTTGCCCCATAGTTTACATTTATCACAACCAACACAATCCATTATCCTTGAAATGTTGCGGAAGTGGTCACGGAATTCGCTTTTCAATACTGCAGCTTGGCTGCCACCAGTGAACATGGAGGATTCATTAAAATGCTCTGGGAATGAGTATATTACACCAAGCATATTGCGAATTGCATCTCTTGTTTCATCATCCTCAATGGGATTGCCTGTGAAGTATTCCTCATGTTCTAAATAAGGACCAGCTTTGGCTAATGCTCTCATTTCTAATAAATATACAAAGTACAAATTTTTTAGCCAGTTTGTACTTTCACCCATTGTCTGAGAGGGGTCAAATCTCCTCTGAAACTCTTCCAAATTGGGACCCCATTCACCTTCAGGAGGAGCTGCAAACCCAACAGTTTTTTCTGATAGTAAATATTTGGAGCTCAAATGAATATTAATGCTAGTATGTAAACCAGATATGGCCCTGTAAAAAACTCTCTTCTCCAAGCACATATTACTTAAATCTGAGCTCAAAACAAATGGGAAAGACTCATATGGATTAGGTTTTGGCCGAAAGCAATTCTCCTGGTAAATACTTCTCCAAATTCTATGTGCAGAGGGGCCCTTGTAGCCTGTGTATCTTTCAGGATTGAGGGTCAGGTCAACATAATCTGCATCAATATCTCTATCATCACTTTCGCAGAAGTTGTCGTGTGTTTGATCATAGACTTTCCATTTTGCAATTTCATATTGATTGGCAGCACTAATGGTCATGTTTAGGAAGCCTAGTTGAGGGTCGTGATCTGCATCAGAGCCGCAATCTGACTGAGCCTCCTTGGAGTATTTTAAGGCCGGAGCCTCGTCTGCGTTGTCATTGTTGTATCCATTTTCGTAGCCAGGAACACTTTCTTTCGAACATGTTTTTATATGGCAGTACTTCATGGCACATCTACTGTCGTCGGCCCAGAAAGGACATTCCTTCTTCAAATTCACTTTGTAGAATCGAAAATAGTCTTTAGTCACAAGGCTCTGGATCCGAGGGTATATTTTCACATTGTTGAAGTAGTCAATCGTGTCTACATTACACGAACAGTCTCCGAGGGCGCCGTGTAGATCGTCGAAGCACGCAGTACTATCGCAAGGCTTAGTTTCGTACAACACACTGTCTTGCCCAACCGCTTGGACAACAACTAGAGCGAAAATTATAAACACGGTACAATTTTTTTTATGCGCCATTCTCAATAAAGTTCTATCTAACACATGAGCGCTGACTAACTGACATGCGAACATTCCCACTGCACATTAATGACTGGGGTCGGGGATGAGTATTCACATTGAAGTGAAAGTAAATACGCTCAACTCAACAACGGGGGACGTGCACATACGAACGTTTCACTAAACATGATTTCAGACTGTTTTGACAGGTGACAGTGAATTAGGAATCCAGTTTGACAAATCGATCCCCAAAGCTCGCGTATTCCACGTCAGAAATAGTAGAATGTCGTCATAGAGCTATTATCTTTGTTCCTCTTATCGTTATGCAATTGTGTGTCTTGCTATAACGCTTAGTTTATTTACTTATAAATATGGAACGTGATTTGTGATCATTGTCAAATAATAGACAAATGTCATTGTCGCGAAATGTTGCTAGTTCTAATAATAATAAACCAACTTGTTGCAAGTAAAACCGGTGGCGCTACAATCGCACTTACTGATGAAAGTTTAGAAAAGAACTTTATGTAGAGAAAAATTAAATCAATACATAATTTATGGATGAATTTTCTAGGAAGTTCATTTATTAATCTTTGGCAGCACGGTGACACGATTACTACTATGGCCAAGACGTTCTCAGTTCACTCTTCGGGTCCGGCATTCTTACAGGTTTGTCTTCATATTTTTAGAATATGGGATTTTTCGGATATGATCGTGGATGTATGTATTTACTTACCATCACAAAATTTTACAGGCACTAACCATTGAATTTGCTAATAGAGCTTAAGACATTTTTGAGCTTTCATATTTCCTTTTCCAATTTTTCGCCATAGCATCAATTGGGTAGATTAAGAAACTTAAAAAAACCATTCCGACTATAAGCAGAGATTTTGTTTTGTTAACAAGTGAAACCATATTTCAGGTTTTGCTCATAACATGAATAAAAAATACTGACTACAGACGAACGGAGGATTTTACGTTTAATAAAAACCAGACTGAGATATATCCTTTACTAAGAAAATATTTGAATTACTGCAAAAATTGTCTCAAAGATCGTTCCGATGGGTAGAAACTAGAAGTCGTACCCTAACAACGATTTCTGTCCATACTAACAAGGAAAGATGTCAAATAAAAAAACATTGTTTTATTAGAGAAATTTTAATTAAAGTCGTATAATAAAATCATCCACAAAAGCAGTTTCATCGGAAATGCACAAGAGATTCAAAATGTTTGCTCCCGTCGAGTGTCTATTTACATAAATATCAAAACACGACAATAAATCACGTTACTTTAGAAATGCATTATTAAAAAACATCTTTAAATACATTTTTTGTATATTGGACGTACATAAAAGTTCAATTATTAAGAAAATACTTTATTAATCGTATAATAGAAATCTGTGTTTATTTTAAACAGTCGCTTAACTAACTTAACAATACCTTAATTGTACATTTTATAATCAATAATTGTATGTGTAACAAAGGAAAAATACGGTAAACTAAGTTAGCAATAAGGTACAGCTCTTGGTACATTTAAAGTCATCAATATATAATTGATATACTTACTATAATATTTAATAGAAAAAAACAATAAAGTACCATCATACAAAAATTTGTCTTCGAAAATATGCGCTGAGCATTTTTAGCCGCAGTTCGAAAAAGCAAGCTTAGTCAACATTTAAATTTTCAACGATAAACTGTAATTTAACTAAGCTTAACATTATCTGTGCTTTAAAATTCAAAATATTGTGAAAAGTATTTTTAATTTTATACAGATTTGTGTAAATTGCGCAAATTTCCGAGACTCAAAGGTGGGGCTTGCTCGAGACGATGTCTACTTTAACTTAACTTGTACATATTGTATGTCGTTGAATTATTGTTCTTATTTATTTCATGTGATGTCTTCGTTTTAGGCGTACCTGTAATAATAAAAAAAGACTTTTTATTTTTGTTAGCGGCAACAATTAAAGCACAAAATATGACAATGAAATATCAAAAGTACTGGTACCAAATGAAGAATAAGACAAATTAATCACACAAACACTTATGTTATTTTTACAATTTACCTATTGCCTTTACCAAATCATTCTCACCTTGCCGATGATTTTACTGTATAATCTGGCATGTATTGCTACAAATTCTATCGAAAATTCAACCTACAGCCTCTCCCCAATTTTTAGGCATGCTTTAAAATACTAAAATTTTCCTCATTTTTTGCAAGCTTTAATTAAATGAAATTTTTTTAAAATACATTGGTACAGAAATTGCATTTTAGATTGCTTTCTGAAATGACGTAACATTCTGGTGAAACCAGTCCAAGCCGCTAGTGTAAAAACAACAAAAAATAGTAGGTAACTTTAGTGTTGTCGAAATATTAGTCATTTTAAACAAAATAATCATATTTATTATGTACACAAAATGTCTTTATATTATTGTAAATAAAAAATAAAGGTTTTTCGTCGCAATAACCTTACTTCATCCAGCCATGAACCATAGCAAACTAATATTTACACAAAAAATATTCAACAAAGAACATGCATATTAGTACTTCAGTGACTTACCCTATACGTGCATTCCATGCTTAGCCATGTGCATTCATTTTGATTGTATTATTTTTGAAAACATATAAAAAAATACGCCTGTTTCAATACCAAGTCAGTATTATTTTACAATAATAGGTACTTGAAAGTTCGAAATTCATTATCAAATGGGGATATGTTTGTATAAAAAAATTAACTATTGTAGTTATAAAAAATAATAGAACACAAAATATTTTTCAATATTATATTTCGCATATTATAATTTATAAATGTTATAAAATACACTTTTAATATTTAAACTGCAATCAATACAAAAACACCTAACATTACGAAAATATAAGCAACACCAAGAAACATCTATTCTATGAAAATAAATAGACATTCCTGAAAGTTGTTAAACATTAATAGATAATTTAAATAAATAATATTTTAAAAACATTAAAGACCTGTTCCCTACTTTATTTAAAACTGTCGTTGAGATTCTAAAATTACCGTCTACAGGGTATATAATGTATGTTAAAAAATCTGTCAGTCATTTTATTATTAGACTTAAATGCAATCTACAACACAGGCGATAGACAATTTGGTTAAAGGTAAAGATTTGACTGTCTATTTCTTTAATTGATAAAAGAGTAAGATCAAAGTGATATTGTCTTTGATCACTGTATTATCAAAATTTCTCTGTTCTTATTTGTGGTATACACTTTTCTTTTCCTCTACAACAAACATATTTATTTTATTTGAGACATTTTATAAATAGATATAAATGAATAACAATTTGAGTATAAATAGAAATACAAAGATCTTATCCAGAACATTCATACCTTATATTATTGTATATTTCTATCCAATCCCTTTTATGAATTCTAGAATAATTTAAAATCGATAGACTTATCCATATGCTGCTACTTAAGAAACAAGACTGTTGAGTTATTTATCCACAAAAAAATATGGCCTTTCTAAGTATTTTATTTCCCTCACTGTATATTTTCAATATTCATAAATATTGGATGGTTTTGCTTCTTAAGCAACAATACACTGTGACTAGGATTATAAAAACCTACATGTTGCTAGTCTCCATTATCCAAAAAAATCTTTAACTGGTACAACTAAGTTGAATGTCAATTGTCACTAGTTCTTTTTTTAAAAAGAATAAAGATAAATATTTAAGGAAAACACACTTATATTACTGACCAAAATCGAAACGGATGTTCAATGCAGTTTTTATTTCCCTAGTCAGACTTACAATACATACAATTAAATGGCGTTTTTAAGCAATATTTAATACATAATATAACAAACTACTAAATGTCGTTAAATGCATACAAAACTGTTAGTAATATTAATCTTTTAAGCAAATTTCGGTGTACACAATAAGCCGTCACATTTTGTAAAAATATTAAGCTGTCAAAATTGTTCTCTCATAGGTTTTTTGTACAATAGCATACCGGTATACAACGTTCTTTGCCGTATGGTACGCTTCCGTAAATATTTTTATAGAAATCATTTATGTTATCAGATTTACAGCACAGCATACATATTAAAAATAGATTAAAATGCATTTACAATGCTGTGATAAGGCTATGTATTAACATATAAAGTTATGCTACATTTTTCATTTAAAAATTGTTTTGTACAAGTGTATGACTAATAAAAACATTGAATGAATAAAATTAGCAAGCGTAAAGCCGTGTCAATTGGTATATTTTGACACATGTCAAATAACTTTACAGTGACAAAATATTGATGCAATTTTGACAGCTAATTTAAAATTTCGTGCTTTTGTGTTAATCAGCAGTGAAAATCACTTCAAATGTAATCATATTATATAAACATTTTATACAATGTGGAATTTAGGTTTTGAAGCGAAATTCACATTCAATGAAGGCATTTCATTCCATTAGTGTCTATAAAAATGTTAAATATTGAATTGATTTATTTTAATCGCTACATTGAAAACTACCTGTCACTAAAATGACGGACAAAGTTTAAGACATAGAAAAATTTAAAAAATTGGGTAATTATTTTTTGGCCACAATGGAATAATACCTTCATATTGGATTAGCCATGCAGTGATCACATCCCATTGTTAAGTCAATAAGACCCAAAAAAAAATTGTGTTCATAGGTACCAGTTTTAATGTACAAAATATTAGTAGCGTGACCTTCTGTCCATGTTTCTTATGGAATTGGCGAGATACAACGCGAACAGCGCTCCGACAACCTGGAAAACACAATTCATAATTAAGTATTTAATCAACTACATTTTTTAACCCAAATATTTTCAATATGCCTACAGAATGTTAGCTAGATTGTTGCTGTTTTCAGACGAAAATTCTTGGCTCCATAAGGCAGTGGTAATTAATAAACAAAGTCGCCGTCACTATTAAAATACTGCGGCAAATATTGTCAAACTTGACAGCTATTTCGACCTATGCGCAGAATAAAGTTATATGTGCTTTTGCACAACTTCTCTTTCTCAGCGATTTAGACTTCATTGGGCACAAATTTATCAGTTACTTTTTATGTTCTTCAAACAACAACAAAATTTATAATCATTATTACTTCACTAGTGCAACATAAAAACAATTGTAACTCTATTATAGACATAAAAAGTACTTTGGTCATAAGTAACCTTATTCTATGCATAGGTCGAATTGAAAAATATTTGCCTATCCTGGCAACCCTATTATACAGCTTATCAGACTTGATGTATGGCAAGGACTATATCACGTAATACAAACCTCAACACAAGCAATACCGATGGCGACTCCAGCAATGGGCTGGTTCCACTCTTCGTATTTCTTCGCTATGACGCTGGAGCATCCAGGGTTAGCGTTGACGACTGTGCAGATTCCATCGACGCCGAGGAAGTTTTGGGAGCAGCAAGAGGCAGGGAGCGTGGCGACATTGAAACCGTAGTAGCCAGCGCCGTTCTTTCCACAGCAAGAAAACTGAAAAAATCAGTGAAGTGATTAAATTTATCCTTGGTTTTAAGGAACTAGAATTTTGTATAAATGAGTTGAGAGGCATAACAAAAATAATTTATGATTTTGCAATGGCGACTATAAAAGCGTTATTGATTGATAAAATACGTTGGCGTTTAAAACTTTAAATGGGTTGTTCTAATTTATATCATAACAAAAAGAATTTTTTGTTATGAATTAACAAGTTAACATAGACAAACGAAGTATTATGAAATTTTAGAAAAAAAGACATGGTTATTTGATAAAGTTTTTCTGTACAATTGCATAAAATATTTTAAATACATAGATTATAACGACATAAAGATAGAAATACGTTAATTGCTATCTAGCCGGATACAGAGGCTAGCATAATTTATTCCAGAGAACGTCTCATTCCACATGATGCTTTATAAAGACAACCGCGTAATTACTTTCATGATTAATGAGTACCATTGTACTGTCTAACTATCTGTGTCTACATTATATATCAGCTTGGTACGTCTGACTACTGAGCACAAGTCTCTTCTACATTTGCGAGGGACTAGGACTACACTCTTATTAACACGCTCTCTGGCAGAACGTCATTTGAACTCCTCCTTCCGATGATTATACGAGGTGACACAACAAAATATCACGTCCTTTTAGTTCCAATGCTAATGGTCAAAACGTTTAGCCACGTTTAATTTTAATATGAATATAGGAATTTCATTCTATGTCACATCATATTAAAGTAAGAAGCGTTTACTGTCTCTTGTACTTTTGTATTTTATAAGGAAATTGCGTGTAAAATCTAAGAAGTCCAAGAAAACGGCTGCCTCGCGCGAACGTGTTAAGTCTTAGTAAATAGCTTTTAGTCCAAGTTCCCACAAATTGTCTTCGTCACGTTCAAACCCATTCCTACACGATTCCGTCGTCACTTTGTCAAACTACTTACTTGCTGCTGAAGATTGTTGATGAGAGCATCGGTAGCCTTGTCTACGCTAGAACTGGACCTCTTGTCGAATAACGAGTCGACGGATTTGCTGATGCCGTTCTTGATGTTGTCGCCATAGACAAACAGGAGTACTGCTATCGTCACTTGCACTATGATGATCACGAGAAGGAAGATCGCGTACTGAAACAAAAAAAGGCCTTTATAATAATTTCAACAAAAAAATAGCCTGTAAGTGGGGAATCAAATGGAATTCGCTTTTCAATGAGTGAATATTTATTTACCTATCACCAACACATTATAACTCTTTGTTATATTGTCCTTATTAATATAAATCATTGTAAATGAACAAAGAAAATTCAAAAATAAATACTATTTATTTATAAGCTGGTATGAAGCAGTGATGGCCTCGAGGTTTGGGCGCGCGGTCGAAAATCCGACGGTCGCGGGTTCGAACCCCAGGCACACACCTCTGACTTTTCGAAGTTATGTGTGTATTCACATTGAATTATCACTTGCTTTAACGGTGAAGGAAAACATCGTGATAAAACCTGCACACCTAAGAGTTCTTAGGAATTTCTTAGGTGTGTAATCCGCCAACCCGCACTAGGCCAGCGTGGTGGACTATGGCCTAAACCCTCTCAATGGTAGAGGAGACCCGTGCTCAGCAGTGGGCGTATATGGGTTGATGAAGAAGAAGAAGAAGATAAGCTGGTATTAACTAACTAAATATTGTTTTCGGTTTACCTCTCTCATCAAACAAAATAAAAACATGTTTATTTGACTCAAGTAATAATTGGCTGAATTTAGTTTCGTCATGACTATAAAAGCACATGCATCATTTTGTCAGACGTCGACCGTCCCACGACTAATCCTGAGTTTACAAGAGGTATATTTCTAAGCGTTTCTTATATTTTAAATGTGAGAAAAACATTAAAGTCATTGATATACAATAAATGAGTGATAGATGCCTAATGGTTGTCATTAAAATATGAATCGTAAGTTAAAAAACGTAGTTTCAAAAGAATTTAGAGCACTAAACCACTCGTTTTGGTTAAAGGCTACATCATGTGAATTTCAAATAAGTTGTTTGGTAAATGAAATCTATGGCCTTTTAGAAAGTAGTCATTGAACATCGGAAGCAAAAGTTGGCTATTGTAATTCTAATTCTGTGCTGTTTAGTAAAAGTACATTAACACTAGAAACAGTGAGTCTTCGGAATGTATAAAAGAAACGGTGCAAAGAAATGTTATAAATCCACCGAGGGAAACTATTTAACTTCATCATTCAAATAAGAAGATAATTATTTTTTAAGTAGCTTCTGTAAGAAAATAGCATTATTAACTCTGATTTGAAATGTATAAATATTACAAAAGGTTATCAAATTGACGAACATTTACATAATGATTATTATGATTTTATTATCTTGTTTTAGTTTAATTTTGCGTCCGACATATCCGGTTTTTAAAGTAAATAAAGACAACCATAAGCTCCGGCATACTTAAAAATCCTTGCCTTCCCTCACAAATGTATTTGATAAAAATAAAGTAAGAATAAACTTAAAATAACTAATGTTTCTTGATCATAGTGCTAGCAAAATTGAAATATTCCTTGAAGTGGCAATCCAGAACAACAAGCGAACACTTATAAATATTATCAACGGTGCGAGCGAAATAAAAATAGCAAATTCATTACACTACGTCTATGCTAATACACGTATGTAGTAGAGGTTCCCAACCTTTTGGGCCGCAGCCAAGACGCGTTGTTATTGTTCAAAAGAAAGGGAGCATTAGCCCTAATTTTTATTTATTGTTAGACACATCAGCGTAATGGCATTTGAATTTGTCGTATTTAGTCGAAATTCTAAGGATTAGGAAGTTAATGATGGACGCCGAAGATTTAAAACTGAATATTACAACACCGCAACAGTAGTCGTTAATACATTTAAACATTTAATAGACAACAATATACTCTAACGTGGAGGCCACGTACTGGAGAGCGCAGCGCGGGAAGTCCTCCGACAAGATGGTCGGACGACTTTGTAAAGGTCGCAGGACGTCGCTGGCTAGAGGTGGCTTCCGACCGTTCCCCCTGGAGGTCACTGGGGGAGGCCTATGTCCATGAGTGGACAAAAATTGTCTGATGACGATGATGAGGAATATACAGAGGTTAAATTGCAAAGTACATACCGTGACAATCATGCAGTGGCTCTCCCGAATGGCTCCACAACATCCGAAGAATGCTATCGTGAACATAACAGCGCCGATGACGATAAACACCCATGGTGCGACCGTCAGGTGCGATTGCAGCTCGTCCTTCACCACCGTCCAGTTGACGAGGAACACCACTCCAATTGCGATCAGTACGATGCCAAGCAACTGCAAATAAAAGTAGAGTATTAGATTTGAAGAACTTTCTTGATAGCACTTGTACGGAATATAGCAAGTAACTTTAACAATAAAGTCTCAAGAGTTGACAATTGTACCGGCTGTTGGTTAAATAATTTTTAACATGTTTTCCCGGTAAATAGAGTTTTCAGGTGTTGATAAGAATCATGAATAGTTTTATGTTTGTAACATGTCAACGAAACGTCACGATAGCTGACGACGACAAATGTTCTCGTCGGCAATTATGCGTTCATTTTTCATTCATTTTACGTTGGCATGATGTGTTTTTTATTTCATAGGTAGTTAGCAATATTTTGTTATGGCTTTTTTCTAAGGCAACAGGTTCACCTTATATCACGGGATAGCGAAATTGCTGATCATATATTAAAGACTATAGTTTTAAAATCTTACTGACACATATAAAAGTAAAAACTATAATAGTCTACCGAATGACCAGCCTACGTAACCGAGTGAGGAGACAATTAATATTCCCAAGCTATGGCCCAACGACGCTGGTAAATTCTAATGGAGCTAACACATGGGTGAAAGCTTTCCATTTCGCAATCATTCACCGTTTTAGTTGCGTTGCGTGCCGGCTATCTGATGTGCAATCATCTAGGTCAAGAGCAGGAAGCTTAAAATAAGAATTATCTTCAGTTACTGATTTAATGGGTGAGGCAAAAACAATCTTATTTAAACCTTGGCTGTGTAGTCTCATGAAGTTTCAAGGAGTTAAATATCACTTGTGTAACAAAGATGAAATTGCCATCGTCAATCAAACTAAAGATGTTCAGCTGCGAACAATGTCATAACGGACCAAAATACCTTATTAAAATCACAAGATTTTTTCTTTTCATCCATCTTTGAGGCTTCGATATAAAGACTTTATGGCAGAGTTCTCGCAATATTGCAGTAAATATTTTCACTCTCTACTCACAATTCAATTTTTAGCATCAGTTAGGTATATTTTATAGCAAAAACACCCCAGCGTTCTTATGAACTCTAAGCTATATATAGAGCTGTAGAACACCGCGTGACCACGCTCCGATCGTTTCACTACAGAATCGTTCACTTATTTTCGTACCACTATTATTACTGGATATAAACAACGAGTTTGTTTTCAAAACACTCGCAAAATATTTTCTTTCGAGACGCTGGGAGAAGGTTAGCCGTACAACCGTAGCAACCTGGTAAAATTGAATGTACTTTTTCAAGAGTGAAACTGTCAAAGCATAAGAAATGTCTTTCCATCTATGAAGATGCGATTTGAGAACGTTTTGGGACATATTTTTCGATCCAATATTTGAAATTCTGGTAAAAATGACATTACTCAGTTCATAATATTTTGGGCTAAATGTACATTCCCACATGGGCTGTTATAAGTTCTCTACGTGAACGAGAATGTTTGAAAGGTCAATACATAAAAAACCAACCTGCCTTGTAATGACAAGCAAGCGACAAATTCTTAGTCTTTAATCCTTAAGACGTAGTTGCAGCACAACGAGTTATTAAACAAGTTCATCTCTTGTTTAAACAGTAGCTCAGCTCTACAGCTATAAAACGTACGTGAGTCGGTCATATGTCCTATAAATAGACCTTAATAATCAGTCTACATGTCTAGCATGTGTTGTTATTGACATGCTATACAATTAGGTCAGGCAGACCGAAATAAAGATGCCTTTCAGACCATTTAGTCCAACATACATTGTATATGTCTGCGATCAGTTTAACATCGACGATATTTTTAGCTTTAACACAGAATAATCTTGTATCTTGAATAAGGATGAGAATAAATTAAGAAAGGGAAAGTTGTAATTTGAGACAATTTTAGTTTCAATTATTTCTAAACTTTGAAATGAAGAATGAATGAATGAGCTGATTAAGGTTCAAGTGGAAAAAATGTAAGTTTTTAAGCTTAGTATATTGCGAAAGTTACAAATAGTTGTGGCTATTTAGATTCATGTCATGTTTGTTATACATATCAAAAATCTAGTTCAAATAACACAAAATAAAACGGAGTCGTGTTCGAACATATTTTTGATCCCGTTATTTCTCCGTTACATAGAACAGTTAAATTTGCACATGCTAATAATAAAGACACGAACTTTGCTAATATTGTTTATGTTTAATATTACCAACGTTTGAGTGGAAATCCGTGCTTCAGTACAGCAGAATTCCAAATGTTTTACTAAGCACATGTAAAGTCAGACATGAATTCCTGAGTTGTGGTTACAATGTTTCTCCTACGCTTTAACGTATCCCTCATTAGAAATCTGTCTGGCTGGTTTGTTAATTTAACATGTTAAAATAAAGACATTTCAACGATCCTCGAAAATGTATTTCGGGTCTGAATTTTAGTGGGATCGCAAAGACTTTTATTTCCTCCCTTAAAATTGCAACGACGAACTTCGTCTTTACAACTTTGAACGATGTCAGAACGAATAATAAGACTAGCATATGCATATATTTATTTAAATGTATATAGCTTTACAATAGAAATTGGCTGCAGGGGTTGAAATCACACCAGGTGCTAAAAATATCGTTCCCTTCGTTGGCCAACGGCTATAAGGCATGGATGAAAAGGTGTGTTTTGGCATTAAGGTACAAAGGAATGACGGATAGTATTGTGAGATAAACGGTCAAATAACAGCTACGAGTAATAGTGTTATTTGTAAACAAGTAGTAAACAGTTTATTTAATAACGTTACTGGAAGACAACAACACAACATTAATGAAGATCTATTATAAACTAAAAATTATTGAAAGTTTCAATTGATAGCATTTACGATTCAATTTGGGGTATTCAAACGTAAATACTATGTATTATGGGGGAGGCCTATGTCCAGCAGTGGACGTCTTTTGGCTGATGATGATGATGATGAAACGTAAATACGTAAATCAAATTATTTAAACAATGAATCTTTATTAAATATCATAAATCTCTGATAAAGACATCACAACATTCCAACAATCAAATCTACATCCTACTCAATATTTTATTCACGTTTTTCCTCAAGCCTTTCGAAATCCATACTTGAACTGCTCAAAATAATCGCAGTAGCAAAAAATGCGCATATAATTAAAAACTAATTACGAAACTACATGAATAAAGCTGAACGCGATACACTTGTTAATGTGTTAAATGTCAAATATGATTACACATGACCCGACATTTTAAGTCGGCTTGACTGGACTTACATAACTTATTCGACTGACGATGTGTTTTTCATTTTTATATTTATAAGATAAATTTCTTTATAAGCTCCACCTAGTTTCTAGTTTTCTCAGGATTTAAAAGGTATAGAAATCTGCTATGAAAGCCTATAATACCTTGGTATTATACTTGTCCTTGGACAGTAAGTTGGAAGAAAGAAGGCAGATATCATCGTAACCGTAAGGAAAAATCCCGTAAAGCTAATTACATTATCTATTAATTCCTTGGGGTCCTAACTTTTTTGGGGTCACTGAGGTAGATGCAGTGAGCGACTTCTTTAGGCTTGCAAATCTACCATACTTGAAGCAAATTATATACTCAACAAAGAAAAGAAGACGTATATACTTTCGTACATAAAGGTGGTATACAAAACATGTCGTCAATAGTCCATTATCGGCTGCAAGCAAGTAAAACTGGTGTGCACCAGCCCCCCAGCCAGACGAGACGGCGGGACGTGCGAATATTTATAATGTAATATTATCTGTCTGGATTTTAACTCGTTTATTCCAGAGGGGTGGGAATGGAAAGTATCTGCGTCCTGAACAGGCTTGATACCAGATTGAATTTGCATATAAATAGTTTTGTATGCAATTGTTGAAAATTTGTTGTGTATTAATGACATCGATTCGATGGACAGAACTTGATTAAATGAACCAGCACACGATAAAACAAAAAAAAAGTCATGGACCTGGGCACAGACATTTTCTAACATAGAGCGAGTTTAACGCATCATAGTCAAGTCTAAGATGTAGGATACCTAGGATTTGAACCCAGGACCGCTAAAGTAACGCTAAGCGCTTTAATTGACATTGTTTTAAAGCCGACTATTAAAACTAAAATACCAAAAGTAATAAAAATGTGGAGTACTTAAGCTAATTTGATTACGTAACTATTTTAATTAACTCACTACGACAGGTCAAACGAATGCTAATTCTTTTGGACCCAGGTGTATAGATTAGTAATGCAAAATTTTGTCAAGGATATTATATAATAATAAAATCGATTACTGAAACGATATAGTTTGTTAACACAGAGGTGAACGCTCCAAGCGACCCCCTTTCTTTATCTAGACTTTTAATGTCTTTAGTTTTTAAACGACCGCATTTAATGGTCAGATAATTCAACACATTGTTTACTGCACTGTGATTTATTTCGCAACTGATATTGTTTCCATATACTAACAACATTATAGAACTGATCATTGGGATCTTGATTTTAGATTGAAAAAGGTTTTTTGCTATTTAAGGTTTGAAAATCAGAATTCCCTTATTTTATCTATTCCCCAAAAATGTTGACATATCATAATATCCAAATCTATTCTGTTCTCAGTGTAGTTTGTCTGTAGTCCTTGCTATATTAAGCCTATATCTGTAGAGAATAGACTAAGCTGGAGGGCTACAAGTCTTTACCAGCTACAGGCATTGTCAGACTACTATCATCTTTTTATTCTAGCCAGCATTCATCTTAATTTCAAAATCAAATTAAAAAGCCTCTCAAGTATAACAATAGCAAATTAAATTGAATTAAGGATTATTTTAACCAAAACACATTTCGTGTTTTTAGCATGTAGGTTGTAGCGTGTTGCGTAATAAAATGGCGACGCGAAGGCATTCCAACATTACATCTGATGAAATATTTGATTATTTAACTTGTCATCGCGTGTTCATTGCATTATTATTTTTCAAACACACGCGGTATATATAAGCCTTTTACTGAAGTAAAACTAATCATTAATACCCGTTCGAGATGACCAAATTTTAATCCGAGATATTTTTTAACATCTACTTGATTGCTTGATATGGCAATCGATTCAACGTGCTAAAAGTGCAAATGTTAAATACAGAAGACATTAAGCGGAATAATAAAAACTTTGGGTTCATCGAGTATCCGAAAACACGTATATTAGATATAACCGTAAAATATGGCAGACGTAAAAACAAAAAGGAAAGTCAGCAACAATTACCGACAAACATAGATCGTAGAAATTAATCCTTTATTTAAGTGTTTTTACAAAGAGCAACAAACAAACCTTGGCTTTTCTTGGTATTTCATTTTGTTTGATAACGAGCAGTGGTATTTACAAAGATGCAGAGGTTTCGACGTGTGAATAATTCAAACATCCATTGTTCTTGCTAAATCTGTTTGGATTGTGATTCACCCATTCAAATGCCAGTTTGTGTAAAAATTGGTTTCATGAGATGCTCAATCCACTATTTATAAACGCAGAGCGTTGGTATCCGGCATTACTTAGCTCACTATTAAAATAGATGATTGCTCTAACTCGGAAGCTCATGGCAGTCGTGCTATTTATAAAAGAATTGCAGAATTTCGATCAGATTACCTGTTGACAGACTGTGTGACTTGGGTCAAGGAATATTGAACTTGGAAAGGTAGGATTTGAAATCATTTAAAAACTACTAACAAATGCAAGCGATAACAGTAGTAGGAAGAGACCACAGTGTGGAGCCATTATTTGATGAGAGAGAAAAGCTCTTGAGTAAACATTATATGCTAATTAGTTTGCTATTGATAGCCCATCCACATGATCATTGAGAGACAAGGAAAAAGCCCCATAATGACAAAAGATGAAAGTCGTTTTGACTATATTTATAACGCTAAATAAAATCCTAAAGCAACGAGTGTTCTAGAAACTGCCACCGATAAAATAAATTAAGTGAGTGAGGAGATAAAAATTACGCAACCAAATGAAACGAACGCAGTAAAAGCTATACAAAAAGACCACTTAGCGAAAGCCTCAAACGCATAAGTGATGAATGCACGGACCACCGACCTAGATAGGCTGTAGGCTGACGGAACGAATGTTACGGAATCCAGGCCATCAACATAAAACTGATTGTGGCAGGCAATCCTCATTAAGCCGACAGCAGCAATGAGATTCAACTCGGACTCGTAAAATGATTTTGTAATACTTGATAAAAATGTGTTGATTTGGCGTATCACTGGTTGAGATAAATTTAAGTAAGCACACGTATATTTGTTTCATAATAACGTATGTTTCATTCATTTTATTGTAGATACACAAGCAGATCATTTATATTTCGTTTACGACGTATTAAGAACAAGAAGTCATTATAATTATCCGTGAAATAATTTTGTTTGTTACTCTTTGAGGTACCCATAAAAATTCATCGTTAAATTTAATAATAAAGCGCAGAATTATTTGAAACGAAATTATGTTATTCTAGGTCATATCACAGTTTTTAGTCGGTAAAAGTCCGACATATCCTGCTTGTTAGTAGGAATCCAAGAGTATTTTCCCCAGGCAAAAAAAAAAAAAAAAAGGTCATATCACAATGTAAGTAAGTACCTAAAAGTAGCTTTGATAAATAAATGCCGATTAACGGAAATTGTAGATACATGGCGTTGGCTTCCTATAAATAATTCTAGTCTATTTTACATCGCGTGTGTTTGAATATTATCCTGTAGCACGCGGTCTGCCTCTAATTTAGGTCAGTACAGATCAATAAAGCCTTTGTCACGGTAATAATCACGCTTTGTGCAGTAGTGGCCACTCACCCAGAAAATACGGTCCTATTCGTGGCATAAATCGATTTCATAAGAATCATTGGTACTGAATAATGTCATATATTAAAAATATTAACGCTTGCAGTAAAAAAAAAAAAACATTCATAATATTTTTAATAAGGAAGGAGGCAAAGGACACTCGACCCATAAAGCCAAGAGCGCCTTCGTTACTATTTTTTTTATGTAATGAAACGACAGTGCCAACAGCATCTAAAGTTTGTAACGTCATGTTGTGGCCAAGAGTAATGTATTTGAAATGATGTTTGCACAATCTCGCAAACAGTTTCACTTTCTAAATACGTCGATGCTCTTACAACATCTGTTATTGGCAACTCGCCATAGGGAATTCCTGGGACGATTCCCGTTGAATCACAACACGTCCGTCTGGATGATGTACTGTTACTATACAATAACCGTCCTTTCATAATTTTTAACGTATTCGTCGTCAATGAAAGACAGGAAATAAAGCATTAAAAATTTTAGCTTATTTTTTCGTTGATAATAAATTTTTCTCTCTTTGTACCCTCATTTTAAGATATTGCTTTTCAGACTTAAATCTTTGTTCAAATAATATTTAAGATTCACAATAACCCCAAGCTGAACAATACTAAAGTTTCAGACTAAACGAAATGCATTCGCAAGATAGCATTTGACTAACATTTACGTTCAGAACAGAGGAAAGTTTCGGCATAAATCTTTCCTTTGTGCTTCGAAGGGATCATTGTACTCTCCAGTGCCCTTCGTCTCGGTAGGTATAGTGGCTGTGAGACGTCGGCACTTTCCAACCAATCGCTCGATATTTCTAAGTTTCGTCTGATTACTGGCATACGAGTAGACAATCCTTATTGTATAAAGCTTCCTACTAGTAACTATACTAAAATATAAAACTGCAGAGTTTGTTTGCTTGGTTAACACGTTAATAACTGGAAGTACTGGTTCGAATAAAGATAATATTTTCTTGTTGAATATTCGATTACCCAGGAAGGCTATGTATTATCATGCTACGATCAACAGAACCAAAGCAACACTGAAAATGTTCCTTTAGAAGTCTAAAGTATCGAAAACGGAGATACCTATAACAGCTAGAATATTTTATGTAATACCATGACCAGAGCATACGGGTTACATAATTCAAATATTTTTTAAATCTTTTATATCCATATGATGTGGGTACCAGCCCTGCAGCTTTCACCTCCTCAACAGCTTCTAAAGCGATTTTCTTGAGTTCCCCTAAGCAACCTGCTTGACAGCCATTTTCCTCTTGTCCCCATTTCGCTCACAACCTCACGGTATCCAACCAGCTTCGTGAGATGCGACAGTACTTAAAGAGTATTTAATTTGTAAGAATGGTTGGCAGTAATTAATACCTACGTCGGGAAAGCCAACAGTTTGTGCCGTTATCGTATTTGAATAAGCAAACACACTGTTCTTGACTTTGTGTTATCTTTATTGTAATGTTTGTGCGCCCCACTTGTTGTTTTAACTTCGCGTTCTTAAAAAATGCGATATTTTTTTAAGCAAAAATAGCATTATGTGAATTTTATAACGTTAAACTTCTGTTCTAAAAGTCTGTCTATGGTTTAAACTATCCATCGTAACTGCTGTATCGATTTAGATGATATTTGGTCAAGAGGTGAATTTATTTTTGACTGTTTTTGACGGTTAAATATTAATTTTTATTAAAGAAATTTGCTGACAACTTGGTTAACTGGATTCCTTTAAACGTACATTTAATAAAAATTACAACATTATTTACCAATTATGTGAACTTAATCCTTCATCCTCGTTTAACAATATACAAAAGACAATGTGCTCACACTAACAACGTTAAACTAATTACTAAAGGATGGATAATGACATTGTCATATTTATGTTAATACTGCACATATTTTACAGTAATTGACCATTATAATCATAATTGTTTTTATACCCATTATCTTATAATATTTAATATAACTTTATAAAATGTTGAAGCTGATGCAATACACTTATAATAATTAATCATCATCATCATCAGCTGATATACGTCCTACTGCTGAGCACGGACCTACTCTACAACTGAGACGGGTTAGGCCTTAGTCCAAAACGCTGGCCTAGAATCCGAAGAATTTTTAGGAGTGTATGTTTCCTCGTTTTGTTTTTCTTCTCCGGTAAAGTACGTGATAGCTCTTGACATAAACAAAAACCTTCCAAAAGTCGGAAGTGTATGCCAAGGATATTAAAACCCGCGATTTTTCTTCAAAAACATCACTAAAATAGCTATCCATTAAATGCAATTCGACACTTCAAATCTGTGTCATAATGTAACTTCCCGCTTATTATCCTACACAAAACCAAACATGTGGTGTTCACAGCCGACCCAAAACTGTTTCCAGGTGTTCCAGAGTGAAGATTGCATTGGCGTCAACGACCGCTCGACAATGGTTAAGTGGGGGAGGAGCCATAGACAAAGCGCAGGCAAGCGTGATAATGTCAGTAAAGTACAATTGCGGGTGAAAAAAATAGTTGCTTATGGTTCAATGTCGGTTCATTTAAGTGTTTTTGCGAATTTAACCTTAAACAATAGTGCGGACTCATCTTTTACGACTTTCATTGAGGTATTTGTTTCATAATTCATACCTTTTTTTAATTTCACTCTATAAATTCTCAGGTAACCGTACCAAAGTAGTATGATGAAAGCAATGGCTCTCAAAATTCGGGACTATCTGTAGAATTAACTAAGAGGTTAAATGGTTAAAATAATAAAAAATCCAACCGATCGACGATCATTTGATTAAGTCAAATGACGTAGGTACTCTTAGTTTCACGTGATTTAAAAACAATACATTTAAAAGAAAAACCGATTGACAATTCTAAAAAAATTCAAAGAAAACACGTTGTAACCTTATCAGAAAATTGATTGTAAACTGTGAAATTAAAGTGTTGTTTACACGTAAATGAAATCGAATCACAATCAAAGTAAATTGAAATTTTGTTGGACAAGGGGATGATGTGTCTATTACACAAAATACAATGAAACTGGTTTGGAAGTATTTGAAGGACTTGGCCTCCAGTTGAAAACATGAAAGGGTTAAACCTTGAAACACGTCCTTAGTTTCAACGACCTTTAAGTCTAGAATTAGTGGTGATAACATCTTACTACCAAATACTATTACTCGCCACGATTAAGTCCTTGACCTAAAGTCCTTTTATCCTTGAAATGAACAAAAGCATTACCAAAATATAAAAACAAAGGCTGACAATAAGCATTTTTTCTTTGTTTCGAAGGACCATAAACAAAAAAAAACAAACTTTCTTTTTTCCTACCTAAAAAACAAACTAAGGGCTAACGAAATTTTCTATTAATTCAAAGCAGTTAGTAAAGAATTTTATGCAATCCTTATATTCCTAACAGTTTAAAATGAGCGTTATTTGATGTAAATTCAATTTATTATTCGATTCGATCATAAATTCTGGATTCACGTGCAAAGGTCGAAACCCCATGGCGCCAACCCTGTCATGCGTTAATTTAATGGCAGGTTGGAACGTCTCGCTTCGGCACGTAAATACGAAGAACGAATGTGTTATGGACTCGATGATGTCAACGGTGACGTGTTTATGCAAAACATTGATATACACTCACATATTATAACCCCGTAAAGTTAGGCAAAGGTGCATTCCGAACCCACGTTTTAAGTATACCTGCATTACCAACCTTCATGCTGCTATTGGGAATTTCTAAAGGAAAAAAACCAATGATACTTTTACTTGTGTAATAATCTAACTCATGATATGCTGAATTAATTCAAGAATTCCTCGATTTGGTAGAAACATTCCGATTAGAATACTAGAGCTATTGGCAACACATGTAGCAAAGTGAAATGTGCAATATCCGCCCGAATAGCAACACAAAATTCATTGCATCAACACTGGATATTACAGCGGACGTTGTTTCTATAGTTCCAATTCTGGTTTGTAATATTTCTACTAGTTTGGACACTTCACGTGTCAGAACTAGATGGACCGGATATAATTTGACAGCCCCGTGGCACAGTTGGCTAGATACCAGCTTGCGAAACGAGCGGCCGCGGGTTCAATCCCTGCATCGAGACAAATGTTTGTATGATCCACAAATACTTGTTTCGGGTCTGGGTGTTTGTGGGACCGAAAAGTCTCTCGTAGTTTCTAATACCCACGACACAAGACTCGTATCTTAATGTGGGGTCAGGACTATGTGTGTGACTGTTGGGTGTATTATTTATTTAATTTATTTATAGTCATGCTGTTTTTGATTTTTTTTAATGTCCAATCATTACAAGAGCTAGCATATTAATACGCGTCAAAACTTGTTTTTAGATACAAGTGATAAATAATAAATGAAGAAGCTATTTGACGTATATTCCGACTACGATTTCGAGTTCTTAAAATTCTAAACTTTTGACAAGTACTAAATAAACATAACATTATTGAGTTCTATTTAACGAATTATACGAAATGATACTAAATAAACTAGTACCTATTTTTCTATTGCAATCTATACAAAAAAGTACTTAGAATCTACATAAATTAGTATTCCTATCAAATCTACGCTGAGTAATTTCATTTAGGTCATCAAAACTACCTTTGTTTACTAAACACGCATAATGCAGACTCGAGATAAAATGTGCTGTAGCATACAAATAATAGCTTCACAGCAAGAATCGAGCCGAAGTCATCAAGGCCGCGAGCTGAGTCATGCATACGGAAACATCTTAGCTACACAGCCAATGAACATCGCATTTAAAATTATGCGGCCATTGGATTGAATTCGTTTTAAAAGGCGTAACTGCCGAAAAATAGACTACTTTCGACACCAAAGTTGTATGAGTTGGACATACACATATTATGGATGTAGATCAGACCAAAAGGGATTGTAGTATTCAACCTAGACCAGGTCGACATTCTTGAAGCGGTTTCTATAAATAGTAGAGCTCTTCATAAGATTGTATGTGGGTTCTTAAAACCCAGTTAAAAAAGATTGTAATTTCATAAACATTAGCCTTCCGAACGAAATGACTATACAGACAAATAACAATTTGTGAGTTGTAACTTCTTTATTGTGATCATTACTTTTGGTAAACATACAATAATTCACCATTTATCTCAATAATGGGCTGTGTTCCCTATTCGAAGGGAGCCGTTAGTAAGGGGCGCCAGGCAGGCGTCCGCCAGAAGTATGATGTCACCATTATCACGTGGTACTTCGACGACGTAGGTCGACCTTGAAGTTCTTACGCTCACCATAGTACCCGCGAGAACAAAATCTTCTATTTACACAACGTAAAAAGTACTTTGAATGAAGGGTTAGTCGCACCCTATCTGCAACTTCGAAGTGACCTGTTTATAACATGTGTGTTAGTAAAGACCTTGAGAATATTTTCATGTGTTGCCAAGCGTTACCGAACACACCCCATAGCCTAGTTTAAAAGTCACACTATTGGCAAATTAAAAACAAGGTCGTTTAGATATAGAACCGCTTTGGTGTAACGTTTTCGCACATTAGCCAACGCAATTTCTATTAAAAAAATATTAATAATTATTAATACATTTTGTTTTTGGCAACCAATGCTACTATTAATCTTTGTTTTATCACAACATTGCCTTTTTATTTCGTGAGTAAGCATGAAATAAAATACAATAAAATATTTGGTGAGAGGCAAGATGGAGGATACCATAAATACTTCCATAAACATTTCCCGCGCAAAGCTACGGTCAAACGTCGACCATTAAAACTCGTTCTGAGATGGGTGGGAAGTTTGGCGTTCATCATCTTGTTTTATTTGTTCTTTGGCTAGCTGAGCGTTATTTTTGTATTAAGTATTTCGTAATTACGCAGTTAACGTTAACACTAGAATTTCTGAACGATAAATTAGAAAGACTGGTTGAATTTTTGTAGTTTTGGAGAAGACAGTTTGAGGGGGATAGAAAAGGACTAAAGTCTACTGGTATTCATGGTTTTGAATCTTACATATTTTATTAATTTAACTTATCGTTATTTTCCTCCTAATTATTCAGGAATTGAAGATTCCTATGTCCTATTGAGAAGATTAATTGTTAAACAACTTTTAAGTCATTGCCTCGTGAATCGTGATATCGTTAATAAGAAGTTAAATGTTTCCAGTCATTACTGGATTAAAACATATTTTACTTTTCATTCTAAAAATACATTTGGTAAATATCTACCTACACACGAAACTTGTTCTTATTCGCGTCAATGTTATTTGAGTAAATGACGTAAGCAGGATAAACTTAAAAAATACCTTGAGTGATGTGAAGGATTTTCCTTTGAAACTGTAACACTGTAAAGTACGAAGTGTGAAGAATATGAATCACTCAGCCTAAAGATCAGAAGCTGCAGACTGTGTATTTTTCTTTTTTTCAATAGCCAAGAGTTTTATTTTACAAAATAAACCGGTACTACGGAGTTGTAGAAAATAGACATAACGTAGAAAGTCGAAAAGGCAGCTTAAAGTTCCCTCCTTATTTTCTTTATTTATATTGCTTTCAAAGATTATCACAAAAGAGGCGATGAACATAAAACTCCGAGGTAAATGAAGAAAAAACACTTATTGAACAAAAAGCAGAAAATACCTTTAACAAGTAATAAGACATTATGAGCCACTCGGACCACAAATTAACAGTACCATAAAGCTAATAATACTTGCAAAACTGTCATAAATTGTGACATTAATTTTGGCCGTGACCCAAATTACTGCTGTTTTTCATTATGTGGTTAAACCAGGGCTAACTCGTGTTTATATCTTTTAGCATTCAACTCTTTCATTGTTTATGTTAAACGATATTGTACAGTAAATTTTGAAACAATTTTTCCCGAACCATGGTTCATTTATATATCCAAACAAACTGAATACGAAAAAAATTCATTAGTGATACGTATACAATTTTTTTCGGTTTCTCTTCTAGTAATAAAGATGCAACAAAAGCTCGTACAAATGACAGTAATAAAACAATGTCTCACACCTCCAACACGAAATAGAAGGGCTGTAAAACACCAGAATACAACAAAGGCAAAAGGTTGTCATAACTGCCCCGTATTGGCGGGGCATTACAAATTCATTAATTATTCAACGACTACACCTGTTGACTTGTTTCCGCTCGACATTTTGGGGGAAAATTGACTCTGGTCACGCTATCTCCTTGGACTCATTCTGTGAATGGAATATATAAAATAACTGTGAAATGACGGCTGCTTCTTTGACGTAAGTTATTCAAGATTCATTGACTAAGATTATTATTTCTTAAGTCCATATAATAACAATGCATTATTTTCCCCAAATCTGCCATTTTTTAGTCTAGCTATTTTGGTTTTGACTCTATTACTATAACTTCAATGACAACCACGCTAGATAATGTGCTAAGCTGGTGGATAGAAATAAAAATTGGCTTCAAGGAAGTGTTTACTGAACTTGGCTAATTCTTTCAGCAATTCTACCTTGAGAATTCGACAATGTCTATTTTGTACAAAAACAAAGAAAGTAATATTGGTCGATTAAGCTGTACAATGAGATATCCTCGCGATGTCTGAAGTAATTTGCTCTCGAGGTACGAAGGCGTGAAGGTCGCTATTTTGTATTCAACTAGTATCGCAAAAAGATGCTCTCCATATTAAACAGCGATGATGAGTAAAATAGTCAAAGTACTTTGAAATTATCAGTTAGTGTTGTTATTACACAATTATGTATGAATATTTCATGTCTTTAATAAATATTTTTCCTTCCTCATACTCTTAATTCCTTTATTACATTAGCTCTATCTAATAAAACATGTAGCTCCTAACCTTTACCATTACTGAAACTTTCTCAATTTCGTTCCTAAGTTGTATTTTATCTGACGTCGAATGAGTGATAAAACTGGGGGCCATATTAATGAATTGTATATTTCGATATGAACTCCATTTGCGGTCACCTATCAAGAAGGTGACCGCTGATTGTTGACCGCATGATTGCAATGATGATATGCAATGCGTGGGCGCTGTCTGGCTTCCACAAACGATTTGTAATATCGTTCCCTGCTTCAATGACAGGAGTTGCTTCATTTGTGTTAACGAGTCGACGAGACAGGTTAATGTCTAGATGGATTTTTAACAGCCAAACTTGATTTTCTCCGTACTGTGCTCCCTAAATGAGCTGACGTCTATTGTAAAACAGAAAGCTTAAATATAGTCAAACCCACGAACGTTAGAAATATGGCTTTGTAATGAGACAATATTGTAACATTTGAACTGGTAACTGACACAGTCAGATAAAACAATAATCATATTAGATGACGTAATAACTGAACTTTATGAACAACAGAAATATACAATTGATATTTAAAATCTTTGAGTAAGGGGTATGTCAAGCAGTAGACGGCTTTCTGCTGATGATGATGATAAAATTTTGAAATCGCAAGAAATCTTTGGAGAAGTTGTATATCGTTTGTTTACTTATGCCTCTTTTTTATTGAAAAATATTTTGATTGAACGCCAGAGCCACTCCTTGATGATAGAATGAATGAAATAGAATGCTACCATTAGATCGTGAATGACTGACAAGAAATAAAAGCTTTCAACGGAAATCACAATATAGCTAACATACCTACTTAAGAAGACCTACCTTTTAGCTCAATTTCTAAATTGGCAGTTGCTGGCATTTATCAACAAGCGAGCCGCGTACGACCGACGCAATGTACAAAATATCCAATTATAGATGAGGTGCTAAAAGAATTTACAAGCAAGGTATTTTACAATCAAAGCAGAATCGCGATAAAGATTTTAAACGCATGTAAAAACTTCATTTATATTCTCGTCGTTCTAAAAACGGTCATGCGATGTATGATTTGATATTCCATAGTTGCTAGTCACGTGGCAATTCTGAGTTGTATTGGAATCGCGTTTTTTGTTGCGGCAGTAAAATTTTCAATGCGATCTGGACTATGGTAACTGGTTTGAATGTATCGATGTTTTAAAGATGATGTTGTGTGTTATTTAAAATGGGCTCGAAATAAAAGCGTAAGTTAGAAAAGGGAATTCTAAGGAAGGCTCTCGTCACTTGGAGAGTACAGAGTTTAAGGTAATGTCCAATACAAATTTTATAACTGTCCGATCCGGGAACCGAACACAGGACGTCTATATCGTAAAGCACATTCTTGCACCGAGACTACGAGGCAGTCCACTATAAAATAAATGTGAGGAAACCTAACAAAGCCTATATCTGAGCCTGCCTCAAGAGCTTACTATAGAGATTATCTTAAGCCTACTAATAAAATCCCTACCTGTGTATCCACCGAAAGAATGTTTAATGTCATGGGCGTCATCGTAAGATCTATCGAATATCGCAATACAAATCGAATCAACTGACACCCACTCGTGAGAAACCGGATCCGAAGTCCGTCCCCATTGAAGTATTCTCGTTTACGATCTAACGTTACAACGTCTCAGGAAATCGTAAGCAAACTAAGCTAGCTAACTAAAAATATACTAGAACTTCGTGTATCTGTATGATAGGTATTTGCCACCAAAATCAGGAGAGATTGAAGCTCCACATTTTTTTAAACGAGAAGTCTTTACACAGTATAAACATCATATAATAGAGCCTACATCCTTCTCCAAGTCTCATTTACAAATGAGACTGACTTGGTATACAAAGTCAATAATCTTTTTTAAGTAATTAAATAGCGCAGGTCGTTAAACCGCCTTCTGCCAAGTAAATTGTTTTTTTCATAGGGCAAATATATCCCAATCGATCATCTTTTCCATATTATGTATATCCGATAAAGATCCATTTCGAATTAGTTACTAAGGTTACTAATTCGAAATGGATCCTGGCACGTGTTTAGATATTTATTCCGAATTATTTTCTCTATTTAACCTAGTTTCAAGTTTATTTAACCGTTTGTCGATTGGCTCTCTATCTCTATTTCTTGACAATTAATAGAAATTTTCATTTTAAACAGGCGGAAAGTTGTCATAACTATACGGTGAAGAAAATAGTTTTAAAAACAACAAGAGTTTGTATAAAGAAAAATGCACTGCGCGTGATCGTGCTTACTATATTATAAGACAATGATGTCATTATTTGTCTGTGTGTCATGACATTGAATCTGTTGAGTTGAAATGTAATTATTGATCGAAACGTATAATATGATTCATGTGTTTATTCGAATCGTCTTAATATTCCCACACCATATTTGTATTTCAATGTGACCACAAACAATAAAGATGGATGTATAGTCTATACCAGCAAGGAGTTTTTCAAGGATATTCAGTTTCAAAGCACGTAAATGGAGGACTTAGCCTTGTATCCTTGTTCAATATTCGCAAGAACACGCTGAAAACTTTCGATATATGTATCCCTAACCTAATAATAAAGAACCCGCGATGAAATCGTTTACTACGCCGTATTACAAATTAACTCATTTCTTTCCCGCCAAATTGCGATCTTGTCGGAACTCTACACAACTCCGTTATGCCTGATATAAATTATTTACATAAATAATTTTGGTTTTCCATCAAAACATGTTTAAAGTTTCATTTTCCTAAAAAGCGACATTACACAGATTTTAATAAAATAACGCATTCTAATTACTTACTAGAAATTATTAAATATGCCACTCCCTATTCATAAATTCTACCAGTACTTAACTGTTTGAAATATTATTTTAAATTGCTATTCCATTATCCAAATTATAATTCCAAACATGCTAGTCGTATCCGTGTCCATAATGCTAATCGAAAAGTTAATAATATAACTTACACACTTTAAAAACGTAGATACGTCTATTATTCTTCAAAGGTAATGTCTAAGCTGTTACTGTAAAACTAGATTCCATTATAATTTAAAATAAACTCTAGGTAGTTTGTAATGTTTTGAGAACATAAATTTAATAGGAAAAAACCGTTGTCTACGCGTGCAGCTTTTAAATTCCAATAGAAACATTCTTGTTCAGGACAAAATTATTTCCGTGTAAAACCGTGTTGTGAAATAATAAAATATTGTTTGAAAGTATTTTTAATTAAGCACTTTCAATACGTTTATTCATGACTCAGATCAAACCTGTACTCTAACTTTTTTTAATAGCCCAAGGCAACAAGGCGTTCGGCCACGCCGTAGGGCGACCCGCGTCGTTTCTGTTCGCTGGCCAACACTCGTACACCGGAACATAAAAACCGGTTTCAAATTCTGTTGTTTCAAAACTCACCGAGACCAGCAAATTGAAGAAGAACAGCACATATTTCACAAAGCTCGTTCCACAACCCATTTTGATCGCACTGTATTTATTTCACAAACACTTCACTCGCGTCTTTATTCGGACGAGGTCACGACAGCAACGTAGCCTACCTGCTTCGGAGTAGTAAATACGACTAAATAAAAATGAGCGAGAGATCGCGATGGCGGCGTGCCCCCTCTCTGCCCCGCTGTTCATGAATCGTTCCTGCGTGAACAACACTGCCTCTTTAGTAAGGATTTTAGTTTGTAATGTAGGAAAATATCAGTGACAAATTAATAACGTCATCGTATGCATAATTACGTCAATAAAATTATTACTATCAATTGTAGTTTCCTTTTGTTACTGACGCAGGGTATCATAATTCAAACTTACAATGCTAATACAGTTTTCTTCGAAGGATAGATAAGCAGGTACTTGAAAATCTTATTTTAATAACTCTTAAATATGTCAAAAATTGGGCACAGCACGAAGGGCGTGTTTTTAAAAGTTCTTAAATCTGAAAGCATACATTCAAACTAAGAAAGAATATTCTCAAGCTTTTAATCATTCGACGAAGGGCATAATTATTAATAGTGTTAAATTTCAAGTTCATTTCCAAATTCCGATCAAACAAAATTCCTAATATATCATGGACGTGTTGCTACCCTATCCTTGACCCCTCATTCACCCAATATCCATCTCGCTCACACTCCAAGTTCGTTATATCTAGAATGGATGATCCTTCTCTAACTTTTCATCTTGGTAGGATTTCGAAGTGTTTGAAGTTTGTGAGATGACGGAATTTGGTGTGACAGTACAATGTGAAGAAATTTCTAAAGGGAGTTAAAAAAGCTGATTTATTCTTCGCTTAATTTTGTAAAACCTTTTTACAAAACTAATTTATCAGTTAGTAGTTAGTACTAAACTAAAATATGTAAAAAGTGTAATAAGTAACTTCTGTCCTAGATATTTCTTATTTTTATTGAAAATAATAAAAGGCAATTGATTTATTACATTTTTATTTACTTACTTGATCTTTCACATTATGTATTTTATGAGTTGAATCATGCGTGGGGGCAAATTTAGTGATTGAGCGTTGTGTAGTTCGTTATTTTTGTCTGTTTTAATCGGGTGAGTTTTTATGGTTAGTATCTGTCATTCATTATCATCAGCCCATATTATCTCCACAACTGGGCAAGGGCCTCCTCTACAATTAGGAAAGCTTTGGCTTTAGTCCACCATGCTGGCCTAGTGCGGAAAGGCATTTCATATAACTAAGCTTTGTAATTACTGTATTTTTAACACTCAAAGCTAATGCTTTCCCCTTAATTGTTATTGATTTTTACAAATTGTTGGGTACGGTTCAAAAAATATCTGTATTTTCTTATCAGATTTATTATTTTATTTTATGTGCGGTGTGTTACTCTTAGAGACAGTAAGAGGCCACCAAAGTCATGAAGTCAACGATCGTCCTAGTGAGCGACTTTTCGGGTCCTCAAAATCTCGCTGTAGTCCATGAATTTATAGCCATTTTAACAAATCGGACCAAGACCTTCTCAATGACACGTCACTCTCTAATAGTGAACCATTGACGGAGCCATTTACATTAAATGCCAAAAAGGAAGAACCATTCACTTTAGTTGCTTATATTTTGTATCAAAATAGAGGGATTTACTAGGGCGTCATTACAAAACGTCGCGTCATCAAGTTACTCAAACTGGATATCTGCCAACAAACCTTTGTTATGGCAGCGTGGCCTATTGAAATTAGGCGGAAAGAAAACATACTTCTGCTTCCTATACTATACACATCTATTTATATTAAGAATACCTACATACAGCACCATGGCACTATTTCAAAAACTCCTTGTGTCTTTCTTTTAAATTTAACTAATGTTTACCGACTATAGTCTTAAAAGAACGTAGGTAAGAGTTAAAATGGTAGGTTGGCCAGGGTTACAAGTAGGATGGAAGTAAAAGAATTTGGAAATCTGGTCTAATCAATGCACCGGCTTAACTGCGGCCCTAAATCTTAAGTCACTTTGACTTAGTGCAACCAGTGCTAGTTAATCTACTCTACTTATAAGCTAATTTAGAAATTTTCTGTGATCCGTGATCTGTTGACATAGATGCGGGACAATCTCGCTAGACGAAGGAACAAAACTCAGGCACAGCTTCACTAGACTATTATTGCGGTAACAGCAGACCCCTCTAAATTTCAGACGGGTCCCGTAACCAGCAGTACATATACGCCGATATATACAATATAGTCCATTCACACATGTTTGTCGGAGTAACAAAGACATGTGGTATGCACATATCGCTTTCTTGCAAAACGTGGTGTCCGTGCCGCGAACGTAAAACGAGCTGCAACACGCGGCGAAGGGAGAAAGCCGCAAGCTACAACACTTTCCAATACATCGGTTTGCCCTTTTTATAAAAGTGCGTATTTAGTAACTCGACAGTGGATATTTACGCCTTTAGGACCTTGGACATGGAGCAATTTTAGAAAAATATATGAGAAGAAGTTATTTTATAAAAAGTAAGAAGCCCAAATGTCCAGCTTCCTTTACAAAATTCCGAATAACAATCATTATTATGGGAGTCAAATAAAAAGTCAAATTTTGCGTAGGGGACCGTTCAAGTATTACGTAAGCAGATTTATTACAATTATTTACCCCCCCCATCCCCCTTGTCAGCAAAAGTAAGCAAAGCTCTTACCCCCTACCCCCATGCTTACGTAAACATTTTTCAATTAATGTATTGATTTTTTAAATATTGTAATTATAAGGTAATAATTATAATAAAAAAAATAAGAAAATAGATTTAGGATGGAGAGATTTTACTGATATGGTATTCAACATAGAGTAACAAAAATATTATAATCTTACGAACAAGTATGTTAAACGTATTTTAAATTTTTGGTATACATATTAAATTCAAATTAACAGTCTTCAGTCCATGAAACCCGAATCCATGATTCTAAGTTTTCGATGACATTGGATTGCTTGGATTGCTGCTCAGTGTTATAAGTCTGCTCTCACTTTCATCCGATTTTGGAATGTCTACGTCGTTCTCATCGAGCCATTCAACATCATGGTGCATTTTGAATAATGCACATCAGTTCATTAGCACGACGAGCAGCGACTCTTACAGGTCTAACTTTCCTATCAGTGTGCATGTTTACTTTTTTATGGATCTACTTACTTAAACATTAAACTTTGGCTAATGTAATCAACAGTAACACAAATGTTAACTTGCTTTGCTATGCTTACAATACGTCTACTCGCTATAGGATCCAAACGAAACAATACACTGACAGAGGAAATTTAGGCAAGTGAATAGCGCGCGGTAATTCCCCTACTCGGTTCTAAAGCGAGTGCCTAACCGTATGCATTATTTGCGGGAATTCCCGGAAATGCGTTTCGATTTCAAGCAAAGACAATGTAGGGTGGCCATTCGGTAAAACAAAATTACTACCGATGACGTAATCATCATCTAGACTCCCCTGCCCCCCATGTCATCCAAAATAAGCAAAGCAATACCCCCCCCCCCGCCCCCTTATAGTGCTTACGTAATACTTGAACGGCCCCTAGAGACAAATAAAAATTAAATAAAAACCCAATAAAAGTATATCATAGTTTATTCTAAGGTACAAAAATTAAAAATCTTTCATATAAAACATAAACAAAAATAAAATTGCGACACGATCAACAATCACACAACCAAAAGTCTACGCTAGTCATATAAACGTTGCTATTAAAAAAGAAATTGGCAAACGGAGTGGCAGAATATTGTGAACACCTTTGATGTAACACACCTTACAAAGTTTATAAATTATTACATCATGAAGTCCCGCGTTTTTGTGACACGCACTTTGAGACACCTAACATATTTTCCAAAAATAAATTATTCCAATCATAATTCGAGACATTGAACATAATTCCAACATTTAAAAAACTAATAAAATTTTAAACGCAAATTTTTAAACATAATAAATAGGTAATCACATGCTGTTGTCTACGTAATAATACACATCCGTACTATGTAACAATAAATAAAAGACTAATATTATAGTCATAATTTATATCAAAATTACAAAATCGTCGATGATAAAATCGATACTCATGGTGAAGTACAAATAGGTAGGTAGGATAAAAGAGGCATATCAATAGAACAATATTTTAAATTTATCATATATCTTTGTATTTACGAAGTTTTCTATTAAATACGCTGCTAATGTCTTACTTAAATATTAAATGATTTATCTTGGCCTGTTTAGTTATATATGCCTTAAAAGGGGAAAATAATAAAATAAAAATTGGCGAGATAAATACAGGGCCTAAGCTTAATACTATTTTAGAACGCAATGCATATTTTTACTGTATTTAATTATGGACGAGTAAATTATATTAGCATCATTTACATTTAAAATGCATTCAGAGACAAAAATGCTGACAATTGAAAATGAATAATAAAATTTATATTCTCTAAACAAAAAACGAGTACTTACCAATTGCAAGTGAATTTGTATTATTTATGTTCAAGTATTTTTCACTTAGTTCAGAGTTTTAAAATTTTTATTTCGCATTTGAAGCAAGTCAAGCATCGCAAGAAAACTCCGTCTGTTAGTAGTCCTCTTGTTTCAATCTCGCGATTCTTTAGTATGGAATATAAATCACAGTAGGTACTTTTCCATCCATAAACTATTCCTATAGGGAAGAAATAAAATAACTAGTGGTCGCGAAAAACCAACAAAATACCATTATAAACGATAATAGAAATCATTTCAACTTATCACAATGGCCAGGTTTCGGAAATTCCATTTTGTTACTAATAATGAGCAATTCCGTCATCTGTGGCCAGCGTTCATTTGATAACTTCTCTTTCTTATCACTCTATTAAACCATTTTTTCAACACAGATAGAATAGGTATAGAAATACCCATACATTCGATGATTAAATTATTGCCTCATAAATACTAAACTTCAACTTGTTCTCTATTCAACATGACGTGTCCATCACTGGGGTAAATCTTTCCAGAGTATCCATAAATGTTAAGGAAAATACTGTTTTCATTTACACACTACAAAGATTTGACACAATTTAGTCTTATCATAATATTAAGTGTAGGTATACAAAGTTAAGGTATCAAAAGGTATATTCGTTTAAAAAATACTCTTATAGATGTCTATAGAATACTGAAAGGAGGTAGGATGTACGCATTGAACTTAACTTTCTATTATTACTATTAAGTATTTTACGGAGTTCGTTTTTAAGAGGAAAATAACTTTTGGCAAGATTTTACATGACTCTTGAAAGTTAATTCTATTAAAGACTACCAACCAATCATCAACTTTATCATTAAATTCGAAATCGAAAACGTCTAAAAATACACTAATAACTAATTCGGTATTTCAGAAATAAGACATCACAAAATATATTCTATCTTAAACATCTAAATAGGAAATCATATTTTTGGATTAAAACAGAAGTTCCTAACTCGTATTAATGAAATTTCAAACTTGGAACTACAAAGTTCTCAATTCCTTTATTAAAACGGTTTACACACTTGACTAAGCCAATCTACTGTTCTACCATATCTATACGAACTACGAAGGACCAAAAAAAACATCATTCTGTTACCCAAAAAGAGGATCATATTTACCCAACCTCCTCTTTTCACGCTTATTAAACTGCAAAGTCTTTTATTGTTAGGAACTTCTGTAGAACTTATCTAATATTTGGGCAGGGTAGGTGCTGGTGCAGTTGGTGCGAGCAAAGAATCGTCTGGCGCGGCAAAGGTAGCCTCCCGCATTGACGATGAGTTTCTGATGGAAGCCCGACGTTTCTGCTTGATAGCATGCGCTAAGAAGAACGTGCAGAATATTCCGGTACTCTGTAACAAGGAAATTTATTAGAATCTAAATATACTGCATATAACACGAGGAATATAATATTTATGTATTTTATTCAATGTAATCTTTTTAAAAATTGTTACGATAAATAGGGACACTGGACAGCTTGTTGAGAATCACAATCAGAGTTGACTTAATGCCATTTAAATTTGACGTCTATCATATAAACATTCGGTTATTCATTACCCAGTATAATATTAAATTCTGATAGCCAATGAAAACGGTCTAAAAAACCCTATTCTAAAACAAAGTAGTATGCTCGGAAAAGCCACAGTTTTCTTAGCTAAGAAGTATTTTGATTAACTTGTGACATTAGGGAAAGAAAGATAAAACATTTTCTACTAGAAGATAAAAAATGATTACATTTTGTTGAATTGTGTTTCAATCTATTCCCCACACATCCACGTGTCATATTATTTTGTTACCCAAAAAGTATCCTTATTTCGTAACTTACAAGAAGTAAATTTACCTTACGTCTCGATAAAGTAAGAAAAATACTTTTCATGACTTCTAAAATTTTAGTGGCTACAGAAAAAATATTCTCTCCATTTTATTTGACATTTGGCCTTGGCGCCACTATTTTTTTATGTTTGCTAATAAAGTTGGTAAGAATGTGCAATATATCTTTGCTATACAGAATTTTACTTTACGAGATAGGCCAAGATGTTGTGGAAATATGTTTTCACACTTTACTTGTCTACTTTATTGTCTATTTTCCCCCACATAAATGGATCAACAGTGACCCTAGTGTTAAGAATCCACATTCGTAGACCTGCATGTATTTTCAGTCTCCCGTAAGGAACGGTTCTTTAGCTGTTTTTGGCAATATTTTTATCCTACGTCCTTTGGACTTCTAAATCAATAGCACTTTTGCCAACCAGGACGTATTTTTGTAAATTCGCAATTCTTCCTATTAATTCAAATTCAAACGTTAAAACGTCCAAAATACTTTTTGATTTTCAAATTCATTCATTCATTATCTCTTAGATCAGTATTTCATATACAGTTAATTTTAATTTAGGCGTGCGTTGGGCGGTCGTGTTTCGGTCACGCTACACCACCCACAGGGCAATTAATTCAATAAGCGCACTAATGGTGTGAATTAGTGAAACCCGGCTTGGCAATCAGACCTAAATAACAATGGATTAAGAGGGCTCTGCATATACCCGGTGTACGTCCTTTGTTTCACGTCACATGGAACTGACACAGACATACACTCGTTTCTATTCTGATTATATTATCAATTGTACATTTGCGAGGCCCATTAACAAATAAGAATATTGTACTGTGTACTGTTATGTTTTTGGATGATCAATTGGATTATTGTCTAAAGGAAGACGGTATTTGTAATTACATTACTGTAACATTAACTTGTCCCTGTATTTAAGATATTTGGTACGTTATATCTTATGTACGTAATTCCCATCGGTATGTCCATACCGGCTAATATTATAAGCCATAAGGAATACTCTAAAGAATTTTTGTTGGATCCCCTCTGCTGGTTTATAGAGCTTTATGAGTTCAAATAAAAACTGGTTGTCCTTGTGTTGCTAAAGGGGAATAGGAGACATAAGAAATAATTTAAATCATTGACCTATAAAAACTATATAAAACGAAAACGATAAAGTGTCAATGTGGGTGATGGCCTGTAAGCCAAGGCCCCTTAGAAAATTAGTCAACATAAGGAAGTCTCACGGAAAGACCAAAACACTCATTTTCCTCAAAGACGTCAGCATCGTAAAGAATTACTTTAAAAAATTCCCGAGACAACTATGTTTCTTGTTTTTCAAGGCAATTAAAAGTAGTAATTGGAAACGAACGTAACAGCAAAACATTTTAGCCTACGACTGCCTCGTTGGTTTCGCATTTTAAGTAAGCGGCGACTGATCGGGACGTACCGAATTCGATTATTGAGTTAAGAAAAATTTGATTAGGTTTTTCCTTCAAAAAACTACTAAAAATGCACGTAGTTCGTGAATGATGTCGTGAAGTGGCAATAATCTCGCGCCGTATGACTAGTCCTAAAATCATACATTCCTAGTGCTTATAACAACTTTTTAGGTGTGCAGATTTTACTACGACGTTGTCCTTCGCCGTTGAAGTACACCATTCATTGTAAATGCACATAAAACATCGAAAGTCAGATATGTACCTAGGCTATTTGCTAAATAAAATTACCAAATACAAAAAATCACCAAATAATTCATAATATACGCTAAATCCAAGGTTCGATGACGTGGGAGATCAACAAAAACTTGCCATTTATTCCAAATTACTGCCGAACAGAACCCAACCAGTCATACTTGACGCGATGGTTGTGCAATAAGGGTAAACCCGACTACGTGTGTCAACGTCTACCACGTCAACATGACAAGTACGGGACAAGTAACGTCATTCATAGCTTATTCCTTCCAATAGTATAAATGGGAAAGTCAGTGACTGTTGTGAATTAACATCTAAAACAACGGACCGATTTGGCATTTTTCACCAAAGGATAAAGGCTATCTAGGCTAAGGAATTTAATGAAGTTGCTTTTAAGCGACGCAGGACTTATAAATAAATTTATTTATTAGGCATAATTTGTGGGATACTGAGAGATCCCGAATTTGATAAGTTAAGAGTTGTTCCCAACAGAATCTGGAATTTTACACTTATAATGGCAATACGCTCGCCCTCAATTAGCTGAGGCCAAAAAGTATCGTTTTAGATAAAAGATAAACCAAATTATCTACCCTGGGGAATTCAAGGCATTACAACAAATATCTATGCATTAAAATAACGAAAGGGGTAAATTCAACTTTTGTTTCCGTAACACACTTGCTAAGTGACCATCATTTTATTGGCTTTATAATCTAAATAATTTCTGTATTCCTTGTGGTGCGGGGATTCCCTCAGTAATGGAGCAATGACCTAACAGACTGACATCGATATCACGTGAGACAAAGAATACAACGTAACTAATATCGTTCTACAAGTTTTCATGCAAAAATGAACCTTAAATCAAATAAATTGTAATATTCCATATGATTTTGTTAGAATGGTTAGCCAATGAGGTTTCATGTTTTCAGAAATAAAACACTACGGCTCATTTAGTCAAGGCAACTGATAACCATTGGTGCTCCTAACTAAGCATTTACCAATCTTTGTTCAACATAGAACTTTATTATTATCATAAACCTGTACAATTTTTGGATTCATTTCAGGGTTTTATACTGAGAATTTCCTAAGACCCGAAAACGCTGTCTGTCTCGGAAACGTGACACAGGACCTCCAGAACAAGGTCTTGGACCATTCGGCAAATAATTAAGAGTAACTAACGGTTAAGACCACGAGGCAATTTTATTTCAACACTAGTTCGCATCTCGAAATTTTAGACTCCAATGAAAAACGAATATTTTGCAATTTTTTTGACAAATTTTCATGGTTCAAGACTTTTTTGATCATGCCGTGATGTTCTTTATAGCCTACACTCCTCGATTATTAATCTACTCAACACAAAAACAAAACCATTCGAACCACTATTTCCCTTTAGGGGGTTTAACCAAAGAAACTCTTCATCTTTATATTAGTGTACATTGGCGTAAACATATTATGAAACCTTTATGCACTTTTTCCTGCGAACTACACACAAACAAAGTCATAAAATCAGTCGTCATCCTTTACGACTCATCTGTTGTGACTGTGATATGCAAATTACTCATCAAGAATTCCTAATTACTAATAATACTATTCTGATAAATGTGGCGAATGAAGAATTAATGGAAAATCTGAGGTCAAAAGGTCTTTTGCCGGGCGAAATAAATTGTTACTCATATCACATTATAAAAAGTCATTGATGACCCAGAGTACGAGTGCTACCGTGATAATGGTTATCACAGAAAAGAGGTCGATTGCAAAAGATATATTTAAGTTATAAGTAATAAAGAATTATTGCATCCCTAAGAAACAAAAAACAAAGTAATTACTTCTTCACCAACCCATATTCGCCCACTGCTGAGCACGGGTCTCCTCTACCATTGAGAGGGTTTAGGCCATAGTCCACCACGCTGGCCTAGTGCGGGTTGGCGGACTACACACCTAAGAAATTCCTAAGAACTCTTAGGTGTGCTGGTTTCATCACGATGTTTTCCTTCACCGTTAAAGCAAGTGATAATTCAATGTGAATACACACATAACTTCGAAAAGTCGGAGGTGTGTGCCTGGGGTTCGAACCCGCGACCGTCGAGATTCTCGACCGCGCGCCCAAACCTCGAGGCCATCACTGCTTCAAGTAATTACTTGACGTCTATCAACCCGCTCTGTATTATGGCAAAAACTGTTTAAATTTTCAAATTTAGTCTCGCGTAATATGGGTATTAACTATTAGCCCATAGGACTTCACTAGACAACGTGCTAGTTTTGATAATTTCGACCTGTAAATCGAAGCCTAACATCTCAATAGCGTCAATCAATGCACAACTAACAATCAATCTACATTTATTCTTTCGTTTATTCTATCCAAAGGCTGCCTGGTAGAAATCGCTTTCAGCGATAAGGCCGCCTATTGCCGCCACGTTGTCTTTTATTTTAAGTTTTTTATTGTAATTTATTTTTTATGTGGGTACCAATAAAGTGTTGTCTATCTATCTATCTACATTCATACTTGTATCATAAATCTTCCCTTACAATCCCTCGAACTTAAATATTTTTGCAAAAACTTTACAACAGAGTGTCTCAACGCCGACATTACTTAACCGCCGACTACTTGCAGCCTTGGAGATCCTACACAGATTGTGCGACGTACAAATTATGCCGGCACACACGACCTTACTACACGCTCAACTTCACCTCTATATACAATGGAATGAGTTTTTGCACGTTTACACGGTTGCAAAACAGATCGTAGATATTACTCTTGAATTTGAGAGTAACGTCATATAAAATTGAAGTTAGTACTGATGTTAAATTGATTTAATACCTCAATGTATGCATAAGAAGTTAAGTTTTAATCCATTAAGTCCGCCTATGTACAGTTTTGTATATGAAGTATTTTAAATAAATAAATAAATAAGATGAAAAAGGCGGTCTTGTCGGAGAAGGCGATTTCTTATACACAAACAAGACTAGAGATGATGAGTGACGCAGAATAGGTATCTTTCGCTTTTTAATACTTTTTTTGGACAGCATCGCGCTTTCCATCGAATACGATGTTGGTTCTTTGTCGTAGCCTTTTAAAAAGTCTTGACCTCAAACTAGGATATGAGACTTGTGTATTGGATATCAAGGATTATGAGATACTTTGCAGTCTCATAAAAATCCAGCTTTAGAACAAATATTGTTAATAAAATGGGAGGAATTTGGAAATCCTAGTAAGCGACGACACGAACAAAAACTAGTTTAACACTAACCACTTATGAATACCAATGAGTCAGTTATGACTAGCGCGATTAATCGCATACATATGTTAAGGTCTAAGGATGACGACAGCCCGCCTTTTAATACAGGGAAATCGTTAAATTAACACCAACACTAGAAGAAATACTTGTAACGAACCAGACTACATGCATACATAACCTCATCCCTGTATACCCGAAGGAGTAGGAAGAGCTGCATTTCTGCAACCATATTTCGCCAATTGTGTTTCCGTCCTACATTAAAGGTGGGGGTTTTAGACTCCGTGCTGCTATTGAGAATTTAACTATAAAAAATCCCACTAACGAATCTGAGAGAAGTCTTAGAAGTAAAAGAAGTTCGCACATCATTTGTACTTCAAGACCCCGAGGTAAACCAACGGACTAAAATCATAAAATAGCTCACAATACCAAAAACCTACTCATGGACATTAGACATAGAATGCAATCACAATTCTCATAGGACGTACACCTAAGCCTGGATATCCGAGAGATTAAGCAGAGATTTATTTCTATCGTAAACAAAACCAAGAATACTGCCTGACGTGGAAATCAAACTTTTGGTCTCACAATACCCCACATTAATACCGCGGAGCAACCAGACAGTTATTGATCAATCGCCTACATGTTAAGAATATTAACAAGCCAATACCACGGTAAAAAATATTTTTACCGTGCCAATACTACACTACGTCACCATTCTACATAAAAGGAATATGAATGACTTCAATAGCCCATATGTGCGAGCAGATGACACAATATTATCTATTCATACCGTAAGCGTTCTTCCGGAGTAATAAGTTTATACTTAGTTGCAAGCTAGCTAACAATAACTTAGTATCGTACAGGCTGGTATTATTGTGTCGAGTGACGAGATATTTATATCTTTTGATGTCGTCTGCTACTATACTGTCACTTAGCTGATTCTTTTTCAGTAAATTCGTGAAATAATATCACAGAATCAAATTATATCACAGTAATACAATATGAATGAATTATGAATTTCAACATTGAATTTTTCTTCGGCCGATCCCGGTGAAGGTCATTGGGGGAGGCCTATGTCCAGCAGCGAACTAAGATTGGCTAATGATGATGATGAATTCCATTACAATAATATAAAGTTTAAAACTAAAATGCTTGAGCAACAGTGTATACTTACCATACGATCTGAAGGTAATAGATTTGTTTTCTAGATTGAAAAAAGATTAAGATTGTCAATTAGGAAATTCTCAAGTAAAACTTTTCATTACAAACTTCTAACCCAGTGCTCAGAGGACAAAAAAGTATTCATAAATCGTGGGTATTTTCGATCCTTTTACGAACTTAAAAATCAGCCTGGGATAATTATTGCAACTTTGTCTACCCTTTAAGAGATATAGGCATTGTACATGCATGTAGATTATGCAATGGACTCTAAGTTGCTACTAAAGAACGGCACATGACTCATAAAATAGAAGCCTATTTGTATACACTTTTAAATCAATAGCCACCTTATAACTTCACCAATTCAAAATATAACTTATGACGTCATAGCTCAGTGACGTCACTCACGGTCACGATCACCGAACGAGTTCTTTGTAGATGATTCATTCAAAGTGAACCACATACAAACATGTCGTAATTAATATTTATGTCACCACGTTAATCATTTTCAAACAAAACAAAGTCAAATTACTTTGGTGGGACAATGAACGTTTATTTAAAACACTTATACAAGAATGAATTCTTATTCAACAAGCCGTGAGGTAAGCGTCATAATTGCAATTCCTATTATTATTTTGAAGATTCATAAGACTAAGGCTTAAACCCTCTAAATAGCAGAGGAGGCCTGTGCCCAGCAATGGGACGTACATGGGCTGATGATGGTGATAAGCAGATCATAACAGATAAATAGGGGGAATGACTTTTATATTGAGTGGCAATTTACATGAAATTGTTTAAAACTATATGCAGAACTTATTCATAGGTTTTATTACTGTATTTTCGATTCTATAATGTAACCAGACAAAATTGCAAGCGGAAACCAGTCTATACTAACATGGTAAAAGCAAAAGTTTTTAATATCTGTTACGAATAAACTCTAACCCCCTTATTAATAAACTAAGAATAGCGTCGGAATAACTTTACTCCAAGACTTACGCATAGATTAGGCAATTTTGGTATTAATAAACTAGGAGTAAGGATGGTGTTAACTAAACCACACTTACTCCCGGTGTAAAAGTTACACCGCGGAGGCCCCTGGTTTAACGCTGGAATAAGCATAGATTAGTATTGTTATTCCGACTTCCATTGACATTTATGACGAAATGGTATATATTAAATTTAACGTAAACATATTTTCATGTTTGTTTAGTGTTTGTTCGAGTATTTCCTAGTGTCTGATTTTGTAATTATTGTGGGATAAAATGAATAGAAATTATTTTATTGACGATTTGAGAATGATAGAAGAAATTGACGATTATTGAAATGGTGAAAAATGATTTGGCTGGAGATGCAAGATGAGGCTTTATACCACCTCACTTGAAAGTTTTAGCTGCAATAAGGACTTGGGCTCGTGAAGAGGTAAGTAAACTAAACTATTATAAGGCTTGATCCCTGCCCTATTGGTAATAATTTCTAGCTTGAAGTGTGTTAATAGCCAAGTTTGAGTTCAATTGAATAAATATTTAATATAATGCTATCAGACTTTTACATGTGAATGTGTAAACAGATGTAAATATAGGTACTACTTAATTATATATTCATACATAAAACTTCTATCCTATTTAAAAAAATGGATATAGATAGTAGGTACAACCAGCTTAGAAAATTTTATCTTAGCTTTGTGTTACAAAGATTTAAGAATAGAATCTTTGTTGTCTAGTAAATTTTGAATCCATACCACTTATCTATTTTACAGATTCAAGATGATGCAGGAGATCTGAGTGGGTATAGTCAGCCAACAATATCCCTTGTGTGCAAACAAGTTGCTTTAAAAATAATTAGACACAGGGGTCAATGGATAAAAATGTCTACCTCCATCAGTGAACAAAACAGTGTAATTGCTGATTTTTATGTAATATCTGGCTTTAGACAAGTTATAGGGACTATTGATTGTACACATATTCGCATCCTAAAAATTTCAGGAGATATTGGACAATACAGGAAAGGATACAGTTCAATAAATGTGCAAGTTAGTTTTTGTTTCTGCTCCTGAAGCATATTACTATTGAAAGGTTTCTACCACACAACATTTTGTAGAATTTTATGATACCAAAGTGATTTTGTGTACATTGTTACAGATTGTCTCAAATGCAAATTTAGAGATTATGGATATAGTTGCATACTGGCAAGGCAGCACACATGACTCCAGGATATTCAATGAGTCTCAGTTGAAACAAAGATTTGAAGGAGGAGAATTTAAGGGAAGACTATTGGGAGATTCAGGTTATGCCTGTGCTCCTTACCTATTTACTCCAATATTGCATCCAACTAATAACAAAGAAACGACCAAGCTCATAAACATACTCATAATACTGTTGAAAGGTGTTTTGGAGTATGGAAGCAGCAATTCCAGTGTCTTATTAGAGTGTTCACAACCAAGTTAGATAATACTATATTGTATATTGTTGCATTAGCAGTAATGTGTAATATTGCTCTGCGGAAACAAGATTTACTCCCAGAACCAAAAGAGCGGAATGTTCCAGTAACACAGGCATTTAATAATACACTCAGAGGAAATGTTGCAAGGGCAGCATTTATTAATGATTTTTTTTATTTTATAATACTTCAGTGTGGGTCTAAAATAAAGAATTGAGAAAAAAGAATAATTTTTAGTATTTTATTTAATTAAAAAAATATATGGTGATACCACAAAATAATTTTTAATTGATTTAAATTTCTTTCAACTCTTGTGACTTTCTTATTTCTAATATTTCCCTTTCCTCGTTTTGCCCCGGCATCATTTGTTAATAACAATTATGGTATGAAGAATACAGTATTAAACAATACGGTACTGATATTCTTGCCGTAATACATTTTATGACTCGCAGATGTTTTCTGGTTAAACGTTTGCAGCCACATCTAAGAATTAAGACAATGCAAGTTTAAATAAAGTTAAAATGCAAATCAAAGTAAATATTAGAAATTAAATCTCAGTTGGCGTGTTGTTATAGTCACATAATAATCTGCTAACTAATAAAAAATACCACAAATCCACGCATGCATCAATACATAAACATTCGCTTGTAAGTTGTGATAGGTCCACTGCCTATTGTTTTGAATTGTAATGGACAAAAAAAAGTCAAATGTCAAAATTTACTATAAGTATATGTGTCTTTTTATTCGACCCGGTCATTTTGTTCATTCTTTTTGCTTTTAATATCTGTGGGCTGCCATAATATACCCCTTAGTCTCAGTGTAAGGATGGTATTGTTACTCCGAACCTACTTCGTGTTTATTAATACCGTTTTTGACACGTAGCTATTCCGACACTAAACTCGGTTTAACTATTCCCGGTGTAACTATGGAATAAGAGAGGAATAAGCGATTTTTATTAATAAGACCGTAAAACTTTGTCGCTGTTTTTTCTTACGTAAGGAAGTGGACCTTGAAAAATAACATCGGCTACATTTTTTACAAAATTGCACCCCTGAGTAGTGATACCCAAACCTTAATCCTACTATTATTATAAAGGCGAAAGTTTGTAAGTATGGATGTATGTTTGTTACTCTTTCACGTAAAAACTACTGAATGGATTTGAATGAAACTTTACCACAATATAGCTTATACATCAGAATTAACATGGGATAGTTTTTATCCCGGAAAATTAAGTATTCCCGTGGGAATGGGTATTTCTGGATCTACCAAATCGATTTGAATTATTTTTGGTATAGAGGTAGGTAGGGCTCACAGAATTAACATGGGATAATTTTATCCTGGAAAATGTAATCCCGTGGGATAAACATGTTATAAATGCAAAAATCTCTCTGCACTTAACCCTAGAGTCTACGCGGACGGAGTCGCGGGCAAAAGCTAGTATATAATATTATCAAGACGCCTGAAAATAAATAGTTTGACCTCATAACAAATGTGGACTTGTTCCATAAATACATATACCTATGCTTCAACAATGTTGCGCAATTCAACCACAAAATGAAAACCATACTGCTATTATTCTACACACGCATATGGAAAAAAATAATAAACACAATTGATAGGACAGTATAAGGGGAAAACCACTAGCTCTATTTAAACGAAAACATAGTTGCTGGTAACTATTATATTTCATAAAATCGTATCCCAGAGACAAATCCATAGGAACATACCTACAGACAGATGAACCAAAATAAATCAAATGATACTTAACACAGACAGCAGTAACTGGAAACAAAAAGGCCTACAAACATTTCAGACATTCATTCTTTACGATGCGACCTTTAACTTGATGTCAAGAAAAATACTTGCGAAATAAAGTGATTAGCATAATAGCTAACCTGTGTTTAGTACTCATACCCCCTTATTAATAAACTAAGAATAGCGTCGGAATAACTTTACTCCAAGACTTACGCATAGATTAGGCAATTTTGGTATTAATAAACTAGGAGTAAGGATGGTGTTAACTAAACCACACTTACTCCCGGTGTAAAAGTTACACCGCGGAGGCCCCTGGTTTAACGCTGGAATAAGCATAGATTAGTATTGTTATTCCGACTTCCATTGACATTTATGACGAAATGGTATATATTAAATTTAACGTAAACATATTTTCATGTTTGTTTAGTGTTCGTTCGAGTATTTCCTAGTGTCTGATTTTGTAATTATTGTGGGATAAAATGAATAGAAATTATTTTATTGACGATTTGAGAATGATAGAAGAAATTGACGATTATTGAAATGGTGAAAAATGATTTGGCTGGAGATGCAAGATGAGGCTTTATACCACCTCACTTGAAAGTTTTAGCTGCAATAAGGACTTGGGCTCGTGAAGAGGTAAGTAAACTAAACTATTATAAGGCTTGATCTCTGCCCTATTGGTAATAATTTCTTGCTTGAAGTGTGTTAATAGCCAAGTTTGAGTTCAATTGAATAAATATTTAATATAATGCTATCAGACTTTTACATGTAAATATGTAAACAGATTTAAATATACTTCTTAATTATATATTCATACATAAAACTTCTATCCTATTTAAAAAAATGTATATAGATAGTAGGTACAACCAGCTTAGAAAATTTTATCTTGGCTTTGTGTTACAAAGATTTAAGAATAGAATCTTTGTTGTCTAGTAAATTTTGAATCCATACCACTTATCTATTTTACAGATTCAAGATGATGCAGGAGATCTGAGTGGGTATAGTCAGCCAACAATATCCCTTGTGTGCAAACAAGTTGCTTTAAAAATAATTGGACACAGGGGTCAATGGATAAAAATGTCTACCTCCATCAGTGAACAAAACAGTGTAATTGCTGATTTTTATGTAATTTCTGGCTTTAGACAAGTTATAGGGACTATTGATTGTACACATATTCGCATCCCAAAAATTTCAGGAGATATTGGACAATACAGGAAAGGATACAGTTCAATAAATGTGCAAGTTAGTTTTTGTTTCTGCTCCTGAAGCATATTACTATTGAAAGGTTTCTACCACACAACATTTTGTAGAATTTTATGATACCAAAGTGATTTTGTGTACATTGTTACAGATTGTCTCAAATGCAAATTTAGAGATTATGGATATAGTTGCATACTGGCAAGGCAGCACACATGACTCCAGGATATTCAATGAGTCTCAGTTGAAACAAAGATTTGAAGGAGGAGAATTTAAGGGAAGACTATTGGGAGATTCAGGTTATGCCTGTGCTCCTTACCTATTTACTCCAATATTGCATCCAACTAATAACAAAGAAACGACCAAGCTCATAAACATACTCATAATACTGTTGAAAGGTGTTTTGGAGTATGGAAGCAGCAATTCCAGTGTCTTATTAGAGTGTTCACAACCAAGTTAGATAATACTATATTGTATATTGTTGCATTAGCAGTAATGTGTAATATTGCTCTGCGGAAACAAGATTTACTCCCAGAACCAAAAGAGCGGAATGTTCCAGTAACACAGACATTTAATAATACACTCAGAGGAAATGTTGCAAGGGCAGCATTTATTAATGATTTTTTTTATTTTATAATACTTCAGTGTGGGTCTAAAATAAAGAATTGAGAAAAAAGAATAATTTTTAGTATTTTATTTAATTAAAAAAATATATGGTGATACCACAAAATAATTTTTAATTGATTTAAATTTCTTTCAACTCTTGTGACTTTCTTATTTCTAATATTTCCCTTTCCTCGTTTTGCCCCGGCATAATTTGTTAATAACAATTATGGTATGAAGAATACAGTATTAAACAATACGGTACTGATATTCTTGCCGTAATACATTTTATGACTCGCAGATGTTTTCTGGTTAAACGTTTGCAGCCACATCTAAGAATTAAGACAATGCAAGTTTAAATAAAGTTAAAATGCAAATCAAAGTAAATATTAGAAATTAAATCTCAGTTGGCGTGTTGTTATACCTAGTCACATAATAATCTGCTAACTAATAAAAAATACCACAAATCCACGCATGCATCAATACATAAACATTCGCTTGTAAGTTGTGATAGGTCCACCGTCCACTGCCTATTGTTTTGAATTGTAATGGACAAAAAAAAGTCAAATGTCAAAATTTACTATAAGTATATGTGTCTTTTTATTCGACCCGGTCATTTTGTTCATTCTTTTTGCTTTTAATATCTGTGGGCTGCCATAATATACCCCTTAGTCTCAGTGTAAGGATGGTATTGTTACTCCGAACCTACTTCGTGTTTATTAATACCGTTTTTGACACGTAGCTATTCCGACACTAAACTCGGTTTAACTATTCCCGGTGTAACTATGGAATAAGAGAGGAATAAGCGATTTTTATTAATAAGACCGATAAGGTTATGACCCTCGCATCTTGTCACTGAGAACTCTAAACGTTTCTGTTTTACGAGTACAATTCTCAAGCAAGCTAGACGTTTCAAAGTTACAAATACAGTCAGAGCCGAATATAACGAGATTGAAGGGACCGTATATTTCGGTCGTTATATCCGATAACTGCCATTACTTTGTATAGATTCCGCAGGGACTTTGCCACTCGATTATTGTAGCCGATCGCGATATAAACGATGTCTTTGTTATCGTTTTTGACTGTATTATTTCACGAATGAAAAGATATTCATTGAGAACTATCCTACTCTACAACAGAATATCTTGGTCGAAATAAAACCAAAGAATTTACATCTTAAATATACAAAAAATCTACCAACTTCATTTGACATTATCTTGCTGCGAAGTTATAAGTGTTTACGTAACATTCTTTAAACAATTACGCACTGTCTGGTACAAGGAAACATCACGTACGTACATCATAGTGCTTATTGTTCTAATTCGGGCCGCTTGCTCATAACACAAATATAATTTCCTGGTCTTGTACTCGTACAGACGTGACAGATAAGCCATTCTGCCCTAGACGTCAATAGAGTCTCTATTTATCGCAACTTTATAATCAGAATCGATTCAATTTAAAGAAAGAAGAAACTCTCTATGCTCTTCAAGACATTAGTGATAAAATAACATTGTGCCCTTTAAAAAGGAACTGGTATAAGGGACAAAGCATTCTTTTAACTTATCGATTAAAAAAGATCTTTGTTGCCCTTTTATATCGCACTACAAGTAAAGTTGATGTTTTATCTAAACTCATATACCTATTTGTATTAAAATGTATATGTGCGGTAATGCTGCTTACAAACCTTGATCTTATTCATTTTCATAAATCATTCATTCATATAGTTGGCAACTTTTAGCAGTTTAATTTCATTTGAGATTTTTTCTCCCGTTTATAAAGTTTCATCATGGTGCAAATTCGGAATAATAAGTATAGCCAACGATGTAGTTTCGAGACTTAGAGACATAAAGCTACATTCCTTCGAACAAAAACCCTACTAAAATAAATTACGCAATATTCCATGCCGTAGGGACCATAATTAATACAAAAGTCTATTTGAAGCGCTGGGACCGGTTACAAAACGACTCTCATTGAAGATAATTAAATAATGATTGTGCCGACGAAATGATTCACATTGCGTGCCATTCCACGCTGTATTACTGCTCTTATACGAACCAACTTTAGTTGCTAAGTACTTGTTTTATTTCAATGCGAGAAATAAAATAAGTTTTACTGTGAACTCCTTCGTGGTTTCGCGGCAGAAGTATGTCGTACCGCGCACGGCACGTATTTAGCAGTAGTTTCGAGTTCGATTTCTGGATTCCAATTGAGCCAAACCTAAGAAAATTCTAAGAACTTTTAGGTGTGTGTGTGTGTGCGTGGTGTGTTCCTGAGGTTTGATCCTGCGATCGCCGAGATTCCCATAAGCGCGCCAAAATCTCGAGGCCGTCTCGGCCACCAGGCCAAAAACTAATAAAGGGCTGATAACAATACCTTTTGCTTCATTCAGACCACGATAAAAATGTCATTTAATTTGTTTTCATTCGTTTAGCCTAGTCTTAAAGTGCTAGTAACCTAGTGCCTGAAGAATAAAAAACCTGTTTTTATTCTAGCCTTCCAAAGGCTTGTAGCCCATTCTTGCATTATTCATTTATTACGCCTGACCTTACTTTAAACGTGCAGCAAGACCTAAATATTCCAAGTTATTATTTGAATCTGGATTGGAAAACGGATGGATTTCTAGGCCTTTCCCTGAATTATCAATCAATCAATCTACGGGACGTCAAACAATTTCATCCAAGCACGAGTAGCATCTTATGAAAGTCCCAAGGCCAAAGACCTAAATGTTTCTTGAACAATTTATCTTCTAAATTTCGTTAGGATCTCAGTTACTCATAAAACTCCTCTAACCTTTTCATATTATGAGGCAAATTCAATTTTGTGACATTATCTATAACTATCTAGACGCTAAGACTCGCGTTCTGACAAGATAAAAAGACTGCAAAAATCATCATCACAAAAATTCCGAAGTGTGTAACTATAATTTGATCCCACGATTTCTATGGTCAGTTATGGTCACTAGGCACTAGCATTATCCCTAAGGCCATCAATCACAGCCTCCATACTTTTTATTTCAATAAAAATCACCTCTACATTACCCATGGACGGTATTGTAGTGTTTGTATACTTGTCTCGGTGACACGGGTAGTGGGGGAACAGTCTGGTGCGCGCCGTGGGCGAGAGCGGACGTGTTTACCCTGACTGCTGGTGACGTAACGAGCCAATACTTAATACTTGTGGAGGCACGAACACTACAAATGGCGACGAGGTAAAAGGTCAGTGAATAAATGTTATGGTGCTCCATGAATATTATTGAAGGGAAAAGTATAAACGAAAAAAAAAAAAAGTACACAATAATGTAAATATATGGAGTTGTTTATTAATGCCTTGGTCATTTTACATAAGTAAACTAGTGCGCAAATTGTACGATCAAATATAATACTCGATTCCTGAACTAAATTATTCTTAACTAAATTAAGTAATAGATTGTAGGAGACCTTGCATAACCGAATTATATGTGTATGCACAATGCAGGTCCCGTAATCTTAAGTCCAGTCACGTTAAGAATACGTTGTGATAAATTAAAAGTAAACATTAACAATGCTTTTTTCTGTCGAACAAGACAGATGTGTTCTAATACAAATATTCAAACCGGTTGCTTGCTTATCTATTGAAATGTGGTTTCAATTGTTTTCACTGGTCAGCGACGCCGCCTGTGCGTCTGCGTACCCACAGATTTAAAATAGCCGGTTATAACGCTTACATTATGTTATTTAATATCAGAATGGCTTATTTATCCTGAAAATTATGTAATGATTAAAAGCATACTTTTATCCAAGAAAGATTTAAACGTTGCCTTTAATTCTATTAGAGACTTGGTTGTTTTATGAATGTTTTACGTTCAACTTGTATGAAACTAGCTTTGTGAGTGAAACTTGAAATAATAACTACAAGTACACATATAAAGATATGTATTATAAAAGTATGTAGTACATTTAAAATTATTATCGTATGCTTTAGTTTCACACCAATACATTTAATACTGTATGTAAAGAGGTAGTTTGGTTCGCCAGTAGAGTACCTAAATGATTTTTTGTTTTTAAATAAATCTAAAGATCGTTAGATCAAAATTGGAATATTAGCACTGAAAAAATAAAATACGTGCTATGAATATTTGAACTTTGCTTACAAAAGTATGTGCTTTCAATTTATATGTATAATTTGTGAGTCTATGAACTGTAAAGCTTTAAATTGTTTAAGATGGAAAAGTGGAACCGTGGCATAGAGCTAGGTATATCATACGGCAACAATTGTGACCATGCCGCAATGCTTCCACGTATTATCGGCGGTCTAAATAAAAAAAAAAAAAAAAAAAAAAAAAAACAATAAATAAGTAAATCTACAAATTTGATGTTAAAATAGATAAATGTTATGCACCTAAATGAAGTTTTCGATCGATATTTATTCAAACAATGAAACAGCAGTTAAGAGAGAAATTTAATAAGTTTCTTTTCAGACTTAGACCCGACTCATTGAGCAAATTAATAAAAAGTCATACGACTAATTAAAGCAGTGTTGGCCTCGCGTTTTGGCGTGGTTTGGGATCTCTGCAGTCGCGGGTTCGAGTCCCGGAAGTAAGTCCCGAAGTTGTGTGTGTGTTCGCATTAATTTGTCACTGGGTTTAGCGACGGAGAGAGGCACCGTGATGAAGTTTGCACACCTAGGGGGTTTTGGGAGTTTCTCGGGTGTGTGATCCGCCAGCCCGCGCCGTGCCGGCGTGGTGGACTGTGGCCTGAGCCCTCTCAAAGGTGGAGAAGTATTGTGCCCGGCTGTGGGACGTGTGTTGGTTGATGATATATCAGTTTAATTATAGAAAAAGGTTTTAATCCTTGGTGACGACTTCATAATTGACAATAATATTTTGAAGCAAATAATTTAAAAAATACTGGTCGCCTTAAATTTGAAAATGATTATTTAAAGTAAATACATTAAGGGAGGGTTGTACCATTTATTTGGAATTCTTCACAGTATCTTAAATCCGAAGAATAGATGGGGTTGACCCTATTAAATGTCTGAGGACGTTGGAACAGATATGTTTATAAATACGAGTAGTAAAGTGTCATTAATGACGCTACTTTGAAAATCAAGAAAAAAATAGTATTGCCTATTGATGTCAAAATTAATTTACTGTATTCGAAGATTTGATTCGAGTTTTCGAGATCGATAATGGGTGCAGTTCGGAAAATCGACAAATCATGTGGTAAAAAGTGAAATCTTCTTAGAAAAGAAATTTCAACTAAACTTTAAGTTTTGTCTTGAAGTAAATGCAGTTGCGGAAACGTTTCTTAAAATCAAGGATGTTCAAAGCTATATTCCAATAGAGGGAGTCTGTTCAACTGATTTCTCAAGTCAGCATAATTTTCACTTTTGGTCAAGAACTAGTCAAAAAATAACATCTCGTGTTTGATATTTTATAAGCTTTTGAAAGTTAAAAAAAAAAATAAAAAAAAATAAGATAAAAAAAAAAAAACATCTTGGAAGAGAAGAATGCGTAATGTTAATAAGAGTAATAAAACCTTTAGAAGAAAATGTTTAATATATTAGTAATTGAGAGTCTGTTTCTAGTGACGAAGTTCAAGTTTTCTGAGTTAAGTAAGAAACATGGGCAAGTGGGTTCCAGATTTGGGAACATACACTCAACTTTTACGCAAGTTGTATTATAAAAAAATTAAGTTGGCTAAGACCGCGAATATAGATTCGTATTGGAACGATACCCGAATTAGCCTTGACTATCTGAAACGGCCATAGCTCGTAACTAAAATAAGAAGTCTTGTTTTCTTCTCCATGTTAAATGTTTTATGTTTTGATGTCACTTTAATTACTTAATTTTATTGTTTTAATTTTGATATTAGTTGTTTATAATTAATATTGCTGATTGTTAATTGTTTATCTTTTCTAATAATGTTTTGGAGAACGTTATGCACACCTTAAATGTCTGTCATATATATCAGATATAGTAACGCAGTAAAAATAATAAAGCTATAAATTGTATTAATACATGTGATGTCGTTGTGTCAAATTAAATAAATAAAGATTATTAGGTATTGTGATACCTTTGATAGAACCTAAGTGTTTGCATATGCTGGTCCAGTTGTACTGAGAGCTGTACTCGTTACAATAAGCCTAGGTTGGTTGCATATAGCAACATAAGTCTGTGAGAACGTAAAAAGCGTTATCAGATCGAGAACGGGAATCTTGCGTTGGATTGGATAGTAAGCCTATTAATACGTCCCATTTGTTTGGAAAATATTGTTCACATTGAGTCGACAACCATTGGCCTCTGAAGGTCACGTTCTCCAAGAAGTTGAAAGCATGTGCCCGGATTTAACGTTGGGTGTTGCATCTACAATCACATGTATAAATTTGATGTCTTTACAGTCCAGGGAAGAAAAACATAGTTCTTGATTGGCGCGATTTTGTGTGTGTAGAGAACCACCAAAGCCGTTTGATAACAACTACGTCAATAGTCGATAGTGCCTCGACATTTGGCAATTTCCCTAAGTGAACTGAAACAGGCTGGTATGAGTGACTGCAAGTTGAAATACATATATTATTATAGACTGGATAAGAGATATCATACACCTAAAAAAAAATTTGGGAGAATTATCTATATAATATTATGTACCGTATCTTGATTGGAAAAGAGTATCACTGGAGTTTCTTGTCCGTTTCTCTACTAATGGCTGCTTTCCGAAGTGAGTGATAAATTAAATACAAATAGTATGAGAAATACGCCACTGTACGAGTAAACCGAAACTAGACTAAACTATTACCACAGAATCAAACCTTATTCGAAGAAAGAAGGCGTTATTGGAAATTAATGTGAGATATCAAGACATTTAATAAAAAAAACCGTGAAATAAATAAAAACTGTACATCATTGTATTGCAGGCAGTATGAGCCTTCATAAAACGAAAATCATACCGATTATGATGCAGGCTTCAAGTTAAAGAAAGCTGTACATAATTATGTTGCAGGCAGTATGAGCCTTCATGGAACGAAAATCATACCGATTATGATGCAGGCTTCAAGTTAAAGAAAGCTGTACATAATTACGTTGTAGGCAGTATGAGCCTTCATGAAACGAAAATCATACCGATTATGATGCAGGCTTCAAGATAAAGAAAGCTGTACATAATTATGTTGCAGGCAGTATGAGCCTTCATGAAACGAAAATCATACCGATTATGATGCAGGCTTCAAGTTAAAGAAAGCTGTACATAATTACGTTGTAGGCAGTATGAGCCTTCATGAAACGAAAATCATACCGATTATGATGCAGGCTTCAAGTTAAAGAAAGCTGTACATAATTATGTTGCAGGCAGTATGAGCCTTCATGAAACGAAAATCATACCGATTATGATGCAGGCTTCAAGTTAAAGAAAGTTGTACATAATTATGTTGCAGGCAGTATGAGCCTTCATGAAACGAAAATCATACCGATTATGATGCAGGCTTCAAGTTAAAGAAAGCTGTACATAATTATGTTCCAGGCAGTATGAGCCTTCATGAAACGAAAATCATACCGATTATGATGCAGGCTTCAAGTTAAAGAAAGCTGTACATAATTATGTTGCAGGCAGTATGAGCCTTCATGAAACGAAAATCATACCGAATTATGATGCAGGCTTCAAGTTAAAGAAAGCTGTACATAATTATGTTGCGGGCAGTATGAGCCTTCATGAAATGAAAATCATACCGAATTATGATGCAGGCTTCAAGTTAAAGAAAGCTGTACATAATTAATTGCAGATGGCGCTGCTAAAGTAAACAATCTTAATGTGCTCTAATGTTTTAAAAATTATTTAAAAATAGTTAAGTGTTAAATTAATATATTGTTTGTTGTTATTTTAATTTTTTATTTTTAATTCTGTTATTATATTTTACATTATAAATTGTTAAGTTGTTTGTAATTACTATTGCACATTATTAACTGTTTGTCTTTTTCTTGTAATACTTTGTAGAATGTTATGCACACCTTACCTAAGTGTCATATATGTATATCGGATATAGTACCTAAGTAATAATTATTAAGCTACAAATGTATTAATATATGTGATGTGGTTGTGCTGAATTAAATAAATAAATAAATAAATAAATAATTATGTTGCGGGCAGTATGAGCCTTCATGAAACGAAAATCATGTCGAATTATGATGCAGGCTTCAAATTAAAGAAAAGCTGTGCGTTATAGTGTTAGGTAGTACAGGCCTTCTGTGTGAAAACTGTACGTGATCTTATCAGACTAATAAAACGACATGATAATAACCAACGAGATGGTCTGTTCAAGTAAGAGAGTCGTCGTCCTCCAAATTCTACTCTGCCATAAAGGAAGTGCTTGACAGAAACCGATGGAAACAGATCATCCGCTCCAGATGTCACCCTAATGCTGACCACGATCTTCAGATATGAGAGACCGACTAGAGAGAGAGATTCATGATAATAAGCTGTGGGTCGTTGTTGTATAACGATGTGTTACGCAAATGAAAAAAAAAGACGATTTGGACATGGAGATGAACATGATCATATGTTGAGAGAAACGAGGAAAAATGGACCACATTTGTAACGTATTGATACCCACGAGACAGCAAAAGGAATAAAGGTAGACAGACTATGCGAAGACAGACTATGAGTAAGTAAATTGATCGGAGCTTGTGTTGCTGCAATCTGTGTGGTTATGGCGTGTATGAAAAAAAAAAAAATGAAAAAGGAAATAAAGCAAATATAGAGCACTTGTGAAAAGATGTGCTAGACAAAGTAACAACCCTTAAAGTGATTTGTATTTAAAAGTAAATGATTATTTAAAATAAATACATTAAGGGAGGGATGTAGTGTTTGTATACTTGTCTCGGTGACACGGGTAGTGGGGGAACAGTCTGGTGCGCGCCGTGGGCGAGAGCGGACGTGTTTACCCTGACTGCTGGTGACGTAACGAGCCAATACTTAATACTTGTGGAGGCACGAACACTACAGGTATTATATAACTGAAAGTTATTTAATCATTTTTAAGGATAGCTTGAACGATAGCAAAGCCATTTTAAACCCTATCATTTAAAAGTGAAGCTTTAAAATCCCTCGTATAAGTGTCTTTGGAGATCAGCTCGCCCCCCACACAGCCATATTGCATTTAATGACCCGTTCATTACGCTACATCCTCTATTCCACACCAGAGGACAATTTTCGTATTAGAGAAACAAGACCCAATGTCACTGTTCGCGGATGATGGAATGTCAAACAACCATTACAAACGTTTTGTCTACTAGACCCATAGGATAATTATTGCTGCGAATCTATATTTGAAAAGGGTACATCTATGAAGGGTAGTTTATGATTGAAATAGGAATTTTAAGGAGTGATTAAGATTTCAGAAGGGTTATATTGTGATAGAATTTCAACATAGGTACATGTTTAAAACGAGTGTTTATGAGAGATTTTAAAAAAATGGATCACATCCAATGCTTTAAACCTAGGTAGGTAAAATAGTCATGTCTCTTTTACACATTATTGGCATTGACATTATTGGCGAAAACTGTTGCAGAAATGAACCTCCGGCTACTCATTTTAGGAATACAGTGTGAGTACGAATAAATGTATTAAATAATGAGTTCTCTTGCCACTCTTACACAATCCAATCGTAATACTCGTATTCTAGACGTTTCCCTTTCCTCGGACAGATATAGAAAGGCTGTATGACTGCTATCGACAGATAGTGTGTGTGGATCCGTTACAGTATGCAGGGACTTTAACCAGCTCGATACGAGTACTATAGGCACTATATAAAAAGGGAAAAACAACTATACCAAGGATTATTCCTAGTAACGGGTTACATTCAAATATAACGATTCATCTTGTCCGTATTTTACAATTAAATTAATCCACAGACATTAAACTTAAAATATCGGTTACATTAGAGAAAATAACACCAAGCAGTGGGTTTTTATGTTTGCGACCCTGAGTGGAATTGCTAAATTGAGCGCGGGCTAATACAACCACGAAGAAATCTTAATTGTAATGAAATGTATTTTTACGTTGATTTAACTAGGGCGTAACTGGTGATATACCGATAGGTATAGTAGGTAAGAATAATTTCTACGAATATCACCTTTCTAAATGATAAGACTGAGAGAATAGTCCTTACTGTCCCAATAGAAATTCAGAAAGTTTACATACCAAGAAAATTTTGAACTTTAAGATAAGATTTCGTTCACTGATAAAGTGTGCTAGGTTAGGTAACTTAATGTTTCCAAGCTTTTATAATTTCAATCCCTATTCCGAATTTCGCTAGAAACCAGTTTTATAAACGAAAAAGCAAAGGTTCTATCGATCAATCCAAATCCTGTTGGAAACCAATACCAATTAAAAAAAGAACTGCAATACTTCATTTAAAAATTGCATAATAAATTACTCTAACTGTAAGACTGGCTGACAAAGTGTATTTTTTTTTAATAGAATATGTCCTTTAGATTAAATGGAAAGAAATAAAACGTAAAGCCCACGATACTGCGAGCTGAGATCTCTAAACCACGCCCGATGACGTCACGTGCGTCACCGAACTAATCCAGAGCAAGGCTGCCCGCGGCGATATATTGGTCCTTATACGACTAACGATTACAGTGTTCACATTTGAAACAATTTAGCTTTAGATAGTGTTAGTATTTTTCTAGTTGCATACAAATATAATCATACTTTTGACTCCTAAGATGTAGCAAAGTCGCATTTCTTCTTGTGTGTTTCGACGCGTAAATCCCACGTAATACAGAACAAGCCTGATTTTTGAGCACATTTCGAAATTCCTGGCTTATGCTACTAATGAAAACCTTATGACGAAAACAACACTAACTATACAAAAATCGTACTCAGGACTAGAGATGAAACGGATATCCGGTAACTATCCGGTATCCGGCCTATCCGGCCTTGTTTTCACTATCCGGCCGGATACCGGATAGTACCTCAGTATCCGGCCGGATACCGGATAGTAATATTCAAAAAAATCGCATTATTTTACACGAGGAAAATGATACCACATTACGTTATGGGCACGGTTTATTTTAATAATCACAGCTTAATTAATATTCAAGATTCACAAGTGGCAAATTGTGGTGAATGAATACCAAACTTTCGGCATTTGTTGGTAAGAGGCGACTCCGTTTGGCTTCGTATACTAGACCAGCTTCGGAAAATAGCCTTTCGCTGTAAACGCTACTGCCAGGTGCTGAAAGGTAAATTCTAGCAAACCTTGACAACTGTGGGTACTGATTTAAGTTAGACGACCACCAAATGTATGGGTCGTGATTACGATTGATTCGAGGTGTCTTTAAGAAAAAGTTAATCTCTTTATCAATTGGATTTTGTTTTACTTGATCGCGACATTCACTATTATTTTCCTTTGCCACTTCATTGAAACAATCCCATGCTCTCATACGACCTAAGCCTGGAGTTCTTTGTGCAGTCTCGTTTTTGTCTTAATACTTCTTCAATGCAGAAACATGCGGAATCACCTCGGATATACAAGAAAGGCCAGAACTTGTAATTTTGGTGATTTTTTCAAATAGTTTTAAAAAATTTATGCACTGCTCCATCAGGCCCCATTGTCGTATTGTCAAATTAGTGAGTGTGTCATGTTCAACGATATAAAGTGAGATAGCCCTTTTTTGTTCCAAAAAATCCCTGGAAATACCGCTAAAAAATCCCATCTCACTTATTTACCACCTAAATCTAGGGGGAAAATCCCTAAGTTGCGAACACTGGCGATCGCCGCTCCCGTGCGAAAACAACCGAAAGCGCCCGAACATTTCTGATCTCCTTCACCGCGGCAATTTCAAATCAAACTGGTCGCGTCATGTCACGCGATGAAGGGCCGAATATCCGGCTGCCGGATATCCGGCGCTCCGGCCTCGTAGCTTGCCGAATATCCGGTATCCGGTATCCGGCCAAACCACTATCCGTTTCATCTCTACTCAGGACCATTCGATCGGTCATTGCAAAGTCTCATAAGTTCGAATGGACTTTTAGACAGGTCTCAATCTTCGCTCTTACGTTCTGTACAAGCATCGTATTAACGGTACGAAGAAGATGTTTTTTAACTTAGAGACGATTCGACTCTCATCTACATAAAAAAAGTCCCTATCTCAAAAAACAGCACGTTTTACGATTTCTATTCTCCTAGATATACAAGTATAATGCGTTACACAAATATTACACAATGGTGTGACGCCACTCGTCTCATATTCGCGCTTCGGCTCATCCCGGCTCCATACGACACGCTCGAAATAGCTGCGTGACTTATGTTTGTGTTCAGTATCTTCATGTTATTACTGCTACGAAGCAGTTTTTCCCTCGCATTCGATATATGATTTTGTTGTGTATAAAAGGGTCCTGCTCAAACCAAATGAAGAAGTAACTTATCGTATTTATGACAGTCTCTCGTATTAATCAAGTAGTTTATAAGTTAATCAATGAAGAAATTTATAAGAGGAGCTTTTACATTTTTGCTCTATATTTAGCCAAGGAGTTTGGTCTTAAGTCTTAACTTGTATAGCGAGACCACGAGGTAGTCTTTAAGTTTATAAGAATAATTTCTTATGTATGTGAAGACGAACTGCAAGCGTTAATGAGGGACTACTCCCATATAGGTGGAAAGAAAGAAAGATACTTAGTGATATAAACAGTCAGTCGCGATACTTTCTTAGAATCTCAGAAGCCCAGCTTGCCTACGAAATACCGAATAACAATGTTTAAGCTTTCAATACTTTCAAAAGCAATATGACATATAAATGAGAATATCCTGACCCAGAAATAAACAATTATAAACCTAGACATAACACAATTAACGTGTAACCCTTGGGTTTCTGTGGAAGTACTGCTATTGGTTACAAATTACTATACCAGGACAAGTATGAGACGATATCTGACGTGCTAAATGTGGGGCAGACGGGTCGCCCTACGAGGGACCGCTGCAATTGATGCAACTGTAACCATAATTTCTTTAATAAAGGAGACATAACAATAACATTATTATCATCCTGAAAAATGGCTATAGACCCGCCAGCCTTAATACATCAAGCCGAACCACATTTTAGAAAAAGGGTACAGAAATCACACGCACCTTATTTCTCTAGAAATATACGTATTATAATAAAATATTATAGTAAAATGCATTATACCTATCTGTCAATTCATTTATTGCCACAACTATCATGTGCAAATCTTTTCGGACATAGAAATATATTGCAATAAAACGTTAGGTACGTTTTCTTATACCACTGGAACAACTTAGCATTTTTTAGTACTCAGATTATAATTTTTTGACCTAATTTAATTAAAATTACACTGAACACTACATTACTTGGTACAATATGTTGGTAAAACTTGGACTTTTAACCAAAGTTTAAATTAACACTATTTAACCCATTACAGCATAAAGTTTGTTATAGCAATTACATTGACTTACTTATGATATATTGGTTATTTAGGGTCCAATTAATAATTTAGCAAGGAAAACAAAACAATTTATATAATATTTTTGATTTTATGGCCTGTCCGATATATCGGACGCTATGCACTGCGGCCCCTTACACTACATTAGGATGGATAAACATATATCAAGAAAACTGTTAATTAAAACATTTTAATAGTTTAAAAAATAAAAATAAACTTAAACCTGCATGTTATCATAACAAGCCATGGTATTTTATAGAAAATTAGGGTGTAGCCCTATAGGCTACGACGTATTTTAGACATTTAAATTTAGCTTTTTCTTCGTATTGATCTGGCCCGCGGCGTTCTGTGTTTTATTGTAGGCAAAATCGAATGCTCTTTACTGTCACATTTTCTTTTACGTAAATTCGAAACAGCTTGATCTCACTTATCCACACCGCCTAATATGTTTGTAATAGCTAGCAACCAGCGGGGGTTATATACAGCCTTTTTTCCATTAGACTAACAAAAATTGGTGTTCAAAGCACAATTTTTATAGTTCGTTGCTACCGTGACCACATTGTTGTTGTTTCAGCGACAGACAACACATCGTCAGATCCTATAATATTGCCTGCAGCCCCGTTCTTCTCGTCAAAATTTCTGAACGTATTTTAGCGACAATTTTCTACCCGATTGTACCGTATTGTGCCAGTTGCCTAATTTACCAACCCTCGCAGATGCTGCATCCACGAACGATGTGGAAAAGTTACCAAAATAAACCTTTACAATGATTTTCAGCAGTAATCTTCGTTTCCGATATATCGGAAATTTTAGATTAGCATCACGGCATCATTAGACTTTTCATTTCCCTAATCCATTACCTAATCACTCTGTCCAATAGGTGGATCAATATAAATAAAATTTTCAACATGTCATCCACATCCTTGCTTTAAAAAGTTTCTAAAATCTCATGCGCGTTCAATTTGTACAAAGAAATAAACACACACCTTAGAGGCCGCTATGCATAGCGTCCGATAAATCGGACACCATCAAAAACACACACATAATTGGCAATCTAACATTTGTCACAATAAAATGCTATTCTGTTTGCATAGAGACATTATTTATGAACAAAACAAAATCATTTCTAATCAATTATGATAAATAATAATAAAAATAAGCGTGTAAACAAGTTACAGTCTCTTCGAAACAGTCTGACCGCGAGCAGTCATTTTTGAAAATGAGAAATAACTGTCGACATTTCATTCCGTCATTAAAAACAATTTTGTCAGTATAAAATAGCACTATTGAAGTATAATTTCAAAACAGAAAACTATTAAATAAATAATTTTAAATACCTCTACTATCCAATTTAGTGACGTCCGATTTATCGGACGTTATGCTGTAATGGGTTAATAATAAAAATATGACTAATATTTTCCATCAATTCTCTATTTAACATAATAGATACGCATTAAATATAATATACTATATAATTTTCCTGTTTCAGACCCTCGTTAATACAATAACACAGTATCCAAGTCAGTATTTCATGATTCAAACATTAAAATTGATTCAATATTATAATTCACTTTAAATATATTTAAATTAAAAATCAACTTCATCGTCGCTAAACTAGTAATATTGAAGATACGCTCTGGGACTAAGTAAATTAATGAGAAGTTTTTTTCTTGCTACAGTTTGTATCGTTATAACATATATGAAGTACAATTTATATAAAAAACACGATTTCGTGTTACTTAGGCAGTTTCTTGCCGTTTCTTCTTCACAGCGATAAAACGCTTTGAAGCGGCAATAGTTTAAAATTGACGATTTAAGAAACTTGTGAACCTCTATTTGAATAAAGATAATTTTGACTTAGACTCAAATTTAATCAAGTATGGCGACCACAATATCTAAATACGAACGATGAGAGCTGTGCGCCAAAAATAAATAAAACGGTTTAAAGCATGCATTTGATTGAGCCCATAAAACATCCATCATCGAGGCATTTGTATGAGCTATTGGAAGCATTTTAATATGTTCAATCCGTATTTATATTTGAGACTAGTTATCAGCCGTTTTTAATATTCAGTTTTGATTCTAATGACGTATGCTTTTCACAGTAATAACTTTATATTTCATTTTTTTATACTAACTTGACACACGCTTATTATTTTATTTATTAAAATACATTATCAAAAATTTATCCACAATAAGCCACACCCTTTTTCAGAAACAAAAACAAATAGAAACTATGTACATCCGAAAATGTTCAAAAAACATCTAAGGTAGGTAAGTATAGTCCACTATCCTACACTAGGTCAGTGTGGTGATCTAAGCTTCTTGAATAAGAGACATTTCTATGACATACATAAAATATTCTACGCAAATTTAAAAATGTAGCACAAAATTGCCATGTACATTCATAGCACAATTGTGATATAACAATAGGCTGGAGGCTCTCACCGAGTAAAATGTATGTTTGTCATAAATATCTGCTTCGAATCCAGGCTTTTTGCTAGAACAAAACCTCATGCATTTCTGTAACTACCGTACGGTATTCAGTGTATACTTATATGTGTCAGTGGCGGTACTTCCATAGAAGCCCGAAAGCCCGACTTGCCTTACATAGTTCCGAATAACGAACTTAACGATTGTTTATTTATAAAATAACGCTATAAACGGGAATGTGAGTACTAACCGGTAGGTATTTATTAGTCCTACGTACCAAAAACAATATGCTGCTACTAAATAAACATTTGGGCTTGCCTTAGTTTGACACCCTAGGCACGCCACTGATATGTGTATATTATACACATTACACAAATAGAAACGTAGTAAATAAAGGCCAGGCAATTGATCCAAAATAATTTTTGCCTCAAGTGGACACTCGCTTTGTATGTTATGAAGATTGAAAAAAATATCTAGTAATACTATTTTGTCCTTTCTAAAAGCCCCAAGTCCCAATTAATACATATTCCCATTATTATCTGGCCATTATTTACTTCTAGAACTTATTATCAGTGTCGACTGTCGGCACGTTAATCGTTTAGTGTCTAGTTTATAATTATTTAATGTGAGGTCAATAGAATCATATATATATGTGAAATTCCTTTTATCAAATAATGATTTAAGGTTTCAAGATTGTAAGGCAAAGCTGGGTTATTAGGCTTCTATAGAAGTGCCGCCATTGGTTGTTATATTTATCCTGACGCTTTCCGTATTATAACCTCAAATTTCTATTACACCAAGGCCGTAAGTAGCCGCGTAGTCCGGTCGTTGCCTTATTCAGACTAATTCAAATGATGTCATGCAGTTTCTAACGCAATCACAACCGGAGTAGGCACGGGACAATTTGAGTATTACATCAACTAGACTCCAGACGTTTTACTTCCAGTCTCAGAGTCCCATATCCTGCTAGACATAAATTATAGTACCGACAAAGGTAAATATAAGAAATTGTTTAATAATGGATTTTTGAATATGTTTTAACTACGAAAACGAAATAATTTTAGACAGTTGTAGGTATAGTACCTGCTCGTCATTTAGAAGTAAGTATAATTGATATTGTAACTTCATAGATTATATTACTTAATTAAAATCTATATTTCTCCGAAAAATCAACACTTGAATAAAAATACGCCAGAAGCTATAAAAAAAACGTTTTTCCCAAAACAAAGAGGTTAAACGTTATCACAATATCTCTAACAATACAAAACATCGAGAGCAAGCTACCAATCATATCAGAAACTGGCCCAACCGGTCACAGTAACAACAGAACCGCGAGACTTACGCAATCTTGTGAAAGCCGTAACAGTTCGCCTCGCCCACTAGAAACCATATGAAGGTCTCTGCAACACCATAATATCCCCCCTTTCGCCTCACAAATCTACCGTCAAGAGGGGAAGAGAGAGATCTTATTACCTGGTTCAAATATTCAGAAGACCTGACATCGTAAAATATGGTAACTGTTGATGTTTTAGTGAAAGTGTATATTTACATATCTAATTTGGCGGAGTTATGTAAATTTGTTAACTTAACATCCGGTACGTCATTTTTGGCTGAATCTTTAATGCTATTTTGGTTATAATCTTTTGTCATCGTTTTGATCGTTACTTATCTTTCCATGCCATGTTTTAGTTAAAGCATTTGCTACCTGCAGCATTTTTTTATAGTCTCTACACTTGGTAACTAAAGTTATTAGAATCGATAATGTGTTACTGTTTCGAACCCCAAGGTTTTTGAAATATTTCAATCAATCTGCTATAAGAGCCATTTAATAGAGCTAAAATAATAGCTCTATTCCTGGGCTTACTATGCAGACAATTATGGCCGGAAGGATATTCTTCTTTTTTAAAGACCTATTAACATTTAAAACCATTTCTAAAAACCTACCTCGATCAAATAAAACAGTACAAATAGCAGTCTAACTACAACTTGGTAATACTATGTGTAAATACCTAAGTACATAATATAATTGGCGCTGTGATTGCGCGGCAACTGTTCGCTATGGCAAGTTACGCTATGCACACGCCAAATCCGAAGGTTTGCTACCTGATGATGTCATGAATGACTTGTACAGCGCGCCAAATTGTTCTTCCGATAAAAACATGACGCATTTTTACACCAACGTTTTAATGAAATTAATTTGACGTAGGTATTAACATGGAAATAGTTTTACATCATAGACAAATTCCACACTCATACGCACAAATTAACATTATGTACAAATATTATGTACAAAGGCTGGACTGTGGCTCGAACAGAAATAACAAGCGTCGCTAATCTCATCATTCTCCTGCCCTGATCCCAATTCTTGTTTGGGGTCGGCGCAGCATGTTTTGTCCTTCCTTCCTGTGTGGAAGGACAAAACATGCTGCATAAGAGTTTTGGCAGATGTTTTACGGCCGGCCGCCTGCCTGACGCCAACCCTCCTTGGGAATTTCTATGTTTTAAAGGGAATGGTGTGGGGATAGCGTGAGTTTGGGTACAGGATATTGAGGGAAAGGATATTTGGCCTGATGGTAAGGATGCTACAGTCCCGGATAAGGAAGTATTAGGAGACTGTAACAGCTCGGGGGGCCGAGCTCGCGTACTCGTAGCCCTGTTCCATGACTGGCTAGATCAATGGAAAAGGCATCCCCTGACCAAGCGTCGCTAATCTATGGAAACTTAAAGTCTTTCTTAATTCGCGAATAAATTATTCAAAAAGCAAATAAATTACAGAATTTAGAAACTTCTTTGCAACTTATAAAATATTTTAGGCTCTCATCTCCCCGTGGCGCAGTTGGCTAGATACAAGCTTGCGAAAAGAGAGGCTGCGGGTTCAATCCCCGGTCCGAGTCACATGTTTGTAGGATCCACAAATATTTATTTCGAGTCTGGTTGTTTGCGAGACCGAAAAGTCTCTCATAGTTTCAAATGCCCACGACACAGGGCTTGTATCCTAGTGTGGAGTCAGAGCTATGTATGTGACCGTTGGGTGTATTTATTTAATTATGTGATATAATCATCAGATGCCACCTTACCTCAATCTCTATGATACTGAATTCAATACGTCAAAAAACATCAATATTGTCGTCGAGTGTCAGCCAGCGAACCGAGATATGACATCTTGTTTTGAAGTGACTTGGAGTTTATAAATAAAAGTTACGTTTACTCTAGCGTAGTGCAACCGAATTAATTGACGCCGTCGTGATAATGGCCACTTGTTGCCAAGTACGAATTTAGACGAAAATTTTCAATATATTTTTTGCGTTTAGGGAAAACCTCTTTGTCAGTTAAAAAATATTTTTCACGTTTCCTCCTTTAAAGCAGATTAATCAACATACATAATGAAACCGTAAATAAGTAATAAATACATTCTACAGTCATATACACAGGTCTAACGAGAGACTTTGTGATCTCACAAACACTCAAACCCGAAACAAATATGTGGGAATCACACAAACATTTTTTTTAAGGCTGGTATCGAACCCATGGCCTCTCGTTTCGCAAGCCAACCAAAGCTTGGTATTGAGCCAACTGCCGTACGAGGCTGTCAATGTTAATACTTATAATTAACAATTCACACTTTGAAATTAGCTTGAAATTTAAAAATGAGTAGTTTTTTTGTTCTTAATCCCTGTCTGCAATAACCAAACCTTTTGCTAATAAGGCGTGCTTAAGGGCGCTCCAACATTTTTGACGCGCTCGATTTCGTCGATCCGCGACGAGCTAGCGCTCGCCAGCCGCCCGCGCACCGCACGCCGTCGCGGCCGCACGCACACACTCACATAATTACCGCGTCGCTTGCGACAGCACGCGTCCCTGTCTCGCTCTAGTCTTACCGTGCGCGCCAAAACACAATACTGTTCAATTATTGGTATTTACGTATATTTATATTATTGAAAATGTGTACAAATTAAGACGTGTATGTGTTTAAAATATAAAGTATAAAGTTAAAACATATCAATATATCTATTTATACATTGACATTTAGCTAGACATCAGTGACGAAACTAAAGGCCGCGGGTTCGATTCCGCACCAATAGTTTCTCGTAGTATGTGATACTTACGACTAAAGACTGATACGGGGTCATTGAGATAATATTACTACGTATAGAGAAGACACCCTAAGCAAAAATCATGCTCCATTTTATGACGAGATAAAACTAAAACCGCAGCAGCACTCAAATAATCAATTAGCTGTCTAACCAAACGCTTAGAAGTTACAAGTGTAGTTTTCTCGCGACCAAAAGGTCGAAAGCGCCGTGTATTTCATGGCGCTTACGCGTTTCGTTCACATCCTTCAATGAATTGTCATTTTCATAGACTATACCTCATTCACGATAAGTTGATTCTTTTGGCAGATGTCAATTTTTCTGAGACATGACTTTGAAATAAAAAACGTACTATTTTATTATTTTAATGATTTGATAAATATAAAAAAATACATACAACACAAAAGTCCCTAAAGATATAAGCGTATTCCGAAAATTTTGAGACTTTATTGCTTCAAAGTAAAATTAAAATAGGAATACTGAAACTAATTGACGTTTGTATAATGTTACATCGGTCGGACGGAAAGGGACGTAACATCGTTCATATCGATTTCCACGTCGATAATTTTATTGAACACTATGATGATCATGGCTGTGCTCTAGTTTCTTAATAAAAACTGTTTTAAAGATAAAACTATTTAATTTTTCAACCTTAATTTTTACATACTGGGCTATTTTTGGACCTCCCGTCAACTTAAAATAGGTGGTTTAGACCATGAAACTAAACAACTTTTCCAAAGAAACATGGGTCGAAACGTGATAAATAATTCGACCCTCCCATAGAAAACTGCTCACGTGGTCGATTTCGTGTAGAAGGTCTGAATTTTTTTTCACTTTTCGACCCGTGTTTCTTTGGGGAAGTTGTTTACTTCCGTGGTCTAAAACATCTATTTAAATTTGGCGGGAGGTCTAAAAATAACCCTGTTATATTAAATAGGTACTTATTATGACCCACCACCGCTTATCTAAATAATTTTTTACATGTCGAAAGTAATAAAGAATTTCACAACTCGATATTTTCTGTTTCCCATCATTAGTCGATATGCCAAAAGAATCAACTTATCGTGAATGAGGTATAACACAAATGAATGTGATTCCTGGATGTATTTATTTATAACTAGCTGTTGCCCGCGACTTCGTCCACGTAGACTACAGGGTTGAGTTCAGAAAGAAAATAAGTTATAGTCTATTTTACTCCTCAGGGTCTTATTTATGTCCATACCAAAAATCATACAAATCAGTAAAATTACGTGGAACCGTTACGCGCCGGTCGGCGCCTTGTACATAATTCATCATCATCATCATTAGCAGCCAATTGTTGTCCACTGCTGGACATAGGCCTCCCCCAATGACTTCCACCTAATACATAATTATAATTATTGTACATAATTATTGGTCATTATTTTAAAACTGCGATATCTTCTAAGATACTCATTGAAATTTGAAATCAAATGATGTAAAGTGCAAACTTCTTTAAAATTAAATACTTATACTTAATAAGGCATTTATTTGGATAAGGATTAATATAATCCTTATAAAAACATCTTCACAAACAATGCTTTATGTTAGAACAAATTTAAAAATAATGAACCAACCCTAAAAGTCAGACATATGCTATCGCTGTCTTTTTTGTAGGTATTATCAAGCTCTCCAACTTCTCTTTAGGACTCAACTATATATTTCCCATGGGTAAGGCAGCGTTTGCAAAAAACGCTTCCGTTCGCCCATTTTTTCACCGACTTACTTCGGAAATCCGGGTACAAGGAAAAAGACTTATCATTTTTTGGACTAACATATTATAAGCCTATAACATCCGGAGATTGATTTCTACAACGTCACAAACATACAAATTCACAAACGTTACCTGATTATAATATTAGTATACATAGTATGGAAGTATAGATTATAATTTATTGACTGCCTCGTGGTCTCACGGTACATATTATATTGGCTACGCGATCTAGAGGTCTTGGGTTAGATTCCCAGGTCAGGCAAATTATTATCGAGTTTTTTTATTGGCAAATTCTTAGTAGTTTGAGTACTTTACACTGGCTCCTTATAGACATGGGATTGAAAACATTTTGGCGAAAAGCTAGTTCAGATAAGTTCGTAAATGTATAAAATGTGCTGTAAGTGGTACAAAACAGATTCAGTTAAAAACTTTAATAAATGCCACAGCGGAATTTGCCTAGAGTCCGAAACTTTAGGCCTGCAATATACATACATGTATCTACATAATACCTAGTTGCTACATATTATGCTAAATATGAAAATACCCGAAAATTGTCCCATTCGTGTATATTTTTCGGGTATTTTCCCTATTTTTTCCATATTTGGGGTTTTTCCGGGCAAAATCCCATCTATAAACCCCTCGGACTCCCATTTATGCCCATAGCAAAAATCATACAAATCGGTAAAATCTATACTAATATTATAAAGCTGAAGAGTTTGTTTGTTTGTTTGAACGCTAGGATCTCAGGAACTACTAGTCCGATTTAAAAAATTCTTTCAAGATTAGATAGCACATTTATCGAGGAAGGCTATAGGCTATATAACATCACGCTACGACGAATAGGAGCGGAGCAGCAATAAAGAATGTTTCAAAATCGGGGACATTTTTTTCTTTTTGTGAGCTTCCGCTGCGTGCGCTGCGGAAACGGTTAAAGTTTCGCTAAAATAATGTATGAGAGAAATGTTCCTCTTTAAAAGTTCTAAATAAAAGTCCGCGACAGCATATGTCTAGCTTTTAGAATTGGTTCACTATAACCTCTTTTATGCTAAGTAAATTTGTTATAAAATAAAGCATTGTTTGTGAAGGTATTTTTATAAAGATTATATTAATCCTTATCCAAATAAATGCATTATTTAGTATAAGTATTTAATTTAAAAGAAATTTGGACTTTACATCATTTGATTTCAATGAGTATCTTAGAAGATATCGCAGTTTCAAAATAATCATCAAGCGCGCAAAAATATGTACAAGGCGCCGACCGGCGCGTTACGGTTTCACGTTTAAATTATCTTGCTGATTTGTGTGATTTTTGGTATGGGCATAAATAGGACTCTAAGAATTAAAATAGACTACAACATATTTTCTTTCTGAACCCAACCCTGTAGTCCACGCGGACGGAGTTGCGGGCAAAAGCTAGTTTTTTATACGTGAAACCGTAACGCGACGGTCGGCGCCTTGTACATAATTGTTGCGCGCTTGATGATCATTTTGAAACTGCGATATCTTCTAAGATACTCATTGAAATCAAATGATGTAAAGGGCTAATTTCGTCTAAATTAAATACTTATAATGGATAACGCATTTATTTCGATAAGGATTAACATAATGTTCATTAAAATACCTTCACAAACAATACTTTATTTTAGAAAAAAATTGGTTAGCATAAAAGTGGTTATAGTGAAGTAATCCTAAAAGATAGATATATGCTGTCGCGGACTTTTTTTTAGAACTTTTAAAGGAGAACAATTTTATCATACATTATTTCAGTGTAACTTTAACCGTTTCCGCAGCGCACGCGGAGGAATTTTTCAAAAGGAAAAAAATATCCCCGATTTTGAAACATTCTTTATTGCTGCTCCGCTCCTATTGGTCGTAGCGTGATGATATATAGCCTATAACCTTTTTCGATAAATATGCTAACTAACACTGAAAGAATTTTTCAAATCGGACCAGTAGTTCCTGAGATCCTAGCGTTCAACCAAACTCTTCAGCTTTATAATATTAGTATAGATAGTATGAATTGGCAATCGCATGAAAACATAATGTACTTATCTCAATTTAGTGACTGACCCTGTTTACTATCTAGTACAAAATACCCGTCAAGACGAATGAAACGAGCCCATACTCGATTAGGTAGGATTGTTTAATTGCCGAGTTCTTATGAACATCTTTCAGCTCCATCATCAGACCCTCGATACCATCTAACAGCAAATTATTCGACAAGACGAATCAAACGAGCCCATACTCGATTAGGTAGGATTGTTTAATTACCGAGTTCTTATGAACATCTTTCAGCTCCATCATCAGATCAGCATCATGTCAGCATGATATAGCGGCGTCATGCGATTTAAAATTGCAGCTCAGTAGGCAACTAAAATGAGTGAAACTAAATAAAACATTCTATAAAATAATTAAAACTAATTACTTATATTTTATCTTTATGTAATAAAACTAATAATTTTAAACAAATAAATTCACCCAACAGTCACTTTTTCAGTTAGACTCCGTACTAAGTTTTGTATTGAAAGTACCAGAGACTATGAGATCCCGGAGCGGGAATCGAACCCGTGGCCTTTTATTTAACTGCGCCATGGGTCTGTCAAATAAATAACCTAATAATAATATCTAAGATCTTCACAAGAGGGCCAATGTATTCATAATTGGCAACAGCAAATTATTGAATTATTTTTTAAATATGACGTATAAGAACCATTATCATTTACTGAACTTACGAAATTATTTACACTAAAATTCAATGTCATATAAGGACACATAACCCAATTCAAATTCCAATACTACAATACGTCCGAAAGAATACTCATTCATTGATTGTAAACAACAATGTTATCTATCGGAACGGCTATTGGCTAATGCCTGTTCTATTGCTACGCTCACACACACATCGATAGGTAGATACTTCGTTGTCAATTTTATCTACGACGAGAGGGGGGAAGCGACGAGAGAAGCGACATAGACATGCTTCCAAGACCGCGGCTCACCGCGGAATGGCACTCGGTGGGCGAAAAATGTATGGGGGAATTTACATGCGTTGACGTTTTAGCCTATAATTAAAAAACTATATATTTCTATGTCCAAAATGTTTACTTTTTATATTGAGGAGTATATAGGTCGCAATATTATGTATATTTAAAGTCGAAACATTGATTAATTTTAATGTATATGGTACCTACTTAGACCCTATTTTTCTCAATTTTGAGCGATCATTGTGTTGGTAAAATCGTCTTTGTGTATACATTTTATATGGTGACATATACTTTTTTTTAATTACATGTATAGATGAATATATGCTCTTTGATTGTATATATAATTTGTTAACATTTGAAATATATTAATTCAATAAAAGTGCACGTGAAAAGCGTCGATTTTTGCATAAAAGTGTAATAGCGCCCTTAACATGCAATTTTAACACCAAGAAGTATACGGTGATGCGTAAACGTTACTTTGAGTCATGATAAACAATATTTCCGAGATAACGTAGACAAGGAAACGCGTAATATTTGCCATAAGCAATTTCCTGAAACTGTTCAGGTTTTAAGATTAGTCATTTCAGTCACCAAGAGGATGTTTGATTTAGGCTTAATAAATCTAGTGATATTAATTAATTAAATACGTTTTATTCGTATTGCTCTGCTTAACATGACAATTTCTTTAAATTCCTTGAAAAAATACCTCTTACATATATCTGGGATTGAAAATGGCTGTCGCCAGTTCGAGGTTAAAACCTGACACCCTGATTCGAAGTAACGCAGTGACCCAATGTATGTGTATATTTTATGCAGTTCAGTCATCATGAATCATCATTTTCACTCAAGATATAACGTACTGTTTCCGTAAATGTTAATGAGTTTTGTTAAAAATACCAAATGATAGTACATATTCGCAGAAAAACAATATCAGGAATTTATTATTGGATTTTCAACATTCCGTTTGATGATAAGGGGTCACCAATCGTAAATTTTTAAGGTTTCTTTCCCTTATCAAAGTAACATACTCAACTTTCGTAAAATTAATATAAATTGACTTATTCATATGTATTGATAAATTTTTAATTAATGTGGGCATGCTGTAGACGTGTTTTATAAAAAAAAACCACACTCATAACCTCACATGTGTATTCCCCGTGGGAATAAAATAAAAATAATGCAGAGGAGCATTTCTGCACCCACCTTTCGCGAGGTATGTACCAGTCCCACGTAACAGGGGGCGAGCCTAGTGCCGTTTTTCGGGCATATTTCCGGATTCTAAGCTTCTACTAAGAATTTCCTAATGAAAAAACCTTTAACACCTTTCCCGACCTGTGAATCGAACCCAGGACACCCACATAGTTGTACCGCGAGACCACGAAGCACTCAGGCAGTTTTTTAAATTCAAGTCTAGAAGGCACATTATAATAATGTCCTCAGTGCTACTTTAAAGTCTAGACTATTATCCTTGGGAACATCAATATTTCAAAATGGCGGCGTGGCTAAACCGCGCGCGCGTTCGACCTTTGCCTAAAACGAATCCCGCGAGGCCGCGACCTCCGCCCAACAATGACACATTACAAACACAGCGAATTACAATTATTATCCTCGTTAATATATAATTGCCAGCCATAATTAACATTGGTGACATCATTACCATGGACAACTTTGATGATTGCTTGAAAATAATTATGTTTATGACTAACCCCATCTATTAATGATATACAAAACATTTTTGTAAAATGATATAACTCATTAGGAAGCGCCTAGTAGACATAAAAAGTAATACTTACACCTAACAGTCATCAGTCTATTCATAGTCCTGAATCCACACTAACTAAAATCAAGATCCAAGTCTTTTCTTGTGGGTATTAGAGGCTACGAGAGACTTTCAGTCTCACAAACACCCAGACCAGAAACAAATATTTGTGATTGACCCAACCACGTTGTTCACATGCGCGATTCCAAGCTGGTACCTAGGCAACTGCACTACAGGCTGTCAGATTAATACGATTCTCCTCGTAAAGACATTTTCATGTTAAACATATCCTAACTTCTGTACCATGGCGTATGCTTACAAGAAAATATTTTTCAATTATGGTAAATGTTAAAGTATAAAAACCAACAAAAGCAACTCTCCTATTTCCTGTTCTTGATATAATAATTGCAACAATAAAAAATTCACGTCTTAAAATCTGCCACAGTTTATAAAAAAAAAATAAATAGGTATTGATATTGTTCAACACATAAACTATCCTTCAATGTTTCCAACTTCTCCAACAGAAAACAACTGATGATCATTTCTCGTCCTCCATTCCGCCTTACCTGCAGTATTGACGCACTGAGAGCCGTCATGGAGACGAGCAGCAGTTGTTCCTTGGTGTACTCGTGGAGAGGCTTCCCACAGCCTCTCTGGTACACCGCACTGCACTCCGAAGCGTACGGCTTGTGCGCGGCGTCCAGTGGACCCTGGCCGCAGCACGAGAACGGAACGTGGCCTGACGACGCAAAATCATTCGGCCCAGTCACGCCGCAGCATTCGAACTGTGGAGGAAAATGGGTTTTATATTTTACCTATAGACTTTACTCCAGTTATGTACTATTATTTATGTGTCTGCAGATCTCTTTGGCTTAGTCATACAAGGCAAAATAGAGGAAAAAATACTTTAGTTATCAATGGTTAGTATCTTCGGAAATTAAGTAAGCTCTAAAATGCCTCTTCGATGCCGTAGTGTGAGGCTCCGAGGAACTGTGAGTACAAGCCTCGAAGGCTTCAGCAAAATGGTTTATCGGATCCGACCATTAGTATAAATTATTACTCTAACAATTTCACTTACCGTATGAGATAAAAAGCTTTGCTTCAATTTGTACTGTGTAACTAGGTACATGTCTTTTGACTACTATGTATGTTAATTTTCTAGAAATATTGTTGAATTAGATATGAACGACCGCTTGATCTCATTTCAGGTACCTACGTGGTTACCACTTTTAAAGTAAATTTGTATTCCTAGAAAACTATTGTCTACATCCATAGAAAAACATATTAGGCATACAAAAACTATCTCTAAAATACTTTTTCATATTACAAAAATTCTCAAAAATGCAGGAGACGCTAAATTCCGTTGATATACATAAGACTTGCGTAAAAAATATCTGAACGGATTTTCGTAATTTGATAGAAATTTATTATTGACTATTTATATTTAAATCAAGACGAAATTGTGTTAAACATCTAGAATTGTGCCCCAAATCTTCCAATAAGCCCAGCCCTTATTATACGAGTGGCTAAAACCGTGATAATAAAATACACTAATTCCAAGTGTGCATATTGTTACCTTAACATGTAACCTGTCCCATCGTATAGCTTCAGCAGAGTTCGGCTCGGATCCCTTGGAGGTCTCGAAGAACTGAGTCATTGTGGTCTTCACGTCTATCTCGACGTTGTCCCACACCACCATGGCCCAAACGAAGCACGAGAATTCTATCACCACCACCAGGACAATCAGGATGCCGGTCTGAAAGATTAAACATAGGAATTTTAATCATCCATAGTAATAGGTTATACAAAATAGTTAAAAAAAATGAGGACCAATTAATTTCAATAAAAATAAATTTTTGCTTTTTTTGTTCTAGTACCCTCAATCCAACGTGATTTCACGAAGATCACAACTTTTGACCCTGGCATCCCCAAGCCCAATTACGAATATTACAGTAAAATATTTGTACCAATCAATATATAAATAACTTTAATAAGAAATTGCAAACTGATTGATTTAGTAAAACAAAAGTTTTGTTTCGAAATCTAAAAGTCTGACAGCGCCATCTATATGTGAATTAAGAAAGTAATATGAAAAAAAAAATATTTTTGTTAACTATACTCAAGTCTGCAGTCTCCTTCAGCGGTATCGAAAGAAACAAATCAAAAGTGTAGTACCAACTTTCAGAACTATGACTATTGGTTTATTATTCAGGGGACGGGAGATATACTTTTTTATTTACCATAAGTACTAATGTTATGATAAAATTTAGTTGTCGGAAAGTAGGTACTTGTTATAATAAACGTGATTATGTACAACCGGAACAGTGTTATAGGCCCACTAGCAGTTTCCTTGCCCGAATGGACAACGGTAATCGTTTTCCGTCTTAAAGCAATTATTTTGAAACTTGAACTCAATCTTTTATAACCTATGTGGTTTTATGGATCAAATAAGGCTCTATAACATTTCCCACTAAAGCATTATTTCATTTGGCGTCTTCACATTTGGCGTCTTCAGAGCAAAATTCCATTTAAACTCAAACTAGTTTCTACACTTTAGGTACATGTTTCAAGTTTTTATATTACTCTTATTGTTCTTTTGTAAACTTTTTCCCACCTATTTTGTGAAAGAATACAATGGCAAACAAAGTGAAAAGTGGCGCCATCTAGTTTGCTATACGCAAACTTATATTTCGCTTTACTTGTAAGTTGTAACTTATAAATGGTACCTACTATTATGACGTGTATTTGATGCATTGACATAGCTGTTCTCCACCCGATCCAGGCTATCGAGCAGGTAATAATAGCCATCATAAGCAGGAGAATCGCCGGATACTCCACATTCACTCCAATAAAATGGCGGTAAACAAAAAGCCTGTACAGCAAAAAGCCGCTGGCTCCAAACAATACAACTGCTGACATCTGTCGACAACATTAATAAACACATGTATAACACGACTTGGGTAAAACGTACTGAGATTACATTGTTGGTTTCTTTTTCACTTGTATCCAGGATATAAGACCATCTCAACTCAAGGTTTTCTATTGTGAACAATATATTTTTTCGTTCGTTGACTTGATGGAACATAAAACGCACTCACATAATATTTCTTGTAATTAAAATTAATCATGTCAGGGCTCTATAGAATTAATTAATACTATTAAGTAAATCACACTAATTAAACTGGTTACGTTTTCTCTGTTATGAAAACAGCTAACAGGTTTCCGTTCAGTTGTTATGACAACGGAGTTTCTCGCACACTCATTTTCACGACGAATATATGATGTGTTATTTTATAAATTGCCAAAAATACTGATTACTCACCGCGAATAACACATTGAACGTTAACACAAGATATTTCCAACAATTCGAAGAGAGGCTCATCTTGACAGCGTGCGTTCACATGTCACGGATCTTGTTTAAACACGACTCAAAACAAAGAGCCCGGTCGTTCCACTTCGGGGATTGTTTGTGTTTTGTGGTCCCGCGCGTTACTGATGCAACCGCCCGACTGTACCACAGCACCAAATTAAACATACGACATTTTATCTATTCGAACGCTACTTATCGGTTTATCTGTACGAAAATATATAAAACACTGAGGTGTGTCAGTAATGCGAAATACATTAAAGATATTTCCATGAATGTGACAAATTAATTCGTTTTGATGTTGGTTACTCATATCAGTTTATCATAGCGATAAAGCTTTGTTGTAGTTCTCGTAATCTAACCTACTTTCTCAGATAGCAGAGAGTTAAGAGGCAAGGCCCGCACTCTAAATAGATCAGTGACACTTCTATTTTTGTAGCACTGTGCGTTCCTCTCCGTTGAGTTCGTAACTGTAAACTTTCTGGCCACATCGTGTGCAGATGCATTTCCCCACCTTACTATAAATACAAGTTTCAAACGCAACCTGCTTTAGTGGAATTATATAAACAACAACCATGATGTTTTGTAAGGATTTATTACATTGTAGGATGTTAACTCAGTAATAATCACAGAAACATAAATCTTTAACTAAAGAGTCTGGTAACGTTTCTAACTGAACTACATCCATAACTTTCTTCACTTCCTCCTCTACATCCTGGCTAATCGGACCGACTTGTTTTGCTGTACGAAGCATTACTCTAGCTTTGTCTAGGTTTTTCTCATACATTGCTAAAAGAGCTAATACTGCCCAGCCGTCAGCTAATTTTGGCTCGAGTTTTACTGCAGCGGCTGCCCAGCGTTCAGCCAAAACATCTTCACCCAAAACGGCATGAATTCGCGCTATAACAAGTGCTGAATGTCCACTAGGAGCCGCCTTATGAGCACGAGCAGCTCTTTGCAAAGAGGCTCTCGGATTCTTCTTGAAACCATTGCGAGCTGCTTGCAGCAATATTGTAGGGTTCAGAACCGCTCCAGCTCTTTCAGCCTCTTTCAAAGCGAATGCACATTCACCATCCCAACCCCGTGAACACATCAAGCAACTTGTGCGCATTTGAGACATTATAGGCGACGGACCAAATGTTTTTATGCCTTGCATCGTAATATCCATAGCCTTATCGTACTGCCGTTTCAGAAGAAACGAGGCAGCTTTTACATAGCAAGTATCATAGCTCATTTTCAAAACAGTACCACGTCTACAACCACGCTCAGCGCAACCTTGTTCAACGCACTGCAAAATTCTATCCACGAATTTATAGCAGCGGAGACAAAGGAAAAATGCTGCTGTTATTAACATTGGATTATCATGTGAAATAACAGAAGGAATCCAAAAAACTTCTTCCTCGCCACTTGTCTCTGTCCAGCGAAGCAAAAACTTTTTCCACTCTCTTGGAAGTTCGTATGACTTTCTCATTTTTTTTGCGGATACAAATGCTGCATGTGCGTTACCCCAATAATGGTATAGAGCATGCAAGGCCGCCCAACCAATCGCACTTGCAGTACCATCAGAATATTCACCTTTTACGCTAATACGGAACGCTGCTGATGCTGCCTCTGCGCCTTCAGGACCGAAATCGAATTCTTGTCCACCATACGCCCATAAAGTATATCTATTCCTCGGTTGAATGTTTAACGCTTCTAGCAAGTAATTATTTGCATCTATGTCATTTTTTTCCTCTAAACAACGCAATGCTTTTGACAGTAGTACTCGTGGTTGGTCGCCGGCTACTTTTAAATTTTCCTGTAAATGCAATTTCGCAAGTCTTTCATCCCCTGCTATTCGGCATCGAGCCGCAACAGGCGGTGCAGTTAGACGTACTGGTGGTGGTTGTGGCGCAAATGAGGATGTCACTGCCCGTCTGCTTGCGGCATGTTGGGCGGTCACTGTATCCTGCCACTCAATTTCTGAACACTCGCCAGGGGGAAATTGTTTGAGCATAGATCTTACTCGCATAAGCAGACGGTTTGCAGCTGTTCGCTTGATTCCTTGGTTCATTGGCACTGCACCTCTGCATGCCAATCCACTCAGTTCCTTATGAACGGCCAAAGCTCCCCCCTCTTTTCTTATTCGTCGTACATCAATAGTAGGATCTTCCGGCGGTGGTTCAGCTAGCAAAGCATCGACTGGGGCTGTGGTTCCTTCAGGCGGACTAAAACCAAGTGTTTCAAAAAGTGTCGCCATTTTTTGTTTTGGCACGAGAGGTTCTGTCAAGTCAAATCTCATAACTATATACGCATTGTGCCCATTCTCATCTAGTATCATATCGCTTTCTCGGGCACTAGCCTTAGCACTTGTCGGAGGCAGCTCTAATAAAGGATTAACATTTGTAGGAAGATCAGCTTCATTGTAGAATAATAATTTTGTACAAGCTGTAACTGTATATTGACCTGTTTCTAAAAGCACACCAGCGTCAAGCCATCCCATATATCGGCCTCTCACTTCCACTTTACCAACTTTTGGCACTCCAGCTACTTCTATTAGCAGTGGAGATGAAAGTCTGTCATATAAAACCAAAGGCTCTACAAGTACACGTTTCATGGCATTCCAATAAAAAGAGCGGCACGTTTCATTGTTCTTGGTTTCAAAGTCTTCTGGGATGTATTTATCATCGGCTGTTGCATTAATATCAGTATTTGCTGCTTGTCCTGCATTGCTGGCAGATGCCCATACTATTTTCTCAGCTTCAGCAAAGCTTATGGATGTGCCAAAGTTAACAGCCACATGATCGAGTACTTTATCTAGACCAACGGCTGCTAGATAAACTGTCCCATCTTTGGCGTATGGTAAACAATGTACAGAAAGAGCTGTTATTGTCAGAGGTACTTTAGTTATTTCGATAACTCCGCAGGATTGGGCACGAACCTCCACACTACTGCCAGCTTTTTCTCCTGAGTTTATTAAAAGTAGTGGTATGTTCAAAAATATTTCTTCTTCCCCCAGCACCAATGGGAATAGATCAACAGTTGCGCCTGCTCGATTATCTATATTTAATAATGGATCAGGGTCTTTAGCACCCTTGCCACCAATAATACGTAAAATAAATATTAAGGGCTTATCTGCTAACAAGACTTGAAAATATTGTTCTTTTAGATTCATCGGTAGTTTGTCTAAAGTCATCCGACCTCCATTTTGCCATTTTACATCATAAATAATTTGGCCATTAAATATTACTAAAAAAATCCACTCTCCAGGACCTGGTGGTTCTCCCAACAATAACAAAGAGAGGCTAACGTTACGAGGCGTATCGTAAAATACATCAGATTCACCACTAATACTCGATTGATCAGTCATTATCACCTTTTAATCTAACGATTCAATGTGACGGTGACAATGATAAATGTTCTTTCAATTAATATTGTTATAAAATAAATCTCTATAAGTTTTTATTATCAGCCAATGACATATTTTCTATATGTTTTCCAAAATTTTTCTTATAAAATGAACGCATTTCATTGCGATTTGTCCTTCTTGACAGTTAAGTTAAACACCAGTTTTGATTGCGAAAATAAATGGTAGGTATCTAGAGCATTTTGGTATTACTGTCTCTTTTCAATTATATTTAACGAAAAGAGATATCTTATGTCAATGTCAATATCATATGTGTCATCAGTTTCGCTTCAATAGTTTCGTGTTTTTGTTTGCTGTAATTTATACTATTTTACTTAGAAAATCATAAAATGCTCTAAAATGTACACACTAGTGCATGGTTTCTACAAATATATGATACAAAAAGATGAATTTTGTGTTTTAATACTAGGTCTCGATAATGCAGGCAAAACGGTAAAAAACGTTATCTTCATCTTGTAAAACTTTCTTTCGAGACAAAACAATATTTTTCGTTAATGTTTATGGTAATAATATCATTTTCAGACGTATTTGGAGGCTGCTAAAACAAAATTTACTAAGAAATATAAAGCAATGAACCCCAGTAGAATAACGACAACAGTAGGTTTAAACATAGGCAAAATAGATGTGGATGGAGTTAGACTTAATTTCTGGGACCTTGGAGGCCAACAGGAACTCCAATCTCTATGGGATAAGGTAATTTTTAATGTGACTTTATTTTAATTTATTTGATACTGTAATAGACTTTTTCTTTCATCTATATAGGAAGAACATGAACTTCTAGTCAAGCATAATTGTTGTTATTACTACAATATACTCTAGGTGATCATTATTTAATTTTTGTTCAGCTTCAAATGATGACTGTGTCTTATTCATAAAAATGTGGCTTAGATACTATACATGTGGAACCTATTTCCTGAACTTATTTGCTGCTGCTTTAATTTAAATAATATACTAAATTATCTACAATTTGTAACCTAATTAAAAATATATATCTTATAAATATCTACAAACATTTCCTCAACTAAATATATTTGAGAATACAATTAGAGATGCACTGGAGAAATAAAAAAGAAGGACTTTTTTATCTTTTATTGAAATATTAAGCCAGTTGCCTTGTGTTAATATATTTATACACTAGGCATTCTAACATTTAAACAGACCCAACACAGTGACAATTTTAGTTTATTAAACGGAGTTGTTCCACTGCTGGTCAACAGTTGCTCTCAACTGTGGTTCTATGATTGCAAAAGTAACATTAGTATTAATCAACTTATTTTATATTTTTTAGTATTACGCAGAATGCCATGCAGTTATCTACATAGTAGACTCATCAGATAGGGATAGAGTGTCTGAATCAAAAGAAACTTTTGGTAAGCATTTATGTTATATGCTAAATGAAAGCTAAGCTATGTTTACTTGGATTGCCTTGCCACATTGTAAATAATTTTTAACCTTTTATTTAACACAGATTGCTATTATTTTTTGTACAATCATCCCAACATTTTGTTACTTAGTTTGTGAGGGATCCTAGAAAAAATACACAAAAAAATGTACATACATAATAATAGAAATTATGAAATTAGATTCTTGTTACTCTAAAAGTATATTTTGTGGTATCCTATTGAGGGTTTATTGTACTAACAAATATTTAGAAATAAGTAAAGAAAAAGTTCACAATGTTACTAACTTTTAGTACTCTTATACCAAAATCTTGTCTTACATGTAATTATTTTTTTTATATATTTTTTAAGTACTATGCACTGCTAGGAAATTAAAATAATAGCATGAAGTATTCCCTCTAACTTATAATTTTTTTTTTATATATTTACAGATAGAATGATAGCTTCAGAACATCTCTCTGGTGTGCCGCTGCTTGTGCTAGCAAATAAACAAGACATTCCAGACTGTATGGGTGTCCACACAGTTAAACCAATATTCAACCAAAATGCACATCTTATTGGCGCTAGAGACATTATGCTAATGGCTACCTCCGCTTTAACAGGGTGATTACTGATTTTCTTTATTACATTTTAGTTAATTCTATTATTTAGTAATCATTATTATAATCTGACTATTACATATTTAAAAGTTAGGTGGGGATGTAATCACTACTTTCTTCAAGTATCAATCTTTCACAGAATCATGTATTGGATGTTATATTCTGCAATGCAATACCTGATCTCTTAGGTGCCCCATACACCTACAATAATATTGCACAATATTCTGATTGTACAATATTATTGAACATGTAGGGATAATATTGAAACATTGCGCAGTGATTGAACAAAAGATTGAGGGAGCTTAATTTTTTTTGTGCAATATTTTTTTATTGCGCTGTGTAGGCTTAATATTGCGCAATATATTTCTTTTTTTTTTCTTTTCAACAAAATCACCAGCGTGGCTGCCGCCAAAACTTCGTCGTCAGACATGTTGCTCACACGAAAATATTGATCAGACTGGTTAGTCAATTTTATTGACAGAATTTATTGAATGTCTGGAATCAAAGGGGGTGTTCAATATTACTGAACAATAAAATGACTGTGCAATATTATTGTAGGTGTATGGGGCGCCTTAGGATGTACATATTTCTAGTTTCTACAACTATGGTTTGCTAGATTTAGTATGACGAAATAAAGCGCAAATAACAAGGATAGCTATGTGCAGTAATGCAGCAAAGACCTTGTGTAGAATTAAAAGCTGATAAACAGCCATTCCAGCCTGTGAAAAAATATTTCGTTTGATTTAGGTGTTACTGAGGCCAAAAATCTTGCAATTTCTAAAACACTCGACACCAGCATACTGGCTCAATATCCCTATATGTTCGTCACGCGCCTTTGAGGCGGTACTACGTGACCCCAAAGCGAGAAGCGCTTTAAATTGATCCCAACTGTCACCCGGCGCATTGACTTCTCAAAAACTTGGCTTAACATGCCCTCATTATTCGAAAGTCATTGGTTGCATATATACCGCAGTCTTTGCCCAGATTTTTTTAGTTTGTTATTTTCTAAAATATCTCAATTTATTTTTATAATTATTCCGAATATACAGATATACACAGAGTTCTACTGTATCAGTTTTATATGAAAAATGACAAAACATTTAATAAAATGAATAAATATTTATACAAAATAAATACACCCAACAGTCACATACATAGTTGTGACTCCAAACGAGGAAACACGTCCTGTGTCGTGAGTATCAGAAACTGGGAAAGACTTTTTGGTCTCGCAAACGTCCAGACCCAAAATAAATATTAGTGGATCACACAAACATTTGATTCGGTGCGGGGATCAAACCCGCTGCCTCTTGTTTTCGCGAGCTGGTGTCTAGCCAACTGCGCCACGGGTTTGTGAGACCGAAAAAGTCTCTCGTAGTGTCTAATACTCATGACACAGGTCTTATAACCTAGTGTGGAGTCAAAGCTATTTTTGTGATTGTTGGGTGTAATTATTTATTATTTAAAAAATCTATTATTTTTACGTAAAACTTTACATGTACTAACTGTGTAGAAAAAATGACAATGTAGGTAGGTATATATACATAAAGACTTTATAGGCATTGTGACTACATACTTTAAGATCTCTGGCAGTATTGATTAGAATGTATTTAAATTTATTCATCATTCTTCATTAAAAATGTAAAACTTACGATCTTTATTCTACTAGTACCTAACTGATTATTCTTCATACTGTACGTAATTTCGATTTTAAATAAATAATTACATAAAACCACTTGTTTAAAAATAAATACAATTTATGAGCCCGCATGGCTTTGACTACTTAATATTCAATGCAAACTTACAACATATTCAACTTCATTCAACCGTACGCAATTATTAAAAAATGACACATTAATAAATTATGTCGCTAATGAGCATTCCTGTGGCATTAAGTACGGGTATTTTAATTATATTATTTTGTTATAGTGATGGCGTTGACGAAGGCATCAGATGGCTCGTAGACTGCATAAAACGAAACAGTGTCGACCGGCCGCCACGGAACCACGACGACAACATATAAAGCCTTACGATGCACAATACGCGTCCGAAGTCATACTAATACAATGAATAATAATTAGTTTTCCTATTAAGATAATGGATATGACTCGGTTGGCCCATTGTTTTGTACGGTATTGACATTTGAGAATAAAACATTACTAGAAGTGGTATTGCTGTCCTTTTTTAGTGATAAATTGTACCTTTGATAAGAGATACGTTGTGACTGAATATTTGAGGAGTACCTGCACCTGATAAAACACCTCTGATAACAGTTCAGTTTGCACCGTCGTGAAATACTGTGGCATATTTTGTGAAATGTTTATATTAAAAAGTTTTTAGACATATTTTGTGTTATTTACACTTCTACCATGGCGTATCCCATGTATGAAGTTGATTGGAGTGTCCTGCCGCCAGAACAAAACAGAAGGTAGGTGCAGAAAAGTTAGCGTCTAATAGCAATTAAATAATGTGTCTATTTTACATTTTAGTATATTTCACCACAAATTCGCATTTTTACTAACATCATGTAATGATAACAAAACGGAAATACTTTTCCCAATTGTAAAGAATTTCCACGTCGCGCTTATTCGAGACTTGCAAGTTGTCAATTTTCCAGGATAATAACAAAAGCTAATAAAACGTACCATATAATTTATTTATCCGTTAATAGTATATAAATTCTATGATTTTTTATATGAATATTATAATTTTATTAAATTAAAAACACGTTTTGAAGAAAAAAATAAAAGAAAGTTATTTGATCATGATGAATGGTAAACGTCATGTGCGAGTCACGGTAGCCATGTTGAATTTCTTGCAACGCACCACGGAAATGTCAGTTAGCGATTGTATTATTTCGGTGTAATTATTGTGATAAAACGCTAAATTGTATTGATTATTTGATTCCTGTGATATAAAATAAACAGATTTAACCAGAAATTTTCAAATTCAATCGTTATTTGAAGTAAAAAATATGACCGAAGTTAGTCAAAGGTGGCACGAGATTTCACTTGCATTTCTATGGTTTGTGACGAAATAAAATGCTCGTAGAGTTGACTAAATGCGTGTAAAATATCCTTAAGTTCCTTATAGTTATGTTTTTAAGAGCAATCAAGTGATACAGTGTTTATTGAAGTGTGTTTATTTTATTTAATATTTGACCCGTTGTTCTGTACACCTGCCCAATTGAAGAACAGTAACCTGCGTTCGTGAACAAGAAAGAACATCTGTTTTGCATATAAAGGATATTGTAACCGGACATAATGAACGGCTCCGAATCCGGGTAAAGTTTCATATTTTTAGTTTTATAAATGAGGTTATATTCCACTGGAGACCTTGTAACTTCTATTACGTAGATTTTCAGATCTTTAAAGGGAAATATGTATACTGCTAATTAGCAGTTTTTTTATAGTTATATATCTGATGTCCCCCGTAGCAAGTCGTCAGTATTATCTTAATAAATGACCTTTATGAAGTAACAAAATTGTCTAGATTAGTTTCAATGTTCATTTTCATACATTTGTTTATTTAACTCTTAGTTGAAATTTATTATCTTTTACTCTATATATTTTCATATAAAAGAGTTGCCTGGTTACATAGACAACATAGATATAACCATTTACAGTTATTTATTAGTAGATACTTATTTCAAAATAATCTTGGCTACTTGATTTTTTATTGCAAAATAATTGATTTCTATTTTATGTGTTAACTGCAAACACCAATAAAATTTACTTTACATTATCATTGTTGCTCTTCACAATTAAACTATTAGTGGCCTCAGGTCATATAAATTAGGAGCTAACATTAAAATAATACTGATGACAACTAGACATAGATATATAACACACACACACCAAGTTTATCTTATCAGGAGACTCACAAAACCTCCCAATTAATTCTGCTCACAGTTATGATATCAAATATGATGTGTTTATAGCTGTTAATGTTAAGAGAACTGTGTATATGTTATTAAATGTTGGACATTATATAGAGTATACCCCATATATTATATTTTTATATTTATTATATATAATAAAGAGTAGAGGCCCACACTTTGAAACTTAATAGCAGATATTGTATAAAATTTCATTCTTTGATCCCTTTTTGTAAGTGTGTTATTTCAAAACTATTATGATTTTATGACCTATGAAATTTATTTATTTTATTTATTTATTTATTATATATCTTACACTAGGCAGAGCCTGTATCGTAAGATGTTTTTCGGTTTCTCACATTCAAATTTCAATTAAAGCAAATTTAAAATTAAAAACACAAGTAAAATATTAAATAGTAACAAAACAAAATAAAAATTTTCATTCTAATGCTCACATTCAATTTTCCCATTAAAATAAATTTAAAAATTAAAAACACAATTAAAATATTAAATAGATACAAAATGTAATAAAATTAAATAAAAACACAGGAATCTAATACACTATAATAAAATTAGGGCTTAATCTAGTATCACATAATCTAATATATGAGATCAGCCATGACATTAACACATAAATAGACTTAAAATATTTATAGGTAATACTTATATTCTTTAACTGAAGACTATGTAAAGCTGGGTTATTTAATAAATTTTGTTGCGTGCAATTCTTTCTTTCATATAGTTATAATACAATTACATATTGATATATGTCTATCATAATAAAAAACAATTACAAATGTCACAAAATAATTCATAGACATTTATTTAGAATAAAACATGGTTTGTGTTTTTTTTAAGATAATTGGTAATCTTTACAATTAATCATGGAAAAATAAGTACTTCAACTACAACACTACCTATGTAACCTTCCTGTATATGGTTTTTAACCTTAATCTATAATACATAGATATCTCAATTCTCAAATGGGACAATGTCTGTTATTAAAGGTAACCAGCGTGACAGCATACAGTGTGGTATCCAATCCTTTTGTTTCCACATCAAGTTTATGTTGTTGTGACCCAGAAACAGAGTTATATGTCTAACATGTTATACCTATTGTTGTTTTATACAAAGCTTTGCAATCTGTTAGAAAGTATAGTCTAGTAGTTTTACCATATCATACTAAATCTTCTAACTTCATAAGCATGCTGTCTGCATGTTTCATACTCCTGGAGTCTATAGGAGTAAATGAAATTAGCGATAATATTTCAACTTAATCTTGCTGTAGATTAATGCAGTATTTAGAATAATAATATAAAAAAAAACTATTTAGAATAACATAGAAAGATGAAATAGAGTTTCTACTGAAGTAAAATGCAAAATTAACTACCGAAAGACCTGAAATTGCAGTTCTCTTATTAACCAGAAACACTTTTCAACCTATCTTAATCATTCTAATTTCAATTATGAGTGTTATAAGAATTGATCCTAATTGACCGTAATATACTCTTATACACCGTCAATGAGTTGTCAATGAGTTCGTTGAAATAAAATTATTGGACCTGTTACAATAGGTACTTCCTGTTACGCTTGTTATTTTTATAATAGCTTCATATACTTCAATACTATGTTTGCTGAAACATTAAAATCTAATATTATAAGCATACAAATACTAAATTACTTTTAAAAACTGTATGAAACACAGGTATCATACACTTTCTGAAAGTAAGCTTAAACAGCATTCCAGTATAATTTCGACAATCCAGCATATTTATATTACCATAATTATGTAAGGTTTTCCCCCTTTAAATGAAATATGCTGAACTGAAACGATGTCCATTGCATGTTTTTCTCCATCTTCCCAGATACAACAACTGATTACTAATACTAAAGACATAAAATACACTAATTGGGGATAATGATATGGATAATTTCTATTTGAACTGTAGCAAAGTTAGTCATTAATAAAATATTTACAGAAGACTATTCTGGTTGAAATTACTGTCATAAAGATGAGGAAAATATATTCTAAAATTACTTCTCCATATTTGCTAGGTTAAATTGCATTGCATGTCAGAAACAACTTGTTTTAATGAGTATATTTGATAGACAAAGAAACAGTAAATATTTCACAGCAGAACATGTTGAAGGACAAAATGTCACCATAGTATTTGTACATATTGTCATGTTTTATTGATTTTATATTCCTTATCCAATTAAATAAACACTAATACTACTTTATTTTTCTTCAATGATAGAGACTGACTTAGAAGATATGACTATTTAAAGTCTGTAACAAAAACCAGTGCAAACTATAATTGTCTATTATTGATTAAATGTCTAAATAAGCTTTTTTCGTGAATTATTTATTGAATTACGTTCTTTGATCTATGTCAGGTTCATGAAAGTTCTTCATTCAATACATAATAGGACATAAACTGAGTTAATTAACTGTATGCCCAACATATAATGCTTGTTTGTCTATTACAGGTTCAACCCGGCTTTCAATATTGCCACCATAAAGCAAGTGGTAAATGAGGCCATAGAGAGAGGTGAGCACACATTAACTCCTTTATTACTCTCTTAAATAGGTAAACAAACCCAAGCTTATTACTGTTTTAGTCACAGTCAGTTTGTCTGTAGTAGTGATCTAGCTGTGACTGATTATGTGTGAAAACCTAGCAAACCATGTTTCATACAATTGGACTAGTACTAAGCAAGAAATTGTTCAGTAATTCTTAGTATTGCATAATAATATTTTCATGCTTTCCAGCATGTGTGAGATATTTAATTTTGGAATCAAACATAGCAATATGTACTTTAAATATTAAGATTCATTAGTCTTCTATAGGTAATCTCTGACAATGATACCCATAGACTAATATTTTTCTATTGCTTAAAAATGGTGGAAAAGTGATGATAATTTTATGATCACTTTTTGTTTATATGAGCCATTATTGAATGTAGTGCATTGCCATTTTTCAAAAGGTTATTTATTAGGAATAAATTATAACAAGTATAATTTTTGTGTTGAAAAGATGAAATAGATGCTTGACTAAAGCAGGTCATTCATTTTTCATCTACTATATATTTAATTAAATGCCATTCCACTGCTTGTAGAGCTCACAACTGATGTTTTGTTAGTTACAAAAAGGCAGGTATTATCTTATTTAAAAACTATCTTTTAAATATTCCACTTTTTATCTCTAACTGAATGCCAGGTTTTCATTCACAACCAGATGTATTAAGTATATCCTAACACTTGGGGTTGGTTTATGTTTAAATTTATATGACATCCCTTGTTTTAACATTATATATTAAAAAGGCTAATCAAAGTTTATTTCTCTGATATTTTATGTTATTCAAGCGGATTGTGAGTAAACTTGTGTCAGCTAATCACCACACTCAATTAAAGGTTCAATATTTAATATTTTCATTAGTTGCCCTTTCGTATAAAGTACTCCCGTTTCGTATAAAGTAAACTGAAATACTACAAGACGTGTGTTAGAAACACATGATATTGTTTTGGTCTAATACCACCTAAAATATTCTCTGGTCACAATAAAATTATGATCTAAAATTCCAAGTACCTAAAACCATCAATATTAAAAATAGCAAGCAGTGCTCACGAAACCAAAATGTACTCGTAGCACGAATCTCAGCCGAAACCTATCGTCGGCAATTGATCCGAACCGCATTGTAACCGGATATATGAAATTGAGCCAGTTGCTATGTGCTGTACGATTTAATATCACGAGCACGATATCGAAGCCAACGTTTCATGGATTCATCTTTGTGACTCGAGCCATACGTATCTCCAGAAAAATGCGAACTATCAGTGATCATTCTCTATCAAGTTATTATTTATTGGTGTAAAATAAAATATTTTTCAACCATGACATTATGAAATTCAAAGTCAGAGTCAACAATATTCAAAGTCAAAGCTTCATCAAATTTAATCTTTTGATACTTCTATACATGATCATACAAGAAGTTTAAATCCTCCCTGTCGACGCTAGTTTCTTAAATATGCAGAAAACTGGCGGAAAACAGCGCGTGGCGTTTTATTTTATGACAATTAGATAATAGCTATTCAATCTTCAACATCACCCTTTCCTCTAATTTTTCTTTCAAAAATCTCTTCAAATTATTTATAAAAAAATATGCTCCCTAACGCTGAACTTATATGATGTTTTAGTAGTGCTTAAATAGTTGTAGACCTAATGAATAGAAAAGTGGTGGTAATAATGGAGTATCTAAATAACTGTCTAATATTGTGATGGCAAAAATGACACTTATCGTCCCGACTCAGTGCGAACACCGTTTAATAGTCACGACGCAACTTGGAACAGTTATCTGCATACAAATTATGTTTTTTTTGGAATATGATGTCATTTTTTATATTTCGTCACATTTTAGTGTCTACAGTTATGGAATACGCTTTACAACTATTACGACGATACTCCTTTACTGGTTGTCTATAAAGCAAAAATATGTGGTTTAGAAAACTTTATACCTTTATGACTAAGCTTTGATTAGCCATCTATTAGTATCTACTAATTAAAATAAGAGGAACTAGTTTTGTTAAGCAATGTATTTTCTATTTGCCTATTTTTAGCTTCGCTTATTTAGTTTTACTAACAAGGGATGAAGACTTTGTCGAAAATATTTTGAATCACTTTTACAAGTCTTAATTCACCTAGCATTAAGTTATTAGCATAATTCGCCATTGCTATTCGTTGTTAATTTCAACATAAGGTCATTCCATTCGTCTGACAAATAACGCCTAATCCATTTGTAAAATTATTTTGAAATTTACACAAGACACGCAAATATTGTAAGTAGACAGCTCATTGTTTCCAACTCCTCCGTTATATATTTTTTTCCGATTTTTTTTTTGCGGGACTCATGACACTGAGCTTCAGTTCTTGATGTATATCCGTTGTTGATCATGAAATACAGAAATTTCAGTGGCGGGTGTGTGGTGGGATACAGCCAAAAAATATGCAAATGGTTGATTGTAAAGTGCGATAAAATACATTTGGAATATAAACAGTATGTGATTTCTGTTATCACCGTAGAATATCTTGTAGTTTTGCTGAAACCTGTCTGTTATTGATTGCACGCTACCCAAGCCCGCTTATCAAAGTTTATCTCGACCGCAGCCGTGACTTACTCTCCTTTTAAATGTATACATTGTAATAAAACTGTGCAAGTAACTAAATACATTTTACTTAGTCTGGTTGCCAGTCATGCAATTAGATTCGGTTTGTTGCATGTCAATAGAACGTTCACACTGAAGGCGAAATATGATTGATTAATTGATTTGATAAATATCATCATTATTATGAAAAACTTAACGATAGCAATTTTCTCGGACTCATTACGAAAGATTCTTATCGGCTGTTGCCCTTTTTCAATGTTCAGTAATGGAGAGATTTGATGTTATTTTAGTGTATAGAGATAGACGTTGATATTGTTTCTTGGATTATGATTATATAGTGACTTGATTTCTAGCTTAGAGTTGTTATTAATGTAATTTGGGAAATTCAATCTAATAAGAAAACAAATGTTTAATTTGTGTTTGTTTCAGTAGTAGGTCTACTGTACAATTGTTGTGGTACCATTAAAAAATATCTTACTGTTGTATTGAAAGATAGTGTAGCAGATAATATGACTCGTCTATAGTATACTTATTTTAAAATTTGACAATGTGGCTTATCATTACCCTATACTTATTATCCACGCCGTTTGTATGATCATTTAAAAGTAGACAGTTCTTTTATAATATAGCGTTTACTGACCGTATTATTTTCGACAAAATGCCCATCCCTGTCGTAGTAGTAAGTTAACGCACTCTAAACAATTGCACTGATCAATGCTTTCTATGTGTGTGTGTCGTCCGTAACAGTCGCGCCGGTTTCAGTGCGAATGCCCACGCCGACCCGCCTCAGAGACCTTATCAGGCAGATCAGGGCGGCCAGGACCGCCGCGGAAGAACGAAGCGTCGTCAACAAGGAATGCGCCTACATACGATCCACCTTCAGAGAAGAGGACAGCGTTTGGAGGTGGGTTGATGATAGATTATTGTGATGTTACTGAAAATATCATGACTCCATCGTCATGTAGAAAACCTTCTCAGTTGTAGAGAAGGCCTGAGCCCAGCAAGGGGATTTATATGGCTGATATACATAGATAGTTTCCATTCCAACATTTTAGAAGTTTAAGTTAATAATAATAGACACTTAATTGAGAGCCCCCAAAACTTGGGTTAGGTCAAGTTTTGTATTTTGAAAGTTATTCGAGAATTAAAACAATGAACATTTTCAATCTACCTTCGTTACCTGTAATCATTAGGGATCGATTTAATGCCATAAAAATGGATACGGATAATAACATGCATCAAAACTGCCTACTTTTCGCCATACTGCCGTTTTTCAAGATCACTTCTAGACTACTTGCCACTACTAAAAAAATCAAATAGACAAAAACCCAAATAAAACCTCTCTCGGCCCGGGACCTCTCAATCGCACACGCGAATTTATTCCGAGGGAATAACGAGGCATTCGATAGTAAAATATTCATGAAAGATTTCTCCTTTTACCATTTGAATATATAACAAAGATCGCTGGTAGAGGTAAAATGAGCCATGTTTCTTATCTTTTTTCATTACTGTGGCGCGAAATAACTAAATCTTTTATATATTTTAATGTACATTTTTCCTTGCAATACCACCCAAGTTGTTAAAGTCCCCCAAGTCATTTTCTCTTCATAAACATATTTAAAGCCGCCATTTCCTGCGCGCCTAGACTTGTGATTACTCATCTGAGGTGTTTTCTCATAATATTTTAAATTAAAATCCAAACATTGAACGTATAACCTAAGAACTTTGCAGTACAACTTTATTTATTTAGAAATGTTTTTCTTGCAATGTTGTGGACATGAATTATCTCTAGTAGGGTTGTTGACAGTTTGATTTTGCTGTTTGTTCAGATAATATATATGTTTAAACTATAAATAGTCATTATGCCTTCGTATTATTAACACTTATCGAAACCCTTTATGGACATATTTTAGTACATTCTGTTTTGAAAACAGAACAATATGTAACAACTAACAATACGCTGACCGCTGATTATACAAAGCTTACATACTTTTAATATGAACTTTCTCAGCTTAAACATAATTTATTTCCTCGAAGCGTATTATATCACATAATTAACTTGAAAGATCGAGATCAACAATTATTGCCTAAAGAAGAACTTAGCCAACATTACTTTGTCTACAAATGACTGATTCTAGATTTAAGGCAGTTCTATTTTATAACTGCAATTACACAGTAGACTACGAGACAATGAATCTGTTATAACAGTCTAACGGAAAATAGTAAAAGCAAAATACGATAGTTCAAATATTTATGCTAACAATGTAAAAAACGTTTGACATTGGACCAAATACATATGGCGAATCGATATTCGATAGCATTAGTATGTCAAATTTGCTTAAGTGGATTGTGATGTCAGTGCGAATTGTTACCATAGTTTTACCCGTATGTTTGTGTCCTTCGGTATTTTAGTACTAATTTGGTACTTCAATATGAAAATTGTGCATTTCTTGATCCTATAATTAACACTCTGTATTAATAAATGTTATTCTAGTATATCTAAATCAAATCTCATGTAAAAATATTTTTATTTGTTTTCCTTAATTTTGATAGACATCGTGTACTCTAATATTGAATTTATAACTGCCTTGTTAATTATAGGGACTTACAATAACCGATACGACTAATACACATACAGAAAGGATTCTAAAAATATTCGTCATCGTAATAATAGTTTCGATGGTAGGAAATACGCAGACAATATTTCACGGTATCAACAAACGTTTTCTTAAGGTTAAAATGCTATGTCAGTACATCTATATCAACATCAACCTCGTACTTCCGATCAGATGATAGACGTGAAGTATTGAATTAGTTGACAAGTACCGTCTACACTGAGGTGTGTCCAAGGTCGTTGGAGACCGCAAAAACCGCAAACTTGTACCGCGCTCTTCATAAACAAAGTAATTATTGATGTTAGAGCCGATACTAGGACAGAGATTACGAACCTTCGACCCGATAAATGTAAACTCTAGAACAGATTTACTAAGGATAAACTTTGCAATAATATTTGCTCTTGCTGGCCTATAATAGTCTACTACGTTTGTTATCTTTAATGCCATTGATGATTCCTTTTTTTAACTAAGTATTTTTTAGGTGTGCAGGTTTCCTCATAATGTTTATTTGCGCCGTTAACGGACGTGATAAATAATTGTTTTTAGTAATAAAACGTTCTTCCCTTTAAAAGCTAACCAAAATATTTTATATTCGAATCTTCGCGTGACTTAAAACCACTTTATTACTCAAGTATAAAAGATAAGGCCTTCGGTAGTCGGTAGCATTAATTTTCTCAGGTGACCAGATGCCCTGCTATCCGATACGGCGAGTTCGTATTTTAATAAAACAACATGGTAAATTTAACGCTGCAATGCGGCCCGCTATACCCGCCTCCTATGTATCGCCTCGCGAGAAGCCTCCCTGTAATTTCGACTTGCACATAAATCGTTACCATGGCAACCAACACGTCGATTAATACAAACGTTGTACAAAAACACGAGCATAAATCTCCGCTCACTTGGCAAATAAATCACACACAACAACGTGTTTATACATTGAAAGCGGCGTGTAAACATGTACATGGGGATATATTATTAATATCGTCAGATAATAGTGCGAGACTATTAAATAAGTAGGTAATAATAGATACCCACAAGAATAGGTGACAAGGTTCTACGCAGGAATGATGAATAATGGCAAAGGAATATGAGTGGAGGCCACATATTGTCAAGGGTACCTCTGGCCGTTTACATTTATAAATTCACTTTTATTATATTCATAAAGAGGTTACATAAGAGTTAACATAAGGGGCTCCATACACCTACAATAATATTGCACAATCTTTTTATTGTTCAATAATATTGAACACCTCCTTTGATTTCAGACGTTCAATAAATTCTGTCAATAAAATTAATTAACCAGTCTGATTGATCCATATTTTCGTGCGAGCAACATGTCTAACGACGAAGTTTTGGCGGCAGCCACGCTGGTGATTTTGTTGAAAAGAAAAAAAAAAAGAAATATATTGAGTAATATTAAGCCTACACAGCGCAATAAAAAAATATTGAACAATAAAAATTAAGCTCCCTCAATCTTTTGTTCAATCACGGCGCAATGCTTCAATATCATCCCTACACGTTCAATAATATTGTACAATCAGAATATTGTGCAATATTATTGAAGGTGTATGGGGCACCTAAGACACAAAAAAGTGTCATGTAAATACAAGTAAATCGCAAATGTCTTTGTTGAATTGATGACATTGCTTAACTCAATTACACTCCCAGTAATCTTCAATTAAAACCAGCGCGTTAAATAATTTGCTGGCGGCTTATTTATTAAGCCTTTACCAATTAAATACGCGTCACAATTGTATCAATGTAACGCGCTGTCGTGTCAAAGGGTTTTTGACATTATAATTGACAGGACTGAGCTCTGGTTTAAACACATCATTTATCAGTTATGTGTTTACCCTTGTAAATGTGTGTTTATACTGTGATGCCTATATCACAGTAATCGAGGAGCAGTCTCTTTACGTAAATAAAAATATCTTATGACAATCTCCTAATAGATTTGTTCGATATTAACATTCCCTTCCGAACCTAATATTTGCCTCTAACAAGAGAATTTCAATAGTGTTGAATTTTCACTTAGGTATCGCCTACTAAGGCACACCATAGTGTAACCCCTTGAAATGTCCTATATTTGTCCATGGTTGATAAAGGTGAGCGTTATCGATCGACCAAAGACGTGAACTGTGGCGTGTCACTGCAGGCCAGCCTATTCTATTGTGTCGGATTTATGGGCCAGAACAAGGCCATTCACTGGCCCATCTATTATGGAATACACACCTAACTTTGATAAATTGACTTGATGGTATTCGATATGACCGTTTGATGTAAGGAGGTTTAGATTAAATCAGGTCTGTTGCAAATTCAGGATATTCGAATTTCTTAAAGATATTTTCGAAATAAATTTTCGCATCTATGTATCATTGTGGCTGCATAAATTTATACTTTTTTAAAGATGATATGACGTGTATGAATTCTTGTTCAAAAATAGAGAGATCATATCATTAAGCAATGGCGTAGCTACATAGGGGCTAGGCGGGGCAGTGCCCCAGGGCCCTCAAGCTCAGGGGGCCCTCGAACCCTTTACCAGAAATCTGGTCACCCATTTGTTAAGAAAAACGGCAAAGAAAAGGTAAAATACATTTTGAGTTTTGACGAATTAGCTGCTGATCACCGATTTCCGAATTGATATACCTATATATTATACATACATAAACTCACGCCTATATTCCCTGATGGGGTAAGCAGAGGTGTATTTCTACACCCACATTTCGCCAGTACCTATGTATTCAGTCCCACGTAATAGGGGCGAGCCTATTGCCGTTTTTCGGGCACATTTCCAGACTCCGTGCTGCTACTGAGAATTTCCTAATGGAAAAACCCAATAATACTGTCCAACCCGGGAATCGAACCCAGGACCTCTAGATACCGGATAGTACCGGAAGACCACGAGGCAGTCAATATTATAAAATTGAGATTTTCAATAATGTACTGGACACAGTAATATCTCAATTATACACGTTGTATTGGTATTAGTGCTGTCTGTCATATATTCGATTTTCTAACCCAAACTTTTTTATAACATGTTGATGAAACAATTTTATTAGAAAAGTATGACGAATTCCAAAGACAATGTTCAGATATGATAGGCCCTAACTTTTCACTGTAATTTATTAATATTTACCACCTAGTTTTACCTCAACTAACTCAAGAATGGACTATTCACCAATTATATTGTAAGGAAATAATGAGCAAATATGGAGTGCTTGAATGCGACATACAGTGCTGTAACTAGCTTCTTACGCATCTGGTGCGAGCCTTCAAAATTGCGCCTCTGAAAAGTGCTCTAACCAGGCTTAGATACCATGCATGAAATACAACTAGATACTAGTCTGGTAATTTCAGCGGCCCTCCAGGGTCTGCGCCCAGTGCCTGGGCACTGCTTGCACCGCCCTAGTTACGACACTGGCGACCTGACGAAAGTATTTACTATCACTTCTGCAGCTGTTGCAGTGATTTAGCAAATTAAAAATAATAATAAAATATTTAAGAAATAATATGGGCCAAACTCGATTCCGACATTCGCAAATAGGAATTGAAAACAAAACCGCATCAAGCCGAATTTAAACGAAGTCATTGATATTTTTGCGAAAACTAAAGCTAGGAAAAATTGTAAATATAATTGTTGTTTAGCCAGTTGATAGGCACGGCCTTTATACATGATTATAATAAACCCTTGAATCTTCTCTATTTCGTTTCATTAGCCAAACTTTGCTGTTACTGTTTAATATTTTTATTGCCTCCCCTATAGTGCACATCAAAGAGCTTAAGTAGCTTAGGATTTTTAAAGCACATATTTGTATATTTAATATTCTTATTTGATAATATCTAATCAGTTTACATAGCAGTGGGCCCCATTTTTATATTTGCCCCAGGGCCCTTGGTTACCTAGCTACGCCACTGTCATTAAGTAATTTAATCAGCGTAAAATTAGCTATTTAATTAACGGATGGTAATGCCTCGAAGTCTTACAATCGAATGTCCTGAATAAACAATAACTACGATTAGATCTGATATTGATTACTTAGATGATCTAAGTATTAAGATTTAGATGAGACTAATATTTAGATTAGGAACTAAAGACAAAAAATTGTTACCTTATCATCATCATCCACTTGCCCTTTTCCCAAGTCTATTTGGGGTCGGCACAGTATGTTTTATCCTTCCAAATATCTCTGTCAGCCGTCATGTCTTCAGTCACCCCTTTCTCTTTCATATCTCCTCTCACGCACTCCATCCATCTTTTCGTTGGCCTTCCTCTGCTAGCCCATCCTTCGACATTCAATTGTTACATTTTCATGTATGTAATTTTCAGTTCTACTTAGATCAATCGAATGTCAAGATTATAGAGTTGTTAACACATAAGTGAGTCGCGCTCGCGGTGTGTCTATTAGCCTACAATGCATCCATTGAAATTACAAGTACTGAAATTGGTCTTGTGGCTTAGGCAAGAACGGTTGATGTACTTATTTAGTAGCTATTAGTAACAAAATTCTAGACTGAACTTGTAAGTTATTATTTAACCATAATAGTATCTAGTGTCTGCCGTCGTAATTCCAAAAGTGTGCGAGTGTACGTAACGTTGAAAATTGTTTTGGTGTCGAGGTCGCGCAATCGATTCTCACTTGATATTAAATTGTATAGTCATTTTGACGACTGCGAATTCTTCATTTAGTTTCTTACTCATAACATGGTATTAAATAAATAGCAACATTGTCTACGGAACTTATATATTATAATGATTTTGATTAGTCATGCCGACCATAGTAAGACAGAACTAATCAATTACCAACCTAGATCGTAATAGTTGGTTACTCAAAGGCAGAATTTTAAATATTCGATATAAAACTTAATAAAATCTAATATTTTATTTTTGTACAGCGAGAGTGGTTTTCATTATCATCAATTACATTATTTTTGCATCCACCAGTACAAATGATAGATACGAACAATACATCTTCATTTGCATTGTTTCTATTTCGAAGTACAATCGTTATTGCACTTGCATAAAGATTATGCAGATTGCATCGGTATCTAGAGGTTATGCAAAATCAATTGAGTATTAAATAGTAATAGCATGCTTCGATGTAACTCAATAGCTTTGATACGATCTCATAGAGAAGGCTTCACGTTTAAAACTCCCCACGATCGCCGGAATAACGCAATTTGCTTTGGGTCCGGTATCGAGGAAAGGTTAAAGTAATTTCAAGGGTCGGTTGTATAAATTTGCCTGAGAAATTTTCGCGATAAGGCTATATTGCGTCTGCTAAAAGAATGGGCTATTTTCGACAAACTATCCGTTCCATAGCTAGTTGTTATCGGATGTTTTATATTTCATATTACGTACAGCGAGTGTAATGTTAACTACGATTATAGTATTAGTGACTGATACGAGGCTTTAATAGCTAAGACAAAACATACATCTCAATTGAATCTAAATATCTTATAAAAATCTATCAATTATGAGTTTTTATAATTATACTCTCACACATGAATGTGTATCAAAGGACTTCATATAAAACCCACAATTGAATCGAACATACCAACCAACCTACGGATAAATTTATTTTTAATTGAACGTTAATAGCTTTTAATACCTTTATACCGCTTTTTATACCGTTTTTTACTTATTATATGGAGAACCTATCAACTACTGCTATAGTAGGATAGAAAATTGAAGTAGGTATAACACACACTAATAGAAATCTATTCCACAGATGTCGAAACATAGCGAAACTCCTGTACATCCATATGTTGGGCTACCCAGCGCACTTCGGTCAGCTCGAATGCCTGAAGCTCATCGCGAGTCCAAGGTTCACGGACAAGCGGGTGGGCTACCTCGGCGCCATGCTGCTGTTGGACGAACGCCAGGACGTACATCTTCTCATCACAAACTGTCTGAAAAAGTAAGTGAATTTTTCTTTTGTGAATTTTATGGAGGAAGTCATCAAGAATTTTACGTATTTCATTGAGGAGCGTTGAAATAATTTTGCGGGGTGTGTGTGTGTTTTTTTTATTAATGTATTTCTCGAATTCAATTCATTGAAAGAATTCTATGATTTCTTATTTCATCTATAGTATGTTAAAAGCATGAAACATAATGGAGATCACTTTAGACCATCCGCTCCAATGCTACTTGTAGTCATGATTTAAAAAATGTGATATATTCATTATATTTTGCAACTAAACGCCGTCACAATGGATTTTTTTGACTACAGGGTTGAGTTCAGAAAGAAAATAAGTTATAGTCTGTTTTACTCCTTAAAGTCCTATTTATGCCCATACCAAAAATCATACAAATCATTAAAATTACTTAAACGTGAAACCGTAACGCGCCGGTCGGCGCCTTGTACATAATTATTGCGCGCTTGATGATTATTTTGAAACTGCGATATCTTCTAAGATACTCGTCGAAATTAAATGATGTAAAGGGCAAATTTCTTTTAAATTAAATACTTATATTGAATAACGCATTTATTTGGATAAGGATTATTATAATCTTTATAAAAATACCTTCAGCAACAATGCTTTATTTTATAACAAATTTAGTTAGCATAAAAGAGGTTCTAGTGAATCAACCCTAAAAGTTAGACATATGCTACCGCTGACTTTTTTGTAGACATTATCAAGCTCTACAACTTTTCTCTAGGACTCAACTATTATATCTCCCATGGGTAAGGCAGCGTTTGCAAAAAACGATTTCGTTCGCACTTTTTTTCTCCGACTTACTTCACAAATCCTGCTACAACAAAAAAGTCTTATCATTTTTCGGACTAATATATAGCCTATGACACTCACAAAGAACGTAGCTTTCTATTGGAAAAAGAATTTTCAAAATCGGTTCAGTAGATCGCGAGTTTACTTTCTACAACGTCACAAACATACAAACATACAAACATACAAACATACAAACTTACAAACATACAAACTCACAAACCTTACCTCTTTATAATATTAGTATAGATTTTTACTTCTTGGATGTTATTTTACCTTAATGTTTGTATCCTAAAAAGACTGCAGACCAAAGAGGTCGTTTGCACTGTTTCACACATAGCAATTAATGTAGGTTTAGCTCCGGTTGTACGCAGTCTGTGATTAATCCGAGCCTTGTAACGTGGGTTTAAAATGCGGCTTTCGGGCGAACGCAATCACGGTGTAAATCCTTTCGACGCTCTAAGTAAAGGAATATACATTTCGTCTTGCAAATAGCTGCTTTTATGGTAATTACTGAAATTAACTACAGTCGAAATCTTTTAATGGTTTTCTAATCGGATGTATTTATATTATGTGCGGTGATAAGAATAAAATTTACTAACTTAGTCTACGATTCTATTCTAATGTACGACAAAACTTTATTTCGATTACACCTATTCATGAATGCAATCAAAACAGTCTGAAAGCGTGTCTTTCACGCGTAAAATGACAAAGATAAATAGATAAGATATAAGTGAATGCATATTTACATTTGATGTTTACATCAATAACAACATACATACAGTGACCGCTCGGGGTACTTTACATGTGCAGTCAAATGCAATCAAAACGGAGCATCTATTGCCTTGATGTAAAACCTTTATCAATTTCCTTTTTTTTATTCTGGATAGGCAAAGTTAGCGCATTGTCGCCTATTTGAAGAACATCCTGCCACAATCAAATAGGGCCCCGCGTATACTGACCCACCCTAATGTTTCAATTTAAATATGGAGTGTATCTACCTTAAAAGAATCTGTACAATTGTACTAAAATATAGTATCCTATGGCGCTCGCTTTTTTTAAGAATTCATCTGGAATCAACGCAAATTCTCCGTTGTATCACACTTTCTAAAAACAACAGTATCTCGACGTGTAACAGTGTCAACGAAATGCATTTGGCTCTCGTACATTGTGCATGAGGCGCACATCACTTTTCGTGGGTTTCAAAAGTTAATTGAATTTTCATACTCTTCTTGGTTGTATTCATCAGCTCATGGATATGCGCCAACTTATTTTTTTTCGAATATAAGATTAAGGAGCAACTAAGCTTTGTGTAAGCATCTATGATGACTCAAAATACCACAACAATTGCGGATGCGATTGCTACTTTTGTAATAAGTAAGGAAAATATGTATGCTTTTGATATGAACGTAAATTGTCTTGCCAATAATGGTACTAAGATGCGTAATAAAAGATGCTGCAGCTGTATTTCAGAAAGCCACGAGGTTATTTGAAAGAACAGGGCAATAACTAATAAGACCATGTGTCTTTCTTCCGGTCCCAGCTTAACTGGCTGCCCATTCGTGAGCGCCGAAATCTACGAGCACTTACTACACTATTCTCTTTTCTTACTTCTCCTAATGCACCTTCTTATATAGTTTCCTACTTTAAATATCTACACTCCAGCCACGAGAAAAATCTTCGGTCATCAAACAACCTACTTCTTCTATGCCCACCCCACACCTCGGACTTTATCCATTCCTCTTTTCCAGTGCAGTCGATACTCCTTTGGAATGCGCTTCCCTCAGAGATCAGGACGTGCACGAGTCGTTACTCGTTCAAGTTGAGAGTTCGAAAGTTGCTGTCAACCAGAATAGCAGATTCCTCACATTGATATGTATATATATATAATATATGTATGTATATATATTTATGTATGTATGTATTAATCTACTAGTATTATAAAGATATTTATGTTTTGTATATTGTATGTATATTATAGTCCTACATAATAGTATATTTTATTTTTCATAAATTTATTTACGCACCTACGCCTTTAATCTCTGCACCACCCAAGGTTCGACAGTAAGAGAATGCCTCAGGCATTATGTCCACCTGTACATGTTATGTATAAAGAGTAAATAAATAAATAAAATAAATAAATAACTCAGAAGCACACACGATTCGAATACAAACAATACATTTCTAACTAAAGAGGTTTGTTGATAATTAGCAGCTAAATATCGTTTATTATTACGGTAAATACACATATCTTGGGAAAACCTGCTAGCCAAATAGGTTCCCATAGGTGTTTCTAGATATGAAGTTTACCAATCCTAACATTAAATTAGCTCGATGGATTCTATTTACAATGATAGAGTAAGACTTTGTCCGAAAGTTTAGTGCTGTTCGTAGCTGATAAGGATTTATAGTGATCGTGAGAAGGTGTCACCCCCGTTGTAGTATCCCACGGAAGTGTGTCGACTGGCTGGACTGATAACATAATCTTTCCGTGTTATTAGATACTCCATTTGGCCATGACTTAACATATCGACATTTTTAGTTTTTGCTATACCTTGCGTTTTTACACACGTATATCAAATTAGATAGTTCAGGATTATAATATCCGCGTGTTTATCCAAAATGCTACCTCCGGATAACATTTTATCAAATTTAGTCTAGCCGTTTGAGAGTGAAAAGTACACAGTTAGAAGTAAAGTTTTTTATACACCAGTGCAGATGACGTAAATAAGTGTGAAAATAGACCCATAAAAAACTAAAGCAACTTCTTTAATAAAATCTATTCAACTTGCAATCTCGTTCTTTAATTTAATGCCCGCTTTATCGAACGTGTTTTCGTATCTGATGTTGATTGAAGTATGGTCCGGCTTAAAGCGTGCTGGCCTTTCCACGTGACTCGTGACTCATCCATTCACGGGGCACCGCGATTTAACATCAATCTGCTTAATTGAGCAATAAATAAACTTTGTGCACTGATTTACCGCGTAAATAAGGACTAAATTTGCGTGAAATGCGGCATAAATGTATTTTGTACAGAAATGTTTGAGGTTAAAAGAAATGTTCGTATAGGAATAATAATGCGGTTTCTGGCTGTTTGATATGAATGCGATAGATATTGAATCAATTTGTGAAGCAGTTTTCAATGTTTTCAAATCGATTTAAAATGTATCCGACGTCTAAAACACACTTTATTTTTAATGAAAAATAGAAGACAAATCTTTAAAATGATAGAGGTCTTCAGACATCAAAATTACCTGACAAGTTACAACGTAGACACGTACAAGCTCATCCAGAAGTATTACTTCGTCCTTATTATTTTTTTATTCGCGGTATACCGCAAATCTCAAGCAAATTAATTTATACCGAAAGTTCCTATCTATTCTCTTAACATATACATACATAATCAGTATGTAGAAACACACTGTAAGATCGAACATATTTAGAGTCGGTAAAAGTGATTCGCGGTAACGAGTAAAATTTCAAACCGGTCCAATCGTCGACCGACTTACGCTCCCCCAGGTTTTTATTGCTCGAACTTTGCACGACACGCACGCCCGAAAGATTCCGTCGATAACTAATGAAGGGCTCATTTGAATAAGACAAAAATGAAAATACCTATAAAAATACCAGGGGTTAAATTCAAGCAAGAAAACCAGGTCATTGACTTTTATTTGATAAAAGGTCATCTCTACATGCTACATGCTGTCCATCAACCCACACTAGGCTAGCTTGGTGGACTAAGGCCTAACCCCTCTCATTTGTGGAGACCCCGGGTCCAGCGGTGGGACGTATCGTCGTCATCATCATCATCATCAACCAACACATCTATTGCTGGAAATAGGCCTCCCCCAAAGACTATTATTGAGTCATTTGGGAGGGAGTCATTTTTTGCCACTACTCGGTTGGACGTATATGAGTGGCCAATAATGATGATTTAATAAATAGCAATGGCCACGAATACATATTTAGTCCACTAATTGAGTAATAATATAACAAAGTTGGCATGTACGGCAGGAAGCGGCGGATTACGCCGGCGAGTGAACGCCTATGAATGCTCTAATCCGGACATGGCTCGTAACTGACAATCTAATGAGACCCAACAGCGTCGCCACGCCACGCACGGTTCACACACGAGACGTTAGATATTCCCTAGGATTTCTACGCAGATAAACATTTGGCGCATGTTTCAAAAATCATTATAATAATAGCCTATATTGCTGAAACTAAACAATGATTCACATATACACAGTAACAAATTATTTTAACTTAGATCTAATACATCAGGTTTACGGTTCAGTGGTTGGCGTGTCCAGTGACATCAGTACAGTCCATTCTTATCTAATGATAGCTTTTCTAGACCAGATTGTCCCTCCAATAACCCTAATACCATCTGTCCATCTTTTAGCTTGTCTGCATCTTTTTCTTTTGCCATCACGTGGCTGCCATTCTGTTATAATTTTAGTCCATTTCATTCTGCTTTCCCTTGTCATATGTCCTGTCCATCGATATTTCAATTGTCTTATTTTCTTCAGTACGTCTTCTACCTTTGTCATAGTTCTAATGTCTGCTGTTCTTTTGCGGTCTTTTAGCGTCACACCCAACATTCATCATCATCAACATCAAAAATCATTTAAAAAATGCTAAATGCTAGATAGACATTTATAATTTTCCACCAAAAATTAGACTTGGCAGCAGCGACTAGCTAATTTTAGACATTTACATAAATTCTATATCGTATTTAGTCTTTAACGTACCTCGTAAATTCACTTTCATATTTTTCAATATCTAAATTTTTAATAAAATTCCGCAGTGTAAAAGTCATTATAAAATCTTCTTAACGCTTAGGTCATAGACGTGCAAATGGCAAACTTGATTATTATTACCGCCACCCACGAAGAGTAGTACTAGGTGTACCACGTATAGTAGGTGCACTATAAAAAGGAGCTCATAAAGAACTTGTCTCTTAATAATCTAATCTCTTAATTCATAAAGTCTGAGGTAAACGCCTGTTATGAAACGCAAAATAATTCTGTTGCTACGTGTACATTTTTTATGAGGTATAAGTTCCATCCCGGACCAGTCTCGATTCTATTTTAGTCCTAGCTATATCGTAACTAGTAGTAAAATTATTAAAACCCATAATCGTTCGAAAGTTCTAGCATGTAAAAGATGCGCTCTATTTTAGCGAAATTATGAATGTACACATTCAACCTTGTACAATATGTCGGTGATAACGCGTCACCTGCCACGGTTATCGGCTGCGCATAATTAGCTCGAGTCGACTGGTGTCAACGACACCCAGCCGCGTATGTTTTCGTGGCCACAATATTACTATATTATATTTATATATACCCAGGGCAGTTCAACCTGTACTCGAATCCTGGCTAACAGCCCTGACGTCAACACTCCCGAAAATATTTTTGTAATATTTATGATAGAAATTCGTTTCTGTCCTGATGAGACCCACGTAAAGTGAAGCACCCGCCATTGTGACTCGTTTAGGTAATCGGTCTGTGTACAATAGGTTTCGTTAGGCCGAAATAATTGTATGTACTGACGAAAACCATTAACGTTTAGTCAGTACCTAAATTGAGCGAACCGGAAATTAAATAGAATAATTGATAATTTTACCAAAATATAAATAATTACTTTTCCTACTGTATAAAATTACTTATCTGTGGCGAGAATTAGTTTGGACGCCCATTTTAGCATAGGTCACCGACTCGTAATAATGGTAGAGAATTTTAGTACTCCAAGAATAGTATTTGAGAAATTACTGCGTTGGACCGACGCCTTGGTATTCGGCGTGAACCTTTTTCAAAGCGAAGGTCGTTGACCTGAATTAAAATTATTTAAGCCCGGTTTCTTTAAGAAAAATTATAAAAATAAAACTTGTGCTTTCGTTGTATAATTACTTCAGGCTCAGTATTTCATCGTTATTCTCGACAAAATCTGATTAATGTGAAAATGTGAAGCGTAAAACAAGATATTTGAAATACAAAGTTATAAATCCTTCATACTATTCATTATTTATTGAGTACTGAGTATCTTAACTTCATACATGATACATACAAGAACATAAATGTGTGCGAAGTAAATCTAAGAACCTAAAATAAAAAATTATAGTTCCACTACTTCCGTAACTCCAATATCAAGAGAAATTTGAAATCTCAGTAGGCGTAAAATTGGAAAGTTTGTTTTCAGATGTTGTACTTCCCAATCCGTCTTTAAAGGCAATTAAGATATTTATACACCCCTGCACACTACCATGACGAATTCTTGAATGAAGTAGAGTTGCATATTCGCAACCTCGTGTTATCAATTATGAAATCTGACGTAATATGGGGCGTGCCTATTCCTTTCTGCGCTTTTACCAAAAATAAAAAAATGCACATTCCCAGCATAAATCAACAGTTATATGCATAACAATATTAACGCTCTGCATGGCAATTAGACGAAGCCAACAGTGCAGGAACTAATTGCGTTCGACGTCGAGTAGTGAGGCTGAACGAGCTCTGTGCCTGTTGATACACTGCCGTAATGACCTTGCGACACTCCAATCGCATCGCGTTACATTCTGTGTAATAGGTTTTAATGATCACACGATGTTGCAAATGGATGAAAGTTCTAATATGATGGAATAGAGCAGTATGTGAAGCGAGCAAGACTAATTTGAGGCTAAATGGTTTGGTAACAGCGGTTATAGGTCCTCGAAGTAGTGTGACAGTGCTGTTTCTTGTCGAATTATTATTGGAATCTATATGATTAACGAACCTTCCCTAAACTATAAAACTTTATAAATATATTTGGCGATTGCCGATTTGGTTCGGAATCCTGATACTTGTGGTAAAGTCAACACATCAGCTCAATTCATATATTTTTTCAATAGTGACCTCAACAGCAACACACAGTTCGTTGTCGGGCTGGCCCTGTGCACGCTCGGGGCCATCGCGTCGCCAGAAATGGCCCGAGACTTGGCCTCGGAGGTTGAGCGCCTCATCAAATCCCCCAACGCGTACATAAAGAAGAAGGCGGCGTTGTGCGCATTCCGTATCATTCGGCGAGTGCCAGACTTAATGGAAATGTTCCTTCCCGCCACCAGGAGTTTACTCACGGAAAAGAATCATGGTAAGTTCTTTCATTGAGTAGAAATAAGGTTGTTAATAGAAGTAGTTTGAGCGTATACCGGTAGATGTCACTATATTGTAAACCAAAATCTGTATTGATTGTTGAAAAATTTTGAATCGATCTTTTTCTCGTTAGACAATTTTTCACAGCTTTAGAGTATCGTTATCAAATCATTTTTTGTACAAAATACCCTGGAAAGACTATAATGGACTTTTGGTGAATTTTATTATATTTCTAAAATCTAATCGACTCATAATCCTATCGTCATTCGATACAACATACAGCCATATACAATAATTCCCACTAAATGCTGCTTAAGTATTCCCATCACTGTTTAACACCCACGCGTTGTCCCCAGGTGTTCTCATCACTGGCGTCACGCTCATCACCGAGATGTGCGAGAACAGTCCCGACACACTCAACCACTTCAAAAAGGTAAGCATGTAATAGAATTCTGCATAGTATTGGAATGTACAGACGATATGCTCCATAGTTTCGCTAGGTATTACCCAATATTCAGTTTACATACCGCTGGCTCACACAATTACAAGGTTCTATGTTACAATTTTAGCACTTGTCTAGTTATGATACTACGAGGCTCTGTATATTGAAATAAATTAGGGTAACAAAGCATATAATGTATGTAAGAACTTGATTTTCGTTTCTTGATAATAACTACTAAAAAAATGTTTCCTTTAGACAGATTGACAATAGTAGTGACCACGATCTTGTAAATATAGCTAAATTAACCTTGCAAATATCAAATTTTATAAGGTCTTCATAGTGTTTTCCAAAAATGTAAATAAAATACAATGTAACCATTGAAGCATTCTAAAACTGACCTCGCAACATTTTGAGTGTAAATGTTCATGTAGATCGACTGTAATATAAATAAATTTTTAGGAATGATAAAAAATTAAGTACACATTTTTGATGTAGGAAATACGCTATGCATTACGTTTTATTTTTGTAAATATGATGGTCAAGTTCACGGAAAAAGCTATCTTCAATTTAATTACCAGCATTGATAACAATTCCTGATTATACATCATACTTATCGCAGTTATTGATAAAGTAATGTAGTTGTTATATTATTTTTTAATTTTGTAGTAGTTTAAAACTATACAGATATTCATTTTAAGAAGTTCTATAAACTGCTCCATGAAAAAATAGTGGTGAAAAAGTCCGCCATCTTCATATTATGCCAACGCTCTCAAATTAATTCGAGTTCCTCTCAAGTACTGCCCAGAATATTCTATTCTCTCCAACGAACCTTATTATTTTTATATATACTTTGCTTCCAAATCGTTCCCGTTTACAGTTTCTTCAATAAAATGTTTTTGAAAAATCCACTGTATTTTAGATAGTTATTTCATAAAAGTAGATTTTTTATTTAAAAAACAAAAAAAAACATTTTTGTTGTTTTTTATTAAAAGAAAAAACATTTTTCCGCAATACATTAAACTCTATTTTGTAAAGTCGTGGCTCGCGAAAAATTGCTTCAAATTATATTACTACTCAATTTGCTAAGCCTCTACTAAAAAGTCATTACCGTGGTGGAAATGAGTTTCTCGGTCGTCTTGTGGCCAATTATGCACCATGGGTTTTAGAGGTCCTATATTATCAAATGAAGCAAAGTATTATTGACGTTTTCCGGTAGGAAATTCTCAATAGCAACACAGAGAGAAATAGGCGGGTCTTCTAACATGGAAATTTCTGGTATAGAAATACATATCTAACTCTGTTTGATATCATGTGTGGAATAAAAAAAATAAAACATAATATTGATGTAAGCCTGTGAGAACACTGCATGTGTAAATGAAACAATACTATGATGAATCATAACTTAACAATGTAGAGAAATGTAAGGCGTGAATGGAAAATAAAGCAATAATTCAATAAAGCAGTGATAAATCATAACTCGTAACATGTTATTTAGTTCTGTATTGATGTTCCATTAACATAGATATTTTTATTAAACTTAAAGAAAACACAACAAACCTTGACAATTGTCAAGGCTGATATCTTTTGAAAAATTATACCTTATGTTGATCCAGGTGTCAAAGTGTATTTCAATTTAAACACTTTTGGACAAGTTTTATTTGTTGCAATAAAAAAACTTGTAAACGTTCAAATGTATTTAGCTCGCTATTGCGCTACGATGGTTACTTGCAAAGTAATTAAAGATGTTAAAGAAGTTTTTCTCGTCAAATATCTCGCTATTAAATCAGCGCCCCAAATTCTAACCGCTTTGCAGTAGTGATTAAGCGATCTCAGTATCTTATACGACTTGAGAAATCTAAACGCCAGATCACGAATGTTGATAGAAAATTATTAAAATTTAAAACACCTATTGGTACTGTAATTTGAATTAACACTTTCATTTATTTACCATAAATTTAGTATATATTTTATATGACAAATGCACTAGTGTCTCAAAATAGACAATAAACATCTCGATTCCGAGACACGATAACTTGAAATCTTATCCGTTCTAGTCGACAAAATTATCGAACTATGGAAGTCACAACTCAAGCAATTCAGATACACTACAATCAGAAAAAAAAAAACAGAAATGTTATATTAAACGGAATCGGTAGTAAATTTATTTGAAATTTATTGTCAAATAGCATATACCGTCATCTTCATGGTTTAAATTTTCCTCAAGTACAAGGAAAATGACAGTCGGTCACGTCTTACTGTTGACGTTAATAAATTATACAGACTGGATTAGTTTGTTATGATTTTTCTCTCGTGGGAAGCATAAAGAGTAGTATATTATCTTCTATAGATTTTTCCCGCAACTCGGTGTATACAAAACACATGAATTTAAAGGGAGGATTCTTTCCCCGTTTAAGCCACATGTTCCATTGCTGCTCCGCTTCTATTGGTCGTAGCGCAATGAAGTGTAGCCTTCCTCGATAAATTAGTGTAAAACACTTCAAGAATTCTTTATGGTATACGCAAGGAAAATTATTAAAGTCCTCCGTTACATTTAACCGTCTCGTTTTATCAAGTTAATAATTAATTACTTTAGAAAAGGACAGGTATACGTTTTCATCGAGCCGTAGCTAATTTTAACATTGTGATTTATTGCCGCAGAACCATTACAAAACATACTAATCATCCGATAAGGTTGTTTGTATTATGAGACGCTAGATATGCCCCGCGATTTTGCCCACGTCAAATTAGTACTTCCAATTTGCGCGAAGACGGTGGCTATTTCAGTGATTAGATTATGAGAACAGGTTAATCTTTAAAATCATAAGCAGTAGCGGTCCCTACAGCTATAAGCCCTATGAACCCAAAAACCCAGCTTGCCTTGCAAATTTCCTAATAATGACCATTTAGCTTTAAATCTTTATTTAACAAAAGCAAATGAGAACTCTTTTGGGCTTCTGTAGCAGTATAGCCACTGACCGTATGTGCGTTTTGTCGAACTATAATAGCTAAAAGGGTAGGCACTTCATTACCAAAAAAATCAAAATATAATATTGATTCCTTGATTAATAAATACCAAAACGTGAAACTCGCGTGATGGCCAACTCGAGGTTTTTAGGCACCGCAAAGTTTTGAAATACGAAAAATTATTATGAATAATTAAAAATTCCTTTCCATAATTTACCTAACGCTCATGCCCATTAGGACGGCTGACTATATAACCATTTCGAACGCGGCTATAAATAAAATATCACCAATGGAAATTCCGCACCGATTATACGGCTGATAAAGTTGCAATGTAAATAGCGTGGAGTTTGTGTTATCTCGCTTTAAGTGTTTGGAATCAAAGAGGACACCTGTCGAGCTCTGTATCGTAATTCGTATGCTGCACACTGCACAGTATAATTTCAATATTATCGTGTTTTTTAGATATATTTTTTTGTTTTTACCTTTATTTTCTATTTATAAGGATTTAAATATAAATATATTACCGTTGAATTTTGTTAAATCAGTGCTATATTTGGTTGTAATCTGTAGTAAAAAATTTAAGTCATAAGAGATTAATTATAAGGCGGAGATAAATTATAAGATATGTCATACAAACCTTTCCATAGATTCTCCAATCAAACGAAAATAATCTCCTAAAATTGGTTTCATTTCTTCAATTCATATACGTTAGAAATTGTATCTACTATGCGACGATACTTAAATTTTTATTCACAAAACATGTTTCATAATTATTTCATTCGTTCTTAATAAGCTCTTAAATGTAAATAGTGTAATTATTTTGTACATAAGTGAGACAAAATCATTAATGATATGTTTGTGTTGTCCCGTAGGAGAGCGGGCAGCGCGAGGTAACACACATACGCTGATCCATGCACTTTGACATATATTGTGTGTAGTCTGATGACATTGGCAAAAACAAACTTTTTAAAGTCAAAAACATGCGCACGCGTACCAAAAAACAACGAACGTGTGTGCGAAATCTTTAAAAAAAAACTTGAAGCAAATTATTTATTACATTTGTCATCATGTATAGTATATTGTGTGAAATAAGTTGCAACACGATTCTGTTTTGCATTCATAATGCTCAATGCCAACAGACTACATATAAAGCATGAATGCAATGTTGTGTTGGTTATATACGTATACATGGGTACATAAGCTGTTTGTCGTCGGCCTTACGTAGTTTAGGAACTGCAAAGCCTTTGGAAAATGCTTTGACGACTCAAGGCTATAATACTCTTGAGAGCTTCTGATCTTCCAATACTATGACAGGATTTTCCTCTTACTGTAGAGTTAGAATAATTTATTAATTTATTGTTGGGTTACTGCAATTCAGTTAGTTATCCGGGTTTTAATCTGAAGGTACTGACATGAAATACGATCAAATTAAAGCATTACGTTGCACATATTCATGTACAAATCCTTTGAAACTTAATATACTTAAATAGTGCATTCAAAATGCAATCTTTGTAAACCATCATGTGATATTATCTGCAAAGACATAACAAGTTAACATTGTTTTAAAATATTTTAATTCAGTACCTCCAGAATTTTAGGTAGAATTTTCCTCAACCAATAGTCATAGGTCAAACATTCATTAAAGTACACTGAAATATTCAATATATGGGTTCATACATCTCCATACAGTTACTAACTGAGTGAGCAAATCATTAGTTTGGATACAGCACAGACAAATGACTAATTTCTAAAGGTGTTGTAGCAATTTTGTGTAATATTGTCGCCCCGTTCCCATGTATATTCGCTGTTGTTAATGTGTATATGCCTTGTAATATGTAAACCCATCAGAATCCAAATGTATTTCTAGATGTTATATGCCTGGTATATTGAGATTTGAAAATTATTTATTATTTATTTTTTTCTATTCTTTTACTTTTCCTATCTCTGCTTTTTGCAATTGTCTCTGTGCATTTTGGGCGATTTGTTGTTTAGTCTTTCTAGTTTATATGATGTGTATGCATGTCTTGTTTCTAGATTGTTCCAAACCTGGTGAGAATATTGAAGAACTTGATACTGGCTGGATATTCACCTGAGCATGATGTCAGCGGAGTGTCGGATCCCTTCTTGCAGGTAAAAAATATTAATTGCATCTCTTCATTCTTAGACACTGATTATTACTTAGAAACATGTTAAATGTTAATATACCCAATGTTATTCAATAACTTTGTTATCATTTTTATCATACCATTTTGTCCTAAAACTTTCTTAAGAACAAAGTATGTTGAGCTATTTTAGGAGCAAAAACGTTACAGAATATTTTTCTTCATAATTTCCAGGTGAAAATCCTGCGCCTCCTACGGATACTAGGGAAGAACGACGCAGAAGCCTCCGAAGCTATGAACGACATCCTAGCACAAGTGGCAACAAACACAGAAACCAGTAAGAACGTTGGCAACACCATTCTGTACGAGACTGTCCTGTCCATCATGGACATCAAGTCCGAGAGCAGCCTGCGTGTCCTAGCTGTGAACATCCTGGGAAGATTCCTGCTGAACAACGACAAGAATATTAGATATGTAGCGTTGAATACACTGCTGAGGACGGTGCATGTAGACACTTCAGCTGTGCAGAGGCATCGGACCACCATTTTGGAATGTTTGAAGGTTGGCAGTTGTTTTATTGATTGTAGCAATATTATCAATGTTATATATTTTATTTCTTACCGGTATGATAAATTGGTTGATATTAGTGTTGTTAATATCTTTGTTAATTACTGGTGTGATAAAATATTGGAGAGTGGTTAGAGTGAAATAAAGGTACAGTTAAAATAAATAAATGAATGTCTTTCTACAGTAACCATTTTGTACTTACAAAATGGACATTTATTTAAATATACAATGTTCATTCCACAATTTCAGTTTTCCTCAAGTTCGTTACGTTAATTAGGGATAGAATTAATGACCTTCAAGAAAAGACTTTTATTCTACTAAGAAGTCAGCGACGCACACATGATTTGTTTTATTGTGGCTGTCGCCTCATTTTTGACAAAAAACAAATAATTAATCATATATTTATTGCGGTACAGGATCCGGACGTATCAATCCGTCGTCGCGCGATGGAACTCTCGTTCGCGCTGATCAACGGGCAGAACATCCGCAGCATGATGAAGGAGCTGCTGTCGTTCCTGGAGCGGTCGGACGCGGAGTTCAAGGCGCACTGCTCCAGCGCCATGGTGCTGGCGGCCGAGAGACACGCGCCCTCCGACAAGTGGCATCTGGACACGCTCTTCAGGGTGCTGCTCAAGGTATTATCTCATACTCTTATATCCTGGACGCGGAGTTCAAGGCGCACTGCTCCAGCGCCATAATAATTTTGATTGAATGTTTCATTCTCATTTTAATACCATAAACACACCTCCCTGATAAGCCATTACATGAATTTCCTTAAAATATAACTAAATACGTGAATACTTGCAGGCGGGCAACTACCTGCGCGACGACACGGTGTCGAGTACGATCCAGATAGTGTCGTGCGCGGCGGCCGAGAGACAAGCGTACGCCGCCATGCGGCTGTGGACGTCGCTGGAGGCCTCCGCGCTCTCCGGAGACGCCACCGAGAAACAACCGCTGCTGCAGGTACACTACACTGCACTTATGCACTCCTGGTAGTAAGGTCTAGTGTTCTGCTGTATATTAGGATTACCAGTTGGGATGTTTTTGCCATTTAATTTAGTTTTTTTTTAGTCTATTGTTTTATGGATTTTAAAACTAAAAAAAAAATACATCTAAAAAAAATCTATTGTAAATCCGTTATGGCTACATCTAAATAGATGGAATAGTAAATGCCTTCATTAATTCATGATTATCATGTTTATTGCTTTTGACTTATAGAACGAACTATAAATTAAACATGCCACACACACCGTAAGTCAATAAAATTGTGTATAATGCAGGGGTTCCCAAACTTATTTACACTATGACACCCTACAGAATTTTATTACCCCCATCATCATCATCAAAACTACCTACTTTACTGGAAATAAAAACAGCAGTAGTCAGCGTAATATAAGGTTATCAGAAAAATACGGACACCGAATGTTTGCCGATCGCCTCGCGACGCCCCTCGGATGTTGCCGCGACGCCCCAGGGCGTCGCGACGCACAGTTTGGGAAGCCCTGGTATAATGCACTATGATATCTTCAGAATTAATAATGAGGACATAGATGAGCCATAATAGCTTGGAGGCGGCAAGTTGGCTTCAAAGTTTACATGTATGAGTTCTCATGTTGTATATGAAATTGCAGGTGGCCGCATGGACTATCGGTGAATACGGCGACTTGCTAGTATCCGAGGCCAGCAACGCTATATCAATGGTGGACGAAGACGGCGTAGGTGAGATAACTATATAATTGTTACTTATATAAAACTGAATAAGAAGAAGGTAGAAGAAATTCTTATTGATAAGAATATCAACATACGTATTATGTGACGAGTTGTGGAATAAATTCGATGAACAAATAACTTTTAAATGTTATTACAAGGAATGCTAAAACAAAGTTGTCCACATTGTTAGAAATAAGCTTTGTTTTACAAAATAAACACTCAAATATTCCGGAACAATTTCGGAACGCAGCCAATTTCACATTTGAAATCATTCTCAAGATGTTTTAACTAATTATGTTGATGGTAATTGCAGACGACTTCACCCGTCCGTCGGAGGAGTACGTGATCGACATCTACCAGAAGCTGCTGTGGTCCACGCAGCTGTCCATCACCACCAAGGAGTACCTGCTGCTGTCGCTAGCCAAGCTGTCCACCAGGTTCACCACGCAGCCCAGCCAAGAGTTAGTGAATATGTTGTATATACTTATATATTTGAAAAACGAAAATATCAAAATTTTGAGCTAGAGGAGTATTCATTGGAGCCATCGATATAACTTTTACAGTACAATTTGTCATTATATAATAAAAAATATTTTCAATTTCAGCAAAATCCGAGTAATCATAGACACATTTGGATCTCACATTCACATTGAACTGCAGCAGAGAGGGGTGGAGTTGTCGCAGCTGTATAGGTATAGCTTTAAAATATAAGATTATGTTTACTTTTACATGGTATCACTCTAATGTAACTATATTTATACAATGTTGCCTAAAATAATAGAATACATTGAAATATTGTTATCATCAGCCCATATCCGTATGTCTTACTGGGCATAAGTCGCCTTTCGGATGCAGAGGGCTTATGCCATAGTCCACCACGCTGGTTTAGTGCGGGTTGGCAGGCAACACATCTAAGACTCTTTTTTAATGTTATGATGAAAGGGCAATACACATAAACTGTCTTACTCTATATCTACTTTGTATCTTGCCATCATCATCAACCTATCAGTCCAGTGTTTGTAAAGATATAATTAGTGCTAAAGTGTCACATGTGTATATACAGACAGCACGCGCACCTGCGGCCGGCGCTGCTGGAGCGCATGCCGGCGCTGGAGCCGCCCGCCGACTCACAGGAAAACATACGCGCTGCTGAAACCACGCCGCTGCACAAACCAGAACAGGTACAACTGTTTTTACTATACTATGCATATAAATGAAAAGCCCCATATAATTACTTTAAAAAAAAGCGCCAAATAAACATGTTAGTTGTATGGGAGCCCAACTTAAATACTTTTTTTTTGTATAACGGCAACATAAATACATCACTTATCAAAATTTCAACAGTCTATCACGGTTCATGTGAGTTCATTCCTGGTAACAGACAGTCAAAAAATTTTGGGATAAATCGAATATTTTTACTACATTGTCATTATAAGATGCGTTAATATTTTGTATAATATGAATAAAAATAAAAAATAACTGTACTCATTTTCTGAATTTTTGTTACATTATATTGCTATTTATTTATTCCAGGACGCGTTGTTGGACCTGATCATCGGTTCGGACCCGCTCACCAACGGCGACGTGGAGCACAAGCCCGCGCAACCACCCACCAACAACAACACTAGCAACGTCAGTATACAACTATAAATATAAGAGAATATGTTTACATTTACTTTCAAAGTCTAAGCTAGTCATTATTACTAATGCTCTTAAAAACAAAAGTGACAGTGCCATTAAAATAAATATTCCTACCCGTTAAATGAACAGGTTATTTTTAAATATATAACTCATTTGAAACTAATATACTGGTTCATATGGGATATTCTAGAGTTAGTTAAGTGACAATGTTGAAAGCACAAAAATTGTTGTTCTGATTTTTTTCTTAGCCTATTCTTCTTTGTACAATTATAGATGGTTTGATTTTTTCATTTTTTCTAATTAATATCATATCTTTAAAAAAAAAACGGTAAAACCTTTTGGTGGTCATTTAATAGAAAAAGTTTATTTTTGCAAAAAAAGGTGATACTAATATACCGGCACATTCCAGGACATCCTGGACCTGCTGAGTGGGCTGGAGCTGTCAGTGAGCAGCCCTGGTGTGGCGCCCCCCGCCGTGCCCCCCGCGGCCGCCGCCCCGCCCGCGCTGCTGCTCGACGGACTGCTGGGCGACGCGCTCGTGTCCACACCAAGCGCACCCATAGGTAACTACATCACTTTCTACTTCAAATTCATACATGCATATCATCACCATCATCATCCTCCTCCTTCTCATTGTCATCATCATCCTCTTCATCCTCATCCTCATCATCAGCAGCCAAAGAACGTCCACTGCCGGACATAGGCCTCCACCCAGAGACTTCTCACGATGTTTGCCAAATCATCGGTTTAAATGCATATACGAGGTGTGAAAACATCGTGGTCGAAAACTAAGGTGGGTAATAGATAGGATAAATGGATTATACGCAAAAATCCCGAAAAGATATTCATTTTCTTAGCAATCATGATTGGAACCGACAGTGGACGAAATGACGGCTCTAGATGATGGCACAATTTTTCAAAAGTAGCATTATAATAATTATTGTTACTTGTACGTTTGCAGACCTGCCGACAGTGACGGCGCTGGACAAGAACGGCGTGCGCATCGTGTTGTCGGTGGAGCGCGGCGGCGAGTCCGTGACGCTCACCATGCGCGCCACCACGCAAGCGCAGCAACTCACCGACTTCCTCTTCCAGGCCGCCGTGCCCAGGGTAACATATTAAGTTTATACTCAAATGTACTGGTGGAAAAATTTCGTGAGCGAAAACTAAGCCAGGTAAAAGCTACGGCGGAACTATCTTACCTAGACTAACATATTGCCGCCAAAAACACTGGCAAAAAATTAAAAAAAATACATTTAATACTTATGGAAGTTAGGAAAAGTACAAAATATTTTTTTTTTTTTTTTTATGATACTGTTATAGTTTTCAATCACGATATGTTCTGCAATAGACAGGCATTAAGTACAGCCAATGGTCACATGCACCCCTACCATATCTTTTAATTTGTTTTTCAGCAATAAAATTCAATTTAGTATGCACGGATCTTTTTTTAGTTCAATGTAATATTACCAACACAAATTAAAACTTACAATTACAATGTTTCAATAAATTTCTTGCAGACATTCCAGTTAGACATGATGTCGCCGTCAGGAACCGTACTAACGCCGCAAGGAGAGATCACGCAAGTTCTCAAAATCACTAATCCATCCAGGGTATGTTACGTTGTTGAATAACATTTTTAACAATATTTTTTTTCTTTCATCACACTATAAATAAATGAATAAATAAATACACCAAACAGTCACACATTAAATTTATGAAATTTCAAAGGGAAGGGCATTTTGGAATGAAATATAATGTAAAATAAATTATGAACCGACAATTTCAGACCCCGTTGCGACTACGGATACGAGTTTCGTACAACGTGGACGGCACGCCGGTGCTGGAACAGACGGAGGTGAACAACTTTCCGCCCGACCTGTTCAACTGACGAGTGGCCAGCCCGCCCGGCTACTGTCTCTAGCCACGCAGACACTAGCGCCACCCCCACACGGCGGACACACGCGATATCAACACTTTCAAACTTTTTCTACATGTGACAAGTGCAAACGCATTCGATTCACACTATCGATCATCGATTACTTAACAATCGATACTAACAATACTGTGTGCAAAGTGAAGTACATCCGAGTTACTACTGTCGGAAGTAATCGATGGTCAATCGAAAAAACATCTCTAATGCAATGATGGCATAACTGTTTTCTAATTTCTTTCTCATTAAAGACTGACCACGGAACATCTATATTTCGACCTAAATACAAAAATCCTTTAGCCATCACTGTAGAGATGCCACGGCTTGTAGATATATGTTTGTTATATAGAGATTCTTGAGACATTCCAAGTTGTTTGATGTTTAGATGTTATATGATCGTTCAGTCTGATTGTAGGGCCCAACCACACGCGACTATTCCACAGACGTCGGTTGGCCAGAGGGATACAATTTAATTGCTTTTTTATAATTTCCTTTGCATTAGAAAATCCATAAATAATCTCAAGTTAAATTAAATTGAACTTGGAAAAAATTATTATTATGATACATTATTATGATTCTCTGAATTAATGTATTTTTCTATTCCTCTGGCCATTGTGTCAGTATTATTACAATCTCAAAACACCATCCTTTGTAATACCAGTGTGAATTTATTTATTTTTATGCCAATTAATGTTAAAACATTTGAAAATGATACATATTTTACAGAAATACAATTTATAGCAAACTACGATCCAAAAATGCATGTGATATACACAGAGAGATGATGAGTATTGAAGGGATTAAAATGTCAGAATTATGGCAAGACTTACACAGATTTTGCAATCGAAAGTGAACATCAATATCATTGCTATATTTTTATTACCAGAGTCAATTTAAACAGCTTAAATGTGTAATGTGTAAGATTTGTTTTATGTTAATTATTAGAATGATTGAGTGTTAAGAAAAAGAGTCATAGCTCTTACCTGCAATAATCTGTGAAAATGAGATGTAAATTGATCCATAAAGATTTTAAGAAGGCCCATTCTTGTATTGAAAGTTGTTGGAAAATAGAAACAGAATGCTCAGCATACAGAAATTTGCACTGTCATCAACATTCCCTAACAACTATCAAAGCCTTAGCAATATTTTTAATACTGAGAAATAGTTTCTGCGCTGTACGCATTGTACATAAAATTGAGATTGTGAAACTGTAACATAAGGGTATAATGTAAGTTATTGTGAAGGAGGGCTGTATGGAATGTACTTAATTAATATATGAAATCACTATTATGGTAATATCTTTGTGATAAGCACCTAGTGTACTAGCGGCCTGTGAGATTAGTCACCGACGGCATGTGCTCGAGCGATGACATGTAATAACTTGTGTTGTGACGTAACAAGACTAATTTCGGCAAAAGAATCTGCCCTTAAGGGCCTTGAGGCAGCTAATGCATTGTTAAGCCCGATAAAGCAACATCAATTTGTTATATGGGTGTATTTTTTATTGTTATACCATTGCAAAGTACACATAATGAAAATAATCATGGAGAAAAAACTTTATCCTGGCTATGAAATTGTCAGGGAGACGTTTTGTTGTTACAACATTAATTGAAGAGTACTTGTAAATCACAGGTTGTGGTTAACTTAGACTATGGGTCTATAAATGGAACATTACGCTCGAGAACGTCCCGTCTTGCGTCATTTTGTTTATTTGTCGGAAAATAAAAGTTTTATTGTGAATCTAGATTGTCCGTAGTATAATCCCTATGCATTTTGTTAAGAGTAGTTATTTGTGTATGAGATTGGTTGCTCGCTTCATACTATTAGATTACGTACAGAACTGCCGTTTGGAGCCAGTTCGCGGTTTTATACTTGACGACCTTGTAAATATTCGCGTCTTGACGAAGTAGATATATAAATGTGAATTATTCTATTCCCAGATTTTCGATAATTTTTAACAATTAGAATTTAGTTTTATGTATTTTATTTTTACCCTATTTATGTTAGAAGATTAAACAGCACATTTTAATGGAATAACGTTGGCGTATTTAAACGTAGATATAATTGAATATTAAACCATCCGTGGATAGAAAACGCACTGCTCCGCCACCCAGAGCATATTGATTTACATTATGTAAAGAGCTTAGCAAAATATATAAATATATATCGTGATTTGGTGCTTCGTTTTACTATATCTGATTAAATAGAAGGCCCTCCACATTGTGAGATGTTATGATTTTGTGTATAACTAAAGCTGTGTGAAAGATGTACATAACAATTATAATGATTTTATGTAAATTGGTTAATAAATATTTGAGAATGTTTATATAATCGATTTGTTGGTTTCATTTTTATTCAACCCCTCAAATAGTCTATCTAAACTTTTTTGTTATCTAATGTATCTATGTAATAATGGCAATAACAAAGGTCTCAGTCAAATTTAATTACATATTTAGGAATTTGTGTAGCACCACAAAACATTAATTTTAAAACTCAAGAGGCAAATAATACCAAACCAAGCTAGATTTCAAAATCATTTAATAAACCTTACAGAAAATTACATTGAGACTATAGGTAGCACTTGAAAGCAATTATTCAATCATAGGCGTGGGAGCGGCGGGGCGACCACTGACGCTGTTAAACAGGCGATCTTTTATCATCTGAGCCATCAGTCCGTGAATTACTTCAATAGTCGTCTTACACGCGTCCTTCGTTGCCTTGCCAAGCTTATCTTCAGTGCGTTTCTCATGGGGATCTGTACCGGCGACAATGAATCCGCCGCGACCTACAAAGTTCGCTATTAGTATATCCAGAAAGAATAAAAAATATTGATTCACCAACTATAATTAAACACAAGTATTCTTATTTATATTAATTTACTTTTACATATTTTTTTATATAAATTAATGTACTAATTTAATTAGAAGCACAGGAACAACATAAATGGCATAGGGGCTGTGAGCAACTGCTACAGACTAGGGATGTTGCGGATTCAATTTTTTTCACATCCGTGGATGCGGATGCGGATGCGAATTTTAAGAGGCTCACATCCGCGGATGCGGATGCGGATCTGTATAAAATTGATCGATTGGCTGATTTGTATAAAATGTTATTGCTTTCCTATTGGCCAATCAGCACGTGCGGTCACCCACTTGACACTCGAGACCGACACGCGCACCTCGCCGCCCCTCACCCCTTTCTTTCTTTTCGCGATCTGCTACACATCCGCAACCGCATCAGCTCCGCAGCGATTTATGCGGATGCGGATGCGGATGTCCAAATCGATGCGAATGTTCCGCATATGCGGATGCGGATGCGAATATTCGCAACATCCCTACTACAGACCCCTGGTCAAAGAATTTCAAGGCTTTCTTACTTAATATTATGCTTACCTAAACAAACTTCACTCTGCTCCAATTTATCAGACAAGTCAAATATTTGTCCAGCAGTGTATTCAGCATTTGTGATCAAGCTTGAGCTGCTGAGTGTGTTGACCCAATATTTATTCCACAGTGAGTCAAGGAGCCTCCTATCTAAGGATGATTTGAAGTAAGACACCTCCAAAGAATAATATTGCTTGCAATGAACACCAAAGTCTTCAATCTTGTTTAAAGGAATTGTCTGGTACTCTGATGGTTCTTCATTTGCTGGTTTGTAACCCTTAAATGATCAAATTAAGGATTTAAAAATATTTTCAAGTTACCAATTTGCCCAGGACCAGGATGGTTGGTGCTTACTTGGGGAGGCCTATGTTCAACAGTGGGAGGCAATAGGCTGAGTATACATACCAATTTGCTACAACTAATGACTAATTAAAATTTGGAAATCAAAGTAAAAACCTAAATATTTATGTAAAAGGACAACAATATACTCTTAAACATAGCAAGTCTTGATATATTACGGCTAACGCAAACTAAGATACATTTGGTGAATTAATATCACATACATACCTTAGGATAAGTTCTGAAAGCTCCGAGACATACTTTGCCAGCAGAGATAGTTCTGACTGGGTCAATTACAATAGCTACAAATGGTTCTTGGAAGTTTTGGTTGAGCATCTGTGTAGATACATCAATACCGGACAACCAGCATCCATAACCAGGGTGGCTGTGGTACCAACCAATTGCATTTTCATGACGGCCAACCTGCAAAACAAAATTATAGTTAAATGAAATATCTAAGTGGTGAATATTAAGTCAGCCTATAAAGTTTCATGTTGCTTTTCTAAGAAAACATTTATTTATTGCTTTACAATTGTTTAAAATTTGTAATGAGCAAAACATCCATGTTGCATTATAAACCAACTCTTGTTCCTTTATTGTTTATAGTTAACACCTTGTATGATATTTTTAGTCTTATATGAACTATTTTCTCCTCCTGTTCACAAAATATTAATGTGTTTTAGGCATTCAGCCAACATTTTCATAAGAGACCTACCTTCAACATAATATTCACAATTTAATTGAAAGATCAAAATAAAATGAAGTAAAGTAAATCACTTTGATATTGAAAAAATAATAGTTACCTGTTTAGCAGCCTCAATGTATGCTGTCATGTATTCATAAGCTTGTGCCTGAGCATTAACTCGAGTCTCAGTACCCTCCACTGGCAATGCAAATGAGTCCATGACTATCATTGTGTTTGCATCCACTTTACCTGAAATTGAAATTTAGAATCACATTTTATATCATTACTATTAAAATTAAGTCTTAAACCCTAAAAAAACATTACTCAGTGTATGAATTTTAACTTATAAAAAAGCCTGTTATTAAAAAGCATTGTTAACAAAGAAGCTTTTAATATACACATATTCTTACCTAATAATAATCCCATGACTTCTAAAGTACCTCCTGAACGAGCGTGCATGACCATTTTCAACAAAGCTAATGCTGAAATCTTGATGTCTTTGAAGAAATGTGGACTGTAACGTAATTGTTATTTAGTAATGTACTATGCAATTCGGTTTCTGAATTACGACGAATTGTTAGTAAATACTTACTCTTTCTCCCATGGTTTAGCAGCGAGGATGTCTTGTTGTTGCTTTTTGTCATATCTGTAAATATCGTCTACACTGGACACTGTTTCTATATTGTTCGCCATCACCCATGTCTTCTGGGCAATATTGGACTGTGAGTCCGCACTGGTAGATGCCATTTTAGTGAATTCAAATATATTTTTTTGACCAAATATTACTTTCTAGTTTCTACCACAGACCAGTAACAATACAATTTTTTTAATAACCAAAACGATGATCAATAATGGCCGCTTGCAATATTGACAACTTTTGACAGATGACACATGTGTATACTTAGCAGATACATATATTTTAAGCCAAGTCATGCCATAGTTATTTATAGAAAAACACGAACGACATCTGGCGCCAATAAACTTAAGTGATCTAGGATATAAACACTGACCCTTTAAGATTTCTCATAATAAAAATTAAAAATGTTAACTAATGTTGCAATAAAAACAAATAAACGTTCTCATACTTTGTTTTAATACTTAAATTTTATCGTTGTCACAGCGAGAAGAACAGATCAAATTGCATAATGGCTATTTTAAGTCTTTAACTAAAAAATCTAAATTAAAACATCTAGTTTGGTTTATAACATAACAATATACAAAATAAATATATTTTGCTCTCCTGTTTAGACACACAAACGCTTGTGCCCTGGAAGGGGTAGGCAGAAATCTTAATAAGAGTCCCTTTACAAATAGGGGATGACTTTCTCAATCCCCTCCACGATTACGATTCGCAATAATTCTCCAACCTGTCGTGAAAGTCGACTCATAAGTATTATTAGGGTGGCTAAGCGTACTAAGAAATTATGACTCATGGTCTCGTTTCCATTAAAGACTTTCATATTTCGATGGGCATTCGAAGAGAATGTGAGGTAGAAAGTGTTAATGGCTTTCATTACAGTATATGAATTATTGCCGAATATCATGCACTTGTGATGGTAGCGAATGAGTTTTTTTTTTACTCTAAGTTTGGGACCTCACGTCTGTGAAGATCACTGAGAATTTTTATTTTTTAAGCCGGCATATGTTTTTACTAGTACTTACCTCCAATTTATATGTTATGTAAAATGTATAACCAGAGAAACATAGGTTTGACCTTTTGAAAAAGTAGAAATGTGTATCTTTAACTAAAAAATGCTCATGAAAAAAAATGTATTTTTATTATAGCCGTACTAAATCCTACTGTCTAAGGCCTAGGCATTGGTTTAAAATTATCATAAAAAATCTTTTCACAAAGGATGGATCATAAATATGAGATTTATTGCATCATAATACACATATAATACATTACCGGCATTCTAGAAAAATTTCATCAGACTCCTAAGAAACTAGTGACTAATGGTTACCTAACTTAGCTAACAGGTCAAATAATTTTCACAATGTATTTTCGTCAATCCCATGCGCTGTGGATAAATATTTAAAAGGGTCTCATATACGAATAATTATGGTTATTAAAATTATTGATTGCAATTGAAATTGTGTTTGCCGGGTAATAGCGTGGTATTGTCCCTTTTTTACATATAGCGTTGTCTCATAGTATCTGTGTAGTTCACTAATATTAGCTATCTTCTTTTAATATACTGCATTAATTTACCTCTCTCTTTCTGCCACGCAATCAGAGAATGACGTCTCAACTTACTGATAATACCGACCAATCAGAAAGCACCACATACTCCGTTCAGAGTCCCCTACAATCATTTTATTATTCATCTTGAGGTCGAATATGAACGACGCAATCGTATGTAGTCTACGCGCGCAAGATTATCGTATAGAACACCTCTAGCGAAAAGTCATAGAAAAATCAAGATAGCATGATACAATATTACTAATTGTTTGTTTTCTAAGTGCGGAGTGTTTACAAACGGCAAAATGAGTGCTCCAATCATAATAACGGTGCCGAACAACTATCTGATGGATGATGGAGACTCCAAAGTTATGGTCGACGTCGCGTCGCCGGCTCCATCACGGAAACGGCGGCTGGACCATCTGACATGGGAGGAAAAAATGCAAAGAAAGTGAGTTATGTTTATTATTAATTTTGGATGCTGCTTGCGTGTCATGTTTTTAGGTTATTTATTGCTTACGTGAATCATCATTCCTCTTTGCCATATATTCCAGTAGAATTCCATACAAACTTTGTATTAACAATACAGCGTAAAGTTCATTCCTCCCCAGAGTGCAAATTATGGTTGTCAATGTTGACAAAGTTTAGATAACCATCGTTTATTGAACTTTGATGCCGTTACGAACTATTACGGTACTTTTTGGCACTTTCTATTAGCATCTGTTTTCAATGACACTCGAATTATATTACAAGAGTATTGTAAAAACCTTCTATCTTAGATGTCTGTACACTCTTTTTTTTGTCTCGTAAATGGTATTAAATATATATTTAAAATGCAAACGATTCAATGGTTTTGAACAATCTGCAAGTTCTCGAATGTTCTTTCATAGGTGTTCATTTACTTATATATCAACTTTGTTTTCAGTTTTCCATGACCTTGATAAATTAACATAAAAATTATTCAGTGGAAAGAATAGCTATATATTTGTGTGAAATTAACTTGCAACAATGAATTTCATTTCGTCATTTCTTTTGACAGGAAGTTGAAAAATCGCGTGGCAGCACAGACTTCCCGCGACAGAAAGAAGGCTAAAATGGATGAAATGGAAATTCAAATCAAGCATTTTAAGGATATTAACGAGAAACTGATTAGTGAAATTGAAAGCTTGAAGGCGTTGAATGAGCGATTATTAAGCGAGAACACGGCGCTTCGCAGCGAGGCCGCGACGCGGACCGTCTCGGATGCCCACGGACCAGCAGAGTCTACTCCTCAGCAGAAGGAGGGGCATCCGGCGGCGATCCGCGTGGCGCGCCTGCTGCTGGCGATGTGTCTCCTCTCGCAGACATCCTCGCTCACCTCGACTCCGACGAGTACCTGGACACGCTCCATCAACTTGCAGACTCCCTCCTCCAAGAAATTGATGCAGGTGCTGCAGGAGCGACTCAAGATGTAAGTACACTAAATAAATATTTTCTAGAACCATTTTGCCGGGAAAATGAAACGTAACAATTATTGTCCTTATTTGCTACCTTAGGTATTTATCCAAGCACTTTTATGGTTATAAATAGACTTCCGTAGTAATATGTTAGTGTCATATAAGACTATAATGAAGTAAATCGATTAATTACTAAATTGATTAAAAAAGTGATTGTAACAGGATTATCGACAAACGCTGATAAAATGTAGTTCGAAATTGGAGTTTTTAAAAAGGAAACAATATACAATTTTAGTAAAAGATCTAATAATTCAGTCAAGTTACTTAGTACCGGAAAAATATGCTTTTTCATATGTCTGAACTCATTTTATCGAACATATCTAACAAAATGACAAATGAATCACAATCGGATAAAACCTAAATATAGTGAGCTAGTGAATGGGCAGTCGTAAAAACGGACAATATATGATAACATTCAATTTAATTGAAACAGGAAATCCCTAGCCTATACTTTACATGATAAACGGGCTGATGCAAGTGTTGTTCTGTGTTACGTCACCATTCTGGTTTCCTCATATGAATGTTGTTTATCATATCGTGTGCGAGATTGTTGTAGCGCCGGTATAGTGGAGGGTTTTACCATATCAGATTGTGAAGACTTAATATGCGTTTCGAGAAACATCTTTATCGCATTAAGGCATACTGACATATATCCTTATCTGGAAATGAAGTGTTTTCTTTAAAATGCCTGCAGGAAATTCCTGATATTAGTTACGAAAATTTAAGAAAAGTTGGTATGGAAACAAAATTTAATAGCAATAATTATTTAATAGGCATGTCATATCTGATTGTTACCAAAGGTAGTCACAAAGGTACCACAAAGAGGGTCAAGTAGCGAGAGATATCTATAATCACTAGAAACAATTATGCTGTCTTGTAATAACAATTTTTTTGTTTAATAATTAAATAATTGTTTTTTGTTTTGTCAGCAGGTCTCAGTCAGGGACGCTAGAGAGCGCCTTGAAGGAACTCAAGTGGTGGGGGCCGCAGCAGAGCAACTGGAATCCAGTGAAAGTCCTGTCGTAGACATTAAACACGACGTTGACAGGATACTGTCGCAGCACTCTTATGCGCATCCCTACCCAACTATAGTCGTCTCGGAACCACTAGACACAGTACAAATAAAAGAAGAAAATAATGATAAAGGAGACATGTTCTACGCGAGTTGCGACGAAGCAAACGACTGCATCACGATAGAAGTGCCGTGCGAGGAACAGATTGTGGAAGAAGTAACACCAGTGCAAATTGACACAGACTTTAACCTTGCGGATGATTGTTCTGGTATTAACTTGGAGTGTGACATGAAGATGGTGTCGCCCATGTGTCTCTCCCCCAAATCAGTCGAGGAGAATCTTCTGTCTCCCTCGCACACTAGTCTAAGCTCCGACTTGGGCTACGAGTCGTTGTCTTCGCCGCTCAGTGAATCTGACTCTATGGACTTGTCAGATTTTTGGTGCGAATCATTCTCAGAATTGTTCCCAGGACTTGCATAAGTTGCGGGCATTCTGCATAATTTTTCCCACCAAAGACTGATTAGGTTAGGTCGTAAGTTATGAATCTAATTATAAAAATGACAAATTAATATATGACAATTTGTGTATGTATTTAGTGGTAATGAAATAGTTATTATAGGGATGTACATAATTTAGTGTTGTAAATAAACAATGTTCTGTCAAAATATTACTTTTATTTCATCCTTTCTTTCTTTCTACGCATATTATTCAGTAGATTTTTAATTCGTAGCATACACGTAAAATTATGGTTCGCTTAAAGAAATCGAAGACATTAAATACTATTTGGCATATCAGCTAATCTTAAAATTCAGCCTAGTGACCGAATTACTGCAATCGCCGGCGCAATGCGTTGATAACGATTGCCAACGCATTATAAATATTAATTAACGCTACTGTCACTTGTTTAAATGGAACAAATGGTAAACGTGCTCTCTGAAGCGCATCTAATTTATCAAAGAACTGTACAAAATGGCTTCGACAATACTTTGATAACAATAAAAATAGCGACAATCAACATCTTGGGCTAGGCCATTAGTGAGCTAGAATTTCGAACGTGTTTAGAATATGCCTAATCTTATAACAATATATTGATTTAACACTATTTATTACATCCTTGCTTCCTACAGTAGGCAAATAAAGCCACAAATATATAAAATATGACATTTACAATTTGAAATGTAAATTTTGTACCTTATGTATTTGACTGCCTCGTGGTCTCGCGGTACAAGTATGTGGCGTGCGATCTAGAGGTCCTGGGTTCGATTCACGGGACGGGCAAAGTATTATTGGGTTTTTCCATTAGGAAATTCTCAGTAGCAGCACGGAATCTGGAAATGTGCCCGAAAAACGGCAATAGGCTCGCCCCCTATTACGTGGGACTGATACATACCTGGCGAAATGTGGGTGCAGAAATGCATCTCTGCCTACCCCTTCGGGGAATATAGGCGTGAGGTATGTATTTAATTTGCAACACACAACTTTGAGATAGTTTGAACTAGTCCTAATATCTTATATCTCGATGTACTGTATGACACAGTAAACTTTATTGTGTTCAAATGAATTCGATATGATGCGGCTGATTTAGCCCATAATTTTCACGCCTCTCTCTCTCAACCCTGTAGTCTACGCGGACGGAGTCGCGAGCAAAAGCTAGTCTTTGATAAAGCATTGATTGACACGTAAAAAAACATAATAAGGAGAAAATAGATTATTTATTTATTTAATAAATAAAAGTGTATAACACGGTTTATTGTTTTAGTTTAGTTACTAGGGACGTTTATTTAATGCTCATGATTTATTAAACATTTTTTTACACATACATACTTATGTAGCAGTAGTTATAAAAATTGAAAATTATCGATAAGAAATGATTGATGAGCGTCGGATGCCGTGTGTAATCGTTATCCACATTATAACTTATCTGAGAAGTCCTTTTCAAGCACGTTCATTTTGTTTTAATAATAACATCGATAAATATTCCAATGAAACAGTAAACGCTTACTTTATGAAAAATGAGAACGTGATAAAGATCTTCAATTTATTCCGTATAATATGATAAACAATGACGATTATTCCTTATTATTGGAACAATGGTTTGGAGTTGACTGAGAGTTTAATAATGATTACAGACTCGAGAACTTTTATAAAACTCATGTTTTATTTAAGGTAGGAATCACGTTATGAAATAACGCTTTTCTCTACGGAATATTCTATCAGATATGATTGCCAAGTCAATCATCCATTCTCCATAAATAGCCAAATTTAGTCGAAAATATTTTTAGTTTATCATCACTTTAATAATTCTTCCGAATCTATCAATTGTTTAAAAAATTACATTTTATTAGCCAAAAATAGTAAATACTTACGGTTCTTTTAACATAGAAAATTTGTGGAAGCTGCTTATATTCTGTTAATAAAAACTTGTCCCATCAATTTCTTTTCCTTTGATTTATACTATCTATTTGTGAATTTGGAAAAAATAGTAAATATGGAAGACAGCATTGAGCATTCTCTGTCTACGCAACCGGTTTTAACCGCAGGTTAGCTAAACGACGTTTTATTATGATAAAACAAAATGATTCACTGGAGAAACCAGTGGGCTGGACTTCGCACTCCTGTGCTATTAGGATGTTGAACTTTTGCTACAGAAATATTTTCGTATTGTAAATTTGTTTTTCATTATCAGTTCATTCCTAATTGCTCTATACATGTTGGAAATTTGGTCTTTTAAGTCCTTAGCCTGTATGTTTTAAGCCAATTAATAATCGAATACATAGTTGAAAGCAACATTTTGGTGCAATAATATAAATTCAGGTTACTTGTGTCCGTGACGAATGCACACGTTCCAGATGTCTTTTATGTGTTAATTTATTTTAAAATTTTTGAAAACGAAATTAAATTTGCACAGGTGGTTACAAACGGCATGATTTCATTTAAAACATTTCGAAACTGTCTGTGGCATGTTGTCTGTTTCATTTTGTATTGATTTACGAAATATTTTTATGATTTTAGTACTTTCTGCACTTATTTTTAGAGTTGCATCATACGTAATATAAAATCTGAGTAGGACTTTAATGATTCTGATGCAATATTAGGTGGGTAGATCCTAACTGACGTCATAAAAAAATATCATCATTGACCATAATGTGAAAAGGCCAAGTATGACGCATCATGGCAATATGGTAATTAATTCAAGATGGCCGTTGTGACCTCTAAAGAAAGTGACATTGTTGAGCACGATCAAACAATTATGCAAATAGACATTATGCAAATTGCAAAACGGCGCCATTGTTATTTAAATAAGAAATAATAATGTAAGATAATTAATGAATAATAATTATTGAAATTATAATGAAGTAAATTGTAGTTTTTTTTTAATATTTTATCATATAAGTACCAAGGAGAATATTTTTACTTAAAGGAATGGCAGGATGTCATTTCGAAAAAAAAAGATAAAAAGAGGAATAAAAAACGTATCTATTTTGTTTTAAATTTGAATGATTCTTTCATTTTTTCGGTAAGTATTCAGAAACAAAATACTGAAATTAATTGTGATTGAGCCTATTTATCAGTTCGTATGTGATTGTTTATTATTTAAAATATGAAACACAGTGAACAACATCGGCGTCACATTTCGTCTGTTTGGCACGCACAAGCATTTGTAGGTAAATGTTATTATTTTTTATTTGTTTAATTACGTAATACTCTAAACGTGTCTCTATACGTAATTTTCTATATACCTACGTGTCAAATCTTTAGATCCAGTTATCATCCTGTTAGTAAGATCGAGATAATAAAATAAATGTACACATCTAGATTCTAGGGAATGCAATCTCGTTCTCGCGAAATCTCGTTTTCGCGAGATCTCGGCGTTTTTGGGCGAGATTAATCTCGGTCGAAAAAAGGGCGAGATCTCGCGAGATTAACGAGATTGTACTGGAGTATAAAAACGGTTAAATTGTAATAAATTGTGATTTTAATTGAACAAATATTTCATTATTTTTTTGTATATATATTGTTATCTGTAATTTTCGATGTTCTACTGTACTGAGTAGTATAGTTTGTTATTTAATTGTTAATAATAATATCTCAGTTTAATAGTCAACTCAAGTTTTGTTTGATATAATTTATTTTATTGTTTTTTGATAGACACATACGTAAAAGCGTAAGAGCATACTACTTAAAAGTCTATTTAAAATATTTATAAAGTTACGTTACGTCATCTATGATTATAATGCATGAAAAAGTCTTGAAAAAAATTGTGATAATAAATATTTTTATAATATATATTTATATTTTTTATTATAATTTACCTCATGTATTCAAATATTGCTATTATTTGATAAAAACAAACCCAACACTGCTAATCTCGCGAGATCTCGCAATTGCCGAGATCTCGCGAGATTGATTTTCGTAAACTCGCGAGATCTCGCTTGAGCCCAATCTCGCGAGATTTGCATTCCCTAGACACATCAGCTTTTTTGTATTTGAATAATTTACTTTGAAAATTTTGTGAGAACTATGAGGATCTCTATTAATCTTTATCCTTATTAAATATTACACCAATTAAGTAAGTAATACTTATAGTTCATGTTTTAGATAAGCATTTTTTCATATTTAGTTTGTCTGTAGTTCTCACAAAAATGTCAAAGTAAAGTGACCCTGAGAAATAAAACGACATAGTAAAAAAAACATTAAATATATTTGTTAAAATATTACAGATTCAATAAAATCGTATTATTTAGATGACCATACGTTCGCGAGCGCCTTATCAGACGGTTAGTGTAACCCATGCTTGTTTTGTTATCCGACCGGCAACACTGATTAGGCTAATGGGCGATACATACACCAGTTTAATTCAAACCATACTGCAACTATTATCGTAAATTTTGTAAACATGTATTTTTTAGTCTCATTTAGTCAGTTATAGATGAAATTTAATATTATATTATTAAATATTTCCAAATATGTGATTTTAATGTCGTTTATAATTTTAATGTAAATATTTTTATCGAACGAATTTCAGAGTAACTATTTTCCGTGTGTAAAAAAAATGTTTTGTTATAAATATTTCAGGCAATCGTATAAACTTATTTTGTTTTTAATTTACATAGATTTAAAAACCATGACAATATGGTAATGGCTACACAGCGTAATGGCTGGTCAACTAAAAGTGCCTTGGTTTTTAGATATTTTTCCGTAAATATAAGTATATATATCTATATTCTTGTTACAATTGTACATTTATTTTGTGTGAAGTCGTAAACAGCGCGTCGTAGTGGCCGATACGTTTGGCACTTAATTAAGCGATAACACAAATTGAAAGTAATAAAAATACGTACTTTATTAACAACTCAGCATATACTGTACAGCGTTACTTTACTCTAATGGAAGATAAAATTCAACTTATCATATAAAACATGATATCGGTAATAATGAAGCGTATGAATTATGATATAAATAAAAATGCAAGGATGTCTGACTGAGGGCTAGCGAAGTTTTTTAGGTGAATATTTTAAACATTGCAATAATTTCATATAACTGAAACCACCAACGTAAAGCTTACTGGAACTTATAAAAAAGACCTACATAATTAAAAAAAAAAACAATTACTTTTAATGATTGTAAGATGAAGTGTTTTTTTTACGATACTTCTTTGTTTTTGAGAGAAATATACATTTGACCCTTATTAGTTGATCAATAATAATTAATTAATAGTCGTTAAAATATAATTAGGAAATTAGGGTATTCAATTGAGTTTAGAAAATTATGTTCATTAGTCAGTATAATCATTACGTTGGGCTCATATTTTTTAATAGTTCGCTAGCTCTCAGTCCACATAGAATTAAAGTTACATAATATCTATTCCATTCATCGCTATATTTTTCATATTTTCCTCAATCTCGGTAGACATTAAATATAATATTTCGCCTAATCCTAAAATAATTAACAATGTGTGTGACGCAATTAGACAATTTCTAGCGATTTTCACGAGAAACATTATTCTATCTATTTTAGTGTAAATACTATATAATTAGTAATCACATGCACTACAGTCTACGTTTATTTCTAGACTAATCAAGCTGTCCGTACCACGTACTTTATTAATATTCCTTTCTTACATCACTCGCCATACATACACAATCATTCATAGTCATCTTCAGCCAATATACGTTCCATATACAGGCATACGCCTTCCTACAACTGAGAGGACTTAGGCCTTAGTCCACCACGCTGGCCTAGTGCAAGTTGGCGGACTATTGCGAAAAATTGTCATTGTAAAGGTATATTTTTTTTTAATTAGTTCATATGATTTGGATTATGGGAAATTCAATATTATTTAAAACGATAAAAGATCTTCGTGAAACTATAAAGCTAGGCATATTATATAGTTTATTTAGAAACAGTAAAACGAATGTTATGTATAAAAATGTAATATTAAATCAGCAATCAGAAACTTCGTTCGATGTTTTCGGTCAGTCCTCGATCACCGAAAATCGATTCTACGTTATCGATACGCTTTCGAGTGCCCTTATCAACTGTACATATCGATAATGTTACCGTTCCTGTCACTAAGTTATCAATTTATTGGTGAATCAGTTCTTGAACACATTGAATTATCTGCTAATTTAAAGGAAATCATTTATAGTATCTTGGACGATATCATCAAAATATCGTGATTACACTGTTGGAGTAAAAATGTCTGGCTTATAATACACATACGATAATTATAACTATCGACTTTTATTACTACACAAATCATCGACTAATTGTGTCAATAACAGGAATCCATTGAGGGATTATAATCAGAAATACACTATTGAAGTCGATAGACACTATTTTAATCACGTGACGTCAGACCTTTTTAGTCGATTTATCCGAATAACTTATCGAAACATGTGTGGCAGTATGGCTTGTCGTTTTGCTCTTTGAATGTGCCCTTGTTGAGTTGTCTAAGACAGAAGGCGCAGACGAAATGTTCAGGGTGGAATTTCCTGAACATGGCTGTGATGCATCTGCCGGCGATGGGCTTGTGGCAGCCCGCGCACAAAGACCCTCGTTTCCCGTGGTAGTGCGTCTCGCAATATGGTTGCCCTTCGTGCTCGAAGAACGACCCACCGTGGAATGGTTCGCGGCATTCCTGGAAAAAAATATATGGCATTTTAATTATATATTCATTGTTGACAATGTAGAGTGTTTAATCATAATAGGATTTTGGTTGTCGTAGATGCATCGAGTCAGATATCGGAAATGGGCAGTGTGTACTTATTTAACCTAGCTGTAGCAAAAAATTAAAAGTTCTTATTAATTAGTATTGTTGTAATTCTTAAATTTTTTAAATGACAGTTATATTTGGCGGTGGATTTTTGAAAATATTAAGTACGTACGTTTTGAATTGTTCCATATTAGTTGTGATTAATTAAATTGTTATTTTTGGTTTACGCGAATAGGATTCATATTTTTCTTGGATTCTATCGGACGTGATTACTTTTAAAATAGATTTGTATTTAATCCGGAAATAATTAGTGTAGGCTGTCATGTGCTATCGCTTTGATCGGCGATATCGAAACGTCGTAAAATGATCTATTTCGAAACATCAGATAATGTTTACGTAAGATCGCGTCCTTGTGAGATCTTATGGCGTGCCTGGAATATATGTAGGTACGTGCCAATAGTGAATTCACTCTTATTCATAGTTAAAACTTTGGGGAATACTCGCAATTTAACAATTAGAAGCTACTTTAGGAAAAAGTAGATAATTCTATTTTAAACTTCGTTACACGTACCCAATAATGACACACAGAAATCTTGGACGACATAATATAGAATAGTAATGTAAGTAAGTAAAAACTAAAACCCAACTACGTAAAACGAAGCTAAGAAAAACGAAACAAGAATTTTAGGACACAGGATTATAACAACGTTGCTTAAGAAACAAGATAATCGATACACAGACTACCAAGATGTCCTTGTTGTAATTTGACAATAGTGTCATGAAACGAAATTATAGTACAATTATCAGTGTACAGATATACAAATATTCGAGTTTGAAAAGTCGCAATCCCGTAATTTTAGAACCATAACCCTCCTTTGGCTTTGCTGTAGACAGGTAAAAATAATAAGCTGTAAGTCAATTTTGTATAAAAAGTTCTAATCGCATATAGATGTTACGCGAAGTTGTTCTGTAAATGCCGTTTGGCTACTCTTTGTATTTGACGAAAAAATTCAAGAAACTTTCTAGAATATTTTTTTTGTAAAGCGACAGTAGTGTAATTGAAATATGTTTTCTTAAACTGATACTATAACCAGAAATACATAAATTAGAAATAAGTTTCGTTTATGTGTTATTTTATTCTAATTGTGTCTTTGGTATAAAAAAATGGCAAAACTTGTATTTATACGTCAAAATTGTTAGTACAAAGACATAAAGTCTTATTATGTGGTTACATACTTAGAAAAAAAATACTAGTAATAACTGCAATTATACTCAAATCACTATAACATAGCCATTTTTACAGCACGATAAGTTGAAAAATGGTTATTATACTAAATTTCACATTTGCCGGGCAATTATCGTTTGGACGGAATCCATGAACATGTCTCGTTTACGAAAATTATACACTACATTATACTAATGCGAAAAATATCAATAAACATAATAAAGCTTTATATGTAATAAATAAAACTTTTAAAAATAACACATTTTATTCAAAAATATTATTCAAAGTTACCACGTTTTGTATGTTTTTTGACAGTAGGTATTATTTGCCTAACGTGAAACAAATAAAGCTTGGAGAGCAATATATAGTAAATGTAATGTAAATCATTTTATAATGATAACAATTCAGTGATTGACATCATTAAGCATTATTTGGTCCACTTCTTTATAAACACGATTGGCTACTGACTACTCGCTTGGACTAAATAAATAAAATTTAAATTGACTTATAGCTTTTTCTAAGTTGCGCGTCTTGAAAGTTGTATCCACCGATGGCCTTAAATTGCCTGACGACAATATATAAATAGCGAATTAAAAATAAAGTTCATCTAATGGCCTATAAACATGGCGGCCTGCTTACGAGCAGCCGGTGTGACGCCCGTGACGTCACCGCGCTATAAATACCTGCCCGAGTTCGGCATCCGATCGGGAAACCCTATATGCCTAGCACTTGACCTCCTATACAATTTTGTTGCATTTTTCGTGTGTCCTTCGCAACAGATAAGAGGTCATTGCCTCACGTCTCGTGACCTTGAGCCGTGACCTGAGAGGGCGCGGTCGCAGTCTCGCGACGTTCTAATTTCAAAAATATGTTTGATTTTTGTTTGTTGTTGTTTTTGTTTTTATTTTTATCTTTTTTATTTTTGTTCTCTTTATTATAAACCTTATAATTACAATATCTTTATAATTACAATATTATACCTTATAATTACAATATATTTCCCTAAGTAATTACGCTACAATGTTTTTTATTATTTATGTGTGTTATAGTAACATCTGTGTTTGTGTCATGTGTAAGATTCATTCCATCATCTGACTTGATGAGCATAGCTGTAAAATAAAATTGTGGGAGGGCATTTTCGAGAGGGGCATAAGGGTCATATTGGTCATTCCTTATTCTTCTTCGTCGACTCCTGCGCATTTAGGGCATACTGGTTTTCCTTCCATGGCATAGAATGATTTACCTTTGACGGGATTTTGGCAGTCCTGTATAAAAATTACCATACATTACCAAACATATAAATTTACCTTTTTTTTCTTTTACCATGCTGCTTATACTGTACCTGGCGTATTTCGCATTGGTCAATACCAAAAGCATATATCTAGAAATTAAATATACAATGTCGACACTTTAATACATAGTGTCGATACTCACCTTGCACACGAAGCAATCTGGATGCCACTGAGTGTTAAGCGCGGAGATGTAGTTCTCCATGATGGGTTTGCTGCAGCCGCCGCATTTTGGCGCGAACATGTCGAAGTAATCGGCGCGGCAGTACGGCTTGCCGTCCCGCTCGTGGAACCCATCCTCACCGAACTGCTGTCCACATTGAGCACAGAAGAAGTGCTCTGTATGCCACGTCTTCTCTAAAGCTGTTACACATTTCTGCAAAAAAGAAATCAAGCTTGAAGATGACATTTTTTTAGATGTATCTGAGAAGTGTTGCAGGAAAACTAACGTCGAGAATGGGGCCGTTGCAGTAAGCGCATCGCGGCGAGAACAGGTTGTGGTAGTCCGGCTCGCAGTACGGCCTGCCGTCGCGTTCGAAGAAGTTCCTGGTGCCGAGCTCCTGGTTGCAGTGCGCGCACGTGAAGTGCTCGGGGTGCCATGTGCGGCCCAGCGCGGTGATCACCTGCCACACAAAACACTCTTATTCACATATCTAACATATCCGATTTACACTACAATTCATTGCTGTTCGACTTCTGTTCCCAAAATATCCGAAGAATAAGCACCTGTCCGACGATGGGCTTTTCGCACGCATTGCAGCATCCCTTTTGGGGCGTCTGTACTCCTTGGCGGCTCATATCTGCACGAAGAGATCCGAGCATATGCTCGAGAGAGGCGGATTCTGGTTGGCGCGGGTTGCTGCGGTAGTGTTCTTGCCACGCACGCTTCTCGCGATACACGTGCGCTCCTCCTTCGCCTCCTGTGCCACTGACCTGCAGTGAAACAATAATGAAACTAATGATTTATCTCTGCCCGGGTGTATTGCTATGAACAGACAGAAAACAAACGTTGAATTGCTTGGACCTTCCACGCAGACTTGCGTTCGAGTTTGAACAGCGAGTCGTAGTGGAGGATCGTAAGTTCGCGCTCCACGTACAAGGAATATGCTCCCGGTGGCGGTGTGTCGGTACGAATGGCGTGCGAGTGAAATGTTTTTCTATGTACTCTAATATTATAAGCTCGCGTCCCCTCCACGGCTGTGATGTAACGCTCGGGACTATCTTTAGCCGGTGGCGTGCGGCGCGCGTGAGGAGGACGGCCGTATTGCTGGAGCGACGGCTTCAGCCGCGGCTGGAAATAGCCGTGGACCAAGAAAGGCCACTTGTACATATTATAATAAACGGAAAAGAGTTTGGTGTAGTGCAGTGTGCCGAGGTGGCCGTGACAGCTGCTTGGAGCCGCCGCGCCGCCCGGTGGCTCTCACGGCGCGGCGGTCCACGCTAGCCCTCGTACTACGGGACGCAGGTTCGAGCCGACGTAAAACACCGCCGACCAGATTATAAATATACTTTATTCATCACATACAAAACATGAATGAAAGTAAAATACTTTGATACAAGTCGTGGAATACAAATACATGGGCTCGCGGGCTATTAGGTCAAGTGTCATTTTGGCACGACCGCGATCTCTTCAACTATCACACACTTTACAGATAACCTTGTGCTACAAAATGCATACACACGAGTAAACATACTATAAATCACGCACTGAAATGAAACATATTCATTACGGTGAAACAACGAAAACGTTTTGCCGCAACGTTACGGTGCCCGAGTCCAAACACTTTAAAATTCAATTTTAATTGGATTATTGAAGACTAAACAAACAAGACAGAGAATTCTGGAATATATATCACGATCTAACCCAATTTCTTGGTTATTTACATTGGAACATCTTGTTTCGTACGTTTGACTAATTTATACGGGCCAATCTCGAGGTTTACAAACGAACGTATATTAATCACAGCATTATACACAGTTTACAAACATAGTATTCCAGGTAATACTAATATTGACAAGATTTGTTTGGGTAATTTATAAATGAAAGAAAACTGGTTTCCACTTTGGCGTAATTTTGCGAAATAGTGAGAAAGAGCTGAATAATGCTGAAGCTTCCTATCGTTGTGAATTGGACTCAATAGCACTTATTTATAGGTCTCGTTTCAGTCAACTACCGTCATCATATTGTGTTAATATGAATTACATAGAAGAAGTAATAATGTCGCACACAATATATATTGCCGCTTACTTTCATTGAGAAATCAGGTGGAAGCATAACATACTAATAATAAAGTTGTTTCGAAATATTCTGTTATCGTTTGCTATGCTTCGCGAAGTCAAGATCAAGGTAAGTCACTGTCTTAAAATAAGTAACGCAACATAATGTTTTATTACGATAAGTGAAGCACATATTTTTTTTTTTCAGCGTAAGATTCTCAATGAATTTTTTTAATAGCCTTCGTGGCGCAGTTGTTTAGACATCAGATTTTAAAACGAGAGGCCGCGGGTTCGATGTTTGTGTGAACTAGCGACTTGTGTTCTAGACTCCTATATATTGGCTTAATGTCTATGGGGTTTAACTTTTTATCTTAAGTTATTTACACTTTTAACTTCTGCATTTACAGAAACTCTTAAGTTTTGTATCTCTATCCTTTTTTGTTTAGCAAAATGTTAACATTGATCTTATAAGTTTTATAGTACTTTTTTTACATTGCATATAGTGCTATCGCCTGCTTCTTCCTTTACCTTTCCGTTACCTGTTTCTTTTTCTGTACATGGTTTTTTAAAAAGATTTTTAGAAGGACTCCTACCTCAAAGTTCCTTTTATGATCCTCATCAATACACAAAATATTACCTAAAAATCAAAAGCAACTATGTAATTGAAAAACGTACCTTAAAATCCGAGAGCGAGGCCATCAAGTCATCGAGTTCCTTGGTAGCGCTGGAGGCGTGGTGATGGTGTCTCACCACCGCGGCAGTTGTTGGAGGTTGCTGCTGAGCCTGCGCCGGCTCCACCACTGTCTCCTGCACCGTCACCGTCACCTGCTTGGTGCCGGGACGAGGTAAGGTCCCGCCGGTCGACGGCGGCGGAATCGGCGACACTGATTGACGACTGGGGGAAAATATCAGGTAAGTTCATACATACATACTTAAACCCACAGGGATATATAGAGAGTACTGAGTGCCACAAGCTTCGATCCTTTATTGCTGTACCTAAGTATAAATTATTTGCATGATTAGTAAATATCAATTAATACATGTATTTGTTATGTACGGGAGTGACATGACCATTCTTTGGTTAAACTCCCATATAAAAAAAAAGAGAAAAAAAAAGAAGCTTCGATCCTGAACCTAAGGATATCCCCTAATGCACATACACACCTCAATCTGACCTTTATACATTCTTTGCGATCGTTAAATTCAAAAATAAGTCCCTTATCATATAAGAGCATTACATTATCAAGCAAATAACTTTTAATATCAGCTTATATAGGTCCATTAGGATGAGCATTGGTTTCCCCTACATTAGAGGCGTAGGGCTTAGTTTAGTTCACCATGCTAGTTTACTTCGTTACAGCAGACTACACATGTAAGAATTTCTTTAAACTTATTTACGAGTGATGGTTTCCTTACGAAGTTTTTCTCAAGTTCATCCTAGCCAAAACAATACTATTAAACGTACAAGAACAACAAAGTATTACTTTTGGCATGTTACAGATAGAATCCCTTCTGCGTCTTACAGGCGATATGGTCATCACCAAAATTACATTAACGTCAGACACAATTAATACGCCCTGGACTGGAACAACTAATTGCTATATGCAATCAGTTGTAGTAAATAATACAACAGATGGATACGTTGGAAATACAATAACAGGTGCTAATATACACCCGCGCATACTAATTAGTGGGAGGAAACGTGTGCAACATTGCTAACCATGCCAAGAACAATATTTTTCAACACCCTGATTATAGTATACGATATGGTTTAACTAAAAAAAAAGAAAAATTACTTAACAACTCTTAATACATATAAATATACACGATGATCGATTTAAAATCGCAGCGAAGAAATTTTATAATTCAACATCGATTAAATCCTCTCGATAGTTAGTATGGTAGAGTCTAAAATGTGGTGTCAGCATATAAAAATATAGCCGCGACATATGAGATGGGACGTAATGGATCGTTGCCAGAATCCCGATCATGAAAAATTACCCTTCCGAATTGAAAATTACGGTCGTAGGGTGGATTAGATGTCGTAAATCTCTCCGAAAAATGTACAACATATACTCTTCTAATTTGCCATCATAATCTTTAACTGCTTCTTAAAATTAGGTCAGTTACTTAGAATTAAACACACGGCACACTATTTGTTTTTTTTTTTTAGTAACTTGTCCATAACTTCGGAGTAATAATATCAATTCAAAGAGATCCTATCATAGTGTTAAGGTTTAGTGGCGGTTTGTTACTGCAGTAAACTACAGCAGCAAAAATGAGTAGATTGCAATTCTTATGTGATAATTCTTCCCATACAATAATGTAAACCAGCTTTCTTCATATAGGCTCATCCATACTGACCACATAATCCCTTTATAACTCGGACTTTTTTTTACTAATATATTGTAAAATATTAATTAACCCTTCGTAGCCCAAGATCATAAAAAATTATAATACTTTGGTATATGATAGGCTTGAACAAATAAAAAAACACGTGTTTCGTGGAAATTCAAAAATATTTTTTATTCCGTATGTTTTGGATCTTTTAGGGTTTGTAACATTACTGTCACATTGGGTTAAACTGGAAGAAAATGTTTTAACGTAGTATGGAAGGATCTAACAGATTTATTTTGTTTTTTGTAACAACTACTATTCCGAACTTTTTAAAAATTGTTTGTGCTACATCAGGACACCGAAGAAACTTGGGCCAAATGATTTTCAAACCTAATTCGGTCAGTAGCCAATTTGATACTGCCCCACCGCCAATGGGGGGACATGTTGCGCCGGACTCTTGTGATTTTGGCTTGTATTTTATTTTCAATTAATTTTCGCTGTTGGACATTAGGATTCAAGCAAAACTTACATAAAGTCTCCAATTTCAAGTTGAAAATCTGCTGAAGACATTTGTTTGTCATTGCATAGTTTAGTCTGCCTTACTCACGCATACATCAGCCAAGAACTGGCCATGGTCAGATCTAATAATTGGTGAAACATCCAAACCTGGCGTCTTTTAATTCGTGTCAAAATACTATAAGCACCCATAATGCTGTTAATAAAATCTACACCTCCAATATACCCACTACATTCTTCGACGATATGAGACCGATCAATATTGATGTACTTCTATTGGCCTTATCGTAACGACTTGGACCTTCAACCACTCACCAGCAAAAATTGAGAGAAGCGTGACAAGTTTGTTGTCTTTTCATATTAATTTTGACACATCAATTGCGTCCATATTTGCTACGTAATCAACAGAAAATCTACTTTACTTTTTATTACATCCTCGTCAGGGGGTAGTTTGCAATCTGGAACGAGATTATTCCGTACGGTCCCAGGACTCCCCAAGTCCAAGATATATCCACTTCTGCTACGTACTCCAGTAAAGTTTCAAACCACGGAAGTAAAGTTATTATCCAAATATATATGTTATTTCTGATGTCTGGGTATGCCCGCGTCATTCTAAATACGACGTTTCAAGATGCTCCTTTTTTATTCTACTAGGAGCAAAACTCTTTCAGTTCCTGTTTCAGGTTCAATATTATAGACAAAACTTGAACCTACGCTCAGTACATAAAACTTTTAACGCCAATTGTGTTTTTTTTTATAGCCATATATCTATTCAAATTGTCTCTTCTCTTAGTGTGGCAAATCTATTCATCCACACAAAGGTATACCTCGAATAGAACTCCACTAGAAGTCCTATTTAAGGCTTATATTATAGATCTAATTTTTGTGTAAGTACTACCCCTATCTTAAAAAATAGGAGAAAAAAATCATCAATATATGGATACATTAGTTGTATTTTTTATGACATTGTCACCCAATGTAACAGAAATGTAACAAACATAAAAAGTTACTTTTTACATATGAAAAATCAAAAGTATGAATTGGTAACGATATATAAACCAAATCATTTACTTACCTACGGGTATCAACAAAAATTATACAATTTTATATACTTTTAGTATTTTTTTATAAATTTTAAACTTTTTGCAAGTTCAAACATGGCATTTTCATCAAAACACGAAATTCAAAGCCAAAAAGGGAGCAAGTTACACTACTTATGATTTATATTTGATGCTAAAATGTTCGGTGTGTTATTTAAGAATATATTGATATTGATTTGACAAATCTTAAACGTTTAGTTTAAATTTTATAGAGACTTTTTGGGTTTGTTACAGAAATGTCACCACAGGCTATAAAGGGTTAAAATATCAATAACACTGTCTCATGTGTATCGCCCATAGTTTACAAGCACAGCTTTGAAACCTGATTAAACGTTTTCGGATATCTAGCTGACTAATTCAATTAAAGTATGGACATAAAACTATTCTCGTGGCTTTCTCAACCCGCAATGATGCAGTAAAGACGCCAATACGCAATGTAAATATTTGTATAACAGTAAATTGTCATGCGGTATAAATACGCGCTGAGTAACCGCGCAAGTGTAAAACAAAAGCTGTGAAACCGAAGCTCTTATTAGCATCACTAAGATCGTGTATCTGATGGAATCAATTCCAGGGTTTATTTCACCTATAGCTATTATTTTGGGGTTATTACTTCACACTACTTCAGAACTGCAAATGACACATAGAACGCGTTTATTTCAGAGTAACGAGAGAATAGTAAGAGAACGTTATTTCAGAGTTTCCGTTAGCAATCACATTACTTTAACAATTTGGTTATTTTAACAAGGCTGTGGATGAAATTTTTATCCCAGAAATAATATAGGTCGATCGATAGATAAAGTGGATCATATATTTTCAATTATTTTCATTTCCATTCGTATTTTCCTCTAAAAAAAATATGGCATCATAAATCAAAGCTGCTTTTTAAACTTGCGAACGTTACATATTTCTGTCTCACTCCTTGTAAGATATTGTTCTTAATCGGTGAATTTCTTATAAAATTCCATGCTTACACAAACTCAGCATCCTTGAAAATGACATCATTAGAACTTAGATTAGAGTAATATATGGGTATGATTAATTTTTCCTTTAAGATAAAAGCATGCGTAAATAGGAATAGCAAAGGTGGTGCAAATTGATAAAATATAAAATGATTCAACATAATTCTATGTATAACGATTAAATTTACTCTAAACACTGACCAAAAAGGTTTCTCTGAATATCATAATATTCAGAACACTTAGTGCAGTTAGACTCAATACATCATGAGGATGAGTATATTAATGTGTTCTGACAGGCGAAGTGTGGCTACCCCAAGTGTTGCCGGCGCGGCACCCGTGACGTCACTAGTTATTTGCGGGTGCGATACAAAAATACGCTTGGTTTTCACACGGCCCTGTAGACGCGTCGGACGCTCGCCGGACGCCACTAGCGCACGTTCGCGCCACGGATGATTTGTTGTGTACATCGTACGTGACAATGTGTCAAATGGAGCCGTGTACCAGATCGTCTCCAGTGGGCGAGGTCGGAGTCAAAACACTGGCTATTGGATTTTCAATGCGCGATATTATTAAAAAAATTAGTGTCAATGATTGGCGCCAAAATGCACTGTAACTAGATATGTTTACCTAATTCTAAAATTCCTTTTGACACAGGAATTTACTTACAGAACTGCATTAAATGCAATTGTCTTACTGACGCTGACTTGCAAAGAGCCAGAAAATTTATTGATACTAGATTGATTTTTCTATTTGAAATGTGAATTATCACCTAATAGCACTAAGTACGGCACAAGATGTGACAAAATCATTTATTCGACCACGTAAGAGCTTTTAGTAAAGTAAACAAGAATTATTAATCTCCTGTTGGCACTGAAAAAAGAAACGTTGGTACCACTGATGTATTGCTACATTTCCAGCGGTGTCAAGAACATTTCATTTAAAAGTATTAATTGTTTCTGTAGACGCACTTTAGTTTACAGTTAAAGATTTTGTTTGTTCTCAGGAGTGGGATTTTGAAGCATTATTTACACATCGTTTGGCTACATTTTATACGAGTGCTAGGTAGGAAATCCGTATTGCCCAAATAATTGAAATAAATTGTAGAAATAGGTAGGCAGTTTTATAGTGTGATCAACTTGGCAATGGATTAGTAGAAACACGGGGCTTTGATGATGAAGGAATTTGTGCACTCCACTATTATTATGAGGATGCCCAAGGTTCGATAACTTTTAATTCTACCTTCTTTTTTTTCTCAATTATCCATATTAGTGACACTACTCCAATGGAAGTACAAAAATGTTACAGGGTAATGTTTGACGGTATAAAGTGAACAATATATACTGTATGTATTATGTTCAGATCATAATATAATCCAAATTGTTTCTAATGTAGCAACGTCATTTAAATATATAGTAAACATCAAAATTTTCTCATTTATAATATTCGGAACACAATATAAATACGTCTGTTGGGCTGCCAATACATATTTATTATTTTAGACGGGGTGCCAAATTTCCAACATAGTGTCGGGTCAATCGACGGCCTGTCAGCAACTTCGAGAAAATGCGATGTTTATGGACTGATGATGTCGATAAATGATGTAGGATTACGTGCCAATACAATAAGCTATTTATTTATAAGTTTTACGATATCAATAGTGAGTATTGTGTTATCTATTTTGTCTGTGTGTATTGCCACTTGGTTAGTAACAGACGTGCCTCGATTGATTTGTCAAGTACTATGTTTTTATTAAGTAAGTTGAAGTACCAACCCTTATTATAACTTAGTGGATTTCCTGTGTCGTGCTTTTGTATGTACTTTTTAAGCTAATTCTGATTAGTACTATCAGATACTAGATTGGTGGTGTTGATGCAAAAGATTTAATTATGGCTTCTTTTTATGGCGCTGGCAAAACAATATATTATCTATTTTTAAGTGCAGTTAAACACAAATTGTTAACATAAAGACTATAAAGAGTTAAACATGGTCCAAATTAATCAGTCATAAACAGAATATATGTCATATAAACAAACTTAAAACAAGTATACGCATTAAAACCACAAGGGCATATGGTATTAAATAATTTCTGATAGAAATATTCGTGATAGAGAACTGTAATCAACTTTATGACATTTTTATGATGCATTCCGACGGTTGTAATGTACCACAAACATGTATTTACGTTAACACACTAGAAACACATCAAAGAATACATAAAACCTTGTTATTATCCGGTCAGGAATAAATTTAATATTAGCGTGTAAACATACACATAGATTGAAATAAGAAAGCACGTGTTCTTCATTTAATTGCTATCGCAGTGAAATTGCATAACTGATTAAGTAATTTAAATCTTCAAAATATACTAAAGGTGAACAAATATTTACGGGTTTTCTGATATATTAAGAAATAGTCACGAATTGAACCATGTAGGAGGCTTTTTAGTTTTCCTCTCATGATAGCACTCAATTTATTTTCACAATTGTCCACTGCCAATTCAAACTTAATTAAAACTTTATAATAACTATACCATTGCACTGGAACCATTCCAAAAACCTTCTACAGATGTAACGACAAAGTGATTGTGACTGATTCATGTACAGTTATATTACATGAAAAATGTAACAATTTTTATTTAACATCAAAATGATCATTTGCAGCTCTTGTTTTGTAATTCCGTTAAATTGTAGTAAAATCTACTAATTAACTAACAAAAATATTGACTACGTGTATTTATTTCGATTTTTAATTTCGAAAGTCAATTTCAGGAAGCACACAAAAGAGAATTTCGTATGACGTCAGAGCACACGCAATTTATTTGGCAGCTATATGTATCATTATTTATTGCTGCTATAACCCCGGCCGGCATTAGTTACTACTCCTACATACATAAATATTGTATTTCACTTGTGTGTTGATGTTTTTTCGCGTTTACGTCATCCGTTTATTAAAATGATTCTAGCTTTATTGTGTGAAGGTCATGAAGAAATGGGTGGAGATATTTTTCAATCGGTGTCGTGTCTTGTCGCTATCCATCGTGATAGTTACGTGAGTTATTATTTTTACGGCAGAAAAATAAAAAACATGGAAACTTGATACCATGAAATGAAACCTTAAACCATAGACAATATTCTGAAATTTTCTTAGTCATCATAATATTCACTGCTTAAATTAATTTTAATAATAAAAAGTTTGTTGCGATGGCTACCGTTCGATGTAATATGGCATTCCATTTGATTCTATCATTGAACAAGTGACTTGCGTCTTGAAGCTGGAGATTGATCTTATTGTCAGTCCAACTATCTAGCAGATTTTTTAAATTTTCTTTTTATAAAAAAGGTATAAAATAAGAAATTGTTTTCACAAAGAAGGTAGAAGGATTTAATAGAAGACGATGTAAGAGTAACTCACCCATTAGGAATGTCGGTGCTGAGCTGGTCGAGCAGCGAGTCGACGGTGGGCCTGGCGGAGGCGGGGCTCGCGGCGCCGTTGGTGCGCGAGTATCCATCGCTTACTGGGGACAAATGTTCTCACATCAATATGTTACCTTTGTAGGTTTAGGCAGTGATGGCCTCGAGGTTTGGGCGCGCGGTCGAGAATCTCGACGGTCGCGGGTTCGAACCCCAGGCACACACCTCTGACTTTTCGAAGTTATGTGTGTATTCACATTGAATTATCACTTGCTTAAACGGTGAAGGAAAACATCGTGATGAAACCTACACACCTAAGAGTTCTTAGGAATTTCTTAGGTGTGTAGTCCGCCAACCCGCACTAGGCCAGCGTGGTGGACTATGGCCTAAACCCTCTCAATGGTAGAGGAGACCCGTGCTCAGCAGTGGGCGTATATGGGTTGATGAAGAGTAGGTTTAATACATCGATATTATTGTTTAGATACGTGATCTACTGAGACATTTTCGGCAAAAACAGGTAAGAATTCAAATCACACGCTTAGAAGAAACGGTGAACGAAACATCGTAAGGAAACCTGCACACATAAAAGTTCTTAGGACTCTCTAGATTGTGTAGTCCGCCAACCTGCATTAATTGGCAAGCTTGGTGGACTAAGCCCTAAACCCTTTCAATGGTAGAGCAGGCCCATCTCCTTGAGAGTTTGAGAATCAAAAGATCAGTTTTTTTTCGAACGAATCACAAATTAAATTTAATGTATTTTTGTCGCTGACATAACTAACGTTTATGACACGGAACATCATGTAGCAAGAATCCATCAACACATTCAACGAAGTAGCGGAAGCCGTGTATATGTATGTTGGTGACAACACAACACCTTGAACTAAGCGAAAATATGATTTTATTTAATTTTGCGTAATACACAAGTATTTACAAAGTTTAAATTGACAATGAGCAGTCATGAAGAAGTTACTGACAGTTAAGGAAACGAAAGTCGTTGCCTACCCCAATGGGAGAGAGGCATGAGTTTATGTATGTATTTATGTATGTCGAATATAAAAAAGCAATAGATTATACCTAAATAATTATATTCTCGTTTCCTTAAATTTATATTCACAAATTATATCTACAAAGTTTCTCGCGACCAAAATATTAGCGCAAAAATAGTAGCTAGATATATTACTAATAAATAACAATGCCACACATTATAATCATGTTTACACAAGACCAGAGGATTGTGCACGTAATAAATCCTGGCGAAACAAATGAAAATCACCGTCTAATGTGCAGTGGGAACAAATGGCGACAATGGAGTCCAGTGCCAACTGCAAGAAGGTCGTGAGAAATAGTACATTCGTACTGTCTCTGTGTTTTATTATGTATCGATTTTTTTATAGTACGAGGGTAGCAAGAGGTAGGTATTACGGTTCTCCTGGCCTGGTACAGGTTGCGGTAAGTATTTTATGAAATAAGACAATATATTCATAATATTGTGTTTTGATAATGCTTAAAACTGACAACAATTAGGTGCCAAATGGCGTCAACAACAAAACAAATGCCTTTTTATACAATATTATATCTCAAATCTCATGATCAGTTTTATTTCGCGTATTTGTTAGCTTTTAATATGTCCACTTCAGAAATTAGTAAATGACATGAATAAAATTTATCTTGGACACGCCTAGCATTGTTTAAGCCAACTTATCTTTAAAAGTGCGTACGTGCAAGCGACTTATGCTACGTAAAGAACTACGTAGATGAGAAAATATGACACACTGGAATCATTGCGATGATTAATTAATATATATGGAACATCCATTCCTGTCAACACATTCAGTCGTTCATTACGCCCATTTACTAATAGGAAGTGCATGTGAAAATATGATCGATGATTGCGTCTGATTAATTAGATTTTTTTACTACTGTTAAATAAATGTTTATGTAAATTTTTATTTAAAGGATATCCCTCTCTTATAATTATTATTCTGATTATAATCAGGATTTAACTAGAATCATCGATCAAAGGCATGTTTAGTTTTGAACCACAAGATCAGTCAACGAATACATCAATCAAATTAATATATAGGTCAAAATTTCGTGGAGTCTAGCCCAGTGTTCCATAAAACACGAGACCACGATACTAACGGCCCATTACATTTCAAAGCCAAATGTCTAAATTTACGTGTCTCCACGGTGCCAGACGACTTTATGAAGTTCATAATTTTCATCAATGTAGGACATCGCTAATTGGAACGGATTAAAATGACCGCTGTTAAGAAATACTGCATTGCTCTTTTCAAAATTAAGTCGTCCGAAGATGTCGTATTGAGATTGACATCAGCTGTTCCTTACTGTACATTACAATACAGAATCGATTAAATTCACATTAGTGTGCTACGTTACACGCAGAATGATATTGTTGTGTTCATTTAAATCACATATCTAAGACACTTTGGACAACCTCTGTGACGCAAATGACAATCAATATCTCTATGCAATGAACAGCTGCGCATTCAAACTCTGAAACGTGCTAATAACTTCGTCGAAAATTACAATACTTGGACATGGCTTTTATAATGAGGTTGTATTTATATACATATTGATTCAATAAACACAATTTGTCATAAATTACAAGAAATAACTACATAACAATAAATTTTATGCACATTTCGTGACCAATCGCAAGTCGACTCATAACCGACCAAGTCCTGAGACTTGGTTTATATCTGAATAAATTCATATAAAGGAGAGGTTTTAGGACTAGTAGCAACAAAATTATTTCATAGCAAAATATCTTTTACGCAAACCCGTTATTTTGGAAGTAATAAATCTTTCAATGCTTTGCAAAAACAACGTCATGTAATTTTTATCCACCAAACATCCGACACGCGAAATTTTAAACAGCACGAATCAATACCTATTCCAATAAAATGTTTAAATATTTACAAAGCAAACATTTTAAAACGTATGTTTATGACGAGAGAGTAATAAAATTACGTTGCAAACAGGAAAACTGCGCTGTCGAAATTGTGTACAGGGTGGGACGCAGTCCAAATTCGTTATAGCCCTAACTTGGGAATATTATCACATCATAATATCGGAAATGCAATAATATTAACACTATTGTATATACTTAATCGGTAAATCTAATAATCGGTAATCGCTAATCTGTCCAGCAATTGACGTGAGAGAGGCTGGTGATGATGATGAGGGCATTTTTTAAGGTATGATTTGAGAAGGAGAAAAAGAATCAGTTATCTTTGCCTCCTTTCAAGCTTATTGCAATGGTTAAATCCTCCACAAAATAAATTATTTAAAACATGTATAACAATGATTTTTTTTCACGTTTTGGGAGGCAAGATCCCCTGATTAAACAGAATACACGCATGCCCGCAAGTTAAACAACCCGTAGCGGAGCACTGCCATGTCGGATCTATTTCTGTGTGTTGGATGGAAAACGGCGGCCTTGCCAGCTATTACATTTGTCCATTACTTACTATCGTTGTAAATAATTTATTTATTTCAATATTTCAACGGGTCTTTTCGGGCGCGGCTGTCCAGTAATCTCACGCAGGTATTCTAATACTGTGACGTAATTTCTTTCGCACGACGTTATAACGAGGGTATATCAATTAAAATGTAAATGTACCAGCAGTTCATATTATCAGAAAATGTGTATTGCAGAGTGTGAATAGAATAAAGTCTTAAGATTAAGTGGGAGGAACGAAGGACTCCACCTTCAGTAGGCTGATTTGATTTATCGTCGTTTTTTTGTGACAATATCAATGCCTCGTTTGAACTGCAGTTGGCATTTAATCTACTTTTTGGATAGTATCGATTATGGTTAACTAAAAAAGTTTTGCAATAATGTTAAAGCATTTCCCAAGGAGGGTTGGCGTCAGGCAGGCGGCCGGCCGTAAAACATCTGCCAAAACTCTTCTGCAGCATGTTTTGTCCTTCCACACAGGAAGGAAGGACAAAACATGCTGCGCCGACCCCAAACAAGAATTGGGATCAGGGCAGGAGAATGATGATGTTAAAGCATTTAACATTAAGCGGTATCTTTATTCTAAAAAAAGATCAAGGCTTTTCCTCTGAGTGTCTTAGGTCCCTTGAAATAAATATAAAATGAGGAAAATTAAATGCAAATGATTTAATTAATAAATAAATAAATTTCTATTGGACGAGGAACTCGAGTTGATTTATTTCTCGACGTGAGCCAACGTATCAACTTTAATAGTGGCTGTGATTGTTACGATCTGTCGTATGGCATTAAAATTGAATTTGCGTGCGTGACGCTCTGTGTATTGCGCAGATTTATTTATTTAGGTATATTGTTAAGGAAAACAACTGTATCTATGATTTGAACTTTATAAAATATTGTTAGGGTGTAGCAAAAATTTATATCAATGTTAGATACGATAATCTACTTAATATTTGCAGCTGTTGTCTACAATTGACTTTTACAGCTTCGTCTATGGTTGTTATTTTTTTTTGGATTAAACTTCTTTATAATATAGACAGTAGGGTGGTCCAAAAAAATTTTTTTCTCTTTTTTCTTTTGGCCACCCCATGAATTTGTTACACGTACTCATAGTAATAACGTAATAAAGTTTCAACAAGATAGCTCAAGTATAACAGGGTGCTCAGTGAAGCGCTGTTTTCGAATTTTTGTGCAAAATGCTTAATATTTACTTCCTGTTACAGGACAGCTTCTTGTATTAAATCATTTGCTAAACTAGTAAAAATAAATTAAAATTAACTATATATCAGTTTTATGATTGAATTTTAATAATAAAACACAAATAGTTTTCATACTTATTTAGTAAATTGTGGAGTGAATTAGTGTAATAAAATATGTTCGTCTACTCGAAAAAAAGGCGCAATTTTTCTACTAGTGTTTCGAGATGTTAAGTCATTACTGAGGTTTAACCAACTCCCAACTCTTCAGTAAGTTTTGCTACGTTATCACCACTTCTTAAATGAATGTAAAAATGTGAACAATTCCGCGGAACTAGTAAATTATAATAGAAGTATGGAGCAAATCTAATGTTCGGAACATTACAGCAACAGACAAGAAAATTATTGCGATAAAAAACTGATTTAGTTTTATAAGATTCTGGCTGCTTTTGAAGAAAAGTAGGAGAAGAAATTCTGAAGCTCAAAGGAAGAGAGAAAATTGTATACAAAAACTAGACCTATGCATTTTTAACATTGCCCATTTAAGCTCTATGAATGTGATAAATATTATCAAAGACACAGCATTTCTCATTGATCAAAGTGGAGACCGTAAAATGATTACGAAAAAAGGTTTAAAGAAAGTTTTCTTCCACGGAAACAAATATCTGAAGATTTTAGGGAAATAACTGGTAAAAGTAATGCGTTATCTTCTGTTGTGGCGTGGCAAAATTAGAACTTGAGTGAAGCTTTTGTCGCATTTCTTGTAATGTTAACGTATTAGAGGAAAAGTCCAAAGACGGATTTGTACTGCTTTAACAGCATTTACACCATGGCTTAATTTTTTGGAAGAGCTTTTAATAAATACGAAGGGCGAAGGCATTAATTCTAAAATCGCTATACCAACTATGGGTGTCTTAAAGCACCACTAATGATATTTGTCTGATGAATTAGTTGCTTTGTTTTCTGACAAACTATCTAATTGTAAACAAAAAATAATTCTGATAGCGGTAAACGTTTGCTAGGTGATTCTACTGCTTTCGTTCTCGTACAGATCTACTGTAGCTTAGCCGAGAAATTTCATTTGTAGCGTTTGTCACTGTTTTTGAAATTACCTCCTGACGCCTAGAATGCCAATATCGGACACCTCCAAGGTAATAAATGCGTGCCCGTAATTATACTATAGATTTATGAGAGAGATGTAACATTTATTTGGTCATTTTAACACGATACTTACTAATGAGGAAGAAAAGCAATTTTTACATTACATCACTGAACAAAACTGAAAAATCGTTTCTATTGAAACTTCCAAAAAGAAGTTAATAAACATGGTTCTAAGGAATTGTGGCTGATATTATGTTAATTAGTGCTTAGTTACCCAATTTTGGCTAAATTTAAATAATTTGGATACTAATTAAATTAAAATACTTGTAATATTGATAAACCTAAAATTGTACGATTGTTAAAAACTTCCGACTCGATGAGCACCCCCTTAGATATAAGATAGGGGGCTGAAATTTTCCATGCATAATAGGAATAGTAGGTGTAACAAATCTAGAGGGTGGCAAAACGTAATTTCGAAAAAAAAATTTTCGCCATACAAGCTTGGACCACCCTAATAGACAGATATAAAGAATCAGAATACAGGGGAAAGCTCTGCAGCATCACTCAGTCATTCCGACGGAACAAAACAGGATCTCAATGCTGGCCTAAAACGAATGTGTGGAAAAAGAAAACGTGTAGAAATAAGTCTTTCAATTTTACCATAAAAAATACGGGTACCTTTAAACCTGCTTACCATAAAAAAATACAGATCCCTTTAAACTAACTAGGTATCAAACCAATCTGACCATTTAACAAAGCGAAAGGGAAGTTATTGTAGGTAAATAATAATTATTCGTAATATTTATCACAAAAGAAAACTATCGGTAAGTTGACAGTGAATAATAGAACACTTCACGGTGTTATCGTAATATTGAGGTCATATGTCAAAGACAATAAAGTCTATGATGAATGCCCACAAGGTTTTCCGTGAGTCATCGCTAGACGGAACCTTATCGACCTGCTATGGCGTGATATGAATTATATGGACATTTAACTTATAATTCAATGACGTCAAAAAGTATTTCTTCGTCTGGCAGTTCAATATGTTGTCTGCAAATAGAATTAAACAGCTTTTTCCAGATCTTCATTTGTTTCTATAGTTAGATGAAGGTACTGTAAATTGTAATATCTCTCAAAGAAAACTGATGTAAATGATCGTCTTTCCTCCATGTACTTATTAATAACGTGTGTTATATTTTCACATGTATTTTAAACTTTATTTGCAAAAAACAGACGAAAAGCCTTATGGGATTATTTTAATAATAAAAAGAGCAATTAACATTTTAGCAGTGCTACATTATAAGTTCTAGGAATTAAATCATCGAATAAGATATAACAGTATGATAAAAAAAATACTGTATGCTTTTCTTTAATTGTTAGTAACTTGTAATGTACAAACCCTGCATGCGATAAAGAAATCAAAATACATAATAACTCTATGATAAAAAATAAAATATTGATGAATTTTAATCAATTTGGATTTCCTAATTTTCGATGTTCTTCATTATCCTTATTTAACTGTAATGTTTTACCTGATTAAACTTTCAACATAATATCAGAAAAATTACAAATAGAAGACTGTGTGAAAGTTTAAAAATAACTTCTAATTTGTGGATGTCTGTGGGGGTGAGAGCTTTAATGATTTTTTTGTGGTATCCTTGTAATCTCGTAGGCAAGGTTTGATTGAAAACGAAAATAGGAAAAATCTCCTAAAAATTTTGAAGTGATTTTTTTAGATATTATAATAATTAGTTTTAATGGAAATAAAAATTTGGTGACTTTTGATTTTTACGTCTCACGTTACACACGTGACACGTTACAGGTGCCAGCCTGCGAAGCTTGGCTTTTAAAATACTTGTTTCTTTTATTATCGATTTTTTCGATTGGGAGAAGACGTAGGAGAGCACGAATAAAAACAGACCTATTGAAGTCACGTACATAGTTCCGCCTCACACTAAGATATACATATGTACATTTTACATATACACGTCTTATGTCGTGGGTATTAAAAACTATGAAAATTTTTTCGATCTCAAAAACAGTTAGACCCAAAAGAAACATTTGTGTCAACCAAACATTTGTCTTAGTGTGGGGGCCGAAATCTATTCTATATCTATGTATTAAAAAATTATGACTTACCACTTTTCTCAGTATACACAGTCTTCTCTCCATAATTTCCGTAGCGTGCGTTGCTCAAGTCATCAAGCAGGGTGTCGAGTTCAGTGAGGTTCCCTCTACCCGTCCTGCCGTATCCTGCAGGAGGGCCCGCGTTGTACGAGGGCGAGTGGGAACTGTAGCTCGTCTGGGTAGTACTGTACTTCTGTACTGGGATCGTCTCTCTCATCTTCTCGCTGTGCAGACTTGCTGTGTTCTGATAAGTCGGCTGTAGACAAAAGAGAAATAAAGTTATTTTTTTTTATTGCATGACATAGTTTGGTACATATATCAACATCCAATACAAGAGTGAACAATAAAACACTGTGGTTTTGCACACACTTTATGTGTCAACGTGTATTGCCTAAATTAATGATAGTTATTTTTGTATCAAATATTGACATCCTGTTGTCCTGTATTACTTTTTGGTTTGCCTGAGATTTTATTATATCTTAAATTATTTCAAAACAATCAATGTATATTTTCAGTACTTTCTTTTACTGTGTTGCCCTAATAGATATCATTATTATAAGTAGCCAAGCGTAATAACACATTAAAACACTATCGGACCTTTTTACGCCATTGAAAAGTAATAATAGTATGCGATAAAAGATAATGACTCGTTTGACTCGTAATAACATACAATTATAGGATTTTTAAAACGTATTTTACTGTGAAGGGGAATTATTAAGCTAATACAAATGTTACACTCCCATAGGAACGCCCAAATGTCGATTCTGTGTTCTAATGTATTTTGTGTCTCGAACGAGAGGTTAAACTTTGTGGTACCACTATCCTGCAGAAAACTCAGCGTAAGTAGACTGAAGATTAATATGCTGAACATAAGTTATTCTTATTTCCCTGGTGGGTAATCATAGTAGATAGAACAACAGTCGCCATAATGATATTCGAAATTGTCACTTTCCGGGATCACCTGGTGTCTATTCTGCGTTCCATGTTACGAATAAAGTCAGTCAGGATAACTACTAGTTTTTTTGCCAAAAATCTATTTGTACTATATATCTAATGTTACAAATGTTCCAAACATAGTGTTCTGTTGAGTATTATGTTTGTATCATTAGGTACTAGAGACGGCAATTTATCGTAAGAAAAGGAGGTTTAGGTGTGCCGCAAACGATAAGATAGAAATGTGTCTTTCCCGCTACCCCTCTGCAGTTGTGTCTATGAGAGAATATAAAATAATCTAGAATATTACATTGAATGGTATCTAGCGACATCTATCAGGGGAAATAATTTCTATAACTAACCACAGAGGTCGGTTGTAATACAAGAATAACCTGTATAGGTATCATAAATACATATCTAGCAATTTTAAATATTAGATTCTCACAGAATGAATCGCAACAGTATTTATGTTTATAAACAAGAGGTACTCATACTGTCCAGTCGACCCTTCATACTGCAGTTTTGTATTCTTAGCGCTACATATGCTTTACTCTAAGTCAGTGACAGTATTTCCAAAGAAGCCCAAAATTCCGAATATTTTTTATCTCTAACTGACTCCGCAGTAAACAATTATAAACTACACATTACAAAATTAAAGCTTTTGGGTTTGTATGGAAGTAATGCAACTGCTAGTCTGTATAATGGTTGCAGTAGCGAAAGTAATATTAGGGGTTGTGTGCAAATGAACATCTTAAAAGTAAATAGTCAAGAAAACAATTAAAAATAAGTAAATATGAATATCAAATTATACCGTCAGCCATAAGCTTCAGGGCAAAGTTTCGTAACAGTTGTAAAAACAAAAAGGTTTATATACAGACTAAGGCAGGGCTTCCCAGACTATGCGTCGCGACGGCGGCCTGGGGCGTCGCGGCAACATCCGAGGGGCGTCGCGAGGCGATCGGCAAACATTTGCTGTCCGTATTTTTCTGATAACCTCATATTACGCTAACTAATGCTGTTTTTATTTCCAGTAAAGTAGGTAGTTTTGATGATTGGGTGCGTCGCAAGAAAAATAATTATCATATAGGGCGTCATAGTGTAAATAAGTTTGGGAACCCCTGGACTAAGGGATATAATCACAAATAATGTAAGTCTATTATCCTTGTATTAGAACCACTAAACAACCTTTCATGTACAACGTCTACTATTTAGCAAGGTTACTAAACCGCAAGCCTGAATATGAATAACAGGGATAAAACTATATCTATGTAAATGACATACTAGCGTTGCCTTGTAATGTTTATAATTCAGTGGACAATAAATCGTACTACGAATATAATGTATAAATCCTTTATATTATATAATGAAATGTTACAGCTTTTTATGAATATTACCAGAATATGAGAAATTATACTGGGTACAACTAAACATCGCAAAGTAATTCTGTTCCTTATTAAATACTAGTAATTTTAGAGCAGAATTTTAAAGACTTTTTCCTTCTCACTAAAACACAGACCAAAAACAAATATTTGAATATAATACTTAATGTTTTTTCGATGCAAACACTGCTCTTTCGATGTGTCCTCTCCAGGTTATGTTTTTTTGAACACTAAATTCTACAATTACCGTTTGGCGCCATCTATCGCACCTTGGGGTAGTTATGAACAATAATTTCGATGATACAATAGGTATTATATTTTAAGAATATGATCTCAGCCGGGCAAGGCGATCAGAATATAGACGACCATTCATAGACGCAGTGAACACTAGATAACTAAGAAATCTAATACGTAGGTATTGCCTACACCAAAAAATATGGAAGTCAAAATATTATTTGTATTTACTGAAACTCTTATTTTGGTCATTACAAAATAAAAATAGTACTTTTATTCACATTCTTCCAAAACCAAGCAATTACGTTCGTATACTTTGTAATATAGTCATTACGTTCATTAAGTGATATTTAGTTAACATTATTCACACCATCTGTCTCCCGTAGTGACGCACTTATATTAATAAAAGGATTCATATCATAAAAAAGGGACTTAGTACTTCACTGAATTTTAAAACATTGGTCCTTCGAATCCAGATCACGTAGGTACCTTAAATAGTGAATCTTAAGGGTATCTTAACGTAACGAAGAATTTTGTGTCCAACTATTGCTCTTATTTACAGCGAAGAATAGGCATAATGTTTTCTCGTGATTTATGAGTTAATATTATGGCGATGATTACTACAAAAAACTATATCAAACTTTATAATTTATTTAAAATTGATTACAGCGACATCTTCTAGCACACGATAAAACTGCTCGCAACAGTTCCAGCCGCTAAATACTAAACAATTCTAAAAACAGATGACGGCTTGACTAGGTTATCAAGGTTCTAATTCTAATTGCATCATGTCATAGTTTCACAAGCGACCCTATCTTCGCTGTCTGTTTGTATAACATTGATAAATAAGTTTACATAGACGCAGGTTCTAGCTATAAAACTACTGACACAGATTTATGACAAGGAGGTTACAATGCTAAGGAGCAAAGAACTTCATCTTTACGAATGTATACTACGCAATGACTAACTTTTCTTATTAACTTTCGTACTTCAATTTTAAGAGAAAGATATTGTCGTATTAGATAGCCTTTAAATGCTACAATTTTTCAGACTACTCCAAAAGGAAAAATATAGATTATAATTATTATTGTCCTTGTATTAAAAAACCCCTTTCAGAAAAACTGTTACTCAGCCAGGAAAATGTTTTCATTTTTAACCTTTCGTTTATTTTTGTTGTGACTAAGACTGTTTAGCAACGAATTGCACCCATTCAATAAATTAACATAAACCAGGCTGACATAGAATGATAAAGCCATTGTATGTTCTTAGCATATTCAAATATCCTGAAAGGAAACAATACTGTGTATTGTATCTTGCATACGTATGAAAATATTGTCCCTAACATCTATACAATATATTGATACATCGTATTTACGTTATAGAGATTGGTAAGGATAATGAAAAGAGATAGGAAAATTGGAAGCAGTAGACGTAATGAGGATTGTTCGTTTGCTTAAATTTACATACATTTGAAAAAAGACTTTCAACCATGGGCATTGATTAAAATAGTTTTTAAATTATTTGGGTTTTTAAAATATATACGCTAGGTATCATTCCGTTTCATGTAAATTAGACCCGTGAGGCTCATACTGCGATAAATATTTAATTATTAAGAATTAGGCATTACACATACCCATGTCTGTTATTTATATAATCGTCTTTGGCATTATATCTATGCCTTCCTACAACACCTCTAAAACCATAATCCTCTTAGTTTCCGACACTATAACTATAGACAGATTAAGATGCCAATAGCCTTGACTCACCGAAGAAGGTTTCGTGTAATCCGAGGTGATATTCCTGGATCCGTTTATCGATCCGTAGCCGGTGGAAGTGGGAGAGCTGAGGCTGCCACCGGGGGAACTGAGCCGACCTGGTGACATTCCCCTGCCGATGGGAGAGCTAGTCCTGCCTGGAGAGCTGGTCCGCCCACCAGGGGAGGCGGTTCTACCGCCCGGGCTGCCGACGCGAGCGCCAGGGTTGATCGAGTTCTGCAGATCGGCGAGCAAGGCATCTGGAAATTTGAATGGGGAATATTAAAGCTGATTGCTAAATTTATAGTATAGTAGATTCTTGCTAGACAAACCATGTAACGCACGATTTAAAATCTACGATTGCAAACTTGCATTCAAAATAGTCTTTGTGTCAGAAACTTTAGCAGAAGATTGAGAAAAATGATGACCAACTTTTATTGAAATTAATCAATTTGTATGTTATAATCGAATATTTCACGCAGATTTAACTAAAAGATACTTGATCAGACTAAAAGCCGACTTAACAAAGATAAATAAAATTAAAATAATACCGAATTGCGTGACCTAATACCAATTTTCTGACGTGTTCCACTTATAATAATGGACTACCTATTCTTTTTTTGGTTATTCCGTATCTATGCTGATGATAACATTTCAAGGAAAGTAATTGTTTTACGATTTCGATAATTAATGAGGGGATTTCTAGAAAATAAAGTTTTAAAGTGTTTAAATATATTTTGCTAAATGTTTTTAATTTGGCTTACAACTTTCAGAAGTAGATCTAGTTCATGCATAGATAAAATTGTTTGTCTAGTTCTTTTTCAAACTACTTATCAATTAGTTATTAGAACATAACTTCGGCCAGGAGCGCACAAAACTAAACATTAAAAAATCAATTTCTCACAGAAATTCCTACTACAAATTAAGAGATAAAATTGGAAGAAATTGGTTCTCCATAACAATAAATTGCTTAACTCATAAACAAATAATAAATCACTAGATCACTACACCTTATCTTTATACAAAACCGAAGACGCAAACAAATTTTAAAATGAATAACCAAAACACGTAGATTGTAGGTATTTGTAAAGACATCTGTTGAGTAATATAGAGTCACGTATAGCCTTTGGACTTGAAGACCTTATAAACAATAGTAGTGAAATGTGTCATACAATTTAGTTATGTACATTACAATAAATAAGGTACCTACGCCTAAGATGGCCCGGTTCCTAAGATAGCCCAATTTCGAAATTTTAGAAGTTACTAAGTAGAATTAGTTTAAATTTTGCACCCATGTTCTATTAATGCCTTAGACAAAACTGCAAGTGTATTTGAAAGGTAGGGTGTCGCCATCTTAGTTGTATTTGGCAGTTTGTTAAACACGTTGCAAACGGCTATCAGTTTATAAGCTCATGTTCAAAATATTTTTTAATTTTCATTTAAAAAACTAATTATTTGTGTAATTTCTTTTATGTATAAAGTTACTTTGATTTGTGGGCATTCCTAAGAAGCTAAGTGTTGTTTTAATTCTTTGTTAATTTTAATTCAAAAGAAGTTGATATTATTACCGGGTAACGTGCCTATAAAGGCCCATCACAGGGGTTCCTAAGATGGCCCGGGCCTTATTACTACGGATGTTATATTTTTTTGAAGAAAATGAGTTTTTTTGGTCAAATTTTAGATTTAATATTTTTTTTTAATACCACGAAGAATGTGTCGGACTAACTAAGAACTATTTAGAGAACTTTTTATGCCCCGAATGGTACTAAAATATAAGTAAATTTCACAGACTTTTTTACACTCTTAATAAGGCCCACCGAAATTATAAAGAAAAATATTTTGTCAATTGTTTTAGAAATTGTTGCTTATAATATTAATTATCGGTAAAATAATAACAGAAAAATGTTGTTTATTGATTTTATTTACAGATTTTAGTTTTATACGTTTATTAAGTTTTCCTAAGCCTAAAATGGCCCACAGCCCAATTTTTTACCAAAAAAACTATTGTGAGAAACTGATTAGCTAAGAATATCGTAATTTAGGGTAATATTTCAGTATAAGCTTGTTGTTTGTTTTGATAGCACTTATTAATTACTTGATTGATATCGGGCTATGTTAAGGACCTATGTTCCTAAAAAGGCCCAATTTAGAGGTTTTTAAAAACTATTGTTTTTGTTTAAAAATTTAATTAAACTTGTTGATTTGTACATTAATTTTATTCATAAATAAATAAATATTTTGTGATAGTTTGTTTTCATAAAAAAAGAATCATTTTACAATTATTTAACAATTACAAAAAATGGGCCTTATTAGGCGCATGTACCTTAGTTTTGTCAAATTTTAGTAACCCGCACTAGCCCAGGTAGTGATCTAAGCTCTAAACCGTCTCAGTTTTTGGAGGGCCCGTGCCCAGCAGCGGAACCTACATGGGTTGATGATATTCAAATTAAGTTAACATGGTTCTTAAAAACATACGTTTTAGCATACCACGTTTAGGTATAATCATGATGATTAATAAGATAAACAGAGACAAAACGTTGAAACGGTTATTAATGTTTTTAGTAGTAAAGAAGAGTAGAGCATTAGCAAACAAAGGCTAGATTTCTTCGAGCAAAAAACTGAGGTACTGAATGTATAAATTATACTACAATAGTGATGGCCAACTTTAGAAAACTACAATACTGATTAGATCGACAAACGGTGGTAACTTTGGAGTTTAAATGTAGAGGGCGCTGATTAGTAAAACCGATTTTGAAAATATTGTATAAGCAGCTGAATTGGTTTAGGTACCTAGCTGAAATGAAAATCACAATACAAAGAAAGCTAACAGATCCAATGCACTTATTCACTAGTGAAATCTCGTGCTGGCCTTGATCTATGAAAAAGCTACATAGAGTTTTCATTCCGTTCCTATCGTAGGATATTTATCAACTCAGCTCGGTACCTTCGTCTAAGCATAACGAATAGTCGTGGCGTACATAGAGTTAGATGGTCGAAAAGAGATTCGTTCTTTGAGCAATTCACTTGGATAGGTTAATCATATTATTTTTTGTACTTTTAAGGAGAGTAAACTATGAAACTATGATATATGTTTAACAATAGAAATCAGCCCTGCCTTTCTTATTCTATTACGCTTGTTGCCATGTCTATAGTAATAAATAAATCATTAATAGGGCAGTATAAATTATGGATAATCTATAGTTATGGTTTATTGCAATATTAATTAAATAAGAATAATAATACTTTATCGTTTGTATAAATAAACGCCAATAAGCCGCAAGCACATAAAATGACATCATATTTGTTGTACAGCGGACAAGCTGTTTTAATTGATTGAAATTAATATGTGACATGGACGACGCTAAATTGCCACGGCCATAGCACATTATTTGTCGTCCAGTTTTGACCGTTTTATTTATTCACATGTGTATTTTTCCATATAATTTTTATCTTTTCAAATTTAACTTAACAAATAGTTTCTCAAGCTGCTGTTTAATATATTCGTGGTATCATACAATGCGCATTTAATATAATTTATGTGTTTTTTATGTTATTGGAAATAATATTTATATTATTGTGCATATAATAATTATTTATTTGCAAAACAGAACATAATACAATATACAAAGTAAGAAACACTAGAATAATAAGAGCAAGAACTTGATCGTAAAAGTATGACGCCGAATCCCTTAACAACAGATCAAAAACAATGTTCGGTAGACAATATTTTCCTTTATAATTTAAACACGATCATATCCCAACAATAGACCCGTTGGCAGTGATCCTTTTCCCTACTTATTTAAAAACAAATGAACCAGTGTTCTAAGAAATAATGAAAAAAAAAATTGCGGGCTGTTGTGTAAAGACTACGATCCTTTGGCCATTTCTTAATGCTTAAATAAACAATGCGAAAGGGACAGGTGTGCGTTTAAAATTCAATAAATATTTAAGCATTCGGTTCGTAAAGTTTTTTCTTACGGTTCTATAGTATGTATATAGACAGATGTGAGCCAAGGTAAGTGATGGCGTAATAAATATTCGTATAAAATATTTGTGGTTATCGTTAAAACGTTGTTTGAATAGCGTTTATGCGAAGCTATTAACGTACATTCACTTTTATTAAATTTACACAATATACTACATGTGTTTTATCCAATTTATAAGCCAAAATTGAAAATGCATAAAACTACTTAAGTTCATCCCTAAGTATCACAGCATCAGACATACATATAAGATCCCCAAAACATCAAGTAAAGAAGGATTACTTTTGCCGCAAGAATTTTGGTCCACATGTAATGTACTGGGAATTTCACATATTAACAATGCTTTGCAAAACTGTAAACCAAATTTTACTTTCTAAATGTAATTAAATTTTAATCTGAGTCTTTGGACGGTTGCGATCCTTTCGTCCTGCAAGACTTGTTTGACAAGAACTAGTTTGCTTTTCGGAGGGTTCAACGCCTTCTCAACTCTCGTTTGTACATGAACTAAATTTTATAATTGCGCTGTGTTGTTCACGCAATAAACACCATAATCCCTTATCGGTCACGTACCATAAAACGTCTACTCAGCACAGATAAGCAAATCTCTACCTAATGTTTTACAAAGCATCTCCTTATGAGACACAATCAATATTCGTTTCATGAGAATTCTCAGTAAAGGTTATTCGATTAAATATGAGGTCACAATACAATTTCACGAGTGAATAATGCAAAAGATTAATTAAAAAAAAAAAGCAAAATATACCCAGTCCTTCGCAAGCTTCGTAAACCTCAGCATATTTCACTTCCGTCTTCAAATTTGTGTGGGGTTTAATGATTTTTCCGTATATGTCATCGTTCACTGTGTAGTGTGTACTAGACATTTTAAAAAATATATAAAATGTCGATTTTATATATAGTTTTCACTTGAAACCGTTCACATGTAACTGGCCGCAGAGAATTCGCGAGAAACGTCATAAAAATAATAATAAAAAAAACAACACAGCCAAGGGCGGAGGAAGGGATTCTAAATTTAAATATATCTCAGCCTTCGTACAAGGCGCGAGCGACTCTCTTATGGGCTAATGCAGTACTGATTCACCTCAAGCGCAGACCGCAAAAATTGTGTTCAGCCTAACAGTCTAACACATTGTTCACGTAAATATTTGTGATTTAAAAACGTGCGCGTCAATAGCGCTTGACGCGTTGTTATTTAGCTTCTATTTTTATTTCATCATTTTGCCATGAGGATAATCACACAATAACTTATTAGTAATATAATAGTGAATAGGAACAGATTTAATTTAAATGATGTGGTAACAATTAAATCGTATGATTATACATATATAAATATTCTTAAAGCGCTTTATAAGCTAGAAGATACAAATTCATCAATGAACTGGCTGACGCCGCTTTGATAATGAAGACTTGAATCGTCACACATAGGATGACGTGAACCCGGCGGAATTTGTCTTCTTTCTCTCTCACAAGGAGTACGGTTCAGGACAAAAGGGCTGGACTTTGATTAGTAAGCGCTTTTGGAATTTCGAAGATATACTTTTTATTTTACACATGAACACTAATAAAAGTGGTCGAGTTGTTTTAACCGTTATGTTTTATAGGATGTAAGAACAAAGGGGAACGAAAACAGTAAAAGAAATTCGTTGGAATTATGAACGTCTTACTTTCAATTGCGGATATAACATAAGTTTATGTTTTATTGTCTTACATAGTTAGAAATTATAAAGAAAATTACAGGTTTCTAAAACAAACTAAAAAGACTGATGAATCACTATAAAACATTGTTTTTGCCTTTCACTGCCTACGTCTTTGGCAAATGTTTGTTACTCATCTACATAAATATTTAAGAAACCCAAAGGCATTCATGTTTATTTTCATTTCAAAATGATTTTACGAATTTTTGGAATTGCAATCAGAATATCGCGGACTTAAATGAAGAAGAGCGCCATCTGTATTTAAAGCACAAATCCACATACAGTAGTGATTTTTTATAGGTCAATTTCTTCTTATATTGAATAATCTAAAATTTCCAAATCATTTTAGTTTTAATTGGTATCGTTTATATAAACATTTATCGCGATGTTGCAACGAATCAAAAACATATCGTTTCATAGAATACATATTAAAATATTATTTATTACTGTGGATATTCTATACAAAGAAAATGTAAGCAGACATGAATCTGTTACGACTTGCAATTGGTGCTGACTTTGAGCGATAACTTCCAGGAAAATTATATTAAGCACATCTGTGTCGGTTTGTGCGTATTACGTATCAATGTATTGTTTTTAACTTAAAATAATAACGTGCCAAATGTGAATGGTTTTACATTTGTAATTTAAAAAAATACCGACATAGACTCTCTTAGAACGGGGACAAGGACAAACAAAGTTCACGAATTATGAAGCAGACATTAATTTTGGGAGTCTTATATTGTAGACGACCGCGATAGCTAAGTACAGCTCTTTAAAATTTTGTTGTAGTAAAAATTAAACATGATGAAAAGTCTCTTATGCCGAAGATAAAACCTTTCGTAGTAATGTGTCTTAAAAGCTTTAAAATATGCGCTAATCAGTTTGTATAAGATAGTATTTATAATTTAAATTGAAGCTAATTCACCACCTACGAACATGCAATAGCATATTAATTCTTTGCTCGTATTGTATAAACGCCTGGTAGAATTCTAATAGCAAAAACTCGCCGATGCAAATGTGAACGCGATACAAGCTTAGTAAAAGGCGCATCGCGTCTTGAATGATATGAGTTTGCAGACTGCTGTTATATATTTAAAATGAGACATTTGAACTTTTCATATACATTACCAGTGAATATTTAAAAAACACATAATAACATCGACTCCAGCAACAAACATTACCAATTAATCCCAGTAGATTTTTGAACCAATATTGACTACTGATGTACTAAAGTGAATCACTCAATGAATAATTTGAATGAACCTGTAGTTCTGTTATTGTTTGCAATAAAGAATTTTAGTATTTTTATAAATATTTTTTTTCATATAGCTATATTTTTTTCATTTATTTAGTCATAGACTTGTGCTTGTGTGCTTAATTTGTGGACATACAGGTCGATGCATTTAGTCATAACACGTCAATTGTATTAGTCTAGCAGCTATGACGCGGAAATGAACCCAGTCAGGTCAAATAGATACGTAAAGGACTCATTGATTAATTTGTTATGGTTTAAATAATGTAAACATACACAACTAAGAGACCGACACTCATTTGCGGATGTCTCATAAGAACCTTCATGTTTATCTTAATGTGACTACTGTACTTTTGCACTTCGATTGGAAGTAGTTGTAATGACACATTGTCGAGTAACACACATACAATGTTTTAATTTCTTATGTATTTTAGATGCTTTTTAATTTACATTTATGTGTATATTTGGGAAAAAGGCTCTCTAGTAGAAGCTAGGCACTGGCAAGCAAAGCGTTAGCCACCCACAAGATAGACTGAAGATCTGATCAAGATTTCATAGAACCGTTTACAATAGAGCGATTTGAAAGCCTCTAGGAAAGGCTTATGTCCAACAGTGGTCGTGTTTCAATATTTGAGAAAGAGAAACTAATCTTCTATTAGTCACATTGTGGAATTAGGACTCCAAATTTATCTTCTTAGGATTTAAACGTACAAACTAGGGTTTCTTTCTGTTACCCATAATAAACCTATTCAAATAACAAATGACAACACAAAAATAAAACAATGCACTATAAATAGCTTCCAATATAAGTTTATAACCAAAGTTTGATACTCCAGGTGCTTAATCACGATTCCGTATTTCCTGAATAGCGGCCTTGACAAAAAATCTTTCTCTATATCTATAACTAAAGCACACGAACAATGCACCGAGACACCGCCACGAGATACGTTGCGGTTCCAAGCCACAAGGTTATCTGTCCGAGTTGACACTCCGCCTAACACATCGGTACGAACCTTCACTTTTGCTGCTAGTTCGTGATAAGACTCCGCTAGCTTAGTTAGTTTTCAAGCCGTGATGTGTTTTCATTATCACGATTACATCTGGCAAATTTCAGCCAAGAATTTTTATACAAGCTTCATAATTGCTACGTTATTCTGCATCGGACCATGAGGCAATATATGCAGATGACGTAAATATTTCAATCTAAATGAACTATACACCTCTTTGATAATAACCATGTACATGAGATTAAAGAATTCACGGTAAAATAAAATAACAAAACACTGCAAAAGTGATGCGATTATGCAAGATTTGTTTACCCTGTCATTCCCGCACGCTCCACTGACACGGAATCTTTATAGTGCAAGGCCGTCCAATTAAAGCAATCTGACTCATCGACTCCAACTCCTCGATTCACTTACCGAGGTACGAACTGAAATCTGTGAAGTATTTCCTCCAATCGGCGGCCTTCAACTCTGGCGGGTTGGACGGCGCTCTGTCTACGCTGTACTTCCTCTCCAGCACGGGGGAGAAAGACACGGATTTAGGGGATGCAGAGCGCGTGCGCACAGATGCCATCCCTATTGGTATATAAAGCGGACCGTGACAAATTCGCGTACAGTCGTGGTCGTGCCGCGGCCAGGAGTAGACTGGTTATTTTTGGTATGATGCAGGGTTATCTGCGGAGCGAGCGACGGCCGGTGATAGCGCGGTCACACTGCGACACGGCGACAGACGCGCGCGACGTTCTATTCCCGTCAGGTGGTCGTTTCCGCCGAATCTTTCACAACTGATCGGCGACTTCATTAACCTCTTTATTTACGAAGGTGAGAAGACAAATATTGTATTTTGCGTAGGGTTTTAGGTTACATAACCCGGTCAGTTTGGCGGCGTTCGCACGTGGGCGGCCGGCGCCCTACACCAATCGCTCACGTGGTGCGCGTAAACAGAATTAACTCGATGCGTTAACGCGCGCGACACGTCAGGACGTTATTCATAACTTCTTTGATGTGTTTTATTTCTTATTATCACTTGTGTATTCGTGTGCAAATACACATTCATACGTATCTTCAATACGTGGTGAAATGCTAATATGAATAGTAAAAGGCGTTTTAATTTACATACGTACTCGTTTACTTATGGGGTAAGATAAGATGATAAAGATTCACGCAATTTCACGTAGTCTACACGCAACAACGTTTGCAAATGAATTTCTAAAAGCAAATATACAAAGTACATTGACTGACGCAAAGCCAAAGAAGCTATAGCCAACTGGTTCGATCTCCGCTCGTAAAAATATTAGTAGCCAACATTGTTGTACACAGCCAACTCTATATTTTCATATTATATAGAAATAGATCATAGGTATAATATTTCTTAACAACTAACCACGTAGGATTAAAGCGAGAAGAAAAACATTAATCTGTATTCTTCATTCCACCACTCAACCAAATGAAGGAGGTAAGAAGTTTGCAACAATATGAATGTTTAATAAGATAATTTGACGGGAGCGAGTACAAAAACATAATTACGCGACGATGGACGCGCAACGTAAGTATCCACACTGAATGACCATAATGATGTTAATAGCGTAAATTGGTGGTGTGATTACAAAATTTTGTTGTTTTTGTGAATGCAGTTTATGGGAACTAGAATACACGGCATTATAATAACAAGCAATTTCAGAACTGCTAATCTATTACGATCTATCAACAAAATCTTAAAAAGAATATCAACTTTTTTTATAGCAATAATTAATGTCTGCAGATTGCAAATAATGTGCAGAACACATAAAATTAATAGTGATTAGTTGAACCTTCATCACATTCATTCATGTGATAAAATTGTCAACATACATAATCACAGGCTGTATCTACGCCAAGTCTATGTTGTTTTTGCACTGAGTATTTGCACTAAATTAGCGGCAGTCCTGACGGTTTGCTTAAGAGTGAATAAAATTTAAAGTATCATTTCAAGATGAAACAATACAAGTGTTAATTCTCAGTATATGAGACGCTACGAATGCAATAATTTAATATCCTATCAAGGCTTTGCTGATCTTTATTTCCTAGCCGTATCTAAAGAATAATCTACAAAATTTAAACATTTATTTCGATTTTTTAATAAAATCAAAGAACAGCATGAATTATCGCAAGTCATCAGTGTATGTATGCAATAGATCAATAATTGCTTTAAAAGCACATTGTTCCTCGTCTGCGGTGTGGGCGAGGCACATCCGAGTAGGCGGAGCTGATGGAACACGAAGGTCACAACCAATCGTAACGTGGAATGGGCCAAGACACACAAATATTTCACGGCCAAATGTGTACATCGGACGTCGATTAGTGGTGTTTTATTACATAATGAGTTTTAGATTAAGAAGCTATACAAAACTTTTGGACGATCTGGTATTAAATTTTATGCAAATCAAATCACAGGTGTTTAGATACTCTGTTTTGTATTTAAAATGTTTAAAGACTCTATACATTGTTTTTATGCTCGATGGGAGAAATAACTTTCTTCGATAAGAACCAATTCCATAAACTATAATACAAACCGCTAGAGCTTATTCCAGTTAGGTTCCGAACATCTTTAAAAATGAACAATACTTTTACATCAAACACAAACTAGATAAATAAAAAATCTATAAGCCGTCATAATTTTTAACAAAATCCTTAGATTATAAAAAATAAAGAAACATGCAACACAACAAAATAAACTAGTTAGTGAACTATAGTTTCCTAGTGACCCAATTCCCAAAGCGTTAACAAGCGATGTATAATAGCGCACTAAAAATAATGCTGACCCGGTACAAATGCACCAGTCAATAACTGCTCCGCAAATAGAACCAGAATGGCGCGAACGTCAATTAACAGAAACTATTGACTTCATAACTACGGGTAATTGCATTTCAGAAACAAACACCACTTATTAATGGGGAGACGGATTGCGCAATGCTTCCTTTGCTGTCGTAGAGTTACGAGCTGTTTGCTGATGTGAAACCTACTTTAGACCTTTGGCAAGAGACTGTCTCGTCAATCATTGATGCTACGAGGAAAGGATGCAAGTCAAATTATTATCCAGTTGATTTTTAACACATAACTTGTCGTTCTACATCATATTTGAAGATATGAAACAACTTTCTTTGGTTTTGATAGACGGGCCGAGTAAGATACACCATCATCAGCCCATGTAGTTATGTTCTTTTACTGAGCACGGGCCTCATCTACAATTAAGAGAGTTTGGGCTTTAGTCCCCTACGCTAGCCTAGTGTGGGTTGGCGGACAAAAAAGGTCTAAGGTCTTGAAGGTATCTCATCAATCCGTACTGAGCCGGCGTAGTGATTTAATTCTGCAGAAGGGTACTGACTATCCAGTGCTGATCTTCTTGAATCTTGTTGAAGAAAAGTAATCTTATTAACAACATTGTGAGTGACTACCATGATCAAAAATACTTTAATAAAAGACCCTTTTTTGGTTTAAACGTTTATTAATTATCAACAAAGACGGTTTTAAGTTCTCGGTCAAACAAACAAAGTGCTAAACTTGGTAACTCAAGCGTGGAACAATATTGAATCAGTTTCAACAGTTTACATAACTGCTATTTCACGTTAAGTGGATTTGTTAACTTACGGTAATTTTATGAGTGCTCTTTCATTTTTGGTGAACGTGAAACTTGTGAATGAAGCATACTTATTGTTTATTTACCTACTTATGATAGTTGTAGTTAAACGCATTTAGTATGATAATTCGTCGATAATTAAAAAAGCTCACGATAGGCAGTTTGAATTAAAAGGCGAATAAGGCGACTAGAACCTACTCGCACTAGGCCAGCGTGATGGACTAAGACTGAAACTCTATTCGTTGTAGAGAAGGCAAGTGCATAACAGTGGGACGGACCTATATGGGCTGATGATAATAAGACGAAATCGAGTGTGGTGGTACCACTTCTGTTTATCGTTCTAATGAGTTGGGATTCTCCACTACGTCCTTATGTCGGGCCAGTAGTAAAATACTTTATAAGAAAAAATCATTACATGCGAAAGAGCTCATAAACCAAATTAATCTGCAATTTTAACCTTGCCATGACGATAAATTCCGCACGATATTGCAAACAATAACAATACAATATTTATAATACGCTTGAGGATTATCAACCTACAATGTGGTCATGAAGATATTCAATGCCAATGCAAATCTCACGAGTAATACATTGCGCGTTCGATTCCCGTGTGACGTAGTAATTCAATTGACAATTGTATTGATGATAAGGTTAATATTTCACGTGTACATGATTCAATAAAAAGATCAAATAAATGACATGATTTTATGCTGATTCCATTGTACTAAAATAACATCCTTATTACAGTATCATAGTATTGAAACCGACTTTGGTTCCATAATTGTATAAGGATTAGATAAGTGATATTATGTAAGAATTTTGATTATTTTAATCTCAAAGAAGAAGTTGGGAGAGATGTATTTCTACATGCACATTTCTCTAGGTATACTTAAGTTCCACGTACCATTTTAACAGAAGAATATCCAAAATCCGTGCTGTTACTGACTATATTTCCGTATGGATAATCGAATTACATAATACATATACAGGAACCGATTCCGAGACCTAGTCGCTCTGCGGGCTTTTTAAAACACCAGACGTACATAAAATAAATTGGCAAAGACTTTTATAATATATATGAGATCAAATATTCACTTCCTACATTTTCTCTTTTTCTTTTTTTAAATGCTCCGTATCTTATATGGCCTGTAGGAAACTTTCCAAATCGAATGAGGTTAGTGTGTTGTGGGACCTCATTAGAGCGATTTGTACTGCTTAGCCAACCCTGCTGCATTAGTTTAGTCAGATTCGAAACCAATTAAACTTGTTATTACCACCGGCTATGTCGACTGGTGTCTGTTTTTTAAGAGGCCGATATAGTTAATGATTGACTTGCAATTTTGACACTTGTTATCAAACTGCCACATGTCTTGCTTTTATTCTGCCTACAAAAGTGTAGAGATATTATTTTTACCAGAGTTCTGTACGTTAAAGAAGTAAAAAAGGAAAAAAGTAAGCGTAATGTACTAAAACATCACTCTTCCTAGTATATGATATCCGGACTCAATAGTGGTATAACGGATAATTAGGTATATTAGAAGGCGGCACGATACTGACGGACAATTAGTTGATTTCCTTTACAGTCGCGAAGTATGGTAATTGGAATGAAGTGGAGCGTACATGGAGATTTAGGACGCCTTAATTGTCGTACTTCTGTGTCACGTTCGTACTTAAACATATTGTGACGGAGCACATTTAGCTCCCCAATTTTATGTCTAATTTACTCATCTTTCTGAGCATAGTGAGACCTTTTACCGTCAAGAAAAATCAATAGATTGAATACGAATTACTTTCTTTTCATACATTCGTAAAGTTTTACAAATTCTACGATATTATCGATTAGACATTTGTTGATTGTATTGCAAAATAATTTTAAATTGAGTCGAGATGAAAAACTAATAAAGTTGCACAATAATACCCTATGAAAAATGAACTTTTGCCATATAATGTTGAGTATGGGCATTGATTAAAAGACTAACTATGAAGGAGCAAACTCAACGAGGCTGGAGCGTCTTAACTCTCTACCAGTAACGCGAGAAGATTAAGATGCAAGTATCAATGTGTCAGTGCAAGTGCAAGTTGTCGACCCATAGATATAACTTATGTCTTATCAAAAATCTCCGATCTCATACCAACTAAAACTTTTCAGGTGTCTATATTGTATCTATTACATATTATTTTATCAAGCAAACGTGTATTGGATGTATACAGTTATTTTGCTCGCGACTCCGTCCGCGTAGACTACAGGGTTGAGTTCAGAAAGAAAATAAGTTGTAGTCTATTTCACTGCTCAGAGTCCTATTTATGTCCATACCAAAAATCATACAATTCGGTCAAATTGTTCAAATGTGAAACCGTAACGCGTCGATCGGCGCCTTGTGCATCATTACTGCGCGCTTGATCAATATTTTAAAACTGCAATATCTTCTAAGATACTCAGTGAAATCAAATGATGTAAAGGGCAATTTTATTTAAAATTAAATACTTGTAACGAATAACGTATTTATTTGGATAAGGATTAATATCATATTTATAAAAACACCTTCACAAATAAAACTTTATTTTAAAATAAATTTGGTTAGGATAAAAAACGTTATAGTGAGTCAACCTTAAAAAATAGACATATGCTGTCGCGGACTTTTTTTTAGAACTTTTAAAGAGGAACATTTCTCTCAAACATTATTTTAGCGAAACTTTAACCGTTTTCGCAGCGCACGCAGCGGAAGCTCACAAAAAGGAAAAAATGTCCCCGATTTTGAAACATTCTTTATTGCTACTCCGCTCCTATTCGTCGTAGCGTGATGTTATATAGCCTAAAGCCTTCCTCGATAAATGCTCTCTCTAACAGTGAAAGAATTTTTCAAATCGGACCAGTAGTTCCTGAGATCCTAGCGTTCAAACAAACAAACAAACAAACAAACAAACAAACAAACAAACAAACTCTTCAGCTTTATAATATTAGTATAGATATAAGAGTGTTAATATACAGTGCACATAAATAATTCAATCAGCCGAGTGTGTGGGTACAAATTTTCGCATGCAGCCGCGAAGGCCGACTCTACGAACATAATACTTTTGGTTAACACTACAGAACCACAAATGCGCCTCATTATGTCACTGCGAACGTGTCTCGATATTTCCACGTGATATTTTATACCATAGACATGTCTTGCTTGTAATGAGGTTTGAAATGTACACCTTAATAAATTCAATATGTTATGTACTATTTATGTTTTTGTTTGTCAGATAGTGTAAAGCTGTTACGTTTTTCATATTTTCTCTACACCAGCATGTCATAGATAACACTGTAGCATGAAGGTAAGGGCAACCTTGTCGTTATGAAAATGAATACTTAGTAAAACTGCAGAATGTAATTAAAATTATTGCAGAATAATCATGGCTTTTCATGGTCTTCTTCCTAAAAATTTGTGTTTACTTCTTTAACCGTCTCAATTGAATTTTAGCAGGAATAAACACATATGTGTGAATATGTACATTAATTTCCATATTTGCTACCGGCAACTCCCAACTAAGAGATAGATAATAGAAAATGATCAAAAGTGCCTCGATTACACACATGTAATTTGCATCGGACGAAATCTAAAGTAGACGTGACTTTGCAATAAGACTTGTATCTACTACCTACTTACCATAACAACGAATCTGCAGAATATATGTACTACAAAACTATACCCTTCATATGAGTGACGCTTGATTCGACTCGTGCATAAATGATGGCATACAAAGAACTCGTTAGGAGGACATGTCTGTGAATACAACTGACAAGTTACAAAGATATGGATCGTAAGATACAGCTTGCATTTATTAATATAAATATATGTCCTATAGGAATCGTCTTGGATTGACACCCTTCATTTGAGAAGGCTACAGTTATGATGTATGTATTATTTTATGCTGGGACTAAATATTAGAATAATACTAATTGGGATGAATTTAGATAAAAACACTAAAAGACGTGAGACTAAGTCTATATGCTGACTTCTAATAAAGTTGGAACCGAAATTTTTGAATTTGACATCGATCTATAATTTTCGCCTTTAATAATATTTCTAAAGATTATTTTTGAACTAGCTTATAATTGCGAAAATAGATAGCAACCACAAAATGTGCACATACTAAGCAGCTATACCGACATGCTATCAAGTGGCGCCATTAAATATATCACCAAGTATCGAAGACCTTCGGTCAAACAATCCCGCTTTGTCACTTGTCCGATACAAAAAGCGATGTAGGCTCTTCATCGAGTGGACATTGTCGTGTTCCCATTTTATTTACGAGCAATTAACGCTTTGCTGTAGTCGCTGAGACTAGTCTTTTGATTCTTCGTTGACATTTCGTAGTTACATCAGCTTTACGTGCCGCATAGCCCACAATCAAACAACATAATGTCAAAAGATAATCTTTGTTTTCATATAACGCCAATCAATGTATAGAATTTATGGCTAAAAAAGTAAATGCTTTTTTTCAATAAAGTCATTAATGTCCCTTATTATCGCAGATTTATTGATAAATTGCATATTTTATTCACGTCGAAAATATTTTTATTTTCAAGACTACATTTTATCAATAACATTAGCTTAACTATTCTCACGAGATTAAACCAAGAAGATTTTAAATTACAAAATTTCACAGTTTGCTTATAGCCGCGCACGAAAGAAAGCCGCAGTTAATAAAATCCTAAAACAAACGCATAAACGTTTTCATCTACAAACGCAACACGTGTGATAAGGAATAACAAAGCTTTGATACATCAACCGCCGCGTACGCAATGCCGCTGTTATTTTTACGTGCATGCTCCAATTATTGCATCAAAGAGACACAACACGCCCGTCGCTCACTACACAACACTAAAACACTACATAAGCCACACTACGGAAACAACAAACTTGGAATTATAACAACAGTGCAGAAGAAGAGCGCGCGGTTGCAACGACTTGATCAGACTGACTTCATACGCGGTCTAATGATCTTAGTGTTACGCGTGTAATGGGGCCGTGGGCGACACCAGCGATGGGGGAAGGTCGCTGGCGGCTGCTGGTCGCTGGAAACTGATCACCTATGGCGATGTAGCGGAACGGCAGTTCTCAGAACACCACAGATGGGAATACAGGCCATGGTGATAGGAATGCTTGAGCTCGTTACTTGCAACAGTATTGCACTATTCCATCGAATTAACTGGATTAGGATAGGAACAATTTAAATTTTTAAAGTATGATTGAATTTTGGAGTGAAGTTAATTTCTTGGTAGACAGATTTATAAAAGTAGTTTTGTATTGGCTGAAATACCGTTTACAATCGCAAGTGAAGGAATATTTGCTAATTGCTCAATAATCTGATCTTAAGTGTGTATTTAACGACGTCAAACATTTAAGTGAGCAATTAAACACTCATGTTTTGCACTAGAAAACACTCAGAATATTCGCAATTATTAAACTAGAATTGTGAGGACACAAAACAAAAAATGTACACGGATAATGATCCTAAAAGCAACAAGAGGTGTACCGTCGAAGTACCGCGAAGCCGTAACAAATCGACTGGTCAATGCCATTTGTAAGGCATGAACCTAATAAAGAAAAGACACAGGGCACGCCACATTTTGTACGGATTTAGACACTTTAGGTACCGGGGCTTTATGGTGAAATACAAGAAAAACTATGCGAAGTAAACGTTAAGTTTTTTGAACGCTCTTCAAATGGAGATAACATTGGCATCGTAGTAGAAACATCTAACAGTAGAGACCTTTTTTAAAGCTTTTTGAGTAGAGCGTCTCTAAAGTTGTTTTTAAATATAAATAAAGTAAACATTTTCAGTTTAACTACTTAGGTATTAAAAGAGAGAAAAGAGTTTTAATGTCGACCACTGGCTACTCCTTTAGGTTTTCATAAAAATAATCTTTTAACTCTATTAATGCCAGGGTAGTAAGTAAAGCCAATCTTACCCATACTTTATCACAACATTTTTAAAACAATATTCACTGTGTGGGATGTACCGTGCTATATCAATTAACAAAAGTCATTTTACAAATCCAATCAACAATAGAATAAAAATTAATTATCTATAGCTACCCATGTTTCCACAGACAATCAGGTGTTATTATCTGAGTCGTAGTTGTAATTAATACGCCGTCTTCCGGGTGGGTTGCGGGAGTGGGCGCTCACTATGTTTGGTAACTGGTATTACGGAGCTCATTTGGACAAAATTGTAGGGCTGGACATGCGGCCCGCACTATTTTTGGCCCGTTTGATGATACAATTTTGTCGAGAAACGTAATTAATAAAAATGATATGAATGAATTTGTATACAAATAGCTTTCCGCTCCAATAACAGAAAGTGAGGTCGCGATGTATATTCTTTACATTTTGGGTCTACATTTGTTTAATTTTAACTCCTATATGTCAGAAGCTTCTCACTACCCCTCTCCCCCCTTGAAATAAAAATATTGCAACCACGTTTTCCAGATCATAGCTGTGGAATTTCGCTATTGATTGTCAACAAGTTAGTCCACCAAGACCGGGATGGTTGGCGCTTTCTTGGGGAGGCCCACGTTCAGCAGTGGACGGCGATAGGCTGATTGATTGATTGATTGATAGTCCACCAATCTGCACTAGGCCAGCGAAGTAGAATAAAGCTTAAACCCTCTTAGTTGTATAGGAGGCTCGTGATCAGTAGTGAGACATATAAGGGCTAACGATGATGATGGTGTTGAATTAGGATTCTTAACTCTCGTTATATATATAAATAAGTACTACAGGACTGAACGGATAGAGTACCTATTAATTAACATTTGATTATCATATAATTATGAATATTCATACCCATCTATTAAAGGCTGGAAAGAAAACGAAAAGGTCGGGTATATGGCGACGTTGTTTTCCCTATCAAGCAATGGAATCTTTAGGGCCAATGCCCCATTGTACCACTAATGCGAGTATAGATCAAGCCTTACGAAAACATGTTGTCGATTTACTTAGATAAATAAAAACCATTGATAATAATTGAAAAAAAAATATTAATTATTTGATTTGAATAATCATAAAGACTTCCCGGAAAAAATCGAAGATTATGATAGGAATAACTTTTACTGTCGAAGCATAATTACAAGCTTTTATTTAACTTCACTTTTGTATGTATGTTTGTACGTTTACAAATCTTGCAATGAAGATTTGAACCACTTCCAATAGACCGATTGTGCTGAAACTGGGTATACCTACGTAACTTGGATGACAATACAATAATATGGTACCATGGAGCTGGTCTGATGATGAGGTTGGAAGATGACCATAGAAACATCGGTTCTTGTGGACCGATTGAGCTGAAATTTGGTATGTCTTTGTAACTTCGACAACAATACACAAATATGGTATCATGGTGCTGATCTGACGAAGAGTTGGAAGATGCCTATAGGAACTTCGATTTCTATGGTCCAATTGAGCTGAAATTTGGTATGTCTTCGTAGCTTCGGTAACAATACAAAAATATGATATTATGGAGCTGATCTATTGAGGAGTTGGAAGAAGCCCACAGGAACTCCGATTCATTTGGACCGATTGAGCTGAAATTTGGTATACCTATGTAATTTCGGTGACAATATAATAACAAGGTATCATAGAGCTGATCTGACGAAGAGTTGGAAGATGCCCATAGGAACTCCGATTCTTGTGGTCCAATTGAACTGAAATTTGGTGTGTCTTCGAAACTTCGGTAATAATACAAAAATATGGTATCATGAAGCTGATCTGATGAGGAGTTGGAAGAAGCCCATAGGAACTCCGATTCCTGTGGACCAAGTAAGCTAAAATTTGGTATGCCTTTGTATTTTTAGTGACAACATAATAACAAGGTATCGTTGATCTGGTGTCATGAGAAGTTGGAAGGTGCCCATAGGAACACTAGTTTTCATGGACCGATTGAGTTGAATTTCGGTATGACTACGAAATGGATAGACTTAGAAATATTTCCAACTAAAAAGTTAAAAATAAATTAACGGTGAAAAACACATTTTAAAATCAAGCTTTTATTATGCACGAAAAATTAAAAAAATAAACTAAGAAAACATTCATAAAATTCGTATTTTTTTTAAATTTACAAGTAACAATTTACAAAAGTGTTCGGTTTATCAGTAGAAGTATGATACATAAACATATATTATCTATAACTAGTATATTAATATTCTTAAGTGATTTAAAAGCTTGTCGCGCAATTTCGTTAATGCAAAGACCTCGGCCGCGACGAGCTTTTAGATCACTTAAGAATATTAATATACTAGTTATAGATAATATATGTTTATGTATCATACTTCTACTGATAAACCGAACACTTTTGTAAATTGTTACTTGTAAATTTTAAAAAAATACGAATTTTATGAATGTTTTCTTAGTTTATTTTTTTAATTTTTCGTGCATAATAAAAGCTTGATTTTAAAATGTGTTTTTCACCGTTAATTTTTACTAGTGTAGTCCGTACAAGGTGAGCGTGGTAGACTAAGGCCTGCACCCTTCTCAAAAAGTGTTGTTTGTAAGAGGCCTGTACCCAAAAGTGGGACTTTATGGTCATAGTCACTTCATATAAGTATAGATAGAATAAGTCATCTACTAGCAACTAAATTTTTTACCATTTGCGAAGAATTGAACTTATTATAACATTACATCAAAATTTATATGTCAAATAAAAGTATTGTAAGTGAGCAAAGACTATAATATAAAACGTTTTTTTTATCTTTCAGTGATGAAAAAAAGTCATTGAAAAACATCTCATCACTGATAAAGTTACATACTTACTTTTATCTTAACATAAGTAAAACATGTTAATGATAAATTCGTAATTCCTGTCTTACGGGATACAGGCTAATAGCATCAAGAAATTTAATTGTTCGGGACCAAATTAAGATTTCTTTGATGGAACGTTATTGAAGACAATCATTAAAAGATTAGAAGACATCACTTTAGCGCGCATTATTGTATGAGGCTTTTAGGTACGCAGATTACTTAATAGTCTAGTGATACTTTCTTCTGGTACTTTGTCCCGTTTTATTAGGCTAACTTCAGAATTTAAACTTCTTTACCCTTCAACTTCATAAGACTCATCGATAAGAAGTCTTACATACTTAATCCATGTCATTACTTTTATTACAAAATGATGAATCATTTACAGTCTCATTTCAACTCTGCTCTAACAGTTCTTAAATATTGAGTGATTTCACTAAGTAAACCTATTTTCGATTTTTATTAATTTTGTTACATACTTATGGGACAATAGATGGAAATTTATCCAAAGAATAATGTTATTGTTGAAAAAAGAAATAAATTTTGGCGACATCCTTAATTTTACTACTGAAGTTCTCGAGCGTAGGAAGCTGACGAATTACAAGTAGTATGTAGGTATACGTATTTTTATGTTATTATTATACTTATAATCCAGTTGAGGCATATATATAATCACAATAGAAAGATTGATAAAAATATATTTTGCAACTCTTCCGCATTTATTCCGCATTCTAAATAAAAGTTTTAACATATTAGTTTAACCGGCAACTACATGCTTACTATAAGAAAATGCAAAAAAAAAACCTTGAACAAGCAAAGACATTTTGCTCATATACTGCGACCGCAAAATTCGGCATCACTATGGCGCACAAAGTACGCGTGGGAAACCACGATATGGTATCAAAGTGGAATTAATACACGCCTCAGAGTAGCCATTTGTGTAATTAACATTCCCAGTTGCGCTCATGGTCTATACTACTGATGCGATGCACCACGATTTATGGTCAATTGTTCAACGGTGGTATTTTTTTAAGAACCCATAGTGTTGTCACTGAATTTTAAATCGAATACACAGAACCGTTTTATAGCGGTTTAATATTCGATACTTGCGTTTGGTATGTCGAAGGGCGCAGTACGTGTTTATATTTTATTGAGTTGAAAATGTATTGCACTGGTATATTTATATGGCATAAAGAAAAAATGGGTTGTGGAGTTATTGTTCTATCACGACACGTACAGAATTTACACCGAGCGCTGAAGCTCAGCGAATCTAAGGGACCCTAATTTGCCATGATTCTGCAACGAAGTTAATCAGTTAAAATATATAGGAGTTTGGAAACAAAGAGTTGTCCATTTCCCAGTTCTCACTTCATACTTTTCAATTGTGGCTTTATGTGAGAGTCAATGTACTTACAACCGAGCGAAGTGCTATTATGGAATGCAGATATTGTTATCTGCAAACGAAGTTATTGAGGACCGAACATTTTCTAACCTAATAGGCTTCTAGTTTTTCAAAGGACCTTCAACTTCCTGGGCGAACAAACACCACAAAGAAAGAATCATGTATTGTATATTTAGTAAAACGGTAGTTATCAGAAGAAAATATTACACAAAAATTTAAGCAAGTTTAATTAGGAATTATTTCTAAACAAGATGAAATATTTAACGCGATTGCTTCAAACGGATTTCTAGTAAGCGTCGTAATTTAATAGGATAGCTCATAAAAATCGCAAGAAAACATTATAAAAGACTTTTAAGGTAACATCGGTATTCTCCCACTGTACCCGACAAGAACATAATTACGTAAACTCTAGCTAATGAAGCGAAATGCCTTCCGTCAGATATCGAGAAAAACTTCATTTAAAACAAATGAAATACGAAATAATTACATATAAGTAAGTTTTTAAACGCATCCATCCTTATAACGCTAACTTAATTAAACAGTTTGTGAGAGAATTTCTGCTCTAACACGGAAGACTAGTATAGTGTGATACTTTTTTCCTAATTAAAAGCAGCAGATACAAATTGGCTGGGAATAAGGTATTTCGTTGTTTGCTGTGATTTGAAAACGCTACCACCTTATATAAAACCTTCTTCCTATTTTCCGTTATTCTGTAATGAGTGTTATTTTTTTTTAATTAACCCAGCTGCTATTATAACTCATGAGGATGTTGATCTTTTGAAAAATAAACCTAAACAAAACAATTTGGAGAAACCTACAAATCAATAAGAATATTGTTTTAAAGTACAGAAGGTTAAATTTTAGTGGCTTGCGGTTGCCATGGGGTTGATAAAAGCTCTAGGAGAGTTGAAGGATCTCTCCAACGTCGCCGCCGAGCTTACTAAACACACATGATTCTAGAATAATTCAGTTTATTTAGGAGGAGCGGATGTCCTCCACTATGCACCTAATCGGGCGAGTACGCTGCGCTGGTATATCTATTATTTACTATATTATTAAAACTAAGGTTCTATGACACCCCGTAAACTAAAGCAAACTCTGGGCAGATAATTAAAATTTTACGACAGTTTAGGTAGTGTACAGTATTCTCGAGAGCAGGCTATAAAATTGTATAATTATCAAATGCAACAACGAAATCAGTTACTGAAGAATATCACAAATATAATCTCAATAACAATAAAAAGCTATGTAAGTACTCTTTCCCTTGCTAAGTAAAAAACAGAACACAGAAAATTCCTAAACACGATCTTACGTGCATAAACACCGCGAGTGACCAAACACAAAAGCCACAAGTCAAACACTAGTTAGCGCCACAAACACTACGTCTATATTTGGGTGGGCACATGTTACCAATGACCTAGAAATATTGTTACCAAAATAACGTAACTAGTCGAGAGCCGCTGGGCCGATTTTTAAACACCCATTAAAATTATATCGGGATATCAGTAAAATTTATTCATCCTGCTACGAGAATTTTTTTTTTTATTTGCATTGGTCTTGTGCCCCCGTGGGATAAAATTTTGAGTTATGATATGTATTTTACAAAAGCCAAACAGTTTTCCATGCCTCTAATAGAAAGATTTGGCGTTCAATTTCTAAGTAATAGTGGTTAATTATATCTACGTAGGTTTTTGCGCTCAAAGTTAACCTGACGCCCTTTGCCATCTCTAGCCAGAAAAAAAAATACTCAAAAAAATATGGGAGCTCGATTCGATCTTGCTTACTTCCTACCACAGAGCTTATTACTCGACCATTGCGTCAAACGATGTGAGTTAAAAGGAATTTTGCTTTTAAGTGAAAGCTCTATCAGGCACTTTTTGTCTTTTTTATTTAATAGTAAATAAGTGTATAAGGTGAAACTTTAATAAACAATAATTAATAACCACTCGATTGGTACTGGACTTATAGCTAACTGACAGCTGGACCATTTAATAATTATAACTGATAGGGAAAAACTGTTAAAGCAAAATATCCACATCGTTACATATGAAATTGATAATACCAAAAGTGTAAACGTCTATGTAGAGATCAAATGCAGCCTCCATATGAACAATCTTATTTATTCCGTAAATAGACTGAAACGTACTCACCCATCTCAATGTTTTCAACTAAAAACTACTTTTAAGTTTATAAGTGCTAAATACACAAGATTTTCTCTCCGATCCGCAACACAACTGCGTGATTCCAGAAAGTTCGCGCCGGAATGCGTTCCCGCCATATGTTTGCTGTAACTAACCATTGCTATTGGTAACCGAACTGGTACTATGTACCTTGGTTTACTAACATGATTAATGATAACACAGTAATATTAACAAAGCTGAATAACGTTAAAATCAATGTACTTAATTTCATAATTTGCAAACTATAAACATGTAATTGCATACCTGATCATAATCACTTGAATACTTCTACAATACACAAAAAAGGAGGATGGGAGAAAATCTATTTCACGATAATAAGTACTTATTGTGAATAAAGTATTTAGGTTTTGTACGTTCAAGTTTTTGAATGTAGCCTGTGTACCAAAAAAGGGACTCTTTTTCCTAATGAAATACTACGTCTCAAAAAATCTGTAGAAGTATCTAAACGTGTGTGAATACTTAAGTTCTAACATAATAGTAAAGCTATGATCATTGCAAAAGCCTACACGGTTTCATAGTTCTAATGATCATGATCGTGACGAATATCTAGTTCATTACCAACTTATTATTACATTGCCGCATTTGTTGTCGTTCACAAACGCATTCCTATCTAGCTAAGTACACGAAAACTACATGCGTGCCAACAAAACAAACACTTAAAACTAATTTATTGAACTGAACATTGGACTATTCTCAACAATGTGAATCGTCTTTACCTTCGTCATTCATGTTTCGTTTCACGCAGAATCTTCTGAGACAACACTTTACTGAACTACAATAGTGACACGATTGAAGTTTGTTTGACTTTTTCAAAGGATTTACGATTTTTTTACACGAATCCTCTTAGGATGCGAAGGAATGTGGACTAAACTGACCAGTTCAGGTTCAAGGATATGCTAGTATAATGACATTGGAGTTTTCCCGGGTGCGTGGGCGGGCGGGTGTCGGACGCGGCGCGTTGCGATGCACCGGTTAATGCACCCGTGACGTCACAGGACATAGCTGCATCGTGATAACGATTGGGTCGATAACGATTCGCAATGCGGTTGTCCACTCTAATTTGTTTATAATGACATACAGCAGAAAAAAAAATATATTTCTCTCATAGAAAATATACGATCTGGTGCATTTGCAATAAAAATATTTAAATAAATAATATGGGACCTATAATTGTATAAAAAATAATTAACGCCATCTGGTGTTACATAGTTGAACTACGTTACTACCATGACTGTGGCCGACGCAGTGAATGGATACCGCCCATGAATAATTCTAACTTAAATTCCCTTGCGCCGAACAGATGGCGCTCAAACATCAAATAAACAATAACTCTATACTTTGCAAGCTTTAGTATGAAGAAATTTATAAATATTACATTGTATTGTCAAAGTTCCAAATTTCGGCTTCATTTACATACACTTTACACACGGAGAAATTGAAAAAAGTAACAAAAGGGAAAAACAGGACAATGGGTGACAACAGGACTCAAGGCGATCTTTTAGATAGATCCATAGGATGGACATAAAGAAAGGATAGATGAGAGGGTAGTCAATGTATATAACATACGTATTCTTTCTTGGCTTAACTAAATGTAATCGACTTTCGGTGTAAAATTTACAGACTCACTCACTCACTCTCAAAAAAAAAAAAATATTAATTTGTAGAATTCTGCCTATTATTTTATACGCGACAAATCAGAAATAAAACATCCACATGAGCTGGGAGCAAATAGAAACTAGTTTATTTCCCATCGCGGGAAAGCTAGAGAGTTGGGAATAAAAATTTTATCACCTAATCAGCTTTCATGTTACCCTTTATGCGAACAGGTTTGTCGTGGACATCCGAAAACTACAAGGTTTTTTTCTATATTTGATTTAATTCTGTTTTATTGCTTGGCAAACGCCTAGATACTGTAAAGGTTGACAGACCCTATTCTCTAAATACCTTGCAAATTTCTAAAGGAAAGATTCAGATTTGTGGTCATGTCTTTTAAATGTACTTTTAGAAAACACCATAATAATAATTTAACATTACATACATAAACGTAGCTTTTTATTAGCCAGCTAATCTATCCAGGTCTGTTCGCTCGTAAATAACCCAAGTCCTCGTTCCATAACATTAAGGTCAAGGTTGTAGGAAAGCACTGAAAGCATTTAATGATATTAGTTACTGCTGACCGCTACGATATTGCCCCATAAAACTAGAACTAACCTCAGTCACGGAAATTGACGGAGTCGTTTACGACTCATGTTATCCGTACTACATATTGTGGATTTCACTTTGTGATAGGAATGTGTGTATGTTATTGTCCAATAAGAGGTAAATTCAGACAATAAAGAGCGAAGGAATTTCAACTGTGCTTTTGTCATACCTACTATCTTGATGATATGTTTCTTTAAGCTGTTTTTGAAGTATTACGATAATAGGAAGAATAGAATAAGTGGACTAGGGACCGCGCTTATCATGCTGGCAAGAAGCGAATGGATGAAGCTTGCTCTAGACCGGGATGGTTGGCGCTTAGCTTAGGAGGCCTAAGAGAATACGGATCACGTTGGTATGCAAATCATTTCATCTCTTGTTGCTGTAATAGTAGTAATACTACAATAGATACAAATACTCCAAACTATTGATCAAACATTCAACCATCAATTTCCCGTGTCAACGTCCGTCACACTGTTTGATGAATGAAAATCTATCCGTGTATTAGCCAATCAATATGCATCAAAGTTAGAGCGTGAATACATAATGTAGTATCGAGCAATTAGGCGCGAGGTGCGGCCGTGATTTGACTATTGAATTACGGACGCAAGGGCAATTGTATGACCACGCGTAGTGCCATGTGGACGATTACACCATATACATTTGTGTATGATATAAGTAGGTCCCTAGGTATGGCGATGACGAAATTCCCTAGAGATGTGAATTGGAGTCGAAAGGTGAAAGAACATCATTAGGTTTTGAAACCATCTAGAACTTTTGATACGCAATCGCTGATATTGATAAAACAGGGCTAAAAAGCACCACAAAAGCTGTTTTGGCTGGGTCTGATATAAATTTACATGTTATGCCTAAGTTTGAGATCTTAAAATAATAACATAACACCGAGCAATAGGCGTGACGGATGACCATGAATTAACGATTGGATTACGAATGTCACGACAATAATATTTATACTTCTAGGTGATATCATATGCATATACAATTAAACCTTTTATATCTATTGGTAGATCATTTTAAGCGAATTTCCCACATTAAAAAAAATCATCTATATATTTAAATATAACGCTACATCACCCAAAGAGGTCTTTGAAAGTGCATCGAATTGTAAAATCGTGTCGCATAAAGAACTCACCGTTATCACGAGAAGAAACAGTACCATAGATATATAATAAATCATTCACATGCGTTTTATAGAAACCCGTAAGAACACGCGAACATTAGCAGCACCACATTGAGTTCGACATCCCGTATTTTATCGTTTCGCACTTCAAGTCACGATGAACCGCTCCTTTTTCGATGCGAAAAACATTGCCATTATCAATTTTTCACACACTTTCATAAGCTTTTGTTATGTTTATGCGTTCGACTCACGACATACCGGCCTTCTTTCTAATTTACCTTACACCTATTCGATCACATTATGGTGACTTTCACCTACTCCGAATTAAAAATTGTAGTAAGAGAAACTATTTACTTAATCATATTAAATAAACTAAGTGAATGACTGAATCACGGGGTACCAATGTTCAGAGAATTTCATCCTGCATTTTAGGTATATTCTATACCTACAGACAACTTTTAAAACCGACGTACATTTAGCGATATCTAGGAATTAATTTAACCTTTTGTTTGTTGATAAGAACATTTAAATAACAATATACAAAAACATCAGGTTGGTTTTCCTTAGGTGTCAAAGCAAGGCTGGTAACAGACATCCAAAGCGGATATTGCTCGTTATTTGAAGCGAATCGCCCTATCGCACTGACCTAACATCAATTCAAGTGTCAACCTAAAAAAAAGATCGCAAAGCTCGCGACCTACTTAAACAGATTTTATTACTCGTGCCTATAAATAAGAAGATGGTTTTCCTAACATTTAATAGGTGTTTCAAAGAGAATATGTGATGTTGCAAGCACACATTTTTTCTCTTCCACAACAAAGAACTTGCCATTAAACTAGCTTTTGATTTCTTAGTAACACAGCATCTTAAACAAATTAAGACCCAATGGGCGTTGTGCCAATTGCTACAATTAATGGATGAACATCGGCTCAAATAATTCGATGCCATTGACCGATCAACTTTCACAATATTTTCATTTCGTTTGACAAAACAAATTCCTGATTTTCCAGAGCTAGTTCTAGAGAACAAAACAAACTATAGAAATACTTTACCAAATCACCGCATTCAAAGAAAAACTGTATATAGGAAATTGTTTTAATAACATAAACGTGATTTAGCCACTGTGTCTCAAAATACCTTTTTTACAAGAAACACAATATTATACAAATCTCTGTATAGTACAAAGTAGTGTGCAGTTTGGATACATAGACGGCTCGATCAAACCAGTCTTTGTGAACTCAAACAACACCCTTGCGAACACCCACGCAAAATATTTAAAAAGTCAGCGACCCCCAGACCTTCATAATTCTTTATTATAAAGTTCAAATATATGTTACAACTTTATGCCTCAACGATTTTAGATCAATTTATTGACACAATGAAAAAAAAATATATAGGAAAACATAGTTCTTAGCCACTAATAAAGTTTGTATAAGAGCTAAAAAAACGGTATTCCTAGTGATAAATAATAGGTTAAAAAATTATACACAAGTTTCAACATTCCTTATCCTATAAGAATGTTGAATATTTGATTCTATCTATTTTAAAACAGAAAGACAGCCTCAAAGATGTTTAAGAGAAAAATCTTATACTCTGATTTTATATACTTTCTATCGAAATAGTCAAAACTGATTTCCTAACCACGATCAACATTCACATATCATAATAACGATCATGTAAATCCCGTGGGAGCAACGCTCTGAGACAATTTATGCAATATGTTTTTTCCGGACACTCGAAACAGCCTAGAAACTGGGACAAACATTTTTATATTCGTACTCATTAGTGTTACGACTCCGGTGAACAATTTTAAACCAGCAGCCGGCCGTGACTTAGACTTATTGTGCCAAAATACCAACTCACCATGAGGTGTTGAAAAATAGTGATGATGAAGTAATTACAATCAATAAAAATCGCGTAGATGAAAAACCGTTCAGGCGAAAGAAATCATTAGAAACGAAGAAGTCAAGATAATATTTTTGTTGAATAAAAAGCCAACATTTTTTACAATTGTTTTAAGTATTGGTCCAATCAAAATATAAAACGGATTTTTTTAGGCGACTCCCTAACTTTTATCAGACAGCAAACAGTTTTGATTTACGAGTCTATTTAGATTAAAACGAAGCTAGAAACACAGAATCTTCAATTCAAATTCTGACATCCTGCGACTAATCACATACATACATAAACTCACGCCTGTCTCCCGTTAGGGTAGGCAGAGACTATAGAGCGCCAAATGCCACGGTCCAAACACACCTCTTTCGCTTCCTCCACTGACATTATCCTCTTCATGCATGCACGTCGGTTTCGAGGACTTGGTCGTATAGTTATAGTATAGTTCGTGGTCTTTATAGGTGCACCTGGGCCGTCCTCGACCGACTTCACCACTCATTCCCGCGCAGTAAATCTCTTTCGTAACTCTGGAACCATTCATCCTTTCAATGTGGCCAAACCATTTAAGCATCCCCTTTTCAATTTTGGTCACTACGTCGACTTTCAATCCACATTTTTCCCTTATCACACTATTCCTCACTCTATCTACCAATTTCACTCCACACATGCTTCTTAGCGCTCTCATCTCAACTGCATTAATTTTACTTTCGTGCTTCTTCTGCCATTATTATTGAACTTATTAAGCCACCGTTGGCTACGCCTGTAAGCTCAGTTCATGCAGTTACGGTCAATCGCGTTCGAACACGGTAACTTAACTAATTAATCGTTAAACAGCAGCATTGTAGTAGACCATTTCGTGAGTTGAATCACGCTCATGCTAAATGAACTGAAAGAATTAACGGCGCTCGGTTAATTTGTACACTTTACCGTCTAAAACGATTCTAATTACTAAAGCTCCCATTACTTGCAAGTAGCGCTGGTAATAATCAAATCTCTCAAAACAAAAAATCTTTTCTCTAATAATACAAATCAGCTTAAGTTGTCCCAAATTAGAGACTACCGCCAGAGCAAACTAACTTAGAAAAAATCTACATTAACAACAACAACATACCTTGTATATTAAAAAAATACAGTTGAGACATATAAAACAATAATTCAAACTAACGAGGTACTAAGCAATGATTACACCGCAAGATGAGCACAGATGTCCGCCAAATGGCGTTGCTATAAAAACATAGCGAACACGTAATATGGGGCACCCGCAGTTAATTACTACACAAAAAGCTGAAATAACAAACTTACAAAGAGGTTTTATTACAAAACAAGTGGACAGCTTCCAGATTCATGAATAGCCTACTTATATAGTAACACGACTACTTCTATAAGTAGTAGACAGTAGTAGAGATCTATATCTCTACAGTAGTTGCGAATCTAGGATTCAATCCCATACAAAAAAAGAAATAGTTGAACCTAAACAATCGACTAGAGTTTCTACAAAACAAAGACTTGTATTAACAAACATCAAGAATTTGTCCGCTAACCCGCACTAGGCCAGCGTGGTGGACCTAAACCCTCTCAAAGGTATAGGAGGACCGTACCCAGCAGTACGACGTACATATATAGGTTGATAACGTTTCAAGAAATTAAAAAATTTCAGGCGTATATGGGCCAAACATATATAAGTTTATATCAGAGCAAAGACGCTCGTACGAGATGTGAATACTTAATTAGACTTCCATAGCGGGTTACGCCGTGATCAAGTTCAAGACATGTTAGAGAAACAGTAACTAAGGTTTATTGAGACACATAATATAAGAATCGTTGCGCAAAATCTAAAACAACCATCAAATTTAGAGTTATTAATTCTAGATTAAAATTCAAACGTTTCCTAAGTTACAATCTCTTAAAATTTTGGTTAGTGGATGATACAAACTCGGTGTAAGTGCTAAAACCGGTTAATTCATAACTTTATAAGGATAAGGTGACTTTCGCGGCTGACCTTCCGTTGTCGGCTGTTTGTGACTCATCACGTACTATTCTACATCATGTCTCTGGATATAAATATACCACTGGCGAAGTACTGTGAATAATAAATAAAGTTGATATATGGCAAAGGCCGTTTGGTTCTCATGTTTTCTATATTCTATTAATCCGTGATAATTGTTTGATAGCATTATTGCTGCCTCATATATAAAGGTCAGTTTTTGGCGTGCGTTATACACACTTTAGTCATGTAAATGTTGCTTGTGTATTAAATATTTTAAAATATACTATTATATTACGGAAACTCTCTCTCTGACATACGCATAAGTATAAGTTACGCCGTGCATTTAGTTGGTACCTAGCAGTAAAATGTTTGACCACAAATGCCTAATATACGAGAGATTTGTGAACTAATAATACCGTTTCTTTATGGTCCTTATGCTGGAACATCAATAAGTTTATCATAGCTTCTTACAACCATAACATCAGATTATCTTGTCAGGTCAAGGCTATTGGTAATATTTATTTATTCAAATGGACCCAACACTCCTCACGATCCTTCAATAATCATTTGTTTATTAGGAAATCTTCTAGAAGTCACGTCGTCAATAAAACTGGTAATTATCACGTAACGACAAGATTTATCATCAAACCTTTACCCACTCACTACCGCATAACTGAGATGCATATTAAATATGATTATAATAGATTTTCTAATTGTAATTAGTGTCCCAGAAGAGGGCCTTTGTCTCTCAATTCGTATGTAGATGAGAGATGGACGACAGTGGAATACAAGCCAACTGATTAGCACATCAAATGATACGGTATACCGATGATCAACGCTAACGTGTCACCTTGCCCTCACCGCATTAGTATTATTTCCTGTATACTGTGTACTTATATATTCTAATGAGATTATTATATAAATATGTGGGTGTGGTCTGGGAGTATATGTTTCAATAATATTAAGTCTCTACGGACATCGGCTCTCCCAAGAGCCTACTTCCAGAGATCAATTGCATGTGACTGATGTTCACTATTGGCTAGTTTATATATCTACAAATTCAGCTCAAGAACCAAACAGTTTAAAATCTCAGTACGTAACCAAAGAAGCAAAGATTTCTGTTATTACACAAGCCAATTTGTGGTTAATCTCAGACATAAATTGCTCAAGAATCTCACTAAAGACCGCACGTATTAAATGGCGGGTTAAACACAATGGTACATAAACCACTCCTGCAAACCTTACAGCATCGGCCAGGTGTTTCAAAGGACACGTCTCCCATATACAGGCGATATAATATGTCAGCCGACCTCGGCGAGGTCGCGCTAAATGAATTCATGACAAGTTCATTTACGTAATGCCCCCTTCCCCTTCATCATCCCCCTCTCGCTCTTAGCCCACAATAAACAGCTCAATGAAAACTGGTTTACTTGAATCACTTAAATGTACGAATTCTTTCCTGCAATTCATAAGCCTAGTGGGTCAAGGTCGAAGACTTTTCTCGTGATTGACGCTAAGTCATTATTCATGTCATGCTGTGATGTCATTCCATTCATATAATACGAAGAATTATTTTTAAATAGTAGTAATTGAATTGTGGTCAGCTTGGGATAAGGTGTTATTATGAATGGGTTGGCTCAATTGAAGTGTTACCAAATTATGTTAACATTAGATTAAACGATTATGAATCTAGTTTCCAGTGAAAAGAGGTCTTATGCTTGGCTTCATTTGCAACCTAATACTGACAATCAAATTTCACACATCTTAATATTGTACAGTTAAGTACTATACATGCTAATTTCCACGATCTTTTCTTACACCTACTGTAATTTCCTACTTAATATTCGAACCGAATAGTTCCCACAAACTCCGCACTTACGAGAGCTTGCATTAAGATATTTATCGTCGAGGAAGTTACTGACAACGGCGGTGTGTATTTCACATTCGAAGCGCACACCACGTGTGCGTACTTGCTGTTTATTTATGCAACCTTGTTAATTGGCGTGTTGTCGCATGTGGGTCAATAAATAGCGATTATACAATTGTTTACCAACATAATTGACAGCCTCGTGGCACAGTTGGCTAGACATCGGCTTGCGAAACGAGAGGCTGCGGATTCGATTCCCGTACCGAAACAAATGTATGTGTTATACATAGTTATTTTTTCCGGGTCTGGGTGCTTGTAAGAATCTTAATGTGGCACCAGAACTATTTGTGTGACTGTTGGGTGTATTGGTTAAAATAAATAATTGTGTATTATTACTAAATAATAACAAAACACTCATATAATTCGGAATTTCTTTCATTGTTAGAAATTATAATCGTGAATAATTCTTTATAGTTTATTTTGTAAATATAAGAATAGCTGGCTATAATCTATCATCTTTTTAAACTAAAAAAAAAATCTATGTATTGCTTTATGATTTACAAATCCGGCCATTATATTATCCGCTATTAATTATTTAGGTGCTTATTTTTATTCTTACTTAGTGTAGCGCTTTCCCACTTAACCGTCCGGTCAATGACCGGGTACCCGGGTATCCATTTTCACTTTGCAGTTAGAATTTAATAACTTTTTCTTAAAAAAAATACAAAACCTTCTGGATCCCCAAAATTTAAGTAGTTTTAAACCCCATTCTTGTTAAAAATTATTATAATTAATTATATAATAATAGTAATTAACTACCAAACTTGATACCTCCTTCGTTCAATAACCAGGCACCCGGGTACCCACTGAAAGTATTACGCATGAACATCGGTAATACTCGCTAAAAAAACTAATTGTTTAAGGTATTTTTGTAATTTAACTTTAAAAATAAATAAAAAATTATATAGTTTATAATTTATTTTATTCAAATATTTTTTTTTATTAGCAATAGCAAAAATAGTAAGTAAAAAGCACATAATTCCCGTCATATTTCTATTAGTCTAATTTTCTTTTATTATATATTTATTTATATTGTATACTTTTAAAATGATACACTGCTAAACGGAAATAAAAGTAAATTTTATCATGACATTCATTCCAACCCATGTTCATCAGAAATAAGGTTTTTACATACTGAACATATTTTTCTAGTTTTCGCGACGTTTCTTTTTTTAATTGTCTTAAAAATACTGGGATCTTGATTATTTACTTGTTATAGTTTACGCATATGGATTGATAGCTCAGCCAGGAAAAGATTCAATCACCACTTTTGTTTAGAAATGCCTCAAAATTTGAGGATTCTTCGAACGATTTATAACGAAAGGAGTACGCAGTTGTTTGCCCAATAGCCGAAAAATAATCGTCGCTCATGCCATTTTTAACAGGCATTTATGATTTTCATTATATAGAAGATATGGTGAACATCGAGAATATTATAGAGATATGCTAGAAGCCATCTATGCGTTGTAGTATATCAACCAAGCATTTTCTCCATAGTGTCCACTCCAGCTTTTGACCAGTCACAAAATTCAATAATTGCGGGTTGTTTCTTTGCACCAATACTAATTTTTGCTCCGTGATGCATTGAAGATAATATAATTATTGCCTTTTTGGAACATAACTGCACATAGTTATGTTTTTTATGAACTTTAAACGCAGTCGATAATGGCCTCTCACGTTTTCGATTAAGCTATTGCTGGTGGAATAAATGCCTTATTTTTCTCCAAAATGCTGACAATCGTCAAGTTTCACGATAGTAAACATTGTACCAATGGAAGAGTAAGAAATTAATTATCCAATAATAATGGTATCAACTCGTAATGTTCCTTCTTGATTCTTGATACGGAGCCACCAAGACTGAAAATTTTCACCAACATTTTTTCACGTTACGTATTTATTAATATATGTATACCTTTTTTTATTTTTACAGCAGATTTTAAACGTGATTGGCACTAAGATAAGGTAGTACCGACATGTAACGTCTGTTCACTGGGATTCTAAAATTATTGTTTGGGCTGAAGGGCCGATTACTCCCAAATAGGCCCCTGAAAGGTTTAGAACCTTCTATGGGGCGTATAAACTGTATATAATGTTCATAGTTATTTCATATGCCATGTAGATAGCTTACTAATAACTTATCTACCGTCACCTTATATGTGGGTACCCGGGTACCCGGTTATTGAACGAATGCTGAAAGTTTGGTCATTGACCGGAAGGTTAAAAGAATGTGCTATGATTAACAAATAACTGATAGAAAAAGATAATACAATCGAGAAAATTTCACATCGGTTGACAATTAGATTAGGCGGGCGAAATTTTTCTAATCAACTAAACAATTGATTGTAGATATAAACGCAACAGCTGTTCCTGGTAATTGTGTTGAAATTGGGATGACGCTACAGAGTCCAGCCTGCTTGGGGTTTTTAATCTTTTTAATAAGAAAAAGTTTTACAAGTTGTAAGAAAGAAAAGTCAAGCTAGAAAAGCTTTTATGGATGATTAAAAACGTTTTTACTACAGCAATGGAGACACCAATAATATAAAAAGATGTTCAAAAAAATATCGCCTGAATCAATAATGATCACAGTATTTTATCTGGTTATTCATTAGTTTGACAAAGCTTGAATGATATTTCTTGTTAAACTAGTAACAATACAAACAGGTATACGTAGATATACATGAATTAAATAATCACGAATCGAGTAACACCTATTTATTAGCATAATCCTGCGACCTTCTAAATGTGACCGTGCTACATTCCTTTATCACAAGAAATTTCGTAAATATTACCACTAAATCTCTAACCAGTACACTGATAACTCAAGGATACATAATTCAAACAACTTCATGTGTAAATGAAAAATTGTTTTAAAATTTCCAAAGTTATTATAACAGAGCAACCTGCATGCAGCATAAAAGGTGATTCACACTTTGTAAAAGCAACGAGTGTAAATATTTTACGAACATTAAACGGATATGTAATACACAAAATGCACGATAAAATGTTTGATGGGACAATAAAAATGTAGGTATCACTCGGTCCTCACCCACTGTATATCTACGAATAGAAACTGACGGCACTAACAACCACAAAAATAACAATTGCTAATAGGTACGAATCACCAATGACTTCAACTGTACACAAGACTCACTATTAAACAGATCATTACTATTCCTACAACATCGGGTAAACGACAAATTTCACCAACTGCAATCATCACAGATACGTAAAGACTGTTTTTGTGTGCACCAAGCACTTCACCAAAACATTATGCACCAAACGTAAACACGCAAGGATCGAATAATAATTAAATAAATAAAATACTCACAGCCGGGCGATATTCCGTTCTCCTTCATAGCGCAGCGGAACGGATAATAAGTGCCGGGCAGCACCTTGCCATACATTGTCCTATCCATGTTGGGCCAATCGAGTAGCTGTTCTTTTAGTTATAAACCACCCACACACACCGGCGTCGACGCTCTATAATCACAGCCTACACATTATCCTACACTATAGTACATAAAACCGTAAAACACGCAATCACAACGTAATTATTGACGATGCACTTGTTTTGTGTATTGTAATGTGTTCAAGGTCGCGATGGGTTCGAACGGTGGACGCTATCGATAACACATGCCATTATCAATGATTTTTGATAAGAGTGATAAGCGAGCCGTGGGCGTGATGAGCAGAGCTCGAGCAGTCGACAGCGCGTCCCAGTCACAACTGAAGTGTATGGTGCACGCTGCCGACGCCGGCGCACGTCCTCTGGAGATTATTTGGGTCAATCAACTTTTAAATGTACCATCAATGATAGATTTTATATATAAATTTTTTTTTCTGAAATTTGTATATTTTATACGTATTTGTTGTTGATAATTATTTATATTTAAGGAATTCAAATAGAGCAGAACAATTTATGGTAAATTTTACTCAAAAATTCACATGACTGTAATTAAGATAGTCCCTTGGACATTTAAAAATTCAGTCAAATTGTTAATTTACTTTCAAATATTAGAATCATATTTGAAAAACCTTACTGTTCTTTTAAAGTAAAAATGACGATAATGTGTCTTTAGGAGATAAGAAAAAAGTGGTTGTCCAGTGGACATTTACGTTTGTCCATAGGAAATACTCGGGTGTCCAAAGGGGATTCTATGATGAAAATCGCCTGTATTTCTTCTTTTATGTAATAAAAAAACAACTATTTGAAAATAATTATCAGTATTATAAGAGAAAATATTGAATAATTCAGACAACGATCTTGGATGTCCAGGGGACTGGTGGTGATATTTAATTAGTCTTTCCGCTCCCTGGTAATAAATATTAATATTTTAAATTCGGTTTTACGCGCAGTTAAAAATATACATTAAATGGAATATATTCCACTTTAATTTACTATCATATATAAAATAATTACGTTTTTGTGCTGGTTGTCCAGTGGACACACAATAAAGCCACGCTCTTTTTCAAAATACACTCGGTCGTCTGGCGCCGCGGCAAAGATGAAATCAAAATCACGGCTGGATGAGTGTTGTCACGAAATAAATCGACTTGAGTTCCAAGCAGTAGTCACGCCATACATGTTTGAATTTTGGAACTTTTTTACCATTGTCCGGTGGAAGTCAGTATAATAAAATTTAATAGGGACAAAAATAAACATGCAAAAAGGTCGTTAAAATTTTAAAGCAATCAAAAGCTATTTGCTAGCATCATAGTAGATATTGTAATAAATAATTATGTGCAAGTGTAATTGATTGCCATATATAATTTTTTTGAAAAAAATAATGTTTCATTGTACTAACCTACTGGGGGACAAATTTACATACTACTGACAGGACAGATAAAAGTTGATTGACCCATTTATACGCGATGCTCGCTGACCATCCGTCAAAATCGATTGTTCTATTAATTACACACTCATTAATAACACCAGTTAAAATGTCTTTGGTTCATCGACAGCACAGAGGTGTCACTAAAAATATATTTAGTTAGTGTCGTAGAGATCATAAAAGACACTAATAAAATCAGTCATGGCTCAACTGTCGTAGATTTCACACTGTTTATTTATATTGAAGTTTACGCTTGAAGCATTAGCAAACTAAAAACATAACGTTACGTACTAATTCACTAAATGTACTTTTGGAAGATTTTTCATGTTTCGTTCCATCATGAAGTTACATAGAAACATCGTAGAGATATCGTGAATAGAAATAAACAATATTACGTGAGTTAATTAAATTTTGCTCGTGACATATACAAAGGGCAATAAATCACGCTTCGCAGCGTCGAGAAAATTCTAATTTGGTACTCCAGGGCCCGCCAAATTTCACCGCACCCAACCACGTCCGGTGGGACTGTCTCTATGCGAGTGTCTTTTGACATAAGTCTTCCTGCTCATTATTATCACTCCATCTCATCTCGTATGGAGTTTATGACGGTCGTTAGCGGTCCAAATGCCACTACCACCTTTGATCTACCACTCCAGAGAAAGGATTATGAAAATTTTATTGCGATATACGTAAACCGCCTTAGTTTATTAGTTGCTTAATTAACAATAAACATGTTATACCAGCCATTGGAGTTAATAAAATAAGAGTTAATATACCATTGATGCAAGTAAATGTTATATGTAACAGACTACCATGAAACATGAAATATTGATTTTGGTATTGTATCTGATTTTGACTGCAACATTTTTGGACATTTATTGAAACATATTACTTACTTACTTCATCGGTTTACATTTTTTTTGCATGAAACCTTATTACCTAACTGACAGCTCTTAATGTTGCATTAAAAAAGAAACATTCGAAAATCCCATTGAGAACTAATCTTTTTGCAGTCGGTGAAAATTTATTCTTCCATATTCATGGTACGCAAAATAGCCGTAGCGGCATGGGCAAAAGCGCATACTTCTAACACAGTATTCATTAGCACTGCAAACTGCTTGCTTGTCCGTTTTACGATCGAACTAACTGTACCATTGTTTCAGTGTTCTACTAATAAGGAAGTAAATATTTGAGTTGGACTCGCAAACGCCGCCACCACAGTCCACTTACAAGTGTAAACGTGATCGGCCACGTGAAACTACATACGTTGCTAACGTTTACTTTGTGCGGAGAAAATGTGACGTAAAATAATTACAAAAGATGAATTCTCTAGCGTGTATCCTATAGCTATACAGCCAACCATAAGGTACTGTACGTATTTCTGTTAAATAGGAATACTCTTAATGTGGCCTTGATGAGGCAGATAGATAATTTTGCTTCTCGTTTTCTTTGCGAATATCTAATGAATCTTTATCGCTTGGAAGTATTGTTGCTTGATTAGCATAAAACTATGAACGAGATATAAGATAGTAGTCCATTGAAATGTTACATGAACTTTACATTTCTTAGAGGACGCAATTTTATTTTTGGGATATGTTTGGGGGGTCAATAGAAGCTTAACCTCAAGTTTGTGGGGTTGCCACCCTTGTCCCACGGCCGCCATTTTGAAAAAAGGGGTAAAACACTAATATTGCGATATCTCTGAAACTATGCGTCTCACAGAAAAATTGAAAAGACATAATTTGTAGCTAATTATTTTACATTAAAAAACATAAAGAAAAAATAAGTTAAACATTTCGTTTCAACCGGATTCTCATGAACATTGACAAACCCGTTCAACTTTGAAGTGCTGTAACAGCGTTTTAAATGAATTAAATTGAAGAAATATATAGGGTAAAATTTTTGTCAAAAGATAATCTACAAGATTGGTCTGATGCAATTTTTTGGTAAAATGTATATAAAAAAAGTTATAGAGCAAAAAAGAAAAATTTTATAAATATTTTCTCACTTTTTTGCTTATAACTTCTTTAATTTTTAATTTAGGGCAAAAAGTTATATAAACATATTTGTAGGCAAAATAATTAGCTACAAATTATGTCTTTACAATTTTTCTGTGAGACGCATAGCTTCAGAGATATCGCAATATTAGTGTTTTACCCCTTTTTTCAAAATGGCGGCCGTGGGACAAGGATGGCAACCCCACAAACTTGAGGTTAAGCTTCTATTGACCCCCCAAACATATCCCAAAAATAAAATTGCGTCCTCTAAGAAATGCAATATTCGGCCCCTGAATTGTAACATTTCAATGGACTATAGGTCGACTATATAGACGAGTATTTAAGTATTTCTTGCGACATATCATCTATGTATATGGGTGGCTGAGGAGCGAAAATGATTAAAACAACGAAGAGTGCAGTGTTAGATATTCACCCACCAGATGGAGAGATTACCGAGTTGAAAGGAGGAGTTCAAAAGCTGCGTCCTTTGAATGTTTTTATATGGCTGAGATGTTGATAATAGATAGATTTGTAAAAATTATGATTAAAAACAGGCTTTGTTTTACTGATGGGCTTCTTTTAGTTAAAACTAGTACCAGTCAAATTGATTCGAATTAAGCGGTCCTTAAGATTATTTATTACTTTGGTGCAAAATGACCGTGACGAACATTACCGAATAATTCTAAGACAGACATAAATAATAGCAAATTATCATTTAATTTAGTCTCGTTGTCGCAGCTACGGACACAATTTTAATTAGTTATTGTCTGTCTCATTTTATTTCACTTACGTCTTCAAACATGTTCCATTTTATAAAAGTTAAAATATTATTATATTATACACTACTGCAGCAAAAATACTCTTATATCAGGACTTAGGAAGTCGAATACATTCGGCAAGTTCCACTCATTGAATAAACAAATTTAAGAGGTCCTGTCATCCTGCCACCTTTACGTGGAAGTTTAAAACAGTTGGACAGAAGATACAGTAAATGAATATTTATGTATATTTTAGCGTATGTAAGGAACGAGATCTCTAAACCTTAAAACCTTTCATGAGCTATCATGGTGCCTATTAATCGAACGGAATCAAACGCCTGAAGACATTGATGAAACATTTAGGGAAACATTCTATTAAAAACAAAACACCTAACGTGCGACAGGTCTATTCTTTATTTTTATTATCTGTGGCACAGTTCACGATCGTACAAACAATATATTTAGCGTGGCTTTGACTGTGGTGCGTGAAGTGTGGGTGTTAGTCAGTTCACGAACCTAGCGTGTTTTTTAAATGTTGAAACACAGCCAAGATCGATTTAGTCTCAACCAAGGGTGGACACATGTTAAATTACACAACAATCGTACTGAACAGGTTTAATTCATGAAACAATTTGTTTTTAGGCTGAATGTGTCATTCTTAAATCGCAGCTCTAAACTATAATTATTTCTATGTTCTAAAAACAAACTCCGCAAGGTTTTAATGTGGTTTTATTTTGAGTCACTTCGTAACTGCTGAATATAATTTGATTAGGCTCATTGATATTGGCACAAACAAATCTGAAAACTTTAGAGCTAGATAAGGAACTAAAAACTGTTAAATTCAAATATTTATTTACCGCAGTAATTAATGTTTTAATCCAAACGAACCCACCGTTGACGAACCCAATAATAACTCAATATAACAACAATCACTCACACTGAAAGACCGAAAACTCTAGGATATATAGCTCGCACGCGTTTGAAAAATAGTAAAAAAAAAGTCTGTACGCATCAAGTCAGTATACGCGTGCGACTGGAGCTGTCCGTGATACGCAACTCGTAGCGGCCCGTGACGTGGTGGTGACGTCACCACAATACACTTTCAGCCTTATCCACTGACAACTGCCCCACGAGGGACGATTAGATCGGACGGACTGAAAGCAAATCCCAATATTGTCCAATAACATTAACCTTGGCAGCCCTGTGGCGCAGTTTGCTAGATACCAGCTTACGAAACCAGAGGCCGCGGATTCAATCCCTGTGCTGATACAAATATATGTGTGATCCACAAATATTTGTTAAAGGTCTGGGTATTTGTGAGAACGAAAAGTTCTCCCGTAGTTTCTGATAGAGAGAGTCAGAGCTATGTATGGGACTGATGATGATGTGAGAGCGTAGATTTTTCATCAACTAAAATTTTCAACAGTCTCATTGAAATACTTGTATATTGACACAATTTACAATTTTGGATTTAGCGACGCAGAAAAATACAATCCTGTCTTGACTTGAGGCATTGCATTCGTTCTTCCCAGATGCATTACTAAGCTGGGTGTCTGTTTTCTAAAGATGCCTGCATATAAACGAGCTTGCACTTGTGTCAAAGAGATTTGAGCTTCTATAATCCTCATTTTACATAAAAAAAAATAGTGATACAATTCTGTACCTTTTTTTAATATACAAAAAAGGATAATTAAAAACCTACAGTTGGATCACGTAGGCGTGTCTCTTATACCGTAGGGGCTGTTAACGGACCACGTCTAGGCATAATTAAGCTAATTAAGTCCAAACGCAGGAGTGGACTAACCCACCAAAACATCGAACACCAACAAAACACCAACGCCTCATTAAAATCTTAGCTGTGATTTGTTTAAAATAGCCAGGATAACGAAGTTGAGGAATTTGTGTAGCATTTTATTACCCTCACGATATTATCTGTTAATTCATTTCAGGCGGCAAGTTTATGTCAGTAAATTTAAGCACAGTTTTTTAGAATGTGCAAATGATAATATAGAGTTAATTAGGTTATTTTGAACACAAAATCGTACAAGTAGATCTTAAGAGTCCACGCTATCATTTAAATCTAAAATACGAAAAGCTTTTACAGATTTACATTATAGTTACATCGCTCAAGGTTGAAAGACAACTCAATTGAGACCCCAGGCCTCCATAATTTTTCAGTTCCGACATGCAATTGGCGTAGGAAACTGCCATTGCATTGAACATAAATAGTTCAGCTACTAACCACGCGATTGTTGGAACATAAGTTATGACACTTATAGCATATTTAATGTTTATTGAGTTGCTAAGTCACTTAGATTACTATGTTTGGTGTGCATCTCTAAGAAATAGGGAGGCATTACTCATGTCTTTAACTATTCGCATTACTCCGTACATTTATTACAAATAGGTTAAGTTCATAAACTGCTATAAGAGTATAGACCTGCATTAAGGTCATAAATGTGGCACTAGGAAAAGAGGTTACAATCATTCCTGTCGTCTATTTAGAAAGTTTTTTTTTTCAATTTGTCGACACATAAAGTCCCAATTATTTTAATAAAGATGACAGAACGTATTTCTACTTCTGTAACAAAAAGGTAATTGTACCGAATATCGAACAACATTCCTAGATATGTAAATGTGATCACTTTAGATGTATATGATTAAGGCATAAGCCTTCTTTCTACACATTAGATGAGGTCTATGCCCAATACCGGAACGTGCATGGACTGTTAATGATAATGTGGTTAAACAAGGAAGAAGTCATTTACCACAAAAACTTATGACAACATACGATGCGTGAACTATGTGAGGTATATGTTGACTTTCTACTTGTTTTTTTTTTTTCACTTTCACTCATTTTCTTCATGAATATTTAATGTCCGGCAAATGGATACCGCGTTGTCATTTAAGGTATCGGAAATCGTCGAACATGTTCGGACATACACACTCGGTAATGGCACTTTAATTGCGATATATCAATCGTTGTTGAGGAAGAAACTGATATATTATGCATGTATTATTTGCTGTTCTTTTACTTTCAGCGTAACTTACTTTTGATTGATAAAATACTTTTGTCAGTTGGGAATAACGTACTCAAATCTAATGTTAGATATTTTACGCTATAATAATTTATTTTTAATTCAATAATCATTCATGAAAGTTATTAAATTAACCATCTTAGTCACAGTTTATTATTGGTAATTCATTTTTACTAATATTCGTGAAGCTTTTTTCATGAAAAGTGGTACTACACTTCTGCTTTTCCATATAAACAATCGGTAATAAAATTCTTATCTAAGAACAAAATCGATTTATATAGGTACATAATTGGAATATTCTGGCGAATCGGTATGTCATTTACTGGCTTATAGCATTAATCAGGACCAAAACATATTGAAATATTTTCCTGCCCCAAATTAACACCGTGTCTTAGTAAATTTTGTAATGTAGTCAGGAATTAAATAAACTATTAATAACATTTTAAAATTGTAATCGAATAAGAAAATCAAATTTATTCATTGTGTGAACATCAATAAACTAGCTTTTCGCACTATAACCTTTTTGCAAATGCATTTTGCCTGCATCCAGTCATTCTGAGAGGTTATTATCGAGGATTGATCAATTGAGCGGGCATGATCCCGCTATAGTCTTTGTTGCCTTGAACTTTATTATTCCTCAATTACCGCTGGCTGGACATATTGTCTATCCATCTATACAAACGCTGTCAGAAAAAGGAGTCTCCTTCTGTATCAAGGATGTGAGGAAACATCGGAAGACATGAAGAAATTAAAGAGATCAGTATTAAAATCGAGATCCATGATGCACCTGTGTAGTTCTGAGATAATCACAAATCCTATTGAACTACTTAACATTGATGACTAAACGCGACACTTTCTAATGTAGACAAAAAAACAGATACAGCAAAATTATTCACACTCATTCCACTGTTGATACAAAATGACGTAATATAAAACGTTTGGCACAATGAACAGTCTTTCAGTAACACGTTTATGATTCACCTGAGTCCAAAGCAGAATAAACGATGACTTAACTTTTACGTAGAACCTGTGAGGTCAGAATTTATCATTTATGTTCATATACATATTCCCCATGAAATTCCAATTAGCTTTAATTGGTTAATCCCTGTTAACCAATGGCGAACCTGTGTTAACAGACGGTATAGCCACCAGGAATGCAACGTTCGATTAATTACACATATATTGGGTCATGGTCTATGAATATCAATTGTTCTTATTTCGAACGTATCACATAATGAGAAATTTTTAGGTCTGAGAAGTGAGGACTCTGTCTGTTTTTTTAAGTAGGTACATGTTAATGTAAACGCAATGGCAATATATGATAAATGATTTAAATAAACATAAACAAATAATATGTCATAAACAGGTGTTCTAAAATCTAAACAATTTTAATGTGTGGCTATGAAGTGTGTTTGACTTAAGAAATTATTCTAATATATTAAGTAAAATAACACTGGTCAGTTCGTGGCATAATTGATTAACTGAATAATCGACATCGAAGAATTATAATTCTTCACGATTCGATGACTATTTTTCTCGGTATACCGTATGCGTGGAATCGATGGACTTATTCATTTATTTATAAATACGCTTAATAAAGCATCTAAGTATTAGTCTACTCGCCACAAGCCCTTATTACCGTCTGTTGCTAAGTTAATCCGTCTTCATTAAACATCTAAAAATAAATCTGAAATCATTGGAAAGCCGTAGGGTATGCCACTGTTTAGTGTCAGCGATGAATGGGCTTACAGCGAGACAGCAATAAATCTACTTGTTACATTCTTCAGTAGTTGGAATTTTAGGACCGTCAAGTGTTTTAGCTTATAAATTACCTTTGCGCAATTATTTCACTTCAAAAGACCGAAATAGTTGTAGATTGGCAAACACTTCCGGTTGAGATTTATTTAAGCGTTGATAACTTATTATCCTAGATTGGATAAAGTGTTTCGAGTTATTACATTGAAACAATTTTTTGCCGCCTGGCGCGTATTGGTACACTAGGCTTTTGTAGTTTAGTAGACTTGAAACACCTAATATGATTATTTAATTAAATTATAAAAAATTATAATCGGATTGCATTTCAAATTATTTAACGCAGAGCACTAAGCTTTAGAATAGAGCTGCCCATGGTCATAGTGATTTTATAATAAATGTTTTGTTTGACATTGCAGGTAAAATAAAAAAAACTGTGTGTACGAATGTAATAAACTAGTGGTGGATTTACACATTTGCCGCCCGTGGGCGCCATGCTACTCAGCCTATTGGTAAATCCGCCACTGATATCAACTACTGACGAAGCAGACCGAAATATCCTTAAAGACACGTATATCTCATTCACGATAAGTTGATTCTTTTGGCATATCGACTAATGATGGGAAACAGAAAATATCGAGTAGTTCAAAAATATTGCGTTTTAAAATACTGCATTATGTGTGAAATTCTTTATCACTTTCGACATGTAAAACATTATTTAGATAAGCGATTGTGGGTCATAATAAGTACCTATTTAATATAACAGGGTTATTTACAGGCCTCCCGGCAAATTTAAATAGGTGTTTTAGACCACGAAAGTAAACAACTTCCCCAAAGAAACACGGATCGAAAAGTGAAAAAAAAATTCAGACCTTCACACACGAAATCGGCCACGTGAGCAGTTTTCTATGGGAGGGTCGAATTATTTATCACGTTTCGACCCATGTTTCTTTGGTTTGTTGTTTAGTTAAAAGTTGTTTAGTTTCATGGTCTAAACAACCTATTTTAAGTTGACAGGAGGTCCAAAAATAACGCAGTATGTAAAAATTAAGGTTGAAAAATTAAATAGTTTTATCTTTAAAACAGTTTTTATTAAGGAACTGGAGCACAGCCATGATCATCATAGTGTTCAATAAAATTATCGACGTGGAAATCGATATGAACGATGTTACGTCCCTTTCCGTCCGAACGATGTAACATTATACAAACGTCAATTAGTTTCAGTATTCCTATTTTAATTTTACTTTGAAGCAATAAAGTCTCAAAATTTTCGGATAACGCTTATATCTTTAGGGACTTTTGTGTTGTATGTATTTTTTTATATTTATCAAATAATTAAAATAATAAAATAATACGTTTTTTATTTCAAAGTCATGTCTCAGAAAAATTGACATCTGCCAAAAGAATCAACTTATCGTGAATGAGGTATAGTCAATGCCTTTTTGCTGGAATTGGTGACAAATTGCATCGAGCAAGGTAACGTGGGAGGAAAAGATTTAACTATTTATAGATTCGCATCATTATTCCTGCGTTTTAATTTACCGGCCTAGCAATGCTTTTAACATTCCCATAAAAAAAATGCAATAAGAACAAATCAAAATCACGGCCCACGAGTATTTTAAAAATTTTCCGAGTGTCTAAGGGGAATAGGCTCGCGTCTTATTGAGTGGGACTTAAATAACAGCTGGCGAAACATCTATCTGGTATTTCAGGTATGCACGCATAAATCTATGTATGTATACAACATATACATACATCACTTAATGAATAGCTTATTCACGACAAACTACAGCGCCTTGAGCCAAGCCATAAATCTTCGTGGCGGATGAAAGTTTACTTAACACACAGTATGCGGAATAGGAGGACAAATGAGCAAAGGCACTTTTACGAGATGCAAAACAGGTTCGCGGGAATACTGCTGGCTTGAAGTGTTTGTTCGGATAAAACCAAACATCTCGTTACAGGTATACGAATTATAATAATACCTATAGCATTTCGATAGCGAAATATGTTTGATTCATTTTGGAAAAAAAAGAGCGATAAAATCGAATTGATACGTATCATGTTATCAAAAATCAAATAGATTTGACTCGTACAACACCCAGGACATAAAGAGAAATTATTCCTTATGTTCAATTTTAGGGCACGTTATCGCGAATCTGATAGCAATATTGACATTTATAATAAGTTATAAAGATCTGTTTAAGTCCCAGGATCTTTGCGACTCTTACATATAAGAGACATTCATCAAACAAATTGTACTACATACACTAATGCAAAATAATTGGAGAAAAAAAATTTCAATTTGTCTTATTCGCGAAAGATTGATGCCCAGGTACTGTTTGTACATAGTTTCCGCGCATTACACAACAGCTTTAATAATATTGCCAGGTGCGGTGTCGACCTCGATGGCAGCCATTAATCACACCACGATGGGGCGCCATTAGGGATATTTGCTATTAGCGTCTAATGCATTAACGCAAGTGTCTAAGTAAGTATACAAGTTGTTAGTGTTGCGGTAAATCCTTGTAATACTGACCTGTTGACAGGATATAAAAAGTACATCGCATTATTTCTATGTGATCAATGTAGTCAGAATTATTCTTGTTCAACTCTTTATTTTTAATACCTAAGGTAGCCTGTTAGTGGTCAACTTATATCAGTCCATTTCATCATCATCATTCTCCTGCTCTGATCCCAATTCTTGTTTGGGGTCGGCGCAGCATGTTTTGTCCTTCCTTCCTGTGTGGAAGGACAAAACATGCTGCATAAGAGTTTTGGCAGATGTTTTACGGCCGGCCGCCTGCCTGACGCCAACCCTCCTTGGGAATTTCTATGTTTTAAAGGGAATGGTGTGGGGATAGCGTGAGTTTGGGTAAAGGATATTAAGGGAAAGGATATTTGGCCTGATGGTAAGGATGCTACAGTCCCGGATAAGGAAGTATTAGGGGACTGTAACAGCTCGGGGGGCCAAGCTCGCGTACTTGTAGCCCTGTTCCATGACTGGCTAGATCAATGGAAAAGGCATCCCCTGACCTCGGTCAACTTATATCAGATAGAGATAAAGATTTTTTAAATTTGGACTGGTCAACTTATATCAGTCCAAATTTAAAAAATCTTTATGTACAGAAATATTAATCACCAATACAACATATAAATATCAGTACTGTTACTTCCATTATACCTTAATAGGTTGGGTAGACACCAGCTTGCAAAACAAGCTGCTGCGGGTTCAATCCCCGCATCAAGACAGTTTCAGGTCTGTGTGTTTGTGAGACCAAAAAGTCTTTCATAGTTTCTGTTGCCCACAACACAAGACTGGAGGGTCGAAGGAATATGAAGTAAGGAATAAGAAATATTCAATATAAATAGAAATACACCCAACAGTCACATCCATAGCTCTGATCCCAAACTAGGTTACAAGACCACTGTCATAGGTATCACAGACTACAAGACTTTTTTGGTCTGGCAAACATCCAGACCCGACATAATATTAAGAACATAACAAAAAAACAGATTATATCCTATTATAACCTTGGGTAAGGACTATGTGTGTGACTGTTGGATGTATTTATTATAAATTTCCATTGTGAATTTATAAAACAAAATGGAATTGGCAATGTATCACTAAATAAGGATTTATTTAGTTTATTTGACATCACCACTTCTATAAAAAGGCTTCAATGTCAAATAAAACATTAAAAAGTATCAATGTATATGTCTCTAGGAATTTGTTAATTCTCGTCAGAACAGTTCCAGCAATAGATGAGTCATGGTATAATTGAACATTATAGTTTTTGTGAACATCCTGTTAAAATTTTACTAAACTGTGACTGGTTGATAATAAAATTTTGCTTACTTATTAAGTTTAATTTTGATTGATGACATTCCATATATTTATTAGATTATAATAATAAATATTAGCTATGTGAGGGATTCTTTTTTTTATTTTAGTTTAAAAACTATGTTTTTATTTCCACTATTAGTATTAAGAATATTTTTGTACAGCACAATTAAATTCAACTCTCTTCATGTCATCCAAATAATTTGTATGTTGACTTTTAATCCTTAATACATACCTTTCAACAGATAAGTTCTGTTTAAGCACTTGATAAGAGACAGTATTTAGCATTTAAGTAAACAAATTTATTATTAACAAATGCCCTTTGTTTGAAAGAATGGTATAACTGTAGCATTTATTGATGAATTGTAGCAATTATTGATTTTTATAAAGTAAAAGAAGTTTTTACATATAAAATAAACTGTAGATACATTTCCTGCTTGAATGCATATTATTACATCATAGATAAAATTTGTAAAAAATATTTCATTGACTAAATAATGAGTAGGTAATTTAGTTATCTATGAGTTTATGCGTATTGATATGTAACAATAGAAAATTGTCTTGAATCACAGAAAATTGTTTACAGAAACCACTTAACTACTGAAAAACAATAATTTCTCGAGAAGCTGAAATTTAGAAGTGTAGCTTTTTTTTATTTGTGAACCAAAGAGAACTTTCTTAATGAGATACAATGACTAAACAAGCTACTATCAGTAGCACGACAAATACATCTTCGTATTATAAAGGAAACCAAAATATTCTTGACGTTTTCGTATTGAGCCGGTTCAGTGAGTTCCGAAATTCAAATTAGTTGATATTTTTAGTGGAACACGTCATTCGTCACGGTATACAGGCCACCAAAACAGGTTATGATAACATACACTTACCTAGATCATCCATAGCTCTTGCACCTTTCAAAACAATGTTTATACACAAAAATATTTCACTACAAACTACATACAAAGATGGCACCAGTTATAAAGCTCTTATTAAATTATGTGAGCAATAAATCACTGTAATAATACTGCAATTCAACTTGAAATTATAAACCCAAATATGGCAAATTGAAAGATGGAAATTCACATTTTGGCCAACTGTTGGTTGGTGCAACTGAGTTCCTGTCAAATTATATCTTGCATCCCGTTTCTAAACGCTAGAACAATATAATATTTAATATTAACATTGGTGCAATGAAGAATTTGTGATAAATTATTTTAAAAGAAGAATATAATTAATTGTATAACCTTGATGTTTATCAATGCCTCAATAATTAGCCAATTCACATTTTTAATTTCTGTCACCATTTTGGAACGAAAACAATGTTACCATGATAACAACTCTCAAACACTGTCAAACGTCATAATCTGAAGTTACGTTCGAAAGTAGTGTGTTAAATCAATTTATCATGTTTTGTTGTGTAAAATAAATATAATACGATAGTAGAAAATAACTCATATGTAAATTAAAATCAAAACGTTTTTCCTTGATAAATTTATAATCCCTAACGTAAACGTTATGGTATTTTTTGTGATCAAGTAATTTATTAATATCATATTTCAGGCTTTTGAACGCAAACATCTGATATTGATTCATTCTAATTCCTATCGTGTTTTCATTATATTAAAAAGTTTTGTGTGTTTTCTGTGGTTTAAAAAAGTCAGCCATGAGCAGCTCGGGTGAACAGTTAACTCTGGCTCGGGACATAAAAAGGGCTATTGAACTTCTCGAAAAACTGCAGCAAAGTGGCGAAGTCCCTGCTACAAAATTGGCTGCACTACAGAAGGTGTTACAGAGTGACTTTTTGAATGCTGTTAGGGAGGTATACGAGCACGTATATGAAACTGTTGATATACAAGGCTCCGCAGACATTAGAGCTTCTGCAACAGCTAAAGCTACTGTGGCTGCTTTTGCGGCAGCAGAAGGCCATGCCCATCCTAGAGTCGTCGAACTGCCAAAGACAGAGGAAGGCCTTGGATTCAACGTCATGGGAGGTAAAGAACAAAACTCGCCAATTTACATATCTAGGATCATACCAGGTGGAGTTGCCGATCGCCACGGAGGCTTGAAAAGGGGTGATCAGCTTTTGTCAGTCAATGGAGTATCAGTTGAAGGAGAGAACCATGAGAAAGCTGTAGAATTGCTGAAACAAGCTGTTGGATCGGTGAAGCTTGTTGTTAGATACACACCAAAGGTACTTGAAGAAATGGAAATGAGATTCGACAAGCAAAGAACTGCTAGGAGGCGCCAGAACTACAATTAGACTCTTTATTATGTTTTCCCTCACACAGCAGGTATTTTTCAATAAACATGAAAATTTGTGTTCTTCTGAGGGAATAAGCCTTTTTTAAATGTTTATTAGCTTTATTTGCCACTGTAAATGGTTCTTTTTGATACTACAACTTAATGTAACACCATGTACTTATTTAGAAGAAACTGTTATCTAATCGGTTTTAGTAAAGTCCACATTTTGCTGTTTTGTTGTACAACTCCTTTGCATCAAAAACACGTATTAAATTTGTTGCCCTTAAGTAAAGGTTAATGTATCATTATTATAAGTGAATTTATTTAGAACTAAAACCATTGAAGTTGACTTTTTAAGCTTATTATAAACCTAGGTGTAATACTTTTATGTACTTACAATATTTTGGTTATTTCTAACCAGTATTATTAGAGAAATGATTAAGTCTTTTAACACTATATGTGGAATATTACAAATATATGTACAGTATGGTATGTTATTCAATTTAAATGAGTGTATGTGCATGTGTCATTTAATATAACTATGTTTTCTGTTCATATGTTTATGTAGAATTAAATAAGATATATTTATGCTGAAAATTGAGCATGTTGATATTAACTTGTATAAAATTCATCAAACTAGTGTGATGATTGGTAGCACAAAATCATATTGTTTCAAAAATTATTAATATGATGTAAAACTATTATGCACCATAGCAAAGTTTGTACACCATGTAGAAGGGATCTTAATAGCATCTATTAGCATATACTTACAGATGCTTATTATACTGGTTATTTGCAATAAAATGATTTTACTTTAAGACTCACACCTTAAGAATGTAAAAATATTATTTATATTTAGATTAAATGTAATAAATAAAATATAATGATCAAATCATAGTATTTTATTTTCTGTATGTACACCACTTAAAGCAAAATTTACAATACTAAAAAAAGTAAATAATGATTCAATTCTCATACTATTCACAATACTTATATGATACAAAAACAGAAGCTATACATTTGAGTGATACAAACTTGGTTTAAATCTCAGAAATTGAACTATGATTTCAATAAAAAAATATATTGTAAATATGCCGTCAAGTATCTATGCAGCTTTTATTATTGTTGACACATGCATAGGTATAAAACTTTATCTGAAAGAATGCTTGATCAGATATGTATTAGTTTTTACTTATAGGGTCTTCAAAACAACAGAGAACAGAGAAATAAAATAATGTACTGTTCTTTGAAATAATACTATTTTTTTTTCCTATACAATTTTATTTTATTATCAGAATTCATATCTATTACCAAGCATCAAAATTTCCGAATCCACTGCTATTTGTCTTAGCTTTTTTAGCTGGCACATCTTGCACTTTGGGTTTACTTCCAGCAGCTTCTTGCAAGTTAAGGTACTTGCCCACACCCTCTCTGAAGACTTTGAGGGGTTGTTTTGTTGCTTTCTTAGGTTTGACACCTGGACCTTGTTCCTCTGCCTTTCTCTTCAGTTCTTCAGCTCTTTCAGCTGCCAACTGTAAATCGAAATTAATATTAATAACTTATGAAACTAACTTACTAATAATGATAATGCAAAGCACTGAATACATCCTCTTCCTGTAAGGTCTTACTTCTGTGCACGCTTTATAGCACAATATTAATAAATAAATTTTCATCAAAATGAAAAATGTATGTTTTCATGTACCAATTCTTTTATTATTATAAGTTGTTGTTCTGTTAAATTAGGAACACTGTTTGGGTTAATAAATACTATATTAACCATAATTTCTGAATGACTTTGATTGCTCCATATTTTTTATTTCTTGGGTAAGGACCTAAACCTTTAAAGCTATTTTAAATGATAGATTTTACACCTCATGTACAACATCACCCAATAAACTTCTCACTGTTGGGTGTGGGTCACATATAGAAATATTAGGTCATTGGTCATGTCACAAGCTGGCCTAGTGCAAGTTAGCGGACATCTTATTTACATTAGTTGTCATATTACCTGCTCCTCTGCCTCAGCGAAGGGATCAACAAACACCTGCGCCACTTCTATGACTATATCGTGTATTGGCCGGTCTTTGTTGTCCACTTGTATCTGCTCTATCGCGTTCAGAGTGTCAAGGCCGCCCACCAACTTGCCGAATATCGTGTGCTTGCCATCAAGTTGTTTGCATGAACGGAATGTTATGAAACTGAAATGAAAAAAGTCCATACCTCAACTTTTTATAACATTGCTTTGTTAGTCGCTTTGGAAAAACGTGGGGCATGCGAACACAAAGCCACTACTTCTACTCTTGGATAGGGGAGTGCATTTATCATCATCATCACCATCGCCATCAACAAGCTTTTGGCAGGCAATAAACTAATACATTTTTAATTTTATTTATGTCGAAATATTATTTTTCCTTACAACTTTCTTAAGAGGACGAAATCTGAAGGTCTTATTGCTATAATGTATAAATATGTATAAACTTACAATTGTGATCCGTTAGTGTTGGGTCCAGAATTAGCCATGGAGAGTACGCCGCGGCCAGTGTGGTGTAAATTCGGTTTGATCTCATCCTCAAACGGTTTCTTCCAGACAGACTCGCCGCCCAGACCAGTGCCCGTTGGATCTCCACCTTGAATCTAACCAAGATACCTTATTTAGACTACTAAGTATATTCTTTATGGTGGCCATTTAGAATTGATTTATAGAATTAAGTAAAAAAAGCTATGAAGCTGATGAAAGGATACAGGGTACTTTTATTTAATTTGTATCTGCAAATTTATAAAAAATGGATGCAAAATAGGTCAAGGTAGTGTTTATCGAATGCCTAATGTTATTTTATTATGTACGATTGTACTGCGCCTTAAGTGTACGTAGAGACATTCGATTCTGGATCCGATTTAAATAACAATCAAACACTTACCATAAAATTTCTTATAGATCTATGAAACTTGGTGCCATTGTAGTATCCATTCTTGCAATGTTTCATGAAATTGTCACATGCTTTCGGCGTGGCATCACAATACAGTTCGAAATTTAATGGTCCCACATTTGTGACCAGCCTCACGTAACCTGTTGACAAAATTCCATTTCTACCATAGAAATAATATTATGTTCATACATTATTACTTTCTACACCGAAATTAAAAGAAAAGAACATGATAACTTGCAAGTTACAACTGGATGTGTTTGGAACTGTGCATGTCGCGTTTTGGTCCATAATTTGCAGTATAATGAAAAAACTTATTATTTATCAAGTTACAAATGATGAAATAGTCCGCGAAGGAAGATTGTTAAAAAAAAAGACTCTGAGAAACAGAACTCTGAGGGAATCTTATCAACTATAAAATTTAAGGATTGGTTTAATTCAAATAAAATTATTTATGAGATCACCTTTTTTCTTGACTCTTTCGTATATGACATCGTCTTCGCATATGATGGCAGCTTCGTGAGTGGTCTCAGGCACCATGGCAGTAGATGTAAAACTTGCTGCAACCATACCTGTTGAGTAATGGGCTGCATTAAATTTATCCGCGACCTGAAATTGAAATGAGTATATTTTTTATTTATACAATTTTTTCCATACATTAAAACCTTCTGTATTATAGTATGCTGGTATTACAATTACTAATATTATATAAATATCTCAAGATATCAGAGTAAGATGCTAAATAGGAATCACAACCTGAACCCTAGAAGAAGTCTGGTACATCAAACTTCTTTAATCTCACCTTGATAGGCCTAAAAGGCTTCAGCAGGTATTACTATTATCCAGTGAAGGTTTGAATTTTGATGTATGTGATTTACAGTTTTAAAATAGAAATATATGCTTTCAAAATATTAATTCTCTGTGTGGATATGGCATCCAAAGATCTTTTATATTTGTACTGTCATACCTCTTTCTTAGCTTCTTGCTTTTCAGGGGCTTTGTATTCCTTTTCAAGTTCTTGTAATATATCTTTTGTTTCAGAAGAAACAGTTTTTAATCTTGCATGAGGGTCTTTTCTCAGAGCAATCTCTTCTGCAAAATATAAAAATTAACCAAATGAAAAAAGGCTATATAATTTTTCATTCTTATGTACCAAAACATGCAAAATGTTCCAGGATATGCCTTTATATATGTATGTGGAAAAAAAATCAAAAATTACCTTCAGTTTCAACTCTCAGATTATTCTTAACATGATGGAAAGTTGATATATTGAATTTGTTCAAGTTGTTAGGATCTTGTATAGTTATGATGTCACTTCTAACAAATGGTGTGTCATTAATGAGATCCTTCCAGTTCTTTCCTTTGATGTTAAGTTGCTCCACTGCCTCATAAGAATACACATTACCGCTGGTCCGTATGGCCACAATATGAGAGTTTTTAGTAAACTGCTTAAACAAAACTGGACAGTGGTAATCTTCTTCAGCATTTTTGAAAAAGTTGAGCTTGATTAAGGATTTGATTTCAAATTTCTGGAAAAAGGACAAATAAGTTGGTAAGATATTATGTATTGTTGGAATTCACGAAGTTATAAAAAATATAAATAAATTTTATTAGTAATCATGAAAAAAAAAGACTTATCTGATTATATATTTTCAAAATTTCTTTAAAACCTAACCTATGCCTCTACAAAATTCTACCCAGACCATAATACAAATATTTGTTTTGAAGCAGAGATCAAACCCATAGCTTCTTGTTTATCAAGCTGGTATATAGGCAAGTGTACCACTAAGCTGTTCATTTATATTTTTCCTCTCTAGATATTTAATAACAGATAACTTGTTTGCACCAACCTTTCCTGTCACAGGATTGACCTTAAACTTCTTTACAAACTCAATAACAGCTTGCAGTTCAAACACATTGCCATCAGCATCACAGTACGGATCATCATATGGTTGCAGACATAGACAACAGTGGTCAAATGGAAGCCTTTTGAAGCTTGTATCCTCTTCTACAGTTGTGCCTGATCTTTTACCACCATACAAAGTTGTCCATTCTGTGTATGTTAGGTACCTGAAAATATTATTATTTAAATGATAAAATTAAAAATACTTAGAATTCAAATGGTGTATTAAAATCCTTTTACAAATTATCTTTAGTGGATGTCTAACATTTTTGGGTTGTAGCCTGAATCGTCTCAGTTTCAGAAGCGACCCGCGCATAACAGGGAGACGTATATGGATTAATGATAATATTACCACAATATTGGTAAATTATTGGGTTTTAAATATAGTAGAGATTTCAGGCCTATAATACGTCTATTAGGAGATATTCAAATTTAAAAACTAAATGTTCACGTTGTTCAAAATAAAATCGTACTTATAAGTTTAAGATTAATAAACAGCTTTTATAACCAAAAATCATGAAACATAAATGGGACAAAATAACAGCAAATTTATGAAGTTCTCACATTTTATCCTTTTGATGTTGCCGTTTACCCATTTTGGACGCTTATTTGTTTCTGATGTATAATAATTAAATATCAGTTAAGAAGGACCACTTTTGATATTAAACGTCACATAGAATAAGTAAATAATCAATGCGAAAACATCAACAAAATAGCGCTTGAAATTCTTGAAGATTTCAATTGACATTTATTTTCAATGTTGTTGTTTTTACTATTTTAGATGTTTAAGACAAAGGACATGGAAACAAAATTAATGGATCTAAGAATTTTAGATTTCTTAGGGAGATATTATTCAAATTTTATTAAAATAATTCTAAATTTTGAATTATTCAGCCTGTTTAGGCAACAATTATTTATTTTATTCTAAGTTTGATTAGTGGAATTTGTGAAATGAACATACGAAGTTAAGGGTTATCCTGCCTTAAAAAAGAAGATAGCGACATTCGTAATTATTTCTTTCTATTTAACTGGTTTATAATTATAAGTTAAGAATTAACATTTATTTAGGATACCGTAACTAATTATTTTATAGGTATAAAGAAAGCAGTTACTTTAGATTCAATTTGCAAATCTTTTTGTTATAGTAAATTGGCAACCCCTTAGAGGTAGAATTTAAAAAGATAAAAAATGTCGGACAGTGGTTGTGCTTCGTGTAATTTTTAGTAATTTCTTGGTTTTATTTTTACTTAAATTGCTTATTTTAAAGCAATTTTAGCTTAAATACTTGTAATAGGCTAACTGTAAGTATAGAAAATACAATTTTATTTTCTTTAGAAGTATTACTCGATTCATGAGTTGGTGTGCATTCCACGAATTTCAGTGCTTGTTTGTGTTGGTGAGGGTGACGGACAAATGGATGAAATGTGGTAGAAGTTGACCGGAGCTTGGAAATCCTGACTGGAGCGAAAAGAATAGAAGTTTATTATTGAATTAAGGTAAAATTTATGCTGTTGAATCGATTATCATTCGTTTTATGTCTGTCCCGATCTGTGGGAAAGTAACTGGGTGCCTATTTGCGCTTTGCAGTGCGGACAATTTATCACGGAGATTACATTCATATCGTTGCATGTTAATTGTTCAAATTGTGGACGAGTTCTCTTTTACCCAGTCTGTTGTGTATTGGGAGCGATCAGATTCGCTGTTTCGGGTCACTGGTGTGTCGAAAAACTAGTAAATTATCGGATAACGCCAGCCCACAAGATGGCCGACTGTTATTCGTAAGGTACAAAATAAATCTTTTTCCTTCATAATTGACTATGTTTTATTGATTTATATTGTTCCATGAATGCTAGTAGAGATATCATGTGTTAATTTACTTTTTTAATTGCATTTTGGGCTCAACGTGTGCCGTATAAGAATGTCTTTGTTCCCAACATTTTTTTTTCTAGATTCGAATAAAAAACATTGCATATTTTGTACATGCATCCTGAATCATATAGTTTTTGATAACATTTTATAATTTGAACACCATTACATCGCATTTCATTCACAATATCCTAGCAGTTAGTAACATTATCCATCAAAATGCAGTAGCCACTTGAATGCCAAGATTTTCAATGATTTGAAACTTAAAATAAAATCAGAATGATTTAAACAACAATGGGGAACAACAGTGATGGTCACATGCTGACTTGCTAACAAGTGGCTCTGCATTTAAACGGAAAGAGTGGTGTGGTGCTTTTAGATAATGTCGGGTGCCTCTGGTTCATCAGGGAGTGGAACGGGTCGTGGCAGGGGTGTTGCTGACAACAAACCGGACACAAAGGAGAACAAGCCAAATCCAAAGATGTCGAAGGCTCTTGGGACATCTGCAAAGAGAATCCAGAAGGAACTTGCGGAGATCACATTGGACCCTCCACCGAACTGCAGTGCCGGTCCGAAAGGTGATAATTTATATGAATGGGTGTCAACTATACTTGGACCTCCCGGCTCAGTGTATGAAGGTGGTGTGTTCTTCCTTGACATACACTTTTCACCGGAATATCCGTTTAAACCTCCTAAGGTAAGATTTTTATTATATTGATGTAGTTTTCATTTATCAACACATTTCAACCAAACAAAAATACATATTAATCGCAGTCATGTTCCTTGCTGTAATTCAATAAGTCCTGCCTAATATTAAATTTTAGTGGAAGCTATATTTATGGGACATTGCTAATGTTATGATTTTTTTTTATAAAGCGACATAGAATAAACAGTTTGTGTTTTTACCTAATTTATACCATATTATGTAGTTATCCATAACTGTTATTTGTTATGATTTATGTATTTGTAAGTAATATAATACATACCACAAGTCAGACAGTTGTTCTGCAATGATCAACATTCTTTATAATAATACATTTTTTGGGGCAATTACATGTAAATGTATTATATCTAAACTAATTGTCATGGGTTAAATTTGATATTATTGTTGTAAATGTTTAGTTTATCAATGCTTAATAGGTTGTGCTTCTACTTGATAGCAATAAAATAACATTTTATTGGCTTTGTAAGCAGATTGACAAAGTCTTTTGTTTTTAACAATGCATGTAGTGCCATCACTGTAGACTGCACAATAAATGCTTCTTCTACAACATTTAAGTGATTGCAAACCAGGCTTATTTAAATTTCCTGGAGCAAACTGACAAATGGTAAACATAATCAGTAGTTCTTTTCCTGGTATTTAATTGAAGATGTCATTAACCACTGCTCACCTTTTGTTTATATTACAGTTGACAGTTTATTAGCATCTTCTAAAATGTTTTGGTCATCAATGAGATTACCATTATTGATGATGATGTGATTTTGATTTAAATTGTATCATTGTTTACATCTCTTTTAATCACCATTATTTTTCTTAAAATTAGCTTTTTTTTATGTATTCTAGGTTAACATAAACCCATTCAAATTAATATACAGTTGCATATATATTATATCCAATAAATAAGTGCTAGTTGATCAAATAAGTAGGTATCTAAAATGTTGGACCAGCAAAATCTTTGTTGTGACTATAATCAATAGCAGTTCAATGACCTTTCCTCTGTGTACCTGGACAGTGTTCTAGATCTCACCTTAATGTGGAATGTTTGAGTGCTTTTAAAAGTGAATATATTTAATATTGTGTGAGAAAAATACTATTTTGAAGTATGTAATTTTTAAGTATAAAGTATTGAGATTTATTTACTATGTTTTTGCTCATGGAAGCTCTGGTTATTTTTAAACTTCAGGTTGTGAAGTAGTGAACTTATATTAATGGTTTTTCATAATTTTATTATGACTTGGAGTATTACATTACTTCATGTGTTCTTGGTTTTCAAGAAAAAAAAAAAAAATAGAACATTGTCATTATTTATTAACATTAGTGTGTTATGGAGAAAATATTATAAAAACTAAATACTAATATAATATTAGTGTGGAAATAATTCATACATTTATTTAAAGATGACTATGTTGATGTCATACATTAACAATCATTTGATGATATTAATTTGTTGCTGTTCGGAGAGATAAGTCATTGACCTTTGTGTTAATTGTATATTTTGGCTAATATGTATGTTTTTATTCCTCAGGTGACATTCCGAACTAGGATATACCACTGTAACATCAACAGCCAGGGTGTGATATGCTTAGATATACTTAAAGATAACTGGTCGCCAGCACTCACTATATCTAAAGTACTCCTATCAATATGCTCACTGCTCACTGATTGTAATCCAGGTAAGAACTTTTTATTCATACTAGTAATAGCATTTTAGTAATATTTAGTACTTTAGGTTTAAAATGGTTAGTAATTACTGTTGAAGTAAACAAATATTTAAAATTTAGAACCTAAAGAATTTTTCCTATTATTTATTCAAAAACAAAATTAGCTTGATGCACTAATAAACTAAATACCTCAACAAATATTATTATTTGACCCTATTAGCTAAATTCATTTTGAAAATATAAGAAGTTTTAAGGAAAATTGTTTCAACTTTACCCTGCTAGCTGTTTCTCGATGTATATACTTGCCGCATTTTTGCTGTGAAATAATTCAAGAATAACCTCAATAAAACAGCCCCACGCGTGAATTGAACCTAAGACTAACGACAACACTAACTTATTACTTAATATTTTTGAAAATAAATTAATATTTATGTTTATGACAAAAATCAAAATTGCCGTTAATGTTGCCTACAATAATATAGTGTAATATTGTATTCTATTAACGAGTATATAGAATACATGTCTGTATTCCGATATTGCATTGTGCCATTGAGGCGTATTGTGTTTCAAGTTATGGTGCGTTGTTACGTAGGGGTCGGCCGTTGCGTCGCTAGGGGGCGCCCCAATACGGTCGAGATAATCACTGTACTATACCTTATAGATGTATTGTGAACTGCCAGATTTGCTTCATCTGGTGTGAGGGCGTGACCCCTTTGCCCTCGTTGTCCTCTGACGATGTTTATTTTTAAACTTTTGTACCTACTTAATTTGTCTTCACGTACGTGTCTGGGAATGTTCGGATATGTAAATATTGATCGGTTTTATGCGAGAAAAGTCGTTATTTTAGTACTCATTTGCCGTCTCAGTAACAGTGTGGCACATTTAATATTTATTTTTCGTGCGGATTGCAATATAGACTTGCTAAAAAGCGTTGTGCAATTATTTATTGATAATTTCCCGGCTTATGCACATCAGTTTTTTGTATTCTTTACTTGTGTTGATCATATTGAAATAAATGAATGTGAGTGACGCGGTGTTAATGGGTGTTGTTTGTGTGTTCCAGCGGACCCGCTCGTGGGCAGCATCGCGACGCAGTACCTGCAGAACCGCGAGGAGCACGACCGCATCGCCCGCCTGTGGACCAAGCGCTACGCGACATGATGTGCGCGCCCACTCCGCCCCGCCTCGGAACAATCTCTCATACTCAATACCATTCTGTTCTAAATCCATCCTCTTCACTTAAATGTAAGCTTACAATGTTATCCAAGTAACCAGAGGGCCTCCGTCCCTCAACGGCTTATTAATATTTAGTTGCAATTAATGTGATGTCAACATGCTTGTGACGAGTCTGAATTGTATAATTTTAGAGACGAAAGGTTTTTTTAGTTATGAATTGATCGATTTTCTGTTGATGTACCTAGCTGTGTTATTAATACAGTGATAAGTTTACTAACGGAAGTGTATCGTAGGTTTAACCAGTGAATTGAGTCAATTTTGCCGCTCTGACGCGATGATCTCAAACACTCAACTGTTGCTACTTATGTGTAAGTATGTCTGGACTATTGCGATGCGTATTATATAACCGTTTGGAATAAATCGCATGTTGTCTTGTAAAAAAATGGTTTTAATTTCAGGGTACTCTTGAATGATTGGTACAGTTACGTGTTTACTTAGATATTTTTCAATGATTCTCCCCACAAACTGGTAACTTAGCGCTGCCATTTACAGGCAGTTGTTCACTGCCTTGTAAGTATGTGTTCAGCTATATGTGCGTGAATTGAGCAGCTTTAAATGTTTGAAATGACTCGCATAAAGATTCCATTCACATATTAATGTCTTATGGTATTCGTATATAAAAAAACCCTTAAAATCATTAGAATTGTGATCAAAATTTTTGTTACATTTCTTTTGAGATCGTAATGTCTACCGGTTTTGGAAATTGAAATCCTCAACATTGTAAAAACTATGATTTAAGCTCAACTTTATTGATAAAAGATTTGTAAGTTCCTAATGTCAAGTTCATCGTAGCTGCCATTTTTCTAAACATAAAAGTATGTGTATTATAATATAAAGTGATTAAACGATTTACTGTATCTTAAATTTTTTGGTTATGAATTAAACGTTAGTGAGATTTCGTAAAAGTTCAATGAACTACTGTTAGTCAAAAATCATTTGAATGTTAAATAATAATTTAATCAAGTACACTCGATATCGTCGACAATTCACCAATCGCATGTTATTTAGTTTTTCATTGTATTTATTGTAAAATTTATTATTTAATCGACAATTTTGGCTACGAATTCGGCCAATTTGTTTGAGTATGTATTTTTCAAAGCGTTATTTAAATATTCGGAACGTTTAGCTAGGTTTTATATTTGGTCCATTTCTTTAGATTTAGATAGTGAAATTATTTCAAATTTACAACTGGTGATTTTTTAGTTCTTTTTTCGCTTTTTATTGTGCAATGAATAGAGTTTTAAACTAAAACTCGCGAATAATTTGCATCTATGACTAAACTGATTTAACATTAACTATCGTAGATTAGCGTATATAAAACATATTTATTTTTATAGTATTCAACATACGGAATCGTACGTTGCGTGTACACCGTTTTGGGGAAATTCATGTGATCACGTATCGACAATACAGAACTGCCACGAAGTCTAACTCGGAGTTTGCTCTGCCCTTCCTCCCTCGACATTGGCGACGAAGTTTGAATGAGACAAGGTTTATTTGCCCGGAGAAAATGGTCGTTTCGAATGGTTCTTTTTAGAATAGACTGCACTTGCCTGTACACTCGCCAATGTGTGAACATATCAAAGATAATTTGGTTGTAAAATGTCCCGTTTGGTTTATCCGGAATACGTACCGCTGCCCTCTCGTGCCAAATGTAACGGCACTCGGCCTCCGCCCCGACCAGACTCCCGACTTCTCTCAAATATTCCGTTTAGCGTGTAAACAGTTTTTAGACGTAAGTTATTTTATTGTCTAGGTAATGTATATGTATGTCTTAACCTTAGGGGATAGTTACTTAGCGTTGTAATGATTTAGCGAAGTGTATGTCGCGCGTATATGAATGTTTTGGTGATACCCGTTGTGACAAAATGTAATTTTTTATAATTAAAACAAACAATCGGTGATTTCGTTAGTGTTGAAACTGGTGCTGTGAGATTCAAATGCTTGCGACATACAAAAGCACACGTGAATACAGTTGTGTATTCTGGACTGGATGTCATTTTGTCATTGTGATTTTTCTAAGTTATATTGTAATGATTCGAAATGTGTTGCTTGCAAGTCAACAGCTGTATTTTATGCGACTGATGTTCCTCGAAACTCGACGTTCATACTCTGAAACCTTGTAACCATCCTTTGTTACAATTTATATCATGATAAATAGGAGAATAAAATTGTGTGTAACTAGGACACGGATCGCTGTTTCATTGTATCTAACCTATTGTGAATTAAAACTCTTTTTAGATAATGTCGATTTTATTATGTCTCATAATCACCTTACACGTTGAAACGTTACATTGATCGAGTGCGGCTTAATCATAGTGTAATGGTTAAATCGCCTCGGAATCGCACCCTAACAATCGACATACATTTAATAATACAATAATATATGTGCACCACATCTACATTACAATGACTATAATATGAAGAATATATTTCAGAAGATGGATCGGTAAGAAAATACAAATGATTACCACGAGGGCATTTACAAAACCATTTCTATTCGAAAAATCAGTCTTCTACGCTAAGCACACTTGCGAGTCGGTCTGTGCATCCCAGCCTGGACTGGACTGACGTACGCCACGACTTTACATATTTGCCACAATATTTGAGTAGTGTATACAGTTGTAATTCCCTTTATATTCGCAGTAAACTTATAGGTACAATAAATTACATCCACATATACATAGAAAATTGTAGTTACACTTAAATCACAACAGTAAATAATTATAATCTGAAGAAATATTGAGAACGCTATATAAAGTCTAGAGAGAGTGTAGCATCGTCCCGAAGATCTATACGGTCTCGTACTGGCTGCGTATGGAGCGCGCCAGGCAGCACGCGAAGATCACGCCCAGCAACTGGAAATTACAAGGGAAAAAATATAAGTTTCATACACACACCTAGTAAGTTATACCCTCAAGGGATAAAGCAGATATATATTTATTTATACTTTGATTTTCCGTTTAAATATTTTTGTTGTCCACATAAGCGGGCTTGGCAATTGCCGTTGCAGAGGATATACACATACTCAATCGTTTTCCCGAATGGGTAGGCAGAGATACAATTCTCTATATTTTGATTAATTTCCCATGTATTAAGGAGCGACCCTATTACGTTTCTTCTTGCACAATTCCAGACTTCGAGTTGATAGTAAGAATTCTCTAACGGAAACCGTAAAAACAATAGTCTACTTGGGGAACCCTAGTTCTCGTGCTAAGGGACATTTCATGCTTACAATGGCAAATCAATATTTTAGTACTGGAGTTGATTGAAAAAATAAATGTATAATTAGTGTCCGCTTGCAAAATTTCTCTCATCAAATAAAAGAAAAATACTTTCATTTCGATACAAGTAAATAGACATGACAATTACCACTATAGAATGATTTATTTTTGTATGAATATTTTGTGCATACTTTTCGCCTAGAACAAATTACGTTACTTTCTCATCTATTCGCTTGTAATCTTTAATATAACGAATACCACTTCGAAGCTGTGGTTTTGAATCACGTTTCCGAACTCGTGTCCAAACACGTCACGAATATTTATTAAATACAATCTTTGCGGTCTGCGATAGCTGTAATTGAATACTACGAGATGAACTGCACATTACGATTCAATACGCTGAGTTGAGTGAATTTAAAACGATTCAATGATTTGGCAATTCGTTGTGGTTTTGCCATATCAATTTCTGTAAGATAACTTAATTCGTTACGTACTCTGATACGACTAATCGTGGTATTTTTCTTCCGTTTTATCATTACAGAAACAAAACTGTAAATGACAGCAGTTATAGAAGTGCGCCACTAACTCTTCTCTTCTTCTCGAAGTTTACTTTTAGTAGACGCGGGGTCGATCAAGTAAAAATATCTGATTTCAGCTCAGTCGTATCGAATTGATATCCTAACTAACAAAGGCTTTACTTCCTTAGTAGCTCATTTAAGCAAGAACGTCTATATATATTTCTACGAAATTTCGTATATAAACAAACACCAATCTAAAAAACCCCTTTTATCTCGGAAATCCTATAACCATCTACATATTCCCACTAACCTGTACAAGAGCGATACCCAGCCCCACGCCTCCGAGCACGAGCGCGATGTCCTTGAAGTGCGCGACGAGTTTGTCGAGGCAGCCCTCGGCGCGGAACGAGGGCGAGGCGGGCGAGCACTGCGCCGGGCCCGCCGTCGTGATCTCCGCGCTGCGGCAGCACGAGCTGGGGATCGTCAGGTTGTGCGCCGCCCAGTCGGAGGGACTGGTGATGCCGCAGCAGTCCAACTGGGGAATAAAATATACGGAATTACACACACATCATCAGTTAAAGGACGTCCACTGCTGGACATAAGACTCCCCTAAATAGGGAATTAAATCTTAAGATATTAAGACAGAAATTATTTAGGAAAATAATTTTTAATTGTTAGTATTTAACCACTGCGTATGGTGTGTGTCGATAGTGAGAAAAACTAGGATAGGAAAGCTTGTGTGGTTCAAGTCTATAAATCGTACAATTTGTTACCACATTAGTTATCATTAATTACAAATAAAAAATTGAAAATAATTACATAGGCTACACAACATTACATTATTAGAACTTGGATGCTTTTTTATATCATTCACATCCGCGTTACACGTAAATATAATTAGAATTTATCATGTTATGTATGGCGGTCATTTAACAGTTACGATAATATGTACCATACTTTGCGTGAAAGAGAATGAAACGAAATGTTTTAATTTGAGCACTTCAGCCTCCCTTTTTCAATATCGTCGAGCAAAGCAAAAGCAATCGATACGCTTGTAAGAGCAGAGCAACTTTCTATTTCATTAGGCAAATACAGACAGACATTTGACGTGGGGCTGTCGAAGGGCACATTAGCATAGAACGGATGGGTGTCGCAAGAAAATTATTCACAGGCTAACAGACATAAATTAGTTAGATGTTGAATTATATTAATAACATGTATGTATATGTTTTGAAGCAGTGATGGCCTCGAGGTTTGGGCGCGCGGTCGAGAATCTCGGCGGTCGCGGGTTCGAACCCCAGGCACACACCTCTGACTTTTCGAAGTTATGTGTGTATTCAAATTGAATTATCACTTGCTTTAACGGTGAAGGAAAACATCGTGATGAAACCTGCACACCTAAAAAGTTCTTAGGAATTTCTTAGGTGTGTAGTCCGCCAACCCGCACTAGGCCAGCGTGGCGGACTATGGCCTAAACCCTCTCAATGGTAGAGGAGACCCGTGCTCAGCAGTGGGCGTATATGGGTTGATGAAGAAGAAGAAGATATGTTTTAATTTTCCATTAAATTAACAAAATATTTAAAATATTTTCTTTTCCTTAATTTCATTAAACAATACAAAAGAAATTTATAATAAAAATTTCATTAGTATAACGTTTATTTACTTTAAATAATATTAAAGTATGTATTAATTTAGTAAAAACAAATTAACATGAAATAATTATTATTGTTCGTGGTAACAATCCGGCCGCTAGTGGTTTAGATGTGGTTGATAAGTTGTTAGTTTTTACACAATGTACTGCTATTTACCATTGTAATCACTAGCGTGAATAAAACATGTCGTTTTTACAGATAGTAAGTATTTCCTAGGATCAGACAAAAACACATTCGCTATTCAAATAATTACTTGCAGCCACACACAATTTTGTGACCGCACGTTAAGTTCCTTTGTCTAAAAAAATATTTGGAAGAGTGCCCAAAAAATAGTAACAAGCTCGCTTGCTACAAGCGGCTTAAAAAATAAAACTGGCAATACGTGACTGCACAAACGATCTTTGCCGACCTTTTGGAGACACTCCTACTTACGATGGGTAAAATCCATTTTCAACCAGATCAAAGAATCTAGTATATAGGCCCTCATCTACAGGAATAACATTGCCCTGACACACCTCGCGCTGAGTTTAAAAAAGTCATAATCGATGTATGTTTTCTCAGCAATTTGTAATGGCAACTGTTTGAGCCGTTATTTTTAAAAGTATTTAAATCATAAAATATTGAAATCATAAATGCATCATACGTTTTTACAATGATCAGAAGTCATTGTATTGCGCAGAATAGATGTGCTTGTTCATTTAATACTGGTGCATTTAGCTGTACCTAGAAGCAATGACTTTACGTAACGATTCAGGTACAAGGGGATGTCCTTGTTTAATTGTCGTGTATGACCAATTAGGCTTTAGGAAAAATCAACATGACGGTCTCGCTAACACACCTGTTTCTATTTGTTTAGCTGTCATTTCGGATTTAAGCGAATGAATAGACATGGTACGAGAAACCTTGAATGCGCTTCGTTTTAGAAAAATCATTATGTACAAATGTCTATTGTCGAATTGCCTCATAGCTATGCTGGCTTCATTTTGGTTCATTCAACTTTTTTATGATTTTTGCTCAGACATTATTTTACTTGTGATAGGTACCTACAAGTGCAATTAGCGAGTAAAAACGTGATAATAAGTTTGTTTGTTGTTAGATTTTCGCGACTGCTTCTTCCTAAAAGTTGTAAACAAATAGTTTATACAACAAAATCCTATGAAGTTTTTACTCATCTTTCATATTGTAATCAATAATTGCCACTAGACATGGTGTAGTACTAAAAAATACTATAATTACGACAATGAAGAGTCTACTGTTTTCTGTACACTTTTTTAAAGGGAACATCTACCATGTCATTAATTAGAACAGGTTAGGTCGAATAGGATCATATTCCGGAAGCATCTAGTATAGGAGTCTTTTTCTAGATAGTCACACTATAATCCATATTATAGTTACGACAACGCATATTGTAATTATTTTCAGGAATCGAGAAGGAATTTTGTCTATAGTTCTCTGTATCGTGTTCTCTGTAGGTATCTTTCGACTTAAATTCTTATAGCAAATGAAAATTTAAGATTCGCAGGCTTCTTAACGACATTTTGCTTAATCGTTCAAGTGATCTAGTATGTACGAAAACAGGTAAAAACTGCTAAAGTAAAATGACCTTTATATGTGAAACGAGAGTTTTCCCTTCCCGTTTGATACCTACAATTATAGTATGATTTCATAAATAATGACTGCAATACAGACTTAAAAAAATAACACCAATTTTTGGCCAAGTCGAGCTAATATTATGTGGAGATATGTGGTGCGTCTTTTGATGATGTCTGTCAATAATGAATCACAGCCGCTTATGATATTTTCAGCCTTAAATCAAGCATATAAATTATACGGGCATTTAATAAAACCCCGCCATTAAAAAAGTGTGTTTCATTTTATGTTGGAACACTAAAAACATTCGTGAATGTGATAGTTTCGCTAATAAATGTCGCGTATTTGATGTGTAAAGTGATTTTATGATTGTATTCATGTAGACTTGTGTCGCCATTAATGCTAAATAAAACTACCATCTTCGAGCTGTAAACTAAAAACTGAACGTAATTTTATATTAAGTACATGTGTACATCTCCAAGGTTCTATCTATTTCCATGCCAAAAATCTAGCGGTTTAGTCGTGAAATCGTTGGCGATAAATGGACAGGGCTACTTTCACATTTATTATTGTAGTAATATCATCATTATCAGCTTACGTCGTACGTCCCATTGCTGGGCACAGGTCTGACGGGGGTTAGACCTTAATCGGTCGACAAGCACTTGGCCAGCGTAATACCTAAAAAAATTCTAAGAACTCTTAAGATGCCTTATGATATTTTCCTTCACCGTTAAAGTACGTAACAACTTATTTTAAATACAAACGTTACTTATAAAATCTAACTTTTAAACTTCGAAGCCGTCACTGCTTCATAATTTTTGATGTGGATAGTAAAATAACAGGAAGTGCAATATGAAATCTAGATGCTTCAAAACGATAAAAATCTTATTATGGCGACTGTAAACCGACACTAAACAAATATAAATCAAACAAACATGATTTGAACCAACGATCGTTCATTTTACAGTCGGCTTATCGCCCGCCACGCCACAAAGCATGATATTGTTAATATTTTTATGAGCCATTAAACACTAATTTTACTTTTTGAAATTTATAGCTCCTAATAAAACATTCCCTACATGAAAGAGAGGAACTGTATAGACCAGGAGTTATTAATTTTGTTGGTCATCGAAAAATAAAGAGCAGTTTTAAAGACTGAAGATAATTCAGAAGATTTTATTTGTCTTCGAAACCGCGCGTTTTATTTGGCGTATATATTTAAGTTTAAAGCGGTTTATATACTGAGAATAGCTGGGACACACACGCCGGGTTATTCACAACAATGTGGCGATAAATGGAAGGATGCCAAACCAAGGCCGTCGCGATGTTTGTCACAGATAGCTGCAATGGACTTTTGTAGAGGGAATATTTCCCTTACACTATATTTATTTTAGATGCGGTTTACTATTAAAGAGTCACATGAAGTATAGAGTTAGTGCAGATTATTTTTAGAAGTCATAAATACGAAGTTTTTTGAATTTTGGTAAAGGCGTAAATACTGTTTATCATACTTTTAAGTCTAAATCAGCGAATAGATCATGACAAATTTTACCTGTAGTTGCCTTTAAAGTAACATAGAATCCTGATATAAACTGTTCTAAACTCAGGGAAATAAGTTGTCGCACGATGTTTTATTAAATCAAGATCAGATAATTCAGCACTTTAAACTTTAGTTAAATAAAAGCAATATTTTAAATCACACACACAATTTACTAAATGATGCCGTCGATATTACCGCTTCTTATTTCACATTCACCCTCTCAACTACTTTGGCACAAAGCCTGTTCAGATAAGCAAGGGAAATAAGATGAATAATCCTGCTGAAGCTGTTGTGGAGTCTTATGTATATATTTGACGAGATTGTGCAAGCGTTAGTGTTGCACATGACACCGGTCCGCGCCGCCGCACATCACACCCTTATGTAACGCGCATTGCGACCACCATTGTACTATAAAGCCGATTGCAATTTTATTTGTAATCGCTGTGCATATTGCAAACTCAATGCATTTGAATATTCATTCACATAAAGTCTTTTTACAGTAGTGATTGTCTCAACCATAATGACGTTTTTTTGCTATATTTCGGTAACGCCATTTTTTGTCGTCTTTATTATAAACTAAACCCATTTCCTTAATGAAACCATTTCGTATCCGACATCTGTGGTCCAATCCGGTTGTTTCATTAATCAAAAGCAAACAGAAAGCAATCGAGATCTTCATCGAGATTTTTTTTCTTTTAAAATCTCCTTTCATGGGTGAAATATATAAAAGTGGATATTTATTTTGGTAATGTTTTAACATAATTGCTCCATATAAGTAATGGTACTTACATCGCTCTGGACGATGTCGAAGGTCTTGGCAACGTCCTTGTTGATGGGGTACTGGTCGATGGTCTCGTTGAGGTGGCGGACGATGGAGCTCTCCAGATCCTTGTGCTTCATGTAGCCAGCGATGCCCACGGCCATCTCCGCGATGAAGATGATCAGGAGGAACACCGAGAACTGCGGAAAAAATGTCTATAATAAGTTGAAGTATTTTCGTGCATTAAAATCAAACAAAGTACACCCCAACAGCAATGCATAATTTTTGAGATTACACTAGGATACAAGTTTCATGTCGTTGGTACCAGAATAGACTTTTCAATCTTATAAACAACCATCTTACCTACCCCGTCATTGAAACTAACATTCGTGGGCTACACAGACATTTGTCTCAGTGCGAGGATTAAACCAATGATCTTTCGTAGCAAAAGTTAGTGTTTAGCCGTCTACACCACAGTGGTTATCAAATTGTTTTAAGATGATCATTAATATGAAACAGTTCTGTTAAGTAAATGGTGTTTGTTTAGATAAGTTGACAATAGGTACAGCGTGAAGGTAAAATTAGAGATTAGAAACGGCGTAACTCATTGCAAAAGGCTGTTCAATATTATTTATGGTTAAATTACCAACGAACGAATTGTCAGAAAGTTAAGAGGTAAGAAATTGTCGCCAAGTATAATATTAATCCTTGATAGAAAACAATGCCTTTTTTTAGCCTGACAAGCTTTGTTGTTTTGGGTAAGTTTTCGGAATTGTGTGTATTTTTACGAACATCTTTGCACTTTGCAGGTGGAAACAGATAATCTAGTGACAAACACATAGTGTTATCATTCATTTTCACCAATTACCACAATTATAAGTGCATGTTCCAAACGTTGGTGGGTTTTGAAACGATTTTATAGGATCGGAATAAAATGCAACGCAGGTGAAAGGTACGGACTGGTCGTGTCGTACGTTGAATCATTAGCGAACTGCATAATGCATGGAACATTGTGAAATATATCATGACGACGCTAAAATCATCTGCTGAGATGTGCACTGCGAAGTGTGTCATTGCGTACACACGTATAGCAGTGCAAAACTCTAGCTAGTATTAAACGCTAGTAACATACGCAAAAAAACAATTTAATCATGTTTACAAGACAAAGCACTATTGAGCGCTCAATAACTGTTTTCATATCTTATTCAAGTCTTATGATCATTTAGTCTTTTCAAGTATTGGATTTTGAATCACGAAATTAGTAACATTACATCATATTAATACTCGAAAGCTCTCTATTACGTGTAAGGCAGATTATAAAGTTCAATCTCCGGACATGAATGTGGATCTGCACTGTTTTTACATTATTATTAATAAAATAAAATACTTTAAATTATATAGCGATAATAGCACTACGGCATAAATTTTAGCCTGATAATGATTGTATGCACTTTAGTTGTGAATCAGTCAGTGCAAATAAATTGCATTGGTTATAATGTACAGACGCAATCTGTAGGAATTTTCCTGTCGTAACTTCTAATGGAACGCATTGATATCGGACTAAACATTTTTTTATTATATTTGTTTCGATGAAAAAGTTTAATTCTATAATTTGATTCATTCGGTAAGCCCAACAATATCCACTCAGCAATGCTTAAATTCTAAGAAAATCCAGATTGATTATATTTTTGGAAATATATCTTCTTCTTCATCAACCCCCTTTCTTCTTCTTCATCGCCCACTGCTGAGCACGGGTCTCATCTACCATTGAGAGGGTTTAGGCCATAGTCCGCCACGCTGGCCTAGTGCGGGTTGGCGGAAGATAAATGGCGGATAATGGATAATGGCGGAATAAGTTGGCGGTAATTAAGAATATTATGGAGAGATAAAGTAACGAACCTGAAAGATGAACATCTAAATTTTCTGAGTCTAAGTAAGGGGCAGGTTTGATATCACGTAAAAATGTAGGGTGATAATCGTGAATAAATGATGCAAAATTACAAAAACATAACAGTATTTTCTATTTGGATTTGGAACAAGTTTACAAAGTCCTTATGACTATTATAGAGAGCAATTATTTATAAATTGTTAACGTAGTTTTTCACGTTTTCTAAGCTAACATTAAAAGAACAGTCATTATTTTATCATTCCGCTGTATTTCTACTTGACGAAATAGAAATGTTTTAAACACATTGGCTTGAAGTTAGGTGATCGAAAAAATCATAAGGAAACCTTCATTCATCACTCGCCCAAGATGTGACAGCGTTTAATAAAAGTTTTTAAAATCTGCATGTTGAATCTTGATTCTTGAAACGGCTGTATGTGGTATGATACTTGCGGATCACATATTGATTAAATATTTTTGTAGAGGCAGTAAAAGCGCAGTTTGGTATGACCCGGTAACCTACTTAAAGCAATCTCATCCAGTCTCGGCAAACAGAATTAAACTCGTCTATATAAGGACATAACTATTGTATTTACTGTACGAGCGTCACGCCGCGTAGAATTGATTGAACTTGTTATATCGGTTACAAGCATTACTTTACACTGTATATATCTTAGGATTTAAGTGGAAATGTGAGTGTACTACTTCAATGATATTGCTTACATGCCATATCTAAGTGTAACTATTAGTCAAAGTACGATTCACGTTTCAAAGCCAAAATAATAGCAGTGTTATTACAAACGAACGCATCCATCAAAGTAAGCAAATAATTTATATCATTAGATAAAGTCGAATTAACTCTTAATTTCGTCATATAAAAACATTAAAATCCCCAACATATTTTACTTTGTTCGTATGTAAGTAATCTGCATCGCTATGGGGTGTAATTTAATTCGGGCAGTTAATCATTGACACCACATTGTTTCGTTTGAAACCTTACTAATGAGGAAATTGTAACACAGAATTAGCTACTAATCTTATACATTATCCTAGTATCGTTCACCAATCAATGAATTTAAGTGAAGGACTAAAAGTAAAAGTTTTCCATAAAGATTAAGAGACTGGCACATTTTTTTATATAGTAATACGTTGAGTAATGTGAGTTCACAAAATAGGCGTATAGGTAACACTTATCATTTTTTTATTTATGATCAGTAGATATAGTGAAATAAATGTGGAGATATTCCTAATACGTATCCTAGAAGCGTTATCGATTTCTAATGCGCGCATTTTGTTTGATTTATTGATTTCATTTTATCTTATCAGAGAAATACACAAACATTAATGATTACATGTCTCCTTCGATTAATTTAACTGCCTATAAGTACGCAATGTGTTTATTTCGTCTGGGTATTGCCTAGGTTGCACGTGCTTCTTGGAACGTTACTTTCTATTGGTATATGTTTTCTCGTTAGTACCTACCTCAAAGATTGTTAAAAATATTTACAAATGTAAATCAATAAGATTTCCCACAATTGGTTACCATCGCTGCAATGAATTAAAGAGTATATTTACGTTATAAATATAATTTGTTTCACGAAGACTAGCCACACAAGATGCTTTTCTAAGGAGGATCAATAAAACGTGCCATGGAGGCGAGACAAGCAAGTAGTTACTATAATACGTTCATCGTCTTCTATTCATCCACTCACGCTCCCTCCGCCACCCTATTTAGAAAGTATACAATTGTGCAAGGCAGAAGTTATTCTATTTATCCGTTCACTTATATTGTTTGCCACGGGGTAAAAATGTTCTTCCTAAGTAATTAAATCATAAGTTAAAACTTACAAGTTACAACCAATTTCTCATCAAAATAAACAGAAATTAATCTGCTGTAACGATTTTGATGGTTCAAGTTTAGTATTCCAAAAAGGCATTGTGAGGTATGAAGTTGCTTGCGGATGGTAGAAAATTCCTAGGCTTATTTAGAAGATTTGACAATAGTTCATTGAGTTATTTAATATCGCGGCATAGTGACAACATCAGACCTGAACAAACGTAAGCGTTGTTGTTCAATAAAAGTATCTGTGTATGCGATAATGTATTAGATAAATGTTAGACGCTAAAATGAACAATCATTAGTACTTGGAATATGAAGGGTAAACTTATTCGTTGTCCCGACACTGCCTGTATTTAATGATGTTTCTGGAACATGTTTTATGTATTTAGTATAAAAGTTTTCCGTACCGCAACAAACCGTAATCCCAGTTTTATTTTGCGGCTAGTAATCCAGCTAAAAGTTTGCGTGACGTCAACGAACATTGAGCTGAGTAATGTTTTGTATTTCAGTAGCGTACGCACTTACGCCTATGTTCCCTGATGGAGAATGCATTTCCACACCCACATTTTCCCAATTGTGTTTATGTGCCAAGTAATAGGGGGCGCGTATGTTTTTGGGTACATTTTAGATTCCGGGCTGCTTTTGAGATTATTGTGAAAGAAAAACTTTTTGCCCTTCACATGGCTACTTGTAAGTTGTAACGCAAGACCGTTCTATGGAACAATATGGATGTGACTAAGATGACACTAATATACACGACAGCCCCCGTGGCGCAGTTGGCTAGACACCAGCTTGCGAAACGAGAGGCCGCGGGTTCGATCCCCGCACCGAGACAAATGTTTGTGTGAACCACAAATATTTGTTTCGGGTCTGGGTGTTTGTGAGACCGAAAAAGTCTCTCGTAGTGTCTAATACCCACGACACAGGTCTTGGAACCTAGTGTGGGGTCAGAGCTATGTGACTGTTGGGTGTATTTATTTATTTATTATTTTTATATGGTAATCATTTTCTACTGACTATAATTTAAAATTAATTTATATTTAAAATCCAATTGTGCAACTTTATTGACAAACATTCAAGTACCTGATAACACGAACCTAGATTTCCTTGAAAGGAGCGAATAAGGAAGTGAGCGCAACGATATAACTACATTTAGTGTCAGATATTCACAAGAGATTTCACATCCCGACTGACGTGCTTGCAATTCATAAAGAATACGAATAAAGTGATCTATTATTGTCCCATTCTATTTCAGCAAGTTTAGAACCTGACCTGATTCTCTTCAATTCAATTCGCCCACTCTAAGCCAATTTGCCACTGGGTCGTTTATTTTATTTTTTGTGAGACGTGCTGATTCCAGTGTTTGTCTAAATATAAAACATGATGTTTTGTGTTACACATTGTCTTATAAAAACATTGTTTTCGCTGATTCGAGGTCTACTACTCTCTACATGTTTTTTTATGCATTACAATGAAAACAGAATTTACATTAATAGTTACTATAATGTATGTAATAGAAACTACGTTCTTAAAAGAGGTAAACACAATACTAGATGTGAAAAATTTAAAGGCAAATTTAACAATGGCCAATGAGATAATCTGTTTGTAAATCTGGATTGTAAGTAAAAGAAAAAATAAATTGTTTGTGCGGTTGCTAACCAGCTAAAGTTGTAAGCCGGTGTTTCTAAATCATGAGTACCCACCTATTTCTTCAGGAACTAACTTACTTTTGTACCGCAATGATTAATTAGCTTTCGGTTTAATTACCACACAAGTTACTGAAGACATGACATAGCGATGACTGTCTAGCATGTATGAACTTAATCATCAAATAATTTATTTCTAGAAAAATGGCTGATTTCATGGGTGCTAGTTGAATCACAAGCCAGTGGGTATTTTCGTTGCGACTGAGTCACGGGAGATAACGTTGTTTGTCGGACGCTGCAGTGATGGTTGTAGTATCGATTTTTATTATCTGTTTTTCTACGACGGTCGTTAACCGCTTATTAGCGGTGTTCGAGGATAGTCTTCGACCGTATAATTAAATCTCATTAATGATTAAGCGGTCGAAGTTGCAGTTCTTTCTATATATGTTGATGTACAGGTATTCCAAGCATGGGTATTGAGTGCGACTTTTATCCCCATATCTAGTTGGTCAGCTGGTATTCCGTTGCAAACAGGAAGGCTTAGGTGACAAATTCAAAGACCTCGTAGAAAAAAGAAAAATAAATAAATAAAACCGGTATGACACACACATTAGTCAGAGTAGTAGTGTCATTTCGTCAAACTCTATTTTATACCTATATGTAAAACATAATGGACGAAGGTAATCCGCTGTGAAGCTATAATTATTCTTCTATTACAATATGGTCCGTTAACCAGATATACATCTTACGAATGTTATTAAGGTTTGCTTATAGCTCGTAATTCTTTTATTAAACCAATACGCGATCAATTTATGCAATCGATTTAAAAGACAATAACCACTAAAGAGACAGTTCTATTAATACAAATGCATACTTCTATCTAAATTGATTAAGGTTATGTCAAAAAAATTAAAAGAAAGATATTAACCAAAATGTTTTAAGCAAAAAAGCATATCGAAATGTACGAGTAGTGCGTAGAAATTTCATCTGAATACAATTTATAATTTACGAAAATCCACTTAGATACACAATTTTATACAAAATTTTGGCATATAATATGATACAAACGAAGTGCAAAAACATATGTAAATCAAAAATAATCTCGCGATAACCAAATCACGGTTTATTGTTTCAAAACTTGTTTATCTATAAAGTTGTTATAACCAAAATCCACGCCGGAAAGTAACAATTTTTTAAATTTGTTTCAGCGCCGTAATTAGGAAACTCATGATTAAAGCTTTGTAAACGTAATTAGTAATTATTGTATTACGTCCGCTCACTGTATTTAGTTAGACATACGCCTACACTAGTCACGATTGTAGGAAACCCGCCAAATCGTACTATTTAAAGAGAATGTTCGTTTACTATAATTTAGTAAATGTTAATGGGAAATATTAGCAAAAATTGTTATTAATAATATAATGAACATGTTTAATTAGATTTATTTGGGTTGCACGAATAACTAGGCCGTAATATAAATCATTCTCATAGGCTTATTGATTGACGTGGCACATTGTTATTAACACAAAATCAGAGATATTTCTATGTAGCAGTGTAAATTCGTAATTTAATGTTGCACGCTGTATTATGATAATTCTATGGACACGACGAAGATCGGACACCTTTTATTGGACCTTTTTTACTGGTATTGGCATTTAAAACTTGACCGAACAAGTTAGGAACATCCATAATTTAATTGGATAGTTATCACTAATGATAAGTTCTAGGAATTATAATAACAGGACTTAAATATTACTAATGATACAAGAGTTTCGTTTTAATACAGACATAATACAACTTAGATTTGCTGTTAAAATTTGTATGTTTTTGTATTTCATTCTTATGCAGACTTAGCTCTTCAACTCTTATTATTATTTGCTTGTGTTTTCAGTTTAATCAGTACAATTTTGCCACTACTGCGTAATATATAGTAATGACTCAAACGCCATTATAAAGAATGACGGACGTAAAACACTGTTAAAATGACACATTTTAACACGCATGTCTTTACGTGGGAGACACAGTGGACTAGTGACTGTTTTTATCCATAATAGGTGGATTTGAATAGTAAAGCATCGTTGTGACTTATAAACAAAAAATTACATTTTTAACTCAAAAAACCTATTTCAAGCATCACATATTGCACCAATAATTAAATGCGTCGCATTCTACATAATGTTTAACGAACTATACAAATTATTTGACACGTAAAAAATAATATAGTCTACAATAAATTCGCAGACAACTCGCCGCAAGTTAGTAGCATAACCTGTTATCTGACAAGAATTATTACGAATGAATGTAGCAACCGTTTCTTTTTTGCATTGGATGTGTTGTAGGAGCCAAACGTGTACGCGTGTGAAACATTTTGTATACTAAACGTAAAAACTACTATCCTTAGTATTTATTTGTGCATTTAATATATTGCGTAGAATAAGGACAGACATCTCGTAGTAAAAGACATTCAACCTGCATTTATCAGTTGCTCTTTAAAGTGCGCTGAAGTCATTAAATACTTTTTTTTTATAAAAAAAATATGCGACGAATTAATAATGAGCAACTGGAGCGTACGAGGCCAAAGTATACTTTCACTAAGTGGTCATATGATCTGAATAACGATCTTGTCGGAAAAGCCTTGATTTTTATTACCGATGTATATCGACTCTACAGCCATAAAATGAGCACCAATCAACAATTTCATACCATTTGTTCTACGTTTTATTGGTTTGCCTTTAAATTATAAGTAAATAAATGTACTCAACAGTCGCATAGATATTTTTATCCTCACACAAGATACAAGTATTGTTTCGTGGGTATTAGAAATTACAAGATACTTTTTGTTCTTACAAACATCTTAGACCCGAAACATACATATGTTTGCAAACCACATAAAAATTTGTCTCGATTCGGGGATCGAATCCACGGTGTCTCGTTTCGCAAGCTGATGTGTAGCCAACTGCGCTACAGGATTGTCGACATATTAAAACTTTCAAATTGTGATCTTGACATAATCTTTATTCAGGTATTTGTTATCTTTTTGAAATCAAATATTTTTTACCACACTAAATTATGTATTCAAATAGTATTGACATATAGAATATCTATTTTTAAATCAAAACAAATTAAATCAACGAATATTTGATAAATAACGCATTATTAATAAAAACGTAACCTTCACCAACAAATTTACATACACCAGCAACATTTCGACGCCTCGTCGACCCACTACCAAATGGATTCTGACATGCGATACATATTCACATTGATCGGAGCTTGCATTAATCTAGTATATAGATAACACGTTTTTTGTCCCAAATATAATGCAGCGTCGGTTATTTTATATGACCAAGTTCCGGGTAGTAACCCATTAAAAGCCTTGAAGAGATCGTTCACTTTAGACCGCGATCGATTTTACCACCAGACGGAGAGCGGGCGTCGCTTCCTACAAATGTACATGTGAGACATACGGGTAGTCTAATGTTTTCATACGGTTCTTTTAACTTCGCTTCATTTCGTGTTTGGTTTTACGGGAGTAAGGCACGACAAAATATTTATAGTATGTTATAGGTGTATGAGGAATACTAATCTCTTATTCTTTCTATAAGGAAAACTTTGCATTGCTCCTGCGTAGTTTGTCTTAGTAGATAATATAAGTGTGTGGTGGATTTAGTAGAGTGCCGTAAGGCATAAAAATGGTCAAACCTCGGAACCCAGGGCCAGTCAATGAATCTGTATATCAAGTATGAGACTGCATTATTAAAACCTCAAATAAAAAAGTTAAAAAAAAAAAATTGACCGATCTCGATTTACAACAATTTTTAACAACAATTTACTGAAAAATGAGAGACGGAAGGGAGAAAAAGTCTTTATAGTGAAAAATTTAATTTTATTTGTAATAAATTATATGTGCAGAGTAACTTCAATGTTAATTTATTAGATTACCGTAAAAAATAAGTTACAAAAAAAAATATCATTAACTATTCACATTGTTACATCATGAACATTATTGTCGTCGTCGTCGATCTCGTTGATATAGATTGTAGGTGAAGGATTAGTGCAGCTTTCACCATTGCGTTCTAAGCAAGCTGCAGTGCAGTTTAATCCACTTTTCCTGCACCCACAAGATGCTCCACATCCTGTTTTGCATGAGCAAAAAATAATTTTTAATAAAGATTCTGGAGCTGGTCGTTGCGTCATTGTTTGCGGTGTCAATATTCCGCATTCCAAGCCATGTTTGAACTTGCAAAAATACTCTTTTAAGTTTTAGTACAAACGCCCAATTAATTCAATATTTCGTCAATGCGAATATTGTTGCTCGAAAATTCCTTAATCACACGCAATAGCAACAAAGGGCAATATTGGCGTTGGTGACTTGAATTTCCTCAAGTTGCCAAAATCCAAAATGTGGAAAAAGCTCTTAAAAAGGATATTTCTCATTTCTTAAATTATGAGCTTTGCAGAGCAAAAACGTGATCCCTTATTTTTTTCAAAAATTCGATCGAGTGAAACATAAAAACAGCTGGATGGATTAATTTGGCACTTTGTAGGATTTTTGTGGACATATTGAACTGTAAAACGCACACTTAACATTATTGGTTTTCACAATATTTTCGATCCAGCGCTCGATTTTCCAAAACACCACCTAAAGCTCATTTTTTGATGCATTTTCAAATTTATGTAACAAGAAGAATTCTTGTTTTTTCGAAAAAGTAGTAGCTGGTGGTTAAAGGATATTTATTCAAATTTTTGAAACGCACCTTAAACTTGGTGTACAATTATTTGTTGCTGAGATATCGATAATTAAAGACAAAAGGATCCTTTTCCATTTGTAGACTGATATCTTGGCGAGAACTAAACATATCGAGGTGTTAAAAGATAAAAATTAAAGCTAAATAAACAAAGTATCCGATCTTTATAAGGTTTAAGCAAGAACATTTTTCTCCACGCCCGTATGTAAAAAAAAAGAAGCATTAAAAATTTTGAAATTGTTTTGTTGCTGCTTTTCCTAAGATTACTCAAAAACCACTGATGCTACAAGTTTTTAATGTGTTATTCCAAAAACTAGAGACTTGGAGCTACAATTTTCTTTTTTTAAATTTCCTGTACGACCATTTTTCACGAAGTTATGGCCTGTTAAAAAACGCCCAAAAATTTTGATTTATTTTTTGATCCTTTAATTTTTTCCAGTAGTGTATTTTTCGGAACGAAAACAACAGCTACGTATTAAGTCTAGCAAGTTACAACGTGTACCTACTATCCTGTGAGGGCCCGCCATGAACAATACCGAACAGCAGCTGTTATCCCCTCTATTCTCCAACCCGACCTTCATCGGTATACCTGCAGTCCCTAAAGTTCCAAGATCAAGTTTTCAAGTTTGTAATAGTTGTTATTTTTAAAATATGACTTTTGACTAATATAAATCAATTAAAACTCCAAAAAATTAATAAATGTTTATAATAATAAAAAAAAAATTGAGAGCGCGAAAAAATTTTTTTTTAACATTTTTCTATATACTATTAAAAACATATTTTCAAGGTTTATATTAAGATTCATTGACTGGCCCTGGATTCCGAGGTATAAACCTTACGGCGCTCCACTAATTATATTTTCTTATTTCTTTGACTATTTGACCACATTCTTTATTTTAAACGAGAATATTCAAATTTCTGAATATCTTAAGAGGGTGACGTCAGACTCGTCTCGTCATAAAATCCTTAGCCAAATACTTATCATCCACTTGCTCCGACTTTGTGTAGGTGTAAAATAAAAGTAAATAAGAAATTACTTTATGTTGATAAAGATGGACATACTTTAAACGCCGAAATTATTGTCATTGTAAAATGTAAATACATACGTTAGTACGGAACGTAAAGTTTTTTTTATAACAGGTAAGTTGAATGACCATCGCAGTAAGAGCGAGAAAAAAAACTTAGTAAAGATGTAAAGTAAATAAAACTTATAGTCTTAATTTGTAAAAAAAGTAGTCAACCGACATCTATTCACGATTCTGTGTACGTAAAAGATTGAATAGAAGCCCTAGGCGGTTAGCGAAACTCATGCAAATAGAAAAGGTTCAAAGGGCGTTACAATTTAGCAGATATACGGAGATGCGTTCGACCGTCGTGCCGAGGTTCATGCTACACCGACCTTTTCGCCACGTCTAAAGCAATTCATGTTATACGCCCATGCACAATTATAGCAAGAAGTTGTGATTAAAAGGTTGTAGTAAGGTTACCCAGTCTTTACTTATTCTACGAGTCGTCATTACCATAACGTCCTACTGCCAGCAGTAATCCGTATCCAGATACGGACTTCCTCTATCATTGGGGGTTTAGGTCTTAGCCCACCCCGCTGGTCTAGAGCGGGTTGGCGGACAATACACCTAAGAAATACCTAAAAACTTTTAGGTTTGCAGTGTTCATAACTATATTTGCCGATAAAATCAGTGATAATTGGAGTTATGACAAAATATGCTATAGAGTAAAGAAAAATGAGCAAATTTATGAGAGTGCTGGTATCCCAAGAAACAAGATTGAGCCCAATGATATGCTTCACTAAGTGGTATTAATTACTGTAGAGGTTAAAGTAACAATTGATTAAATTGATATAAAGATTGAATACAATCCGGTAATAAGCAAAGAATTTATGTAAAATATTTGCAGTGTTAAATAAACTACAAGTCTTTTTAAAAAAGTGTCTTCAATTTGCTGTTTGCTGTCAACAGTAAGTAAACTAAAAACACGAAAAAAGGACTAAATGTCACAGCCTTGAACACAAAAACATGAAATTCCAACAATGGCTACAAAACAAAGATGTCTTTGTTAGATTCGTACCATTTCGTCAGTGGCGTAATGGACGCCAGTTGAAAGGATGTTTCCATTTAGCGGCATTAAGACGCGCCATGTCATAGGTCGCAGGTTCTGACTTCATCTCATCAATTGTACGAAGACATGACCCGGTTAATGGCTACGTCACTATCACTCGATGTTTGTTTGTTTTGCGTATCGACACTTACAACCTTGGGTAATGACCTGTGGTGATAGTGGCATGTTTTATTGAATAGTACGTTTCTATTTTTTACTTTTACTATGATTTAGTTATGGACTCATGATTTCCAGCTAAATACATAGGTGAAGGAAAGCGAAAAAGGAAGTCTTACTGGGATGTTTTAAATGAGATGTAATGGACAGACGGATGTTATTCTTGTCTATTGCCAGCGTCAAGGCAGTTTACTTTAGGGTGTAGTAACGCGAAAATAAAAACCTGTTTATTTTTTTACCGACTCTACACCTAATGAAAAATTTGTATTATCTCGTAAATGTATCTCGTGAATACTTATAGAAACTTAAACGAATACAAAATCCTACTTTCCACAGAGAAATTGCCTGTCTCCATATGAGCTACATGTATGTTTGGTAAAAAATATCTTAAAACTCAGCTATAAATGTTAACTTATTCCCTAAAGAGCGGTATATTCTGGTGATAAAGTAACAACTCAAGAAATCATACAACCTACTATAAAACATAATTATCCTTTGTCACTTCGCCTAAATCGATGTCAGAGCTGTTAAACGGAATGGAAAATTTTACGCCGCTTTACCAACGCTAAATGTTAATCTTATCATTTGCATAGTCTGGTGAAAGGACTTCTTGAAGTGATAATTACTGACAAGCCTTAGAAGATATTTGACTGATGACTGAATCTAAGTGATGTATTTGACATTTTATGAATTCAATAAATATTATTTCGTTTCATTTGACATTCACGGTTAAAGTAGGTACCAAGAATATTAATAATAAGAATATGTAAGACATACGAAGTTTTACTCTAAGGAAGGTCGTTTAGACAGCCCTAAGTGCCGAATAGCATTTACTTATTGTAACCTTTTCGGTTCAATAGATGACGTAATTCTTCACTATGTGCATTATTGTTTTCTCTTTAACAGCGCAATAATAAACGTTCTAGTAAATAGTTTTATCTAATTTAAACTACTATTCTATTTATACGTCGAATACTTCATTCATTTATCTGTTTGAACAGATCAACAGATCTATATGATTACGCTATACAACCTCATTTCCCTATTGCAACCTGAACGAGTTATAGAATAAAATAATTAATGCGCACATTGAACTAAAAAGCCATTCAACCATAAAACTAACAGGTTTAACATCGTTGACCAAATTAATAAAAACGCGCATGATGTTTTTAATATCGAAGGTATTTTTATCTATTAATAACTAATTTAAATGATGGTTACTTCAACGTATATTGGTAGAAAAAAAGGAAATAATTTATTGTAGTTCTATAGATCCTTCTTAGGTTAAAACCTTCAACAAAACGCGCGATCTCTTATCCATGGCTAGGATTTTTATGGTTTATATCACTTTACCATATATAACATAAAATACTATATACGCGAATGTCTAATCGCTCTATCTATCCACATTTCAAATCACTAAACGAATGTCATTCAGATTGAACACGATTGATTTTTTAAAACATGTTTCAAATTTACTCCCTAAATAAAAAATATTTGAGGTCTTAATATTTTTAAGGAGAAAATTGACAAGAAGTAATATATCTATCAGGTACTTTTTTTTTGTATCTATCAGGTACTTACAGTAACAATCATGCAGTGATTCTCCTTGACCGCTCCGCAGCACCCGAAGAAGGCTACGATGAAGACTATGATTCCGACGATGATCAGAACCACTGGGGCAGATGTGTAGAAGTTCTCGTCGGTGAGGTCGATGTATGGGTACGAGTTGATCTCAGCCTTGATACCCACAATCAGGATGATCAATCCAGTGATCTAGAACGAAAGAATATGTTAGTATGGGTTTTAGAAAACCTCGTAGGTCCATTTAAGTGATTCTGGGATGCTCAGTGGCTTTTAATTATGAATTTAGTTTTAGTAAAGTGTGTGAAAGATTGCCCTGAAAACGACAATAGACTCGCAAAGAATTACGAGGAGGTCAAGAGGATGGTTGACCCAACTTGGATGTAAAATTGGTTTGCCTACAACCTTAGAGATAATCCTTGAGATGTGTTTTTATGTATTTTTTGCAGCACAGTATAAAAATTAAGTAATTGACTAGTGTCATAACAATCGCTTCGGTTCTAAAAATCGGTTTTAAAAACCACAAGTTGAACACCTTATACTAAAGAAAAAACACATAGAGGGTCAAAACTTGTAATCGAATATATAAACAACTCGAAACAGTTGTATCAACTAGTTAGTCTCGTAATTAATTCTCGTAAGTGGCTATTATTTTACTCATACTGCATTTAACATCTGTTGGTCTAGTGTAATGGATGAATGAACAGGCTAGCTCGACCTGGGTGATTGTTTCAATGGTAATAGACATAAAACGACTGCTTTCTGTTCCCATGACCCTCTTACCATCCCACCCTTTTCTCCTAGGCTATATGCCAGGGGTGGTCAACTGGTCGATCGCGATCGACCGGTCGATTGCGACTGTTAGTCCAGTCGATCGTGGCAAGGCAAAAAATATAAATACGTAGAATCAAGTACGTAGTTACCAAATAATTTTACTATACTATACTAAATTATTTTAAAATTTATACTTTCTCTTTTAATAAAATAAAAAAATACTACATGATGGTGTCCTGAACTATGCTGTTTCATTTATGATTTCAACAAGTATGAAATTGGTAGATCGCACAGGATTTCATAGTAAACAAGAGAACCTGAGTCAAATTAAGTTGGCCACCCCTGCTATATGCCTTTTATGAATTATCTTTAGGAAAAGATAAGAAAAACCTTGAAAAGGGACAATGACTGTTTTTTTTAATTATGTTACATTTATTGTTTAGACAAAAAAACATTAAATTCTGTGAACTATGGCACAATGCCAGACGTTGTACAAATTAATTACTTTACAATGTTGTTAACTCAGTTGTTTACATATAAAAATAATCTATTTATTTTTGCCAATGTTGATTTATGCATTAACGGTCATTGACTGTAAATACAACACAATCTATGCATCATATCTTTGTGCAACAAATATTGTGTTTGGAGAAAATGTTATTTTCTTTGTGACTCTTTATGTTATAGTCTCTCCTTGTGTTTTATTATCTTTACCTTTTATCAATGAGACTTGGCTACAAATTTAGTTTACCTTAAGATAGTCACATTACTTGGAAATATTATTAAGTCTAGAGTGGACAATGGAAGTAAAAAGGTGGGCTATAGAGATTATTATGCTCAATATTCAGTGCTATTTTTCAAAATTGGGCCATTTATATTCAGTAGTTGGGCTATTTCCTGAGCTAGTGGAAAAATCTTCCTTTTTTACAGTTAACATCTGTCCATGGCTAAATTTGGAATGAGATAAATTGCAAACTGAAAAATTTTGATTTATTGCATAATTTAATGCTTATATTAAATTAAGTCATTATCTCTCCCTAAGAGTATTTTACTTAAACAGATTTTAGTTCTATGAAAAATTACGAAAGACTACCACTTCTAGTTGCTTAATAAATAAATTTCTTAGGTCACTTCATTAATTTCAATGTATAAAAATTGCTTGCAATTTAAAGGTCTATGATAGTTAATTAATAAATTCTGGCCTGTGCACAGTTGCTTTAGCGTATATTTATAGACAAAGTCACCATTAAAATTTTTTTATTTTAAAACTGGCACTGAGATTAAAAGGACACAGATAAGTACTACAAACAAAACAATGGAATTGTTATTCATCACCTTGTTTTCCTGTTTATCTGTACAATAGTATTTTGATAAAAATTTGAAATTAAATATAAAATATATTAGTTACAGAATATTTAAAAACATAATTAATTTACTTTGCATTTAATTTTTGTATTTACTTTAAGGATTTTAAAGGCATTGTTATTTAAATCACATTATAACATATTTTTTAATGGTATATAAATATACCTAACTAAAAATGCTATTCATATTTATTTTTTATAATTAAGACATCAATTCCATTGAGTTTAAACATTTAAATAGGTTTATAGGTTTTTTTAAACATCACCAATACATATTTATAAAGGTACTATATTACTATTTGAAATAGGTAAAATACTTAAAATGTATCATATAATTTGCGTATGCATTGTGCAACTTATACCAACAGGTGAGTCATGTTATTAACATTGACTTCATGCCATTTGGAAACTACCCACGTAGAACCGTGTTATTGTTCTGTTTTTTACATTTAAAAAAAACAGTAACGAATATAAAGTACCGTTGGAACACATTAAATTTTATACACCACAAAGAAGTTTATTGTATACAAAAACAAAAGGCTAAATAATAAAAACACTTACCGCGAATAAAAGGTTGAAGCAAAAAAGAAGGTATTTCACACACGACATTCCTCCTCCGAGAGCCATTTTTAATTATTTCTTGTTTTCCAATTTTAAAACTCACGATCTGTAAAAGGACACGGGTTAGTCCCTTCTGCCACGCACAGTATAAAAGCAAACATTGATTTTCGTGTGTTGATATTACCAGGTAGACCGAAAAGGTTGAAATTTTAAAGACTTACTTTACAAGACTAATAAAAATTAATATTTTATTACAATGCAAAATTATGCTTTAAACAAAAACCATAACTTACCGCCAAATGTTATCTATTGCGACTAAACAAAATCCGCACAAACGACGCTAAACACACGTCACGCACGTAAAACAGCGACTAATAGTATTGCCACATGAACAATTTTTAAATTACCATTTACGAGTAATGGTGTTGCCATCAATACGAAACATTTATAAATGGTAGTTTTCTTTTCTAAATTTTGATAACTTCATAAGATAACAATTGGATTAGATAAAATATTGATCTAAATATAAAGTAAATTGAATAATGTAGGTATCAATAGCCAACAGTAGTAATTACGTATGCTTTTAGTAGCATACAGTATTTAAACAATATTAACGTTATGAGATTGCTTTCATTATAATCGATGGATTTTCAAAGATCGGATGAACTTTTCCGACAATTTTTTTGGAGATTAGATGTTGTGTCAAGATAACTGAGATATTGAGTTGTTTATGATAAATGAGCATCATCTCAGTTTTCAGTTAGCTTATCTTTTTTACTGCACGTATGTAGAGTTTTCGTGATGAAAATGGGATTGGATATAGAGTTCAAAGTTCCTAAAGTATTCAAATCTGTGAAATATACGTTAGCTGCTGTGAATGGTGTGTTTTTGGTAAGGCTGTTTGAATTAGATTTTATATTCCCTTGAGTCGAATTTAATACTTCTGAAAGTATTTATCACGCGTGTCGTCAACTTCTCTTGTGATAGTCGAACTTATCTGATATGATTTGTTTAAGAAGGAGTTAAAAATATATCGAGTAAATAAATTATTTCCATACTATAACTTTAAATAATTATACAGTACTCATTAGCACAGCTTTTGTGTCTTTTTTAATTAATTATAGTGACAAGAATGCCTGTAATTACTTAAAGATAATTTGGTAATATAGGTATTATGTATAAGTAATTATGATTAGTATCAAGGCTTTCACATATTTTTATATTACTTATAATGATCGAATTACAGTTTTTTGTCCATTCAGTTTAATTAAATTATTTTAATAGCGTATTATACTGGTTTTACGGTTGTCTTATTATAATTTAGTAAGGAATTTTCTTAACAATTATTAAATCTCGTAAGAGAAATTTGCAGAGGTCACTTGTGACTACTTTGCAATTAAGTAGAAGTCAGAAAGTGGCAAGACAAAGGCATTTTCCCCTTAAGCATTTGAACAATAATATGGCCAAGAAGGATAAATTAAGGGAACAAATACCTCTTACAGTTAGTGTTCAAAAGATCGGTCTTTTTTTTCGAGGTAAAAAGTAATTCATGCTATTTAAAAAAAAGGAGGAGATTCGCAATTCGACTATATGTTTTATGTTTGTTACCTCAGTTTCTCAAGCAAACTATTATTGGATTTTCTTTTTGAAATTATCTGTAACAGCACGGAATTTGGAAGTGTATCAGAAAAACGGCAATACATACTTGAAATTTGAAACACAATTTGTGAAATGATTGTGCACCTCTGCCTAGCCATTCCGGGATGTCGGTGTGATTGCGCACGTATATATAGTAGTATCACAAACATAAAAAAACTCTACCGGTATTTGGATAATTTTTGTAATGGAGATAGATAGAACCGTGAAGAAGAACATCGGAAATATAATAAAAAAAGTTGCGGACATATGAAACGGAGCTGGCAACTAGGCAGTTATGTTATATTTACCTAAAATTATCAAAATATGTCTATTGATTCCCTCTTTCACTAGGCCTGCGTGGTGGACTAAAGCCTAAACGCTTACAGTCGTAAGAGACCTTGTCCAGCAGTTGGACATGTAAAAGCTGATGATGAAAGGTGGCGGGAAACGGATGGATGAGAGCTGCTCAAGACCGGGATGGTTGGCGCTTTCTTGGGGAGGCCTACGTTCAGCAGTGGACGGCGGTGATGATGACGAAGACGACGACGATGATAATGACGATGATGATGTCTATTGTTTTAGATCACCGGTATACTGCTGCTAATCGTCGGAATTGTGGCCCTAGTCAACGTTTATGAATACGATGTGCTCATCACACAGCGGTTTATCACGATCCCGGCGTTTGTCATCGCAACAGGAATCATCATATTCTTGGGATCAGTTCTAGGATTCTATGGCGCTATATCGGAACAGTTTTACTTCATTGCTGGGGTAAGTAAATATCTCTTTTTTAATTATAAAAATCTTTTAACCTGCTGTGTAATTTTTTCTATAAAGCAGTGGAAAATGCAGTACAGAAATTATATCATAGAAAATATGCCAAAAAGTTTAGAATATTTCTTTAATTTTAGATTCGTAGTTGGCGAATTCGTTTCATAGTTCGCCTTAAATAAATAATTCTAGAACTAATAATATTAAAATTTGACCAGTCGAGTGTTTTTGTAATACATTCTTCCCGTGTTTAACAAAAAGGGTCTGCACTGCATTTGAATATTTTATCCGTGCTTCCCTTCGTGCATGGAGCTTACCACCCCAGGGCTCAGTCCTTAGTCCTTATAACAACTCTCCCACTGTAAATACCGTCGGCATTGTCAAGACGTTCCTTCGTCAAGGGACGAAAGGTTTTCTGCGAATTTTTAATTACTTCCTTGATTTACTTTGTTTTTAAGGTTATTAACACGGAGGCGCAATTATGAATTTTATGTTGTAACTATTCAATAGTAAATAATAAGAAGTAGCTTAGAAATCCAGTTTTTTTTTTAAATATATGGGCAGGAATAGGCGCAGAAGATTTTATCACAAGACTCATACTGGCTTACTGAATTTCTTACTCATGTTCTGCTAAAAGCAGTCAATCGGAACCATATTGCAGACAAAAGAACTTAGTAAAGATGCTAACATGCAAATGAAGATTTTGACTGTTATCACATGCTTTACCGATAACAGATAATAAAACACAATACCATTATGCCATACCTCTTTTCAGTACGTGGTGCTGTTGATAGTGGTGCTGGTGTTCGAGCTGTCCATAGTGATCGCAAGCTATGGGCTGAGGAATGACGCGGCATCTGAGATCAGGTCGCCGATGCTGCAAAGTCTGCAATTGTACGAATCGAGACGAGACATAGCCAGGATATGGGACGACCTTCAGATGGGAGTTGGTATCATTGTTTATCATCATTACATATAGCCACTATCAGTATGTCCAGAGGTCTGGAAGATTCGAAATTTGTTTTTAAATTCTTAAGTGAGATTGCCTGGTACATCAATCTTCATTTGTTTTTGGAACAAAATAGTACGAAACATCTTTTTCAAGGGTTACGATATCCATTTATGGTTTGGCTCTAAACTTTATAAAATGTAATTCTGAAGACTAGATCTAGGATCTACTTCAGGACTATCGCAAATATTTATCAGTTCGTGTAGTTTTTTTAATTAGATATCCAGTTAAAGTTTACTTTTGGATTATGAGTCATAATAACATTCCGGTATCTCCATTATTATTTATTATTATAATCGTGAATAATTCAGGTGTAATCTGTAACTGGCAATTCATTATTGATAACGTGATAAATACCCCCTAGTGATGTTTTAATCATTATGATTTAAAAGATATATTACTGATGATTCACATTTTATTGCGTAGTTTAATATCATCTTGTGAGATTTTTCTTTATTGTAATGATAAAAAAGTTCTAGAGATAGAAAATTAAGGAATTATTACATTAATCTAATTTTGACTTAGACCTTAGAGGACCAGACTTCCCCTTAAATAATAATTAATTGAACCAAGGAGGCTGTATGTATTCTAATAAAGAATATTTTTTCTTTATGTTATAGGCTAACCCTTAGTTGTTCCAAAGAGTTTTTGACGTTGTCAACCTTTTTACTTTAGGCTCCGCATTGAGCTTTAACCACCTTTTTTCTCATCAGTTTGAATGTTGCGGCGTGGCTGGTCGCTTCGACTATGCGTCCAACAGGATCCCAGTGAGTTGTTGCCACATCGACTACGGCACGATCTCCCCGTTTGAATGCGGGACTGCTAACGCGTATTCTACTGGGTGTGCCTCAGTGCTTGGGGAATGGCTTGGTCACAATGCCCACGTTATTGCCATTTGCGGTTTGATCGCTTTGTGTATACAGGTTAGTTATATTTATTATACATTTTATTTAGGTAATAAATATTAAATAAATTCAAGGATTCTCTTAGGTGCCACAAATAAAATTTAACCTTTTTGTAATTTTTAATTGAATTTTCTTTCCTTCATCTTAAAAAAGTACAGTTTTTTACATCAGCACTACACACATGTAGGCTCGTAGGGGAAGTGCAGCACGATGTATAAAAAAGCATACAGACCAGGAGAAATTCTGTCGGTCGTTTAAATGTTGCTTTGTAATCCGCAATATTGTTGGCATAGAAAGCTGAGTTGTTGCGTCGCTGTGCCAATCACTTGTCTGAAATATATTTGTCTGTTTCACAAACAGAATATGATGATCACTGAATTAGGAAGGGAACTCTAATGTAATAATTGGGCTGTACACAACATTTTACTCAAAAGATCCTTGATCGGCTGTCCAGCTTCGAACTTGCGTATTATTTGGCAAATATAAAATCGGAAAACTTAAATTATTTTTTAAAAACTCAGTCTTTATTCTTTTTTATAGTAAAATATTTACTTTTTTATAGTTTGTTTTGTTATACTCGTACTTCATCGTGATTTTTAAATGCAGTAGTATTTATGAACAAGCACCAAAGTCAAAAGGCTCATTAGTACTAGAAATAGAATTATCGTAAATTGCAAATTCAATGCGGGCTAATTTACGTGGAGATTCGAGTGATGCAAAATAGAAAAGTGGCTTTAATAAAATATTATAATGTTTGTGTAAACTGCAATAATCCATTAAAGTAGACTATATGTTTTAGAGACTTATTAGGTACTACGAGTACCTACAATTAATAACGTTGCTACATAGTGATTAGTGGTGTATGATTGTCGTCTAGAACTCTATTTTTAAAAACATGTAAAATGTTTGCATGGTCCACAAATATTTGTTCCGGGTCTGGATGTTTCTGAGACCGAAAGTCTCGACGACCGACCGACGAAGCCTCTGATAGTTTCTCATACCCACGATAGGAATTGTATCCAAGTGTGAAGTTACATTTGTGTATGTATGTGACTGTTGGGCGTATTTTTTTATGTAGCCAATACGAGATTTTTAACAAGTATTGTAAAAAAATATCAGATCTCATTGTAACAATTATCTTAATGTATGATTTGTAAAAATATGATCGCGTTTTAAAATAATTTCTTTAATATCACAGGTATTATTAACATCGATGTCTGCATGGTTGGCGTGGAGATCAAAGTTTGAAGAAATCGAATTAGAATCGTAATTTAAGAATTTGTTTTTTGTTTTCTTGTTGATATTTTGACCAATTTATTTAGCATAAACATGACTTTAGAACCAACATGTAATAAAAGCGTAGTGTATGTTCCCAATTAAACAATGTTTGTGAAATAAAGTTATATTATCTGTACTTGTATTTTTCAATTTTTTATTATAGTTGTAATTTAAATGTATTAAGTAGACTTTTACTTTATGGCTACATAGGTACTACTCAGTGGCGTGCCTAGGGTGTCAAACTAAGGCAAGCCCAAATGTTTATTTAGTAGCAGCATATTTTTTTGGTACGTAGGACTAATAAATACCTACCGGTTAGTACTCACATTCACGTTTATAGCGTTATTTTATAAATAAACAATCGTTAAGTTCGTTATTCGGAACTATGTCGGGCAAGTCGGGCTTTCGGGCTTCTATGGAAGTACCGCCACTGGTACTACTATATATGTATATTGCCCGCCAAGGGAGAGGCTTACTTCCAGCAGTGGACATGACAAAGGATTTTGTCGATGAAAATGATTTACCTACTGCACAAAGTAGGTACGTCACACATATATTTTTTTGCTTGATATAGGGATTTTTATTCATCACGATAATAGTGTTCTTAAATCCTTCCCTCATTACGCTAAACACTGATTAATAAAATATTAAGTAGCTAGAAACACATAACAGGATTATATTGCTACGACTGTAATTAAAAACAAGCTTTGCTATGAAACGGGAGAAAAAGTACCAACATTAAAAGAGTAACAAAAATTCCTATTTGAAGAGTTCGATCGTCAAATGTCAGAAAGCGGTGAAGAGTGAAAAGTTCATCGAACCATATAAGGAAGCAGGTGTGACAAATTCTTTATGATAGATCAATTATAATTATATGGAATGACTATCGATATTTTAGCTTATCAGCCAATGCGTATTACTAACCATGAGTCATATATATCATCCAATTTTTATCTTGTTCCTCCACTTATAGTAATATGTATTTTAAATTATAGATGGCGCCCCAAGCATCTAAGTATATATAACGGAAAATGGTAATGTTTTATGTACTTCATAAGAATTATTTTTTCGAATTTTCAAATTTATTTTCTTTTTTCGATAGTATTTAAAGGAAGACATCGTAGTATTTTCGAATGAAAAAGCTAAACGTTATAAGCATTTGTGCTTTTAATATATTTTAAGATAGAACATTACTATTATTGCAAGTAATTGAGAAATAAATCAACAGTAAGAAATTATGCTTCCGTAACGCATCAAAGATAATAAAGTGGGATTAAAGTAGAATTAATTATGCAAACTTTAAATTGTTGACTCTAATTAATTTAAGTTACGTTTGCCTTGTGTCTTATCACAAAACGCTACGTTTCCTTCACGCTTTCTGATACCACACTGGCATATATTACGGCGGCAGTTAAAATTAACACATTTTGAAATATCACGTACGTAGCCAGACGAACGTCTTATTATAAAATCGACTGTTGATAAAATACAATTCGTGTTGTGATGATAAAACATTCAAGCAGAAACGTCGATAGGAAAAGGTTGCCTCGAAAGTTAGATCGCGTGAAGTGCCTCCAAGATAAATCCGCTTGTTTTTCTTATCAAGATTAACATAGTGATAAATATAACCCCGCCAAAACGACACAGGTGAAGTTGTGAAGCGTGCGTGTTCTTGTGATAGTATATTAAATAAAATAAAAAAATGTTGTCGAAAATATTCACAACGGTAAAATATACGTTGGTGACAATGAATTTTCTGTTCGTGGTGAGTATTAATACGATTTACTGCACATACATTGTTTCATAACGTGACGAGTTCATGTGACGCGGTGTTTCAGATAACTGGAATCATTATATTGTCTGTGGGTAGCTCGGTGCAGTCTGCCTACAATGGATACCATCAGTTCCTCTCCGACAGATTTTTCTCGTTGCCTGCATTTTGCATCGCAACAGGAATTATTATATTCCTCATCTCATTCGCCGGATTCTATGGCGCCTTTATGGAAAATTATATCATGAACATGGCGGTAAGTTGACATTTCCTTGTTTTAAAAAAGCAAACAAATTGTCTATTGGTGTCATTTAAAATTAAGAAAGGTAGTTCATGGATGGCAAAGGTCTCTGGCATTTCAAACATGTTTAAAAATGGAATACACTTTTAGGACAATTATGACCTCGAGCAATAATGGTCTTTATAACCTACACTTTAATGTCTACAATGCTATGATAATGTTGTGTCGTTAAATTTTGTTTACAATGCGCCCTGGGATGATGGAATTAGAATGACTACGTTGTGTCCGGGACGTGAGACGCGCCCTAAATATCTATTGTCTCGCAAAGACCTTTTGAATTCATAAACATGCTATCTTTATGATAATAGCGAATATTTATTAGATTAAGGAATTAATAGTATTACTATGCCGCATAGATAGTTGTAAAATATCAAAAAACGTATAGGGCAAGTTAGTGACGTTGAATTAATAACGCATTTTAATATACTGTTATGTGGTTACCACCTTAAATGGCCTCTATAGACTTAATATATAAAAAACTCAATAGAATGCAAATGAGAAATTTGTAGAACCTGTCTATACTACATAATTATTCGATTCTATGTCAAAATATGTCCCGTTTTTCTTATTTATATCACTTGCTATCTAAAATACATGAACTAAATTTCGTAGAGATGGGTAACTGTATATTATCTAATTTATTACCTTTCCTACCTACAATGTGCAGACTGAGATATTGACATTGTGATAATTCTGACATTTCGTGTAAACATTACTCATCTCTTTTGAGTATATTTTCTTTATAAATTATGCAATAGATTCACTAATTACAGCAGATTTTTGTCGCCTTATATGAGCTTCTCGCCACGTGTTTCAAGACGTCATTACATATGTACATATGTAAATATTAGCAACTCTATTCCACAAACGAAAGGCGCTGTCATTACGCCTTCTTTGCTTTTAACCATTGACAATTGGTTGTACTGTCGAATTATTTTATAAAAATACTGGCTGAAGTTATCACCTTTTTTTGAAGTTTTACCAAAAAGAACATATTTAAATACTCGTTGATTTGCCGTGCGATCTAGAGGTCCTGGGTTCGATTCCCGGGTCGGGCAAGGTGTTATTGGGTTTTTCATTAGGAAATTCTCAGTAGCAGCACGGAGTCTGGCAATGTGCCCAAAAAACGGCAATAGGCTCGCCCTCTATTACGTGGCACTGATACATGCCTGGCGAAATGTGGGTACAGAAATGCATCTCTGCCTACCCCTTCTGGGAATATAGGCGTGAGGTATGGTAAACAAATAATGTTTGTTTGTGAAATACTCGTATATAAAAATATATTACTTAAACATTTTTATCCGATCTATGTCATAAAAATAAGTAAATATTCAAGAAGAGTACTTTCAATAACTTCGTTGCCCGTACTTTGGACCACAAGGCAATAGTTCTTCAATAGTTTGTTTTGAACTATTGTTATCAACGTAATACCTTCGCATGTTGTTATTTTGTATATCAACCATTATTACATTATCTATAAAATCATTCGTCTGTCAATAGAATGTTAATTGTTCGTTATCAGAAAAGCATGAATTTGATAAAATGAACATGTTAGTCAATTGTTTCTTTTGAATTTCTACTCATATGAAAATACAATAAATATTCTGCTACATATGTATAAATATTTAAGCAAAATGCAAAGATAGTTTTTATATATTTTTTTTAAACTTTCGGTTACGTTCTGCATATAGGTAAGACTAGTTTCTATGTCATAAAGGGGCGCTGCTGAGCATAGAGCTTGAAAATGATTCCTATAAGCGGAAAATGGGCTCGAAGATTTTTTTGTTGTATGTTAGCACATAACATATGTAGTATATAAGAGTACATAATTTCGTTATAAGTAGCGCATCAATGATTTCTTGATATGGCACGAACATTCGACAGAGTAAACTTATATAAATTATGTCTTTAAATCTCCCTAGGATATTATATGTAGAATTTTTCTGATGTACTTTTCCAATATTTTTTCAGTTTGTTGGCGCCATGATCATGATGTTCATATTCCAACTGTCGGCGTGTATAGCCGGGTATGCGTTGCGCGGAAATGCCGTGGCGCTAGTGCAGCAACAATTACTATCCACTATGGAACTATATGGACCTTCGTTTGAGGTCACTCAGCTGTGGGATGAAGTGCAAGAAGACGTAAGTCACTTAATATTATTTATAAGCGATAAAATGTCACATTGTGGAAGAGGCCTGTGCCCAGAAATGGGACATGTATGGGCTAATGTTGATGATGATTAGCACAGTAAAAAGAAAATGAATTGAATGTTAATGGTTACACCAGGGCTTCCCAAACTGTGCGTCGCGACGCCCTGGGGTGTCGCGGCATCATCCTGAGGGCGTCGCGAGGCGATCGGCAAACATTCGCTGTCCGTATTTTTCTGATAACCTCATATTAGGCTAACTACTACTGTTTTTATTTCCAGTAAAGTAGGTAGTTTTGATAATGGAGGGGTGCGTCGCAAGAAAAATAACAATTCTATAGGGCGTCATAGTGTAAAAAAGTTTGGGAAGCCCTGGGTTAGACCAAATGTCTTTGGCTGTCGAGAAAATATTATGTTACTCCATTTTTTAATGTCTTTTATTTTAAGGTCTAAAGAGCTTTTAGCTTTCCTTGATTTTTATCAAGGACATTAAAGAATGATGTATACAATGGTACGAAAAATATATTTTTATTTTTAGAAAAATCAGCGTTTATTTTTTGTAGAATTTTTGCTTACAAACATAAACAATATACCTTAACTTAATAATTGCATAGCAGAGCAGAGAACAATAATCAATTTTAAACCTATTTATCTTCAATTTTCTGAACCTCTTCCTGTGTTCCATTGTGCCCCAGGTCTGGGGTACAATGAAACAGTGCATGGGGCACATTGGAACACGACATATATTCATACCAAAAAGTTAACCAAATAGTTAAATTCGTTCAAGGTCATTTGAAAATACTTTATTCACTGTATAGATAGGTGTCAAACGAATTTCTTTCACATCTGCTGCAGCTTTTTTCTTTTGGACATATCGATGCAGCAGCACCCTAGCTCATAGTACCTTCAATGAGTTCCCCAGCTTCTCGCATGTTAGCTTCGCTGTAGAGGCCCCTTATACTTTTTCTGACGCGGTGTCTCACCATTCTGGCATTGTGTAAAATCAGCCAAAAAATGAAGATAAGTTAGTAGGGTTCAATTAAACACTGTTCCACTGTGCCCCGTTCCATAGTGCCCCATAGCGTGTACAAAATTTCAAGCAAGTCTTCGAACAAGTTAGGTTTTGTTTTGAACTTAACACTTAGCGGTCTTGAATAAACAAAATGATTAAGATTTATAAAAAAAATATTTTACTTACCTATTGTTTAAACTTTTTGACTAAAAACGAAAGTACATTGAAACGAAATCTCAACTTTTGAACCTTAAAACCAATATATTTCCATTCACAGCTCCATTGTTGATGCACCGCAATATTCCACTACGTCCTCGTATGGCGCAAGACGCGCTGCGATTAGTCGAAGCGGTAGCTCGCGAATTAGTTTAAAATTCAATTTTTTATCGACATTGTTCCATAATGCCCCGTGTTCCCCAACTGTCCCTAAATAAATAAAAAAGGAAATGGAGATGTAAAGGAATAAGTTTATGCATTGAGACGGCGATAACCACACGCTTTATAGTAAGTGTCTGATTAGAGTGTCGACTGGCCATCGTTCATCAACAGAAATTTCGTCTGTACTGCATTTAACACCACAGATTTGCAACCTCTTTGGTCAACACAAATACGTAAGATAGTTGCTACAGACTGATTGTGGAAAGCAACTTAATTTCTTTAGTTGTTAATAAACCTACTATAGTCTATAGATAGTGGTTCTACACCGGAAATACCAGCCCTTTTGTATCGCAGCCGAAATTGGTTATATAGTCATCGCAAGCAGCGATGCCTTTCAATAAGGTAAAGAAAAGACGATGATTAGATACAGAATGTCTTCGCCCTTGTTTGTTATCGCATGTGAATCATTCTATATGCATATAAGTTACACAGTGACGAAACTCATACAAAATGAGTATGAAAATAATATAATAGTAGAGTGCCGTAAGACATAAAAATGGGCAAACCTCGGAACCCAGGGCCAGTCAATGAATCTGTATATCAAGTATGAGACTGCATTATTAAAACCTCAAATAAAAAAGTTAAAAAAAAAAATTTGACCGATCTCGATTTACAACAATTTTTAACAACAATTTACTGAAAAATGAGAGACGGAAGGGAGAAAAAGTTTTTATAGTGAAAAATTTAATTTTATTTGTAATAAATTATATGTGCAGAGTAACTTCAATGTTAATTTATTAGATTATCGTAAAAAATAAGTTATAAAAAAAAATATCATTAACTATTCACATTGTTACATCATGTACATTATTGTCGTCGTCGTCGATCTCGTTGATATAGATTGTAGGTGAAGGATTAGTGCAGCTTTCACCATTGCATTCTAAGCAAGCTGCAGTGCAGTTTAATCCACTTTTCCTGCACCCACAAGATGCTCCACATCCTGTTTTGCATGAGCAAAAAATAATTTTTAATAAAGATTCTGGAGCTGGTCGTTGCGTCATTGTTTGCGGTGTCAATATTCCGCATTCCAAGCCATGTTTGAACTTGCAAAAATACTCTTTTAAGTTTTAGTACAAACGCCCAATTAATTCAATATTTCGTCAATGCGAATATTGTTGCTCGAAAATTCCTTAATCACACGCAATAGCAACAAAGGGCAATATTGGCGTTGGTGACTTGAATTTCCTCAAGTTTCAAAAATCCAAAATGTGGAAAAAGCTCTTAAAAAAGAATATTTCTCATTTCTTAAATTATGAGCTTTGCTGAGCAAAAACGTGATCCCTTATTTTTTTCAAAAATTCGATCGAGTGAAACAAAAAAACGGCTCGATGGATTAATTTGGCACTTTGTAGGATTTTTGTGGACATATTGAACTATAAAACGCACACTTAACATTATTGGTTTTCACAATATTTTCGATACAGCGCTCGATTTTCCAAAACACCACCTAAAGCTCATTTTTTGATGCATTTTCAAATTTATGTAACAAGAAGAATTCTTGTTTTTTCGAAAAAGTAGTAGCTGGTGGTTAAAGGATATTTATTCAAATTTTTGAAACGCACCTTAAACTTGGTGTACAATTATTTGTTGCTGAGATATCGATAATTAAAGACAAAAGGATCCTTTTCCATTTGTAGACTGATATCTCGGCGAGAACTAAACATATCGAGGTGTTAAAAGATAAAAATTAAAGCTAAATAAACAAAGTATCCGATCTTTATAAGGGTTAAGCAAGAACATTTTTCTCCACGCCCGTATGTAAAAAAAAGAAGCATTAAAAATTTTGAAATTGTTTTGTTACTGCTTTTCCTAAGATTACTCAAAAACCACTGATGCTACAAATTTTTAATGTGTTAATCCAAAAACTAGAGACTTGGAGCTACAATTTTCTTTTATTAAATTTCCTGTACGACCATTTTTTACGAAGTTATGGCCTGTTAAAAAACGCCCAAAAATTTTGATTTATTTTTTGATCCTTTAATTTTTTCCAGTAGTGTATTTTTCGGAACGAAAACAACAGCTACGTATTAAGTCTAGCAAGTTACAACGTGTACCTACTATCCTGTGAGGGCCCGCCATGAACAATACCGAACAGCAGCTGTTATCCCCTCTATTCTCCAACCCGACCTTCATCGGTATACCTGCAGTCCCTAAAGTTCCAAGATCAAGTTTTCAAGTTTGTAATAGTTGTTATTTTTAAAATATGACTTTTGACTAATATAAATCAATTAAAACTCCAAAAAATTAATAAATGTTTATAATAATTAAAAAAAAATTGAGAGCGCGAATAATTTTTTTTTTAACATTTTTCTATATACTATTAAAAACATATTTTCAAGGTTTATATTAAGATTCATTGACTGGCCCTGGATTCCGAGGTATAAACCTTACGGCGCCCCACTATAAATGTAAAAGATTTAAGTTTTCTCATTTTATCTGGTACAGTTGCATGTAAATATAAGAATGACGTCCTCATCAACCCATATTCGCCCACTGCTGAGCACGGGTCTCCTCTACCATTGAGAGGGTTTAGGCCATAGTCCGCCACGCTGGCCTAGTGCGGGTTGGCGGACTACACACCTAAGAAATTCCTAAGAACTCTTAGATGTGAAGGTTTTATCACGATGTTTTCCTTCACCGTTAAAGCAAGTGATAATTCAATGTGAATACACACATTACTTCGAAAAGTCAGAGGTGTGTGCCTGGGGTTCGAACCCGCGACCGCCGAGATTCTCGACCGCACGCCCATACCTCGAGGCCATCACTGCTTAATAATAAGAATGACGTAACTCTTGGTTAAATTTTTCCACTAGAAATATCTGTGTCGGCATAAAGTGATTCCTTAATTTTTCATTATTCATACAAAAACTTGTAAATTTCTTTCTGTTTATTTTTGTATAAAATTGACGGCTAAACCTCGGAATCAATATTCAATTGGGCAGATACATGTGATACGCGAAAGGAAATAAATATCAACAGGGGAATAATATACATGGAGTATTAAGAGTTCGTAACGTAGTCTCCTTACCTATACATAAGTACTGCTATATAAATATCACGACCAAACCGCTGAAACTATCTTATGTTTGGCAGAGCTATCTTGATCGTGGAAGAAAATCTTCAGGGACAAAAATACACCGGAACATAAAGAGTTCTTAACAAAGGAGGTCTAAATCTTTAAACATTTGAATATCTCATTTCAGTTCGAATGCTGCGGCGTAGTGAACGCTAGCGACTGGCTCCAACCCCTCGGGACCCAGCAGACCAACGGCCTGCCAGTGAGCTGCTGCCCCCATATCTACGGAACCGTCCAGGTCTTCAACTGCACCGTCACGCAGGCCTATAGTGCTGGGTGTGCAGTCGCCTTCGGAGATTGGGTGAGGTCGCACGCTGGTGCGATCGGGATAGCTGGTGTCTTTCTGGTTATAATGCAGGTTGGTATTTTATTGAGGGTTTAATTCCAGATTACAGTACTAGGTTAGGGCATGTGGGGGTAAAAATACGTGTTTATTATTGCCCTAGTAATATTATACTACTAATCCACTTCAATGTGGAGATCATTAGAGAAGACCATGTTATGTTGAGTAGTGGATTTCATTTAGTTGACTGATGGATGGATTACCCTACTGGTGTTAAATGGTCACCGTTCTTCTTGAACAGAACAGTGGCATAGTATTGTAGATAGAATATCTATGGTCGTTATTTTGCCAGGGTTTAAAGAGATAATGATAATTTGTGGAATAAAGGTTCCGTCGTAGTCTTTTAAATGGATAATGGTCACGTATCAAGGTTCTATATTTTATATACCAACTGCATTAGATTTTGCCGTTCAGAAACATGTACTAAAAGCAATCCATGGAAATATCTGTTGTTTTAGACAACCTTTTGTTGACTAAAGTTTTTCAAATATAAATATTTTATTTCAGTCATTGGCTGTTGCTGGAGCGTTATGGATGGCCAAAATGACGAGAGAAGAACGGGGAGCTTATCCATAATTTTCTTAATCCTAATCTACCTTAGTAACATAATTGTATAGATCACTGGAGTGTAGTGTTGTATGTGACGCCACTGTAAATACAAATGAAAGTATTATGTAGTGTACAAAATATCTGATTTTATCATCTGTTAATTTTGTTTTAATTTATTTTGTTGACTATCAAGTGTAAATTTGATTACGTCATAGATATAGAAAATGGTCGGAATTGTGTGAGAGGGACAAAGATATCTTGCAGCCTTTTTTTGTTCATTCACGTCATTAGCATCAATAAATGATTTTACTAACTAATTTGACTAATGGAGACATTTTCTTACTACTAATACTATCGAATTTGAGGAAGCCATTGCTAATCCATATCAAAGAACCGTCAGAATTGTATAGTGAAAAGACTAACTTATATATTTTTTTAGTTATTTCCCAACCATAATACATCTATTGTAGGTACTGTGTATTAGTATAATAAGGTACGCGTTTAATGACGAGTGTTGCTAATACAATTGTTCTTGTAAATTTTGCCCCCTCGAATCGTAGAGTTAATTGTGTCTTGTTGAAAAAGAATTTGCTATTGTGAGTATTGTCGTAAATAAAACAAATCACAGCAACTTTTATTCAGAGCTACAATATTTTATGGTTTGATAAAATGTCAGTTTATATTACGAAATGGTATTTTGTAGTAAATGTTTATTTGAGAAAAAAATACTACTTTACTTAAAAATATAAATGTAGTAGTTAAATATTCTGATTTCAGCTTTTAGAGTTTTTACCCAATATTGTTGCAAAAATAATATCTTGCACATTATTTCACACTTTTGTTATTTTCATTAACTTATTGGCTATGTTAATTTTTGTGTCTGGTCATATGCATCGTTTTTAGTTATATGTTAACTGTGTTAGTGTTTAAGTACTAAATAAAAAGTATATAAAATTGCATGTTTTATTTCAGTACATGTATTTATTTATTATTGGCAACTAACTTAACTGTCTTAGTTTCCGATCACGGTCTGAATACACCCTGTATAGAAAGATCGTCACAAAAAGACTAAATGAGCCTTTCGTTTTAATATAAAATTACTAATGAGTTGTAATTTTATAGTAAAACAAAAGTAGAATTAAGTTACTTTTCTTTATCGTCGTTCCACGTTCATACTAAAGCGATCATAATGAATTAATACATTTGTTAGTGAAATGATAAGCCATGAAATTATACAACATTCAAACGATCAAAACAGGGCATTGTTTGACCTTGATGGCGATGTAAATTTATTATTTGTTTATATAAAAATACAGCAACAATTTGCCAACCCGCACTAGGTCATTGTCGTGGACTAAGACCCTCTCACTTAACCCTCTCAATGGTGGAGGAGGCCCTCGCCCAGTAGTGAGACGTATATGGGATGATGACGATTACAACGATTTTTTTTACATAAGTATTCAGTTTAACTTAAACCAGAGTAGGTTTTTCTGTACGCTTATTAAATCTATCCACTATTTTCTAGGTTTGTGCACTCAACCCTTTTACTTATTCCGGACCAGCGTTCAGCACACTAATACCGCAGAATTAACGTGGCAATTGAAATATTAATATAACATATTAAATTACCCAACAGGGTTATTCAAGCGTTATGTACATACATATGAATTCAAAATAAATTATAACGTTTTTTTAAGGTAAAAGAAAACGTCAAAAAATCCTTCACAATGAAGAAATCAAAAGCGCACTAGGTTTGGGTGATGTACTAAGGCACCCTTCTCAGTTTTAGAATAGGCTCGTGTCCAGCAATAAGTACCACACACTTCCCGTATTTTGCCCTATCCTACCACACACCCGCCACTGCAACTCCCGTATTCCAGGATCAACAGCGGCACGCACAGTATTGACGCCGAGCAATGAAGCTTAGCGGATCTAAGGGGACCTAAATTGTCATAATCCCGCAACGAAGTTAATCAGAAAAGCAATGTAAAAGAGGAGCTGGAAAACAAAGAGTTGTCCATTTCCCTCCACAGCACAGCGGGTGACAAAACAAGGTTTAACCTCACATAAAGAAAGACAATTACAATTACCAAAAATTTGACGCAATTAACGCACCACGGATAAATAACTATTGCTTAAATTGGAACTAACGTGCGAACTGTTATACAGACTTCCAATAATAGGTATGGCAAAATCACTTCTCGTATATAAAATGATATGGTTCTAATAACAAGGTAATTTTCCCATTTTCCATGCATAAAACGCAACCGTGTAACATAACTTACAGGAACACATAATTCGACCTATGCGCAGAATAACGTTATATGTGCTTTTGCACAACTTCTCTTTCTCAGCGATTTAGACTTGATTGGGCACAAAATTATCAGTAACATTTTTTGTTCTTCAAACAACAACAAAATTTATGATTATTATTACTTCACTACTGCAATATATAAACAAGTCTCTATTTTAGACATAAAAAGTACTTTGGTGTTATAGTCATAAGTAACTTTATTCTATGCATAGGTCGAATTGCTCAAATGAATTGGCATTTCTGGATGCTGGTTCGGGCTAATTCAAGCGGAAAATGAAAAACATTACGCGCCAATAATCAAAGCAATTCACGGGTATTCTTTTAATAATGATCACAAAAAGAGACCTTGGACAAATCCTTGTCTATGGCTAGAATAATTGTCGGTTTATTGTTTTAGAGATTATTTATTTAATAAGCAGAATAATTACTTTGCTATTATGATACAAAACTGTATTCTTCAAAGTGGTTAATTAAGGGCTTTTGTAAGACAATAATTTAACTTGGATTCCCGTGATTCAGCTAGTAAATGTGAAATATATTTTAAAATATTAGTGATTCAGTGGCAGTTACCACATTAAAATAGTCCTTTCCTGCTCCAATCCATTGTAACTAACACACACTTCTAGTGCCTAATTAATAGTTTTTTTAAAACTTTCGGTAACTAGAGATATCTAGTCTATCTTTGGTTTTACCTCAGTGGTTTTATAGATGCTATTAAAATTAAGCCTTGTGATATTTTGTTAACAATAAAAACACTGAAATTTTCGGAACAACAAGTATGACTACAAGCATAAGTTTTCTAGACCGAAAAAAAAAATTCTATAGTCACATACATAATTACGACCCCACAACAAGATACAAGTCTTATGTACCTAGTAGGCATGAGAAACTACGAGATACCCTTCGATCAGACAAATCACTCAGACCTGTATATATTATATTAATATTTATAGATCACACAAACATTTGTTTATGGAACCGGGAAGGAACCCGCGGCCTCTCGCTGGATAACATAATGTCTAGGCAAAGCTAATCTGCGCTATGGGGCTGTCAAATACGATTGAATGAAATAGATCGATGAAGGATGAATTAGATAAAATTGCATGTTTCATAAACCTTCTTTTTTTAATCACGCGTAATGGTGGGTTGATTTGCAGATGATAGGTGCTTTGAGCCTATGTTTAGCTGAAGCAGGCCAGTATTTCAGTAGTGTAAAAAAATGCCTTTACTTTGAAGTATACGTAGGTATAAAGATAAAATTACAATAGCACTGTGAAAAGACGTCTTTGGCACATACTTGTGAATTTGTGACAATTATAAACAAAAAGATTTAAAAAAATAATGGTTTTAACAATATCTGTTTAACAAACACTAGTTTAAAAAAAAAAACAGTATAAAAAAGTGTTAGAAAATGACGATTTAAAAGAACTTGTAAAAGTCTATTTGAATAAAGGAGATTTGACTTTGACTTTGACTTTGAACACTTCCACATTAACTAGTATTATACTGCATATAATATGAATTCGTACTATGTTGTTACAACATATATTGAATGGTTAAACTCAAAATGTTTTCTATGTCTAGTGTATATCTGTGTCATCTATAATACTTATCGTCATTTTAACTCTTAAGTTTTTGCATAAAGTCAAGTATTACACATATTAAGTAAAATATTTTACCAAAAAAACGTGGGTATAATAAAAACGTACACAAAAACTTTAAATATTGATGAATAATCATGTCACATAATTAGAATTTTGTGTATCGTTTAACTCTTTCAGTCTAGGTGGTTAGTTTTCAAACCACCTGTTTGAAGTTGATAAAAATTTATTTCCACAACATTTATCGGAGATGTGCTGAACTTTTATAGTTTATTATATAGTTGTTTATCATTTGATACCATTATTTGACGCAAAACCGCGGTGGTTATTTTTATTCGAATTTTTAAGAAAGGCGTGCAGTGCTGTTTTTAGAATAGGACATTTTAAAATTCCACAATTAATTTAAGAATATTTACTATATTATAATTTCAGTATTTATCGGTTATTTAATATTTAATGAGTACATATATGATATAAAATAAAGTTTGCGGTTTATATTTTTTTTATAAAAAACGTAAATAGTAAGGTGGTTAGTTTACTGACCACCGTGACTATAGTAGGTTTTGTATTATTAATTTTGTGTAAGTATTTTAATAAAAAACACCAGAATAGGATCAATTAGACACGAAAGACTTTCGTAGAAGTGTGTTTCAAAGAATCTTAGCACCAGTTCAAGCAAAGAAACGCAACTTGAGTTCTTGACGTTCTCTCAATGGCTCTGATTCGTCTTCTCCTTTGCTAACATTCATAGGTCAACAGTTTGGATAAAGTTGCGGATGGAAAGCAATACACATCAGCCAAAGCGATCTACTTCACGAAAATGTGCTAAATGCAGCACCAAAAGGGGCAAGAACGTACTGACTGGCAATGCAGGACTTGTAGAGTCCCCCTTTGTATCCGGAAAGATTTTTACAAGAAATAAGTTACATTTAAATCTAAATATCATAAAGGATACATAACATACAAATATACATATTTGCACCGTAAATATATAAATAACTTATTTCTAACTTAAGTTCTGATAGTCTTTTGTTTTCATTATTTTTCTGCCGTCCGTCACGGTGGTTAGCAAACTAACCACCATATTCCACGAAAGCCTTATGTGATATTTTGGCAAAATATTTTTTTTCCTTGTAAATAAACCCCAATTACACTAAATACGTCTTTGTTTGATTTATAAAATCAACAAATAAAAAGTGTGACTGAAAGAGTTAAGCGGAATATTACCTGAATAAATTCTTCATTTATAGTATGTTTAATTAATGAAGCAGTTAAAAAATCAGTTACGTTTCAGCATACTTTTAGACTTAGTTAAATATTTCATTGCTATCAGATTACTTCCAGTTCTAAAATTTAAAATACACGAAGATTTTAGTGGCTTACCATTAAGTATAATTTTAATTTATCCGGTGATTTGGGACATCTATTGTAGCACACGCTGCTAGAGTCACCTTGAAAAGTCATCATGGGTCAAGAACAAAATTACTGTAACATAATATACAACTGACGTATTTTTTATATTCAGCCATTGTCTTCTAAAAGTCATCACATTACCCAAAATACTACAGGGAAAACTGTATGTAACGACATTGAAGGGACCGTATGATTTGGAAGTTATATCCGATAATTCTTACAAGCAATTATTGTTAGTTTATTTAGATTCCGCCGGTACCATGCCGTTCGGTTGTTATAACAGATCCGTCTTTATAAAGGAATTTCGTTATCGGTTTTGACTGCAATATTACAATGGTAAACCAATTATGTGCTTCTTAAATTTCATGCGAAAACTCCTCCACTAATGTTGATACATTTTAGAACAGAGATAAATGAAACACCAGGGTCCTTAAAAACTTTCGTCATTTTCAGAGGCAACCACTTTTTGGGTAAAACTTAGTACCCATAATGTACCATACCAATAAATCAAATCCAAGAACATTTTCCAACTCGAAGGAATGAATGTTGTGAGTGCGAAAGATGATGGAAAGAAATTTTATCCTACATTAGGAGTGAACTTAAGATTATGCTTCATGTTTTACAGCAAAAAAACGTGAAATTTCTTACACATTAAGATATAACTTATACAGGGTGGCCAAAAAGTCGTGGATCAAACGAAACAGAGAGATGAAGGAGGTAATTTCCAACAAAAAATCTTTCTACAGCATGGCCATAACTTCATTGCACGAAAATTTATGCATACTTTTGTGTTTTTCAAGGAAAGTACCGAGTTTTTTTACAATTTAATCAATAAAAAAAACAAATTGATTAAAACAATAAAACAAAAGGTTTTGTATTATGACTCGATAATGTATCAACACAAAAAAAAAGTATTGCAGCTCGTGGTACCAAATTTAACGAGCAATTAATTTTTTCCCGTAAATTTTGAAGCAATACAAAAAATTACTTCTCACTTTAAGAGCATCCTGTGAAAAAAAAATGTATTACGGAAAAGTGACCCTGTATCAAAAAAACTTGCTGATTTAATGTTGTTTCAAATGAGGTACAACACTTTACTGAATGACCTTTACTTTTGGTTTTATGGTCGATTTTTCATATCAAGATGCAAATTCATTAAATTTGCCTTATTCAAAATAATTCATTATTCTATCATAAACGGCCAGTTTTTTGTACTTTGGAATGCTAGAACTGTTCTGTTCTTGTTACACTTAGGGTTTATGAAAAGGACAGAAACTCTTTCACACTAACCATTTAATCCATTGTCGAAAAAGTGTCTTAGTTCAGGTAACTAATCATTTTTAAGAAACAACAGGTTCATCACAACTCTGTGAAAATAAACTGGAGCCATCATGAAATAAAAAGAACAATTATGACTTAGAGGTTTAATGATTTTTTTTTTACATTAAATGTTCAAAGTGCCTACCTCTAACCGTAATGCACAATCTGCACTGCCTAATAAAATTCGCACGTAATCGGCGGAATGTACCTGTGTTATTCATAATTCATAACCTAGCAAACTCGAGCTTCTGTCGTAGTTCTTGTTCGGTTGAACATTTAATGTAAAAAAATAATTCATTAAACCACTAAGTCATAATTGTTCTTTTTATTTCATAATGGCTCCAGTTTATTTACACAGAGTTGTGATGAACCTGTTGTTTCTTAAAAATGATTAGTTACATGAACTAAGACACTTTTTCGACAATGGATTAAATGGTTAGTGTGAAAGAGTTTCTGTCCTTTTCATAAACCCTAAGTGTAACAAGAACAGAACAGTTCTAGCATTCCAAAGTACAAAAAACTGGCCGTTTATGATAGAATAATGAATTATTTTGAATAAGGCAAATTTAATGAATTTGCATCTTGATATGAAAAATCGACCATAAAACCAAAAGTAAAGGTCATTTAGTAAAGTGTTGTACCTCATTTGAAACAACATTAAATCAGCAAGTTTTTTTAATACAGGGTCACTTATCCGTAATACATTTTTTTTTCACAGGATGCTCTTAAAGTGAGAAGTAATTTTTTGTATTGCTTCAAAATTTACGGGAAAAAATTAATTGCTCGTTAAATTTGGTACCACGAGCTGCAATACTTTTTTTTTTGTGTTGATACATTATCAAGTCATAATACAAAACCTTTTGTTTTATTGTTTTAATCAATTTGTTTTTTTTATTGATTAAATTGTAAAAAAACTCGGTACTTTCCTTGAAAAACACAAAAGTATGCATAAATTTTCGCGCAATGAAGTTATGGCCATGCTGTAGAAAGATTTTTTGTTGGAAATTACCTCCTTTATCTCTCTGTTTCGTTTGATCCACGACTTTTTGACCACCCTGTATAGGTATAAGACAGTCGAAAGACTTTTTGTTCTTACAACTACCGAGACAAGACACAAAATAATATATTCATGGGTTACACAATCATTTGTCGCGGTACAGGGATCGAACCCGCGGCCTCGTTTTTAACTATGTATGTAGTTAGTTTCTAACTAAATGCGTCAGGTTGTCAAAAATATAATTAGACAAATTTTGTGGAAGTCATATCTCTGCTTAATAATTATGAACATCATCTTGGAAAATTATTTGCCACGTATATTTGAAACCAAATCGCCAATTTACAAGGTCGTTAAGAAAATTCTTCACCATCTGTAGCTTTAAATACTATTAATAATCCACTATGGCTAATATTTTCTTAAATATCAGCCTCAATAAAAACCTAATTATAAAATTCTACATTTTAATACGCATAACAATTAGACCTAATTAACGTTACCTAATCTAATCAACGCCGTTTAAAACCATGAGTAGACTAATTCTATTGCATATTTTCATTCTGTACAAGTTTTTGACAATATGAAATATATTTTGCTACATTATATTTAAACTGCCTCTATGATACCTTCGATAAATGTTCTAGTTTTCATTAAGGAATTCACGTCACTAACCAGACATTAAAGTGATTAAAAATAGTCTTCTGTGACGTGGAGGTAAGCTAACGAGGCTAAAAGTGGGTGCAAAAATGCGCCTCTGCCTACCCCTATCAGTATACAAAATTTAGCTTATCTGGCAAAGGAAATTACTCTATTAGGTCACCATAACTATTTTGTAAGACAGTTTTTCGGTTTATAGCATATTCATGCATTGCGGTTTATAATTAAAAAAAATACAAACGAAAGCTAATGTTTATACAAATTGAGGATAAAAGTTCCTGTTAGGATACTTAGGTACATCATATCACGCGCACACATACACACTGATAACATGTATGACGCGTGTTATTTGCCTTTAGATTTAGCGCACAGCAAGCGAGGGAGCTAATTGGCTGAAAGAAAAACTACGCGTTTTCCGACTATACAGTAAAACAGTCGTTGCAAGCCAGACGTAGAGCTCGCCGCGTTCACCCGTTGTTTGACAAATTTACAATCAGTTCAGTGTTTGTGGGCCGAAAATGGCGCATAACAACCTGGAAGTTGGTATGAAGTGCATAAAATACATGCTTCTATGCATCACGGCGATTTTTGTGGTGAGTACTTCGTGCGCCGTTAAGCCATAAAAGATATCTTATCATGTCAACTATTTGCGTGTCTTTTGTTTCGATTTTTTTCATACGTTCTTTTTGTTGTATATAAATTGCTACGGGTTATGGAGTGAGTTTATGGTTTAAATATGGAAGCCGTACGGTTGAACGCCTTTGCCTTGACAACGTACTCGTATAGTGGCGCAATTAAAAAGTCACACATTTTTATGATTGCGCGAAATGGTTATTTTCCAATTTACGCATAATTACGTGTGTGGCATTAATCTATTACGATAGGTATTAATGATGGATTCAGGTACTATTTTATGCAAAAACTGAAGTTTGCTATATTATTTTTTAATAAAAGATTTCGTCATAACTCATGCTAGGTTTCCCTATAACATTACAGGAAGTAATTATTAGTCATATTTTCCTTAAATCCTATTAGATTGAAGCTACTAAGTTATATAATCAGATTAAAAGTTTATTTCATGGTTCTGCTGGTTTTGGCACTGTTTCAATATTCAGCACTGGTGACATTTTTGTTCAGATAATCTAGTCTACTGATAAATGGGTGGGATTTTATCAGTTCTCTAATTATGTGAATCATTTTCTTGACGTGGTTTAGTTGAAATAATATCAATACCGTAGTGGGAAAGAAGTTTCCTTTTCGATATCTTCTTCTTCATCAACCCATATACGCCCACTGCTGAGCACGGGTCTCCTCTACCATTGAGAGGGTTTTAGTCCACCACGCTGGCCTAGTGCGGGTTGGTGGACTACACACCTATGTGAATACACACATAACTTCGAAAAGTCACAGGTATGTGCCTGGGGTTCGAACCCGCGACCGGCGAGATTCTCGACCGCGTGCCCAAACCTCGAGGCCATCATCTTTTCCATTAAAGTATTTCAGTACGCCAACTTTACATAATTTCAAAATACTTTTTAAGTCCTTTTAATAATTGATAAAACAATTATAACTGTTATTGGATGTTTTAAAAACAATACAGATTGCATTTTCAACATTTAAATAAACAAACATATACTCGTGACAGTCACATTTATTATGCACACAAAGTTGGGTCATAATCTTATATCCGAAAATATGTACAAGAGTATACTGATGCTTCAGTACAATTACAATGATGTCGATGAATAATGAATTTATTCTTGATTTACTGAATGTAGTAGGTGACTTAGTTATTAGTATAGCAGAGACATTCTCAATGATTTTTAACAATGGATCGTTTAGACTTGCGTTTACTACTTACTTTAACTTTTCTAAAGAATATGTCTTACAGAATCGAAGCCAGAACAATACTGCGTCAATGCGGCTCTATTACGCCTAGCATAGTTCTCGCGGCATTACTAATTAATATTTAATGGTTTTCAATGCCTTTGCGGTATACAAAAACCTCCTCTGTTAGATAAGTTATACTAAATATCAATAGAAATGTATTAGTACGTAGTAATTTACTACTAGAAATAGAATTACTCATTTGTTTCGATTCCTGGAAATTTTGGTGCAGTAAAGTCCCTTAAGTAAGTAATGTAAGTTTTAATAAACCTAGTCATGTGTGTGACTGTTTGATGCACATAACAAAACAAATGTGTTTATTGTAAAAAAATGTTGCGATTTTTTTACTCAAGTATTGGGTCGTGGAAGATATAAAGATAAGGGACTTTTTCGTTCTTTATCGAAAGATAGAGCGTTATATACGATAACTATTCAAGACAAGAATTCTGTATAAAAATATTTGAAAACTGCTTTATATGCCGTGTGTATTGGCATAGATGTATAGTTCATATATTTGATGAGAAACAAGGTTTAAAACAAAATCACTGAATATTATGTAGATTCAGAAAATAGTAGATTTATCATCATCGTCATCAGTAGCCACACATCCACTGCTGGACATATGCTTCTAAAGGCTTCCAGAACTATTATAAAGGTTATGTTAAGGATAGCCAACACCATGCTTGGCAGGCGGGTTGGCAAGCGTAAGGCATAGTGTCTTGACGTATAGATTATATTGTGAATACAGCCTTATCAATTCCATGTTTCTAGACATTACTACAGACATGTGCTCGACGCTGTAGGACGCGTGGAAGCAAGTTTATTTAATTCTATACTTCCAACTTTTAAAGACGCATCAAATTTGAAATGAGAAAGGATCAATATAAGTCGTCTTCCTTTAATAAAACTAAACAAAATTAGATACCGTAGTATTTGAATTCAAACCGGATATACCTGTGTATATTTCAAGAATTTTCATAACAAATACGTTTTATATATTATACATTTCTAGGAAATAGATATCTCATCAACATCATCATCATCATCAACCCGTATACGTCCCACTGTTGGGCACGGGTCTCCTCTACCATTGAGAGGGTTTAGGCCAAAGTCCACCACGCTGGCCTGGTCCAGGTTTCTAACTAGATAACTAGTTCGACAAAATACACGTACTTTAGACAGACTTTATGAGTCTTTTAACATGTTTGATTATTGTTTTGTAAAACCTCAAACGGACTGAATTTCATAATAATATTTCAAGTAACCACTGTGTTGTGAGCTTTAATATATTATTACTATTTCGGGGAGCGGTTTTACCTACTCTACGTTGTCTGCGTAGTTTTTACTAGAAATATATCTCGTCAACGAGATTAACTTACTCACTATGACTCAGGACTTGAAACATAGCCAAAATACATATCTGTTCTCCGCTATTCTGCCCACCCCTCTTCGATACCTACGTAATGCTTGTAGGTATGTATGTGTCATACTTAAAGGTTGGATATCTACATATACACATCCTCAAGTAATAATGATCTAAAATGCTTACGTCATTACAAACTTCTAGCAAACATATTACTTATCTGATATATTGCCATTGAGAATTTTATGACACATAAAATGCTTCACAACTAAGGTGAAAGTATTATCTTCTAAAACCATTAATCATTTTGGTTGGTGTATAAATTGCTTTTAAAATATTAAATTGGATTTCACATTACTTTTGATAGTTTATGCTATAGTTGGTTATGATGGCTCAAACTTAACGTTGCTAAGAAATATTTTGTGAAAATCTTGTAGCTGTTTAAGTTTCTTTGCGATTTTTTTTCACTTTTTAAAGTACTAACTTTATATATAATAATAAATACAACCAAAGGTCACATACATAGTTTATATACCACATTAAGATTCAAGTATTCTATTGTGAGTATGAGTCATTACGAGAGACTTTTCGGTCTTACAAACACCCAAAACCGAAGAAATTTATGGATAACACAAACATTTGTCTCGATGCGAGGATCAAACCTACGGCTTTTCGTTTCACAAGCTGGCGTCTAGCCAGCTGCGCCACGGGGCAGTCATATGAATACCTAATGGAGCTCTTGAAATTACTTGTTTATTAATCGTCTTTTCAAGTTTATATTCAAATACTCCGCAAGCTTGAAGGTCAAAGTAATTCATTTACCAGACACAGACTATATATGTATGTACATAGATAAAAAATACAATATCGACCTTATTGCTGCACGCTAATAAACGAGGCTGTCAAAAAGCAATTATAAATAGGTACATTTTAATAAAGCCAAATGTTAGATTACATTACACGCTGACACATAACTGTCTTACTGAGATAGGATTAAAAAAATTGTCTGTAAAGGTGAAAATTGGATTATTACTTTGCCGATATATTCCGATTACACAGGTCTGCGAAAAAAAATTTTTTGTTAGCTGCATTAGATATTTTTACTGAATTATATGTTTTAAAGTGCGCTGATTTCAAAAGTGATGGCCATTTTTTTCTATCACATAAGGAATTTTTGCAAATTCCAACACAAAATATTGGTTAAAGCACTCCTTTATTCAAAATTTTCAAACAATAAGTATTTTTTTTAAAGCAAACGAAACATTATTTTGATACATATACTTATTCATGTTCTTTATGAAACCTCTTCTTCTTTTCCTTGATACTTTGACGAGTCCTTGTCCGATTTTTATCTTCAGTTTCTCGCTTAAGCAGCCAACAGTAGTCAGCAAGCATAGTGACATCCCATCGCTCTTGGTACCTTCTCTCGATATCACGCACATCCTGGTGAAATCGCTCCCCCTGCTCTTCACTGTAAGCTCCCAGGTTTTCAGGAAAATAGTCTATGTGAGAGAGTAAAAAATGGACCTTCAAGCATATCTTGCAGCCTTGAGCTTCGTATGCTGCTAACATCCGTTGCACAATGGTTTTATAGTTAGGATTCTTGGTATTTCCTAAAAACTTTCGCACTACGTCCTTGAACGATACCCAAGCTTCTATTTCCTTCTCATTCATAGTTTCCACAAATGAAGGGTCCGTTAAAAGTTTTCTTATGTCGGGGCCGGTGAAAACTCCCTCTTTCAACTTTGCTTCTGACAGCTTCGGAAATTTTGTACATAAATATTTGAAAGTCTCCATCCTTTTGCAGCGATTTTACAAATTGTTTCATCAACCCCAATTTGATATGAAGAGGGGGCAACAAAACCTTTTCTGGTGGTACCAAGGTAGTGTTTATAACATTTTTCTCTCCAGGTTTTAAAGTTTCTCGGGATGGCCAATCACTTTTTTTCCAGTGCTGTTCTCTGGCTCTACTATCAACCTGTTAAAACATTCCCAGTCTCACCAACAGCTCAGGTTGTTTTTCTCCATTATCAAATAAAAATCATATGGGTTTATTACCATAATTATTATTATAATGAACATAGATACTGCAATATACATGAAAACTTATGTGATATAATAATTTGAATATTTTTTATGTTTTTGGGAGGTCAAAATCTATAAGAAAATGTAAAAAAATCCTATGCAGTTTTTTGGTCGCAGACCTGTGTTATTTTGAGGCAGTTTTGAGGCATAGCTGTAGCGATGTGCTTGTACAAGATATTTCCCAGGAATTACTAGTAAGGAACTGGCATTAATAGACTCTAATAAATGTGTTTTCTATACTTTTATTCCATCTGAGGGTCTTGTACTGGTTTTTATAGCAAAGATTGAACCAATTCTCCATACGACCTTTTTTGTAACTAAAAATACTAGCTTACTAATATAAACTGCATTACATCGTTCTCATTACAATTCTCAAGTTATTCAAAAGTGGAAGGGCGAATAAAGTTGCTTATTAATTTCAATCTTTTTATAAGCTTCTTGTGTAATACTCCAAAAGCATCAAAAATATTAAATCATTCTATTAATAAATGCATATTTTCTTTCCTTCCTTTTATCGCTTGTTATCAAGTTGTAGGACTTGCATATCTACATACTTTAAGTGTTAAGTAGTGTATAGATATGAAATTAAAATAATAAAACCTTTGAACGGAACAGCGTGGAGCAAACAAAGAAAAAGTCGATTAATACAATTTATTGATAATCAGATAAGATTTTAATTTAGAACAAAATTGTAGATCATGGGCGTCTATATTGGCTATTGGATTAAAGGTTGTAGTTACTACGCAGTCCATCATTATAATCAAGCCATACACATCCAACAGCTGGGCACGGGTCTCCTCTACGACTGAGAGGGTTTAGACCTTAGGCCACCATGCCTAGTGTCGGTGGGTGGATCACACACCTAAAAAATTCATGAAATCCTTTAGGTGTGCATTTTTCTTACGATGTCTAAGGACACAAAAAGTGTAAGGACACTTTTTGTACTACTCAGTTATCATAAGTGAATAATTTACCTAAAATTATGAAAGTAAAAAAAATAAAAAAAATGATAAGCCTTAGCCCGACCCAGAAATCGATCCTGAGACCTCTAGAACGAACGGCACATACTTGTATCGCGAGACCATGAAGCAGTATTCAAAAAATATCACACGATAATTAATGTTAAGTCTATAAGTTTTGGTTGCGTATTTACATCTCTATGTGATTCGCTAAATCTTGGGAAATATTTGCAAATGGCGCCGTACGGTATTGTTTACTCTTCTGCCGCACACACAAAGATGTGCGAAAACCTGTAAGTGCCAATGTATTTTACTGGTTTTGGCACGTGTATTGCTCTGCACGAACTTTAGGACTGAACAAACACAAACAAACATACCTCACGCCTATATTCCCCGAAGGGGTAGGCAGAGATGCATTTCTGCACCCACATTTCGCCAGGTATGTATCAGTCCCACGTAATAGGGGGCGAGCCTATTGCCGTTTTCCAGACTCCGTGCTGCTACTAAGAATTTCCTAATGGAAAAACCCAATAACACTTTGCCCGACCCGGGAATCGAACCCAGGACCTCTAGATCGCACGCCACATACTTGTACCGCGAGACCACAAGGTAGTCAACTTTAGGACTGAGTCCGTAAAAATACACTGCAAATTTATATTTTACGAGGTTCATCAAGTAAAGGATAATTTATATTCAAAAAATGACAGTTAAAATAGAAAACTACCAATTTGGAACGCGTTATCGCCGTAGCTAAGAAGTAGTACAAGAAACTAGTGTCTACTAATGTAAACATAAAGTTAAAACTCTTTTACACCTAAACCTCTGAAATAGTTTAGATAATTCTCAGTATGGACCTTGATAAGACTTCTAGCGAAATTAGTATGTGTCAATTCTATCAGTGTAATTGAGCAAAATATAGTTAAACTTTGCGACGTTTACTAACCCAAATATCTGACCCCATTTTAGTTTAAACTGACATTTGTAGAGAAATAGACGAAAAATTGGAGACTTTACACGCCGATTTGTTTATTTACGTTGAAGATAAATAAATAAACGTGTGTAAGCACCAAGTCACAACTTCTTTACTATAAGATAAAATAAATATGCCATTTTTGCTGCTAAACAATTTCATAGTTATTCTACGATGACGAAACGTATTTTTTACATCCAAAGATGAATCCAGTCATTTATTAGCAATATGATGCCAATGTCTGTACTTAAGAGGACCACGTTTTAGTGTTCCGTACCTCAATAGGAAAAACCCTTGCCTCTCACATTGAGTTTTTCTTTTGGATTGACATTATTTTAATCGATATCCATACCACATAAGATCGAATCTACAACTTTAAAATCGTCGAAAGCCAACTTCGTAACTTTTAGACTTGATTGTCCTAGATGGCTACAAAATGCCACAATTTCCTACAAATTGAATAATGGATTCTTAGACCGAAAACCAGCTAAATGGGAAGATGCTATAAACCGCAGTAGATTATATCCCTTAAGGCATGAAACCGCAGAAATAAAACAGATTAAACACAAAATAAATATATCCAATAGGTCTATCTCTATGGATCTTCTTATCTCCAAGTAGTTTGGTTAGTAATGAATTTATGAGACAAAAGCGATTACCAAATTATTTGCAGATTTCTAATCACTCTTAGCTCACATTGGACATTCTACTCTACAACTCAAATATTAACTTAGTGTTGTTGTAATTCATACTTAGACCAAAATCATTTTAAAGTTAAACTGGTTTCGTATTTCTCAAAATAATCAGTATTGTTGTATCATACTTTTAAATGCAGATTCATTTGGAATTTGCGACTGCGGAAATCATGTTTTGGTAAATGGCATGCCTTGCCTTAAGGTATGAATATCATCAACAGCCTGTATACGTCCCACAGTTAAATACGTACCACGTAGACTGGTACGTGATGGCAGATTACTCGTAAACTCTCTAATAAATTCTTAAGAACTTTTAGGTTTGCAGTTCTTCAATATAATTTCCATCAAGTTTAAATGGGTAGTAATCATTGCGAATTCACACATAACATTGAAGATACAGAGGTAGTATTATATCTTACCAAAATATATGAGAATAAAAAATACTATTAAGATCACGTCACACCACACACTGATCTATTATGTAACCTATTAAAGCAATTACGAGTCCCTTATAATTAACAATAGTGGCACATATGAAAACAAACGCAGGTCAGACGGCTGTCATGACGCCATGATTAGCCGCATGAAACAATATTCTCAAGTGGCGATCACAAGGTCACACCAAGCCATTGTTTCACTCGTTTATCAACCGTATTGATTTTCTATCGTCACTGAAATATGGAGTAACGGTAAAAGTATGTGTGCGCTTTTATCGCTTGAGTTATAAAAGGTTTCATCTGCATATAACCTTCGTTGCGCTCTCGGAAGTATAGTGCAACCAATATTTGTTTTGTTTGGGTGCTTGTGAGACAATTGTATATTTTCTAGCATCCGTAAAAAAGTGAATAAACATTTCAAGTCATCCACGCCTAACACGTAATAAAATACATACTAGTTTTGTGTTTAAAATCTAGATATAGATTTGAGGATTAATGCTATCGACACTTTAAACCATTATGAAATCGTGGAAAAATAAATTTTGCCTTCAAAAGCAGTAAATTAAAACGTATAATATTTAATATTCCATTCTATAATACTTTTATGAAAAAAAGCAACGAATCTTAGGCAGGATTAAAACAGTTGACGTCATTTGAGAAGCCAGTCTTACGTTACATCATCAACGTTATCTAGTAGACGCTTAAACGTAGGACACGAAGCTAGGACTTTCAGATTTAGTTGAAGAGGAATTAAAGCACGGCTTGCAATTCTTCCAGAACTTAGGTATGGTACATAATCTTCATTATTATAGTAAATTTAGTTTTAAATAAATTTTAAAATATATAAATATTACTCGGCCTAATTACCGTCCTAGCACATTATTGCATAAAAAAGTTACGAGAATTTTTCTCCTGTACCATTGAGGCTTTAGTGGACTGGCACTCTGGCCTAGTGCGGGTTCGGACTACACACTTAAAAAATCCTAAGAAGTTTTAGGTGTGCAGGTTTCAACACGATGTTTTCTTTCACCGTTAAAGCAAGTGATAAATCATTGTTAATACACACATAACTTCGACGTCAGAAGTGTGTGTGTGGGGTTTGAACTCTCGATCGCCGTAATGCGATCGCGCGCCTAGACCTCGAAGGCATCACTGCTTTTTTACAGGTCAATAAATTCTAATTATATCTCGAAATGCATTATTTATGTGTAAATTGTGTAGCGGTTCGTGTAGTATAATTGTATAATAAATCAATAAGTGAAGAGTGACCGCGACCGCACGCGAAGGCCGCGTATACGGTGTCAACCTTGATACTCTATTGATCTATTCGCCCCATGTTAGAAATAAAACGCTAATACTACATATGGCATATAAGAATGATATTTACTATTTTTATCTTCCTCTTCTTCTTCTTCATCAACCCATAAACGCCCACTGCTGAGCACGGGTCTCCTCTACCATTGAGAGGGTTTAGGCCATAGTCCACCACGCTGGCCTAGTGCGGGTTAGCGGACTACACACCTAAGAAATTCCTAAGAACTCTTAGGTGTGCTGGTTTTATCACGATGTTTTCCTTCACCGTTAAAGCAAGTGATAATTCAATGTGAATACACACATAACTTCGAAAAGTCAGAGGTGTGTGCCTGGGGTTCGAACCCGCGACCGCCGAGATTCTCGACCGTGCGCCCAAACCTCGAGGCCATCACTCTTAGGGAGGCATTTTCTTACTTCTTCTTATATTTAAATACATATACCATTACCAGTACCGTAAATAGGGCGGTGCCAGCAGTGCCCAGGCACAGGGTGCAGAAATGACCAGACTAGTATGTAGTTTTATCTCATGCATGGTAGCTAAGCCTGGTTAGAAAATTTTTCAGGCGCGCAGTTTTGAAGGCTCGCACCGGGTGCATAAAAGTCTAGTTACGGCACTGACCATAACCTCAAATTTAAGTTCTTCAAATTGTTAGGCGAGGTGTATTTCAGCACCTACATATCGCCAAATATGTATTTGTTCCATGTTATAGCTGGTGATTTTATTGCTGTTTATGGGACACACATCAAAGCTTTGTGCTCCTGAAAATTTCCTAATGGAAATATCCAATAACACATTTCCCGACCCGGGACATCTAGATCGCACGGAGCGAGAAACCTTTACCGAGAAACCGCGAGGCCACCAGACAAAAAAATATTCTTCTGACGGAACGACTGAAATAATATACTAATAATAATAATAAGATGATTCTGCACCGAGAACAAATAATAGCAACAAATAATTTCTAGACTCAGGTATAGAAAAATTGCTCAAAAACGCCATTAGCCTCGCCCACAATATATTATCGTAAAACGCAAAGGTCATGAAAGAAACGAGTCTACTGCCTCAACGTGGGGACAGTTCCCCATATAAGCGTTATTGTATGTATGTCGTTTTGTGAAAATTCAATAAGAATTCCATATTATACGCCATTCTATTTGTAGGCTAGTTAATGAATATATTAGGCGTTTTTGAGGTCGATAAACTCACAAGAAACTTATGAATAATGAACGATAATTGTGAAATCGTTTAGGTAACATTTTTTCTTTTTAGGTTTTTCAGAAAATAATAGTAGTAATGTTCGGTTTTGTTATGGTCGGTTTGTTTCAAAAACAAATGTTATGGGCCATTTACGTAATGAGGAATAAAGAAAATACTTTGAAAAGTGCGTGATGGTTTTGGTTTTTAGGCATTATTCGAGGGTTTTAGCCGATTTCGCACAGCCACAATAATACTGGCTCCACGTAATTTAGTGCTAAGTTATGTAAAGATAAACGTCAATAAATTCAAATATTTAAACATATTTATTTATAGTATTACTATTACCAGTATCATATTGATAACTAAAATAGTAGCTTCGATATTAATAATTTTGTCTACCGACGGATACAAATAATCTTTAATATAATTTGGGCAAAAAGATGACGGACGATAATTTAAACTTCAGCACTTTCGCAAATATCAAAGACTTTTATCAAAGACGAAACAAATCGGACTCTTAAACAGATATTTAAAATTTTCGAACCTCACACTAAAATGCAAGACTAGCGGCTTTTAAAGCGCTGGACTTTTGTCTGTGTCCTAGGATAAGAAAGCCTCGCCACAAAGAAGCAATAGAAAACGATCTTATAAATTCGTTTTGGTTTTCAGCTAACATCAGCTCTCATCATTTCCGTGGGCACCACAATCTACGCAATCTACCATGATGTGTCCTTCTTCCTTGAGGATAACTTCTTCTCTCCAGCCACTTTCGTCATCGTCATCGGCGTCATCATGCTGTTCGTATCGCTGTTCGGTTGCATCGGCGCCTTGAAGGAGAGCACATGCTTAGTCAACATTGTAAGTTATCTGTAGACTATGTATATCTGTGTTTCTGTCACGGACTATTGGTGCATATCGAGTGCCGTATCAGTGTCTCCCATAAAATCATTTAGTAGTTTTATTGTATGTTATGTATGTACAAGCATGGCTAAATATTTATTAGTTTATTATTTAAATCTTCTGCCGTTTTGTTTAAATGAGGTCAGAGTTAACATTTAAGTCCGACCGCTATATTTTCACAAGTTCAATTGACGTCAAATTAAACTTGCATATATGTATAATTAATAGCTTAAATCGGTGAGGAAGATTTTCTTTGCAATATTAACATTTTGTATCTCTGTCTACTCCCCTTCCTAGCTTAACGATACTTATTGTTATATAAGGTTTACAACCTAAAGATGTTTTAAATTTGTTATTATATGTTCCATAATAATCTATTTCTAATTAGTATAATATTGTATTGTTCCCAAGTGTAATGTTTGGTTTCTTCTTCCAGTTTGCAGTAATTCTGAGTCTTGTCTTCGTACTGGAGATTGCTGCCTCGATCACCGCCTACGCTCTTCGTGGACAGGTCACAGAGATGTTGGATGACAACCTTAGAACCACTATGCCGCACTACTACAAGAACCCTGAAGTGCAGGACGCTTTCGATTTCATCCAGAGCAGGGTATGTAATAATGGTTTTGAAATACCTTGAAAACTTTCGTCAGTCATGTATGATATCTCTTTTTCTAATTTTTTGTAGGAATTTTTGGAGCAGCCATGTTTTTAATAAAAATAAGTCTAAACATAGGAAACTATGCAGGAAAATATGATTGCCTTATCAGTAAAATGCCAATACTTCCTTGTATTACCTTGATTATTTTTAATTGTCAAATTTATATTAAAATACTACAAATACATACATTATACGTTACTTACCGAATATATCAATTTGTTTCCTCAACTACTGGCTTGAAATCGATCCTAGTTGATTGGATTTACTAAAAAATAGTTTAATCGTTCACGGATCCTAATTCTATTCTTATTCTTTTGTTACTTTAAATAAGGAACCAATGATTTTTATTGCTTTGCCTCATTTTATTTAATTTTAATCTATATTAACAATTACTATTTCCAGTTGAACTGCTGTGGTGTGGACAGCTATCTCGACTGGAGCACCGTGTACCCCCCAACCGGAGTCCCTGGCATCTCTGTAGCCAACATCAGCGTCCCCATCTCTTGCTGCGCCGAGTCCCGTTATGACGTCGTCGATGACGTTAGGGTCGATGAGTGCACGAAACTGTACGCCAATGGATGCCTCCCACGAGTGTTCTACTTGGTCTACCAGAGCGCTGGCCTGCTGGGCGCTGGGGCTATGACCATTGCCTTCATCCAGGTACGAAAACAAATTTGTAGCTCTGCTGGCCTAGAGGAAAAGGTAAAATTAACTGTACATTCACAGGCATGAATCACTGTTCAAGACTAAATTTGATCAAAGATTACGAATTATTGATACAATATTTCGAATTGATTAGAATCTGTGACAATTGATACAGAAATGTCGATTCCGTGAATATAATTTGTAAGCCCATTGTGATATATTTTGTTGTCAGTCATCAATGTCCATTTTGCTGAATAATATATGGTTTGGCATCTAATGGAAAGGATCAATTATTTAGATGTTATTAGGAGGCAAATATTTTTTCTTTTGTGGATTCTTCTTGTCTCTGAGTGAATTTTAATTTGTTGTCACAGACAAATTATACGCCAAAATAAAGATAATCCGCAGGATGAACTTCCTTTTAAAATAGACGAAACAAGTTGAAATCGTTTACGATGTTAAAAGAACAAATTTAGCAAAATATGTGTTGTTCGCACACAATCAAAAGTGGTATTATGAAGTGGACAGTACATCCGGTTGAAGATAGCCTTATGAATCAAGACTTTACTTATTGCTAAAGTGTTATAGTATAGATTAGGTAGTAACCTTATATGAAACATTATTATTTATTTAGTATCGGGGGGTACCCTTTGTAGATAAAGACCGAAATCTTATCGTTTTAATGCTTCCTAATCTATTTTCTGTTATTACTTGAGACAAGAAGTATTAATTACATTTGGAAATATATATGAGTTTTTAAATCATTTCATCACATTTTCCTGTTTTGTGGTTTGTTCCAATAGCATCCAGACCTGAAACAAATGTTTGTGGAACACACAAACATTTATCTCTGGGAGGGGATTGAACCCGCAGCCATTGTCAGCGTATTAAAATGGTTACTTTTGTTATTGGCAATCACAATTTAATTTATTATTTTTCCCAAATAATCGACTGCCATGGGCGGATATAGGGCTGGGTCCAGGACCTAAGCGGACCACTAATTAAAATCCTTAACAATTTTTTTTTGCAAAAGCATTATCCGGAATATTTTAATACAAGTCGATATATATATGAATAAAATACCTTCTTTTCTACCTGTATCTATTTTTATCAAATTAATTTATAATTCTTGTGACTTTACCACGTCCCCCTTTTGCGTCAAAGTTCGATTCGCTCTTGTCGACTGCAAAACTGTCCATCAACTGTTGACAATTACTGAACATTCTTTATTTATTTTTTCAGATCATCGGCATCGTGTTCTCCTTCTCACTGGCCAGTTCAATCCGCAAGGCAAAGTCTGAGCGCGAACGTCGCCGCTGGGAGATCCAGGAAAGAATGATCAACGCTTACACTTCTCTCAACCCAGAGCCTGAGAAGAAATCGCCCATCGTGTACGTTCCGTTCCACGGACAAACTAACGCCTAAACGAATTACCCTTTTAGGTGAAAAAAATTAAGTGATCGAAAATGTATTAATAAAATTAAACATATTTTTCTTACATTCCACATTTTCTATAAGTACTATAGGATTTAATAGTGGATTATGTGTGAGTCGAAAGACTAAGATTTTCCAACATCGATCTAAAGACTATAAAAATAACAATAACTCTAAGAAGATTTAATAAGGACAAGTAAAATTGGGACCCGCGTTTGATTTAATGTGACTTACGTGTAGAAGTAATAATGCCTTATCAAAAAATATTTAAAAGACGCTGTATGTATTAAAGTATTTTTATTAAACCGTGTTACTTTATTTCTTTATATTACCTTAAGTCTTGATTTCGCCTCAGACACATAAAATGCTAAAATATTATCTAACACCTAATTTAGTATTTATGTTTTCCTATACGTTAAATTAAATACTAGTGATAAAGATAATTGTGTATTTATAAATAAAGATTTAATTTAAGAATAATACACGATTTTATTTACGAAAACTTATAATTGGTAGGATTTGGTTTATAACTTATTGCCAGAATTTAATTCATACATACATGTATAGATATTACAAAAATGTCATGCGCCTGACTAAAATATATAAACATATTGTATTATTTGGGAAGTGAAGTAAGTAAGTAGTAGACTAATATAAGCAATTACAGCATACCATAAATGTATGCAAAACAAAATGCTGCGAAAAATAAAATATGACAATATGTGTTAGTAACTGTTGCTGTTCTGGCAGAGATTTTGGGTGTATTTATGATCCCAGTAACAAAAGTAAGTATAAATAAGGTTTTAGAGGACCTACGATTAAAATGGATAATTTTTGTGTGTCAATAATTAATTTTGTGCATACTGTAAGCCCTTAAAGTTATTGCATTACTATTTTAATCACAGGAAAGTTACAAGTAGTAATAGCTCAGTAAAAAACATAACAAAAACAAAATAAAGAAATATGCTGAAATAGAGACCCAGGATTTTTGATAATCATACAATTTTATATTACAATTTTATAAGAACCTAAATTTTGTGACGTGTTCAATGACCCGCCATTGTGAAATGTTTGAGCCGAACGAAGTCGAACATGAATTTTCCATAAATCTATATGTACAGGTAGATAAACTGTGATAAGCCGTATCGCACTCTAATGATAAGCCAATTCCGAGGCGTTGATGGCTTTCAGTGTAGATAATGATTTATTTATGTACTATGAAATTTATTTCTGACTAAAAGGGTAACGTTATAACGTTCGTTCCTTCATAGATAAGATGCAAAGTGCCTTCTTGCGGTTCAAGTATGGGCAGTGTTGTCTCGAGTACTAACAGTATATTATGGATATTAAAGAAAACCAACCACTACAAAAACCTTAATCCGGTCAACAGTAGGCCAATTAATGGTCAGAACTGGATCGGGAAAGACTCGATCTCACTCTAGGCACTAGGGGCCCAAATGATGGTCCGTGGACCCGAGCCGTCTGGTTTAAGACAGATAGAAAAAGTTTGTAATTTTGCTCCCCGCGATGAGGATTTCTTAGCTAAATATTGCAACTATTTTGGCGTGTTCAATTCTGAGGAGTTCCTCTTTAGTGTAGATGAAGACGTATATTGGGTTTTTAGCCAATAAAAATCCGGCATACCGCGTATCTCGTTAGGCGGGAATTCAAAAGGATTTTCCCTATGTAAAAAAATAGGCTTATTTGTAGGGTTTTACTCGATGTATTACATGGTAAGAAAATACACAAATGCTAACAATATAAACTAAAGATCTTTTTACTTAGTAGCTTACGTAATGATATGTAATACCTATCCAAGAAAGGTATCAATTGAGTATTGCTAACATATTGGTTGAAATGCCCGATCACCTCGTATACTTCTTCATCAACCCATATACACCCACTGCTGAGCACGGGTCTCCTCTACCATTGAGAGGGATTAGGCCATAGTCCACCACGCTGGCCTAGTGCGAGTTGGCGGACTACACACCTAAGAAATTCCTAAGAACTCTTAGGTGTGCAGGTTTCATCACGATGTTTTCCGTCACCGTTAAAGCAAGTGATGATTCAATGTGAATACACACATAACTTCGAAAAGTCAGAGGTGTGTACCTGGGGTTCGAACCCGCGACCGCCGAGACTCTCGACCGCGCGCCTAAACCTCGTATACTTATACAAACATATTTTACAAACAAATTCTCTTACTCTTGTATATGTCGACGAGATAGCAAAGGTGCATTACTGCACACACATTTCGTCGGGTACGTACCAGTCTAATAGTAGAAGTATATTTCTATTATGATTCTGCATACGTAGTATAGGACGCCCTCTGGCTAGGTGGGGTGACGATATTCCCAAAGTGGCTGGCAGCGGTTGGATGAGGAGAGCCAAAGATAGAGCCCAGTGGCGTGCCATAGGAAAGGCCTATGTCCAGCAGTGGACGTGAAAGGCTGGTGATGATGATGAGCCGTCTATACCAGGTCAAATGGAATGAATCTTGTAAGAAGGTTTGAAAGAAGACGGAAGAAGCCCATGCAAAAATATGGGATTATCGAGCTGATAGATAGGTAAATGAGACGTATGACGTAAACATCAAATACATCATTGCCAATTCGATGATTTGACGATATTCACACTGTGTCAGCTATCATAAGATGTCTCTGCTATCTGCATTTATATTCATTCAAACAACTTTTGAAATATCAGTGAGCGATGACTGATTGTGAGTTTTTGGAATCGATTCTCTGGACGAGAAGTCTTTCTCCATTAGGGTACTGCAATAGCATCTCAGATGTTAAAGAAAACACAAGTTAAAATAAGTAAAAATAATCTGTTTTTTTTTTATTATTCTATTCTCAGGAATCTAATTAATTTTTACAAGCTTTTATTTAACTTCACTTTTGTATGTATGTTTGTATGTTTACAAATCTTGCAATGAAGATTTGAACCACTTCCAATAGACCGATTGTGCTGAAACTTGGTATACCTACGTAACTTGGATGACAATACAATAATATGGTACCATGGAGCTGGTTTGATGATGAGGTTGGAAGATGACCATAGAAACATCGGTTCTTGTGGACCGATTGAGCTGAAATTTAGTATGTCTTTGTAACTTCGATAACAATACACAAATATGGTATCATGGTGCTGATCTGACGAAGAGTTGGAAGATACCCATAGGAACTTCGATTTCTGTGGTCCAATTGAGCTGAAATTTGGTATGTCTTCGTAGCTTCGGTAACAATACAAAAATATGATATTATGGAGCTGATCTATTGAGGAGTTGGAAGAAGCCCACAGGAACTCCGATTCCTTTGGACCGATTGAGCTGAAGTTTGGTATACCTATGTAATTTCGGTGACAATATAATAACAAGGTATCATAGAGCTGATCTGACGAAGAGTTGGAAGATGCCCATAGGAACTCCGATTCTTGTGGTCCAATTGAACTGAAATTTGGTGTGTCTTCGTAACTTCGGTAACAATACAAAAATATGGTATCATGAAGCTGATCTGATGAGGAGTTGGAAGAAGCCCATAGGAACTCCGATTCCTGTGGACCAATTAAGCTAAAATTTGGTATGCCTTTGTATTTTCAGTGACAACATAATAACAAGGTATCGCTGATCTGGTGTCATGAGAAGTTGGAAGGTGCCCATAGGAACACTAGTTTCCATGGACCGATTGAGTTGAATTTCGGTATGACTACGAAATGGATAGACTTAGAAATATTTCCAACTAAAAAGTTAAAAATAAATTAACGGTGAAAAACACATTTTAAAATCAAGCTTTTATTATGCACGAAAAATTAAAAAATAAACTAAGAAATCATTCATAAAATTCGTAGTTTTTTAAACTTTACAAGTAACAATTTACAAAAGTGTTCGGTTTATCAGTAGAAGTATGATACATAAACATATATTATCTATAACTAGTATATTAATATTCTTAAGTGATTTAAAAGCTTGTCGCGCAATTTCGTTAATGCAAAGACCTCGACCGCGACGAGCTTTTAGATCACTTAAGAATATTAATATACTAGTTATAGATAATATATGTTTATGTATCATACTTCTACTGATAAACCGAACACTTTTGTAAATTGTTACTTGTAAAGTTTAAAAAACTACGAATTTTATGAATGATTTCTTAGTTTATTTTTTAATTTTTCGTGCATAATAATTCCTTTGAAATCGATACTTTAAAACTGACCTGTATTGTTCTAATTAACATTAGAAATAGCCATATGTGCTTATATTTTATTTTAGGAACTATATGAATTGTACCTATTAACGAGGGCCTTATGTTTTTCTCTGACTAAATTGCATTTCATCTTTATTTGCACAGTACAATGACTTTCTCGCAGAGGAGACGCGAGATAAAACCTTTTCTGACCTACATGCAGCTGTTAAACATACAAGCAAAACCTACAAAATAATCTTATTGGAAAGCAGCCCAGTAGCACATGTAAATAGGAAAACTGGTGAGATTGAGGTAAACATAAGCGCAGAGGGTTCCGTATATTTTCAATATTTCTATTTCAGCCCATACACGGTTTTCCCTTCAACTAAAAGGGCCTTAGTCCGTCGTGCTTGCCTAATACGCATTTCCTTAAGTTAAATACGAGTAGATTTAAATTCGAAATAACATTTTTTATTTTAAATCTAAGTAAATTACCAAAAATATGACGGTAATAGTTGGGAATACCAAGCTGCCTGGAAGCTTTCACTAGGAACACCTTTTGAAATATCAAATAGTGTTTTTATATTTCAATTACAGAGTATTATCGATGCAGTCGAGTGGGGTGCAAACAAATACACCACACAATATCATATAGATAATAGTGAATATTGGAAAGTTTTGAGAAATAATATTACAGGGACGTTAAAGAATCAAAACATTGTAATTAAGAATTCACTTCCATAATAATCAAAGATCGTACAAACATATTTCGTTTGTTGTTGAAAGCGTTGCTAAGAAACCAATTTTGATATTGATGTTATAGTATGCAACGTTAAAAGTATTCATGACATTGCTGGTATAGACTAATTGGCTAATATAAGTTTTTTATATGTAAGAAAAAATAAAAAATACAGAAGGTAGAAGTAATTTTTTTGCCGTATATTGTCAGTGACACTAAATCTTATCCGAGGGTGTAGTCCGATTTTTATTCAAACAACTTGAAGTCTGTTTAAACAATTCATTCCAAAGAACATCGTGTGAACCGTAATTCATTAACAACACCGCTTTCTGAGAACGAAGATGTGTCACGGTCGTATACAAATCATAGTAAAAATTCAGTTTCAATCTTACGGCACCTTAAAATACACACAAACTCAGTAAACAAACATGATCCATTTGTTGTATAGAAAATAGAATCGCTGCTAAGCCTTATTATATTTGCGGTGGATGCGTGTGAAGTTAGGTTAATGTGATAAATAGACAAACGACGAGCGGTGAGACACAGTCAACATTGTGTCCTTAGTTGGAAAACAACAGCGCAAAACAAACGTTATCAGATTAACGTCGTGTTATCAGGTATAATATCCGTCAGCTCTCAAAAAGACATTGCATCAGGTGGTAGAAACTAGAAAGTGTGTTTAATTCAGTGCAAGTGATCAAAATGATTGTGGAACCGACGCCTTATGAGCAAAAAATGAAGTTCACCAAAACGGAGACGGAGTACAACATGAAATCTATCAGATTTCTGCTGTTGACAATAACGGCTATGTTTATAGTAAGTACCTTTGTTAAAACAATTAGTCATTGCTACTTGCATTTAAGTACTATATTTTCGCTTTTCATCAAAAAAGTATATAATACAAAAATATATAGACAGAAGATTACAAGATTTTAAAATCATAGTTTCATTAAACTAACAATATTTTTGATGGCGAAACTATTTCTTAGCTATTTGGCAAATGTAGTATAAGTAGCAAAAAACAATTGACTGTAATTATCTATTAAATGTAGCGTCATATTATATGACTACGTCGCAAGGCACCATATAAGTAACAAAACAAAAGAACAATTGTCACTAAAATGCCATTGGTTTTCCTAATCACGCCTGAGTTCCTTTACGAGGAAGGAAATAAGGTATAAATCCTTATTCAAGTTTCACCAGCATTGTTTAAAAGTCTTACTACTACTTTATTTATTTTTTATTCAAAAAAATATTGTTTTACCATAATATTATAGTTGTGTACCCCAGAACAAACATTGGTAGACAAGACTGTTATCTTAATTCTAAGCTATCATGAAAGTTATGGAAACTAAATGGATCCCTGCACCGAGACAAATGTTTGTGTGCCATAAATATTTCTTTCCGGTCTAGGTGTTTGTGGCACCAAAAAGTCTAGTTTCTAAAACCCACGACAAAAGATGTATGTGTGTGGGGTCTGAATTATGTCCCTGACTATTGGTTGTATTTAACTATGTATGTAGAAAAGTTAATAACAGATAATAAGTTATCCTCCAACTTTAACGTGGGTTACATTGACCGACTTTAAGTATCGATAGTCATTCTGCGTTAAGATTTAATGATAGTGATTATAAAATTTCCTACATTAAATCAATAAAAATCAAGTCAATGCCATTCTTACGTGCTTGATTCATTATTGTGAATTATGGAGGTATTGCTGAACTCCTTTTGCTACAAAGTGATAAAGTTGATAATACGTGGACCCCTTCGGATGAATGCGACTAACAATAGTCCAATACACTGGACTAGTATAGGTTACTACAGCAGTTTATTCAGAGACTTGTACTCTGGGTTCGAAACTGAACTCCTCTGCATATTGGTCTATCAACAATGCCATCATCCACATTTATCTGATTATAATTCTCAAAAAAAATTCGTAGCTATGTCAATACATAATAACCACAAAACACGGATGTCGATCTTAAAGCTAATAAAAAACGTTAAGTACTTTCAAGACTGTGCCATCACTTCGCTGTTTATACGAATTGGTTATCAAAATCTAATATTAATTACTCACTTGTGTGAGTAAAATGACAGGGAAAACAATTTTTAATATAGAAAACACGATAATATTGTACAATTTATGCTTCATACATAACATTGTTATACATACGTTTGAATCTGAGATAGCACTTAACTTATTGATATAAAATGTCAATCCACAATATGCTATACTCATATAAGATTGTGTCTGGTATTTCTTTTCGACAATTGCATTAAAACAAAATGTTAAATAAAGAACTCCTATAGTTCCCTAGATGTGATGGTTCAAAGAAAATGCAAATGACAACATTTGTACTACCAAATCCAATCTAAATTTTAGAAAATGTACCTCAATATTGTGCTGCTGGTGAAACAAAATGTGTTTGTCATGATAATTATAATTACTTATTTGTTGTTTATGCCCACAAATACAAAGGACAGATAAATGGTGAAATAACAATCGAAATCATAAAGATATGATAAGAATCCACAAAATTCACTAATCCTTCAGAACATTCAAGAAATCTTCAGTGCATTTTTTTTTTGTTATTTATCTGAGACGATTTTTTATGACATAACCTTACACAGGTTTTAGAACTGTAAATTATCACTAACGATTCGCGTACATATCTCACATCATTCAGTCAATCATTCGCGATTTTGCTGTTTTAATATTAATTCGCTCAATCATTCACCTCATTCTAAAAACAATTGATTAAACCCGCCAATATTATGAACATGAACCCAAGCCTAGATCCCAGAACGCATAGCGGTATTTTTACACTTACTTTCCACTTACTGGATTTTAAGATTTGCTACATTTGCACCTTTTTTGATATTGTAAATGTCCTGATAGCAAACCAACCCTTCGGCCCAGGAACGCACTTAGGACTCCTTCTATATACTACCCCTGGTTCAACGAGGTAATATTTCCAAGGCATTTATTAAATAGACCGAGATACCAGTTTCGCCATGCGTGGCTGCGTGTAAACTAGATATTTAAGGACACAAATGTAGCTCAAGATAACCTCGTCTCATTTGTTTACGACTCGAATCATCTAGATATAGTTACCAACCATAGGTATGTATATTGTGTGTACCATGTGCAAGTTCTATTGATTGGTATATCTGTTTTTTTTTTTTTAAGAAGAGTCTCATTTTTATACTGTGGAGCAGCGGTCGCGGCTCGCAGGCCGCATGTGGAAGAACCAAATTTTGTGTTCTAGTTGCTGCCGACACTTTTGCTACCAAATACAGGCCTAAATCTTTTTAAAGGCGAAATATTTTCATTGACCAACATTGAGCGTCTGATAACCTTACTCGGAAAATAAAACGCTTTCGTATATTTTCTCGACACGTAATAAAGGGTTTTAAAAGGCCATTCTAAGTAAATGACCTAAGGAGGCCTTTTCCTTCGTTGTTGAAGTCCACCATTTTTTATCTGGTTGCATTCTCTTCAAATATAAACGTCATTACTTTCTGAGATAGGCTGAAACTTGCTTCATCTCCATCAGTTTTAATAGGAAATACATACGAATATTACGTCATTCGAGTAATACGCATGGCATTGCGCGCAAGGGCAAGCCAACCTCGCTGAAAGAATAATATTTTTAATGTCATGTACAATTATCATCACGTATAGTTTTCATTAGTGATGTTTCATGTTTTTGCAATATATCATATTACGAGTATTCATACAACAACATATGCTCCCTTCTTCTGATCTCGTTTCTGTTATAGAATTTTAACATTGCTTCTAGCTTCACTATTGCTCTACCAAGGCAATTAATTTTATTTTAGGTATTTTTACTTCTGAAATTTTGCCTGTCTAATTTCCTATCTAGTCTACTAAAACCATTTTCACTCTCTTTATTACGGTACTTACATATTTGGAAATAGAAATTAATTTACATTATATGTTGGTCTGTTGGCCATGTAACTATCCTTATGTTTATGAAATATTTTTTTTTTATATCGTCTTTACATTTAAATATAAACGAGTGTACAACGATTATCAATCATTATTATTAAATATAAAAATATTTCGAGCATAAAATGCGCTTGTTGTATCAAATGAGAATTCTAGTTGCGACACGAAATTCTCAAGAAGTCTTTTGTTTGGCAAGTTCTCATGACCCTGCTACCTTTGATGTTGTCATCATTATAAGAAATATGTCAAATAAGTTCAAATTGTAACCTATAGGTAGGTATAAGTCATATTTTAACGTGGATTTGTTAACTGTATCATCAATTATGATCGGATCGCGGCAATTACGCGCCCTAAAAAGATTTTAAATTTTGTTTTTGATGAAAATAATCTAAGAGAAATGTCTTACTTAAATAAACTTTTGAATCCTCTTTATTGAATAAAGCACAATGAAATTGTTAAATATTGGCACTTTGTAAGACAAAAATGAATTTTACCCGCTTGATCGAGGCTATCAGCCGTTTGTACCTATAGACTATTCTAACATTGTAAGGTCGTTGTTAAAGGTTGTCTGACCTGGTAAAGGTCGCAGGACGTCGCTGGATGCAGGCTGCATCCAACAAGTCACTATGGAAGTCTTTGGGGGAGGCCTAAGTCCGGCAGTGGACATCCATTGGCGGATAAGTTGGATTGGAAAGTCGTTGTTAACTAATGCACGTTTACTTTCAGATTGTCGGTGGGTTGATGATCGTCCTTGGCATCTCCGTGTACTCCCACTACCACAGCTTCTCTACTTTCTACGAGAGTGCCAAGTGCGGGAGGTTCCTCACGCCCTCTGTCCTCAGCGTGTTCCTAGGACTGATGTTGCTGGTCGTGTCCTCCTTTGGATTCTTCGGCAGCTTGAAGCAGAGCACTTGCATGGTTAATTTGGTAAGTAATTTTTTTACTATTTACTGAGTGTATTCTAACCGTGATCGAAAAATAAGGCAGGTAACAGTTACGGTGATTCTAAACCCATAGCAACAATAGATAGGAAAACTAAATTTTGTCGGGACTTTTTGTCGGGACGTTTGTGAGCACCGTAACTAATACCTGTTTTTGTTTTCGATACACCTGTAAAGAAATCTCTTTATTTATATTCGCCCGGACTCTCAGCTCTCCGATAAAGATAACCTTATTTAGTATTACCATCCGCATATAAGTAAAAAAGTCTCTTAGGCTCTCTTACTTAAGTAAGTTAGTCACTACTACTCATGTAACCATAACTATAATCTTTAGATAAATCTCAATGAAGTGTTTGATTTCAAATATTGTTTTACAAAGATATGCTTAGCTACATTTATATATAGTTTTAGATAGTTGCGATTCTTGTTACTTAATATTGACAATAGATACGATGTCATAATAATTACTACCTCAGATGTGAAAATATTTGTCACGAATTGCGCATGGACGATAAAGGTTGTTAACCTTCCTGGAAAAAATTTAGTCAAAAAATTAAGCATACTGTTTTTTTTCCATATACAAAATCATACCAAATTTCGCAAAAAGATAAAGAGAGGAAGATAAAGATACATTTTGATATTGTTTGCCAATTGTATCTTTTAGCCCCATGTCACGCATTGGGGTGACATAAACGTAAACATTTTTTTAAGTAATTCATCACTGTTTTCAAAATATATCTGATCTACTGCCGCTTTGATGTATCGATGTTTTCGTGAATTTGATACTGTATTAAATGTATTGTGACAAATATATTATATCGTAATATTTTTTTATACTCGTATATAAAAAGATTACGATCCAATGATAAATTATATTTTTCAAAAAGATAGGTAAAATACATTAGGTAATCTTGGATTAGAATCTAAACATCGAAATTACAAAACATTATTAATATTGATAACAACAAACATGTATTACAAAATATACCAAGCTTTTGGTATATTTTTGAAGTTAGTTTCTAATTCCTCCTTTGTATCTTATTTCTGATTGATTTCGTTACGGGATCATGACAAATAAGATTCACTTAGATTCGCTGAGTATCAGTACTCAGAATCAATACTACCGTTATTAATCTTTTAGCACAGAAGTTACAGCGGCGAATGTGTAGTTAAATAGGGCTAATAATGCCAAGAATGCACCAATTTTATTGTGGTGTAAGGTCTATCTGCCCTGCCGTATAAAAATCAAACTAATAAAACAGTTGCTAACTGACTCGTGGTCTCGCGGTACAAGCACGTGCCACGTCTACAGGTTCTGGTTTCGTTTCCCGGGTCGGGTAGTTTTATTGGGGTTTTCCATTTAGGAAATTCTCAGTAGCAGCAACGAGTCTGGAAATGTGCCCTAAAAACGGCAAAAGGCTCGCCCCCTATTACGTGGGACTGATATATATCGGGCGAAACCTGTGGGTGGGGAAATGCACCTGTGCCCACCCCTTCGGGGAATACAGTCGTGAGGTTGTGTATATATTTATGTAAACTAACAAAAATTAAATTACTATTTCAGTATGCATTCATCTTGACCCTGATTCTAATCGTCAAACTTGTAGTCGTCATCCTGGCATTCACGATCGATACAAACACGATCATCAGCTATGTTAACATCCCAGTGCAGAAGTATGCGTATGACCCGGAAATTAGCGATGAAATCGACAGCTTGCAGACAATGGTGAGTGTTTAGCAATAATTAAATGGAATTCTCTATTTTCGGTGTTTTTACTAATGTCATATTATAGTTTTCCATACTTTCTAGTGTTGAAAAGTCACTATCTCATGGAGGTCTCGAGGTTGGGGCCCGTTGTCGAGTGTTACTATGGTCATATTATAGTTTTTCATATTTTCTAGTTTCTACTATTGAAAAGTCACTATCTCATGAAGGTCTCGAAGTTGGGGCCCGTTATAGAGTATCTTGTCGTATTCGGGTTTCAACCCCAAGCATTCCTCTGTGATTTGTCAAAGTTTTGTCGCTATGTGTTTATTCACAAAATATAGTGATGGAAACAGTAGAGTGTAGACCTATAATAAAAAATCACATTAATGTCTTAGGTGGGTAGTGTCCCTAAGAATAAGACCTAAATAAATCCTTTTAATTGTGGAGAATGATGATGATAACTAATTCATATGAATTTCACGTTATATTATCTTGAATATTTTATAAATGACAATATATCTAGTAATTAATTCTTTTGTTTGAACTTTATCATATCCTAAGAGGATCTGAATAGATAATAGTTTTTTTTTATGTTTTGTCCTATCAATGTAAATGAGTCATGTTTGGCGTATCAATTGCGTGTCCTTCCGAATTCCTTGTTTATCACTTTATTAAAAGCTTAATTTAATAGTCGTGAGTCAATACATTCAACTTAATAACCTTCATTTAATTTACACTGATAAAAATAAGGTGAGAAATGGTTTTCAACTGTGACATTGAATCGGGATGTGGGTTACAACCTTGTCTTTATGGATAATATAAGCATTTTTATAAACACTTCTACTGGTCTCTACTAAAATTCATGTTAAATCTTCGTCCCCTAAGATTGATGAATGCAGATCACTTGTGTCCCCAATACCGTCGAGCCAATAAGTCAATCAATCAATCAATCAGCCTATCGCCGTCCACTGCTAAACGTAGGCCTCCCCAAGAAAGCTTTCCCGCCGTCTCTCTCAAGTCTTTCTCAAGTCGTCGGTCCATCGTGCTGCAGGACGTCCTACACTACGTCTAATAATAAGAGCCAATAAACAAAATTGAGAAAACATATTTCCATAATTTTTCTTACTCTTGTATTTCTTTTAATTGGCACTAACACAAGGCCATTTGATGAGATGATAGTAGAATGTTGTAAGCACTTCAATGGTCATGAAGAATATCATGCGCTTATCAGTATATAATGTTAGAGTTCGAAGATTCTTTGTGTACTCATATAACGCATTTCCTAGTACCAAATTAGCGTGACTTAATGAGTCTCATTCTCCTCTTCAATTATAAAATGATATTCCTTTTTCTGTATGCTTTTAAATATGTACCAATAACAGATTTTAATAAAAATATATTTCAATTCCAGTTGGGATGCTGCGGCAGCGAATCCTACATGGACTACATGGGCATAGAGTTCCACGCAAACCAGTCCACAGTTGTAGTGTCCAAGGAAGTGTCTGGTGATCTGGTCACGGTAATGGTTCCTAGCAGCTGCTGCGCCGTTCCCAGCGAAGATTTCTGCCCAAGGATGTACTCCGCCAGCTGCAAAGCTGCCTTGGTCAATGTGCTGGTCCAAAACGCTACTGTTCTAGGAGTTCTTGGCGTATCAGTGATGTTCATTCAGGTAAGAACATGATGAGATGAGACTACTGATTTAAAACGGTATTTTGTGCCAAGTTTACGAGAAGAAACTGTTCTGATACTTGAAAGTAGGGTCTGAAAACGAAGTTAGTATGTAGGCTAGCAAGATTGAGTCAAATGACTACTATTCTTTTGCTTTGATACCATATATATATGCCACATAATCGCTTATTGAAAAGAAATAGTTGTTCTGTCAAAACAAAATAATACCATAACTGTTTTGGAAAAGTCTTCTAATGGAAGATAAAATTAAGCGCATGTAATTTAAAGTCAGACACAAACATCAATTAAAGGATTTATACGATTAGGTAAATGCGGGCATGTGAGTGTTTATCTGTTCATTGTGGCTTTATGACGACTCTACAATGGCAAATAAAGATAGATCTTATTATGTTGAATATATGGATATATATACGAGGTTGTTCATTTGTATTCTATATTCATATTGTATTTTGGACGTTCCTCTCTGGTGGTAACGTGTCTTTCGCACTACGTTGTTAGATAAATTTTGAAATTATCTAATCTAAGTGATGGATTTGACATTTTATAGATTCAATTAATATTATTTCATTTATATTTACATATATGTGCAATATATATTCAGTTCTTAGGTTTTATTAATTAATATTGTGTCACATACTTAATGGAATTTCCTTGGTAACCACATCAGCTCAGTATTATTAAGAGACTAAATACGTAACATTGAAAATAGGGAGTTTCTTGTGCCTTTTTTTACAGCAAGATCACATTCTATAGGGATCGTAACATTTAACGAATAAGGCGGCATTTTATTCAAAAGATATTTAAGTTTTACAAAAGTTACAAAAGTTTGTTAATTGGTAAAAGATCCTCGACTCATGCGCCTTACATAAACAGCACTGCTGTTAAATAAGGTGCAGTGTTACCAATTTGCTATTACGTATAATAAAGCTTTATTATATAAAATCAGGTCATGCGATGAAGACATAAAGGCGTGGTAGATTAATCGCTATTTTCATTGTAAGGTGCAATCAATTTGGGCTACAATGATAAAATGTTAGACATTACAAAATTCGTACGTTTTCAATGATTATAACTTCTATTTTTTTTACGTATTAATTACCAATTTTATCAGGCTTTTTTGTCTTTAGCAGCTGTAGATACTTTACAAGTTACTAGATCAATGTGTTTAATTTTTGACACAACAGTATGATAAATTAATCAAAAACAACTATCAAATTTACAATGAATTAAGAAAGAGGAACATACGTAAAACTGAATGCATTTCGTGTCAAATTAATAAAGATCACTATCACTACAGACACGAGAGAGTGGCTTAGGCATTAGGTACACCTACAGTTATTGTAAAGAGTTTGAATAAATAAACTAATATTATACTGTCAGCAAAGGGTCTCCCGCTTTCACCCACATCAAGTTATTAATTAACACTATTGCCACTCTTCGCGTATTATCCATAGATTTCGAGTATTTGAACCGCAGTCTAAGCCACCAATAGAGATCTGGATTGCATTTTAAAATGGAGTAAATCATACGGCTTGCTTGTAAATCCTCTTAAAACACAGACCATTATTATTGGAAGCTCTCGTATGATTTCGAAAATTGACTGGTTTAATCTCCCACATGTAATTTTTGACGGTGTTCATATTGAGTTTAGTGTTACTGTAAAGAGTCTGGGTGTTGTCCTTGATAGAGAACTATCGTGGAGACCCCACGTATCAGAAATCAGTCGAAAAGTTTTTGCATCTGCTGCTTCCCTTAGGCGACTCTCTAATTTCTTGCCAATTATCACCAAAATTGACCTAGCTCGATCTCTTCTACTCTCTCTACTTGATTATGCCGATGCCTGCTATCTTGATTTGTCAGAAGACCTGTTGAATAAACTCGAACGACTTCAAAATTTTTGTATACGGTTCATATTTGGTTTGCGCAAATATGACCACGTTTCTGAATTTCGCAAAAAACTCGAGTGGTTGCCTATCCGCCTTCGCCGAAATACTCATATCCTATCTCTTCTTTATAAAATCCTTTTTGATCCTTCTGCTCCTTTCTACCTTAAAGAACGTTTTCAGTTTCTGTGTGTCTCTAATACTCGGTCACTGCGTTCTACTAACACCTATCAACTTAAGACTCCTATCCATTCCTCTTCCTTCTATGATAATTCTTTTTCTGTACAGGCTGTAAGACTATGGAATGCACTGCCTACTTATATAAGACGTGCTGATTCCTTTCATATTTTTAAAAATCTTTTAAGAAAACATTATTTATCTTTCACGTAATATAGTATATTGCTGCTTATTGTTTAATATTATTATTGTATTATCACTATAATTTTCAACTACTTGTATATATATAGTTATTGGTACTTATTTATATTTATTTGTATTGTATGTATGTATATGCACCAACAATTATTCTGTTACATTCACCTGTCTGGTTGGTTGTCTGGAAGAGATCGCTTAAAGCGATAAGACCGCCTTTTGTACGTCTAAGTCTAGTGTGACTATTAAAAAAAAATTTTCTTTTGCCAGTTGCTGGGAATCATATTTGCTGTATTGCTGGCGCGCTGCATTCGCAAAATGAAGAGCGAAAAAGCTATGATGGCGTGGAAGATTCGAGAACAGATGATAATGGCGCGAGAGGCTGAGGCAGAACATAAAGATAACTCCGTGTACATCGCACACACAGAGTCCAGCTTAGCCTGAAGAGAAGCGATTATGTAAAGTAAATAATTGTACAATAATTTATGTTTTATTAAAAGAGCCAGAGGAGTTGTAAAATATTTTAAATAAAATGTTAAAAAGTATTCAAATAAATTTATTATTTTTTAAAGTTTTATTAATATATCTTTTAATCCTTTTTATTTTATTTTCTTTTTCGTTACTAAGCAGAAGGTTACTCAAAGGTTAATAAGTGTATATGGAGTTGATGAATTTAGATTACATTTTGTTTAAAAATTTCGTCAGGAGGATGGGCCCCATTGCTAATAACAAAAATATGTTAAAATGTCATTGTTAGTTTTTATGTGGAAATCAAATATGTCCACGGTTTATGCCGGTTGTACATTTAATTAGAAAATATAATAAAAATAAATTTAATAAATAATAGAAGTCGATTAAGTCTAATCCATGCTTATTTCAAATTTGAGTTCATCATTGGCAACAAATTGTAATTTTTTAACTATGTCTTTATATTCCTGCCTTTTTAGGATCAGTTGCATCCAAATAGGATATCGTAAACAGCGATTGTCTCGAGGTTTAAGCGAGCGTTCGAGAACCTCTACGGACGCGGGTTCAAACCCCAGACATTCACATCTGAGTATTGGTATGACTTAACCATCAGCCCAAATATTACTGGGCACAGACTTTAAACTTCTTTGCAACTAAGAGGGTTTAGGTCTTAGTCTACAACGCTGGCCTAGTGGCGGCATACTATATAATTTTAATTTCTATAAATAGAATGAAACTTGTAAAAATATAAAATTTATTAAGCACTTAAAGCAGTGCAAATAAATTGTTTAATTTTCATATGTAAATGACTGATCTTTAGACAGAGTCGTGATATTAACATGAATCATTTAATTAAATTACTTGTTTCACATTGGTAATTTTATTTTTTATCATTGGTTGCGATCGGAGCTCGGTAGTAGTTAAATTTATTGGACTATAACATTTTGACGTTTATGTTAATTTTACTAGCTATAATTTGGCTTGCATTAGCCAAATACAGTTCCAGATTAATAACCGAATTAACAAATGCACGTTAGTCAGAAAAAAATCATATTTATTGAACTTGAAGCGCACGAAATATTAGGTTTAGTGATGCAATATCAGATTTAAACTTGATTGAAATTACTTTAATTTACATAACAACATTCAAAGTAGATAAGTAAAATTGTTTAAGTTATATAAAAAGTTGTGTCTAGTCACTTGTATTCGAGTATCAAAAATAGAAAGGTCAAGTGTGTCAAGGAATGAAACATTGACATTCATCTTACTAATATTATAAACGGAAAAAATATGTAAGGATGTTTGTTACTTTTTCACGTAAAAACTAATCAATGTCAATGAAACTTAAATAACAATAAAATATATTTTACATTAGAATATGCATAGAATATATTTTGAAGGTATTTGGCCGAAATATAAAATAGAGTACTTAGGTAAAGGAAATCGGAAAAATATAAAATTTCGCGTACGAAGTTGCGAGCAACAGTTAGCATAACATAAATATTATTTACATACAGCATAAATTCTACTCATAACTAATGAGAACGGAGATTATATCTACAAGTTGATATCAAACCGGATTTCGATGTTACACCAATCTTATCCATGTCCTACCCTAAATTAATAAATGATATGTTTGAAAAAAGTCTACCGACCGCAGATTTTTTTGCTTTACCTAATTATTTGACTTGGAATAGGTCAAATATGGTAATCTATTCAAATTTTTGCTATGAAACCATTAGCTCTGGCTACTTCCCTAAATCATCCCGAAAATTTTATTTATTATTTCACTTTACAGAAGAAAATATCGTAATAAAACCTGCACACCTAAAAGTTCTTAGTATTTTTTAAGTGTGTAGTCCGCCGACCTGCGCCAGGACACCGTGGTGGACTGAGGCCTAATCCCTATCAATAGTGTAGATGGTCCGTGGCTACCAGTGGAACGTATAGACGTTCCACTCAGCCTATAGAGGCTATCGATGATTTTACTAAAAAATAACGACATTTGCAATGATCTGAATGTCTACTAAAACATTCTCATGTTATTTTGTTTAATTACTAAGGCTGCCTATTTATCAAGGAAATAATCAATCACATTGATAAAAACAATCGTTGTTTTTTTTAGAATTAAAATTCGCTCATTAAATTATTGTTGCCTTAAGTATTTTTCAAAAACTTGTCTAAAATCGAGGGCAATGTCCGCCAAAGGCATTTGAAGATCGTCCAATGCTTTGCAATTGTTAAATATATTTTATTTGTTTTTTAATAGTTTGAATTCATAATAAACAATAAAGGGAACTGTTAGCATATTTTTCTGTCAGCGAAAAAGAAGGTAAATTTTGCATATTCAGATTCGGTGTTACCACTGACAATATTTTAGTGTACCACAGACAATATTTTAGTTACCCCGGAACCATAGACCGAAAGGAATGTATGGTAAGTACTTATACCGTAACACCATATGTCGGTCATAATATAATACAATTATCAGTTATTAAGCAGTGATGGCCTCGAGGTTTGGGCGCGCGGTCGAGAATCTCGACGGTCGCGGGTTCGAACCCCAGGCACACACCTCTAACTTTTCGAAGTTATGTGTGTATTCACGTTGAATTATCACTTGCTTTAACGGTGAAGGAAAACATCGTGATAAAACCTGAAAACCTAAGAGTTCTTAGGAATTTCTTAGGTGTGTAGTCCGCCAACCCGCACTAGGCCAGCGTGGTGGACTATGGCCTAAACCCTCTCAAAGGTAGAGGAGACCCGTGCTCAGCAGTGGGCGTATATGGGTTGATGAAGAAGAAGAAGAATACAATTATCTAGAATAATTGAAAATATCTTTTACCAAGCATCAAATAGTGCTTATGTAATTTAAATAAAGTAATCCTCAAGTTTCGACTCTCATTTAGTTCATATAAATCTTCATATATCAACCCTAAGAGACACTGGCACCTCTATACTATCCAATGTTCCCTACTATATAGTTGCAATACTCTATCCGACAACGCTAGAAATTTCTCAGAAACCATTCAACATAATTGGGTATCCACATTTTAGAGCAAAAAAGCGCGATGTTCGTGAGTAACAAAAAAGATTCAAATAAAAACTCATACCCGCGCCCGCCCGACCTTGGCTTCGTGTCGTCACGCCCGCCATTGTAATACGCAGGTAAATAATTGACCTGAAAATGGCGTCATCCTTACTTCTATCTCGCTCGCACATTATCGTTGTTTTATTCGTATTTTCGGCAAAGGTTACAAAAAATGACTTGTGAATTGTAATACTTATTTTATTGCTTACATCGAATAAAATAAAATTAAAAAGGCTATATGAATGTATTTACTGGTGCTTTATTTGTTAATATAACACAATAATTATACTGATTAAATTAATACTAATTACAGATACATAACTAAATTAACATAATCCCGTATGTTTTTATAGTGGTTTGCTCTTTGGCTCAAAAGATAGCACGCTGACCCAATGCTAATTAGTTGATAATATCAAATGTTACAAAAAATATATATAAACATTAAAACGTAAGGGTTTTTGGCATATTCGTTTATTTACGAAACGTAAATTATACATTCTAAAACTCTAGTGGTTATTAGAAACTGAGACATTTTGGATCTAAGAAATACTTTTAATTCGATATAATGGTATAGCAACCATCGACACATAATGGATATGGCTTTTAAAAATATAATTACCTAATTATTTGGGCAGCAAACAACAAAACATTTGCCTAACCTAGAAATACTAATCTTCCATCAAAGAATTTTAATACACAACTATCTTATCATTTGTGATTACAATATCTAATGGTACGCATTAGATTTTATGTATTTACGAACGGTATGCACTTAATAAACTTCATGTTTATATGTCGAAGTGATTATTTTATACAATTCAAATACTTTTTCATTGATATACCAAATGGTATCTGCTTTTTTAAAGTTAACGGATTATCATAGTATTGACGCGGAAACAGGTCGTCAACAACATGCGAGGTTAAAATTATTAAATACGTTTGCATTGTTCGTCTGCTCCCATCGTTAATTGACAGTATTTTGCGTCAAAATAAGTCACGGACTTAAATTTTATTGTTTAGATTTACCACTTCAGCTCAAAAATCATCGATAATTATTTTACTATATAAATATATTTACCGCTCTCTATGTTGAGCAACACGACTTGGTAGACTACTGTAAATTTGTCTGTAAGACACATTAGGCCAGCGTGTCGGACAATAGTCCAGTAATGATGGAAATCTCGAGTCAAAATACTACCTACTAGGAAATTAAAAAATATAAATAGGAAAATAAAATACTTGAACAAGTACTTATAATTAAACGTGTGGAAAGTGACTTCATTGGTAAGAATTTAATTGGTAAAAAACTTGTGCCCGCACTGGATCTTCTTTTAATTTCGCTTCATGGTTCCAAAACAACTTCGCTCTGCTCCTTATTTCGTTGCCTAATTCCTCATGTTTTCCACCTTTCAAGTAGAGTGGAGTGAATTCTCTATATGCTATGCAGACTCTTCTTGAAGTTATATCTTCGCGGAGGACACAGTGTTCCCAGTGATATCTTGGCTCTCCATAAATGACCAGTAACGATCTCCTGCAACGTAAAATTAAAAATAAATAAATAAATTACGTCCACCAGATATGTAGTTTACCCAACTATTATTATATACTACTAGCGACCCGCCCCGGCTTCGCACGGGTGCAATGCTGATATTTAATGGATGTTATCATACATATAAACCCTCCCCTTCAATCACTCTATCTATTAAAAAACCGCATCAAAATCCGTTGCGTAATTTCGAAGATTTAAGCATACAAAGGGACATAGGGACAGAGAAAGCGACTTTGTTTTATACTATGTAGTGATTTCGCATTACTTTATCGTAAAAGAATGAGATTGATTGTCGCTATAGCAATTATTAGATTAATTTGTCATGCGAGAATAATTAATCTAGTATTGCATTCCTTGCTTTAGGTACATTGGTTTGATAAATTAAGCAGCATTTTAATTAGCAGACAATGACCGTTATTTCGCCAAACAATAGGTACAGCCGCCACGATAAGCGATCATTTATCAATTAATAAATGTTATTCAAAAATTCCTCAGTATCCTACCATTTCCTTGGGAAAAATTCTATACCGGTCACCATTTTTCTTTGCCAAAATACTAATGTCCTATGATCAAAAGCAATTTTTTACATGACAAGATCAAAAAAGGAAATTTGCAATCCCAATATCAATATCTAAACAGTCTATAGTGTATACTGCTGAGCGACAAAAATATTTGAAACATAGGCATTGTGCTATGAGAGACCTATGTTTAGTTCCAACCCGGTTGCCTGGAAGAGATCACCCTGGGCGATAAGGCCGCCTTTTGTGCCTATCTAGAATACTGTACTTCTTTCCTCTATAATTATGTGTGCAAAAAAGCTTTAAATAAATAAGTATAAAGTGAATTTAGCAGTGGATGTGACAAAGGCTGATTATGTAAATCAGTCTTTCCCAAAGCGGGCGATAACGCCCCCTTGTGGGCGCTGCAGGTCTCAAGGGGGGCGGTAAGAGACCCAGAAAGAAAATGGGGGCGTTGTGTAGAGGCCTGGGGGGTGATTTGTAGTTTTATTTAGCTAGGAGCGACAAAAATCGGTAGATACGCGCCCAAAATCGGTATTAGATCGCAATGTACATGACCATTCTATGCAGACCATTCTATGCATATTCTTTTTTTTTTGAAAAATCTTGGGTAATATTGGTGAAAAGTGGCCACTCCTGTCCAGAGTGGCTCTTGTTTTTTTTTTTTTTAGGATGACGGTTCAATAAATAATGGTCTACTTAAGCATTCCTATATAAACAATGTTTTTATGGGGGCGCTAAAAATTTTTTTATTCTCAAAGTGGGCAGTAGACAAAATAAGTTTGGGTACCACTGATGTAAATGATGAGGGTGTACCAATAATTACATGTAATAATCAAAAGTATACCAGAATATTCCGGCAACTTATGAATATTTCACCATTTGTAATTGACTATTGATAGCGTTAAGCTATAAAATACTAATTAAGCAAAACTCATAAACATTTCATTACATAAAATATTGTGCAAGTTGTTGCAAGATTTTGAAATTTATTGAAGCATTCAAAGAGACAATTATTGGATATTAAAAAATGAATGACAAGAAAGGCAAAGTATAATTTTGTATTTTATTATGTTAAATCAAATTCCACTTTGTATGAGTCGCTAAATGTATGTTATGGAATTTTACAAAAGATTTTATGTTTTTACATCATCCCAATTTACTACATTAATTATGATGAGTGATAATAACATCTGTTATTCATAAAACAAATAATAACATGGTTTTGAACAAGGTTTGCTGTGAAACTTATAAACAGATACAGAAATTGCTAATTATTGTGGGAATACTTTTTATTAATTTCATTACTCCATAAATATTCATGACTAATTAAAGTGAAAAACAATCTTCAATGAGAACAAGAATAAATTAATGCTGTTAACTATTACCATTGCCTAATTTAAAGTGATAGAGCTCATATAAGAATATCATTTGTTTTTAAAGAAACTCCATAATCATGACTTGGTAAAGAATTAAAAAGAAGTTCAAAAAAGTAATTATCCATTGATAATTTCAATTGCATATTTTATAAGTGTACATGGTGAAGTAAAGGGCCAATTATAATTGTTAATATTTAATTAATTAAAAGTAATTTTATGGAATTGATGACATTTAAAGTGAACATATTTTTGTTCAGATTCAGTTTTTTGTTGATTTGTTATTGTATACTGGAGTAAACAAATCTTATTTTATAAACAAAGTTTTAAATGAAACAAGGTAAAATAGTTCTGTTAGTACTATTCTGTTACCAGTTAAAATCAATTTGTGAGTTACATATTTATTGCACAATGAGGAAATTTAAAAAATATTTAAATGTCAGCAATAAATTAAACTGCATAAAGTGTATTAAAATGAGGTATAATTGGAGTTATATTTAAAAAAGGTTTTATTATCATTGATAATATTTTAATTAGGTTTCACTTTGATTGCACAATGTTATCTTTTGTTACTTTTGATTCATTAATTAATAGAATATTATTTTGAATTTAGAATACATTATAGCAGTTTGTTTGTCTAAGATTTTTATTTTTCTGCATATTTTAGAACATAGATTTAGAGTTAATTACACATGATATGTAGACTATGTGGACTCTTTATTTTGATTGTAATAAAATAATACAAATTACCTTGGCATAGGTATTCTGATGATGGCATCCACAGTTAATTGTGATTTACATATTTCCAATGCATTTGCCTGTTCTTTCTCCCAATCGTTTAAAAACCTCCCATCCCTGCTCAACAGTGGTGGATATTCCTCAGCACAATACAAGTTATATTTATTATTTTCGCCTTTAAAACGCGTCATTGTGAGCACTGTGTCTGATAAACAATTTACCGTCGCGATTCTCTCGCCCCATATCCAACAATCGTCTATGTGCGGATCTATAGAAGCGCCTTTTCTAGGATCATACTCTAGAGAACACTGCTCAATCACTTGATAACCTTTTAACAATTCAACACTATTAAATCTGTCTTGAATATATTTTGAAAATCTTGGGAATCCTTCGAACTGACCGGGAACAACCCGTTTCTTTTTAAAATTAGCCTTTGGTCCGTAATTTTGCTTCCTCCGGCCGCTCTGCGAAATATCCCACGGTACCTCGTCAATATTTTCCATGAGCGATTTTTCCTCATCTTCGCTTAGAAAATCTAGTTGTATATACACACCAGGATATTCTATAGGTTCTCCTTGATGATAAGGATGTTCTTTGTAAGAGTCTAAATCCCATCCTTTCCAAGCTTTATTGCAAAATGGACAGTAAACATAACCCTTTTCGTGATCAAGTTTAAGCTGAAGTTTCAAATTCTCAGCGCCGTATTGAGTTTCGCATATCAAACAGGTTCTGCAGCCTTTGCAACCACATGGTCGTGGTTTCGTCATGATCCAAATACTAATAATGTTATAACACTTCCAGCCGAACGCACACACAAATCTTGCCGAGCAAAACTGACAGACTTGAAATCATAATAAAATTTGCGTTCCAGGGACGAAAAAAAAGACATTTTTAGCATGAAAATAGAGCCGTATTTTAAGAAAAGAATTGTATTTTCTGATTATGGCTAATAAAAATAATTTACATTAATCATTTATAGTATATATCTTACGTAATAAATGTGGAATGTATGCCATTTAAATAGTATTGAATTGGAATACCTATATAACGCTAGATTTGAAAATTTAATAATAATAATTAAGCATTCAACTCAACGATGTAACTTAATTGTACACGAATTCTTAAGTAAAAAATATTATAATAAACTTGTAAGCATATAAGTGTCATATTTTTACTTCTTAGCAGTTCGAAGTTTGGAAATGTACGTGAAAAATAAAATTTGGTTCACCATCAAGTATAATCAAATATTGTAAAATATAATCAAATATATTAAATTAATACAATAGAAGATCAAGAATGATAATGATATTACAGTTATCAATATTTAGGATTATCTTCAACCAACTAATTTAAGTTTCGCATTGCACTTGCAGTGTATGTACCAGCATGTGCATTTAAAAATATTATAGCATTGTAGTATTTCGAAGTCGTTAAAATTTCTGTATTAAAGAAATTAATGGTTTGAAATCCAGATTAGATTCTTGAATATAATTCTAAATCATCGATGGATTCCTAGAAACAACGTGTTAGATGTGTGACTTGTGACCGCATTGGTTACTACCTTTTAAATAAATTGCAAAGATCAACAAGCTCTTTTAAATTCCCGCTAGTAAGGAGTGTTGTTACAGTCGGCGAAGGTAAATAAATTCACTTTAAAGACGTATCGTTTATTAAACGTTTTATACTTTCATTATACATATTAAACTTAAAATCTATACACGATAATTGTTCTTGTGCAAAATGTTGTCATTATCAATATTTTTTATTATTACTTAAAACAAAGGTGAAATAGTAATGCCAATTTTTGTGGAATTTATTCCTCGAAATAATTTTGGTGATGGTTCGATGTAGTGAATAAATAGTTGATAATTGATAGCTTGTGTGACAAAATCAATGGGAATAAATGAATATATTATTATTTAACGTGTTGAAACTTTTAGATACACGTTTTAATACATCCTTAGTAGTTTATGTATTTTTCATCAAACAGATTTATTGTAATTACCCGATTTCTATCACTCATTAATATATTTCCATTAAAATAAATTAGATAATAAATTAATTTCAAGGCGGAATTGTACCTATACATAGCCACGAAGTATATAAATAAGTATATTGATATTATTAAACCTTAATGCATAGAGGAAACTGGGGACACTTGATCCCCCTTTTGTTTTTAACCCTCATTTTCTTAATATTGATCGGATTTTAAATTTGTTGGTACTGAAACACGTGGAATTTATTTGGCTATACTATGCGTGATACGCAACCATCTCAGTGTATTAATTTAGTTAGTGCTATTAACTACCAGTTTAGCCACTCTAAACCTTTTAATTGCGCTTGGTTGCTTTGCAAATTTAGTGTACCTCGTCTCCCGTAAGGATCAAGTGTCCCCAAATTCCCCTATATTGTTTACAACTATGCAATATATATTACATACTTCTTTTACATCATAGAACTGTTCGTTACCTTGTTCTAAAAGTGTAATGATTTTCTATATATGGTACAATTTGATATTACGTATGTATTATTATAAAATAGAAAAAATAATAATTAGAAAGAACGACTAGAAAGACTAGAAATACAATAAAAAATTGATATGTTGGCTTGTAACTAAAATAATAAGTATGGTCCTAATAATATCTTGATATGTGTTTTGATATTATAAGAAATTCTATCAAAAATTGTGCTTTTACATTATTCAAGTTATTTAATCTATCAATTAAACCATAAATATATATACGTATGTATAAGGTATACAATGTGCGCATACGAATCAGTGAAAGTTCAACAGGCCTGCCTTAGGCAATATTTGATTTTAACCAAACTGATTCAAAGCTATGATATGCGTAGACATTGATTTTGATCACAAGATATGTAACAATTTCTTCAGGAATTATTTTGAGAAAGGTAGATGATTTTTTTTAATGATCCCTGTTTCATTTAAATTTAAATTCTCAAGGCAAGAGGCTGATAAACTATAATTTATTCCAATATTAAAATTAGAGGAAATTTAAATTCCTTACTAATAATCATCAAGCTTTATAATTATGATTAGCGTGATATCTATGCTTCTATATACTTATTACATATGTATGCAAGTAAAGAATGGCAGTGTGTCGTGTACTATCTACGAATATGTAAATATAAATCGTACTCCTCATTTTTCATATTCATTTATACGGGGAATGTCCCGATTTAGAAATTCGCCGTATCTATTTAGAAACACCAGTATTTTCCGATGCTGGATTGAATCCAGAAGTAACATTTTCGGGAGAGTTTTATTCCTCGACTGTTTTGTGTCGAAACAATTATTGTTTCAAGTGTGCAGTGAGATCCTTATAGTTTCCAGGCATCTTCAGTCAAGTTCGTCGAAGTCCAGGATTCTGAAGGTCGGGTACAGGGAGAGCGCGCGGGGCGGGGGCGACGGTGTGGGGGGCGCAATCACTACCGCCGGGGGTTGGAGCCCCTGCGCATCCTGATGCTAGTCATCCACTAACTCCCACAGCATGAGAGCGGCATCACTGCCACCAGTGCTGACCAAACAACGGTCATTGAACAAGAACCTGGCGTTGTATATCGCTCCACTGTAGGCTTTGATCTCGTTGTATTCCGCTTTGGGGCTTGCACAAGGGTACCTAGGGAGATATTTTTTTTTAGTACATACACATACTTGCATGCATACCAACACTCCCACAACTTAACGTAATAGTCGAAAACAAAAGTAAATTTCTAGTCAGCCGTTGGCTCTAATTTTACTTCCGGTTGCATTTAATCACAATGGCTAAAGACTCATAATACTATCTATTTAATTGGTACTTAAGGATGGTTTCGCGAGACCAACGAGACAGTTTGGCGAACAATAGTACTTAAATACGTTTAGCAAAATGTTCGTAATACCTGAACAAGCGTAAATATCCATCCAGGTCTCCGCTAATAAGGAGATCGTGAGCTGAAGAGCGGCTCGAAGTTGATATCAATGTAGTCATTGGATAGAATCGATTGTTCCAAATTCCTTTAAAATAACATTAAAGGATGTGTTAGCTTTATTTTTATTATAAAACAAAAAAAAAATACGACAAAACCAATACCTGAAACAAGGAAGCCGACAGTCGAATTATAAGTGGACCATTTAACATCTTTCATTGCTATTGGGCTCTTTTCTGGCGATAGCGATTTAATATCCCCTGAAATTATTGATAATTATTAGAAAATTATTATTAATTTAGCAAAAAAACTCTTTCAGAATTAAGAAAATGTACTCACAGAAGGCTAAATCGTAATCAGCTGTAACTGTCTGCAAATAATTTCCATCCAAACTCCAGTCCAACTGAACTAGCGGCTGGGCTCCACGAATTTTATTCGATTTTTTGTATGAAAAACCATCACGGGACACCCTGAATAAATATATACTGCCATTTTGCGAACCAATAGCAAGTGTATCCCCAGCTGAAAGGAAAATATTTCGTTGAATTTCTATTCATTAGTAAATAGAATTTTAATTTAATGAAGAGTCGTTTGTGTACCGGAATTATAATGTAAACAATTTAACGGGGATCCACAAACACGTAAAGTAGCGACATGTGCTCCTGCATCGGCATTTAAAACAATCAGGTGTCCCTCGGTGCTTCCAGCTGCAAGGGCACCTCCACCGGGATGCCATGCTAAAGATACGCACTCATATCCGACCTGGAACACGATTTAGTAACTTACAGCCACACAGGTAAACTCAATCAATGGGATGAGTCAGAAAAAATAACCACATGACCTTACCTGCGTAGCAAATAGCAATTTATGGCCTTTCCATAGTGCGATGTTTTTGTCGTGTCCGGCCGTCGCGAACATTTCGTCATCAGGATGTACTGCTAGCCCCATAAGTTGTTTGTGATGTCCGAATATTATCTAATGGAAAAATTATCCCAGATTAATCGATATGTTTTCAATAAATAAAATATTAATAGGACAAGAATTTGTCAATTATAGTAATAAAATTTCGCCATAGTATTTCTTTTTGTTGTGTAATGAATTAAAATTGTGACTTCACTAGGCTTCAACTTGAGGCTTTAGTTTTTTTTATCTTTAGGAAGTAGGCGCTGTCTTTGTTTCGAACCCAGAAAATGCGACAGTAATTGTTTTGTCAGATCACTTAACCTACCAATAAGGCTAGGTACTTTATAATTTCACCACTAAATTGTTTTCCATAAAGAAGCTTTCAGGGGTTTGCTTTTTTTTACATTTAAAATAGACTCGTTTTTTCACTATATTGTACCACTTTAAAAAGAAAACACCACTTACCTGATTAAAACGTCGCTGTAAAGATCCTTCCATAATGTTGTTTCTTGTGGTACCAACGTACAAGTTGCCATCATTTCTACCCGGCCTTTGGGGATAGATACTGCGAACTCCACCGGCCATGTCTGGCAACTAGAAATTAATTTTACAATGATTAAAGTTGACACAAAATCAAACCAATCGAAAAGTTTCAGAAGTAGTGGCAAATGGTTTTTGAATATTATCACGCACCAGGTCGGCATAAATGTGTCGACTTGTGAAGAAAAATCATAATATTTTAGGTGCTCGTATCATTATAACTTTGCCATTCGACTTTAGATTTAAGTACATACCAAATCTACCTTCTATACCTACTATTTTGAACGATCAAAACTACGAAGTTGTGATGTAATAAAAAAATTAAATACTAAAGCTATAGGGATATCAAACCTTTGTTTCAGTTATCCGTTTGTAGTTCTGTAAAGAGTCCCATGCAGCAATTTTCCTATCTTTTTCTCCGCCCGATATAAGTGTCCCTTCGGACAACATGACTAGGGAACTAATACCTTTAATGTGTGCCTGTGAAAACAGTAATAATAAATCAGTAGATACCTGTACTCAATGGAATGAAAGTCTAAAACATTCGTCTGTCGAATAAAAATATAAAATTTAATTAGATACTTTTGTAGGCAGTTTGTTCTATGCATGTAATTATAAAAACTACCTCAAACTCCATCCGTACGAAGTAAGCTCCGTCGCTGTCCACGCTGTATATAGTGATAAAGCCGTCACTATCTGCGGTCACCACGTCACCATCTTGCTCGAACTGCAGGGCCGTCACGTGTGTGCGCGATGGCTGAGGATGCAAGAGAGAATATTAACTTTTTTATACAGCTATATGGTCCCACTACTACCTGAATAAGGAAATAACGTTATCTTTGTTCTGCGGCTAAGAAGATTAGATATTAAACGTAATAAGAGTGTGGACTAAGGAAAGTATAAAGAAATAATTTTCCACTTTTTTGCCATTAAAAAAACATAATCATACCGGTTTAATGATATCGGTTCTCTCGAAGAATCCATCTTTTCTCCGATTCCAAAAAGCCAAGTGTCCTTTGCCGTGTGTTATGAGTAAGTTGTCATCAAGTGGGTGGAATGCAGCTCCAGTCAACTCCTCTTGCAGAGTCTGTAGAAGAAAAGCTGCATTATATATACTAGAGCATATGTAGATTCTCTTGTATAATAGTACAAGGCATGCCATTAACGGCAGTGTAATTGCCGTTTATCAAATATAGATTTATAAAACAAATAATATCTAGCTGAATTACTACAACGTGGCGGATTGAACACGTAACAAGGATTAGTATTGTGACTAGTGTAGAACGGTTTCTTGAGCTTAATACCAGAAAGTTGAATACACAAGGTGAAAAAATATAAAACTAATAGATTCGACTAACTTTAAAGTCTAACAAGAGCATAATTTAGTAATTTTAAAAAGGATTTGTCCTAGCGCTTAAAAATAGAAAACAAATTAAAAAATATGTATATTTTTGCTTTGTGAGCATGATGTGTGCAACTAAAACGTATTTTGTCAGTCAAAAAGAGTAATCATCAGAATATTTATCAAATAAACTTTAATGCTAATCCTTTTTAAAATAAGTGTATGCTAAAAGAAACGATGATTGAATGTTATTTCGCATGACTAATAACGAAACCACGAGTTCAAATGTTGTTGCGAAATAATGTGGCAGTTATAAATTAGAATCCTTATTTTGTTTCAGCTTTCACGAGAAATCGTTTGTTACGAAAATTATGTATTTTTTTATTATAATATCGTAGTATTTCAAACTCCGCATCAACTCTATATCTCTCAATCATAAATGCAGTGCGATTAATTTTCTCAACAAGCTGAAGTGTATTATTAATAATAATGGAAAATGATGTGAAAAAAGTGCACACTGGGATATCTCAAAGAACTATTATATTTTCCTTTTTGTATAGGAGCTCGTGCTCAATAGTGGGACAAATACGGTGCATAATCGGCTTTTGAAATTTTTAATGGCTAAATGTATTGCTCTCGGATTTTTTCTATCCGAGATAATTATATTATTACATATATTTTCCAGTAGTTTGTGACCTATTTATTTGTAAAGTCTGTTCTGTGTTTAAAAGCGCAAAAATGTCAGCTAAATTCTAGCTAGTACTGCTAAAAGTATAAGAGTATTCTTCAGGGTCCAATTTCGTATGCCACGCAGATAACATCAAGACAAACTAGTGTCCTGTTTAAATTTGACGAGTTGGCGACATGAACAAGTTGTTTATGCATTTATCGAGTGCAACTATCGTGCTCAAGATCTTAACGTCGGGCCTTGAAGGTTCAAGCGAGGTTGCAGACGACACGTCACTCTCAAATTACAAAGAACACTGACGTTATTGTACTTAGAAAAAACAGTTTTTAATTTATGTGTCTGGCTTTTTTAATTTGTCTCGACTGAAGCGGTAACATAATTATAAAGGGTTGAAGATGAACAAAGCTTTGTTGAATTCACAAGAAAAGTTGTGCAAGGTAAATGCGTTCGTTAATGTAAAGAACTAGGTTTAAAGAGTTTTAATTTGTGGCATTGTGTGTTGTCACGTTCGCAATTTATTGTATTTTTTTAATAATATGGAAATATAACTCGTAATAACCTTGTCGATCCTTAGTAAAATAGTTGAGAATATTTTTACTTACAGCAACTTTTCCTAGCAGATGTCCCCACTGCCATTGCCACACGGAAAGGATGCTCTCGCGACCCGCATCCACTGCCAACACGTAACTGCCTCCGTTCTAGTCAATAACAATGAAAATTAATTCTCCATTCATCCCAAAATCATTAAAAAGCGTTGCCTCTAGAGATCGATAAGATTTTATTCTTTGTACTATCCATTTACTTGTAAAATAACATAATCATTGCAATTTCTAAAAATGTTTTCGCATTGTAAGAGATTCATCCTTTTTTATGAGAATATCTTTGTTCTAAATAGATTTGTTTGCAATACCTATTTCATGTACAGAAATTCACGAATAGGATCGAATATTTTTTTTTATTTGACATTGAATACTGTATTTTCTTTACCATATAATTAATCCCTTCACATAACATATAATTACCAAGCAATGTCATAATTACCAGTTGTGAGAAGGCAACAGCGGCGACTCCAGCCTCGAACTCAGCCATGCCGAAGACGTGTAACGTCTGCAGAGTATCGGTGCTCCATATCCGTACGTGGGCTTGCGCTCTCCGCCCGCGACCAGCGCGCTGACCACTCGCCACCAGCTCCCGCGACGGATGGAGTTCCATGCTGTTGATGGGGTAATGCATTGATAGGTAATCATGATTATTTAGCTCTGTGGAGAAGACAGCTGTGCTAAACTTTAATTCCTATAACTTCTGAAATGGATATTTTAAATCAGGGATGTTATGGAGCTCCGTAACCGTAACCGAAACAATCGGATATCCGAAATAAAAAAATATCCGTAACTGTATCCGTATCCGATTTAAAATTTCGGATAGTTCCGGATAGGGGCGGAGTCTAAATAAAACGACACGTTTCGACAAGTTTTTGTTTCACCGCTCGCGCGCCACGTGAATCTTGCAGTTTGTTTGTTATTTCTTGTCATAAACAACATATCTAGTTAGTGTTTTATTTTAAAGTTTATACTTAGCTTAAAATTAGCCTTAAGTCATGTGATATTATGCGATCAAAGTCAAGTTTCATTTGGACATTTTTTTAATCAAATAAATGAGAATAAGCAAAATGTAAATAATGCGATAGAAACTTTTCTCGGAAAGGAGGGGGTGGCACTACTTCATTGAAACTTCATCTCAAAACAAAACACCTGATGAATAGATAAAACCTTTAAATAAAACCAAATTATTACATACTATTTGTGTTTATATAACTCAGCCTATCGCCGTCCACTGCTGAACGTAGGCCTTCCCAAGATAGCGCCAACCATCCCGGTCTTGAGCAGCTCTCATCCATCCGTTACCCGCCACCTTTCTCAAGTCGTCGGTCCATCGTGCTACAGGACGTCCCACGCTACGTCTGCCTAAGAGCGGTCTCCACTCCAATACTTGTCTGCTCCACCGGCCGTCCGAACGTCGGCAGACATGGCCAGCCCACTTCCACTTTAGCGTGCTTATCTTGCGGGCAATGTCGGTGACTCCGGTTCTCTGGCGGATGACTTCATTACGAATTCTATCCACCAGAAAAACTCCAAGCATTGCCCGCTCCATAGCACGCTGGGCGACCTTGAATTTGTGGACCAGACCTTTGGTGAGTGTCCACGTTTCGACTCCGTATGTCATTACGGGTAGGACGCACTGATTGAAGACTTTCGTCTTCAGGCACTGAGGGATCGATGACTTGAAAATATGACGCAGCTTCCCGAATGCCGCCCAGCCTAGACGTATTCTTCAGTCTGCCTCCTGCTCGAAGTTGTGCCTGCCCAGTTGAATTGTTTGGTCAAGGTAGATGTATTCTTGGACAACTTCGAGAGTGGCATCCCCTACGACAGCCAGCCTCGGGAGTACATGCCGATTGTACATGATCCCTGTTTTGTCCATGTTCATCCCGAGTCCTATTTGTCTTGAAGATCGGTCTAGGCTGTTAAGCATTTCCTCCAAGTCCTGCAGAGACTCCGCCGCGAATCGCAGATGAGAGATGCACTGGCCGTTAATGCTGATGCCCCGTCCTTTCCAGTCGAGTGTCTTAAAAGCGTCCTTCAATGCGTTGGTAAACAATTTCGGAGAAATGACGTCTCCCTGTCTTACCCCTCGCCGCATTTGGATTGGCTTAGTACTATGTTCTTGTACTTGGACGGCCATCGTAGCGGCTCCGTATAGGCTTCTCATCACCTGGATGTAGCGGTAGTCAATCTGGCATCTCTGCGTGGACTCCAGAACAGCCCAGGTCACGACGGAGTCAAAAGCTTTCTCGTAGTCCACATACGCGAGGCATAAGGGATGGTTATACTCCTCAGTCTTCTTTATTATTTGCCTTAGTGTGTGTATGTGGTCTACGGTGCTAAAGCCCCTCCGAAACCCAGCCTGCTCCGGTGGTTGGAATTCATCGAATTTTCGGGCGAGACGATTCGAAATGACTCTCGAGAACAACTTATAGACATGGATCAAGAGTGAGATGGGGCGGTAGTTCTTCAATAAGGCTTTGTCTCCTTTTTTGAAGAACAAAACCACCACACTCTTGCTCCATGCCTCAGGTGTTGTGCCAGTTGGGATGACTAAGTTGAAAAGCTTGACCAGTTCTCTCAAGACAGGAGTACCTCTTGCCAGTGGTTACTCCGTCATCTTCCGGAGCCTTGTTGTTGTGAAGTTGACCGAGGGCCATTCTAATCTCGCCCAATTCGATGTCGGGAAGTTCGCCTGAGTAGTGGCGGGTCAGTCTGGCTCGCGGATCATCCACGTTGCAGGCCACAGGCGGAACTGCTCTTTGAGCATATAAGTTTCCGTAATACTTTTCGACCTCTCCGAGAATTTCTGGGACTGAGGTGACGGTGGTGCCTTGTTGTGTTCTGAGTTTCGTCAGGTGACAACAGGAGGTGTGTGGCTTAGCGAATACTTCGGAGCCTTTATTTTGCGCAATGGCAATTTCAACTTCCAAAGCATTCGCGCGCCTTTGTGTTTATAATTTACTTCAATCTAATATCCGTAACCGAAACTATCCGAAACTTACGGATAATCCGAAATAATTTCATATCCGTAACCGAATCCGAAACCGATATAATTTTATTCCTATATCCGTATCCGTATCCGGATCCGAAATATCATATCCGGAACATCTCTATTTTAAATAGGTTAAGTTAACCAAGCAGCGATGGCCTCGAGGATGGGCGCGCGGTCGAGAATTTCGACGGTCGCGGGCTCGAACCCCAGGTACACACCTCTGACTTTTCGAAGTTATGTGTGTATTCACATTGAATCATCACATGCTTTAAGGGTGAAGGAAAACATCGTGATGAAACCGTTTCTGAACAAATTATAGCCAAACTTAATTGATTAGCCAACAAAGTTATATCGTCTGCTCCATGTTTCGCGTTAGTCGCCAAATTATGGGCTACATTTTTACAACTATCGTTTGTAAATAGTCACTTTATAGAGCAGTAACAAGTAGCGTAGCTTGATAAGTTTGTTAAAGTAACTTTTATAAGTATATTTGGTACAAAAGAAGTCTAAAGGAAAATTAATACGCAGCCTTTGAAACAATGTTCTACGTGATCGTTATATTATACATTACCTAATATCATTGCATAATACGTCCTAAATACGTCACAAAGTGTGTTAGTCCGGTCAAATTCCTCAGTATGTCCGCTCCAAACAACTAATTACGTTTATAAAGAAATTCATTTGCAACCCATTTCTTATGAATGATTCGAAACACGCAATTAAAACGGAATATGTGCTCGTGTAGCCTAAATATAAAAACGCAAAGAATTTACGTACGTAAAGCTACATTCTAATATTTGTGACGTATACAATTTCTAATAATATAGTTCATTAATATACAGACAAAAACATATTAAGATATGCATTTTTTATATTTAATGTAAATACAAGTTTAAGACCATAAATCAATTAATGAAGTAAACAATATGTTAATTCTATTTGTTTTTTATTCGAATTATTATCTTATTTATTATAGTATAAAAACATTTCATAACACTTAAAATTGCTTACCTCCATATAAAATAAATAAATTTGGTTACCAAGCAATTTTACATAAAAATCTCCGTATTTTTTAATCTGTTAGAAACATTTTTTGTTTTTAATTTTAACTATTAAATAATGAATTAGTATCTACTTACCATTGTATGTCTTCTGTGTGTCCCATGTAATGTCTTTGTGACTCTTCATCTCTGTCGTACATAATGGCGACAGCTGCCACATAGTATAACAACTCGCCAGTCGGCAAAACCCAAAGGTTTCGTCGGGAATCTGAGCCGCGGTATCCATAGCTAATGGGAAATAATGCATTGAAAAATATAGGCTGTAATCTAATTATTCGAATTTATGTGTGTATTCACAAGTAATTATCACGTAGTTTAACAATGAAAGAAAAAATTGTCAGTGAAACTCTTTATATAACTATTCCTTCTTTAAAGTAAGTGATATATTTATTAGGTACTTATCGAATAAAAACGATCTCTTAGCATAGCCAAGTCTCTTTTGACAATCAATACTTTTATTTTGTAATTTTGGCCTTGAGTCGATTAACTTAATAAATTCAGAATACTTCGGTGAAACTTACAGGGACAACTAGAATTTTATCTCGTATAATCGACCTATTCGCAGAATATCAATTGGGCACAAAATTATCTGTAACTTTTTTGTTCTTCAAACAACAACAAAAGTTATGATAGTTCACTATGTTCACTAGTGCAATATATAAAGAAGTTTAAATCTATGAAGACATAAAAAGTACTTCGGTGTTATAGTCATAAGTAACCTTATTCTATGCATAGGTCGAAATATAGTACAACTTACACCCAGTCCAATTGCATTTTCTTCTCTGGCGGCGTATTGTCGATGGGTGCGTGATGTATCGGAGGGTAGAATGTTCTCCGCAGTCCCCTTATTGTCACTCGTATTGGTTCTTCTTTAAGTACTTCTAGAAGAGTGTAGTCTGGAAATAGTTCAATCCTTGCAACCTATTCTTTTAGGATTGTTACGACGACGAGTGAGACGTGACGACACGTGCGACGAGTTAGAAAGCGTGAGACCCTAACATACGCCTTTCGGCCTCCCTCGAGATACCGAAAAAGGAAATTAAGACGCTTTCCTCTCGCCGGTGACCCCGACATACCATTTTCGGCCTCCCCCTCGAGGTACCGAACAGGGAGCTTAAGGTGCTTTCCTCTCGTTAAAAAAAAAAAGGCGCTTTCCTCTTTTTACAAAATGAAGGACTATTTTAGCGTGTTGTTATGTTAAAAAAAACTTTCAAGCAACGGTTATATATAAGGATTTATATGGGTCAATCAACTTTTAACTGTCCTGTCAGTACTATGTAAATTTGTCCCTCAGTAGGTTAGTACACTGAAACATTAATTTTTCCAAAAAAATTATATATGGCAATCCATTACAATGAAACATAATTATTAATTACAATATCTACTATGATGCTAGTAAATAGATTTTGTTTGCTTTAAAACCTTAACGACCTTTTTGCATGTTTATTTTAGTCCCTATTATATTTTATTATTCTGACTTCCACCGGACAACGGTAAAAAAGTTCCAAAATTCAAACATTTATGACGTGACTACTGCTTGGAACTCAAGTAGATTTATTTCGTGACAACATTCATCCAGGCCCGATTTTGATTTCATCTTTTCCGCGGCGCCAGTCGACCGAGTGTATTTTGAAAAAGAGCGTGGCTTTATTGTGTGTCCACTGGACAACCAGCACAAAAACTTTTGTATTTTATATATTGTAGTAAATTAAAGTGGAATATATTCAATTTAATGTATATTTTTTACTGTGCGTAAGACCTAATTCAAAATATTATTATTTATTACCAGGGAGCGGAAAGACTAATAAATATCACCACCAGTCCCTTGGACATCCAAGATCGTTGTCTAAATTATTCAATATTTTCTCTTCTAATACTGATAATTATTTTCAAATAGTTGTTTTTTTATTACATAAAAGAAGAAATACAGGCGATTTTCATCATAGAGTCCCCTTTAGACACCCGAGTAATTCCTATGAACAAACGTCTATGTCCACTGGACAACCACTTTTTTCTTATCTCCTAAAGACACATTATCGTCATTTTTACTTTAAAAGAACAGTAAGGTTTTTCAAATATGATTCTAATATTTAAAAGTAAATTAACAATTTGACTGAATTTTTAAATGTCCAAGGGACTATCTTAACTACAGTCATGTGAATTTTTGAGTAAAATTTACCATAAATTGTTCTGCTCTATTTGAATTCCTTAAATATAAATAATTATCAACAACAAATACGTATAAAATATACAAATTTAAGAAAAAAAAATTGATATATAAAATCTATCATTGATGGTACATTTAAAAGTTGATTGACCCATATATAAATCCTCCCCGAATTTTTTATCGTTGCTACATCAAAATAAATTGATTTTTGATTTCCTAAATTATGTCAACTAAAATCGATTATTATATGTAATGTTTCTAAAATAGTTGGCTAGACGCCCACTTGCAATATCCCCACCTAGACAAATGTTTGTCTCATCCATAAATATTTGCTTAGGGTATAAAAAAGTGATCGTGAGACCGAAAAGTTTCTCTAAATTCTGATATCGGCGCCACAAGACTCGTATCTTAGTGTTGAGTCAGAACTATGTACGCGACTGTTGGGTCCAAAAAAAATATTGTAGTATTCGCTGGCGACTACAGGTAAACTACATTACGACATCTTGCTGTTCTTGACTCATTGTTGGCGTGAACGTTGCACATAGCAACGTAGCGAAGAAAGCCATTTATATATATGAAATTTACCTACTGTACTACGGTTATCTACATACATAATTTTTACATATGTATGTATATTTAAGAAGTTATAAGGGATTTGGTAAAGGTAATCGTTAAGCTTCGAAATCTTATAAAACCGTTAGTACATTCCTTACTGTTGTGCGTTCGTAGAGAATGTTTTTACCCCACTTCACTTTATCTTAAGCCCAGCAGTAAGACTTATAAGAGTTGATATTTAAGCAAAGGCTTTTATTACCTTAAAATAATGATATAAAAAAGTGGATGGTACCTGAGTTCCGTACAATTTCTCCCTCGGGAGCATACAGTACTCGTGGTCGACTTTTGCTTCTTGCCCGTCTGCCCCGCATGTCCTCTGACATTGGAGCAGTCGCTACGTTACCCCGAGACCGGGATCTATGGAGGAATTTGTAATTAAATAACATACATTAGGCGAGTAGAGGAGCATGCGCTGGGACGTCATGCCTGCTATTATGTGAAAAAAAATATTCTGCCAGATAAAATCATGGATCGATTATGATGTATCGTCTATTTTTTGCTATGTTTATATTTTTTTTACTTTAGGGAGTTATACTTCTTATTAAACTAACAAGTCGAAAAAACCTAGTTACTTTTTTTCGTCTCATTATAAAACAAAAAAACGTCCAAAACGTTATCAATTTCTGAATCGAAAGAAAATACTAAGGCAAAAACATTAAACACAATATTAGAATAACACCAAATATTTTTTTTACAATTTGCCAATGCCGTACCTCCTAATTGGTGATTCGATGGGTAAAGGTGCGCTGATGCCTGGACTTAACGCGGGGGCCATCATAATAGGACCCAAGTAGAACGTCTCCACATCAGCGAACTCGTTTCGGAGCTGTGAGAAACTCCGAACCTGTTGAAAAGTAATTTTAGTAAGTACACCCATTCCGTCAGCTTGGACTGCGGAACTAATGAACCGGCTAAACTGAGCTTGTAGGACTGCCAAAAATATGTCAAATAATGGGTAAAAGGTGGTCTTTGAAGACAGCTCACATATTTGGGTGACCACGGTGAAGTTCATACCAATATATATATACACGTGTGCGATAGTTGCTATCTCTACAGCTTTGAATAATGGCTGTTAAAAGTTCCGGTTGTTATGCCCACCAAACAAAATTTTGGCCGCTTGACATCAGTTTCCAGTTCGTCTTATCTATTACGTTGGACTGATACTAGCGAAGTGTGGGTGCTGGAATGCATCTCTTCCTTCTCCTTCGGGGAACACAGATGTGAAACTATGTGTGTCCATATTTAGGTAACGCCAGTTTACCTCTTGTCCAGTAATTGTGTACATCCTTTTGGCGCCGCTCATCTTCAGCACTTGTCCCAGGTCCTCTAGCACCTCCTCGAACGGTTGTGTTGTACGTAAGTTTAGTAAAACGCGACACTGAAATTATCAAAATTTTATAAAAAGGGGCCAACAAATTTTTTGTTTGAAGTAATCCTGAGGTTTTTCTGGACATTTGAGTTGACAAATGTATTAATACCGTCATATTTAAAATGTGTAACAAACAAACAAAGTCAAATAAGATACAAGTACCTTTCTATAAGATTTGCAGGGCATAGTCTTTAATATTTTTTTCACTAATGTTTAATACTTGAAAATATGTGTCATTTTATGAAAACCGCTACATATTTTATTTCGCACACTAAGATAAGCTCCTACAATAAAGCAAGACACGGGTAGTTCAAATCGGCCTATATGAATATGAAACGAAGCCAATATCGCAATTTCACAGTCGAAAAGGCCGGGCGCGCCGTTTACCCATCAAGGTCTGCCATTGAAAGCGTCTTATTAACCCCGCCCCGTTTCGGTAGAGTAAATTCCCTTTTACACTGATTGCAGCTTTCGCTTTAATGGTGAGAAATTTAATGATATTTAGTATTTTGTAGTTTGCGTGCTAGCTATATAAAGTTGAATATTTTATGGTGTATATGGTTAAGTTCAAACGGCATTATATTGCACATAATACCGTCAAAGGTTATGTGAGGTTTAATAGCGAGACAATGACCAGTAAATGTATTTAATACAAAATAAGTATTGAAATATGTTGGACATGTACTGCGTAGGACCGAAAGTATAAAGGTTGAGAATGTCTTAGTAAGGGTCACAGCCATGCCCAGTGTTAGGCGAACAACTACCAGATAGACAGATGAATCGTTAATACTATGATTTATTTTCAATTATAAATAAAGCTCGTGTCTGATTTATGGACTTGCATAGATATAATAATTATGTGGAGTAATCACCGAACACTTGAATAAGACCTACGATTAGACTCTCATATGTCTGACTCAACCCCCTCTTAGTAATTCAGGTTGCGTATATTATTTAAAACTTTTATAAATGTGTGACAACCATTTGTGAAAACCAATGTGTGGCAGCCCTTCATTTTTATTTGATTTTTTTTATCATTGGACGTGACAAAAGAAACAGGTGACAGATAAGCGGCGGCACTCGATAAAAAATACGTAGGTATTTCTCGTCCAGTCTCATTCAGCTGTACTGTTAAAGCAATCCATAGACCTAAATACCTGTATAGAATGGTCCATATTGTTGATGATCCGTATGACTCGGCCGCTGGTGGGTTTGCCGCCCCCGGGTGGTGGCGCATCGGACTCCGCCACCGATTGCTTGCGAGTGCCAGCTCTTGACCAGCCGCTGGTGCCAGTACCTCCGTACCACATGCCGTTCTTCTTGCCGTAACTCGCCGCCTGATCACAAAAGAGGTTTTATTCAAATAAATAAAAAGAAGTAGTCCGTTGTATCTCGTGCTCATTTCGTGTTTAATCGGAAAAGCCTAAGACACACTTGTGTTTATGTGCTTTAAAGAGGAATTATTTTAATTTAAAAAAAGGTTTCAAATTGCATTGTGAGTAATTTAATCTGAATAAAAAGTTGACAAAAATTTTCGGATTTGTGTCGGAATAAAAGTTTAAGTGTAAATTGTAAGTTAATCGTAAACAAAAACGTAAAGATTTTAAACAGTGTTTTATGTATACAAGCACAGTATAATCTACGTTAAAAATCTGTACTTCGAGTCCACAATCCGAGCTAAAATCTACTCCCCAATAACAACCGATTCTCGCACTCGCACGGCCGACCCACAATCGCGCCCCTGACACAAATTTTGTGTTTGATAAATGTGCAAACACAACAACAGGCAAATTTTGTCCGACGTTACCTTCGTTTGAAAGTACTGACGCGGTCATAATTACTGTCCGACTAGACGGGTTGTTAGTGCTTGCAAGAAGAATGACTGTACGCTGCAATCATTTATCATGAGAAGTAACGTCAGAAGTTCAAGTTTGAGGTTATAATTGCAAATTTAATTGCATAGGTTAGAAAAAATACAGCCAATATTTCCCATAAACCGCAATATTCTTAATTGTTCCGGTTCACACGATATTTGCATGGTTCTGCTGAGTACAGCGAGGGTTTTTTTCAGCAATTTCTTACAAGCATTGAACGGCTTTTAACCTACTTTTATTATGACCTGATTGTTCTTATGTGTATTTACTGCGTCCGTCGAAAGTTTGAGCCGTTCTATTCAAAATATTTTTTGTTCATAAAAGTTTTAAAAATTCTAAAAGTTAATAACTGAAAAATATATATTTAAAAAAAAAGAAAGAGAAAAAGTCTAAAAGTTTATAATAATTAAAACCTCCTTTAAAACAAGTCACTTACCATCACAGTAATATACAACTCCTCGGCAGTGTTATTTTGATACCTAATTCTTATGGTCGAAATTTTGCTCGATTGCACAAACTTAGCTAAACACCGCGTCTCGCGACGTCTGGTCGTTCACTAACGAAGTAAACATAAAGCTTCCACATCCAAATTATTCCAAAATCCTTGAGCCATGTTACTGACCACGCCTCAAGGACGGACTTGTGAATATTCTTTTGTAATTACGAATGCTTTGTCATACACCTCACTCTATTCAATTAATTCTGAGTATAAACGTGATACAGTGTGGAAAACATAAGTATCTACTTACTGCAACTTCACCATAGTCGTAATGGTATGTCCGCGGCTTGTGTTTTAAAAACAAGAACATATTTTAAATTTTACATCCATTTGTTAGTTGAAATATTTAAAATATAATGAAAGATATGGATATCTTCATTATGATGAAGCTGTGCACAGGCGATAATGTAAGCTTCGAAAAGATTCTTATTTTAGCAGTTTCTATATTATAATTAACAGTATAATTGTTTGTATCAGTATTAGTTTGTTCAATGCTATATGGACAGACAATGACTACGATAATGTTAAGTTAGCGTATATTATGTACATGTTATGGGTAAATACAATATCGATTTTGCGCTCAGAAATCGGCTCCCATCATGAATTTGAGTTTTAATGTCAAATCAGATAATTTTATCGTACGCGGAGTTGGAAAGCTTGAAGCCGTTTCTCTCTCGCAAGACTAAACATTGAGTAAAGTAGAACTAGACTACAATCCGATGATAATGTAGATGGAATTTCATTTTGTGTACTCGTTAAAAAATACACCTTGCATCTTATATGATGGACGCTATGAAAAAGCTTAATATTTTGCTTTTAAGCATTTTTCACGTAACATAGGAATGTCTTCAATATTAAGAGACACGAAATTTACATAATATAATCCTTATGTATGTAGGTACATAATAGAAACGTAAACTACTCGTCTTAATTAATAACGAAAATAAATACGCTAGTTTTTGAATATAAGGTACAACACAATTTACCTATTAAGACAGCACAACAGATTGAGAAAAAGGTAAATAATATGTGTTGTTTTCGGAAAAACGAATAGTTATTAATTATTATGTATTTACTTTTAATCCCGATTTATATTTTTTTATGAATTATGATTTTGTTTTCAAGCTTTAAATATTAAGCCATTTTCCTTTTCTTATTCAGGTACCTACCTATAAAAGCAGTTTACATGCAGTCTCTCGATAGTGACTTTAGGGTTGTCACATATATTTAAAAATTTTGATTTAAATCACAATGCAGAATTCAACTTATTTACTAATGTGCTTATAGTTTTTGGTGGTTTTCGCCCAGTCGCCGAGGCATGTGGCCAGAGCAGCGAGGTCGCCATCAAATAGCTGCATAACAAATGGACTGCGGTGTTTGAAATTAATACGTCTGAAAACGGTTTGTTTTGTCGTTTCGCTGGAAAATTTTCTGTATCCACGTGCATGTGCTTTTTACGGAGATTGTTCGCTGGAAGATTTATTACTTATGTTGTGGTCAATGTTTTTCATTCCGAGTTAAGTGGTTGCTAAAGTGTCGCAATATTTCATTTACTTGCGACCAGCTTAATCAGTTTGACTACATTTTTTTATACCGCAGTTAGTGATCCATAAGTCGAGTAATTGTTCCTTTTTCAAAATTATAACGATATAATTAATAAATTCACGATTACACCCATGCCTTGGTCCCACTTTAAGAGATATATTTTGCAGTATCAATAGAAACTATGAGAGATTTTTAGGGTCTTATAAATAATCAAACCCGAAAGACATATCCATACATAAAACCTATGTATAGTTCCCTAATGCGGAAATCTTACCCTAAGCCAATGTTTAGTTGTATTTCATTCGAAGGCTGTCAGGTGATAAATTACGTTACCAAAGTAAATAACAATTATATAAGGTACAAATTAATTTCTTGCGTAATGTATTTGTATTCAAATATTGCGTGCGTGTAGTAGCACACTAAAAGGAAGTTTTATATTACAAATGGGTTAATGTCATGCGTACAGTTAATGTATTTCGTAATTGTTTTCGCAAATAATAATAATTAGGAGATTTGGATTATATAGCTGGCAAAAGCGGTAATTCATCACCTGGAAGAAAAAATTGGCGAGTGATACTCCTAATAAACAACAGTCTATGATTCCCAGTTGTTTCAAATCAGAAGTTCATAGACTGACTGACTTTAGTGGTCTTAAAAGTAGTTCTTGCACTGATCGTACCACTTTAGAAATTCGTGGTAAAACGTAGTAAGAATTCATTTCATGACAAGATTTTAAATAGGTTTGTTATTAGTTACGAGTTGCAACAGCGATTACTGCAACTACATTTGAAAGTTACTGTATTCCTACAACAGTTTAAAAACGATGACAATTGCCTATCACACATTCGGCATAATCATGGCGGTTTGCTTGAAAGTCGAAATAAAAGAGTCAATTTCATGGTGGCACGATTCAAATAGGTTGCTATGCAACAGTATGTACACTTGTTCATTATCGTATATTTAGACTACGTACTTACACAGTTACCTAGTCATCTCATCTAGTACATGATACAGTAGATTTTATAAACTCCTGGTCAAGAGCAGGACAGTAAGAAGTTTATAAAGAAAAAGAATTTAAAGAGGTAATGTGAACTGTTAGGCTTGATTTGAATTGGAATAGATTCCCCAATTCCTTGTATTATTTTTGATATTCTTTCTTGAATTAAATTAAACCTAAGGAGAAGTTACAAAATAGAGTCATACAGATACTCACGATGGGTTCAGGAGTGTATACTGGTAAGGATATGACAGTGAAGGATTCCTCGTCGCTGTCAACCATGGAGTCAGCTGCCTCCAGCCAGCGGTACCGACTTGGTCGCCAGCGCCACACTTTTGACACTTTATAGTACTTTTGCACGAAATCGCAGGGTTCAACCCTGCACTTTTGATGCTTGGATGCTTTTGTTACTTAGATTTTGACTTTTCAACGCGACATTAACTAGAGAGTAGAACTGTTTATTATAATAGAGAAAATTAAGTATTGAAAAGAAAATATGTATTGTTATTAACTTACTATACAGGGTGTATAAAGACGGCAAACGAAAACTCATACAGTCTATAGTTACGGTCATTACAAATAAATAGAAGTTAAAGTAAATACCGGTAAAAATACTTATATTATTTTACTTTTTCCTAAAAACATTGTATATGTTGAAAAGGAAAACATCAAATATTTTTTTGTCAAGATTTTCTTTAACGTTAATTTTCGATCACAGTCTTTTTACACCCACCATAATAAACCGTTTAATAAATAAATAATTAAATGAATAATTTGTGTACCAAATGTTTTATTTGCTCGACAGTTATTGACTTTTCTAATGCAAAAAAAAAAACAAACCGAAATATGGCTGACTTCACAACAGTTCCCCGATCTCCCTACGCGACTCGAGTTACCGTAGGTCTTGTTTATGAATACTAGAGTGTAAATGTCACCGGAGTACAGGTCGGCAGTCAAGTTCAAGTACCTAAGTAAGTGGCAGCCGAACACGTGGAATCTTCGTGTCGGCATGCACCGGCGTTTTGCATATCTACACAGAATGCAGAGTGACGGCCACCGGCACCATCGCACACATCAATTAACATAAACACGCTGTAAACAATTGTTATTTATTCTCTTATTATTGTTTGTTGTTTTATTATTATTTTTTTTTTTGTGTTATAGGTGTTGTTGGTTTTGTTGTTTTGTGGGTTTTGTTACTGCAGTTTTTGATATGATTTATTAATTTATGATTTTGATTTTACCACAAGTCTCTTCCGAACTTAATCAGGTAATTTGAAGTGACTAAAACTATTCCAAATTACAACAGACAATAAATATTTTTTTTGAAGAAGTTAAAACCCTTTATATACTCTAGTATTCACAAACACGCCAATCGAGACTAACTAAAGTTCTCTTCGCTGAATAAAAATATTATGAGCTTTTATATGCTAAGTACATATTTAATGAGAAGTCGCGTTGTACAGTATTTTTCTAATAATCGCGCTAAGTGTAAAGTGGGCCACGGTGGACATTATTACTCGGTCTGTCGACGGAACAGATGCAATCTTTAACACGCGATCTTTACGCTGTATGTAACTTATACGAAGAAAAAACTGAATATATAATGTTTTTCAACTGTTTATTAAAAAGTATGGCAGATTTCATAAAAAAAACAACCGTAATTCACTTGATTATTCACTTTACACTTTTTCAAATATAGAACATGAGACGAATAATAATTACCTATTCTAAATATTCTACAATTATTTTGAAATTAGAATGGGGCATATACAAACTTTTTATTCTAAGCTCGATGAACAACAACATAAATTTGAAATTTAATCGTGTTCGCGATCGTTTGTTTGTTTAAATTTTTATTTCACTATTCATTTACAACCGCGATAAAGTTATTTTACGAGCAATAAGACGTTGTGGTCCACTGACACCGAATATGGCACTAGGTCCATTCCAACAGCTGACCAATCTGCACCACTGGCAAAATAAAAGCGCGCCACTCGATCTAAAACGTCTTAACAACCATCCACATGATAATGAAGAAGGAGCTATATACCTCTACAATAAAGCTGTCTGTTAAACAGCAGATAACCGTGTACGACCGTCGGAGGTGGTAGACTATTCGAAAATTGTACACAGCGATACAAGGGCGGGCGAGGGGAGGGGGCTTCAAGGTCATTCTCAGTCCACGCAAGTTTGTCAAACGGTTGGCCTCAGACGCCAGCTCACCATTAAGGGCCGCATTATGATTTTCACGTGAAATCGTAATTATTACACTTTGGGTCCAATGTTGGACGAGCAACGCACGCGAGCTGATAAGGATTTCGGACCACGCATTAATTAAATAAGGGACCTTGATCCATTTCCTCATAATTGTGTGATTTAACTATTTGTTTGAGTCGTAAAGTCACATAATGGTGGTCAAAGTAACAGCTTGATAATTGGCACTTACATAATATATAAGTAATGAAGGTTAACGAACAGATTTATAAATGTATACATAAATTTTGGAACGCTGTATGTTAATTTAAAGGAAAAAATATAAAAAAGAGATAATAACAATATAGCTTAAAGCAATATTTTTAGTTGTCATAATAGGGACATTTTTGTGGTAGTTCAAAAGATTTTGTGTGAGTAAAGGATATTTGATTTTTACTTTAGTCCTTGCAAAGATATGATGGTGGATTCGTTCCAATAAAAAAGGTGTTAAAAATTAAGCTTGAAAGCCCTTTCTTGACGAATGCCGTTTTCGTGTTTTTAATTAAGAACGGGACCAAATATTAGAATAGCTTACCATGATAAGTATTGATTTTGAAAGTATATTTGTTGGACAATTATGCATAAAATTTTATGGGTATTCCAGAAAAGTTGTTGAGCGATCGAAATTGTTATGAATCCTCTCTGTTATAATATTAATGCTTGGCTGTAGAGAATTGAAAGGATTTTGGATCAAATGGTCTCGAGGTTTAGGCGCGAGGTTGAAAATCTCGCCGGTTGCTGGTTCAAAACTCTGACTTTTCGAAATTTTGTGTGAATCATAATGAATTATGGCGTACTTTAACGGCGAAGGAAAAAATTGTGCAGAATCATCGTTCTCGCCAATTTCATACGCATGTAGTCTGCCAAAACACACTAGGCCAGGGTAGGGGACCATGGCTTGAACCCTTTCATTTGTCGAGGAGGCCTCTGCCTAGCTATAAGACGTATATAGGCTAAAGATGAGGTTATGAATTATTACGTCATATAAAATCTGAGCGGAGTATAAACAAATATCTACAAGTGGTTTTTGCCGCAGTCTAAAATCAGTGTAGCGACATCTAGTGTGACACGACGGAACTTTTTCGTCATGTAGCTTATTTGAAGAAATGACAAAACTTATTTCTTGTTTTGACTTCTTCATGTGCTACATTATCGAAGCACGTTTTGTAGCAGCGCTACGTCGAAGCGCGCGCTTTCTACGAATATAATTATATGAATATGATTTTTTTTTATCCCTAACAAGTAAAATAACATATAAATAATTGCTTTGTAATCAGTCCTTAGAGGACTATTGCTTTTGTCTACTATTACTATTCAAAAAGCGGCGACCTCGGTGGGACATCGGGAGGTAAAAGGAATAAAAGACGAATACGATTATTATTTTTTTATAACCAAATGGGAGAAATAATGAATATTTTTAATGCTGTTTTTATTTAACACGAAAATGAATTATGAAGGTTCACTAAATGAGTATGTGTGAAGCATTGCATTCTTTGCTATTAATATTTGCTATTGTTATTTGGAGCCACTTATTTTGCTTTTGCTTTTAGTTTTATGCTTAGCCTAATATTAATAATCATCATAATCAGCCTACCTCTACCTCTACATCTTCCGGCTTCCTCTACCATTGATAGGTTAAGGACTCAGTCCACCATGCTGCCCTGGTGCAGGTTAGCCCAAACATCCTGCTCCCAAATCTGCCTTCCGTTTTAATGTTATATTGAAATATTTAACTCATTGAAAATAATAACTAAGACCTATTAAAAAAATCTATAGGATATATATAAAAATTATTTAATTACACATCAAAGTACATCCAGAAAGTACAACTAAAACGAACTTGATTTAATACGTCACGCGAAAAAAAAATTACTTTTGCATACATTCTTGCCGACCGCCATTTAATTACGGCAATATTATTATAGTCTTTTATTGCCGGTATTTATTATAAAATACGGGTGCATATGTAATTTACAGCGTGACTATACACAATACAGTGCCCCACCCAAGTCGTTAAACCGCCTTATATTGTAATAGCAATCTGCAGATACTTGTGCGGATGGGTGTATTATAGTAATGTGTCTAGATGGACCATTAGCCAATGGCCTAAAGTTTTTTGGCTGAAGGTCAGACTTTAGTCACGTCATTATTGTAAATCATGATGGGATTATAACGAGTATTATGTATGTATGTCAATCGATAACCGCAGCATTTACTGAAATTACTTAATAAAACCAGTTTGAGTCGCTGCAACTCGGCCATGCCAATTAATATAGTACTTCTTCTATGTAATATGCAGTTAATGAAGCCATCCATGTCTGGAAACACTAAGACTACCCCTTACAAGTTGCAAGGCAATATTTCATTAAGAAAATGTTTTAATATGTTCCGTAGTTAATACAGAGATGTATGTGTAGATTAGATATCTTCTTCTTCTTCATCAACCCATATACGCCCACTGCTGAGCACGGGTCTCCTCTACCATTGAGAGGGTGGGGGTTAGATTAGATATACAAAAAAATAAAAGCTTATTTTTCTGATTAAATTTATGATTCACTTGAAGCATTTCTTTATTACACTTCAAACTTTAGGAGGTCGTCAAAAACGCAGTAAAATATGATTTAAACATAGTTCCCTCAATTACCTTTTGCTTTTTCAATACTTAATATTACACTTATCCTGAATCATGACGGTTTCAGTGACACTTAAAAGTTAATTGCACCTGTAATTCAAAAACCCCTTTCCTACACAGTCCTTATTGTTGATGCCCCTACAATCTTACGTCGCGTGACCCTTATCCTAGAAATCCAATTAGGGTGCGTAAATAACAGAATTTACTTGATATCATGATTTGATAGAACGATCTAATTTGACAAAATAAAAGCAGTTTCGGAGTCTATTTCACCCATTGAGGGCTTCTCTAAATTAAATGAAGTGGCGGGTTTAATGTCAATAATATCTACAGACGATAGTGTACCACGAAATTACAAAATATTTTGATATTTTTGCAACCATCAATTAAAGGTGTAATCCTCGTAGCTTGGACCATGTAATATAGTCCTTTTGGTTCTTATAAGAATGTTTAAAAAGTATACCAATCATTAAGAAAATAGACATTATCATTTTACAATCATCATTATGTACAATCAAGAGTCGTGAGTCTTTATTGGTTGCCAGAAACGATGACGCATTACTTGCCACACATTTTTCATTTTTCTCGACTGAATATCTCTGATCATGGAGATATGACAAAATCCCGAGACATTTAAAACTAAGGAATGCTCCAGTAAGCAGATATCGGTGAAGTATAGGCGATTTATGCAAATTCAATAACATACGCTAAACACGATAGCAATCTTGGAAAAACTTAGCGAGCCAGTCGCGTGAAATCAGGTGTAGTTAACGAACCATTGTTACATACGTAATGAGCCCGGTGGCGACGCTGCCCGCTTATTATTCATATATTCAGGCCTTATCGATATCCATGATGACAGTTTGTTTTTTAGCCACTCTTTTGTGAACCCGTCTTTTGTTGCCTTGAGTTTTTGTAGGAGGTTTCGCTAACTGATTTTAAATGTAATTGATGATACTACATTTTGGAATCAATTTTATGAGATAAAAAAGATTTTAGAAAATATGTATGCACGATAAAAGTGTCCAAATGGATAAAATCGATGGCTTGGTATCTGTATGTAGGTAATGATTTAGTGAGTGAATTTCGGTGCGCTCTTTTGTTGGTTATAGACATAAGTAATCTGATTAAATCTTTTTAACTGTAGATGAAGTCTGTGCCTAGCCAAAAAGACGTTTACTAGGCTATGCAGATTAAAGATATTATATACTAGAAACCTTCATCCTAACATAAAGATTTTCTGAAACATCGCTTCTAATACAATACGTAACCTTAAGTCAGTGTGCAATTAATAAACTTCAAAGGAACATCACATAAACAAACGTTTATATATTGTATAATGTTAATTATATTTTTATTTTATCTTATTCACAACTTCCTTTATAGTGAGTTTGAAAGAATTACGTGTCAAAAGTTCGCGTGTTCGAGCGTCGTACGAAATAAGTTAAAAACTAGTCCACGGCGGCGTCACCCGTCAAATTTTAACTTCATAAAACGTCCCACTTGAGAAACTGCGAAAACCTTTTTGTAGAAGGAACTGATTTTGATCTTTTGCTATGTTTATGCGACAATCTTGCATTCCTTACTTGAGTTATTTAATTTTTACCATAGTATTTTACAACATTTGCAGTAAATCCTTCGTGGGGCAGATGGATAAAAGCCTAAGGTTAAGAGGGTGGTGATTCAATTTCAATGCTGAGATAAAAGATTTTATAGTCTATAAATACATATTTGCGTTTTCGTGTGACCGCAAGTTCACATTTTCCGAAACCTATTTTATTTATCAATCCAACTTTAATCGTCGAAGGAAATCATCATTAGAAATCAGTTGACGCTTCGTAGCGTCCAAAAACAAATCTACCTATTCGTCTAGGTCTATTCACCTAAAAGATAGAAAATCACTGATAGAATTATATTTGAATTTTCATAAATAAATAACAGAATATGTGAGTGTTCATTTTATAATCAAAACGTGGATTAATTTTATCGAAAACGCTTACTAGTCGTAAAACTTCTGTTTCTTTCTTTTATGTTAATAAACTGAAGACTACAAAAATCATCTTTTTTCTTGAAATTTCCATTTCCTTAACTCAATTTATTTATGTTGTTTTCCTAAATAAATAAAGTTGTTGATTTTCTTATATAACTGTACTCCGGCCGGCTAATCGCAAGTAATGGTGTGTTGGCTTCGAGCCTTGGCGCATACTAAGTGCAAGGTGGTGCATTGACCTCGGACTCTGGTACCAACGCCGCACCTATCTACGTATTTACTTTAGACATACGGTGGGCGGACGTATTCGTGGTGTGATTGTGTGGCAACCCTAGAATGAAACATAGGGTGTCAAAAATGTTATCTATTGCGTATAAATATTTGTTTTGATATAGAATTATATAGGGATTTTATATTATTAAGTATTGCGTAATATTTTGAAATTATACAAAAAGTCATTTTAGGTCAGTGCATAAAGCAGTCTCGGTGAAATTGACCTAGAAATTATGACATCAATTTATCAACATCTAATAAGGTTTCCAGCATATGTGTCTGTAATTATTTCGTCATAGAAAAGCAATCGCTGAATCATTAGAATGTAATTTTCTCGTATTCCGTTTAGCCGATATTAGCGAGTTTGTCGTTTGTACCCCGTAATGAAAATGCAAATGGGCGAGACGGTGCGTGGCTTATCCCCGACCCACATCTGAAGGACGTGACCCAGCTCCCGGCGACAATTCGCCCACTTGTAACAGTTCTTGGGCGAAATTCAGCTTGTAACCATTTTATGAAATAATCCAAATAGCTCGCCTAGGTAATGGCGCGGTAATAGGCATGACGCTGCTCTAGGTGCGGCACGAACGACTTACTCATTGATTTTTACCTATATTACACCCTAACATTTATATGCACAAAATAAAAGTTCAGTTACAATTATGCATTGTACAATTCTGACAAAATTGCATCAATTGGAATAGTCACGTGCGTAATTCCAGTGAGCGCTACGCGAACGTAGCGCGTAGCAATTGCGTAGCGCTTTACAATGCGTCGGTGTAGGGGCGTAGCTCGTAGACATGTAGCAAGCAGTGGGTAATATGAATCGTTCATATCTTTGCGATTAAATGACACGACAATTATAGTAATGATGGTGCTTATGTGCGTAACATCGATAATTTACTAAAAAGATTTACGGAAAATAACTATTTATTGATGTTCTGTATCAAAATTTACAAATACATGAATACTTTAATGTATCTTACCTTAAAAGTTTTATAGGAAGACACAACGTACGAAGCCCCATCTTCGAGCTCCTCAAGCCTGTACTTTCGGTCACCATCCATTCCAAATATGAATCTGGCTCCTCTGGGCAGTTCCAGCCTCTCGGACAGCCTGTCCAGTAAGGCGTCCATGGAGGCTAGATCCCTGCCTGGCTTGAACCGGAACTCCACTCCGGGATGAAAAGGATCCCCATTGCGATAGAATGTGACACGTCTGGCCTTCCAGTAGTTGAGGTTGGCATATCTGCTCGCTGGCTCGGGCCTGTTAGGTCGGGTTGCTTCAGAAACTTCGGAGACATCATCAGGTCCCTGCGGCGGTGATGGGGGTCTCGAAGGGCGCCAGTCTCCGGGCTCCTTCTCGTCGTCGGAAGGCGGGTGTTCTGGTTCAGGTGCCGGGGGCGGTTCTGGGGCCGGGGTGGGGTCCGGAGCGGCCTGTCGACGAACACGTGAGTGAGCACGCGGCCTCGGGTGCGAGCGACGCGACATCTCGCACCACCACCCGCCGGCTGACTGACCGCGCCGCCCGCGCTCGTGACCATCTCTCATACTTGTCTATACATTCATTCATGAAACTAACGGGATGGACATCAATCAGAGTATGCTTTTAGGTACTTATGGCTGTGTATACACTTGAGTGGAACGTTTTATTTAAAAGTCTAGTTGTTTAATCAGATCCTAAAGTCACGTAATGCTTGCTTGGTTAGATTGTTATGAACGTTATTTTCATATGTAATAAACCTATTGAGTTTTAGGTCCTAATTCTAGGTTTTATAAATAATAATTTAATGATTACGTTACGCTTTTTTTAACAGTGCTTTTATGGGTTAATTCAATTAACCACCGTTTACTTTTTAATGAATAAAGAAATAACTCAAAAACAACGATTTCTCAGAAATACAATTTCAAGTCATTTTAGCATATGAAGTATTATTTTATATTCTAAAACTATTATATCAAGATCAAAGTAAAATTATTTTAAATACTCAGTCATATATAATTAAAACAACAAAGTTAAGTGTAAAATTAAATATTGTTACACAAGTAAAACGCCGAGTTAGCGAGTGATGTATCAGATCTTGTCAGATTGTAGCTAACGAGCGAGAGGTACGCTTCGTGACTTAGTGAAGTTAGTCACGATTGGTCAACTTATGAACGCGGGGAAATAAATAGGCCTTGATGTGACATCTATTGAACAAGTATCAAAATGTTAAGGTGAAGTTACGAACTAGGGTATTTGACCGTCTTTAACAACGCTTTGAAATAGGTAATGAGACAAAGATGGATAGCATTTGAATTTTCCTTTGATGATTAAAATTAGAATAGTGTGTTTGTGATTTTAAATTAATATGTACGATTAAATAGTCTTACAGCTCTGTATGTCGGCATGACGAGGTATTACATAATATTTTTTCTATAAATATTACATCGTTCGTAACCATTATATTCAATAACAGGTTGCAAATAGTAATAATTTCTATGCAAAATATTCGATTAGAAAATTTAATTGACAGCCCCGTGGCGCAGTTGGCTAGATACCAGCTTGTGAAACGAGCGGCCGCAGGTTCGATCCCCGCACCGAGACAAATGTTTGTGTGATCCACAAATATTTGTTTCGGGTCTGGGTGTTTGTGAGACCGAAAAGTCTCTCGTAGTTTCTGATACCCACGACACAAGACTCGTATCTTAGTGTGGGGTCAGGACTATGTATGTGACTGTTGGGTGTATTTATTTTGTTCATGAAAAATTAGCTAAATCAAAAAATACTTAAACAAGCAAACGTATCCTAATAATCTCATTACTCACTACGTGTTGTTTCGCGTGCAATCTTGTATAATGTTCTAGAAGTCAATATTAAAGGTGAAAGTCACGGAAAAACCGAAGGTCTAAAATCACGAACCTAAGGTGAGACTTTAATTAAGGACCAACTAACTCAGGTAGATGTTTGACGACTTTCAAGATACTTATCTAAAAACGCGAAGCCAATCGCACGAGAAAAGTAATAAAATCAAAAGAGGTTAATTTGCCTTATCGCGACTCAAAATGAGTTCTTGGAAAGTTGTGAGTCGTGTGTGACCTAAGCGCTTGTATAACAAACAATCCGTGAAGAAATAACATTAGAACTACGTTTGGAATAATTAAGACTGCTATCGAAATGTGTTCTAATTTACAACATTTTATTGCGTTCATGTGCCTTTGGTTTGTATTATGTATAAGTTATATTATTCGGTTCTCATTTAAAATAAAATTGTTATATGGTGGCAAAGATAGAAAAGCTTTCTGTTTAGTAAATTGTTTGGACATGTCTAATCTACTAAAAATGAATGAATATTTGTTTGATCAAAATCAACTATTGCAATATGTACCTACTTGTGTAAAAATATAACAGCTAGGCTTAACTTATCGTTGTTAAATTTTAAATTATCGAAAATATTTTTTCTTGGTACTAAACGTTAAGTACGCATTAATTATTAATTAAATATGGGAAATATTACATTCAGAATATTATCACAAAATTTCCTTTGTATATGTCGAAAAGAAACGATTAAATTGTCACAATCTAATGAATGAAAAATATGTATGTTCTAGGATGTATTTAAGATTGAGTTTTAAATCACCATAAACTAATAGTTTATGAAGCTTTGTATTGCTTGACATTTAACATAATAAATATAAATTTATTTACCACAACAGCAGCTGCGGCAACGGCAGCAGCAGGTTCTTCAGCCATTGTTTATTTAAAAATACACATCACAACACTAAAAATTACATTTATACTGCGATATTCCGAAGACTAATCGCGGAACCGAAAGGCGCCAATGAAATGAATGCGAAATATTTTTTGCAAACTCCAAGGGGGTTGTTTTTGTTTTTCTATTAAAGCGTATAGTCGTCCGGTTATGTTTTGTGAACGGAATAGAGTGACGGCGGTTCGAATGGGCGGCGATGTGGCGGGGTGGCAGCGGCCAGCGCACCCGGCTGCGTCGAACTCGCGGTTTGCTTAGGTTTATTGGAACACGTGCCAGATTTTTCAGCTTGATTTTGTGTATATAAGTTATTGGTTTGTTCTTGGAATTGAGTTTTAAAAAATTGAGGGTTTTAATATAGTTAAAAAAAGAACTGCATGGAATACGGGCTACGTATACAAAACACGATGAATTAATATATCTTTTTCTTTAAACCTTTTCAGTGGAGTAGTCTTTTGTGAAAAGAACTCACTGTATTTGCAGAATTAACTATTATTTCTTACGAGTGATACTAGTTGCATCAATTCCTTGTTGTGTAGTGTATGAACTCTAAAACAAAAGAAGCATAGCATAATACTACCTAATACCATAAAACGATCGTGAGTTTTTTTTTGTCTGGCACTTAAACAATCATCTTGTATGATAAAACGAGAGATTGTATTTAGCGCTTAAACGCTAAACCAATTTCATTGGTTTCATAGCACCGAGAAGAGGGGTTTACATCACTTTTACCTCAAAATCCGTAATGTTACAACAAAATAAATATTAAAACAAGCGAATGTTGTAATAAATATGAATAAAAACCCAACCCAGCCGCCAGTTCGTCGGGCACCGAGCGCGCCGCGGTCAAGTCAGAGGGCATATAGCACGGTGTTTATGTAGGTTACGACAAAAATTTTCACCTCTCAAGATTTAAGCTATGCGCCGCTGTTTTTATGGGCCCTAATTACGTACAGACATTATTTATGTTTGTTCCACGTGTCTTTTGACCTATTAGTATAGCGATATTATGCTTTTTATCCTCATAAAATGAAACGAGAAATTTGTGATAATTTAGTTTATATAAAATACTATTTAATGTAAAGTAGATAAATTATATTTTTACAGCAATAGTTTCTTGGCTAGTACGTTTCAGTCCTGCGAAAAATACTGTTTCTCGGTATCATATGTAGAGCCCTTTCTCTTACTAAAGAATTCATCCACTAATTAGCACGATAAACTCTCCTTTTGCCAATATTTAAAGCTAATCGTGATAGGTCTTACAATAATTTATAAATTGATCAGGAACTTTTACCGACTTAGGATCAAAAGGTCTACATTTTCTTAAACACGGTAAATTATTGTATAATCTTTTTTAAAGATGTTTAAAGGGAAAACACGTAGCACGCTGGTATATAAGCATTTGCATTGGCTTACGAGAAAACAATATTTTAATTAGAGCAAATCAATGTCTTTTCTTGTTTTTTTTTTTCTTTGCTTAAAACTAACCAGCGATACGACTCTACTCCGCCCAGACGCCTTCTTCAATTCCTAAAGGAAAATTTAATTTTTCTGAGATAATAAGTGGGCTAGATTATACTCTTACCAAAAAATACTATTTTTCGTAAAAAACAAACGACTCAAAATACAAATCTTTCCTCTACAACAACTAGCGAATTATGGGCGTAGACGAACATATGTATGTATAAACAAACGGAAATAAAAGTGTGAGTGTATGTTATTTAAAATACTAAATAAAAAAGCGACTTTTACAATCCTAACCTAAATATGCACGAAATGTGAAAAACGAACAAAAATATATTCAGCAAAGTAAAACACAAGTCACACGGTGGTTTTAATCACCACGAACAGTCGTTATTGCTAGTTATTTTTTTCTGCGAACTTTTGTACTAAGAAATAAAATTACAGGTGCCAACTGCTAACTTCATCAATTATAACTTAACCGTTTACGTTTGACCCAATTACTAAATAGCTTTCACTCGCACGCCGAAATAATTTAACTAATTACCTACCGAAGGATGTGTGTTTTTGTTTGAATTTGCCTGTAGTTATTTTTCAATTAATCGTTTTCAAAATATAAAGTAGTAATGTATTTAGTTCTATGTGATATAAAAACCTTAAAGTATGCTAGTATGTTCTTACGGTAATGTTTTTTGAGTTATATGGTAAGGACAATTTGATACTAATAGATTTTCGGTAGACACAATTAATATAATATCGTTAAAGTCATCAACATTATACCGGTATTTTTGAAACCAAATGAAGTTAATGAGATAGATTGCTGTTACTTGGTTCTTTAAGACATCATAAAGAAGCAACACATCAATAAATCTTAATTAATATTACATTCACCGTAGCAAGAGTTATATAGTTTAATTTCTCTAAAAAACATGAAGGACTCAAGGAAAAGAAATTGAGATCAACAATTATTACTTGTTTTACAAATACTATAACCACTACTATAACGTGAAGTAGCATTAATGTTTTGTGGTCATTTGAACTATTTTTTAATAAAGCCGTTTTGAACTTTTTTTCGAATTAAGATCCTTTTATTAGTTAAAGAACGGTTAGAAGAGAGGTTCTAAAATTTATCAAATACTTCGACTGACCATTTACCTTTCTATCGAACCAGATACTACGGTAGGCGTTTAACTACATTGGTAAACAGGGTGGTGACATCAATTCTTCAGCCAATAACGTAACTTCGTTTCCGTTGTCTGTTTCAAGCGATATTAGACTTTGAAACCGTGCATTACAGTTCCAATTCAATTTGATTCTACGCAGTGACAGGCACTGACTGACACGAGTGTCATAATATTGAGCATCCGGCTTGCTATTGGCTCATAAACAAGGTAAACGAAGCCCGCCCTTCTACGCATCTGAGCCCGCCCAATGAGTTTATTAACAGATGTCGCCTAGCAACAGTTAGCTATAATTTATTTCAATACCTATTTAAAGATAACGAATCAAACTTTAGAGACTTCCTCATTAATATTATTTAAAAATGAAGGATTTACGTGTATAATCAACTTGAAATGTATGAGCCCAAAAATTACCTTTCTTCCATTGCTTGATTAGAGAACTTCGCTGATTACTCTGTTCAGTGCACATTTCGATGTGTGATAATAACCAACCATCACACATTTCTTACTCATTAGTTTATCATTAGGCCTTATTATTTGGGCCTTAGTTTATTGGTTAAAGTTTGAAATAAAATCACAATATGCGACGATACTTATCAAAACCCGTGACGTACTGCTGAAGGAAAACTTCGTAAGGAAATCTGCAATCACCCTACTGTATTTTTTACTAAAACAAAGAATTCATGCTGTTTTAAAATTAGTTTATATTTTGCAAATCATCAAAAATGTCATGCCCAGATTAATTAAGTTGAGAAATGTTATTGATAACTTTTGCGGCAATTTGCGTGATAAATTGTTGGGGCCAGGTGCCGTTCAAAATGAGGGTGGAAACAATTTATTCATAACTTGAATCCATTTGTTAAACCAATGTTGTGATTTCACCTGTAATTAGCTCAAGGCTACGTCGATAAGGGTTTTGTAACAACGCAACTGCGTGACTACTGACCTACACACAAAATTTGACCCAATATTATGTGTTGGTTAGAAAGTGCGTCTCTATAAATCTATACAGGATGGTATACAGGTCGTGGTCGAAAACTAAGACTGGCAATAGCCACGATGATTATAATTGTCGATTGCCTGTTATTGCCTGTCTTTGTTTACGATCATGGTCTGTATATACCCTGTATAAATTTATTGAAGGTTGCCTGGAAGAAATCGACGATAGGGATAAGACCACCATTTGTGTCACAATCTTATTAAGGTGTTACCAATAACATTGTTATTTTTGTATGGAATACGATACAGTCTAATAAATGAATAAATAAAAATGAATTACTAAATGTGTTGGTTGACGATCCAGCAGGCTTTTATGGAGAGAAAAATGGTTTTTTACCAGAAAAAAACAGTGTCAGTGGGTTTAATAAAATTTCGCTCCTGTAAAACCCTGACACATTCAGTACTACAAATTGTTATGGCGGTCATTTTAATAATATTATAACTGAGTTGCGGAGGGATATTATAAAGACTTAACTGATTTGAATGATCGCTGTGGTGGTTTGTGTGAGGTTTTGTAGCTTGTGGTAAAGGAGATATGAAGACCAAAGTTGAAAAATTAATAGAAATTGTAAAGCTGATAACCAAAAAAAATTCGAAAATTCCTAAACATTTGCACAACATACAGAAACACAAATGCAGTCTCATCACAAGGTAACGAAAAAAAATTTAGTTTAACTTTAATGAAACTGGGTGAGTTCACAGAAGTTGATTCGTAATCGAAATCATAAGAACACTTAGTGATTCATGTTCATAATTGTATAAACAAAAATACAATGCACTTTATTAAGTAGCATAATTATTTCCAAAGAGTGTATTAATGATGGAGATTGTCGTGCTAAGCCCGTGGTGCAGTGCACGCTAGACATCAGATTGCAGAACGAAAAGCCGCGGGTTCGGTCCCCGGACCGTGACAAATGTTTGTGGGATCCACAAATATTTGTTCGAGTCTAGGTCTTTGTGGGACCTTAGTCTCTTAGGAGGGAGGTATCATGTGTAGGGGTCATGTACTAGTACCTTAACGACTATTAGGTTGGTATATTTCTTCCGTTTTTTTTTTCGGAAAAAATATTCAGGCAATATAAAAATATTGCAGGAGCTAAGGTCTTCTTACTTGCCAATCTAGCAAAGAAATTCATCTCTCTTTATTCGCCATAATCGTAGCGGTCTCTTGTGGGATGACGAAAAATTCCACAGCTTAACACAAGATTGCAATAATGTCATGTGAGTAGGTATTTTACAACAAAAGTATGAGTAGCGCGATGTAGAGGCCCTGGGTTCGATTCCCGGGTAGAGCCATGTATTATTGCGTATTTCATTTAGAAAATTCTCAGCAGCAGAATGGAGCCTGGATTTTTTTGTTATGAAAAAAGGAGGCAAACGAGCAACTGTGCCACCTGATGTTAAGTGGTCGGCACCGCCAATGAACACCCACAATATCAAAGGAATCATCGGTGTGTTGCCGGTCTTTGAGGAAAATGTAGGCTCTCTTCTTAAAGGTCCCTAAATCGTATTTGTTTGGGAATACCGCCGAAGGAAGTTGATTCCACAAAGATGTTGTACGAAAAACGGTGATTCTTGCCCCCTATTACGTGGGTCTGATACATCATACATACCTAGCGAAATGAGGCTGCAGAAATGCACCTTTGCCTATTCCTTCGGGGAATATAGGCGTTAAGGTAGTATACCTACGTCATGCGAGTAAATTGAATGTACCGAGTCGGTGTCACTCACACCAATACAATCGATGTAATATAGTTGCGTTGTCATTGGTAAATAAGATTTGAAAATGTAAAATGTCCAATATTTATCTACCTACCTCTTCATAGGAAGCACCATCTAGAAGGTAACACAAAACATTATAACACCCTTGTCATGGTAATTTTTTTTTGTGTTGTGTTTGAAATAGGAATTCTATATTATGTATCGTGCACTGAATGGTAAATGAAACATACTTATGAACAACAATGTGCATTCTTATGAATTCACGTGTTTAGCTGAGTGAGGCTGAGTTAAGCATTGCTGGTCGATTACCTTTTCTCTCCATGAAGTAAAGGTATCGCACCCAGCAGTGGAACTTACGAATGTATAGACCAAAACAGACACATACAAAATCTACCTAATTTCCTCATAAGCTTCAGTTTTATCGGACACTAGCGACCCGCCCCGGCTTCGCACGGGTGTAATGCTGATATTTAATGGATGTTATCATACGTATAAACCTTCCTCTTCAATCACTCTATCTATTTAAAAAAAACGCATCAAAATCCGTTGCGTAGTTTCAAAGATTTAAGCATACATAGGGACAGAGAAAGCGACTTTGTTTTGTACGAAGTTATTGTTTATAGTCAACAATGTGAAAATATCTTAAAAGTATCCTATACTGTAACCGTTACGCCTTACCATAATAAGGTCACACGAGATTTCGTGACAACTTGGCATGCCAACCATTCTATCAACAACTAGTAAAGAGAACCGTAACATGCGGCAATAAGGTTTATTATGCTGCAAAATGATATGAACAAAGGAAAAGGGTACGGTCAGTTCGAAGAAACAACGGCTAGACGAAATAAACGTCCTATTATGATGTTCGCCCTACTTATACGAAGGATTTATTGACTTAGTGTAACATCTTTGCGCAGTTAGCAAAGCTATGCTAAGGAAATTGCCTTAGTCGTTTGGGAAAAAATAATAAGACTTAGTTGTAAGTAAATGATACTCATTCCCAACATCTACAGTAAGTGAAAAGTCAAAAAAATGCGTAAGCATTTCGAAAGGTACAAACCTTTCGATTTCCTAACATCCTTGTCCAAAACACTTTTTAATTGCAGAAGTATTTTACGGCAAAAAAAACTCGAAACCGCTGCATTTTTATTTTGGTTATTTATTGACTTATTAGGAAGAAGTTTATGTAGCTAAACTTGCTTTTAAGAATTTCGGGTAAAGTAACTCTACCAAACATCCTGTGATGGACCAAAAATTAACAATGCATGACCCTATTAATCCATTACATGCTCTGGACTATTATAAAATTTAATATAATCACTCTGCTCTCATGTTTCTTACCAGTTAAGCAGGAGAAGGAATCTTTCTACCTTTCATACAATATGGTTATGAATTCACTTTATTTCTATAGCTTAGCAATATCTAGTATACCTAAATCCAGTAGTAAGTTTAACATTTAGCTTTTTTGCAAAATGAATAAACTACATTAGATAAATCATACCATTAATAAAACAGGTTTTTAATTTGATTGTTTTTATTTCCAAAGTACAAAATAAATGCTCAGCATACTTCCATGTCGTTATGTTTTTTCTTCTTTTTTTTCTTCGGAGGCTCGTCTATTACCATTTCATTATTCACTTCATGTTTTTCTGGTTCAGATTTCTCACGCTCTTTGTTTTTCCTTTTTTTCTTTTTCTTAGGTGGAGATTCACTATTATCCTCAATAGTAGCGCCATCCATTTGAGACACTTCTTTTGTTTCGACAATTGTTTCTACTTCACCGTCATGCTTTGCTATCTCTTTTTTGTCTTTTTTCTTCTTTTTCTTCTTAACAGGTTCATCTGAGACTGCGTCGTCTACAGCAAGCTCCTTTAAATTTTCTTCAAGATTTTCTACGTTGATATCGTTTTCAGCATCTAATTTCCTCTTTTTCTTTTTCTTTTTAACAGGCTGGTCCATATCAACTGGGTTTGGAGCACAATTTTCAACGGTTTCATCTTGGTTAAAAGATGCGTTTTCATCTCGTTTCTTCTTCTTTTTAGCTTGTTTCGTATCTTCCACGCCATCTTCTACAGAGTCTGTAGTTTCCATTACTTCACTAATATTACTGCTAATATCCTGCTTGTTCTTTTTATTTTTATATGATTCATTATGATTTCCGTTGATACTCTCCATGTGACGTTGTTTCATTTTCTTATGGTCTACATTCTCTTTTTTTTCAGTTTCAGCAATCAAAGTTTTTTCTAAGTCCTTTTCATCTCTGTCCAATACAGCTAAGAAAAATCCTGTTGTCAAATCAGATTCAGGCTTGGCATACAGGCACCTAGTGCCCATACTACCATACATGGCTGAACCGAAGTTGTTCCACTGGCCTTTAAGCAAATTCTTTACTTCCTGCACTCTCCATTTCGCTCTTGATGTCTTCACCACATTTGTAATAACCCTTTCATTTTCTTCGGGGAACATAGAACAAGTACTGTAGACGATGCGTTTAGCTTTTGGAAACGCATTCATTGCATGTTTTAAGAATTTCTCTTGCAATGACGTAAGCCTAGCGAGTCTCGTTTGATCTATGTATTTGTGGACGCTGATATCCATACCTGAAATCAATGTATTTAATTTGTAAGACAATCATATTATTTGAAATTAATTTATTGATCACTTTGAAATTAGATATACATTTGTTATTACTTTGAAGTAGGCCAAGGAAATTAAAATATTTATTTTAAAGTGAATATAAATTACGAAAAGGTCAACAATAAATATTTCTTGTAAAATCTTTCTACAGAATAAGTAACACTATGTATACTGTCTCCTTTTTTAAATAGTTATACAATTACAGTCCCATTACCTGAGCCTGAGCAACTTGGATCCAACAGAATGTACTCCACGTCATCATAATCGCCCCTTTTTAATTCCAGACAATCTTTGTGTATCGTCTCGACACAGTTGGACGCAGTTTTCCTTACAAAATCGCATAACGTTTCATATCTTTTTTCGTTTCTCTCGACAGCGTAGATTTTCCCCTGAAATCATGAAAAATATTCGTGGTTTAATTAAGATGACTAAACTAATGACACTCTCTTGTTCATTTGGAATTAATGCAGAGTGGTTGATATGAGCGATATCTATCAACATAGCATATCTCACAGGTACTATAAGCTAATTATTCCTACAGTTCATTATAAAAATCTTCAGAGAACATCTAGTGATGATAATTATGGTGTAAATATTTAAGTATTCAATCTTACGTTGTTCCTGAGGTAAGCTGCGAGCTGTGTAGTCTTCATGCCTGGAGCAGCGCACATGTCCAGCACTACACTGCCCGCGGGTGGAGCCAATAGGTGAACTGATAATGTTGATGCCTAAAATGATAAGAATAAAAAAAAATAAACAGCACTTGTGGCACAGTTATATTGAAAAGGTTTTTTACTAACCCCAAGACCACTAATAAAATTTTAAGCTTACCTTATTCTGAAGAATAATTTTATTCTCCAAATATAGCTCGTGATTATGTAGCTTAGTTCCAGGGGGAAAAACAAATACAGTCTTCACATGGTAGTCTTGAGTGAAGTCGTATTCTGTGAGATTTTTCACTTGTTCCAAGTAGTCATTGTAGGAACCAGAGGTACAGCGAATGAACCGGTACCCTTCATCTTGGAACGTCCTGATTGCGTCTGACGTAGTCAAGAGATTGGTGTTGATACGGATGTATCTTGGTCGTGGTGTGGCTGAGAAAGAGTGTATAATAAATTTATTTAATATAGAAAAGTACAGGTTTTATAGCTGAGTAGGTAAATGAAAATACTGGCTTATGGTGTCAATTAAGTAAAACCTTTTGTAATTGTCCATTGCCAATGAAAAGTATAAAGGGAGCACTAGTTTAAGAGCTACTAGGTGAAGCTAGGTTGCTTAGCCAATATTTATTTTAAAGAAACTAAGCACTACTTTTTTCTATTGCTAATTTTATATTAACTGTTAAGATTGGTGTGTCATTTTTAAAATTTTCTTGAACATATTCAATTTTTGAGAGTTAAAGTACAATTCAGTGTACAATATTTTAACCCTAGAGTGGGCGCGCGTTTTGCCGCCCGTTTTTATTGATTAATTATTTTAACAAGGAATAAAGCAATCTACCAAATAAAGCAATCTAATATTACACTAATAAGTAATGATAAATCAACGTATTCATTAATCTCTGTTCGAAAGAACTTTAGTAAACAAGCGATTTTAAAAAACGCAATATTTTAAATGACCTTTTTAAACCAATGTTTGGCGGCAAAATGCTTATAGCGCGCCCACTCTAGGGTTAAAAATTCAGCATCACTGAATTTACATTTGCAGTAAAAAAAAACAATAATAAAATAAATATTTTTTTCCAGGAATTATTGGCACCAAAAACTTGTTAAACTTGTGCAAAAAACCATTATTTAGTATAATTAAATATTTCTCATTGTTCTTCAAAATTTAAACATGTTCTGTTTTTATAAACAAACATGATGATTATATTACTTACTACAAATTTTAGCAATATATTGGCCATTACCATTTCTTGTTAAATTAATCACAATTTTTTTTATTTCATTAAACTATAAACTATACTTTTTTGCTATTTTTAAGCTCATTGCCTAATTTCTTGGTCGTATGTTAGAATTTTCTACAGGAATAATATATGTATTTAAAACAAAATACACACAAACATTTTTTTGGTTGACAATAAGACCAAAAAATTGTAACATAAACAATGTTTTATAAATGTAACTAGCAATACTAACATTATTTTTATTTAATGAACAATCAACAATGACTAAGACGGAAAGGTGAATGAAACAATATACATTCCTTACAAGTATTTATTTCTATTAAAGGGAAATATTAAAGCAAATATTACAAGAGCATTCCACAAATGTTATGTGCAACACTGCAAAGCAATAACAGTTGTTTCAGCATAAGTATAATTATTAATCTATACTAATATTATAAAGCTGAAGAGTTTGTTTGTTTGTTTGTTTGTTTGTTTGAACGCTAGGATCTCAGGAACTACTGGTCCGATTTGAAAAATTCTTTCACTGTTAGATAGCACATTTATCGAGGAAGGCTATAGGCTATATAACATCACGCTACGACGAATAGGAGCGGAGCAGCAATAAAGAATGTTTCGAAATCGGGGACATTTTTTCCTTTTTGTGAGCTTCCGCGGCGTGCGCTGCGAAAACGGTTAAAGTTTCGCTAAAATAATGTTTGAGAGAAATGTTCCTCTTTAAAAGTTCTAAAAAAAAGTCCGCGACAGCATATGTCTATTTTTTAAGGTTGGCTCACTATAAAGTTTTTTATCCTAACCAAATTTATTTTAAAATCAAGTTTTATTTGTGAAGGGGTTTTTATAAATATGATATTAATCCTTATCCAAATAAATATGTTATTTATTACAAGTATTTAATTGTAAATAAAATTGCCTTTTACATCATTTGATTTCACTGAGTATCTTAGAAGATATTGCAGTTTTAAAATATTGATCAAGCGCCCAGTAATGATGCACAAGGCGCCTATCGACGCGTTACGGTTTCACGTTTGAACAATTTGACCGAATTGTATGATTTTTGGTATGGACATAAATAGGACTCTGAGAAGTAAAATAGACTACAACTTATTTTCCTTCTGAACTCAACCCTGTAGTCTATACATAATAAATATAATACTCAATATAATCTTTATTTAAAATCCCAGAATGGAACTTAAATTTGGCTGTATATATTAGATTTTTGTACAATTATTTGAAGTACTTTGCATATACTATACTGAACATAAATGCTATATGAAATTTGAAAGTGGAATGTTTGAAAGTTAGTCCTCTTTTAAGTTCAGCCTTTTTTCTCGGTTTCAGTAGGTGCTACAGCAGGCTTGTAAGAATGCTGATCAATTTCATTTCCTTGTTCATCATACTCTTTTTCATGATATGCTTGATAAGCATAAGCAACTATTATTACATTAACAACTACAACAGCAGCTAAAACCGACCATACTCTCACAGAGAAGGTGTTTGCTGGATAATATTCAGTAAGTATATGCTGCACCCCAAAGAATGCTATGAAAGGTAGTGTAAACATTGCAATACTATACATAAATAGATATGCCAATACTACTACTGCTCTTTTGGTCTGTTGAGGAATTAATGGACCTTCGTCAGCCTCAGCCATTGTTAATTGTTCTGAAATGAGAAAATAAAATAATTACCTTCAGGTATGGATTCATCTTGGTGTTCAGATTTATAGTTCTCAAACTTGTTTTTGTATAAAAGTATTGTTTGCTCGGGCTTGCTTTTGCCTGGTAATTCCTTTTTACCATAGAGGAGTTCTGTTGTAAGAATTTTAGCCAACCAGGGATCTAAACGGGGTTCATTTTCAAGCAATTTACAACTTTCAAAAATTTTGTCTAGTTCAGCTACATGTTTAATCGCTTCTGTAATGATAGCGAATAGCACGTCGGTTCTCTGCAAATGTTCAACTATCAGTTTCTTTTCTCAATAAAACTATTCTAAATTATTAAAACATAACCAATAATACTTACGAAGTGCCGAAGTTTGTTATCGTATAATAGAGTTTTAACGCTGCCACCCTCCGTGGAAACTTTTTTAAATATATTAGCAGCAATCTTGTAATGTCTGGGTACCTTGACAGAGTGCTCAAACATCTTACTTAGCGCAATACATTTACAAAAACACTCGCATTGCCAAATAGCCTTGCTTAATATTTTTAATCACGAGACATATGTCAAAATCCCGAAGAATCTGAGGTTAAGATGCGTTCTGTATTATTTAATGTAGATAGCTAAAAAGTTAAGCTTGACTTTTTAATAAATTCAATTATGATTTAAATGAAAATAGATGTTGTTCTTTTATCACTGTACATTTTATATGAATATTTTTAAGATATCATCCGAAAATAAGGGAATCATTTCATTAAACCATAAACAATTGAATGTTCCATACCTATCACATTAGTGGTCAATATTTATAATTTATAGTGTTATCTGTCTTCGTCATACTATCATTGAAAAACGACGTTAGAATAAGAAGGACTATCACTGTAGAATATTCCATGTTTTGAGAAACAAATAGGACTAAAAGCATCGGCTTACCATAAACAAATTAATTTACTTTGCTCGGGTAGTTTGTTGCACGTAATCTTTATTTACTATTTCCCAAAAACATATTTCAGTAAATTAATTTCGTATGTGTGTAATGAAATAAATTATGTAAACAATACCTAAAGAGGTAATATTAAATAACATCGTATACAATTCGTATCATGTTGTTTGTGTAATATTATAGTTGACAGTTTCATTTCGAATGGCGATTTGCTTCTCGTAAAATACCAGGAAATGCTATGATTCAACGCGAGTGCGGTTTCGACAACAGTGACTAATGTGTTCAGTGCATTATTTTCAGTTGGGGACGGCGACCGGAACGCCGTGCACGCGAGTTGTTGTTATAAGTAGTTAAAATGCCGCGAGGGTAATTTCTAGTGTTTAGAGGGGTACAATATCATAACAATGGTGCCTGCGCCGAGTTGTCCCAATACGTGGGACTACTGGACGTCGTCGCCGTCCGATAGCGTGGAGTTGACCTGCTTGCTGCCCAATTCCATTTACATACCACTAAGGATCAGTTGGGATGCTACTCTCCAGGATGTCAAAGAGGTTAGTGACAGGATGGAGGACCCTCGTGACTCACAGCTCTCGCCGACACGTTATTTCGATTACGGCGTGGGAAAGTGGGTCATACAATTGAGTAATATGTTTAAAGAGATGTATTTGTTAGCTTTAGAAAGTAGCTTATATTGTTTACATCATGTGCGCCGTTCGTGACTCGCCTACACACATTTGAGCTAATTTTTTTATTGCACTCAAAGTGCGAATATTAAAAAAACACATATGACATGCACTTGTTATGTTAAAAGAGTTTTTGACTGCAGGTTATAAATTATGAACAACAAGTTTTTGCTGGTGTTTTTATTTGCTCTAATGTTCTTATATTGATGTTTGATACTGTCATACTGCTTTGTGATTTAAATATACTAATGCAGGTACAATAGTCAGAAGTAATAAGTTTCTCAACAACACTTCACAATGATGGCATATTTAACATTAATGAATATGCTTTGTTTATATTACATTACTCTGCATAGTTTGTTTCCTTGAACAACAAAAATTATCATATCATATCCTGTTTTGAATATGTTTCAAACAAAAGATTGTGTTTTACTAATAAATAAACTTATGATTTAACAAAATACAAATTATTCAATTATGAAAATTTGGAAATTAGAACATTACATTAAAAGTCATGAATTCCATCATCGTAACATAAATTATAAATGTCTTTTATTCCATTGAAGCAAACTACGGCAAATGTGAATTTTAAAATGGGTTCAATCCATTTCCCAAAGTAATTTTTTATTGTGTTTACCCATAAATATCTCTAACTTGAATACTTTTCATGGACTTTAAATAGTACTGCAGAAAATAAGCACATTTAGCATAGAGTTTTTTATAATTTATATGTAATTAGTAATGAGGATCAATTATACTGAACATGCATTATTGAAATAATATTTTAGTAATTGAATATGAGAAATATATTTCTATATAGGAACTCCATTTATGTAAAAGATATTAAAAAGATAGACTAGAATCATTAATTATTTAGTTCATGAGTGTTGGTTTTCAAGCTTTAGATGCTTTAAAAAATCCACTTTTCCATCTTCAATTTCAGTTCTTTTATCCAACTAATACTTAAGTTATAAATTATACAAAACTATGTGTAACCTGGTTCATCATCAACAACCCATATATGTTCCACTGCTGGGCACGGGTCTCCTCTACCATTGAGAGGGTTTAGGCCCATAGTCCACCATGCTAGCCTAGTGTGGGTTGGTGGACTACACACCTTAGAAATTCCTAATAACTTTTAGATATGCAGGTTTCCTCACAATGTTTTCCTTGACCGTTAAAGCAAGTGATAATTCAATGTGAATACACACATAACTTTGAAAAGTCATAATAATATTACTAGGTAATATTGGTCAAATGAGTTATCAGTTAGTTAGTTAGTTGACAGCCCCGTGGCGCAGTTGGCTAGACACCAGCTTGCGAAACGAGCGGCCGCGGGTTCGATCCCCGCACCGAGACAAATGTTTGTGTGATCCACAACTATTTGTTTCGGGTCTGGGTGTTTGTGAGACCGAAAAGTCTCTCGTAGTTTCTGATACCCATGACACAAGACTCGTATCTTAGTGTGGGGTCAGGACTATGTATGTGACTGTTGGGTGTATTTATTTATTTATTTATCTGGTTAAGGTTTATGAATACTGCCAAAATTGTTTTAGAAGACTTTGAAAGTTATGTGACTGATAAGCTTGTAAATGAGGTGAATCACTGTATGATAAACAAAATGTAGGTTTGTTTATAGTTGTGAAGCTCCAAACATCACATATTATTAAATTGGCTAATGTAGTCAAGTCAAATTATAGATAACACACTTTTTCATATACCTGGCAAATTTTAGTATGAAATGTTTAAACTCTACATTGTTCTTTCCATTGAACAGAATAATTTTCATGAGATGAAGATTGTTTTGCTGTTTGTAAATTAATGTGAGAAAATTGCAGGAGTATAATGATAATACTGTCAATTATAAATGAATTTTCGTTATTCTATCCCAACAATATTTGTAATCAATTTGATACAAACAGCATTAAAATTAATATGTCAAAGTGTGATTGATGTGGTGTTAGAACTGTATGCATTAGTATAAACATCAATTATTATATATTTCTTGTTAATTAGAGAGTAAATAATTTGCATTTGTAAAGCATAAACAAATATTATTTGCTCTGATTTGAACTAAAGGAGAACAATGAAAACATGCTAATTATCTCTGAAAATCATTTTGTTTTTAGAATATCATTGACTATTGGAAAATAAGGTCATTGAAATTATTTCTTGGTCTTGATAAACATTAACATATATCTAGTTAAGACCTTCTTTCTTAACTGTAACATTTACCTATACATTTTAAATCACAATTTATCCATATATCATGTATCACCTTCTGCCGAATCAATATTTTGACTTATACGAATAAAACTTGTAACTCACTTGTTACTATTATATTAAAAACTCCAGATCTTTCATCTTTCTTAATCAGTTGGATCTTTCAATAATAAAGTTTTATACAAATGAATATAATTTGGGTTTATGTTATTCAACTGACACATATTAAATATTGCTTAATATGTGTCATTATTTAAGCAACTATCATTGATCATTAACTAATAATAGTATGTGCTTAAGTGCATGCATTGTATATATAATATCACACATCAGTGTCCAATCCTTCATTATTAAGACTATTTTGAAGAAAAGTTAAAAATATATGATATAAACTATCACAGTATGACTATTTAATGATAAAAAAGTGCTCTCTCATTTGTTATGTATCAGACTATCATTCAACAATACATATGAACAACTCAAACAATTTCACAGAGCTGAAATTTATTTTAACAGGACCTATGGGACCGGGCGGTCAACTATCCCCTGTTTGGGATGTTGCATGAGATATCTGGCTATGTATTCCAATTCGTCAACTCGATGGCTGTCACTGAGGAAGTTGACGATGAGAGCAAGCGCATCTGTGACATAAAGCCAGCGTGTGGGGTGCTGCTAATTGTAGAGAGGGCAGTTGAAAGGCCTGGGGAAGATGTATTGAATAGAGACATCACTCATTTGATTGGAAAATGTGAGTATTAATGCTATCATAGAAATATTAATAGTCTTTGATATTGGCCTAATGGATAGTTATTTTTATGATGATAATATGATAATGATGTATGACAATTTTTATAAATATGGTGTTTTTTGATAGTAAATATCAGATTTATTGTAACCATCTGATTTATTGTCTTGTGACAATATAATTACACTATAACAAAAACCTAAGTAATGACTCCGGAGAATAGATTTTTAATATATCTATTTAAATTTCAAAATTACAATTTTGTTTTGTTTTTTTGTAAATTTCAAAATTACAATGACTTAGAAGTAGTAAAATAATTAAAAAATATTTTTTTATAATGCCCCTCCTTGACTGCACTATTTAGACTATAAAAACTTTGTATCTGCCTTATGAGACCTTTAGGAAATGTTAACCTTATTAGTACCATAAAAATTTTACACCATTGTTATTCTCTTCATAATAACTCAACAAAACACTCGATGACAATAATCTTTTCCAAACTTTACTGACAATTTCCATTACCCAACAGCCCTGAAGGAATTTGACAATCTGCGGAGCTCTGAAGTGAACGATTTCCGAATGAGGATGCGGTATCTAGCGGAGGAGAGTTTGTTGAAGCGTGCCCAGAGTACTCGGTTGGACCGGCTGCGGTACCAGTGTCCGCCGCGACTGGCCGACCAGCCCGATACTCCGGCCACACTCTGGAGCCACCTCAACAACCAGTGCTTCATACTAGTCACTAAAGTTGCTGAGGTGAGTTGGATATTTATATAGTCTTTTGGGCTTATGGGGTTTATTTATTTATTTATTTAAATAGGTACATCAACAGCACACACATCAAAAGCATTACAGGTACATTAAACAAGAAAAATAATATCGCTGATATGTATGCCAATTATAGACGTACACAACATTCACACAATTAACAAATCAACACTATAACTAATACTAAAAATAAGAAACAAAAAATAAAATACAGAAATAAAATACAGAAATAAAATACAGAAACAAAACAGTTATTCATTATACTAAAAAACAAAAAATAATTATAGACAACCTTTTTTTTTTTTTTTAATCTATACTATTATAATAAAGAGGAAAGGTTTGTATTTTTGGATTTTTGGATTTTTGGATTTTTGTATTTTTGTATGTTTGTTACGAATAAACTCAAAAAGTACTGAACCGATTTGGATGATTTTTGGTATGGAGATAGATGGGACTCACCGAAGTAACATAGGATACTTTTTATCCCGGAAAATGTTGTATTCCCGTGGGATTGGGTATAAAACGCTATTTTTATTTTACGCTGTCACGCCTAAACCATTTGACCGATTTTTATGATTTTTGGTTTGAACATAAGTAAGATCCTATGAAGTAACATGAACAACATTTTATCCCGGGAATATGTAGGGTTCCTGTGGGATGAGCATATACTGTAACACAAAAGTAACATTGCCTGTGTAATGCTTTCACGCCTAAACCAGTTGACCGATTTAAATGATTTTTGGTATGGAGTTAGATGGGACCCACCGAAGTAACACCGGATACTTTTTATCCCGGAAAGCGTAGTATTCCCGAGGGATTAGGTATTAAACCCTATATTTTTCTTTCGCTTTCACGCTGAAACTATTCGACCAATTTTTATGATTCTTGGTATGATCATAAATGAAATCCTATGAAGTAACATGAACAACATTTTATCCCGGGAATATGTAGGGTTCCTGTGGGATGAGCATATATTCTAACGCGAAAATGACACTGCCTATGTAATGCTTTCACGCCTAAACCTTTTGACCGATTTGAATGATTTTTGGTATGGAGATAGGTAGGGCCCACCGAAGTAACACAGGATCCTTATTATCCCGGAAAATGTAGTATTCCCGTGGGAACGGGTATTTCTGGACCTACTGAACCGATTTGAATGATTTTTGGTATGGAGATAGGTAGGGCCAACTGAAGTAACATAGGATACATTTTATCCCGGAAAATGTAGTATTCCCGTGGGAATGGGTATTTCTAGATCTACTGAACAGATTTGAATGATTTTTGGTATGGAGATGGGTAGGGCCCACAGAAGTAACACAGGATACATTTTATCCCGGAAAATGTAGTATTCCCGTGGGAATCGGTATTTCTTGATCTACTGAACCGATTTGAATGGTATTTGGTATGGAGATAGGTAGCACCCACCAAAGTAACATAGGATACTTTTATGCCGGAAAATGTAGTATTTCCATGGGAATCGCTATATTCAAGATCTACTGAATCAATTTGAATGAATTTTGGTATAGAGATAGGTAGGTCCCCCCAAATTAACATGATATACTTTTATCCTGGAAAATGTGTTCCTGTGGGTATGGGTACATGTTATAATTGCTAGAGTAACTCTGTAAATCTGTTACGGTTTCACGCCTAAACCATTGGACTAAGTTATATAATTTTAGGTATGAACATAAATAGGACCCTGTGAAGTAATAATTAAATGTTCCCGTGGAATAAACATATTATAAATGCAGAATGTTATAAGCAGTGATGGCCTCGAGGTTTAGGCGCGCGGTCGAGAATCTCGGCGGTCGCAGGTTCGAACCCCAGGCACACACCTCTGACTTTTCGCAGTTATGTGTGTATTCAAATTGAATTATCACTTGCTTTAACGGTGAAGGAAAACATCGTGATGATACCAGCACACCTAAAAGTTCTTTGGAATTTCTTAGGTGTGTAGTCCGCCAATCCGCACTAGGCCAGCGTGGTGGACTATGGCCTAAACTCCCTCATTGTGCTCAGCAGTGGGCGTATATGGGTTGATGAAGAAGAAGAAGAAGAAGAAGAAATGCGGAAATAGCTTTTACAAAGTAAAACTTTTTTTGGACACTTATGAGAAGAAATAAAGATTCACGTATTATCTTCCTGCACTCAGCCCTAAAGTCTACGCAGACGGAGTCGCGGGCAAAAGCTAGTTTTTAATAATGTGACATAAAATCTAGACATCCACCAAATTAACATCTGTTCGATATATTGTTTTTCGGAAACAGTAAAGCGTATCAGCATGCACATCCACACTTGGTACAGACTTATACAACTTATTAAGCTCTTTACACATTCTTACTATGGGTGAGTTCAAACCTAGGTTTGTTCTACAAAATGGGATATGAAGTATACTATGGATGGGGTATCTAGGAGGTTTGGGAGGAACGGAATAACACAGGCGCTCGACCAAAGAACTGCATTTAATGATACCATTCAAAATTTTAAAGATGAAAATCAAATCATTCAAACGCCGACGTTCACGCAGCGATTTCATCCCAAAGAACTGCAACCGCTCGTTATAGGGGCGTCGGTGACTTATATCGTGGGATATAAATGCAAGATATCTGGTAAATGACCTTTGAAGGGTTTCGATCCTCTGTGAGTCTACTGCGTAAAAAGGATTCCACACTACACTGGAGAATTCCAAGTGGCTACGTACCAAAGCATTATATAGAATAATCCTTGTTTTGTGTAGCTTGAAACCGCGTGTCTGTCGCTTTATGAAACCAATCATTTGTCCAGATTTTTTAACAATATGATTAATGTGGGATTTAAAATTCAGTGCACTATCCATGATTACTCCAAGATCGCGTATCTCAGTTACTTGGTTCAGATTTGTATTAAAAAGTTTATAGGAAGTTGACACGGATTTTTGTTCTCTTGAAAATTTTATGTGATGACATTTTTGAACATTTAGGGTCATGCGATTGTCCAGACACCAGTTTTCCAGTTCATGTAAATCACTCTGAAGTAAATGACAATCTAACTGATTATTTATTGTTTTATAAATTTTTAAATCATCGGCAAAGAGTAAATACTCGCAATGTTTTATCTGGGATGTAACGTCATTAATAAACGCTATAAATAAAACAGGCCCCAGATGGGAGCCCTGTGGTGTGGGGTTAAGGTATATGAGTTGCTTGTAAACTGAAATTTATATGGTTTTACTGTTGGTTAAGTTACGTTAGGACCAGGGATGTTCTGGAGCTCCGTAACCGTAACCGAAACAATCGGATATCCGAAATAAAAATATATCCGTAACCATATCCGTATCCGATTTAAAATTTCGGATAGTTTCGGATAAGGGCGGAGTCTAAATAAAACAACATGTTTCGACAGCAGTATCTTGCAGTTTGTTTGTTATTTCTAGTCATAATCTCTTTCATAACTTGTTAAAACCTATAAATATCGTAGTATTTGTATTTATGCTGCCTCGTGGTCTCGTAGTACAAGTTTGTGCCGTGCGATCTAGAGGTCCCGGGTTCGATTCCTGGGTTGGGCAAGGTGATATTGGGTTTTTCCATCAGGAAATTCTCAGTAGCAGCACGGAGTATGGAAAAGTGTCCGAAAAACGGCAATGGGCTCGCCTCCTATTACGTTGGACTGATAACTACCATCAGGTAGGTATCAATCTTCGGCCTTGGGCATTAACTGCCCCCTAAAATGTCTGGTGCAGAAAGCAATGGGGAACTACTGCACTATTAGCCCCAAGAAAACCACTATGATGAGTTCCAACAACAGTTGCGTTCTGTCTAGTGATTCCATTGACTCTCGGCGCCATTGCAATTCCGGGTTGCGTGGTGTGAAATATGCGACCGGCCACTCAGCTGCGAACCACCGGACAGTGAGTGGAAACTATGTTACTGGTGATGGCACGAATACGTTGAAAAGGAAACTACGCAAAAGACTCCGTATAAGCACCTGGAATGTAAGAGGGCTTCTAAACCCGGGAAAATTGGAAGTCATAGAGAGAGAGATGTCCAGATGCAATATTGATATCTTGGGAATAAGTGAAGTTCATAAAAGAGGTAGTGGTAATTTTTCTACGAACAACGGTAATACTATGTACTTCGCAGGTGCAGAGGACCATAGTCACAATGGAGTAGCTTTCATTGTTCCAGGAAAGTTGCGTAGCAGCGTAAAAGGTTATGTTGTCCCTAATGACAGAATGATCGCTATAAAACTTGATGCTACCCCCGCGCGAACAACATCATCCAGGTGTATGCGCCTACGTCACAATCAGACGAGGAAGTTTCAGACAAATTCTATTCTCATCTTGACAACCTGTTACGCACTATACCATCAAAAGAAGTCATTATTGTACAAGGTGATTGGAATGCTAAGATTGGATGCACTTTGGGAGATCCACTCCAGGGGCATAGTTGTCAGTGCCTGGGGATACGAAATGACAGAGGTGAAAATTTTCTTCAATACTGTGTGGAAAATCAGTGAATTGTCATGAATACGTGGTTTCAAAACCACCCAAGACAATTGTACACGTGGGATTCTCCTCAAGGCTATAGAAACCAGACAGACTATATTATAACAATTAAGTCTAGATGGCGATCAACAATTACTAACTCGAATACGTTCCCGTGCGCAGACTGTGGAAGTGACCATCAGTTAGTAATAGCTGATTTCAGACTCCGCCTAAAATGCACTTAAGATTGGATTAGTAAAGAGTCGTGGGCGTTAATTGAGGAAAGAAAAATGGTGAAGCGTAGAGATCTTAAGACATAAACTGACTTAAGACATTCCGCCGAAGAGCAGCTATGGCTAAAAGTGTTATGACCAATCTCGATAACATTTGGAGGAACAGAGGCATTCGAAGTGCAACTAAAGTGCGGTTGAGTCGAGCTCTGGTATTCTCCATTATTTGGTATTATCCATTATTTCTATATGGTGAAGAGACTTGGACTATGAAAAGCCAAGATTGCAGTAACATCGATGCCTTCGAGATGTGTTGTTGGCGAAGACTGCTAAAAGACTAAAGACTTATACCATGGACCGCTAAGAAATCCAACAAGTTCATACTAAAAGAGCTAAAAATCAACATACGACTCTCTGCAGTCTGCCAACAAAGAACCCTTCGTTTCTTTGGGCACATTATGCCATCACCAAAACACCATTGAGAAAGGCAAATCATTTTGGGCAAAATGGACGGCAGGCGTGCTCGTGGAAGGGCGCCTACAAGATGGTCTGACGTAGTGAGGGAGGCGGTGAGGGGCTGCATGCACCGTGCGGTTCACTCCGCCTACGACCGCACCAAGTGGAAACTGATCCTGCGTAGTCGCGATCCTCGGCAGTGAGGGAACGAGAAAGAAGAAGATACCTACCTGGCGTAATGTGGGTGCAGGAATGCATCTCTACCTACCCCTTCGGGGAATATAGGCGTGAGGTTATGTATGTATGTAGGTATTTGTGTTTATAATTTACTTCAATCTAACTATCCGTAACCGAAATTATCCGAAACTATCGGATAATCCGAAATAATTACATATCCGTAACCGAATCCGAAACCGATATAATTTTATTCCCATATCCGTATCCGTATCCGGATCCGAAATATCATATCCGGAACATCCCTAGTTAGGACTACTCTACAGTCCAAAATATTTATTCTCATCCATTTTTGTTTTTTCTCTAAAAAAAGTTCACTAAAATAGAGTTAAGTTTGAAAATAATATTCTTTTGATGATTACTATACCCACAAAAATTAGCGCCATGCCATTAGGAATGTGCAACAAAGCTGAAGTATCCATAAATATTTAAAGTACTTATTAAAAACTACTCTTGATTACTATACCAACGATCTGCGACAACCGCTTTAAATTGTAGTTCGCACAAATAGCGCATTGCTTAGGAAAACCCTCCGCAATGTCCAACGTATTGTGTCCTTTTTCCTAGAAACCAGGATACGTTCGATAGGTGTAAATTCGATTCCGATCAGGTTACCATAATTGCGTTGACTAATGAGAGATCGTTATCGTGTACCGACAATCAATACTTTATTGTGTCTGCACTGCAGTCACTATCAGGTACCACTAGGATCACTTTAGAACTTCAATAATAACAAATAAAATAAGAAACGTATTGAGAATTGTAAGACCTTGAATGCAGAATGTCAGAAGTCAGATAATTGGGCGTAAGAGATATCTGAAAGTAGATACAAGCATACTCATGTCTGCATTTTCAAAATTGTAGGCAGTATGCATCTATGCACTTATGCTTTCGCCAGCCACGAGAACGTTTACTTTATTAAATCGACAATATTTTGCGACCTTCTGGTGCTAACAAGAATATGCTGAAGGAAAAAGTCTAACTTTTTGCCTACACGTGTATTTTTTTATCGCGTGACTAATTTACCCCTTTTACTTTTTAATTTATAGTTCAATAAGCGATCAGTTTTATAATAATGTTGATCCGGCAACTGTGTTAGGATAGTGCAAAAAATCGATCTTTAAAAATATATTTTTGAATAGATAGAAATCCTACGTCCAGTTCCAATGAAAACAAATGGATAAAATGATGAAGGTCTGATGCCCGCGCGTAACGCAAAAACTTAATGAAGGATTTTTGATGTTTTTTTTTATGTCTGAATCGACAAAAATGCAATGGTTATAAAAACATATTTGCGTCCTGTATCGAAAAACAGCCTTTGTACCAAATATTTGTTGATCTCAGTCAACTCAATCGACGTCTGACTGACTGCATTAAGGATGAGAAAAAGCAAGGGTAACTCAGTATGTTTGTAAGGTTTTTAAATTAAATCCTAGTCATTAACAAGATAAACCACTCATACACAATCGTGAGTAATAAAATGGGCAAATTCGATTTAGTTCAAGAGACAGCAAGAGGAAAAAGCTACGACAAGAAAGTAGAAAAAAAATGCAGTGAGCACTGCTGTTGTAATGCTGTTAGCGATCAATAAATCCATTCGACCTAATTCAGTTTTCCATTTAGTGGTGCGCAATTGCATATACACAGGAATTTGCAGTTGCTTCGTCACCGCTCAAGAACTTTCTTGCGCCTCTATTGATTTGTAGATTGCTACCAATGTACGCTAGGGATTTTTGTCTATCTCCATTTCTATTTTATTTATTATTCCATTTTTATGTTTTTTAATATGCATTAAATATTTAGATTGTCCTATATTTCTCAGTCAATACATGTGGTCCAATTAATCCTTCTACTGCTTTCTGTTGTTTCGGTGCTTTAGTAGTGAATGCATCAATATTTTTATTCAACAATACACTTTTCATCAATTTCCAATTGAATGCTAATTTATGATTCTACAATAGAGCCGATATAGGAAGCACAAAGCGTTTAAAGATGTGCAACAATATGAGAGGTAATGGACAAGGTGGTGTTGCATAATGTACCACCGATGAGGGAGTGTATCGACCTGATGTCGCAATCACTAACGGTATATTCTAGTAGGGACGACGTAAAAGACTGCACAAAGATATAATCAATTACATCACTATCAAGCGAATTGTTCGCGTCCATCTATCGAGCTTGCCACAGACGTGGATTTATGTGATGACCTAACGTTTGCTGTTAAAAGGTTATAGATTTTGTTTTTAGTTGATGAATTTAAGTTCTTAAGTTAAATATTGATATTTTATCAGCATATTCAAAATGCTTATTCCATTTCGTGGCCTTAAGAAATTCCACATTGAGTTGCAATATAATATGTTTAATGTCGGTGTAGTAAGCTGGCGCGTGTAGTCTCTTGACGAAACGACCTCTTGGTCGTCGATTCAATTTCCGGGTAGGCCATAGTGGTCTTGGGCTTTCCCGTTGGGATATTCTCAGAACCAGCAGTGTCTAGAAATGTGTCCGGTAAAAGGCAGTTGGTTCACTTAATTCATGGAATTATTTAGTTGGAAGTAGAATGTAACTTTGCGCCTTTGCGAATATAGGTATAAGAGATATATTGTAAGATTTAAATAGCGAATTTTAGTTGGCTTTAGCAGTTCAAATCTGTTGCGCCTATTTCGTTGAAAATATATAAAATTGACCTTGAGTCGTCGGAAGAAATTTTTAATTACTAACCGAAAGTCACCCAAGAAGAGCCCGCAAAATGATTAGTGCATTACCCGTTTTTTTATTACAACTTTTAACAAGCAAGCTAAAATTTTAACTCACAAGCGTTTCAGCTCAGCTTAACATAAACGTAATGCTCTATCTACGTACGCCAATACAAAACTAATGGAAATTAGTCTCGAGTTTAAGCTGCGAAAAAAGGACGGAGTAAATGTCGCCTATTCATATACCTTTTGATTGTGACGTAATAGATTTTAGAAAGCGTACGGAGAGTAAAGTACAATGTACCCGGACACGGGATGTGAAAGTGTGGAAATGCTGAAATGTGCGGAGGAAGCGAATGATGTTCTAGACCGGAGGAAGTCGTGTTCTATTTGCTCCGACACCGTGACCCACTGGCGATACATCGGAACTGTATTTGTGATTCTGTTTACGATGCCAATACCTCGGCCTGATGTGTTGCTACTCTTTGATCTTTTGGTGTTAATGGAAATATTTGGTTTAGTAATAAACATTTGGATATGTATAAATATCGCGTAGGTGACGCTGTTTGTTGTTAAGAAACTTTTGAGTAGGTGTTTAAATCTGCGTGCCTCATTAACGATTTCTATTGTCGGTTTTGAATGGAAAAGTTTTTCTAAATAAACTGATTTTATTGTACATTTACAAATGATTTTGAGCTTTATTAATTTAATAATGGAGAAAAATTGTATTTTTCTTGTTAAAGTGTTTTGAGGCGCGGTTGAAACTTTATTTGTGGAAAAACTAATAAAGAATTATAAAAGGTTCCGCAAACCGCAACATATTAAGTCTTAGAATTGAAACAATTGTTGCTCAAATTACATCATTGGTAGCAAATTCCTTGCGGTATAAAAATTCTTTGACTAAGATCATGTTACAATAGTTGGAGACAATTGCAAGCGCCAAACATTTGAATGTGGCAATAAAAATTGTTTGCGTTGAATATGTAGACGTGAAACTAGCGTACTGATCAGCTGAAGTGTCTATAAATAGCGTAGACCAGTCTAGACGCGATTACCGGCGCTTCACGTAACCGCTGGCAATGACAATGAAACGTGTTTGTTCACAATCCACAACCTAATTCAATAAATTCAACAAACGGTCCGTCTTTTGACAGCTTCATTGGCCGGCACACCGGTGAAATATGCGCAATTTGTCCGTACGCCTTTCTGAAAATATTATTTACGATCGATTTACAGTTTTGATTGGATTTGCTTCCGCGTTCTAGCTTTGATGTGATGGTTGTTTAAATTCGTACTTATTGTGGCGTCACGTAGATTTTTATCACTTTCAATACTTTTTTTGAACCCCTTTAATTTACATTTATGTGGCTTGGATAAATTCTTTTAGATTATTATCAATCGTTTTTTTAGTGTCTATATCAGGGGTGGCCAGCTTAATTAGACTCAGGTTCTCCTGTTTACTATGAAATCCTGTGCGATCTACCAATTTCATACTTGTTGAAATCATAAATGAAACAGCATAGTTCAGTACACCATCATGTAGTATTTTTTTTATTTTATTAAAAGAGAAAGTATAAATTTGAAAATTATTTAGTATAGTATAGTAAAATTATTGAGTAACTACGTACTTGTTTCTACGTATTTATATTTTTTGCCTTGCCACGATCGACTGGACTAACAGTCGCAATCGACCTGTTGGCCACCCCTGGTCTATATAATACAATCAGCAAGATTCGTTGTGAAGCATTAATAAGATGTATTTTTAAACCTACTATACTAAAAACTAGAGATGGGCCGAGTACTCGGTTGATACTCGGTACTCGGCGTACTCGGCGGGTTTTTTGATACTCGTACTCGGCCGAATAACTCGGTTTGAATGCCGAGTATACTCTGTTTAAGAAATGCAATATATTTCGGTAGATATAATTTAAACAACAGTCATCATCATCATCATTAGCCATTGGAAGTCGACTGCTGGACATAGGCCTCCCCCAATGACTTCCACCGGGTTTGGTCGGAAGCCTCTTGCAGCCAGCGACGTCCCGCGACCTTGACAAGGTCGTGAACAGGGTGGTAAAATTTGAAATGACTGAATTTAAGTGATGTATTAAACATTTTATAGATTCAATAAATATTATTTTATTTCATTTCGCAAACAACTGTGTTAATCAAAAATTATTATTAATTTAGTAAATCTTTGAAAATCTCAATTATTAAAATCAAAATTATAGTACGTAATAAAAATAATTAATATTTTAAATTGGATAAAGCTAAGTTATGATGCAGTGATGGCCTCGAGGTTTGGGCGCGCGGTCGAAAATCTCGACGGTCGCGGGTTCGAACCCCAGGCACACACCTCTGACTTTTCGAAGTTATGTGTGTATTCACATTGAATTATCACTTGCTTTAACGGTGAAGGAAAAAGATCGTGATAAAACCTGCACACCTAAGAGTTCTTAGGAATTTCTTAGGTGTGTAGTCCGCCAACCCGCACTAGGCCAGCGTGGTGGACTATGGCCTAAACCCTCTCAATGGTAGAGGAGACCCGTGCTCAGCAGTGGGCGTATATGGGTTGATGAAGAAGATATGATGTAGGAACACAAGCCTCGCTGCACGTTCTGGTAACAGCCTATTCTTCTATTCTTCGTAGATGTTACCGGCCTCCGAAAACAGGCTATTTAAATTCTAATGTACCACGCGCGAATTGGAAATTTAATTGAACCGAGTTACTCGGCCGAGTACTCGGTTGAAAAAAAATTGAACCGAGTAAAACTCGGTACTCGTTACTCGGCAAAAGTGTAACTCGGCGCATCTCTACTAAAAACCAATTACATACTAGTATTACGGGTTATTTCTGACGATGTGACTCAAAATCAATTCGTTTTTTAATCTCCAATGACAACGGTGACATTTATTTTCGTTACAAATTATACATTGGATTAAACTTAATCTTCAACATTAGACTGTTCTTCATTGCCTTCTCCTTCAATTTCTTCTTCATCATTAACACCTTCTTCGAGCCATTGTTTCATGAGCGCTTCAGCTTCGATCCTGAATTTTATCGTATTTATTAAAAAAAACCCTTATTCTTTCATTTGTGATAATTACATGATTAACTATTAATGGCCAAACTTTTGAAGAAAATGAAGTATAATTGGCACATATTCTTAAATTTAAACCAATTTACTCTATGGCAATAGGGTTGGGGAGAAAATGAAGTGGATCATATGAGAAATATACATTTGCCTGAAGTTATTTACCTTTCCTCTGGAGTTACTACGTTTTTATTTAGCCTTTTCAACCTGGGAAGTGATGCTAATACTTCAAGTCTTAGTTCTGCATCTTCTTCTTCGGCTCCTACCTCGGCGTTTTCTTCTCCTGTGCCGCCCATTACAGGGCAGCCTTTGATAATAAGCGTTTCTAGAGCTTTTAGAATCTGTCCAACATTGCACACAATTAACATAAAGATTAACGTTATTATGCAAAATATACAAATATTTGACATTATTGGGAAATGATTTTGTCAATTTTGCCAATAATTATGAGCATTATAATATGTATAGTTGTCTATAATATCCTTATCCTTATTTCTCTTTTTCGTAGCATAAAATTAAAATTATTAATTTTCATAATCTGTAGTAGCTTGAAGGAACCGAAAATATTAATTAAATATATTAAGTTCGTACAGTAATAAATTTTATTAGAATAATACTTGCCTTAAGTTTTTTCACTTGTTTTAATGAAGCCACTTTGCAGTTGCGTAAATTTATATACTGAAGTTTTTCGTGTTCCGGTACGAATCCATTCAACATTTTTATGGGATTATAGCGTAAGTGTAAAATTCTCAAATTGACCAGTTTTTCAATACCGACTAAACTCGTTATCTTATTGCCAGCCAAATACAAACTGTCCAGGTTAGGAAAATTGAGATCTAACAACTCATCGACAATGTTATATCTGAAATCTAAGCATTTTATGTTTGGCATTTTGATGTCAAAGTGTATTTTCTGTATGTTGTTATTGGCCACTTCCAGCGTGCTCAGTTCCGGCTGAAACACATCTCGTACGCTGCTTATGCTGTTGTTATTCATAATCATTACTTGCATGTATTTCATTTTCTTTAGAGCACATGAGTTCAGTTTGTTCTTGTTTGCCTGTATTAAAACTAGGAATGGTAAATGAGTGACGGCTTGCAACGCTGATAGTTCTAAATAATTGTTAGAAACATCAATAAATTGCAAGTGCTTGAAACTCTTGATTGCTGTTATGTCGGTGAGTTTCATGTCAGTTATTGTAGCCTTCAAATATGTGTATCTGTAATGAAAGAAAGTTGGCAGCAAATGTTCTGGTGTCACAATAATTGAACTAATTAATCTTTATCACGCATATTATTCTAGCCGAATACTAAAATACGAATAATTGTTGTCGGGGCTCTAAATTTTTGGCAACTGAAACGCATGTGGCGGCATATAATAAAATCTTAGACAGGAAATGCTTATATTGTCTTTTACTTCAGAAAGCTTTAGAAAATTATTTTGTTTTTGTGTCCGGTCTTGAGATTAAGATGCAAGTCTTCGATCGTATACATCAAAAACGTCGTGGAGCTGTTTTAGAAACAGATAAACAAGAAACCATTATTCTCGAATGCACAAACATTTGTCAATAGGACTACACTACGGCCTATCATTTCATAGTAATGTCTCCGGTCCTACACCGTGGCAGAAAAAATTGCCAATCTAAGTCTAAAATCGCATTGTAACCTTCCCTTTTAGAATTCAGACGAACAAAGTAAATTTTGTCCGTTGATGTTACAATTTTTTTCCCTGAACAGTCTCCGATGTACAATCTTTTCTGTAGCCACTAAAATTCATCGATACATCACTGTTTCGTCATCATACCCACCCGTCACCTTCTGCAGTCTTGCCTAACATACTGAGCCTAACGCTCACTTCGGACTTGTTGAGTTTTCTGTCAGGGTAAGCTTTTTCCTCCTCCGGCACCGGTTCTATCGGCGCGGGTTCCTCAGTCTCTGGCTCGGCCTCCTCCACATCATCTCGCCGAAGGTCGAAGTGGGATTTCAACATATTCTAAATTGTTACGATCGCTTTCACGTCATATACACGACGAGTCAAACATCGATGTCATGACATTTGTAATTGACATTGCATGTCTGAGTAATGAGGTAATATTTGTGACGATAAAGTTTATAATAGAGAGGTTCCTTTTTTTTTTAACGCAGGCGACATATTTTATTCAAGTATTATATCAGTGTTTATTAAGGTTTTTTGTGATCGTAAAGAAAGGTTTCATAATATTTCATTCCAAGGAATAAAGTTGCCACAGTTTTAATTTTTAAATCTAGATTGTAATCCATCAAGCCTCTGAAACCATATTTTGAAGCGATATTATATCCTTTCTTTAAAATGTTAATAATTTAGTCACGTCTTTGAGAAGTTGAGGAGTAGTTATTCGTACTTCTACTGAGAATTTCGAAACCCATGATCATCTACGTACACTAAACAAATGCAGCATCGACGACCAATCGCAATTTTTTTCCCCAACAGGTGTCGTTCTCGTCAAACGTGCCAGCAACCCGCACTCCTCAGCAGCACATCGAAGTGATCTTGCGCAAGTTGGCCAACTCGTTGAACCGTCGCGGCGAACTGGCCCACAACTACGTGCTAAAGGTGTGCGGCCGCGAAGAGTATCTGTTCGGCGACCACCCGCTCATACAGTTCCTCTACATCCAAGAGATGCTGTCCATCAACGGCGTCCCCCAAGTCATGACGATAAGCATGGACAAGCTGCCGTTGGCACGTGAGTTGGTGGTAGTTTTTATTTACTAGAATTTTCGAATTCAGATATAGATATTGGCTTTCAAAAATAATGTGATTGGTGAAGTAGCAGTTAGAGTTCCCAAATACAGCTTATGTTGGTGTATTTGTGTTAAACGATAAAAGGCAGTAAACTTTCTCACAGTTTGAGTGTATTTGGATCTAATGCACCACCACTAGTTAATAAGTTTGAATGTATCATGGTTGCAGTGAATCGTGATATCCCCTACATGCCGGAAAGAAGAAGACTGACGTCCGAACACTCGAACACGATGCGCAGGAAGAAGAACGAGTCGTCGTGGAACATTCATAAGAACTACACGTGCGTTGTGCAGAGCGTCTGCGGGTTGAACGTGGACCCCGGAAGAGTGGTTGAGGTATGATCTTATTGTTTATCGTCAATTATATGCAGGCGGCTTCTGACCGATCCCGGTGGAGGTCACTAGGGGAGGCCTATGTCCAGCAGTGGACTTTAATTGACAGATGATGAATGAACAAAAGAATATGCAGGGGGCACAACGACCACAGCAATCAAAGCAGCTTATAGTAACAATATTACTACATAGTATAAAACAAAGTCGCTTTCTCTGTCCCTTTGTATGCTTAAATCTTTGAAACTACGCAACGGATTTTGATGCGGTTTTTTTTAATAGATACAGTGATTGAAGAGGAAGGTTTATATGTATGATAACATCCATTAAATATCAGCATTGCACCCGTGCGAAGCCGGGGCGGGTCGCTAGTAGAATTATAAAAATAAAAACTGTTTCCAATTAAATATTATTTTCCTTTAGTTATTAATTTAAGAATTTAATTTCGGAATCCTAATATCGAAGAAACACATAAATAAATTTGTAGTACGTTCACTCGAACCTTCTATTAAATAAAGTTTGCAATCACTATATTCTCAGGTGGTGTGCCAAGCCGGCATTTTCCATGGCGGTAAACCTCTATGCGAGGTACAGAAGACTCGCGTAGCGGACATCAGCAAGGAGGGCGTCGCGACCTGGGACCAAGAACTCACTTTCCCTATTAAAGTCTACAACCTGCCACGGATGGCGCGGCTGTGTTTCGGCATTTACGAATTGACCAAAGTCAAGTCAAAGAGGAGAGGCAAGGACTCTAACAAGGTGATTGTATAATATTTATTACTACTTAATTTTATAATTTTTCTTCTATTCTTCTGTCTTCCTTAATTTTTTCATTCGAAAACTGCGATGTTGAACCATGATGATGGATGGATGATAAATGTCAAACCAATCACATTTACTTTCAATCACCAAATATTAAGTTTCGATTCTTAGTTCTCCATATTGAACTGTCATTACTCAATGAAATGAATAATGATAGATTTTATTACTAAAACACAGTTTGATATTTGTTACATCGATTGTTACATCGAATCGGCATTGAGGAATTTTATAGGAGAACTAAGGTTGTAGACATAGTCCAAAGAATTAGAACGCTAAAGTTGAATAGGCATGGCATAAAAAGGGTCACGAGGGGAGACACTCTAACCATAAGATTGACTGACAAATTTATAAAGACCGCAAGAAGACGTTGTATCAGGCCGTTTCAGTTAGAGCGCTCTGGAAGTCTGACGTGTTTCGTCTCATGATGATGATAATTCTATGGCTCACTACAAGGTTCTATGTTACAATTTTAGCATTTATTTAGACTCATAGAAGCTCGTAGTATTAATAACTAAATAAGTGCTAAAATTGTGACGTAGAACTATGTAATAGTGACCCAGCAAATTGTGTGTCCTGCAGGAAGGCGTGAACCGGCTGACGTGGGCGAACACGATGATGTTCGACTACAAGGAGCAGCTGCGCACGGACGGCGTGCGGCTGTCCATGTGGACGCACGTGGCGGACGACACGCAGGGCGACGACATGATCCTGCACCCGCTCGGCACCGTCGTCGCCAACCCCATCACCGACTCCTGCGCCATGCTGCAGGTGCTCTTCTCCAAGTGAGTGCAACTTCATTGTCATCCCTTTGTTCACTTTTATATGGGGTCGGTAAGGTGTGTAAGAGCTATTTCATCACCACCATCCTCTTGCAATGTCTCTTTTTCTTTATTATGTTCCCTCACTCCATCTCTTTACGTAAAAAGGCATTTTGCTAAGAATATAAAGATTTTATTTAACAAATACAAAAAACACCAACTAATTTGGTGATACCAAATGTAATAGATTTTTTTAAAATAATTATTTTGTCTTTTTGATGAGAAATACTACTTTCTTGCGTAACAACATTTTATTATTAAACTTTAAAAACATTCACACAAAATATGAAAGTAGAGTCCGGACTGTATATAACTCTTAACTGATTTTCTATGTGTTGTTTTCAGTTACGACTGTCAATATCCTATCCTATTCCCGAAACAAGAAACAGTAATCGCGTTCGCGGAGCACATAGAGAGCTCTACACCCGACGCCGTCGACATGCTCTGCCGCGACTTTGAAGGACTGCGAGGTCTTGCCGAAAAAGACGCCATGTTTGAAATGCACGAGCAAGAAAAGAAAGACATTTGGGCTTCGAGGTACGAGTCATAAATTACGTAATCAATTAAAAACTGGCATTACGCTGTGTTGATATAAGATGGGCTTGATCGACTTAGATTGTGTATAAATACAAGAATTTTTTTTTGAAATATTGTTTGAAATTTAATTACACCTACACTTTTATCTATGCACCATCTAATGTTCGACTGGAAGCGAATGCCTTAAGTATTAAGTCTACCTTTACAACAAACATCATAATATGTAAATAAATAAATAAAATATGGATGCTTTTACTGCCATAATTTTTAATCGTTGTTTTTCCGTTGGTGAGATCAATTTAACATGTTGAGTCACGTGCAGCAGTAACACACATATAAATGCTTTATTACACTACAGCAGCTATAAACAATTAGTCAAGTGGTAGCCAATACCAATGTCCGTTGGTGGTTGTATCCGCCACCCCAACTAAGCAAAACCTGTACATATTGGTGATCTATATCCGTGTCCCAGGGAGCGGTTCCGCGTGGAGACCCCGGAGCTGCTGCCGAAGCTGCTGTCGTGCGTGGAGTGGGGCGAGCGCGCGCAGGCGGCCCGCGTGCCGCGCCTGCTGCAGCGCTGGCCGCTGCTGCGCGTCGAGTGCGCGCTCGAGCTGCTCGACTACGCGTACGCCGACGCCGCCGTCAGGTCCTTCGCCGTCAACTGCCTGCACAAGATCAGGTGCGACTGGTGGGAAAAAGAATAAAAAGAAAAAATACCGCCCAGGATTATTGGGCTTATAGAGCAACGGCTGAGTATGATGTTTCTCAAACTTTTTAAGGCCACGCGCGTATTGACATTTCTAAATATGATTCTCATTTTATGCCATCCATACAAAATTTTCAACAAAGATAGTCACCACACACAAGTCACACACACATTATAAACAGGTACCGGAGACACGGGCTTGCCTATATTGGGACCTGTTGATACTCAAAAAAAGTAAATATCTTATGAAGTAAATTTCATTTCATTTCAAAAGTCGCCACCAAATCGTGTCAAGTCCATTTTTAAATAGCCCCTTGTGAGGCTTGAACCCCACATTGAGAAATACTGCCTAAGGAGGTCTGTGACTTCAACCTGCCTGTCTGCTTTACTTTTTTTGAAGGCTATAGAAAAGGGTGCCATATACACGTCAACAGCAAAAAGGACTGTTATGCAGTAAATATTTTACAATCGATATTATTTTCACACAATTTTAATTTTTTTAATTTTTGTGTTTCAGTGACAATGACTTACTGCTGTACTTGCTGCAATTGGTCCAAGCATTGAAACATGAGTCGTTCTTAATGTGCGACCTGTCTGTGTTTCTGCTGCAGCGGGCCTTCAAGAACATGACAATCGGTCACTACCTCTTTTGGCATTTAAGGTAAGAGCGAAACACTTTAATTGCAAAAAGTGCGTTTTACCATGACATTTTATATTGAGTTCAGCTCGTAATAGGTAAAGTTAAAGATTATTGAAGAACATTCGTCATAATTTCCTTAGACTAATTATTGTTTGTCTGCAGTCGACTCTACTTACTTACTTTGTCTTTAAAAATGAAATACAGTTACTATATATTTTAATTATTATTTAGTTAGTATGTGTATTAATTCCAGGTCTGAGATTCGTGTGCATTCAGTATCGGTCCGTTTTGGTCTGATGTTGGAAGCGTACTGCCGAGGTTCGCAGGAGCACATTAAAAAACTGAAAAAACAGATAACTTGCTTGGACAAACTTAAATGTATGTATACTTTGAATACAAAATATGTGAACACTCCAAAACTTCAACTTCTATCAAATAAATAAATACACCCAACAGTCACATACATAGTCCTGACCCCACACTAAGATACAAGTCCCGTGTCGTGGGTATCAGAACCTACGAGAGCCTTCTCAGTCTCACAAACACTCAGAACCGAAGCAAATATTTGTGGATCTCACAAGCATTTGTCTCGCTGCGGCGATGAAACCCGCGGCCTCTCGTTTCGCAAGCTGGTGTCCAGCTACTCCACGGGGTTGTCAAATGATTATGATATGGTCAAGTATCGTAGGTTATTTATACAAAGTTAATTCGATTCGATCTAATATAAATTTGTCTAGTAGATCTTGGATGCGATTGGTCTAGGGTAGAGCCGAATATCATAGCAATATAATGAAAAATGTCAGCAAATGATAATGATGATTTATGATATTTCAGCCGCAAGTCAGAGCATCCGCAAGAAGAAGGAGATCTCGAAGGCGCGCAGTGCCCTGTACCAGCACCTGCAGGAGCGGCACTGCGTGGACGCGCTCTGCGACTTCGAGTCGCCGCTCAACCCCAGCTTCATCTGCAAGAGAATCAAGTCAGTTACTGCACTACACTGTTCAATCGGAATCTCGATATCAATAAAATCATACACTTAGCCTATCGCTTTCCACTGCTGAACGTAGGCCTCCCCAAGATAGCACCAACCATCCCGGTGTTGAGCAGCCCTCATCCATCCGTTACCCCCCACCTTTGTCAGGTCGTCGGTCCATCGTGTTGCAGGACGTCCTACACTATGCCTGCCTAAGCCGCGGTCTCCACTTCAACACTTGTCTGTTCCACTGGCCGTCTCGCCAAAATCATTAACAAAGACGAATGGCATATCCACTTTATCGATGAAATAATAAATACACCCAACAGTTACAATACACGGTTCTGACCCCACACTAAGGGTAGTCAGGACTTTCACTGTCCTGGGTATCAAAAACCACTAGAGAATTTTCGGTCTCACAAACACCCGAACAAGAAATAAATTCTTATGGATAACACAAACATTTGATACCTATTAATGTAATAAAACTTTCCATAACACATATTTATTTATACATTTAATTACATAAAATACAGTATTAAAAATAAACAAGTAATTTAAAATATAATAATGGGCACTGTAAAAACAAATCATTTAATAAAAATAAAATTGGAAGGTATTTTATTGTGGTTTAGCTAATATTAATACATAATCCCCAGGCCTGAAGGTTGCCAAGTGATGGACAGCAAAATGCGGCCTCTGATGTTGGACTTTGAGAACATGGACCCCACCGGCAGCGACATCAGGATCATACTGAAGATCGGCGACGATCTGCGACAAGACATGTTCACGCTACAGATGCTCAGGATAATGGACCGCCTGTGGAAAAATCACGGATACGATTTTAGGTAACTTGTTTTTTATACAGACATACATACAGTGCAACTTTAGTAACCATCTATCACGCTCAGTTGCGAATCTACACCGTACTCAAATTCATCTCAAGATACACAGATAATTTCATTAAAATCGGTCCAGATGCTTGAGAGGAATTTAATGACACATGGAAAGACATCCTACTAAACATTTTGACGTTTTCAATACAACTATCTGTATTAAATTTATGTAGTTTATATGGGAAACCTCAAAGTGTTTTTTTTGTCTGATTTTGTTTAATGCCAATGAGTTTGTGATGTAGCTATAACTTGCATAAGTTTCCGATCACGGTCTAAATACACCTTGTATATAAAGATTGAGATGAGTGTGCCTGTTAGTGTGTTTGTTTATTTTGCAGTATTCATTGGCATACGCAAGGGTTTTTAGCATTTATTTTTCCTCATTCAACCACCCTATATTCATTAATAGCGACCCGCCCCGGCCTCGCACGGGTGCAGTGCTGATATTTAATGGATGTTATCATACATATAAACCTTCCTCTTCAATCACTCTATCTATTAAAAAAAACCGCTTTAAAATCCGTTGCGTAGTTTCAAAGATTTAAGCATACAAAGGGACATAGGGACAGAGAAAGCGACTTTGTTTTATACTATGTAGTGATTAACATACTTCACACTAAACATATATATTTCAAAATGTGCCCGTCAGATTGAACCCGTACAACTGCATATCGCTGGAGTACTCCGTGGGCATGATCGAGGTGGTGGAGGACGCGGTGACGGTGGCCAACATACAGAAACAGAACGCGCCCTTCAACGCCGCCTCCACTATCAATAGAGCCACTCTACTGCGTGAGTACTGATGATTTACTGTTACTCTTTCTATTTCTATCTTCTATTGTTTAGGATATCGATCACGTGAAATTTATTACCATTGGATTCGGTCATAGGAGCATACAGACTATTCTAGTATTACATATGTATTACTATACATTGTTTCAAATACAAATACTAATATTCTGAGGAGTTGTAGCTCTTAGCTGATATTATATACCATTCTTATAAGCAACATTATCAGCATTACAGCAAATTGTATGATTTGCATGTTGAGAAGTTGATTATTATATTATTAGAAATAAAGTTAAAAATTAACTTAAAAAAATAAAAATTTAAAACAAGTTTGCTATTCTTTATCAATTTGATTATTTTTACAAATCATTTAAAATTATTGAAGAAACAAAATTAAAATCTAGGAGAACAAAATCTACTTACAGCTTAACAATAAACGTAATAACAAAATACAAACGATGTACACTTTGAGAGCGCTTAGATCTAAGTGAGCGCCCGGCGGTATAATCGCTCTTTTATAACTAGTAGTTATGTCGATGGTGAGGGTAGTCGTGTCGTCGGATGGGGGTATCGCTTATACGGCCTCTCCTGACTAAGTGTCGTCCTCGACACGAGCTCCTTATTAGAAGCTGCTTGGCCTGGCGTTGTTATCGATGTCCATGTCGGCGCCTAGTACTAGCGTAGAGAGTTCGATTCCTGGCGTCAGACCACCAACACCAGCACCCGCAGCAGCGCCAGCAGGAGCGCCAGCAGGAGCGCCAGCAGGAGCGCCAGCAGGAGCGCCAGCAGCAGCATCAGCAGCAGCGCCAGCAGCAGTACCAGCAGCAGCGCCAGCAGCAGCGCCAGCAGCAGCGCCAGCAGCAGCGCCAGCAGCAGCGCCAGCAGCAGCGCCAGCAGCAGCGCCAGCAGCAGCGCCAGCAGGAGCGCCAGCAGGAGCGCCAGCAGCAGCGCCAGCAGCAGCGCCAGCAGCAGTACCAGCAGCAGCGCCAGTAGGAGCGCCAGCAGCAACGCCAGCAGCAGCGCCAACAGCAGCGCCAGTAGGAACACTAGCAGCTCAAAGATCTTGGTCTGCGTTTAGGGAAGGCGTAGCTTGTAGCTCGCGTGCGTCTGTATTTTCAGTTTAGTGTGGCCTAGAGTCAACCTCGCAAATATCTTTCACATCGCCTTACAATCAATTCAAAGTTCATCTGTCAGGTATCCTTAAAGTCACACAGGCAAACATACATCAATCTATAAATGAAAACAGAGACGTCTCATGACCAACAAACCAAGCCTAGGCATTTTTCTTCATAGATTTGGTGCAGCTATTCTGGCTGAGCCTCCAGTCGTTGTCACCATCTAGGCTGTGTAGTAAAGTAAAACACAAAGGAAAAAAAAAAACACCTGAAGTTTAATGAACGCCAAGACCATGTAAGGTCTGTAGTTCACCGAACGCCTGGGCAATATGCCCGAAGTTCGTTAATAGAACGCCAAGGCTTTACGCCTGAAGTTCAGGTAATGCGACGCCTAGGCCATAAGCCTGAAGTCCGAACAGTGAACGCCAAGGCCAGGGTGGCCTGTAGTTCAGATAATAGACGCCTAGGCCATAAGCCTGAAGTCCGAACAGTGAACGCCAAGGCCAGGGTGGCCTGTAGTTCAGATAATAGACGCCTAGGCCATAAGCCTGAAGTCCGAACAGTGAACGCCAAGGCCAGGGTGGCCTGTAGTTCAGATAATAGACGCCTAGGCCATAAGCCTGAAGTCCGAACAGTGAACGCCAAGGCCAGGGTGGCCTGTAGTTCAGCTGAGCCGAAGTCCATACACGAGTCACGTGTCTGCTGCTCCAGAGTCCACATATGCATCGCGTGTCTGCTGTACCAGAGTCCACACACGTATCGCGTATCTGCTACATCGGAGTCCATACACTCGATAGCGTGTCTGCCAGGACAAATATTTGTACATTCCATACAATTGCACAGAACATACCTAGAAGCTGTAACATAAGATATGTGTAAAGCACACAACAAAGCATATTAAGTGCTTACTTTCAAAGGAAATCGCACAACTCTCGGGACACCACTCGCCTTTCCCAGGTACCATAAACTGCGCTGTTGTTTCCATGATCTTTCCATGAGTATCACCAATAGTTTAAGCTCATGTCGGCTACTTGAAGGCACCTTGATCACTCGGATAAGGACCTCTAATCGCTGAGTCAAGTTTATCGGTGGATTTCATAACAAATACGCAGTCGTTTACCTGGAAAGTCCTGGAAGGGCGCTTATGACAATTCACATAAGAGTCGTGTTTGTCCTGATTTTTCTTCAGAAGACCTCTTGTCCTGTCCTCTTGTCTAGTTGATGCTTAACGATTTGGTTGAAGAGTTTTAATTTCCACATCGAGGACTAATGCACGGCTGACAGGAGTAGTTGCGTTGAACTCAAATAATAATTTTAGAGCTGAAAACTGAGTAGTTTTTGCTTAGTAATGTTCAATACCAATTGAATTTTTCACAGTGCATCACACCAAGTAGTATTTTTATTGTCACTTAACGCGAATGTGGTTTAAAACGGTTCGAAAGAGTCTTTCTATTAGGCCGTTTACGTGGTGATGACAGGCGTTACATGATGGATGTCACTGCCCAATTCTAGTACCCAGCTTCTAAAACTAGCAGCGTTAAACATTCGACCTCAATCATAAATCGATAGATTAGATACTCCGAAAAGTGATATACGTCTGCATGGGTAGCGTTGAAAGGTTCATCAGGCTTTTCCCATGATGTGATAGTTTGACAAGGATCGAACTCGCTTCTTGGACAAATACACTAGGCAGTGAGACGTATATTTTTCGACAAATTAAGTAAAGCCAGGAAATCAAAAAATGTTTTGAAAATAAAATTCAACGTTTTATCAGCTCTTTATATGTTCGTGTTTATCATGGAAAATTTGCGACAGACTGAATCTATGCCCTTTGGTATGAAATATAAAAGTCTCAACTCTTCTCCGACTAGAGAGTAACGGTGGTCTTGCAAGTGAATTCACTAATGCGCAACACGTATAGGAGCAGACCCTTTTCGCGCTCGGTCTTACCTGACCATAACTTATAATGTGACAAAGTTATACTTCGGTAGCTAACAACGAAAACAAGTTTTTGATTAATTTAACCGGTACGGTAAAGTACTCAAGACGCAACTTCTTAGCTTTCGCGTACAGGATTTTTAACAACATCCGATGAATTTAAGGACACGTCAAAAGCTTCACTGTCTATTTGGATGTCGACTGGGATGCACTGGTTTACGGCGGTAGTAATGCCACTAAGCCCCAGAAGAGCTACGCACCTCTCTGCAAAAGTTCCCCTTTCGTTGATCACTACTAGAGGCTTAAACACGATTTGTGTAACCATCATTCTCGGCATGTCAATTATTTTTGCAAAAAGTCACACGGTACCAGGCTCGATTTCTCGTCGGGCTTAGGTAACTTCTTAGGACCGATACGCAACAAACAATAAGCAGTAAACATTCCGATTCACCCTAGTTATTTATGTCATTTTTGTCCGCTCAACTTTGTTGCACCATATCTCGAATTTGTGAAACGCCGGTTCAAAATTCTACACGTAGTAGTTATGGGGTTTCACTATGTTAACACCGCGTTAAGGGCATCAGCCAACGCATTGGCCGCAGATGATATGTCACTATTACAGCGAATACTTGTCTCATGTTCAGCACGTGGTGGCATATGTGACGCGCTGGCCGTACTTCGTTCTATACTATCTAATCGCGTCATTATGGCTGTTGATGCATGTCCTATCGCACCCTCACGGCAGCGTGAGCGTGTGTACCAGGGGGACAGAGTCGCGACGCGAAGGTAATCGAGATCTCTTTTTGGTTTTGCGACGGCTATGCGACCGAGAGCGCGGAGCTATAAAGCGTGATTAAAATTATCAAGAACAAGTTTACTAATCAAATGGGTAGCGCTCCCAAAAATTGTCTCGCTTGTTACACATTGCCAGGTTTAGGAATCTTTGTTATGGCTTTAATTTTATACACGCTTGGCCTATTTTGAGTATTGCCGATAACCGTTCCCATCACTACACTATTGGGTCTTTAAGCAAGTGCGTTTATTGTCGATCACGTGGTTAACCTCATCGCACCAAATAAATATCCTCTTAAGGCGGATCAAAAGTTGAAATACAATGTTAGGCCTTACCGGGTTTAAAGCACTTGTCTTACTTATTTAATGGCCACCTTTGTAGAGATTAAGTCGTTCGGAGCTTTTGACACCCGGGCAGGCGTAACAGGGTAGTTGAAATTCTTGAAGGCGTGCGGGCCACACAGTACCACAGCCCCATTATTCGTACTAGATAATCCCATCGGTGGTCGTCCGCCAATGAAACTCGCTGCGCTTAACCTGTATCTATCATTCAGCACACAGACGGGTTATTATCGGCTGCAGTTGCTGGTTAAGCAATGGCCCGGAGAACGCTTACGTTTATGATTTTGCTTACTAGGCTGTTATGTACTTTTTTTTTTTTTTTTACGATACGAAACTAATTTACACAAATATTCAGCATTCACAATCTGTTTCAACAAAGCGAGGACGCAGGACGCGCACAAAATTATAAAAACTCCATGCGTATTCGTAATTAAGAACGCCGGGCGTTCGAAACATAATATTGACGTGATTGAAAGGGTAGAAAAGATTTAAAATCGTCCGCAAGCATGGTTACGGTCTATATGGCATCTAAACTACGATGGCGACCGGATCGGAAGTATGATTGGTATACAAAGGACCATAGAGGTATTCTACACAGGATCGTCGCGGAACATCGTCCGAGTTCGCCAAGTTTCTAGAACGCGAAAATGCCTTACGTGCATAGCCCTTAGTATGAGCTATGCGCTCGGCCCTTTATTACGAATCCTAGAGCGCATCTGTACGCTTAACGGCGCTTAATGTAGTCAAAATTTTACCAAGGGTAAACATTAATTTTATTTCCAGAGAACACTACAGTGATAGTTCTTTACAGCGCGACGGGGTTCTACTCGAATGTTATGACTTAAATCTAGAAAGGCGGCGTTTATGCGAATTACCGCGATGATAGTACTAGCTATCTTAGTATCAGTACGACCGCATCGGCGAGACCCACAAGCTTAACGCAAGGTACACGCGGCCTCGTCACTTATGGATCCATCTCGCAAGTCGCGACCAACCACGCGATCCGCTCCTTGGACGTCGATAATTCAGTTGTTTAGGCATATTAACACTAACACGTGTTCAGCACGGCATAAATAGCAATAGGTTGAAATATATCTCAATACAAGAACACGTTAAACGAAACAAGTAAAAATGTGGTTTTTTGTTCCTTCTAATATATGCGTGTGAGCCTTTGGATAAGAATTCTACTTCCGTAACCAAAAATGAACATTTGCTCAAACACACTAGCGAGGGTAGACGCTTCAAAACAAGGCACGCTAAATTCTATTCACAGGTTTCACGGTGTATTCACGGAATTCTCGGAATTTTGGACGCCGGAGTTGCTACTGTCAGGTGGCATAACCGGTTTTTCAGTAGGGAGCGCTTGATCGTTCGACGGATGCGCCACGACCGACGAAGGCGTTTACGAGTTGGTCTAACACTGGCCACTATGAAAGCGATCCCTATTACACGGCATGCGACCTACGAAAGACGACGACCGTATATCAGTATTGCGAGAATTATGCCGATCTCGGACACGCAAGCAATCTCGTGAAATATGACGTCGATCATTCGAATCGAGACCCAGTCTATCATCTCTGTGATCACAAGACGTTCGAGAATTTTATAACGCGAATTGCTTCGAAAAAGAAGCCTCCGTGAATTAGGCGTTCTGGCACGTCTCATTATTAACGTTTTAGTTTACGACAGAAGCACGCAAATTATAATTGAACACACACAACACACAATTAAAGTAATGAACAATTGAAGAAGGCAGTAATCATAAACAAAAATTCAAATTCAAATCTTACCGTTCACGATGTTACAGCAAACTCACAAGATTTATGACAGTTTAACGGTACTGGGAGCTTATGAATTCTTTATCCCACTTCTGATATTAGAAATAAAGTTAAAAATTAACTTAAAAAAATAAAAATTTAAAACAAGTTTGCTATTCTTTATCAATTTGATTATTTTTACAAATCATTTAAAATTATTGAAGAAACAAAATTAAAATCTAGGAGAACAAAATCTACTTACAGCTTAACAATAAACGTAATAACAAAATACAAACGATGTACACTTTGAGAGCGCTTAGATCTAAGTGAGCGCCCGGCGGTATAATCGCTCTTTTATAACTAGTAGTTATGTCGATGGTGAGGGTAGTCGTGTCGTCGGATGGGGGTATCGCTTATAATATTGTAAGGTTAAAACAAAACACTGCTACTATTTGTATCATCATCACCTTTAAATCAAATGATTAATCACCGTAAAATACGTTTCACTGCTATTCGTACTTTCTGTAGAACTAGTAGGGTTTAATCCTTGACCTCGGCTACCCACTTCGTTGGTCTAGTGCTGTTCAAGTAAATATATTATAGTATAATAATATATTTGCATATAATTGCAGAATGGCTCCGCAAGAACACGGAGAACAACGAGGTGGCGTTCAACAAGGCGGTGGACGAGTTCACGATGAGCTGCGCCGGCTACTGCGTCGCCACGTACGTGCTGGGCATCGCCGACCGCCATCCCGACAACATCATGGTCAAGAAGAGCGGACAGGTTGGTACACTTTAATAATAATAAATAACACCTGTTGTTTGGTGCTGATACTTGTATGAAAGCTGAAAAGCAATCCATATTTACTGTCTAATCTCCAATTTGAAATAAATCATGAAAATTCTTCGAAAGCCTTATTCTTGTCATGATATTTATGAGCTATTTTCATTGTATGTATCCGAAAATATCTACGACGCAACTTTAATTTACCAAATGTAGTTTCTAAATAATACCAGTATCCTAAAGAATTATTTCTGAATGTTTTGATATTTTATTAAGAGCGTATAAACACCGCGCGGCTCGCCGAGTTTAGGTAAATACGACGAGTGTCGATGCAGCGATGAGCGCGCGCGCCGCGTCTTACTTATTACTCAAAATATCAAATAAAATGAAATGAAATCATCATTATTGAATATGTATAGTGTCAAATAGATCACTTAGATTAATTCCTTTTAAAGTTTAATTAATCACATGTTCGGAAAGCAAAGCTAATAGCAAAAATATTTACGACGCAAATTTCGATGGCGTAGCGCAGAGCGATACGTCCTCTCCTTGAAAGGCCTCGCGGCGGTGTGATTTGCACTGGCCTGGGCCCGGCGTTTTATAGCACATTTTAAAATATTCATAAAAAAATAGAATTTATTTAAAACAAAAATTGTACGTTTTCAAGTACACGTTCTTTTATTAAGGAAAGTTGTTATTTTGTTAAATTGAATATCGTACAGGGGTAAAAAAAATGCTATAGTAACAGTAATTTCACAATATTTTGAATGCCTTAATTTTTTTTTTACTTGAATATGCAATCTAAATCTTAAAATTTTTTTAACTAACTATTTGCTTGGGGATATATACAATACAACAAAATTTTATTTTGATTAAATATATTATGAATTAATTCGAATTTTGAGCCTCGAAAATGACTCTAAAAGTGAATTTATGACAACCTTAGCTCAGTTATCTTGTTATTTATTAAAATTTACGCAAAAATCTTAAAATGTTCTTAACTAACTTTTTAGATGACAACATTCCCTATAATAATTGGTAATGAAGGTATTTGTACGATGGGTCCTTCATCAATTTTAAGGGCTTCGAAAAGTACTGTTTTTGCCGAAATATGTATAAACCCTCTTAACTTATTTTATTTTTTCTAGTTGTTCCACATCGACTTTGGCCATTTCCTGGGTCACTTTAAACAGAAGTACGGGTTTAAGAGAGAGCGGGTGCCTTTCGTGCTCACTCATGACTTCATACATGTCATTAACAAGGGGCAGAAAGGCTCGGGGGACAATGAACCTATTGATTTCAAGATATTCAAGGAACATTGTGAGACGGTTAGTATAAACTCAACTTAAACAAGTGTATCTATACAATTAATAGACAGGTGTAAAACAATGCAAATTTTATATTACAGGCATTTAAAATACTTCGAAAACATGGACATTTGATATTGTCTCTGTTCTCGATGATGATATCGACTGGTCTGCCCGAGCTTAGCTCTGAGAAGGATCTTCAGTATTTGAGAGAGACTTTAGTGAGTATTTTTTTACTATGCTTATTGAGATAATGATTTCAAATCTAACTTCAACTTTATATTATACCATTGCTAGTAAAATAACATTGCTAAGATAACTAATCGACAATAATTCCCAGGTGATGGACTTATCGGAAGAGAAGGCGATGGAGCACTTCCGTCAGAAGTTTACGGACGCGGTGAAGAACTCGTGGACGACGTCGTTCAACTGGGCGTTCCACAACTTCGACAAGAACAACTGACAGTGACCGGTGAGCCGGCGGCCCAAGCGCCAGCCGCACGCGCCCACCACCCTGTGACCGGCGCCCGGCCAGGGACCAGGGCCACGGGGCCTCGGTCCCGCCCGCTAGCCCAGCCAGGGACCACGCCCAAGTGTCTCCAGTGCACGGACTCAAGGACGTACCGTGTCGGGCATAACGAGGCTCACATCCTTAACCGTAATACCACGCAGTGTTCTACCCATATCACCCAACGATTTCCGATGTTATGACTGTTGTTCTATGACTAATATTGTTCTATGGTTTCATTTTCAACTCTACTGCACTATCGATAATTGATATAGAATGGAAATGTGAGATTTTCATATGTTTGTCAATTATATACACGATTAAATAAGTTAAGAGTTTGTTTAGGTGTCGGAATACTGTTAAATGTTTGTGGTGTCACGAGTGTGCTATGTTTGCGCCTAATGGAAAAATGAGTGCAATTAGTTACAATCGATTAGTGATGTGCGAAAATCGACTTTATTCCTGATGATTTTGTGTTAATTTATAAATTTGTAAACGGATAGTGTTAAATGTAAAGATGCAGGCGTGTTGAGTGAATTTAAACGTCGAGCGTGAAGGATTTGAGTCGATTTTTTGCACTATCGATACGTGATACTCAGTCGATGTTGTGAATTAGCCTCCCACGTACCCGATGGTACGTCCGCTAGCTGTATGGTGGTTGTTCGGCCATCGAGGCACCGCGGCTGTCGCTGTGTTGCAAGCGCGTTAGTATGGTTAGTATGTTAGCGTTCGCATTCCCATCGATTATTTTGACGAAAGTGCATCTTGTGTTTGTTTACGAGACGTTTATGTCATGTTATTTTCATGTAGTAACATCAATGCAAATAGTTGGTGAGTTAGGAAAGGAAATATCGGTTTTCGATGAGTTTGAATCGTGATCGGAAATCGACATATTGCGATATGATAACTGCAGTCATGTAATTTTATGAGTTACATTTAGTTTAGCAGACTCACTAATTTGGCTAAGACACAAATTTGTATCATCGATAATAACCTATGTACCCTTAACTAAGTGATTCTTCGTGTAGAAATTTTAGTAGTGTAAATTTCGTCACGGTAGTTTTTATTATGAATACAAACATAAAAGTCAGAGATTGGTTGGCTTGGGATTTAAACAAGCGACTGCCGAGATATTGTCTCGACCACGCGACTGATCCTTCATTTTTTTTTCAATACATACTCAATATTTTTCAATAATTTTTTTCAATACAACTCACATACATAATAATAGTGTTGTGCTCGAAAAATACAAAAAAATATTGTCAAGCCAAATTACCAGCCTACCCTACTAAATGAATAATATTTGACTGCTGTTATCATATTTATGTAAAGGAAAAGTGGTAGTCTAAAGACTGATAGTATTTTTATGTTATCCGAAGGAAGTATAACGATGCGTGTGCCGCGGCGACCTCGTATTTCGTATGTTACATAGTTTATTCGTGTTGTCATGTTAGGTTTTCGAAATAGAACAAGAATTACTGAAGAATATAACATTAAAAATATATATAAAAATTTCGAAAATGTATCATGATTCGATAAGGACGTATAGTGTTTTAGGACTGTTTGCAATGTAGATGCAACCATTGGTCGATGTGAAGGTAATGTCGATGTTTCTCGCATGTGAGGGTGTCGGATGGTTGGAAGGCGAGCGGCGGCCGATTTGGCTGTGATATACACGCGCTGCGCAGGCGCGTATTAGTTGAGGAATTATGCTTTCGTACACACATTACTATTGTTCGAAATTTATTGGGCGGCGATTTCTAAATTTTGTGTCGTTCTGCATATTAATACAATTAATGTAAATTATTGACCTTTCATTTCTTGTACACTAAATAGTCACGTCGCGTAATCATTTTGCCGATTACGCCATTAAAGTTATAATCGGAAAACATCGATAGTTTTTTTGATTCCAGTATCGATAACTAAAGTTATAAATAATTGTTGAACAACCACCCTGAAAGACATTAATATTCTTCTTTTAAATTATGTTATGTTTCTTAAAGTTAGATTTAAGTGTTTTTCGGATCTAAATTTGATTTTCTATCGATAGCATTAGGCAAGCGTATACTAGATAATTGTAAGGTGTTTGTTCATTGGGAAGGGGAGGTAGGTGATAGAATGGGCCGCCGCGAGCCATGCGACGTCCCGAAATACAACGTTATTGTACGCCACACATGTAATGTTCTCTCTTATTTGTAAACTCTAGCATGTAAGTAGCGAACTGGTTTGTTTACATCATTATTTCGTAAGTTCCATCATGAAATTTGCCTTTAATCTTATTAACTCTGTATCGATATGTATCGACGTGAGCGTTGTACTTCGATAAATGTCGCTATACAGTAAGCGTTTGATAATTTAAAACATAGATTTAGCAGTATTATATCGTCGTATCGTCTAGGGTCGAATTGCTTTTAGTTTGTTTTGTTAATATGACTTCAGGCTACCTCATGCTGTCGTGTATTGCGCTCTCGGTTTGCCCTCATGTTCGATAACACTTAGCGAGTATATCCATCGGACATGACTAGCGCTAGATAATTTACACAATAAATTTAGGAAAGTTGAAAAATGTTAGCACTCGTTGGAAAGCTCTAGTGGAAATATACACGTAATAGTGTCGATTCATATATGATAAAATATTTAAACGATGAATATGCCTTATTATAGATTCTAGCCGTAAGTTGTTGCCACACGATGTAAGCGCTCGTTTACGTAATATAACATTAATCTAATGGGAATTATTTAGTAATGTATCGATATGACTCAGCGTGTAACTCAAAGCGGTTAATAATAATACTATATAACAATTAAATAATTTCAATGATTAGTCTACTCTATAATAAATTGGATAGATACGCGAGTCGATTTAGAAATAGCACCGGTACCATGTTAATATTAATGAGCCGTTCGGTCATTACGAATATTGATTGCTTAATAAATATATACATTTTCGATGTCAGTCCGGACTTGACTGGATATTTTTGGTCAGATTAGCTTCGGTTAGTATATTTACTGTGCGAAAATATTCGTTTAGATCCAAAACGGGTTGTAAAAAATCGAATGTCGTGAAAATATTTTGATGCTAATAGTTTATTAATTTTTTGTAGACTTCGCATCCATTGAGCCGAAGATAAGATGCTTTGTTAAACGAAATAATGCACTTTAATATTTTATTACAGATATGCTCATCACATAATAGCAATTGTTTCGTCATGTAATAATATAATACAAAGGTGGGTTAAGGCATTTGTAGATAAAATTCATAGCGAGAGTCGTAATATAAAAAGTCGATTATGTTGATTGTAACAAGCGAACTTCCTAGTTAATTATGTGCCGAAATAAAATCAGAAAAGACAGATGTAGTACCTACAATACCTATATACCTCGAATATATTTAGACATATCGTGATTCAACAGAACGTAAATAACCACGCAATAATCGCATCCTCTTTATTTTTAGTTAGTCGATGTGTTAATCGACTTTTGTGTCTTTAACATGTCACGGCTTATGTTACTGGCCACCTATTATTTTTTATTATGTAGTGTCAGGTGATTATTCTCATTTCTCGTTAGTTGTATCGAATAATTTAATAGAAGAATTGAAATAAATTTTGAATATGTTTTCCATACTGTGAGAAAATTCCCATTCTCGCCTCGATAACTAAAGCATGTGGAACTGTATTCAATTACCTATGTTGTCATAGTGTGAACGATAATAGAATCTCTGTAGAATAACATAATGTTGAATTTTCTGTTTCCGTAGTTTCATAAGTCGTCGTTAGGATTGAAATTCAACGTTGTTAAAGCCGATATATTTTTGAAAAATTCAAATAATTTTCAAAAACAGTCCCAATTACGTCTTGAATAATGATAGCTGACGTCGCGTGTTTTAATCAGCTTCATAATCTTGTGTAATTTTGTCGTGTGCATAATATAGCCCAGCTGTGTAATTATATTGAAACGACATTTAGAAGAGGAAGCTTTTTTGTCTGTTTTTTTTTTTATAAATAAGAGGTTGCGATTTTTAAATGTTTGAATTAATGAGTCGTGGTTATAATACTTAATTTATACGTTTCTGTGTGTTTAGCTCGAACATTAGATATAATCGACATACAAAATATCGAAATTAATTATCATGTAGGTTTTTTTTTAAAACCATGATTATTTTTCCTTCTGCGGACTTTATGTACTGGTCAGGTAGTGTCGTAGTAGGTGCATGGAGTATGGAGCCTTTCCCCTATAATGTGGACCATATTAAATACAAATTAGAGGAACAGGCATTTAGAAATGGACCTCTATAGTAAAAATGGGTACGCCATTCGGGATTTAAGACGAAAAATGTGAGTGTATGAAACCTCAAACCAAATAAAATATGTTTGAATAATCGAGATGTAATCGCTTATATATCGATAGTAATTATAATGAAAAATTGCTCGAGCTAAACACACATAATGTCACACTGCCAACAAGAAAACAGTAGACTGATCGCTTTCGCAAGTTAGCAATAGTTTTTAATCTGTTCGATGCATACATACATTTCGGTTCAATGTATTAGTTCAGTTTGTTCTAGCTTTGTATATCTGCCTATACCACTAAGGATAAAAGGTTTATTGTCGACACGTTGTCTACGACAATAGCTGCTTCGAATTGCGAGATTATAAATACTATAAAGAAAAAATAATCGCCCTAAACGTATCTCTTGAGGAAAATTGTGTCAAAATAAAGGATTGGCATAATAAATGTGATGGGGATAATATTTCGATTTGAGCTTAAACAATAAAATATTCACATATTATTAATACTATAATCGAAAAACTCTTCAGTCATAGATATAAAAAGATGTAAAAAACAATTTTGCTTCGATGATTTTACGTTATTTCACAGCGATGTTGTTATAATGAAAACATTTAGTTTCATAAGCTACATATTGCCATATTGCTTAAAATACTTCCGACTACAAACATTAGCTTCCAATATCTAACATAGCTGATATTTTAATAGGACTGTTTTTATCTAGAAAAATCGATGTAATTTGAAGTTGATAGCACTAGGGATGTGGTGGAAAATGCTAAAATTATCGATAAATATCGATAAATCTTAACTTAATGAGCTTTACATTTTCGTGTTTAGTTTAAATAGATAGTTCAATTTTGAATAGTTTTTATGATATAGATAATATATTATTTTGAATTACAGGAAGTCCACTATGTGGTAATATTTTAGTCATAAATAAATATATGCATCTCGCCACCGCATCCGTTTAGCTTACGAACAATAGCATAGAGCAATGCAGTTGTTTTTAAACGCATAGATTGTAGACGTATCGATATCTCAGTTTCAATCTAAGCAAAAGGTTCACATAATATAGTCGATATAAAAATATGTTCTCTTTGCTAAAAAATGTTTTCTGAATTTTATAACTTTCAGGAAACTAATAGTAATATTTGTTACATTTTGCAGCTGAGGTATCGACTATGGCATTACAAGCCAGTTCAAGTTTATTAACTCAACTCGAGACATGCCAAGAAATTTATTGTTCGTTCTCTAATATGCTTCCTGCAGTGCTAAAAATGTATGTGATTTAAGCCTGATGTGACGTTTGCGAACATTTGTGGGTACTTATGACCGCACTAGGCCAGCGTGGTGGACTAAGGCCTAAAACCTCTCAATGGTAGAGGAGGCCCGTGTATGGGCTGATGATGACTCAATGCTATGAATGCGAAATTAACTGTCTTGTTTCGTTCTGAGGCTTAAATGTTTTTGGCATAGAATAAATAAAATAAATAAATACACCCAACAGTCACATACATAGTCCTGACCCCACTCTAAGATACGAGTCTTGTGTCGTGGGTGAAACTACGAGAGACTTTTCGGTCTCACAAACACCCAGACCCGAAACAAATATTTGTGGATCACACAAACATTTGTCTCGGTGCGGGGATCGAACCCGCGGCCGCTCGTTTCGCTAGCTGGTGTCTAGCCAACTGCGCCACGGGGCTGTCTAGAAGTAGATAAAACTTCGAGGAAGGATGCAAACAAGATTAATTTCAGTATTTTAGGTATTTCAAGGAAAAGTTGGGTGTAAAACTGCCCACCGTTGTCGTGAAGCTTATAAGGGCCACGTTAAAAAATGGAACGTACAAATATTGTGCATTTGACACTATATATTAATACCAACGAACCACCACGATACCACCAACGACTTCACACTATCAACTGGTTTACTCATGAACTAATTTCGATGAGTTCTTGGAATTTGGTAGGGCACTTCCTAGATTTATCAAATTAATTAAGGTACTGTCTAGTGTAGTAAGCAGTGATGGCCTCGAGGTGAAGTCGCACGGTCAAGAATCTCGGCGATCGCGAGTTCAAACCCTGGGGATTGCCTGGGCACACACACACCTATGACTTCAAAATTATATGTGTATTTCACAAGGAATTACTTGCTTCAACGGTGTAGGGAAATATCGTGACGACTGTCTAGTAGAATTTATCTTCTGTTTGGGCTTAAATAAGCCAGTACTAGGATTTTTTCATAAAATACAATGTAGATAAAGTATATTTCAGTCTATCTTAGTTCGTCAAATGCGGGTCCAAGTGAATGTCACATGTGAAGGTCGTCAGCTTTTTACAAATGTTCCGGTAATTTTTACATTTTTATGTGGTTCGCAACGTCACATCGCATTTTTTGTTTCTAAATATGCACATACCATTACTTTGAGAATATCAGATATTTAGAGTACAAATGGCTTCAGAAATAACCCAATATCTAACGATCAAGTGAATTTTGAGTGGTTTTTGATGTTCGTTGTACATGATAAAATAGTATTTTGTAGCGTCTGGGTATATATGAAGACAAATTGATACGAATTCGCTATTTTTGTTGGCAACACTAAAGATAGAAACGCGTAGATGCAAGTGTGGTATAAATTATACCGTGTATTCACCAAATAATATTATAATTCTACGCGTTGTCCTTTCATGTTAGACTGTAAGGTTTCATTAATGTAAGTATGCTAGTAACATTATTGTTAAGGTTCATGAAATATCTCAAGTCTATATACAATAGTTCCTCGGTTATGTGTCATTTTATAATCATACGTGTAACTAAAGAAGTGTAAAAGATATTCATTTAAAAATAATGTATAAAAATAATTTACGAAATAATTATTTGCCTTTCAAATATGATTTTTTTGAATAAACCTTTACATACGTGGTTTTGTGTTTTTATATCAACCTGTTGAACTAAATACTTGAAGTACCTAAAATATCCTGATTGCCGGAAATGCCTCATTTCTGATGCACATTTTAACTATCTGTGGGAGGTCACTGTTTGACTTTACCCTAATGTCGCTACTTAAGTAATTAGATAAATTGATGTAGAACGAAAGAAAATATAAACTAATTTCAGTTTCCAGCTCCCAACCAAATACATTGATCAAAGAAATTTTTTCTAATTTCTAATATAAGGATAAATTTTCACACACGAAAAATTATAACTTAAAACTAACAATTTCCTGTTATCAATTTTAATAAATTCTGATCAAGTAACGTCCGCGCTTAACTCAATTCATAACATCGTAGGAGGAAACAGATTAAGTCAAAACCTTGTAGGTGCATTGCATAACGTTAACATAATGCTTGTGAGAAAATTGGAAGGGATAGATTGTATATCCGAATATGATTGTATTAAATTTTACATAAAAACTCGGTAAACATTACCTTTGAAGGGACACGACTTGTGGAGCAGTTTACAAATTAATCGTAATAGTTTGTATCTATATTTAAATACATCAAAGAGAGAAATTTGTCAACCTACAAGCTTTGGATGTCTATTCGCAAAAGTTCATCCTGCTCACAAAGGTTGTATTAAATTAAAGAAAAACGTCAGCAATTTCCGTATCCTCGTATCCGTCACCCGAAAAATGTTCGTCGGTCACGCTTTTGTTTGAACCACCGCACAAAGAAAGCTTTTAAAGAAATCAATGAAATGTAATAGTATTCAATATTGCAAAAAATATATATTTTTATTTTCTATATCACATTACACTCAAAGACAAATCACTGTCTAAATATTTCAAGTAAGGTGTATGTAAGTTCGTATTAGACAGAGTCAGTTTGTTATTTATCTTATTGCTCTTTTAAATATAAATATCAAACCTGTGAAAAAATAATTTAATTACAATGTACATAAGTATTTCAATTTCATTTTGACAAGTCGCTAAAATTTTTCTTTTAGGTAAATACATTTTATTAGAATTTTAAATGACAAAAATTACGTCAAAAAGACCATAGTGTTATATTAAAAAAAATACAACTTAACATAATTTTAACTACAATAAATCACTTTACGATTCAGCAATAAAAATTTGTACCACGATAAAACACATCAAACCGTCTGTGAACATAATAATTAACAATTAAAATGATGTTAGAAAACGAAAAAATCAACGCAAAAGTTTAATTACTACAAATAACAGTGACAAAAATGTTCATTAGTAAAAACAGTGCAGACGCAATTAAGGCAAGACAACTTGCTCAATAGCTTGGAGAAGCTCCGCCTACCAACTCACTATAGTGTGTGGCTTCGTGGACCGCGCGCGCCCTAACCGCCAACAGTGACGTATGTTTGTGTGACAATGTTAGTGGCTTAATTCCCAAAAAAGTGACACGTTTATAGAACAAAATGACGGCTGGAAACGAAGAGCACGAGCCCCTGATATCATCCTCTGTGGACAACCAACGAGTTGCATACAATAATTCGCCGCAGGTAAGTTTTGAGAAAGTTTTTAGTAAATTTTTCGTAGATTATGTGAATGAATAATATTAATTTTGTTCAATAATATTTAATGCCGTTTAAGAATTATTTTTGGAAGTAAAAAATAATTAGGAATTTTAAAAATGTGATACCTATTTAAACTGATATTGAAAATGGAATTGATAGATTCGCTTTTTTATGTTTGCAACGAATAAACACTTAAATTAATTAAACATATTGATTATTTTTTAGTAAAAAAGAATATATGTGGCCTTAGGAAATTAATCAGTCTACTTTTTTTTAATAAAATAACGCCTAGGCTAAACGGAGCGCCATATATAGGTACGCAAATAGTAAACATAGAATTATTAATTTTAAGTAAATAAACGATTGACGCATAATGTAAACAGAAATAACAAATATTTCATCTTTATACAATAACATTATCACCGCATGATCATTAACGTCAGAGCGAAACTAAATAAGATAGCAGTCTTGAAAGTAGGTACACAATATCGAATACTTTCAAAGTATTGGACGTTTCCTTAACATCAACAAATACTGAACAAAATAACATAATTATAATTAGATTTTCAATTAGTCACCAACTATATCGGATATATCAATTAATAGTAACTAATTATGGAATCCTTGAATGAAATTACCATCAACGTTCTTGGAGTTTATATATAAACCACCAATGAAAAATTTCAGTAGTAATTCGAGTGTCTAGAGAATTAGAAACCTTTCTTTTAACTGAGCTATCAGTTTCTGGTTTCCTTAGAGATTATTTTAACGGATGCAATCATAGTAGATGTTATGATAATGAACAACACACAAACTAAGATTTTCAAGAAATGTTTCGTTCGACTTCAGATGACTAACAATATAACATGGGCAGTGGCGGATTAACACGTTACAAGAATAGCAATTGCTAAAGACCCCGCTACGTCGGCGCCCCATATAAAAAATAAGCATATGGAGGCATTGAATAGTTTTTTGAAGAATTTATAACAGATCAAAGCCCTTTCAAAGGAATTTGCTACGGACCGAGGACTGGCTTAATTCGGCACTGTAAAACCAATAGACGGCCAAAACAGATAGCCTTGCTTAACAGACATAAAGTAAACGTGAGCTTGAATAGATAACATCACATTCTTTTTATGTCATTTAAATATTTAATTCAAACTTCTAAAAAATTTTATTCACACTTCATTGCACAATCGCGTTGCCCATTAATTGGGTCACATTAAACCAGTAGTATTTCATTCAACGTTACCACAAAACCAACAAACAGAACCAAGTACATACCAAGGCTAAAATTAATTTGATCGGTGGCTCTAGCGGCGGTAAAAAAGTTGAAAACAGGTTTCGTGATGGACCGGATCCGACTACGCTTTTTATTTTAAGTGTCTCTAATGTGATTCAAATTCTTAAACCAACGTAATTCGCCGCCTCGAATCAAGGTTTGTTCAACCTCAGTGTTCACAGGTCATAATGCCCTTTATGTCTTCTTCTACAGCATTACAATCACTTTAATATTTATTTATTTAACATTACCAAAGCATTTTTGCTATTCTTAAGTCTATTCGTTGACATGTTCTAAATATTCAACGGTAAACCGATGGTAAAGATTTATTTTTATACACTCGTTTTGGAAGCTATATTCGAGGTATAGATATAGATGGCGTACTTATTGCTGTTTACATTTTAAAGCTTTCTGGACTTGGCGCAGCTAATAAGTAAATTATCAGACGGAAAATCTAATTAACTATAATACGAGTAGTAGCATGCCAAAAGGTCTTTTTAAATGTAAAAAGTATGCAACAATGTAGTTTTTTTTATTTAAAATAATTTCAAGTTTAAACTGCACACATTGGGAAATCATTAAGAAACACCTTATTATAAAATACTGCTAAGAGCTAATAAGTGGTTTAAATAATTTATTTTTTATCTGGAAATAGTCTAGGTATGCACAGGGGTTAGATAGGTACAATAGCTTTAGTTTTTCTACTGTCAACGTACATTTTCAAAGCTTCAATTATTTTTTCTTCCCTTTTCTTTTCACATTGAAACAACATCAAATTCGATCTGCAAATAGTTTTATGTTCATGGCATAGTCAAACCACTTGGCCAAACCCATACAAAAGCTATATTATCTTTAGTTAGAACTTAGATCTGTATCGTTACCTCTGTAACCGTTGGTCATTTCTTACTGTCATCATTAGGGTCAGTAGGTAGCTCGTAGATCCATCGGTCTACAATCCACGGCCTATTCAATTAATTGGGATCAATTCGTGTAGATCGGCCACTTCCTTATATGACATTCAAATCTATATATATAAAAGAAAGTCGTGTTAGTTACACCACTTATAACTCAAGAACGGCAGAACAGATTTGGCTGAAAATTGGTAGGGAGGTAGCTTAGAGCCAGGAGACGGACATAGGATACTTTTTATCCCGTTCGATAGCGTTCCCGTGGGACTTTTCATTGTTTTCTTTATCCATACAAAAGTTTCGTTTTAATAATTAAGTCAATTTGAACTTTAATACAATACAATAAAGTTTAAATCGTAGTGGAGGAGTTCTATGTTATAAAAATGAATTGCTCGATGTGTTCCTAAGCGCAAATCTCGAGAACAGCTGAACCGATTTCGCTAATTCTTTTTTTATAATATTCCTTGAAGTACGAGGATTGTTCTTACGGAGAGATACATTTTAATAATTGCCTGAAAAGGTCTAAAAATAATACTTTTCTATATTCCCATACAAAAGGTTCGTAATGATACTTAAGTCATTTTGAACTTTAACACCATACAAAATTTCCTGTCATTTAATGTTTATCCCGTCGATGCAGTTAGAGGCCCCCTCAAATAAAAGAACGTATTAAAATAAGCATTTTGAATCGACAATATGTATCTATAACATTCGAATAATTGCGTATTTTAGATGTTAAAAATGCAGAATTCTCATGACAATGGATTGACATTTTTTGGCTGTCAAATATTAAGGCGTTCAGAAATTTATTTTGTGTAACAAATCTCCTTGGTAGTGCCTAATTTTTTATTTTTTATTATGCTTGAATATCTAAAATACTCTAAATCTCCTTCAACAAATCGTAATAAATGTTCAGGGGATGCCTTTTCCATTGATCTAGCCAGTCATGGAACAGGGCTATGAGTTCGCGACCTCGGCCCCCCGAGCTGTTGGAGTCTCCCACTATTTCCTTATCCGGGACTGTGGCATCCTTACCATCAGGCCAAATATCCTTACCTGCAATATCCTGTACCCAAACACACGCTATCTCTACCCCTTTACCAAAAGAACGAAAGCCCCAAGGAGAGTTGGTGTCAGACAGGCGGGCGGCCGTAAAACATTTGCCAAAACATTTATACAGTATGTATAATAAGAAAGGTGATAGGGCCTAGGCCGTCCCCCGTAGCCGACGCGCAGGGGCAGCATCCGGTTCCTGTGAGAAATGGGCAAGGTTTGTTACACCAGCCCGGGCGGGGGCAACGTAAGACACTAGCCCGGGAAATGAGATTGAGGTATGCAAGTTGGAATGTAGGTACGACAAATGGTAGGTCAAGGGAAAAAGAAAAAAAAATGGTCAACGACGAAGACTTACGAAAGACGACTGCATGCAGCAAAGATGCCGAATGTTGCGGTGGATGTGTGGTATAACACGGAGTGACAGAGTCAGAAATGAATACTTTAGGGTAAGTCTGAAAGTAGCTCCTGTGATAGAAAAGATGAAAGGAAACCGTCTGTCGTGGTATGGGCACATTAAGAGAAAGAATTAATCATATGTAGGAAAAAAAAGTGATGAACATGAAAGTGGATGGATGGGCGAGCTGAGGGAGGCCAAAAAAGAGATGGATGGAGTGCGTGACTGAAGATATGAAAAAGAAAGGGGTGAATGAAAACATGACGGCTGACAGGGATGTGTGGAAAAAGAAGAGATACTGCGCCGACCCCAAGTAATTAATTGGGACAAGGGCAAGGGGATGATGATATACCTAAGTAATTAAAAATTAAATTCTGTTAATAAGTAACAAGACATTCATTGACTGGTAGGGCGATACGAAGTTTGCCGGGACAGCTAGTTTTAAAATATATCTTGGGATATAAAAGAATTCTATAATATATTTAGATCTGATGGTTGGTTCATAAGAATTGTATTATATTTCGCAGACAAGAAAATTTGGTTTGAATTAATCTATCGGTGTTGCTTGGTTTGTAGTATTTTGTAATATATTTCAATGGTATTTTTATTTAAGGATTGGCAGTCTTCAGGGTTTGTAAATTTTGTATTTAATTAGTTTGAAATATGTGGTATATAAGAGAAAATTAATAATAAAATATACACCCGACGTGATATTAAATCCGTATCAGAATATAGTTTTTTTTGGAGCTGAAACATTTGCATAGTAGACATAAAGATTAACATACAGGATATCTTATTAAACATTTATTTATATAACTCCACGTCTGAAGAAATCCCACGAGAATTGAATATTTACAACGCTCATTTTTCGTTCTCTTCGTATATTATAAACGAGAATATTGAGATTATCTGAATAAATATCCGTGTATATTATATATCTTCATCAACCCATATACGCCCACTGCTGAGCACGGGTCTCCTCTACCATTGAGAGGGTTTAGGCCATAGTCCGCCACGCTGGCCTAGTGCGGGTTGGCGGACTACACACCTAAGAAATTCCTAAGAACTCTTAAGTGTGCAGGTTTTATCACGATGTTTTCCTTCACCGTTAAAGCAAGTGATAATTCAATGTGAATACACACATAACTTCGAAAAGTCAGAGGTGTGTGCCTGGGGTTCGAACCCGCGACCGCCGAGATTCTCGACCGCGCGCTCAAACCTCGAGGCCATCACTGCCATATTATATATACAGAATGTATTCAGACCGTGACCGAAAACTAAGGCAGGTAATAGCTGGGGTGATCAAAACTCATTGGCGTTAAAGTAAAATGAAAATCCCGACAAAAAAATATTGAAGTTTTCCATACAACCATCAGTATTGTATGTGGTTTGTATGGGAAGCGACATTTTATATTTTTTGTTGGCTTTTATTGTTCACGGTCTGAATAAAGCGATATGGCATATTTGCTCTTGGAGAATTGACATGATCATCATCCAGACAACTTTCATTATCGGACATAAACTTTTCATAATAAATCTAGAGTGAGTCGTTCTGCATAAGATAAAATGGCAATGTGATGGACTAAGGCCTTTAAGTCTTAGAGGAGGTTCTTTTCCAGCAGTGGGGCGAATATAAACAGTAGATGATACACAAAAGGAACATGTCAGCCACGTGGCATACTTACCGGAGCATTATTTTCCATTTGTTATTTACAGGATGATAAATTTTATCGCGTTTGTTTGAACAAAACATGCATGGCTCATGAAACTGTTTTGTATAACGTGTCTTTTGATTTTACTACCTCATTTCTTAGTAGATGACCTTTGAATTGAATATATTTATCAAAAATAGCATTTATTACTTTAATTCAGACAAAAACCTCTAAGATAGGGACTTTACTTAATGTAAGGAGGTTTATTTTTTTTATTAAATAGTAAATTTAGTGCTTAGTTGTCATTCATGTGAATGAAGTATGAAATAAGTTCATGACTGTCTTGTGAGATTATTTTAGTATTTATTTCTTTGTCAAAGATCTCTGACGCAATATAGGTGGGATGAATGAGTAAAACAACTCAATATGTACCTATGTATTTTAGACCAATAAATTCTTGCTGTGGAATTGGTTGATATAATTACGACTGAAAAGTGTATTTATTTATATTCAATGTACATTATGCTATCTTTAGAGCTGTGTCTTTAAAAATTGTCAATTTAAATTTAAAACCTAATCGATTTTAAGAATCATTCGACTAGTGCAATTATGAGTGTTTAGTTATCACCAAAGGTGAATTTCTGGACCCACGTTTATTTATAAGCGATATATATTTTATTTTTCAGCCGACTAATTGAATAATTGCATTCCATCACCTCGTAAAGGTTTTACTGGGCCTTTGATCAATAATCTTAATAATAAAAATGTTACCTTTAAGCTATAATAGAATATGATAGCCTTGACTATGTTATATCATTGAGACGGGTTCAATAACATGCGTACATGTAGTTTGATGTATGACAAGAAAAAGAGTTGGAGGTTATTTCACACGAATAATACCTACGCTACGTTGGTTTTTACATTTGGGGATAATGGGTATTATGCATTTGAGCTGCACTGTCAAAGATTAAGATTTAATATGATGATGATGGTTAAATACCATACGATAGCCATAAAATTTCAGTTTACAGAAAATCTATAACGGCTTTTACCGAACTTCTGATGAAATCAAATTCTATATGTCTTTGCATCAATAAAGTTCTTGGATAGTGCTGTCACCTCCAAAAATAATCGGCAGTCGCTGAATAAATTTATCTTCAAAACTGCATATGGAAATAATGTAGGAAGACTAACGCGACGTGTTATAATCTTTCACGAAACACAGTCTAGCTATTTTCGGACGCATAATCAATTTAAATACACAAACTTGTGTCGTATTGTTCCAAATATTCCTAATTAATAATTATGAAATTGCTTTTCTAAGTTCTGTTTTGTTTCTATTACCAGAACTAATGCCCGGTTTAATAATCATAATAATTTAAGTAAGTTGCTCATTTTCAACATTTGTCTGCCTCGTGGACTTGCGGCACAAGTATGTGTCCTATGTCCTATGTCCTAAGTCCTGGGTTCGATTCCAAGGTCGGGCCAATTTGTTTAAGTCTGGAATTTTGCCCGAAAACGGGATTATGTACGCTCCCAATCATTATGTGAGACTGTCTATGATGTAGCTATGTGACATTTTGAAATTAAATAGGTACTTATGAATGTTTCTAAGAAAAATCTTTGTATCATTATTATTAATTTTTAACTAGATGTAACTTTCAAAAACATTTATGTAATTGGCAATAAGTCGGACTCATAATGCATGAGTTCAAAAACACTATTTAAGTCAAGGTTTCTAAAATACGCAACAAAAAATGTCTTGATAAAAATTGAACGGTCACGTTGTTATAAATAATCTCTATGTTACAGAACGGTGGGGTGATTTTCTTTGATGCCAGGGGGTTTGTTATCACCTTGGCTGTCACCTGCCCTGGTTTCCGATCACGGTCGGAATACACCCTGTATAATTAATAAGGTTTAGATATTAACTCCCCTGCCCTAGTATGACTAAATTTCACATTGCTGAGTTTTTTTTGTAGGGTAAAAGATTTAAAAGTTTTTATACGATGTTGTCACCTACGTAGGAACTTTGGTAACGCGGTGTGGTAGCTGCGCTATTGAACAAATAAAATACCTGTCGACATATTGAATTAAATTGTATTTCATAGAATGCATTAAGTGTCTCATAAACATCATTTTAAGTTTTAAATGTGTGTCAAAAGATCACGTGCATTAATGAAGTTCTTTTGGTTTATTGTTGTTTACTGGAGGCATTCGAGCTTTGTTATCATATATTATGTATTTTTGTTGGCACGTGCAATTTTGAATAAATTATAGTAATAGTTTAACTATTCTTATAATTAAGTAACATATATTCAATTATGTTTCTATTCATTTCAAAAAAACAAAAATAAACCACCTTCTTTCTGCCCACGACTGCAATTATGTTACTTTCAATTTATTAAATTCATTTTCAATACTCTTCATTAAAAGAGAAAAATATAATGTATGTGCCATTTAAGCAGTGATAAAATCCTATTGTCCGTTCATTTGACGATTGAACGAACAATAGGATTTTACCGGAAAATTTACTTTTCTGGAATCGAATGGGTTACTAAAGAAATAAATGTACTTTATTTTACGTATATAACAATAGAATACTTATAAATGTTTACAATTTAAATTCAAAGAACTAAGAAGGCATTCTTGTCAGGGTTATAGTGTCTTAAAGGGACTATTCTTAAAAATCAATGTGTTATAAAACTAAAGTAGTGTTCTAAATATGACTTAATAAATTTAAATGAAAACAATTTGGCTAATGGATTGTTTATTTAATGCTCACCATTTAGATAGTGGCCACAACATGACCTAGCACAACAAATATCTATTTTTCTATTCAGTGAATTAATCATTTATTTATCTATATGTATGTATATATATATATTTACTTTCTACTTTAAACTTCTATATTTAGTATATCTTACTTATTGATTGACTGATACATGAAAGACTAAGCTATACAGTCTTGAACGTAATTTTATGCAATTGGTCAAATTTATTCATTGTAAGAATCAGCTTGTTACTTTTTACTTCAATTTATAGGTTCTCAAGATCACATTTAGTATTAATAAAAATATATTATTCGTAGTATTAACATAGATTATCAAGCATGATATCCATAATTTAACAATAAATTAGTATGAGATGAAATAAACGACGACCTAAGTGTTACTACTGTTACTGTCTAAATGAAAACATTTAGAGAAATTTAAAACAGCCACGATACTAACCTAACTTAACTTTAGACTAATTAAAATTACAATTATTAAATGTCAAGGCATTAGACACTATTCTAAAGTCTGTCTGGCTTTTTGTTTTAAAATATGAGTATTATTATTTGATTTGGAAACTCAAAAAAACTAGTCAACTCAGACTTCGCATATAATAAAGATTCAAATCACTAGGTTATTTAATATTATATAATCGCATTTTGGTATCAGAACAGTAGTAGTGTTGGTAACTACGTAAGTAGGCTCAAGTTTAAAAGCAGTGTTCTGTTTCATCAATCTTATTTGCGTGTTGGAAATGAACTATCCACAAAAAGAAAATAAACTTATAGCAGAAACTCGCCTAAGAGTTATATGAAGTATTCCAGCGTGAGGTTTACTAATCGACTTGAGATCATTAAGCGGAAAAAACTAAATATAAGTAGTAAACCATTAAGTGGCAGTTATGGCCTCGAGGTTTAGGCGCGCGGTCGAGAATCTCGGCGGTCGCGGGTTCGAACCCCAGGCACACACCTCTGACTTTTCGAAGTTATGTGTGTATTCACATTGAATGATCACTTGCTTTAACGGTGAAGGAAAACATCGTGATAAAACCTGCACACCTAAGAGTTCTTAGGAATTTCTTAGATGTGTAGTCCGCCAACCCACACTAGGCCAGCGTGGTGGACTATGGCCTAAACCCTCTCAATGGTAGAGGAGACCCGTGCTCAGCAGTGGGCGTTTATGGGTTGATAATGAAAAACCATTAAGTTGCCTTTACAAATGATTCTTTCACCTTACATTTTACATTAAAGAGGAGTGAATGAACCAATGAATTATCGCGTATTTTAACGATGAAAGAAAACATCGTTGGGAAGTCTGCAGAACTAAAAATTATCACGAATTTCTTTGGTGTGTAATCCACCGATTCACATTAGACCAGCGTGGTAGACTAAAGCTTAATCTCTCTTAGAGCAAGAAACGGTCTGCATAATATGATCTTATGATGAGGTAATTTAAGTTACTGTTATTCTACAAAAATACGTACCATGGGGCAAAGGCACCTGGGAGTCACGATCAAGTATTATCCGGAATACGATACTTTAGGAAATTGAAACCTTTTATTTCCTTCCTGTTATTCAATACATACGTGGAGATAGAAATAATATTGGTGCGTATTCGTAATTGATAGCTTTCTATTGAATTTGTTATTCATTACCCTTTATACATTTAGACAATAATTTTTCTTGATAATCTAATATAGTTTCCAAAAGATATCGCTATTCGTGACCAGGTTAAGTTAGGGAATTAATACATGCACGTAAGTAAAACCGCATTGTACCTCAATGAAAAATATTAAATGTGATATTACAAAACCGACGAGTAAAGAAGAAGAACAAAAATGCTGACGCATGAGGCTGTAAAAAAGTAATAAAGTGCTAAAGAAAAACATTAAACAAATACATATAATGAAAATTATAGTGTCAGTATCTATCGACGATATGTATTTTTACAAGCTTTTATTTAACTTCACTTTTGTATGTATGTATGTATGTATGTATGTATGTATGTATGTATGTATGTATGTATGTATGTTTGTATGTTTACAAATCTTGCAATGAAGATTTGAACCACTTCCAATAGACCGATTGTGCTGAAACTTGGTATATCTACGTAACTTGGATGACAATACAATAATATGGTACCATGGAGCTGGTCTGATGATGAGGTTGGAAGATGATAATAGAAACATCGGTTCTTGTGGACCGATTGAGCTGAAATTTGGTACGTCTTTGTAACTTCGACAACAATACACAAATATGGTATCATGGTGCTGATCTGACGAAGAGTTGAAAGATGCCCATAGGAACTTCGATTTCTGTGGTCCAATTGAGCTGAAATTTGGTGTGTCTTCGTAGCTTCGGTAACAATACAAAAATATCATTTTATGGAGCTGATCTGATGAGGAGTTGGAGGATGGCCATAGGAACTCCGATTCTTATGGTCAAATTGAGCTGAAATTTTGTATCTCTTCGTAACTTCGGTAACAATACAAAAATATGGTATCATGGAGCTGATCTGATGAGGAGTTGGAGGATGCTCATAAGAACTCCGATTCCTATGGTCCAATTGAGCTGAAATTTGGTATACCTATGTAATTTCGGTGACAATATAATAACAAGGTATCATAGAGCTGATCTGATGAAGAGTTGGAAGAAGCCCATAGGAACTCCGATTCCTGTGGACCAATTAAGCTACAATTTGGTATGCCTTTGTATTTTCAGTGACAACATAATCACAAGGTATCGTTGATCTGGTGTCATGAGAAGTTGGAAGGTGCCCATAGGAACACTAGTTTCCATGGACCGATTGAGTTGAATTTCGGTATGACTACGAAATGGATAGACTTAGAAATATTTCCAACTAAAAACTTAAAAATAAATTAACGGTTAAAAACATATTTTAAAATCAAGCTTTTATTATGCACGAAAAATTAAAAAAATAAACTAAGAAAACATTCATAAAATTTGTAGTTTTTTAAACTCTACAAGTAACAATTTACGAAAGTGTTCGGTTTATCAGTAGAAGTATGATACATAAACATATATTATCTATATCTAGTATATTAATATTCTTAAGTGATTAAAAAGCTTGTCGCGCAATTTCGTTAAAGCAAAGACCTCGGCCGCGACGAGCTTTTAGATCACTTAAGAATATTAATATACTAGTTATATATAATATATGTTAATGTTTCATACTTCTACTGATAAACCGAACACTTTCGTAAATTGTTACTTGTAGAGTTTAAAAAACTACAAATTTTATGAATGTTTTCTTAGTTTATTTTTTTAATTTTTCGTGCATAATAAAAGCTTGATTTTAAAATATGTTTTTCACCGTTAATTTATTTGTTCTATTATTAAGAATTTATTAAATTGCATAAAAGAACCGTTTTTGTAAAACTCAATTTGAATGATGTGTGTGAGTTTTGTTCCACGATTTTTTACTATCTTTCCAAATCCTTTATCAGCCCCTAAGACTTAGATACATTAGTTAGACAGGTTTTTATTTGACCCATTGTCTTTTGTATTCAGTTCTAATTAATTATAGACAATATAATAACAAATAGACACGGTTATGACTACCAATTATATTCTTTCTCGTAACTTTCTAAAAAAGGTCTTTTTAGTTGATGTTAGTTTTTCTTTCAATGTCGCCTTCGTGATTTCCGTGGCATAAATTGACGTGCGATGAAGAGGTCTTCCGTTTTTGGGTCCCGCAATAGCAAATAGGTTTTTTTTATTAGGAATCTTTAAGTGCAATGCACCCGTAAAATGTAAATGGATGATGATGATGGATGACCCGTAAAATACCTATAGGCTCACCTTTAATTTAGTTACCCTTGAAACACAACTTATTTAATGTCGGCACAGAAATAAACCTTTTCAGTCTTCTTTCTTTGTGAACGAATTTTGTGTATATGTCTAAAATTATGTTTAGGGAGCTTTGTATTTGCATATGTCTCACAAATTGTATGTGGATGACGCACTAATCAATGCATAGACTTAGGACGTTTTAGTAGGACAAATGTGGGTGCCTTTCAGGTCATAGGTATTGTTAAAACAATACATTGTAGCTTTGTTACCTTCGGCAATAAATATAATTTTTTTTTCGACCTTTAAAAATATCAATTTAAATATGTGCGAATTACATTCTTAGCTGATAAATGTATTTGTTGCTGGAAAATATTTGAATAAGACTATTTCGCTGGTCTAATGAGTCTATTGGATCATCATTATTCAAAGCCTTTTTTATCCTATTGCTAGGCATAGATCTCTTTTTTTACCAACCCTCCTTATTCTGAGCCCTATTCTCTAACCTGTGCTACGCTAATACGACTGCTTATAGAAGTAACAGCATCTTCCTCGGAGGACTTAAGGGAATGATGGAATTGACAGCGGATTCCCCGCCTTTTGAAAAATCATTCAAGTACCCATAGCTATTTTAATATTCTTAATATAATTCTTAAATTTTTGTCCCAGAATGGCCGTTCTCCACACGACTCCCCGCGGACGAGCAGTGGCGACGTCTCTGTTGCCATCCCAGCCCAGAGGAACTACGGATCCGTGGGCGGGATTGAGAAGGTTACGTACACCTGGGCTGATGTCAACGCCTTCGCCACCGAGTCCCGCTCTAGAAGAAGGTTCTGGAACTTCTGGAGGAATTCCTCTGAGCGAATGTTCCAGCAAAGAAAACAGCTGTTGAGAAATGGTGAGAAATGTTATTATTCTTCTTCTTCTTGTTGTTTTTTTTTTGCCAACCCGCACTAGGCCAGCTTGGTGGACTAAGGCCTAAACCTTTTCAATGGTAGAGTAGGCCCGTGCTCAGCAGTGGGACGTTTACGGGCTAATGATAATGATGATGAAGATATATTTTAGTAACTGGAATCTAGGTCAAACTAGCAATTATTTTTCGCAATTTTTTTTCTAAATTTTAATGAAGAAATTTAAAAATTATAGACATTGGTTTCTTTTTAAAAACCATATTGAAACAATAATCGTTTTTCACCAGTATAATGATTGCTACGTCCTCACAGCATTGATGTGAATAACAACAGCTGTGGTCAAGAAAAAATAAAAACCTGAATTAAATATTATTTAAATTTGCTTCTCATAATTACTCAGTGGATGTAATTCGTAATAGGTGAAGAAAAAATCTCGACTCTTACCTAATAAGCTTAGACAAGTTGATTCTTTGATGACGTTGTCTTTGAATTATGGGATCAATGCTCTGTATGACTTTAAGAGCGTGTTAATGAAAATTTATTGATCTTATTTTAATCCAGTTATATTATTACTTAGAATATATAGATAAAGTTTTATGACTTTCTTTGTAAATCTTACTTGATTTAAGTAATACTTAAACATGCTTTGTCTCATTTTCTTTACCGTCACTTGTCAATCGAAAGACTCAAAGCATGATTTAGTAGTTGTTTCTTTAGCCAACGTTTACGAGACTGTAATTACAAAGATATCATGATTTATGTGATTTAATATTTTTTCGATTTCATCACTCCACACGTGACCAAGCACATCACGTGATCACTAATAAAAATATTGTGTGTGGCTCATTACCTCTTTTTTACTTATTTAATACGAATAAAAAATTGTCCTTTGAAAAACTTTTGACTCTCGATTGGTATTATATTTGTTCTAAAATCTGTTACATACGACAATAGTCTAATTTATTTTATTTATAAATTGAAAAAAGAAATACAGTAATGACGCATAAGACTGTCAAAATGTAAAAGAAAAATATTAAAGAATCACATTTAAATAAACGTATAGTTGCAATATCTATTGTCCGTTTATATTATTTTTTGTTTTCAACAATTTATTGTTCTTAAATGGGTCGATATGTTAATTTTCAATAGTACAATAGTAATTTGATTAAAATCACATTTTAACATTGATATAAATAATTATTCGCGTAAAAAATCCTCTGATTAGATATTGTCATGTTTTTGTTCTTATAATCCTGTAACATCTTAAGGTATATAGGATGTTTATTGGATGGCACTTATTATTTTCCTATCAACTACGTTTTTACTTATTACGAAAAGACAATATTCTTGAATTTCCTGATCAATATCTATGATCTTGATTTATAGCACAAAGTATGAAGCGAAATAAAAAATTGGAGCTTTTAAAATTTCTAATGATCCGTACTTAGGTTTATATAAATATAACCTTAATATGATACAAGGACGAAACATAAATATTTTTTGTTCGCAGTCAACGGCGCGGCATATCCTGGCGAGCTGCTTGCTATAATGGGTTCCTCTGGGGCTGGAAAGACTACACTACTCAATACTCTAACATTTAGAACGCCGAGTGGTGTGGTGTCGAGTGGGACCAGGGCTCTGAACGGCCAGCCAGCCACTCCTGAGGCGCTGACTGCTCTCTCGGCGTACGTGCAACAACAAGATCTGTTTATAGGCACGTTGACTGTACGGGAGCATCTTGTATTCCAGGTGAGATGAAATATTTATTAAATGTAATGGTGGTACTTCTATAGCAGCAATAGTTAGACGTTTATTGTACAATGTCTTGCTTAGGTATCGTTGTTTATTGTGGAGTCAGGATATTCTGATGTATATGTCAACGATCGTTTGTTTTATAAAGATTTTAAGCTTAATTTGGGCTTCTATGGAAATACGACCAATGTAAATGTAGATGGTTAAGGGTGTTCTGTCTCTTGGTGAAACTTTTTGAAAATTGTGTTTTTAATCTGAAAATAGATTAAAAGGAAAAACAATAATTTAAATGTTTAAATGCGAAATATTACTGGCAGACTACTCCATGAATCGTCGCGATTATATTTTGTACCATAAATGAAACAGCATCACTACGTATGCAATGAAAAATATTTAGGATTTAAGAACAGTGTCATAGAAACATTTAAAGATTTAAATAACGTTAATAATTTTATTGAGATGGAAAACTATGAACTCAAACGTCCTGAGACATATTTGTAAAAGCGTATCTCTGCATTCACAGATAAGAGAAACGAGTTTCGTAAATATTTAATTAGGTTGCAGACAGACACAGGATACCGTGGCAAATAAAAACTATTCTGAATATTAATTTATTTTACAATTTTATATTATTTAATATAATAGAAACGATTTTATAAACTCTTCTACGACGTGTGCAAATCTACTTTCATGAAGTCTTCTAGTTGGTTTAAAATCCTTGAATTTAGCTAATATTAAACTAACTCGCAAAGTAACTCTCTCCGTGCTCCTCTCATCATTGCTCGTATATGGACTTACTTTTCTTATCAATTTCCTTTCATATTACATACAGTAAGTTGTATTTTTAATGATCCAGCATTTGAGGAAAGCGAAATATTTGCTATTGTTTATGCATTTTGATGTAGAATATTATAGACTATAATGACAACGCTCTTTAAAGTTGGTTGTTACCAAAGATCAATGGAAAGGATTACCGTTAAATTATGTTGTTGTATGTTGACATGATGAAGTGAAAAATATACAATCATTCCACTTCAACTGACAAAATATTTACAAAACTATGCTAGCACCGTATTCGTTTTACTTAGAGCGTCAAATTGCTACCAACTTTTACGCTTGCCTCCTATTAACGTTGACAGACACTAAAGATTTTAATGCTACGATTCAAAAATATCTATTTCGCTATCTCAATAGAGTTATTAGTCTTTTGACGAGGAGTTAAGCCCCAAAAGTCCCCCGTTCTTTCTCGTTTTCTATCCGTCCCGTTTCACTTCTAAAAGTTGTCGACGCGCTTATCTACAGGTGTGATTTTGACTAAGAAACTGCTCTCTGTGATACTTATATAAGCTAAAACTGTCCAAATATGTAGATAGGGAATCCGGTTTTTGAAACCTTGAGCAGTGGAAAAATTACATTTATTCAAATAGTGGCATGATGTTGAGATAACGTAAAATAAACGTGAAATAAATATTTAAATGCAGTCTCTTTAAGGCTTAGAGATTTAGGAAAATCCTGTACTCATCTTTGATTATATAAGCAATAAATTAAAGAAGCTACATGGTGATCGTAGTTTACTTTCAGCATTTTTTGCAATTTTTATTTGCAATATAATTATATCGAGAAACTTAAGACCCTGCTTGGTAAGATACTTCCTGATTTAGATCTGTAATATTTATGTAGAGCACCAAACGCAGCTGGTACGGCGTACCTTCGAAATACATATCTCTGCTTATATCCTAAAAGCACAAGTACCGTGAAAAGTAAAGCTTTAATGTCATTAGCAAGAAATCTTAGGTACTAACTAAACTGATTACAAGCGACAGCGAAGAAACATACTCGCTTTAGACAGTAGAAATGCAATTGTATTGATTCCAGGATATATTACAGTATTGTACGACCCAACGTCTCATTAGAGGTAAAAAAGGTTTTCAAATTGTTGTGATATGTTACTAAAGTTCTTAAACTGTATGTTTTTATTGAAACAGGCCTTGGTGCGAATGGACCGTCACATACCATACGCACAACGCATGAGAAGAGTGCAGGAGGTCATCTCTGAGGTGAGTTAAAATCATTGAAACTAATAAGAATCATTAATATTCACATACTATACACTTATATGCTAATAGATACAGCGAAGGATTAACTTAAATTTTTAACGAAATTTTAGTCTTTATAGCAGAAAAATCAATGGAAAAAATTGCCTAACATAAACAAACGTTCGTTTAAAAAAGTGTAATGACTATTAAATAAATGTTGAGACTTGTCATTGATTGAAAATGAAACAAACGGGGATATAGAAAGATAATTTAATATTCGATATATTTATTCTTTATTATTTGAATTTACATCAATTTTAAGTATGTGATTTTACCCATCTGTTCTTTCGTAGTTGGCATTATCGAAATGCCAGAACACAGTGATCGGCATCCCGGGGAGACTGAAGGGGATATCTGGTGGTGAAATGAAAAGGCTGTCCTTTGCCAGTGAAGTGCTCACCGACCCACCGCTCATGTTCTGTGACGAGCCCACATCAGGATTGGACTCTTTTATGGCTCAAAACGTTATACAGGTTTGTATATACAGTATGCAGCGTTAATACTAGAGGTTCTTTGAAATGTGTCACAAAGAAGATGTAGTTACAACAAGTAAAAACTGCAAAGATAATAAAATAAACAAACAAAATTTAACGACGTTTGTAAAAAAACCATCATCAACTAATGGACTCTTGAATCGTATTATTAAATTTAATAAAAATAATGAAATTTGAATGAAAAACCAAAGACATGAAACAGTATAATATCATCATATTTTCACTGTAGGTACTAAAAGGTCTAGCACAAAAAGGCAAGACGGTAGTATGCACCATTCACCAACCTTCGTCAGAACTGTACGCCATGTTTGACAAGCTGCTAATCATGGCCGATGGAAGAGTTGCATTCCTCGGCTCACCTGATCAAGCCACTGAATTCTTCAAAGAGTAAGTATTTAATGATATTACACTCCTTGTTTCAAAATAATTCCTCCCTTGTTCATCAACCATCAATATCATCTTCGTGTCAATTTTTAGAGTTATATAATTTCATTTGTTCTGCAATATATTTAAATCAAGTATGGTTATGGAATCTGTCAATTTATTTAGGTTAGGTGCAGCATGTCCTGCCAATTACAATCCTGCGGACCACTTCATCCAGTTGTTGGCTGGAGTGCCAGGGAGGGAGGAGGCGACTCGCCATACTATTGACACAGTGTGTACCGCATTTGCAAGATCTGAAATTGGCTGTAAGATCGCTGCTGAGGCAGAGAACGCTTTGTATAATGAGGTAAGTGTGGCTTCTCGTATCTTTATGACAAAAGCTCAATCATGGTTTTCAATGATGCTGTCGGTTGTCTGTGTCCTGGGGATTCTATAATATCGGGTTTGAAACGAAATTAAAAAAATAGTACATATTAAATGGATAAATTGAGTAGAAAAGGAGTTTAAAAGAAAATAAACATTCTTAAACAAACAGATTTTAAATATTATTTTAAGCACCATAGGCACCTATACCTTATGAGTTACTGTATCCTCTTCATAACTTTTCTCGTAGCGCAAGATATCAGGAGGCTGGATAGACGCGCCTTGGAGTGCGTCAACTGTGAGGGCACATCGCTCGCCCTACAAGGCTTCGTGGTGTGCGCAGTTCCGGGCCGTATTATGGCGGTCCTGGCTCTCTGTTACTAAAGAACCTATGCTCATCAAAGTGCGCTTCCTTCAGACTATCGTGAGTATATTTGACATTTATAACATTCTTATTGACCGAGATTAGAAACTTCTGATACAGTTCTTTGAGAATATTTATAGAGTAACAATTCATATCTACATCTGTATATGCTATGTATACGAGACCAATTTATAACATAGTGTGGGGCTAGAAATATATGTGTTAGTGTTAGCTACTAATTGAGATTATGAAATATTGTTATTCTCTTTCTTTCCATAGATACCTGGTTTCATTAGTAAGATTAGCATCTCAATGAGTCAATATCGGTTTACAGATGGTGTCTATTCTGATCGGCGTGATCTACTTCGGGCAGCACCTCGACCAAGACGGCGTAATGAACATCAACGGAGCCATCTTCATGTTCCTCACCAACATGACCTTCCAGAACATCTTCGCTGTTATTAACGTGAGTTATTTTGATACCTTATGAAAATTTTCTAAGTCCTTTAAGCATATAATCGCTACTACCAGGTCTAAGGTCTACTTAAGTATGTACTGTGCGATCTAGAGTTGTCGGGTTCGATTCCAGGGTTGGAAAAATGTTATTGGGTCTTTATTTTAAAGTAATTATTCCAGCTAAGCCCAGGCTCTATACCTCTTTAAATTATATTTTAAAATATTTCTCACCACGCATATAGCCTATACTCCAACAATGTTCATCCATCCAGCCCACTTTTCTATTTTCAAAAATTTAGGGTTGATAATTATTACTACGTTACAAAAGCTAATAGTGAAAACAGAGCTGCCCTTAATTCCATCGGCTCTTACTTGTATAATTACTATCCGATACAATCCGATTTGAAACCAAACACCAAGGCAACTTCTCGAGTGACTAAAAAATTAACTAGAACGGAAATAAATAGGGTGGAATGTTCGGTTACAGCCTACTGTATCAATAACGTATTGCGGTGCATTGAACTGGGTCAGACGTTGCGTATGTAGGGTTGTGTGGTCGCGGAGACCAATCGGTAGCATGAGCATTGGTACTAGATGATTGTTACCTTGTGCTGTTTCGACATGAGGCCCTTTTTGCTTATTGAGGTCCGTCATAGGTGTTTTAATAAGGTAATTGGGCTATATTGCGCAAGCGATGGTTGTAATGATTAATTAATAAATGGCAATGATTATATTTTTATATATTAATGAAAATAACTCACAATTAAATTCATTAATCTTTGACTCGAAATTGATATTTTTGAATAATAATATGAACTTGTAACTCGGATATGCGTAGGTGGATCATGATGTGGATGTTGAATATTTTATCACTAGGTAATCGCAACAATATTGCCTGGTTTTGAGTGTCGAATATACTTATTTGATTGACATAGTGATAAAGCTCGGGTTGGTAATTTATGGGGTAGAGAAGATAGCCCGTCAATTTCGCCAATCCACACTCGGCCATCCCTCTCAGTTGTAGAGGAGGCCCGTGCTTAGCAGTGTGTCGTATATAAGTTGATGATAAACGCACAAAATTCGTTTGGTTTTGTCTCTATGCGCTTTATTGTTAGTCATGGAATGTGGCAGCGAGTCTGACGTGGTTTTCCAATTATACTCTGATACCGCCTTTTTCAAGTCGTCATTCTACAGTCTAAATTAAATACAGCATGACTATGATTTTTTATACCTAATAATAGATTATTTTTTCGGAATTGTAATTAAAAATGTATTTTTTCCTCAGGTCTTCTGTTCAGAGCTACCAATATTCATTCGAGAACACCATTCGGGGATGTATCGAGCCGACGTGTACTTCTTGTCGAAGACGTTAGCAGAGGCTCCGGTGTTCGCGACCATACCACTCGTCTTCACCACAATAGCCTACTACATGATAGGACTCAACCCTGAACCAAAGAGGTTCTTCATCGCTTCGGGACTGGCAGCTCTTATCACCAACGTCGCTACGTCATTTGGTAAGTGGTTTTCATGTGTATGGGTATTTTAGAGTGAATAATAATCAGGATTAAACTTATAAAGCTTTAAAGCGTAACGTGGACCCTAAGATAAAAAAAGAACACAAAATAATATTTAAACACAACTATCAATAGGAGACACAGTAGCTATATTGGATTAGGTATTGGTTTTTGCGTCACATATTTGTAGATAACGTTCAGGTTATAACAAAAAAAAAGCGGGACCAAAGTACGAGTGTAGAAATCGTGAGTCCTCCATATCACGAATCTTCCAAGAAAATTAATTATTTTATTAAAATAAAAAACAAACGTATCTACGTACGATATCCATTACCAATTATTATGTAGTGTGTAAAATAAAAGCTTATCGAGTTTTCCTGCCTTAATGTGATGCTTTTATTAATGTCCGAATAAACTGAGTCTTCTGATTTCCAACTTGATTGTCAATTAATGATATCATACTGAACTGCAAGGAATAAGGTGGACCTAAGGAATAAAAAAAATATTCTCTAGAATTTTTTCTTAGGTCCCCTTATTCCTTAGGTGCAATTTGATGTAGCCTAAATTAATCAGAGGAAAAGTATTTTATTTTAAGGAGGCATTTATCTATAAAACCATTCTATTTAAAAAAAAAAAATAACACAAAAACCAAAAGCAGTTTAAAATTAATGCCATTAAATAAAAAAAAATATTATACACACATATTAAGACTGATCAAAAATAGAATGGCGAAGTTAAAAGTAGCATATAATTACAGAGTCTTAAAAAAACTCAGTATCGCTATTTTTATGTTACAGTGGGCGTTTATGGACATGAGTCACGCCCAGATTCGCAAACTCTGTTTGAATTTTGCTTAAGAATAATAATATAAAAACTATGTTAGATAAGCTACATAAGTCCATCTAAGAAAGGAGAGGAATATTAATAATAATCGAGGGATTTTGTGTAAGCACCGCCCAAAATGTTTATTTTATGTATGAAAATTTGCAAAAATATGGATGGTGGTGGTTTAATAGAATCTGTTGTTTATTGAATTTTAGGCATCTTGTTCTTGTAATACTAAGTACTCTGACACCGAGATAATCGACCGAATCATTAAAAATAAATGATTAATTAGTAACTATTGACTATATCTCTTAACTAGCAACCCGCACCGGCTTCGCACGGGTGCAATGTTGATATTTAATGGATGTTATCATACATATAAACCTTCCTCTTCAATCACTCTATCTATTAAAAAAAACCGCATCAAAATCCGTTGCGTAGTTTCAAAGATTTAAGCATACAAAGGGACATAGGGACAGAGAAAGCGACTTTGTTTTATACTATGTAGTGATGGGTTGAGTGAGATAGCCGATTGTTTAACAAAAAATAAGTTTTCATTTTGATACGTAAGTCCTGCGTTTAAATCGTTGTTAAATTTGTAATCAATATTGTGTCATAACTAATACTTACTCCAAATTAATTCGAATGTAACGACCGATATACTAGACATTTCGTAACATAATGAAATTGTTTCGAATCGTTTTTTAATGCTTCTATAATTATGTAGTTAGCATCAAAATTCCTACGGTTTTTATATACGGGAAACCGGTTGCTTGTTGCGTCATGATAGAGCGGTTATAAGTTCATGGTGGGTTTTGACGACCGTTCCCGAATTGGAGTTTAGGGTTCCATCAGTCAAATATTAAATGACCTAAATACACTTGGAAAATAAATATATTTTCAGTATTTTTCAATGAATCGGAATAACTTGCCTGAGAATAATGATTCTTCGATCAATTCTTCTTTACGTACAATCAATTTCCACCAAGTGCGGTCATTTGCGGAGTGGACCGCACAGTGTATGTTCCTACCCACTTACTCATATTAGGCGCCCTGGGAACGCCTGCCGTTCATTTTGCTCAGGTTTTTTTGTTTTTCCACAAGGACCCTAACGAAACAAATGATTCGTTGGAAGGAAAATGTCAAAAAGCTATACAAATTACCTTAATCGAAAAGGTAGTTTATGAGATATACCCACTAAAAACCGATGTGATCTGTTAAGATAAGAGTTTGTGTCATTTTTTAGTTTCTATTTATTTTATATCATCAAGTAGGTGCTGATGCCAATGAACTCCTTTTTAAATGACTTTTTGTATCGCAAAAATACAAAACGAACATAAATTTGTATTCGAAACAAAAGAGTGTCAGTTATTTCACCTTGTCTTGATTGTCTTGATAAATCAATTCAGAAATTATTTGACAGTATGTGTCAAACAAAACAACTTTTGACCTTTACTTTATCAGATTTTATTTAGACACTACTTTAGAACAAAAACGTGCTTATTGCATTACTTTCGTAAAGCGCATTTTAGTATTAAAGCTTGTTCATAAATACGGAACTCATCGAATAATACTTACATTTACACATGGCTATTATTTTTTACGCAGCAACAATTTTTGATATAGACATCATGATAAGTAACAAGCTAATATATTTTTTAAACTATAATATAAATACCCACGCCTGAATGTCCGAAGGCGTATCTTTTTTATTACAATAACATTTTTAACTCTAACATTGCGAGTTTAGTAATGTTTTAGCCATATTTCAGATTCAATGTTGAGCATGTTCCAATACAATAATAATAGAATGTGTTTATATTTTGTACGAGTTACTTTTAAACATACCTATATCAATAGCTACCGTGTGGGATAAGGTCTTTCCTTTGAATCCAGTATTGGACTCTCAATGAATCTAATTTCTTCCTCGGTTTCGCCCTCACCCACTGTCAGTGTAAATATTAAGATAACAAACTTATCAACACATCATTCGGAAAGTCGGATTATTTCCCAGAGTAGCTCATTTGTATGTAAATAGCTAGTTGTATTTTATTTATAAAAAGGTTTAACATAGTTTCTACCAAACTGGTATGTTGGGCCCACTTTTTATTACTTTTGCATATTTATTATGGGAGACCTGTTTATTTACATAAGGTACGAGAGTTGGTTAGGTGGGCGGAGTTTTGGGCTGTTCTATGACATTGGATGTCTGTGAAAAAAGTTTATTTAACTCAGTATGACTTTGTCCGGATGCAATATCATTGACTATGTGTAAATGAACGTTTAGACGTGGAAACGTCAAACTAACCCTATTACTTACTGTATGATCAGTATACGAACAAGGATTAGCAATAGCGCTATTGGTGATGGAATACGCAGATACTTCTATGACAAAGCTAAGTAAATTTGAGAAAGGGGTGTAGAAATCTAAGCAAACTATGAGAAGTAGATCAAGCACACACAGAAGTATTGCACTTCACAACCACAAGCTGATATCAACATTGTTAACGCGGTAAAAGTAAAGCGTAACCGAGATACATGCGGTTAAACACTTTTACACAATATCTAACGGAAAATAAATTTCTCGAGACCACAACATCTCGAGTGACAGTAACTTTACGCCAGCCATGTGTGAAGTTTCAAAAGTCTGATTTACATAAACAAAAAAGCAGCCTGGGGCCCTTTGAATCTTATAGAACCGGAATTGTCACATTCTATCGGTTCGAGTGATCGAGTTTTTTCTAAGATACAAAAACTATGGGATACTAATTATACTGATTTTGATTTGGGAAAGTTGAATGGCTTGAAACGTGTTTGTCGGTATAATCTTATTTACTTTACTAATTGATATGTCGCTGAGAGTAGAAAGAAATAAGGCCTTTGGTACCCTAAAAATATACGGCCGGATATCATTACTTATTACATCCGCTTTCTTTTAACATACATTGTCGTAATTAAGACGCGTAAAAACAGAACCTGTTGAACCCTCTTCCTTTGATAGCATAGATGCAGAACTATAAATATTCTAGAACCAAAGGATAATGCGGTACATATTCGGTAAATATTCTAGAACCAAAAGATAATGAGGCCTATGTCCAGCAGTGAACGTCCTTTGGTTGATGATGATAATGAGACGATAGTATTATAGGAAAACTCCCATGCTGTAGTAACTGTTTTTCCAAGCAAATATATTTTGAATTCTTTTTTATCATTTAAGTTTACGAATAAGAAATTGGCTATGATATATTATAGGTTAGCTAGACGTCATCATAAGGGCAGCTGGATATATCTCCCAACAGATGCCTTTTTGTTTCTAACCGTTGTCAATCTTTAGCTGGCTGGAATATAGTTAGAAGTCATTAATGATTCCCTTCTGTGCAGGTTATCTCATATCGTGTGCGAGCAGCAGTGTCAGCATGGCAGCTTCAGTTGGACCGCCTGTCATCATCCCCTTCATGTTGTTCGGTGGATTCTTCCTTAACTCAGGGTAAGGCCTATTTTGAATAGGAAGACTTTTGTTATTAAAAACTTTATTTTTGATTTTAAGACATTTGCTATACCGTCAATAGGTGTTATAGAATTTGAAATAAATGTGGCACTGTTTTAGACATTTAAAATTTCAAACACATTGACATCTTAAAAGAGGAAGTCATTAATTTTTTAACCGGCTATATTACTAGATGATTTTTTTCTTTAGGTCTGTGCCACCTTACCTCAGCTGGATTGCGTACTTGTCGTGGTTCCACTACGGCAATGAGGCTCTGTTGGTGAACCAGTGGTCTGGCGTGGAGACCATCGCTTGCACTCGGGAGAACTTCACCTGTCCTGCATCAGGACAAGTTGTTCTCGACACCCTCAGTTTCTCGCAGGTGAGAATTCTAGATATGCATAATTCGATTCGTTGCTAAGAACCTCAAAATTGTCAATACTAATGTGCAAAAAGTGAATAAAAATTTATGTACTCTTCCATTACTGGAGATAGACTTTTACTTTTTAGACTTAGTAATTACTAATAGTCAGTGTTCTGCCAATGGGTTTGGAGTCTTTCATATGTATATTAAAAAATGGTAAAGCTCAACAGGTCAGGACAGTAGTTTAGTGGCAGTGGAACAATTAGGCGATTTAAGTATTCTTCTTCACTGTATGGCAAAATGCTGCTATTGAGGTTCTCCTCCTCAAAACGCCTGATAACTCCAATCTGAAGTGTTTCCAAACAATTTTACAACATTTGTATAACAATTAATTTTATTTTCAGGACGATTTCACAATGGATGTAGTAAATATGGTGTTGCTATTCATCGGCTTCAGACTACTCGCCTATCTGGCTCTTCTTTGGCGCACGCGCAGGGCTAAGTAATAACGAGGAAGGACGGAAATATAAATAATTTATGCCATTAATGTAAGCATGTTATAATAGAATAATTTTAAGCAAGCGTTATGCAGTTTATTAATGTACTTTGATTTATTTATTCATCAAAGTTGTATTGGCTTGTTAGACACCATTGAATTTTATTTAATGACCATCTGGTTGTAAATTTTGTTTAGAAAGCTTTTTATGAGTTTTCAAGCCACATCAAATTAATTCAATGGTAAAATCGAATGTATGTCAATGTTTTTTAATACTTGACAACACTGACCGGGAGGTATATAGAGTTCCTGTAATAAAAGCGGGAATTATAGTAATACATTCTCGTACAAATTTCAGATTTCTTTCACGCATTCGTTATTGTTCAATGTTGCTACGTAATGTAAATAATTTAAGTGAAAATATTCATAAGTTTAGTTATTAAAAAGAAAAATGTTTGTTTTGAATAATCCTTCGCTCGATAATTATAAACATATAAAACCTTGTATTAGAATTTATATTATGTTGTTCGGAAATATCTCTCGAATGTTTTAAAATTTTATGGTCTATAACTATCTGTCGATTTTTTACGAAAAGATTTTTGAATAATTTTATTTTATAGCTTATTTGTTTGTTTTACATTACCTTGGATCTATTATAAATGTGTAGATGGCGAATTTATGTAATCATGAAATTAAGTGCCACGAGTAGAATAGATTTTTTGTAATCAAAGTTAATAAAATAAAATATTTGAAGATCTATATGTAAATTGATTTTATTTAAAGTTTTTCAAATATATTACAACTATTCAAGATATATTCTTTAAGTTTGTGTAAAATATATAATAAATTGTGTAATTAAGAAACTGATCGAAGTTGTTTTATTTTAATCACATGGGCAAATAATCTTTATAAGCAAAATGACACATATTTATGAAATTTATTTTATGAAAAGTCTATCAACTAGTAATATTTTTGGTTGGAGTCAGGAATAAATTAATACATTATTATTAAATAAAAGTTGTTTAAAAATCATATTACATATCACTATATAAAGGGAAATGGACCGTTATTTGTATCGGGATGAGTTTTTTCGCTTGTCTGTCACCTATTTATTCTACTACGATTACATTTGACCCATGATAAAAATTTCAAACAAAAATGAAGAGCTAGTTTTGAAATTACACGCTATTACCAAGAAGCAGCCTTGTTTAACCTATGATAGTCTAATCGTAGGTTCGGCACGCTCGGCAAGCTGACATTTAGTTTCCAGTCTTATTCAACTGTACTTTGTATACTTATTTATCACGAGGAGCAACGAAGTCAATCTTCAGTAAGAAAAAAGAAGTGCAACATAGAAAACCCAAGCATAATTGATAAAGTTTTTTCTCATGATTAAAATACAATAAAAATGAATATAAATCAGATAACATCCAAATCATAGAACCGGCTAGTCGAATAGGGTCATGGTGTTAATGTCCGCATGACGCAGCAAGGGCATAGATGAAGGGCAAACATTTCTTGTCATAATTTACTAATAATAATTTAGATAAAATGTAAGTGGTTTCATCTTTTATTTATACTATTTGGGCTTGACACATAAGTCCTTAGATTACAAAATACGAGAATACTTTAAAAAAGATTTCATAGTTCGTTTGTTACATGTTTTGCTTTGTAGCAGAAAGCTTCAATAATGTGAGAGCTTTGTACTAGAAATTAAAAAAAACGATTTACGGTCCACAATTGTTTTTTTAAAGTAAAAAATATAATGCTGGTAGATCGAAGTATCTATATTTAATTGCAATCTGTCATGGGTAGAGTTTGGCGTTACCTAGCTGATTTGGTATTAAATATGTCGTAAAAAAGTGTGTACTACAGTCTGAAACCAACATGTGCATGGTAATGAGGTCATAAATAAAGGCTCTGGTTTGGGGTTAAAAGAAAACAGCCAGGGACGAAAACATCTTAAACTTATGTAGTTTCCTCGCAAAATTTCCTTATCAGTTTTCCTTTCTCAAAATTAACAGTAATCTATAGTAATAAAGACAAAATATAATTCATATTAGATATATAAATTGACTGAATAGGCAGTATGTGTTATGGATATAAAATCTTATCTTAGAATTATCTATTAACTTCTACAGATACTGTAATTTTTTTAGCCATAATCAAACAGAAATCCAACTAGTTTGACCAGACCTATGCGAAATATGGAATGAAAAAAATATTTTACGTGTGGTTAGTTTATTTGTCAAGATATCCGGTTTAGTCACGAGTCAGTCAGCCGTTCTAGTTAGTATCATGGCGGTTTTATGTTAATCAAAATATTATAAAAACAATATGCTTAAATAGTTTATTTTTGATTATTGTGTTAAATACTAGTCATCCCTAGGATTTTTAATGCGTGATGGCTCAGTAAAGCGCGCTTAAATCTATCAATCTGTACAAGAATATATACCACCGTATTTTGGAATCTTTGGTCCAATTATAGAAAAAATAAGTGACATATAGCGATCTATCGATATTGAAGTACTCTATGGAGTCTTATTAAAGTTACTAAAGACTGTTAACTAATATAATAATACCGCAATATTAAATACCGCTCCCACCCTCCTTATGAATATTGTCTCCCCACATGGCCAGAGGGCGAAAAACTTATATAAAAACATAATGAAAAGGTTTTTAAAAATATTTTTTCTTTTATTTTATTTATCTCTTTAATATTAACTGTCAATGTGTTTATACTCACTGCAGATCAATAACCCGTCTTAGTTTTCGATCATAGTCTGCTAACAGTTTAAACTGTAAACTGTACACCACAAAAAGAATATCATCATCATCATCAACAGCCTTTAATTCGTCCACTGCTGGACATAGGCCTCTCCCATGGCACGCCACTGGGCTCGATCTTCGGCCCTCCTCATCCAACCGCTGCCAGCTACCAAAAAGAATATGGCCGGCGTTATTTAATAATAATTGGCAGGAACCATAAAATTTGCAAGACATGCCAATCAGACTGTGATAAGAATCTTAAATTTTTAATAATGATGACAAAACCCAACCATCATGAAACTTGTTCTTTGCCTGACCGTCAAAAACTTGAAAATAACCTATTAAAGGTTTTCTTAACATTTGTGGTTAGAAGACATAAGAGTAGATTACTGTCAGCGACTAGACATATTCTTTAATAGGGTGTCCACGTTAATTATCGTAATTAACCAATAATCTTTAAATATGCGTTGGAATATTAAATTTCTTCCGACAAATATTAGGTACCTCAATTTTTTTAAATCCTTCGAATGCACAAAAGAGCGAATGAAAAAGCTTCTCTTGCCTTCAATATAACATAAGGAAGTCGTACATTTTAGTTTGAATGTTGACATAAACAAATGCTTCGAGACAGTATTTAATTTAAAAGTCGAACGGGAGTTACAGTCAGTCATTAATTTCATTAATTAACAGGTTCAATAAATTAAAAAATATGTATATGTTGATATTTAAATATTTATAAATTGATATTTACGAATTTAATATATGTATCAGTTTTGAAAAGCAAAAAACCGACAACCAGTTTGCATATTAATTAAGTTTTGAGATTTAGAATTGATAGAAGTTATTGCATTTTTAAAATGTATTCCATTAAACACATTAAGCGATGGACGTCCCACACAAAATGTGCTAAGCGCGGTGTCCACTTCTTCACTTGTCTGTTTCGCCAGCCGTCCGGTTGATATTTTTGTTACTCGTTGTTTATACTCATAATAAAAAAATCGCCAATGAGATATCGAAGAGTCCCTATAAATAAAATAACTAAAGATATATTTTTACTAAACATTACTACTATAAGTTAAGGGGTGAGCCTGAGAAAAACCTTATGGAGAATTGGAATCTTAGCAAGCGCTTTTCTTCTACCATTATCTTCCTTGGCGTGAATAGGTTAATGGGGGGACAGCGTGAGTTTTTGTTATGGACCATCGCAGACGTGACGTCTCATGCCTTCAAAAAGCTGATTTTACCTTCTTTCCAGAACTCTGAAATCAGCTTTCTTTTCTTAAGAATAGGTAAAATTGATTTAAGTATAGCCAAATCAATTTATTCTGGTAGTGTTATTATTATTTATGAATGTTTCGAATCTTAAATATAATTATGAAATAATATAAATCGAACCAACATATTTAAATATTTTTGAAATTAATTTTAAACGTTATTAATACTATGCAGTATTTCGCAGTTTATATTTGGATAAAAATTTGCAAACCGGTTTCTGATGATTATATTTCCTTAAAATTCTGTTTTATCTTAGAAATCGTTCTAAAACAAATAATAAAAAAATATTTACATTTGTTTTTTTATATTTTGTAGATATCGACGTTTTGATTTTTATTCATTATCATTGTCAGTCTTCATCAGTATACGTCCCACTGCTGGGCATGGGCCTCCCTCTCAACTAAGACTTAACTTTTAATTAGCGATGACTGACTTTAAGAAATTCCTAAGAACTTTTAAATGTTTGGGTTTCATGACGATGTTATCTTTCACCGTTAAAGTAAGTGATAAAATTCATTGTGAATCATAAATAACTTAAGAAACCAGAGGTGTGTTTTTGGGGCTTAAACCCCCGACAGCCATGATTCTCAACCGCGCACCTAAACCTCGAAGTGTTAATAAATTTAAAAAAATATATTTGTATCACCACAGCAAACCTTAGATTTTTACAGAAAATTTGTCTCTCTATAGCATATGCAAACTTAAAATTATTATTTTTTACTTCATTTCAGTCTGCATGCAATTTCTAAACCGCGATTACCTCTAGAAAACCTCCTTAGTAGGCTTGTGTTTCACACCTAGATATCGATTTCAAATTGTGTTTGTTCAATGATTTATCGTCACCCGTAAAGATATCAATAATATTCACTTTTTACTAGAGTAGAAAAATAAAATCCTAGCAATATATTATTTTAGTCTTTTTTATTTTGCCTTAAAACTAAAACTATTGAAATTATTGTATCCATTTCATTTATTCGTTCGTTGACTGTGTATTGCGAGCTTGTGGTCGAGGATTCGAATCCCGGGTTGGGCAAAGTGTACTTGAGGTTTTCTATCGAATTTGGTATTTGTATTAGATTTCAAGTAGTTACCATATCTTTTTTACTCAGTTATTGAAGTATATTTCGCGATCAACATATAAGACAGTGTTTATTATACCAAGCAGGTCTTGTGTTTAACACAATTTCTAGACGTCAATATTGATGGATTTAGTACGGATTAATGACATTCGTAGATAAAATATGTTTAAAATGTCAAATTTACTGAAGTGACCTGACAAAAGCGAAAACTCATCACTAACTCAAAACCACGTTTTATATTTTATGACAATGAATAAATGAATTCAAGTCGAGTCGCATTTCAATATTGAGAACGATTCTTATAATACAGTCTTCATCAGTGTCAAATCCTCATGCATTCTTAATCACGATCAAATTTCCGAGGAAGGATCCTTGAGCGACATTCCACAGTTCCATCTCGCTCACACCCTCAATTTATTGCGGTCAAGACACGGATAGACCAAAATTAGCCAACGCGGAAGTAAGTCTATCCGCAGACGGTGTCGCGTAACTACAATATACATTACATGAAAACCGAAGCCTCACAATATCTCACGGCGCGTTTGGCCGCTAATAGTGTAATTTGGGTTAAAGCTTCCGGCGATCGGCGGACCGTGCGGGATTGGCCTGACGTGTGGGGGTTATCCAATTTGACTAGGGTTCAAGATCATGTGACGGGGAGGTTGTTGAACTGGCAACGTGGATTGGGGAAATCAATCCTCTTTTAATAAGCACTTGGGTGTTAGTGGTTACTATGCAATAGTTTTACTAATCAAAAAATTCTATTTAGTTTGGTTTCTGATAAAATTCTCATTTCTTATCTTCATGTTGCAAATAGACCAAACGTTGGGAATATTTCCAGATTATAAAGATTTTCTTAGTCCTCGATAACGGTTTCTCTAACTGAATATTAAAACTGGATTTTTGTAAATCGCACGTTGCATTGTGAAATTATTCATTTGACTATTATATTATCATGAATCACTCAATGCTATCCGCTAAATTGTACTTGTCAATACAAAAAAAAGCATTTGGTTATTATTCTACATTATTCTAGATTGTTTTAAAATCGAATATATTAGGCCATTAAATACAAAAAATCAAAGACTCATTACTCAATGTTGATGTTTGAAACCAGTCGTAATCGGCCGACACATTAAAATTCCTGTCAGTTTTTTGTTTATCATTACAGTACGCGCCGAGATCTTACAAGATAAATAACCATAGATTTTAGTAATTTCTGGAAGCTGTACCACGTTATTTCGTCATCACTTACTTTATCAATAAATTTCAAGATACACAAAATTAGAGAAGAACTTATGATAAAATACGTATTTTCTGTCGTGATAAACAGCACATCTGCAAGTTTTTAGGAATTTCATAGGTGTGTAGTCCGCCAACCCTGGCTATTAAAAATGTATCTGTTTTTTTTTCATTATCAAAAATTTTCCAAAAAAAGTTGCAAAACCACAGAATACCTTATCAATTTTAGAAATCTTAATCTCGTGCTAACATAAAGTCTATGAATATATGAATATGTCCATATATTTTACAGCTATTTATGTTTATTAATACCGTCATCGTTATTTGATACTTATATGTTTGTAAAATATAAATATATGTTTATAGTAACTTCGTCCAATTGATACTCACAGTTTATAAATCGTTTCAATGCGCTATTGACAAAAAATATGAAGTCTCGGAATGGTAGGGGAATGATTTTAGTTGTTTAGTTTCTGTCGTCTCTTCGTTTTCCGACCGGATCATCCAAAAGGTTTTATATGTATATTATTTTTCCACTATTTTCTACTTAATTTCTACCTATATTCCACTTTCATTATATTTATTCCTTATCTGAAATCTAAAAAAAAATTTTGAATCAATTTCTCGATTTCAAAATATTAAGTATTTTGAAACAAAATGAGTTCTAAATTAAGCAAGTTATTAGCATTACAGCGCTTACAGGGCCTTATGAATAATATATTTTTGACGTCAAAAATACTGATACCTTGAATGTCCAGGCAGGCATTTAAATCCAGTCATGACATTTTGATACGAATGTGAAGGTCATACTATATTTTATTTATGCAATCTCTTACTTTTGATAAACATTTTTCTAAATAATTCTAGTCGCTTTGACGTCAAGTATAAATTATAATTCGCTAATACGGCGCACGTAGCTTTGTTATCTTCTTTTTCCACGCACCGCTCTTATTTCACTCTTTGTATCATTGCTTCCAACTTGAGTATTTTAAGCACTTCTGTGGTCCTTTATGAGTGACGGCAAATGACGACAGATGCTTGAACCTCCGTTTAGACAAAACCGTCCTTACACTATTATCTTTATGAAAATTGACACTTTGCAAGTAAAAGAGTTTCTGGCTTATTGCCGACATTGGCCAGGCAAGAACAACCAACAAATATTTTTTTTTAGTCCACTTGATCAAGCACTTTTGTTACACATTTGATTGATCCCGAAAGCATAAAATTCGCAAGAGCCTCTATCGTGGAGTTAACACCTTGTGTACTAAGGGATACTGATAAATAATAAGTTGGATAATATTATCTTTATCATAAACATCAGTCACAAGTCGCACTATTGAACAAAAGTGTCCCCCATAGATTACTAGGCAAACTTGATAGAAGCGGCAGGTATTTTAGACTAATATATTTTCCATTGCTAATTCACGTGTCAAATCATCTGTTAAACAAGTTGTAAATGTGCAAATTTACATTTCATGATGTTTTTTACGTATTTTTTCGGATGTAATTAGAAAAAGTTATAAGTTTATTTCTTGACTGGCCAGAGATATTAATATCTGCAATAGTACTGTTTGGTTTGGAGAAAAATTATATTTAAATTAATTATACCATTTCCTAGGTCTTGAACTACAAAAACGGCTTGATATTATTATTTTTATAACATGAATGACAGTTTTTGTGACAGACGTACTCGACTGCTTAATTATTCCTATTCTAAAATGTACGAGTTTTAAGTCTAACAAATTGAAGAACCATAGTCTCCGTCTCCTAATCTAATATGTATATTTGTTATGTTCAGGGACTAGACTATTGCACTTTGCGATTTAGATTATGCTCTCTCTCTCTCTCTAAAATAAACACATGAGATTATGCTTATTATTAGCTAGAACTAGTTTAAAATTTATCCGTTTGATTTAATTTTAACATGTTGTTAACATATGGTAAAATAAAGTTAAAATGTCTTTTAAAAGATGTAACATCAAATTTGCAATTTACATTTCGAGACTGTGATATGACAAAGTAATAAAATTAATTGAATTGAATAAATATATATTAAATTAACAGTATTGTAAAAATAACGTGCTAAAAATTCCTTGAATTTCTGCAGTTCAATGTTATAAATGCGAGAGTATCCTCAATCTTAAATGTAGTTTTGCTATTATTTAATACATTTGGTACGGTGTATAAAGAATTTCTTTATTAATTTATTGTTGCGCAAAACGTTCTTGAGTTAGCCTAGTATTAAATTCTCGATTGAGTCTGGGGACTTGACCGTAGAAAGGCGATTGGCTCGTTACTTATTACGTGGGAATTTTACATACCTGGCGAAGTGTAAGTGCAGAAATGTACTTCTGTCTGTCCCTTCAGAGAATACAGGCCACGCTTTTATGTTAGTAGGCTATATTTGTGTGTTATGTTTTTATTCCCATAGTAAAGATGTGCCTGGGTGCTTGTTACATATCACCATCAGGCCGAAGCGATTCACTTCGGCATAATACTTTTTTAAAAGAGTCTAGTATATTTATTCAGGCGAATATCTAAATAAAAAATGAATGTAGAATTGAGTGCGTTATATTTATCATGAATTTTATTTTAAACATTTCTATAGGAAAAATGTTTTATTAATTTTTCTTACTCTTTCGGTGTCAAAAGACGCACGTGGGATGTTCCGCTAAATAGTTATTGACTTATTCATTGGCGCCAAATTACCATAGATTTATGTTAAATTATTGCAACTGACTTTAAGAATCTTTAAAATCTGTGTCACTAAGATAACACAGGCCAGAAATATGCTAATCGGATCTATTACAGTTTCAAATACTATTTTCGTTTTAGAAAAGTGCTAAAAATAACGGTGAGGGTTATTTTTGTATTTTATAAATAAATCAAGTGAGCAATCTTGTAACTTGTGAAAACGAGGTTTATCGTAAATGTATTTTAAATTTAGATTGCGTTGCAGCTACTCAAAATTCTTAAGAGGAAGGTTGTCGGGGTTGAGAATTTGTTGAACTGCAATGTTTTGTTTCACGATTTAATAAAAAAAACTGCTGGAAAAGCATTTTTACTTATATATTTTAAAGAAAATACATTTTTACATTTTTTTTATTGAACGGAAATATTGTAATATATCCGTTCCTTCCATCGACTCCAAAGCTCTGTCGATCCAACAGGCGGCCATAGGTTCTCTTGAGAATGTTAGTGTATTTAAAACATTCATACATTCTCAGCCTATCGCCGTTTACTGCTGAACAAAAGCCCTAAGTAGGCGCCAACGAACCTGGGCTTGAGCAGTCCTCATCCATCCACTATCTCAAGTCGTCGCACCATCGGGCTGCAGGACGTCCCTCACTACTTCTACTATAATATTACCTAGATTTTTAACTGATTACTATAATACAATTTCTGATACATCTCTCAAGAACCAGTTTACGTTGTAAATACGTGAATACATAAAGTTTGTTCCGGCGAGGCCAAGCGTATTATGTGTGCCGACAACAAAAAAACAATGAGTTATGAACACAATTTATATGAATTAATTAATGTAAAACAATTTAATTTCGTAATATTATCTACATTGCGATATTACGTTTGTTTTTACTTGCAAATGCAGAGTGAATTGGTGAGTTCATCGGGTCAACATTTCTTTCGAAGCTGATAAGACTAACTTTTGAATGTCGAAATAGACTGCTGGAGGTATTTGAGGAAGTTGTTTTTTAAGAATCCAATATTTTTAAGGACAATTTTTTAAGACTTATGAATCACATGTAATATGTACCTAATATTATAAACTAAGCTTTACTTTAGACGAAACAGGAAATTTTGTATTTCATGTTTGATGTTACAAAACGAAAATTCCAAAATGTCTTCGAGGGCGCATTCAAGTCGGCGTTTACTATGAAAATCCGGTTCTTTTCCGTCTGAATTATCACTCACATCACAAAACTAAATCGTGAGTAATGGGCCGTCTCAAATAGTTAAAAGCATTAACGCTTTGAAACTAAAACCAGCTTTCGTTTGATAGCTCTATATAAGATTGACAAGGGCCGAGATAACACGTGGATTACTTTAAAATGTTTAACATTTATTTGAGACTCTATGGCGGGTTATACTACATATTTAGCGCGGTCTTTGATTAACTGAATTCAATGAATAAAGCAATTTCTACGATTTTTCGAAGATTTTCTATCATAGGTGAATTCTTTTAATTGCTTTACTTTCTTTCAAAATTAATTATAATGGTTATTTCTAAATGTTACCGTTGTATGGTAGTGTTGTTATTAGTTGAAAATGTTATTGTGTACATTTATTAAAATTATTAGATTTAAGCAAAAATAGTATAGTATGTTTCCAAAAAGGATAAATAAATATTAGACTTATGTTTTTTCAGTTTTCCGTTCGTAAGTATTTTGTAACCGTTACGTCATATGAGGCCCTGATATTCTCAATATCTACAAGAGTTGCTTAATTTGAATAAATAATTAAAATAATATTTTAATATTCCAAATTAGTTGAGACCTCTAAAAAGTGTAAAACAAACATCGTTATTTGTATATCAAAGGCAAACATGACAATCAGTCGTGTTGTCTACTACAAATATTGTTTTTATTTACATTCTTCTAATTTGGTTTAAAAAGTGTCTTCTATTGTCCTCCTGTGTCCTACCAAGTTTACTATTTCACAATCAACAGACTGTACAAAAATACAGTTGTCTCTTTCTAACCGCGAATGCCGTCTTTGTTTAACCCATAGAGTAATTTCAAAGTGACGACGCATTGCTAGTAGGCAGTCGCGTATACTGCAACGTAACAACGTTACGCACGATCGGTAAGATGACCGGCCGAACAATACCGAAGGAAGCGTTCCAAATTCAAATTTGAACTTTGATTGACTTTTTTATTTTTGAAAAAGGAATTGTGACGTTATGGGCAAAATGTCGGACGGGGCGGACACGAAAAGTGAATCTATGTCGTCGTCTAATAAAGCAACAATTTTTACGGACTCATCCAATGAATCTTATGTGAGTATCTTTGTATGTTTAAAGAGATCCATGTTTACCTCCTTTTTTTCATACTCTTGAAAGAATATTACAAACTAATGTTGAATAATTCGTATTTTAAGTGTTAAGTTTTTAGGTTGAAGCTAAATTAAGAGCACAGTTAGGAAGAAAATTGTTCACCTACAAAAATGTAAAAAAAAATTGTTTCCTATGTATGCAATAAATTATCCATTGATTTGATGTACATATGTTTTTTAAAAGTATTGCACAACTTTTGTTAATATCAACGTTTAACTATACATACCTTTAACTAGAAAATAGAAGTTACTGTAACAAATAGTCATATCAATGAACATAAAAAAATCATAAAATTATGTAAAAATAATAGACAAACAATAAAAACAAATAACTCTAATCTCAAAAAAAAACTTTTCAAGGCCATTTTTTCTTGTTAACTGTTTTGTAACTTTAGTGAATAAAAACTTAAAATCAAATGGCGGTATTCATTGTCAGACAAAAAAATGAGTCGAAAAGTAAAATGTGTTAAAAGTTTTATATTGCAAACAGTAACTGAAAATATAATATATTTGAAAAAGATTTCCAGTGTTATGAAATATGAAGTTTGATTTTTACATAGAATAATAGGTTTTTAAACTCAAATCGATCTAGCGGGGTGGCCCAGAAAAATTCAGGATCTGCTGGTGTTTTTTCTGTAGGGTCTGGTCTCGTCAACGGCAGAAGAATGAGACCTCAACAAATGGTTACTACCAATCTTTTAGAAGACCAAATAGGTATAGAATTGTCGTTGGTACAATATTCCGACTGGCTCGAATCTTTACGCCTGGATCCTTACAAAGTTCATAATATAAATATGTATAAAACCCACCACAGAAATCCATGCACACGCGATGTTGCTAGAATAGGATCAATTTACTGTATCACAAAAACAAGATGGGTACATAGACTGAAGGCCGTAGGTACCGTCTTATATTTTTAATGATCTTCTTTCCATAGAAAGCAAATATAATATCTACTGAAAAAGTTTAGATGTGTGATAACCAGTGATATAATCAAAATATATTGATTGATTATAATATGAAATAAATTAAATTGATAGACAGGTTTAGAAGCATTTGTTGTAAACGTAGTTTGAAGTAAGTTTGTAAAAATACTTAAATTTGGTAATAAAAGTAATCTGACAAACCTTTCCAAAATAATTGAGCTGAACGTATTCAAATCTAGTGCGAGAGAGATAACGATAAGTACTCACCACGCGCCAACTAACAAAGTTACAGAGTAGTTTGCCAACCCACGTGTTTCTTTCAAGCGTAAAGGAGTATCTTAGCAAGTCGGCATGAGTGTGGCGACAACAATTGGGAATCTGTAGCCACTTGATATACTGTTTGGATACAGTTTTTAATATTATGTGCGCTATTTTCTCTTTTATTAGCAAAATTCCAGAAATCTGTATGTAATGTTGATCATTTGCATCGCTATTTTTCGATTGTTTTGATACCACATCCCCTTAAAATATCCTAACTATCATCATCATCATCATCATCGTCAACAGCCTTTCTGACATCCAATGCTGGACATAGGCTGCTGGGAAATATGTTATTGCGTAACTTTTGTAAATCAAAACATAAAATGGAACTACCTTTTTCAGAAATCAAAATAGATACATTTACAAATAAAAAATAACGAGCGATAAAATACTTGATTTCGCATCATAACGAATCGCGCCCAAAACTCATATTTAATTTATAAAAAATATAGCACGTGTAAATAAAAACATAAATACCTGTATATATAATTAAGCAGTTTTTCCAATTCGGTAGTAATGAATAGAATCAACATTTTAAATGCCAAAACTAAATACTTAGTTCCTGGTCCTTGTTTTTGACATATAATTTCAGGATATTTAACCACGGATCCGGCGTTCATAAGAGATAGCATAAGTTCTTCTACTACTACAGAAAAAAAACATTACTCACCCTCAATAGAGCATACTAATTATTTCTGTCAAAATAAATAAATTGTTTATTAACTAGAATGAGTTTCCTTTTTCGAATAAATCGTGTATTAGTCATTTTGAATGTGAAAAATTACGTTTGGTCGGATTTGATCTTAGCGTTCTGATCCTGTCGGCACTAAGTAAGATTTACCTTTTTTGCAACAAAAAAAACTTTGAAGGAAAGGATTGCCAAAAATGAAGAAAACAATGCCGACTTCCTATGAATTGATTAAAGAAATTTAGAGAAAAAAAGTAATTGTAGACACTTTAGATATTTTATCATCACTTTTAATCGTAATATGAAAACATTGCTTTGAAAACTTTACAAAAGTTTTCCTAAAGTTAATTCTACTTTAAGCCGGTGCTTCTGTTAAAAGATCAAAAACCTATTTGGAAACACAAGAGTTTTTGTAGCGGGGCTCATTGCCTAAACTTTTAAAGCTTCATAGATTTAATGACAGTGACGTTGTTACGACTGATAGCGATCCAAAACTGGTTTGGTTAGACTACACTTGACGTCAAAGATTTCAAGTCCTTCCGAACTTTGAATATGAATATGTTAGTATTGTTACTTTTAATAATATCTATTTTTTTAATTTAGACTGTCGGACTTATGACATCCAAACTCTAAACGTTTAGTCGTGAGTCATGCGTAGCTTGCAAGCGTTTCCAAGGAATTAAATTTTGAGTTGTAATATAGAGCTTGGAAATGTGGCTGAAAAACGATACTAAATAGAGAAATCTTAATATAGTAAGATTTAGCTTATTAGGGATTTGATAATAATCGCCGAACGAAACTCCACAAATACTTTCACAAGGAACATTCACACCTTCAACTAAGGCATTCTGTACCATTGAAATAGTTATATTTCTTTCGGTTCTGGGTGTCTTTGAGACTGAAAAAGCTTTCGTAGATTCTGATATCCACGACACATTACTCGTATCTTATTCTGGAGTTAGAATTAGTGATTCACTAAACATCCATAAAGAAGCTTTTAGTAACAAAACAGAGACTACAAATATACATAGCCGATAAACAATTTTTTAGTTTCTCCTCTTCTGTTTAGTTTCTCCTCTTATTAGATCATAACAGGCGATAAGTGTTTGTATAATGTCGTCTCTATATTTCACGGGTATCTATAGGTGTGTATATGTGGGCCAAAGTTAATTCGCAACACATTTTGCCTGACTTAATGTCAATTACCCCTCGATATTCAAATATCATTGACTCGATAGATGTGACCTACACTAACTAGTAAAACTTAAGTCAGCGTGTTGGTTTTTGTTTTTTATACAATACAATACAAGTAAATGAATATATTCAAATGCATTTTAGTTCAAGCAGTCGGTTTGAGTGCCTGTGTTAGTGTCTGCTTCTGTCATGAAAATCGACAAATATCCCTCTTTCTTTCAACGAACCCAGATCGAAAGGTCTGCGGGGATACGTATTATGTTAAAGGTAAATTAATTGTATCGATTTGGCTGTATTTATTTGTCACATGCAGACTAGCGATGAGCTTACTTAATAATGCAAAATCTTATCATAATTGTTGAATTATGAATTACTGTTGAGTAAGGATTATATTTTAGTGTCTGACTTATAAACTTTGGTTATGATTATCATGATAGTATTATCGTAATGTTCTTCTTTGGTCCTTGGTCGTTCGTTAGATAATTTAGATTACCTGTATCTTCAAGTTATGTTTTTTTCATAATGAGACTGACTTTTGGTCTAGTATCCATAAGTTTATAAACATCAAATAAAACGATTGTGTCATTCTGTGTTAACCACATCGAGGTTATTTGAAAGATAAGGTAATAAAAATGTTTTAGAATCAGGAGTGGGGGCGTAGTCTGTGTAGGAATATCTTGTTGTTTTACTTGCTCGCTTGCATTTTGAGGACCACTGTTGCAACACAGAGTCCTTTTATATTAAACGACTGTCTCCTCCTCTTAATATGAAAGTTGCCTAAACTATTCATTGCTTCCAAAATGGTTCAAGTGCTTTTAGATTTTTATAAATGTGAAGTTTAAATAAAGGTAGAAATATGTAATCATATGAATATGGTAAGTGCGGTTCTATCCATAGTGTGATTTCATCCATTTTTTCTCTCTAATAATGAAAACATAACATCGCTATGGGTAGGAATTTTATCAATTATTATCATTAGCCGCGCCATAAAAAGCAAATGTTTGTTTAATAAAATATTTATTCTAGTTTTCGTTATGAATGATAATAAGCCTTGGGCTTTACTGTCAGTAAGGGACCAAGAGGCAACTACACTCCTACACGGAGATTTATATGAGTTACCAAAACATTTGTTTCCGATCTAATTATTATATAAGCACTTTCTGTATGTTTGTTGAATATTTTCTTACAATTATAACAGCCTTAATAAGCAGGGTTGGCCTCGAAGTTTGGGCGAGCGGTTGAGAACCTTGGCGGTCGCGGGTTCAAATCGTAGGCACAGGCGAAGGAAAATATCGCGAGGAAAACTGCACACCTGAAAGCTCTTACAAATTTCTTAAGTGTGTAGTCCCCCAATCTGCACTACGCCAACGTGATCGACTAAGGCTTAAACCCTCTCAGTTGTAGAGGAAGCCCTTGCTCAGCATTGAGACATCACATGATGATGATAGTGATGATGATGATACTGGTTGTCCCTTCTCAAACCTCATTTTTTTTCGCAGGAGCTGTCCACAGCAGATATAGTGTTTGTAGACAACAAGCGCTCCCGCTCGCTCAAGTATGACCCGCTGTACCCCGAGGTTGAGGAGGTGTTCGGAGTGCCGCACGCGCCCATGCCGTGCACCCTCGTGTGGCGAGAGCTCATGGTCCACGTCAAAATGAAGGAGGGGAAACTTAAACGCATTGTCAATAATGGTAAGGCTGTTTATACATTCTAGAAGATTGAGAGATATTGGAAGAAGTGTGTAGAAGAAGAAATTGTGTGAGTGTGAGAGAAGTATATTGTTTTTGTGGTGCTGATTGCATAATCGGGCGATATTTAAAATAATCGAGTATATTCAAGGGGTTTCATCTCGATAAAGTTATTTTTACACTCAATCAAATCGTTTCTTTTTATACTTGCTTAACTCTTCTGTTACTTAGTAAGCCCAAACTTGCCCAGGCGCAGCCAATACCCCTTTAAGAGGTCCCATCATGTCAAAGATCTAATGAATACTCCAGCGATTGATGCGTAAAACTATTAGAAACAGGCAGAATTACTAACGCATTAATAAATAAGCATATGCATAGGTCGTTTAGGATAAGAACGGAATATTTACATATCATTTTATTTTTATTGTTTTATCGTAATTGATAAATGAATCGACTTAATTCACCACGTAATGCCAATTTTAAGTAAAATCAACAAAAATTAGAATAAAGTTTACGATAATATTGAATATCTGCAGTGATTAAGATAAATCAAATGATGTCGTTTCCAATATATTCAAAGTATTTAAAATCTAGTATACATTTTTAATGTAATTCTGCTTCGAGAGCTTTTCGTATATACCTATTTTAATAATAAGAGCCAGACCGTAGCGTAGTTCGCTAGATACTGCCTTGCGAATCGCGAGGCCACGGGTTCAAGCCCCGCATCGAGACAAATGTTTGTATGATCCACAAATATTTGTTCGGATCTGGGTGTTTGGAAGACTGAAAAGTCTTTTGTAGTTTCTGATACCCACGACACAGGACTTGTATGCTAGTGTGGGGTCAGAACTATGTATGTTATTTCATTTAATTTAATTATGATCTGTACTAGACCCCAATATGAAACTGTTGGTCATCATTACTGGTACTAAGTTACTTACTTAGGAATAGCTCAGTACTGTTCAGGATCTTATTCACAATACAATGTTTCACATATACATATATACTCAGCCTATACAATGGCCATGGCTTCGAATCCATGACATGCAATATTCGGAGACACAATTGTTGGTATATTATTATTGTTGGCATTTCTACAAAACTTTAAACGATATGTGGTGACAATGTCTATCAATTCGCATTAGGCAATTGTAATAAAGAAATCCCTAACAATTTTATTTGTTACACATACTTATGAAGAACAAATATTTCATCATTAGTAGGTATATTTGATTTAGATATGGATTTTTTTTATCTTTACTTTGTTCGGGGTTTTTTTTATTAAAACCTGGATTGTGACAGTAAAAAAAACCTTTCGTAGTTACGACTCGATGTCCTCTTTAGGCACAGCCTGATGACCCCACTTCTTCACGGAGGCTATCTAAATGTAACGCGATCGTAAAACCACAAACATGTTGCATTTTAATTATACTTTTAATGCTATTACAAATAAACAAGGCTCATAAAACGTCTACTATTGCCTAACATCCTTGACTGAGGATATTTATATAAATAGATTTTATTTAATGCATTCTTTCTCAAATGTAGGTCAATGTGATTTGGACCTTGGCGTGATCTTCTGGTTTATTTGGTCTTATCTTTGTTCTTTTAGCTTTGCCTCTAATATGCCCCTAAAGGAAAAATAAAGATGCGCGTCGGTCTCACAGACACCCAGATTAAAATTTAAAAAAATGTATTACATAAATATTTGTCACGGTTCGAAGATGGAACCCGAAACCTCTTGTTTCATATGCTCGTATTTAGCTATGGCTACTTCCAAAAACTATGTATGTAATGAAGCATAAGTAGCGTAATAATGTTACTTAAACAGTAACTTCTATGAAATCAACCGATATGAAATCATATAAAGTCAACCCCTAAGCAAATTATAGGGGTCGCTGGACGGGCTACTAAGGCAGTGCGACTAGGGTTGCCTGTGTACGTTGCGGGCGCCCGATTGTAACCAGGGCGATTAAATAAATCTAGTGGCTGTGCAACGGCGCTGTCTATTTCTCCGGGTTAGCCGAGTTGGTCTCGGAGGCGCACTGAATATGAATAAATCATTATGAGCGCTTCTCCACCACACAAAGTTGTGGCCCTCCTAGTAGCACCCTGATATCCACTGGGTTTTCAGTGGGTACTCTGGCGTAGCTATTTTGGTAGAGATCCAGCTTGGCACTAACATTTGGGCGGACGTGACGTTAAACCAACCTGGAAGACAAGTCTGCTGGGATATGCTTTCTGCTCGCGCCCTCGAGAACTCGCGAGAATTAAAGCCATAATTAGCTTTTGACCTTGATAAAAAATTGCTGTGGGCCTATTTTATAGCGAACAGGTTATGCTTTAATCATGTTTTAAATAAGCGTTTTTTATAAGTATTGTAAAATGTAAAACAATTTATTTATTCTATAAAACAAACTAGAATGCTATCTAAATTCAATTCAAATTCAGTTGTTATTATTCATAGAAGTCACGCGGTATCGCTGTGATTGTAAAAAAAAAATTGCTATTTAAGCATCAAGGTTTTGTTACTAAATAAAATAAGGATATCATTTATCACAAATCTGTAGGAGAATACCGTTATTTTAGATAAAAGATTAACCATTTTGAGACGAATTATGCTATTAACCAATAGTTCGTGTATTCAACTCCTTCTCGAAAATTATGTTTTTGTTATCCATTAATGTTTTGTACCACTGAATTAGAATGAAGAAATCTTTTTTTCTACTTTTTTATGCAGATTAATTACATCAAATAACCTAGGCCGTCTCTTAATTATAATTTCGGATCCTAATTAATGGTTTTATTGCCCTCGTAAAATCATACCATCTACATATTATACCAATGTATCGAAGACAGAATAGAATGAATATGTATGTAGATATAGACTACATTCTAATAGAACCGTAAATAAATTATTAGTAGCATCGGACACACTAATTAAATGTCGTTACCTTCTAACTTGAATCGAAAACATGTCCATTAAATATAATTATTTAGATACTTGGTTGATTGCACCGAATCAATTTCCAAACACGGTCAGCGGACGATTTCAATTTTGTAAAACCGGCGCGTTACACGTGGAGCGATTATTAAATGTTTTTAAATAAACATCCGCGATAATTTGCAAATCTTATTTATTATCTATCATAACGTTTTCGAAATGTTGTATACAAAACGATTTTCAATGAATATTAGGATAAGATTTTTTTATTATTTATTAGTTGTATATGCTAAGACATTATTTTATCATAAAAATTCTTGGTTCCTTTTTACGGGTCTTCCAAAAATAAAGATATGACGTCACACGTCAGAATTCAAATTGATCGGGCGATTATTGGGATCGATCTGAAAATAGAAATACAGATTAACTCCTTTTCGGAAAGTGGCACAAAGGAGATATTATAACCGAGTTCAAATAAACGAAATTTTATTATGTAGACTTTATAATACTTTTAGTTTTAATGTAATTATTAAGTTATTTAATGTATCATCTTGAGGTATGCAATGGTAAAGTTGCGTTTAAAAAACATATTATAGATCTGAAATATGCGATAATAATTTTTTTTTTGTTTGTACACAGTTTCCGGAATAGCAAAACCTGGAACATTAGTCGCGCTAATGGGGCCTAGGTGAGTTATTACTTTTGTAAACAAGTTTAAATTATTATGTTTAGTTCATACAACTTACCTATCAAAGTGATAATTTATTTCAAATTCATTACTTACACTGTTATCAATGTTTAATACATAAAACTGTTATCCGCAACCCCGTATGCAAAACTTTAAGACTTCAAAAGGTAGAAAATCGGACTAGTAGTTCCTGAGATTAGTGCGTTCAAGAAAACAAACAATATCGTCAATTTTATAACATAAACAAAGATTATACATACATATAGGTACTCTGACACGCACATTCTTGTGTAGACATGGGTAGAGGCGCATTTCATATTTCGCATCCAGTTTAGTCAATGCTGTTTTCAAATCTTATTTAGGTAAATGAGGAAAAAACTAGGAGTATTGCTTTTTGTATGATATATTTTCACAATCTCTGTTATATATTTATTTTTATGCAAAATCCAAATAAAACTTTCAATCAGTCGACTTGAAGTCTTGTTTGGATCCTGCACTCTGGTAACCTTTGACACAGTTATACAATAATAATTAATTATAAGACAATTAAATGGAATCACGAATATTAACATTAATGATATTAGAAAATTTTCGGCCTTGTCACCTATATTGACATATTGTTCAGTGCCATCCTAAGCCACAATAATAATTAGTATAGTACTAGCTATGTAATGAAACCCACTTGTTGCGGGTAGCTCGTCCCACATACTATTGTAAGTTTCACATTACACACTGTAAGCGTTCCACGTAACATAGTAAAAAGTTTTGAAATAATGCTCCAAGAGAAATCATCCTTACCAACAAAATTTAAAAGGTGTTCAAAACATGTTTTCGAAAAGAGGAATATTGATTCTAATTCATAATTAACTTTGAAAGCCTCCTTGAGACGAAAACAAGATGCCGCGGGATCGATACACGAACCGAGAGAAAAGGTTGATTCAGTTTTGGATATGAATGTTACAAACTCACACAGATTGATAAGCTTATCGGATGTTTTGATACTCTCAAAAAAAAGATGAGCTTTTAGTTAGGGTCTGTGTAGTCCCTATGTATAATTTATTATCTCATAAATATATCTTCCAGTGGCGCTGGGAAAACCACGTTGATGTCGGCGTTGTCACACCGAAGCCCAGGTAAGAGGTGTTTGTTATTAAAGAGAAATAAACCATATACAGGTTTATTCAGACCGTGATCTGAAAGTTAGGCAAGTAATATCTAAGGTGTTCACAAACCCCCTGGCATTAAAAAAAATTCCGACAATAAATATAAAATTTGTAAGTCTTCTTAACAACTACAAATATTACCTATGGTTATTAGGAAAACTTCAAAATTTTTATTTTTTTTACCAGTGAAATTTCTCGTGCACGTCTGGCAAGCTTGTAACTGCCCATGATCATTATTGTAATTTATAAACTTAATTGTTAGTTTCGAGTCGTACTAAGTATGATTTGGATTGTTCCTTGTACTCGTAATGTGATGCAGGAATGCATCTCTACCTACTCCATCGTGGATTCCGGTAGAGGTCGACATAGAATCTGTTGTATTATTTATAATAGGTAGATAATAATGGGAATATTTAAATTTTTAAAGCGCCGAGGACATAAGTCAAACAAAATATTATGTTTGATTTTATTTAAATACTACGCAAATGCAAAAGTAATCGATTTCCGATGTTTAATTTATTAATTTCATCTATTAATTTATTAATTGCGTTATTAATTTGATTATTGTATTTTTTAGCCTCTATTCAAATAGTTTAATTAAGTGTGACGTGAATTTAATTCAGCGGCGCAGTAGGAAGCTCTTCTCATTTCAAATTCTGACTTTTAAGTACTTAACATAACTAAGAATTCAATAGCCGATTGAAAAAATAAAACAAAAGGTTAAGCAATATAAAAGCAACTTCTAAATCACGAATTCCTTGCGTGGTTATTTTTACAAAATTGTTTCTGCCAATCATTTAGAAATATTTTATATGCAATCGCATTAATAAATCAAGTGTTTATTTTATATCTAAAGCAATGTCATGTAATCATTTATTAGGAATGTAAATATAAACAGTTGTTTTTGAGTCCAGGTGTTTCGCTCTAGGCATTTATGTTGATATAGCATTGATTTTTGGATTTAAATTTATGCACCCACTTTTCACCAATTATGCTCTTGCCCACGTTATAGCAGGCGAGTCTTTTGCCCTATTTTGGACACTTTTCCAGCAAAATATGGAATCAAAATCATTAATACACACATTCTTACTACTATATTACAATTACCTCATTAGTGCAATGACGTAAGTGTGGAGATTGCAACAGAGGTCCTAGTTCGTGACCTTCGTAGCAAGCAGTTCGGAAACGTTTACGACAATTAACAATTGGCTTACCTTTACTAACTTTGGAATAATATTCTGTTTTGATCACCAGCCGGGACGGTGATCGACGGCGAAATATCCATGAATGGAAGACCACTGGGCGACTTCATGCATCGGGAAAGCGGCTACATGCACCAAGATGACCTTTTTGCCAACAACCTCACTGTCCTAGAACATCTTACTGTTATGGTAAGGCTTACCGCATGAAACTGATTGGAACTATTACCCTAAATTTAAAACTTTATAAATTATAATGAATATCGTTGTATGACCAATTGTTAAATTTACGAGGGAAAGCATACTAGCTTCAAAAATATAGAATTCTGTCTAGTTTGTATATAAATAAAAATATTTGTTTTCTAATAAACGAAAAAATAAAGAGTAAAGAAGAAATAATAATAATAGACTATAACGATAATGACTGAACTAGATATATTTTCGTAAAAACAGGCTCGTCTCCGTATGGACCGCCGGACCTCAGCAGTAGCTCGGAAAAGACGCGTCAATCAGCTGATGAGACAGCTGGCCCTCTACGACTCCAGGTTTACCAGAATTGGGGGGTTGGATGGCCAGAAGACGCTATCTGGAGGAGAGAGAAAAAGGCTCTCTTTTGCTACTGAAGTAAGTACAAGTTTCTTTACTGAAAGATGGTTTTTTAAGAATATCTTCTATAATTTCGGATAAGTGTAGCTAGTAAAACATTTTAGGAAGACATGAGTGATGGGTGATCGATGTCTTTCGCTACCAGTTAAGTTCTGTGTAGTTACTTTGTTGCTAGAATATGTATAAAAATAAAGATAATGTTAAAGAAATAACAGATTTCTTATTCAATATAAAACGCTGGCTTTTTGGTCATCAATTTTGAAATTGCTATTTCAAATGAAAGCTTTTGAATACATTATTTCGAACAAAATTATCACACTTTCCACTCACATTTTAACTACTTCAATAAAATGTGTTTCTTTTGAGACTACATTACTGACATCTATAAAATTAGAATTTATATTTTAAGGTTGAAATATTATTCTTTTCATTAATTAATTTAGGTCATACGCATATTATAATACAGTCATATAAAGTCAAGGATTTTTTTGTCTTAAAAACAAAGTAATATAATTAAAACTGAAGCATAACTTATTAAAGCCCACCAATCATTTTAATGAACATATTATAATAAAATATGCAATGTCGTATAGAAAATTTAATTTGTATCAATTAAGTATGTTAATCATTTACGAGTTATTTATTGTAGTCAAAAAACTGCGTCCTTAGTTTAAAAAATATGCTAAATTTAAACTTTAGATTGATTTGTTGCGATTCTTAGAAGACCGTCTCATTTATATGTAGGTACATATGTTTGTAAGTCTATGAGGATTTTGTGAAGACCATGCAATGTCCAACAAATATTCCTTCTCATCTCTATATCTGAAAGATCCGCTTTGCCACTAAGTCAAGCACTCCATTTAAATTTATTGTTCGTTTACCGTGAGAATATTTCATCTTTGCAAAATATCTAGCCATCTTGATGACGACTAAACAAAAATTCACATCGCATTTTTACTCTAAGAAACTTCCAAACCAGAGGTGACACCAAGAGAATTGTGTGTGTATTCATTCCCTATTGTCGTAATGGTTTGATTCGTGCATTCCATAACATTACAAAATTGTTTTTTTTGATTGCCAACCACATTGAAATTCAACCTTGTGTCCGATGCCTACCTCAACAAATTTTACATAGTCCTAGGTCGAATTTTTATCAGACAAAATTAGTGACCATGACTTCAGACATCATTAAGATATTGACACCTTGTACGAATGTATTATTAGCCACAGCTTATCCAACTATGAAGGTTGCTATGGTTATTTACTGTTAGACAAAATGTCACGGATGAATATTTTTATGTGATTTTTACGTCTGATATACGACTTCTATTCAAGTAGTATTCATGAGCAAGATAACCTTAAATTTAAAATGAGATATTTTTAGTTACGAAATTAATTCAAGTGTTATCATACATTTCCTCATAATAAGATATTTACTTCCGCCAATACGTCATTGTTTGTTATACGAAATGCTAGCAAGGGCCAAGATTAGAATGTAGTTAAGCTATTACGCTCTTTTATTTTCTATTTCATTTCACTAGCTCATATGGCAGTTGAAGTAATAAAAATATCCCAAGAATCGAACTCCAAACTTCTAGTTCACACGCTCGTTACATCTTTACAATAATCGTGTTATCCTATAGACAACCCACTGGTAGTTTAGAAGTAAAATAGTTGAGACCAAAAATCATATTAATACATTACTGATAGAAAAATTAAATAAGACTATATCGGCAACGTGAGTTCACCGTTAAAAATGTCCTGTACATACAAATGACTATGATTGGGTAATCATTTTTCAATCATTTCTTTACAACGTTATATTCAGAAATATAAAAAATAAATGTGTAGTTAATATATTTTAGATAAATGTACATCAAAATCATTCATATTTATTTATATTTTTCAATGAAATCCGATTTAAATATTAAATTACTACTATTTCATAACTTTCAGTAACAAGTCTTATAGCCTGTCCTTGTTATTCTTTCGCATACATTAGGCATATTTTTTCTGTACACACAACTTGTTTTTGGTAGTTGTTCATCATAATTGGTACATGGTTCAAAGAACCCGTTGAAGTTGTGTATTTTAGATGATTATTATCTCGTGTCAAACCTAACATGAACTAAACTATATTTTTTAAAATTTATGGATATCCTGAAAGAATGTTGTAATATAATAACTAATAAGGAATAATATTCTTGAATGGTAAATTAACTTGCTATAATTTTAAAGGCCTTTAATTTTTTCTGAGTAGTAGTTGACACATTTATAATTTTATGCCGCTGTATGCATGTCATATCATGACTTTAAATTAGAATTGGACATGACACATTGTGAATGTTATGTTGAAATATTTTTTAATGCTTGTCACCGCAGTTGTTTAGGAATCGAATATGAAGCTTATCGCTGCGATTCCGTTTTCTCCACCTATAATATTGATACTACAATTTTCCCAAAAATGTTCATAGACGCAAGCACAACGCAAATATTACCTACAAACTGTTATGAATTTTCTATAAGTCTAATATTTGTATCATATCTGTCTATCGTATAATTTATATCATCAGCACAGGGATGAAATTCGTAACCCCTGATTTCCGATCTTCTACTTAACCTTACTTCAAACATACTTCCACAGCTCCTGACAGATCCAGGCCTGTTGTTCTGCGACGAGCCTACAACAGGACTCGACTCGTCATCAGCGCAGAAGCTTGTCTCCTTACTTCGTGCCAGTGCCGCCCAGGGCAAGACTATAATATGCACTATACATCAACCCTCTTCGGAGTTAATGGCGCAGTTTGACAAACTAGTACTGTTGGCTGAAGGACGCGTCGCTTTTGCTGGAGATGCATCAGCAGCCTTGAACTTTTTTGAAAGGTATTTTGTAATAGTTTACATATTTGACGTTTTATTACTAATCTATTAGGTACTAAAAACTTGAGCTATAGTATTGTGTGTTATTTAATTTATATGAAAATGTCAGCGCAGCAAGATAATAAATTGTTCGAATTCGATACAGGAAACCTCCAACTTTCCAAAATGACATACAAATTATAATGAATTATCTTGCGTTATTTGGAATGAAATCTTCATCAGAGAACTTTTATGTGAATTTTTGGCGATACCGTGAAAACAAACCTAAAAATTTTGCAATTTTTTAGGCATATTTAACAAATCTATCTAGACATTTTTGGAAACTTTTTTTCTACAATAGAATAGAAGGATTCACACAACATATCAATCCAAGACGAGGAATATATTTCAGTAATCCAAAGTCTTCCATTGTAGTGACATCAATGCACAATTGGCTCATTGAAACGATCTGGATCACACTACGACCTTAATACGACATCCAATAGTATCTACTTCAATATTGTAATCTGTGCGACCTTCGTCTCGGTCATCATAACTACGGCCTATAGAGTATTAAGATATGGAATACTCTCGACCAGGGTAGAACGCCACAATAAAATTGTTGTTTAGATAAAATCCATCTTATTTTACCAGGTCTTTGATTAAACCATTGTTAGCTTGGCACGTATTTTTAATAGATTTCTTGGCTATAAATCTCTCTAATAGGATGTACTTGTAAACAATTATAATTTTAAAATAATAAAATATTTAAACAGTCCACGTCTTCTTACACTTGTTTTGAAAACAAACTTCAAGGTTCTAAATATATTGGATTATGCACATATAAAATACATTGTCCGCTACCTAATGAGTTTTTAAAGAGTAAGTTATTTTTAGTCTAACGAATAATAAAAAGTTCTTATCTGCCAAAAAAGATAGACATATGAAGGTCCAAGGAGTATAAATAGAAGGAGGTCGCAGTGTTAGAAGTTCAAGGCACACCGTGCATGCAACTTTTAGATAATTGCATTTACATTTACGTGCATTTTAAAATTAAAAGCTGTTAATTTGATTATCACTCGATGAGTAGTCGATCGAGTATTATATGTATGAATTAGATTTTTTGATGGGGATAACAATAAAAGGTAATGACATTTACCTTTTATCTATCTCTTTTTTTACGGAAGGAAGTGGGATTACTTGAGATGTGTGAATTTGAGAGATCAGTTTTTTATTTTATGAATGCTAAGTTTTATTTATTTTTAGGTTAAATGAGGCTCAATTATTAATTCATGCCGAAGATACATGGCGCCCCAGACCGCTATAAATTCTGTATTCGCCCAGTCATAAAAACGCAAATAGGTTTAATTTTGAAATTTATTAATTAATGTCGTCAAATCTTTTTTATTGCGTACCAATTAAAATTTATATTCAGACTTGATACATTAACAATTTACTTCATTATGCTTAAAGCTCAATAAATACTTTATGAGACATCTTGATATCTAAATCATTATTTAGATCTATTTAAATATTATTCCCAATCGTAACGAAAAAGGTAACGGTTACTTAAGCATTTAAATATATTTGACCTTTACGAATTAAATGTAATAGATATTTATAAATGTGTCGCTAATGTATAAAAATGTATAATGACATATAATATTCGCAATTTTACAATTCGTCTACAGAAAATACAAAGGCAGTATATTAACAGATTGCAAAGTTGCTGGAAGCAGACCGTCTCCGATAAAATACTTTGGAGGCCTTTGGGGGAGGCCCATGTCCAGCAGTGGACGTCTTTAGGCTAATGATGATCCGGATGAAACCAGACTAAACTATTTTCCTAATTAAATATCATAACAAAAACACAGAAGTTAACGACAATAACCCAACTTGCGGTTTTTTTTTTCAGCTTGGGCTACCACTGCCCCATCACATTCAATCCTACAGACTTCTTCATCAAAATGTTAGCGCTCACTCCAGGGTCGGAAGGAGCATCGCGAATGGCGATCAAGAGCATCTGTGACCGATTCGCTGTAAGCGACGCTGCCAAGGAACTTGACATGGAAATACAGCTTGAATATCACTTGATGGGCAATGAAATCGAGGTAAGGAACTATAGGCTTAATTTCTTTGGAGAATAAAATGAGAATTCTTTGTATATATCAGCACCATAAAGTAATTTCTTTCTTAGAACCTTTGAGCATGTAATGAACCCATTTAAGTTCTTATTAAAATCGTGTTTAAGGCTTAAGTTGAACACGTATCTGTTTAAAAATCTGTTTTGGTTCTCAATTTATAAAAAAAGTTGTTACACATCACCTTATGATAAGCCCAAAATGATTTAAGTAAACCAGGTTTACAAGACAATAATCCGTCAGTAGTAACAGTTATGATTTGTGTTTTAGGAATCAAGAAGGAATAGACGCAATACGTTCAAAGCGCCGTTCTTCTACACGAAGATCATGTGGCTGACTTATAGATACGTATTAATGATATTGAGAGATCCACGAGTTCAATTACTTCGGATAGTACAGAAGTTGGTAAGTCTACAAAAAAATATGCTCTCCGCGGACAAAAACAAACTATTATTAAGTATTCATAATCTTTTAATTATTATAAACTCTAAGAATCTAGTCACAGTCATTAAGCTAAAAAAAGTTTTAAATAAATAAATACATAAGTCACATACATAGTCCTGATCCCACACTAAGATACAAGTCTTATGTCATGGGTATCAGAAACTACGAGAGACTTTTCGGTCTCACAAACAACCAGACCCGAAACAAATATTTGTGGATCACACAAACATTTGTCTCGGTGCGGGGATCGAAATACAATTTATCTGTGAATGTTTATGAGTATCTTGTGCGGAATTTTAACAAATCAAATTATTGAACTTCATATCTTTCACACCTTTCTAAGTCATTGGCATTTCTTCCAGGCCATAGCCCTCACAGCGGGTTTGTGTTTCCTGGGCACAGCTCAGTTCACACAGGCTGGTATCCAGGATGTGCAAGGAGCACTCTTCATCATCATAGCTGAGAACACGTTCATCCCCATGTACTCCGTGCTGAACATGTTCCCGGAAGAATTCCCGCTGTTTAACAGGGAATTTAAAGCTGGGTTATATTCTACGCCTATTTATTATCTATCCAGGATGATAGCTTTGGTAAGTGTATAAAATATATTTTAAATTAATTCTTTGTGTGATTTCCTAAAAGTTGTTATTTTTTTTTTAATTGCACTATGCTTCATACTCCATTCTACTACGAGTATATATATAACAATTAATAATTTGCTTCATGATATTACAAATGATATACATGTGTCTCGGTTGGGGAATATTACTTTGAACATAGTTTGAAGGAAAGATTTTAAATAGTTTGCGACATTGTCTTTGCCGCGTACGGTTAACTTTTTTTAATTTCCTAAAGCTTTATACTTACTTAAATATCAAATTACTTAAATACATTATTCTTTCTTTGTCTAGCTACCAGGTATGGTGGTTGAGCCGACTCTATTCACACTGGTGGTATACTGGATAGCTGGACTTCGCAACACGTTCTACGCAGTCGGACTCACAGTATTCGTGTCAATATTGGTGTTGAACGTTGCACTGGCTTGTGGTGAGTTGATTTGAAACTATGTAATATTCTGTTAAAAATATTGATAATATTGTTATTCTTTCTGTACTTTTCAACTAATTCGCGATGTTGCCACTTTTATCTTTCAATGTGTATCATGTCTATTATATTTTTTGAGCCCTTCTTCTGTAAAAAAATATCTATACATTTAGTTCTAATCAGGATTTTAATGTTATACGGATTAAACCCTCATTTGTTCAGAAAAAGATATAAAAGTCGATGCGAGGTAACGTTCTACAGTTATTATTGTTTCAGGTTGTTTCTTTTCGTGTGCTTTCGGTTCGATGCCGGTGGCAATGTCCTACTTGGTGCCGTTCGATTATGCACTCATGATGACTTCAGGCATTTTCATAAAATTGAGGTAAATATCACGGCAACATCTTTGTTACACAGTTTACCAAATAAACTTAAAATGCAGTTAATAGTCCATTTTTTTTTAAACTCTACGCTGACTGACACTAAAACACCTCTTTTTTGTATATCAAAAATGTTATTTAATTTGGGTATCGAACGGGCTTCTTGTTTTGTCAAATCCCCATTTCAATGTACTTACGAATAGCAGCCCAGTGGCGCAGTTGACTAGGTACCGTCATGCGAAACGGGAGGCGGCGGGTTCAATGCAAAGCACGAGACAAATGTTTGCATATGGTCCACTTATTACCAATTTCGGATCGAGGTGTTTTTGAGTTCGGAAAGTCTCTCACAGTTTCTTATACTCCCGACGCAAGACTTGTTTGTATGATTTGTTGTGGGATCAGACCGAAGAACTATGAACGTGACTGTTGAGTATTTTGACTTAAATAATACGTTTTTTTCAGTTCAATGCCTCACTATGTTTCGTGGATCCGTCACGTGTCGTGGTTGATGTACTCCAACGAAGCCCTGACGATTCTGCAGTGGGACGGAGTAGATAATATAGGTAATTATGCATATTTTGATTGAAGTAAATTGCCTTACATGAAGGCGTTTAATGATTGTGTTTTAACTAAGTATTCTATCTACTTTAAGTTTTTTGATATGTAAAATAAATTGAAATTGAAAAAAACGATTAGTAATACAAATGATTGTCACATATAATTTTATGCTGTTAGGTTTCGTTTGGTCAGTAACATGATTTTATTCCAATTGACGAATCGTCTGTAAAAAAATGTTATATTTTCAATATATTAGGTGAACTATCTACGGGATTCAAATCTGCAGTTAATTCAAAAGTTTTATCAAAGTTGATTGTATCCAAATTATGTCTTACTAGTACCTACCTACCCAATAAGCTTTACAATATTGTAAAAAATATGTTACGTCACAATAGTAACAGTTCCACTTAAATAGTAAACACAGAATCTCATTTCTAGGAAAAAGGTTCTCAATACACTGCTTGGGTATTCCCAAACCATAAAACTTGGATTCGAATGTCATTAGAAGTGTTGCGCACCTGTCACCTCAGGTAATTGTGGCGCTTCCCGGGCAATCCCCACAAAAAATGGGACAGGTAACAAATGACAAGGGTATTGGGCTATTTGAATGCAATTAAATTTGCGTGGGGCTTTTTATGGTGGTTCGTAGATACAGCAGCTGATGGTATATTGCGATTAATAGATATTTAGACCGGTTATATAAACTTAATCTTGTATTTTCGAAGGGGAAGGCCGAGGTGCATTTCTGCATTCACGGATAGCCACATAATCCTACATAATAGAGGGCGACCTTATGGTCATATTTTAGGCACTCTTTCAAAAGCTGTGGTGCTACTGAGAATTGTAAAAGGCTCTTCGTCTTTTTGATATTTATCGTAACCTGTTACCACCGCTTTAGTAATCTTAATCACAGAAAAAAAACGCTACACAAGACTTTTGAGATGTTTGTTTCTTTCCCCATATGCCATTTCAATCCCCAACTTTATAATAATTGAAAATAGTAAAAAAATTATCAATCGTGACGAGTTTTTAATAATCAAGAACATGAATTCATTGTTTATTTTAACCTAAAAATTTTATCATAATTCCAGCCTGCTTCACAAACTCGACAACAGTGCCTTGTATAAGTACTGGCGAAGAGGTCCTCACGCAATACGACTTCGACGGCACCAAGTTCTGGATGGATGTGACGGCACTGGTCATCCTCTACGTGGTGTTCCACCTCCTAGCTGTCTTGGCCCTCAGACACAGGGCCCGGAGAAAATAGACAGTGTCATTACATTGCTTTATATGAATTAAGATGTATTCCGTGTGATGTAAATAATGTTAATAAATGCATCTACAAAATTTATTTGTTTTTTTTTAAATGCTGATATAATGCAACGTATCAACATTGAAATCAAGGTGATATAATGCTTATTATTCTTCCCGTTAGGGTAATGACTTTGGTATGAGTGCGAACAAGTGATCAAAAGCGTTCGAGTTCTTATAGGTATCCTATGAAATAAGCAAAATGCAGAATGGAGAATGAAAGAATTTCATAATTTAATCTGTGATTCACTCTCCACACATCAAGTTGAAATCATTCTTTCTTAGCACAAATTTTAATAAAATAATAAATGACATTTATTTTGAAATTGTCACCGTTATTTAATCCAATAAGCAACTATTAGGCCTCATTCAAATCAAAAAGTTATACTTATATATTGCCATCTATTGACTATTATTAGAAATGTATTAAATGAAGTATAAGCTTACTGAGTATAGTCGATCAAAAAGTTCCACAGAAAGTACATAGGTGGCAGCACTATCACTCATGTTTTTGTACCTGACCGGCTAACAACCAGCGTTCGACTGTGCGCCGCGCGCAAGCGTAGTTCAAATTCATCCGCCATATTCGTCGTGTCAGACGGAGTGCAGAGCGCGGCTGTGACATGTTTTATCGTAAACTGCATAAAACTTATGACATCGAGTCTTCATTGGTGCTTGTTTTCTATAGAGAACACAACAAATATGCGATCTGATGGAGTTTTGAATGGATACTCGCGTCGTTTGTTGAATAATAAACGTGCAACGAACTGTGCATTCGTGTGTTTATGATAACAGTATTAACAGTAATCCTCGATCGTGTATTTTTTAATCCTTTTGACTTGATGTAAAAGCTTAGTGATATTATGCAACGTGACATAACCGTGACCTTCGTGTTTTGTTTATGTGCTAAAGGTGCTTTTTGAGGTTAAAATGCAGCTTGGATTATGAGTGATTGCGCCGAGCCATCAGGTTAGTAAGACATCCAGTTATTTTATCGGCGCTGATAGTGCGAAGTGTTTATTTATCTTGTGCCCTACATTCGTTTGGTCTCGACACAATATTTGCTTATGTTTATGTTAAAACAACTGCCGACTCCGACTTTAAAGTGACAAACATTATCGGTTCATTTATGAATAAAAAGTTATTCAAACTTGAAAATTCTAACCTCTTACGTGTTTTACAATCAACAACTGGACGGTTGTACATAATGCCATGGTTAATAGGAATATTTGGCGCCTATTGGACAAATAAATGCATGCATGTGTCAAAAGAAAGTTGTTTGTATGAGTATAGGGGTAAAGACATGGTGCGGTCGGTTAGCGCAACGGTCCGCGCAGGGCTCCGTGCACCTTGGCGGGCGATGGCGCGACCGCGGCGCACCGCCGCGCCGCTAGGGAATGCAACCTCCCCGCAGGAATTACAAAAGGACTAATGTGAAACAAGGACGAGTCTTTGATCCCCGAAATATTTTTTGTCTGTCGTTTATCGATCTCGTTCGATATCGGAATGTCTTCTTCAAGTTCAGTGCCATCATTCTGGACGAGCGGAGCCGGGCGTTTAAGTTTCATCAAATGTTTACAATAACAACAATGTACAGAAATAGTTTATGTTTCTCCATAAACTCACATTTCTCTGTAACTGCATAGAGGAACATTAAACATAACGCGGCGTAAACAATTTGAGATATAATCCGTATTTACGTGGATAATATTGCTGTTTGTATAACAAAACTTGACTTCTTTGCCCTTGCTCTGGTTGTGAAACTGGTAAATAGAATTTTAAGTAGTAACTCAGCTTCAAAGCTGTAGCGAATGTTTGACAAAAGATACTTAAGACTAAGAAAGACTATTCATTTAAAAATGTTAGGCAATTTGTATACACTTTGTCTTTCGCAACAAAGGTTCCATAAGCAAATCACATCGGAATAATGAACCGAACAAAATCGAATTTATCATACAAAGCTTCAATAAATCGTAGGCATTGGCTCGAGTCAGCCTCCTACTGGTTTTAACTAGACTATTGATTGGATCGATTTGTTTTTGTGCCCCCACAGTGATTGTTTGCGTCCACCATCCACATTATCTCGCAGATAAAACCCACTTGAAACTGATGGCCATTATAGCCCGGAGTGATTTCACCGTCACAAAACATCAGAATTTATCCAAGATCTTATATTACGTGTTAAGTTGCAAAATATTATCATATGTATAAGTAAATGAAAACCAGTAGTATGGCAAAATTATAGCATTTATTCTGACAAAAAATGCGTACGATCTTCGCTGACTCCACGACACAATTCTTCTTCATCAACCCATATACGCCCACTGCTGAGCACGGGTCTCCTCTACCATTGAGAGGGTTTAGGCCATAGTCCACCACGCTGGCCTAGTGCGGGTTGGCGGACTACACACCTAAGAAATTCCTAAGAACTCTTAGGTGTGCAGGTTTCATCACGATGTTTTCTTTCACCGTTAAAGCTAGTGATAATTCAATGTGAATACACACATAACTTCGAAAAGTCAGAGGTGTGTGCCTGGGGTTTGAACCCGCGACCGCCGAGATTCTCGACCGCGCGCCCAAACCCCGAGGCCATCACTGACGACGACACAATTATGATAGCCTAAAGCCAATCTTATGTTACATAGGCTACTAAGTGTACCCACCATGTCAAATTCGAAATTCGAGATCAGGATGCATGTAAATATCAAAAAAGCAGCAAAGGATTACTTATTTACCTCCAAAAAATATGTCAATTCGATATCCACTATTCTGGGTATTGAAATGGTAAGGAACGCGATATTATTGCGGTTAGTTGAAATAAATTGACAATACTTAAATAACATTGCGTGGGAGTAGGAGATACACAATATCCCTCTGATATTCTATTCCGTCAGAGATGTTGGAGGTTTAAACCCTTTCTTCAATTTGATGTTTTTTTGGAAGCTTAGTGGTTATCGTTAATACACCAAGGAAGATACCCGTGGCACGTAATGAGAGATTCACCAATTTTGAAACAAATTATTCAAAGGGCAAACTAATCGAAGCTCGATATTAAAACCTGCATATTACTGATTAATAATCTCTACCTCCAGACACAACGTTCGCATTCTAACATTGTAGGTGAGACATTCCGATATCCACAACAAATGATCACTGCCATTTCATATGACATCTGCGTCAAAACTTGTATGGAAATGTTCTTCAATTCTTAGCCTCAGCTCTGACGCGGGGTACAGTCGAGATTTAGATACGGTTTGGCACTAACTAATTGTCTCAAGTCACGCAATAATGCGCCCACAAAACGGTAGAGGTCGATCGGTAGCTGACAGTATCCTTTAGATAGTGGTCGCGTGTGGAGCAGTGACGTGGTCACGCGATTATTTTGAGATTCGAAATGTATTATATCGACCAAATCGATTGTAATGGAAACCCTTAAGGGAAATTTGCGACCTCTGGAATTGCTAAGGGTTTTTTTGCAGAAAAGGTATAGAAATTGCTTCACGGTATAGGTTGCGTAAAAGAAAAATAATGTAAGAAAGAAATATTTTTTGTCCTACTGATGCCTCATTGTCTAACGTTTAGAAACTGTGCACTCGTTTTATACGAATGCCAGTAATATGAAATCACATAAGTAGACTTATTTAAAATCTTTAATGCCTATCTGGTGCATATATGTTCGTGCGTTTGAAAAGGTACAACTCCATTCGAATCACAGCATTGAGTTTTAAATCCGCTCTATTTAACTAAAACATCGCTTATTACAGAATCGTCGCCGAGGCTAACTGCACACTTAGTGCGTTTAATGGTAACTGTGTAATTTGCAATTTAGTTAAGCCAGACAGAAACGTTGTCTCGAATTATACCGATGCAATAAAATGACCAAGATTTTCCAGATGACACACTTTCCAATTACAAAGTAACTAAAGCGAATAATTGCAACGATATCTGTGTAAATGTTTGTTATTCTTGTTTAATTCGTGTTTAAAGATAGTTCGATTACTCCAATAACGGACATAGATAATTGTGAGTGCATGCCTCATAAGATCCCGATATAATGTTCCTTGCGTTCCGAGTACATTTTGCTATTAGCATCTTTATAGTTATGTGAAATCGTAGTTATCATAAACAGCGGTAATTAATAAGTTCGTTAAAGTGAATAAGCCCTGAGATATTTTTAAGTCTTCAAATTTGCTATTGGGGATTTATTGGTCAATTTTATTGAATGATTTCCTCATAGTTACTATCCTTTAAATACCAGTCCAACCAATTATGCCTTAGTCTATATTACACAATGCAAACACTTTTATCGCCGTCATAATGGTAGAAATACCAATGTTTTTTATATAAAAAGTCCGTATAAATTCCCGGATAAATGTTGGCGACTCCATTTTTGGTCAAATGCAGTCGGCCCGGCATTTTTCTTCGAAAGGCTGGTGACCTGCGACTATTTAGAAACTGGATTTGTGCAAGCTAAGGAACTTGCGTTCCAGCTAGAAATAAGAATTTATTACGCACTTAGAAGTAAATGCTGAGCTATGAGCTTAACTTTTAAAGCTATATGAAGTTACTTTTTGGAAGAAATTCTATTGTTATTGTAGTACCTTAGAGAACAAAAAATCATTTATATATAGGAGGTGATTTAATTCTCTTGTCGTCGTTTTGAAATATCAAAACGCTAAATTTATATGTCAACGAGACAACACATAATTGACGCACTTAATTTCGCGTCATGTTACATGTAAAATGTAGGCGTTATTTTCAACTTTACGCTAAAATCAACACTAATGTTGCTTATGTTGCAAAAACATGATTAAATGTTAAAGTATTATGCATTATTCATGATTTGACGCTTATAAGGATTTATAGAAAATACATTGAAACTGTAAAATATGTGGCTGCATTAGATTTAACCAAAGAAGAGTGCGTGGCCAACGTGGGTTGCGACAAGCAGGATGTTATTAATTAAATCGCCGTGCTTAGGTTTCCGTTTTAACCAGTTTCACGAGCTTAACTATTTACTTGGCTTGTCTATGTGAAAATAAGCACCGTAATAACATTATGGAAAATCAAGTGATACGACTTATATTGAGGAAGCCATCGAGAATGGATCGGAAATCATTTACAATGGTTAATCTTTCGACAAAAAAGGTGTATCCTGTGTGATGATAAAAAGCTACCAAAGTTGTATGTGTTTTGTTATTATATTTACTGTCGTTTGTAGGCAGATATCATTACTTCAGTTTGCATTAAAACTGTTCCAAGTCATCAATTCAAGACGTGATATATGAAAATTCTTGCTCTAATAATAATCGCTGCGGAACTGCTAAAACTAAGGTAGGTTTAGCCCTCGGACATTCACCTCTTCGATTTTGTAGTCAAATGTCACTTTGTTAATTAATATAAAACACATATTTATAGTAATAAACATCTGAATAATTTTGATATTGCTAGACGATATTTCACACAATGTGTTAACATTGTGTGAAATACATGAAAAATTATGTATTCTGTCAATTAGAGAACATATCATATACTAATATGTAGTTCGCGTCATAATGTAATGTAATTTGACACTCAATGATTATAGCAACTTCTATAAAAATTAGTTCTGAATTATTAGTTCTCATCAATATTAATGGCTTGTTAAAAACCGGCGAATCTAAATCAATTGTGAAATGTGTATTCTGTCTGATCCACGATAAGGACCGACCAGAACTTCACGCTGACTCACACTCGGAGCCGCAGATGATGTAACATCTGATAATTGTGGAGCCGATGCCACTGCTAATCTAGTATTGAAAGATCAAAATTTGAATAATGAAGACGCTGTTCTCTTACAATTACAAAACACAAGCCAGCCATTGGATTTCTTTGAAGTTGAACATCGCATCTATTCCCGTTGATCTGAAACTGGAGACCGTCGAACTTTGTAATTAGCGAGCTACGTTCAGCAGAGGTGAAAGGAAAGTCGTGATACTGTTTTTATATACCACCTATGGTATTATAATGAGAATGATTTCGCCAGTCGCAGTTTCTCATTCGGAACCAATTACTATGGCATCGGTCACATTAACGATCAAGTGAAAGTCCATAATTATGTGATGGCGGTAACGAGCGGACGAGAATGACAATTTACTTGAAGAATCTTAATTTTTATCGAATTTTCTGATAGTTAATTGTCACCTCCATGTACGATGCATTTTTAAACATTATGTTTGTGCATGAGGAAAATCTCGTGAGAACAGATGGAGTGTCGAAGTATTTACTACCAGATTTGGCATGACGCGATGAAATGTAGAACTGGTTTGATGCTCGTTAAGACGCGCCGCGGAGTCTCACGTATCTGAACAAAAAGCGAGTCTCGGGAACAGGGCCGACTCGTTTTGGACAATACTATAGCCTGACACTTGAATGCCGATGCGTTTACTATGCGAAACGCCGTGCCCGCTACTATCAATCCTTAGACATCTACCACGAATAGTAAAAGTGGAGAATGTCGCGGCTTATCTGTATATTTATCTATATTTTCCTGCAATTTATTTCTACCTTTTATTGTTTATACTCCGTTATGGCCAATGTTCTTTGCAAAGCACTGTATTTATTTTACATTGTTTTGATTTGTTGATACAGAGCATTTGTGTCTACTGCATGTTTGATTATAATGTTCGCTTTTATTTACGTTTTATTAGCTTTATTTGGACTCTACCTGAACGTATCAGTGACTCAGTGTATATATGGTCATGCTGCATATAGTTTATTTGTTGAGTACACAGCATTCATTCAACATTACACACGACAAATTGCTTAGTAACGGTTACAAATTTTCATATCTATAATGGCAAGCAGTAAATCAAACAAAGCAATTACGAGCATAGTTAGTACGAAGTAAGTGTGACCTATATTTTGTTTGCGTTTGCCATAAACTGACAAGACACACTTAGATATTTCATACTTGTATACGGAAAATGTTTGCATATGAACGCACACTCAACGAAGACGAAGCTAAAAAGAGTTGGGTAAAGAGCACAAAAAATTCATTGTTGCCTCGCGAAGGTCACGAAGATAAAGAGCAAGATAAAAATGAGTGACTAACTACTTGCACAATAGTGAATTACGATAGAAACTTTAGAAACCGCGGCCGCTCAAAGATATTACTGTAATCATTTTTGAGTAATGATAAGTGGAAAGAAAATTGTTCCATTATAAACCCGGCTGGTAGAAATTGAATTGCGCACTTCCCGGAGCGGTGCAGCGTTCAGTAGGAGGCAGAATTTTAGCACTAGCTCCCTTTGTGTGCTTGCAACGGGTCGCCGACCCTTAATTATCCGACTGCACACCGCTGTAGTGCAATGCTCCAGTAAAATTCTGCATAACAAGCCTTTATTAGACCCTGACGCCACACGCTTCCTCAACGTTCCCGATGGCTTTTAATGGGCGTGTGGAAAGGTCAATGTTCCGATTTACATCACTAGTTTTCGGTTATATAACTTGGGCAATTTGTAAAAGTATGGCAGCGGGTTGCAAATGTTGCCAGTGACGTCAGCGCGTGGTGTAATACACACCGGATTTGCAGACCGCAATGAAGCCAGCCGTTGCGATTCCCTATCGGGTACACAAGCTGAATCATTTCTACGCACGAAATTTTCGGTTAAACTTTTTGCGGCGTATTGTGATGGATGTAAAATATCGATTTTTGTCAATGAGTCATTCAAATCGACTGATGTTTGTTTCATTAACTTATATACATACCAATTATTGTGTTTGAATTACTTTGAAAAAATCTTTTTAAAAACGTAAATTTCAAATTGATTGAGGACAATTCATTATGCCGCGTGTTTATTCAGTCGATATCAACATTGCTCGCTGCGAACACACAAATCACACAGTTCTATTGTTGTAAATGGACACTTGGAGTGTTGGGACAGTTTGCCAGATGAATATTATTGACAATAAGTGGAACCTGTTTTATTACATTTCGAATTGTGGCACCATTGTCGAGATACGGGTAAGTAATGAACGTCCTGCCCGCTCCCATTGTCCAAACAAGGAAGTGTAAATGTGGAGTAATTGGCCGGACCGGGAAGTCGCTGAAAGGTTTCTCAGGTTCATCGATCATTTAGTATTCGGTTGCGTTTATATAGCTTCATTTCTCGGCTCGGTTGAAGCGTAACGTTTCAATGAAGGCACTACGTGTAGCAAATTCGCGTTGGGCCCGGGACGGTTGTATTAACGAGATTATCATTAGCGGAGGCCGAGTGAAGCCAGTTCCTATAAATGGCTCGCGTGTTGGCCGTTTTCCCGTTAGATGCGACGCGAACACTAATATTTGGTGTTCCATATGCATCAGCCTCCGAGAGCGCGCGGAGCTCAACGAACCAAATTACTATATTTACTCGCAATAAAAGTAGGCGCTTTTGGGATTTATAGTGCAATTAAGGCCATAATCCCTCACCGACGGCTGCAGGGCTGTTGCAGAATATATTCCTAGTGTGCAATGGTCACGTAATCCGAGTTATATTATATGTGGGACGTGTGCTGGCTTTTTCTTCAAAGGTCATTTACCGTTTTAATTTATATTAAAAGTTGTTACGTGAAATGCAGTTTGTTTAATGCCACTCGATTGGCATTTTAGAACAGTCCCTTCGTTTTCGACACGGTTCTTAAAAGGTTAATGTTGAAGTTTTTAAGGTTTGACAAATTAAATTTAAGTTCTGTCTCGATATATTGTAATCGTTTTTATTCAATGTTTAAATAAACGACGTAAGATATGCTTTCTTTGTAAAATCAAAAATAATTATAGTAAATCCTTTCGATATTGCGTGTAATTAATATAATAGCTGCTAATATTTTCAAATAAAAAACCAAGCTATCGGATAATTTATACAAAATCATAAGAAACAGTAGCGCAGATCTACATGAACCACGTGTGCGACTCAGCATACAATAATCAGATGTAATTAAGGTCGAGTCGTCCATATTAATGTGGACCTGATCAATATACGAACAGACAGACGGGTCAGATGGTCAGATATGATGTGTGACTGAGGTAACATTGCCAGGTAGAAATATATATTTAGTACATTCCCAAACATTTCTTTCTTTGGAACGGTTTTAAATTTAGAAATGTGTACAATGATTCATTTATAGTAGTAACATTACTACCAGTGGATGGCGTTTATTTAAAACAACTGAACCGAAAAAGCGCAAGAAATAATTTAGAATCCTGATGATTAATTTCTAAATTATTGTTATTAATGAACTTTTTTTGTCTCTTGACGAACTGTCTTATGTACATTTTATTATGATTCTTAGTTAAAACCGCAGTATTTAGATTTGTCTTGTAGGTCCTCATATTGTGAATATATTGATTTCATAAACAGTCCAGGCAAATCCGGTATAGGCAATCAGAAATCACGACAAGCACAGTGAAACCATTGAACGAGAATACAGATTTATGATATACATTTTATGAGCCCGTAATTAATTAATATTGATAACATTTGTAATGTAATTAAGTGAAACATTTATCAAATTATAATGGGATGATTGAATAAAAACATTGTTATATCTGCCATCGTATCTGTTTACTTGCATGAGTTTGTTATGTTTCTTATCGCGGGTTTTAATTCCGCCTCCGTCGATAACTCAGTTTCCAATAAACGTCATATTCTTTGCTTAAGTAATATCGTTTCTTTAAGCGTTTTAAAATAGGTCTAGCGCACAAAGTATTGTATTTAAAGTTGTGGTTACTAACTTAGGTCTAATACCAAATCCACAATGTAAGAAAGAACAAAGTCTTAAATCTTTACAAAAATATTTGTATTGAAGTTTAAATTATATTTCATAAAAATGTCTGCCGAATGTATTCTATTACTCATTTATACAACTTTACAGACCTATTATGCAGTTGGCTCTTGCTTCGTCTAAGAGTAAATGACTGCCTTTTACAACATGACACAACGGAAAATTAAATTCGGAGTACAGTAAAATATAAAGTTAGGTAGGGATATTATATTATGTACATATATATTTTTTCTTCCTATAATTTATCTCTTTATCTAACTATGGTTTTAGTAAGAAGTATAGTCAACTAGGTAGTACATGATTGTACGCGACCTTCGAGCATCGCTTAGCCATGATCGCCAGAGCTTAGTAATACCAGTTATTACCTTAATCGGTACGGCGATTGCATCGTTTTCGTGCTGTTTAATAGATCTTTACGTTTATGCGCGTTTGAGGAAGCATGGCTTTGAATTGTAATTATTAGAAATTTTAAGTCTTACAGTAGCTTATGGAAATAGTTTTGCGCTACTTATATTTGACTTTTCATTAATTAATTGTAACTATTTTTTTATATATTTTTATTGCGTTTTGACTTTAGGCAAATTAGGACTATAAATTATGTTTTGTGATGTGGGATGTTAAATAGCTTCGAACAAAACACAAATTATATGGTTAGTTCCAATAAGAAATTCCTTACAAACCTACTGCCTTAACGTGCAATGTTGATTTCCAATTGATAGGCAAAATGACATATGGTCTCGCGTAAAACACACATAAATATGGATCAGTGTAGGTAATAGCATTACGAGTTAGGAATTTCCAATGTATACATATTACAGCTCTAGAGATTGCGATTAGTCACCGACTGGTATTTCGCTCTTCTACATAGATTCTACAAGAACAATACTGACGCCTACGTATTCTTCATTATTTTCATTGAATAGTTGAGTATTGGTACAAGTTTACATTTTCATTTCATTGTAATGCTATTCCTTCCACAATGCTCTTTTGGTTATGCTGTAATCTTGAATGCATTTATATTTTTAATGATTGACCAACCCACAAAGGCAACATGGTAGAATAATTTCTGTCCATTGCTATCCTGTCAAAAACCTTTTGTTGTAAAAAATGAGCTGATAATGAAGGTATTGAGAATAATTATCCAATTCTTAATTGTTTACATTTTCTTGTTTTTTTTTTTTTTTTTTTTTTTTTTTTAATACACCCAACAGTCACATACATAGTCCTGACCCCACACTAAGATACGAGTCTTGTGTCGTGGGTATCAGAAGCTACGAGTGACTTCGGTCTCACAAACACCCAGGCCCGAAACAAATATTTGTGGATCACACAAACATTTGTCTCGGTGCGGGAATCGAACCCGCGGCCTCTCGTTTCGCAAGCTGGTGTCTAGCCAACTGCGCCACGGGGCTTTCCACGGGGCTTTTTATTTTATTATTATAAAAGGTATAATAAAAAAAACGAGAATATATTGTATATGATGTACTTGTGAAGGTATTGGATAAAAGTGAGTCATAGAAAATTTATTACGTAACTGGAATCAGCGGCTAGTTGTTTACAGTACAAACGTCTCTTGCAAAGGTTTCCAAGAATATGCCAGTTTTTATTGTTCTCTGTTCTTGGAACAAACAATATTGTTGCCTACGCCATCTTTACTTGCTATGAATTCTAATTTGGAAATGGCAGTATCGCTGAAGCCGTGGTCGTGAATATAGTTCAACTACTTCGACCATCTTTGGAAGAAATATTTTTGTATTAGGCATGGCGCGGGAAATCATTAGTTATTTTTGCAGCTTATTAAACATTATGAATTTAGTTTGAATTACTATGTTCGGTAAAGCAGGACATTGTAAAGAAATCGGCGCACTTAAAAGTTGAGATTTTGTTAGGTGCGTAGTCCGCAAACTCGTACTAGGCCAACGTGGCCTCTCATCTGTAGAGGAGTCCCGTGCTCAGCATTTCATCGGCTGATATGGTCGTAGTATGGTATCAAATAAGCAAAGCTGGTTAAGTACAGCGTGGTTGCAACAGCCGGAAAGTGTACTGACAACTAAGTACGTTTGTGATACGCCTCACGTCCTAACCGTTGCGAAGTTGTGTTAATCGGTCGTTAGCAGTGTTGCATTTGAACTGTCATCATGTCTCCCCAACGGGTTTGGAAATAAACGCACGTTTACTACTAGTTATGTATAATAAATTTAGTTCTATATATTTTTAAATTAATTGAGGCTAAAGGAACTTGGAGGTTTTGATGCTTAAACCGGGTCAGATAGTGTACCTGGCAAAGTTAAGTTTTCCATTACTGGTTTTGTTTTAGTATTGTTAAGGCACAAATGTCTACGTATTTCGAGGCTTCATCAATCATCAATCAGCCTATCACCGTCCACTGCTGAACGTAGGCCTCCCCAAGAAAGCGCCAACCATCCCGGTCTTGAGCAGCCCTCATCCACCCGTTTCCCGCCACTTTTCTCAAGTCGTCGGTCCATCGTACTCGAGGCTTAGTTAATGTTTATTACTTAATGTGATTGGTGTAATGTTATGCCTTTTATCGTCATAAGCAATTAAACAGATGAAGTTGAAACATTACCTAGCTATCACAGATAATATCAATTTGCATAGTTAAATGTTATTGCCTGCATTGGTTATAAAATTTTGTTTAGTCATATGTATGTAATACATATACTTTAAGACTCCTAAGTATTGCTAAAAGCGATCTTAATCTGGGGAATTAACACCAGTTCAGTGGAAATTTTCTTCAGATGCATTGGTGTTATGTTGCCTCTATTATAGATTTTTTTTAGCTCAAGAGCCCCCTTATTTCCTTCCTACGGAGAACGTGTCAAACTGACTGAAAATTAGCAGTGACATTGTCAGGAAAACAAAAGTTATAAAAAGTTTCTATTACATATATAAGGTCTGTTGATTACAATGTATGTAATAGTTAAGCATATAAGCATAGTTTATTTTTACCCCGACACACTCGGTGTCTTATCACACTCTCGTGTTACCTGCCTTCACTGCGGTCAGATAAGGCATGCGTCTATGCGTCAACATCCAGACTGTAACTTGCTGATGAACGTACGAACATCACACGATATTTAAATATATCAATATAGGCGACAAAGTAAATTAGTCTTTGTACTATAAAGTTTATGATAACTTTTTTGTAAATATTTTTTTTTGTGGATTTTTACCTCAAGATTTTCTTGCCGAGTTCTTTTTTTGGGGATCGTTTTTTTTGTGAATCTACAAATAAGAGTAATTGTAGAGTCTACCTTTAAAGTAGTTTAGTTTAAAGTAGTTTAGTTTAGTATTTTGTAAATGCACTTATTTTTTTAAATTTGAGTTCACTTGTGGGAAACAAAAGAGAGATCGGGAAATAATTGCTTTTCGGTTGAATGCTTCGAATGATTGGGAGAAAGGCTTATTTTAAAACGTTTCGTTATCACAAATCATATATTAAATTTGCGGCAACATTAAATTTTCTGTAAATTCACGAATCATTAAACTGTATAATAATTTCCTAACGGCTCTACACCACTCGACCAATTACAAATCGTGTGCAATTAATTTACTTACCAATAGTTCTGCTGAATAATTATTGAATATTAATCAATAAAGTGCATTACGACACTGCGATATCGAAGTAAAACGTTCACTTAGCTCGATAGCGTCTCAATTAACGAACTCCCGTCCATCAATCAAAGGGTAAAAACGTATACGAACGCTTTGAAAGTGGGTCGAACTCAATCGGATACATATCGCACGTATCATTACTTATTGTCAACTTTAAGAGCTCAATTAGGATGGGATCACGAGCGGCGCGTTAATGTTTTGAATTATTTATGCCAGCAGCAAGTTTGGGCGCGAGTGATGTATTGTCATTTGGCGGTGATGTAGTTTTTGTTACTCGCGTGTTGTGCATTTCAATTAAGCTCGGTGATAGTTGAGGGAGTTGGAGAAAGGTTTTATGGAAACTGTAAAGATACTATTGTACAAGATTTTTTTAGTTGTGGAGAATGATATGTACATGATCTAATGATCTTTTTAAACTTTTTACTCCTCTTCGTTTTTGTCACCATCATGCCTCAATTCAAAGAATATTCAACGATATAGCAGTTTTTGGATACTTGTTACTCTAGGGTCAAAATATACAATTTCTCATCTCGATTTTTTTGCGATTAACTACTTTTATCTGTCAGGCTATTCGCGTTGTAGTGTGTGTAAATTAAATAAGACTCTTTATAGATTTCATGGTCTTATTAACTACAATGAAAGATAGAATTCAATATTTGATACTCATTCCACCCAATATATGAAGTTGACTTACACCTTCTATTTCCTTCATAAGAATTAGGTCACAATACGACCTAGTAACGAAGTATTATATAACGCAGTCGCCATTATTGCGTCAAGCCGATGATACTGCCGCTATTACGTCGAATATCAATCTTCCTAACACTCACGTATAAATCAGTGTTATAAACTATTAAAATGATTTATAAAGCTCTATGCATACGAGTTAAAAAAAATCTTTTGAAAATCATACTTCGTCTGACACACGCTATCATAAATAACACGACATTACTATAAACTGTCAGTAAAGCTGACACTGGAATGACGAACGGCGTCGCGCGACAAAAAGGAAATAAAATCATAAGCTTTGTATATGGAATGAAACTTTACGTTGAATAAGATATTCGTAGGCAGTTACATACAGACAGGACGGATTGAAGAGATCTATCAAGGGGGTCTAAAATCCTTGGTATCGCGAGATGTGCGACCCCAGATCGTCAAGAAGCATGGGTGGATAGAGATGCATGTTAATTCAGATTCAATCCGGATGGGATGCTACTTTCCAAATATTTTGTCATAAGCCTGTCATGAAATCACATGAACCAGGTTGGATCCTAATATCGTGTATGGAAGTTACTGTTGATTTTCTGTATTAGCGTGTTAAGGTTTAGCCAATGATGTGATTATCATAACGTAGGTGCACCGTTCAATTTGCATTTTATATTTAAAACACTGTGTCGTGGTTTAATGCTAATTCCCAATTCCGTCCACACGATTCGACATATCCAGCAGGTCGTTTGAAATATGTATGCATTGACACAATACTTTATCCGTACTGTGAGACACCGTGAATTGGCCCCTTGAGTAAAAGGCCAGTCAATAAGATTCGAAGTTTGGACCTCAATACATCGGACCGACCCTATTGTAAGCCACGGCCGTCAGAAAGTTCAATGACTCGAGTTTTAATTAGTTACCTTTACGTGTAGTTACGTCATTATGGAAATTTTATTGGTAATCTTAATAAATGATTTTGTTGGATACTTTGAAAAGGGAAATGTGGGTTCGATTAATAAGTTTGGTTTGAAGTTTTCTGATTCACCTTTATTTCCACCCACGGTAGTGAAGAGATGGGAAATAGGAGAAAGTTTTTTATTCACAAAGAATATTTTGATTTGAAATTAAACGATTTAATTAGATAATACGTCGACTTATGTCTTATACAAGTTTAATAGTAATAAAAAGTAGTATTCTTTAGTGCTGTTTATAATTATTTTAAAATTAGTGCTATGTAAGGTTTACAATAGGGTTAAAGAATGTTTTCGGCAATATTGATTTACAATAAGGTAACGGAATAATATATTATTCAATTCTAAAACACACACGAGACTTGTATAATATGTGAAAGAGTCACAAGTCTCGTCCTGCGGATCAGAAACTATAAAAACATTTTGTGGTTTCTTGAACATTCAGTCCCTATATACAATTTGTAAATCACACGACCTAGTAGTATAATTTTAATTAATATAACATATGATTTTAAAGAATATTAAGAACAAAAAGGTTAAAAAAGAGCTACAGAACGTAATAATTGCACGTCGATGTTCAAACATGTAGATGGTCAACTCAGCATTAAGTTGCGACATAACTTGAGCCATAGCATTTTGCTGATTCTCAGTAAGCTTAGTATGCTTAGTAACCTAAGTCATCTGCTAATTCGTTTTTCAAAACAGCAATGAAAACTGTTTAGAATAAAAAAAACATAAGCATTCTAATTGCTTGTCTTACATACATAACTCTTGAGAGTTATTGGTAAAGATATTGTCCCAAATCAAGATGTCCCAAGTAAAAAATTGGGTCATCCGCGTGCCGATAAAAATCCGTAGAATTTATGACCAACTTTCGCTTTCTACTTCGCGCTGTGGAACTGGAGTGACACCCACGCAGTCGGGACTTGCCTATCGTGGTCAGAATCAGAACACGTTATATAGATGACACTGACCATACACATTTTTACTCATTATTGTGTCAATATGTGAGCGCTACTTGCTCTAGAATTGGTAATTAAATTAACTTGATTTTTTTTTAGTTTCCAGTAATATATTTTTTTTAACAACCACGCTGGTCTAGTGAGGGTTAGTGGACTACGCACCTAAGTAATTCCTATGTACTTTTAGGTGTGCAGGATTCCTTACAGTGTCTCCCTTCATCGTTAAAGTACGTTATAACTTTGGGATTTTAACCAACTATCCTCAAAAATTCATTACAAATTTCGAGGGATTTGAATTTTCCGTCAGAAATATTGGAATGTTTCCGAAACATATTAAACACTTGTAATGTGAAAATATAGGCGGCTTTCGACCGATCCCGGTGGAGGTCATTGATTGTCCAGCAGTGGGCGTTAATTGGTTGGTGATGTATGTTAAAACAGTCGATGGAACTTTTAAAAGGATCCTTCAATTAAGATCTGAATTGTAAAATCATAATAGCAATATGAACCTTTGATATCTCTGTAGGATATAAAGACACTCGCCTCGTTTACTATTATACAGTTATCATCCGGCCTATGAGTAAAGCCATTTAATTTAACTAAATTGGCTAAAGTATAATTCTACCATGATATAATGAATAGTATTAATATGACAGAATTTATTAGCTTCTTAAATACAAGAAATGGCAATATTTACTAAATCGCATGTAATTGAGATGCCATATGTTATTGCACGACACGAATCGCCATTCAGACGGAATGAATGAACAGATAATAACTCGTAACCAATGGTAAGTAATACCGTAACCTATCACGTCTAAGATTTATAATATTCATCAATTTATTTTGTATGGATGCGTCTTTATTCTGCGTGTCACGAGAATAGCTTTCACGCAGGATTTATGCACATTACGGTACTACTGCATAGTTTCCTACATTTCGGGTTGCAAATCAAATCCCGGTTCCTACTTTGGACTCAACTTATTTTATGTGTATTGTAAAATTATGTTATAAAATTATGTTGTAATTTAATGTTCTATGACTTTATTGAGCATAGGTTGGTTAAAAGGTGGTTGGGTGTTTGGTAAAGCTTAATGTCTGTTCTATTAGACAATAGCACGATACCGGTCAAGCAAGCTGTGTCAAAGAAAGACGTGCGTTCTTCTACTACTTATAAAACTCGTTGCATTTACGTAGTATTTGTTTCCAGACGATGGTCACAACACAACAACACTTGCAGAGAGACCGTATCAGTCAGGAAACATTGCTAGGACGCTGGATTGACTTGATCAAGAAGATTTTCTTTCAATATTATGATATTGTATAAAACGTGAAATGTAATAATTTTGAGAGAATATAATAATTGCATAATTGATCGTTGCAGTTCAATTTTCGCACCCATTTCTGCGAAGTATCCAACTAGATGAGGTTGGAGAGATTTCTTGAAAGAGAAGGGGTTATGTTGCAAAACGATTTCACAAGCCGACAGTAAATGCGATTAAAAACTTAAGAATTCATTTTAAGGTAGTGTTGACAGATGTCCAATTATCAGCATGTCTGGATTTAATATTGAGGTTGTACAAGTCTCCATTTGTGGATAGTTTTGCTAGGACCGAATTCAATCCTTAACACACCGCAATAGGGATCAGTTCAAAGCGAATTTTCTAGAATATGCCGATCAACTATGATAAAAGTGGGTTGACATGGATACCTATGATGCGGTCGGATCAATTTCAAGGCTTCGCGGTTTGGCGTGGAGCTGTTGTTTTTGGGCCACGCGGTGATTAAAATGTATGTGTGTATAACAAATGTGAAATTGTTTGGTGTTGTGTTACCGATGCCGTTAATTGTCGACCGCACTTCTGTTCGTGCTTGGGCGTGTCACCGTTCAGTACCTAGTACAAAGAGAAAACCTAGTAAAAGCTTTTATTACACTCTTTTTTTTATTTTAAAGACATGTTGAGTGTAATAGCAGCACTAATATTAATGTATTTAGATATGTGCTCGCTACACTGAATTTTGAGATAAAGATATTTTGAACCTTTCAATTTACTTTTGAATGATTTCTATATTTACGAAAGTAAAGAAAAATCTTATGCTATATTTAAAGTTTTATTTATTGTGTTATTTAAAAATTTAAGATAAAGTACTGAGACATGTGTATGCTGTCCGTGCATTAACAAAGTTGAGTGAATAAAATCCACTTTGTTCTAAGAAATTAGCAGCGAGTCGATTTACTTGGACGATTGCTCAAACCGCGGTCTTCTTGGAAATTTGTTATTAGTGTAATTATAAGCATTTTCTGTATTACGCTCCGACTAACTGTATCAGTGTCAAACCTCATTACAGGAAATTTGTTTGTAAATGAGTAATAATAAAAAGTATTTAGTGTATGTCGCTGCATCTATCAGAAAAAGAAGTGTAGCCGAAATATCTTGGCTAACGTTGAGTTATTAATTCCTTTATGGCATGGATAGCCCGAACCCAAAAAAAGTATTCTCTGAAAAAAAAATTATTTCGCAACACTATTAAATAATTCACCCTCTGCGACGTTCGGCTTTCTTAATTTTTAATTATTTAAAACTTGCCTTTAACAACCAGTATACATTCAAGTGCCTTACAAGTCCATGACCGATTTAAAGGCGCCTTGCAGTATATTCTCGTATTTTAGTATGATTTTTATCGAGAAACATTTAAAATGACTTCATCATTGACATGGGCGCGTAATTTGCGAGGAATTTTGGTCAGCTCATGTTTTATTAAACGGTTGGAACGGGCTAATCGAAATCGGACGCAAAAGAAAAACGTGAGAGCCTTCACCGACTAAATACGATTTTCCTTATAAATTAATTTGGCAAAATTTTCAAAAAAAGAACGATAAAAAATTGCATAATATTTTATCTTGATATGGCAATGAACAAAGAACAGAACGCATGATTAAAATAGTGGAAAGTAAACAAATTTACGCGTAAAATATTTTTGGAAGCAGAAATATACAATACGTATAAAGATTTGGTCGGAATGATATCAACTACCTGTATACATTCAGACCAGTGTTGGGCATCAATCAATTAAGTTTTAATTGAACTAATCAATTGACTAAAAAATTAATTGCAATTAAATTAATTGAATTTGAATCAATTGCAATTAACCATTAATCGCGCGTTACAATTAAATTATTTAAACTAATGCACATCAATTGCAGCTCGCGATTAAATTATTGCAATTATTTTTTTCAATCGATTGATAAAAAAATTAAAACTAACAATTAAATTTTGCTATTTTGTATGGAAGGGTGGTCCGCAAACCTTGTAGATGTTTAACGTTAATTATTTCATATACTCTTTATGACTAGGTAGGGACACTAAACTTAACAAATCCGCACATGCATGTACCCAATACTTAAAATAATACTTGGTAAAAAAATAATTGTTAATTGTTAATTGTCAATTTTTTTTTCGCAAAATAACTAAAAATTGATCAATTATTAATTGTATAAAACCTTGATTAACAATTAATCAGTTGTTAGTTGCTGTCACTGCAAATACAATTAATTAATTGTTAATTTTTAATTGTTAGTTCAATTAACATTTGCCCAACACTGATTCAGACTAAACTGAAAGTGAACTCTTGTATAGATTTAGACTTGTAAGAAATAAAAAGAGGCCGTACCACAAATTTGGATCCTCATATGAGAACAGAAAAGAAAAATCATACAAAAAATCCGGGCTAGGCCATTCGTTGTTACGGATTCACAAATAACTCATCTTCGCCGTTACTAGCCGTGCAAACATTTAACGAATTACGTGAAATAAAATTAAAGAAACGCGTAATTTACGTCCAACAAAACACACACGTCAATATAAAAAGAAAACCTGCGGAAATCAAAGTCGATGTAATCGCGCTGTAAGTCGTTTTAGCGCTTTGATGTAGACGTTTATGGGTGTGTAAAATGGCGGAACGTTTTTATACGGCGTCAGTTTGTTTTCACTTGTGACGGTGCGCCGGAGCATTGTGGGCACGATTGCTCCACTAGTTGAACTGTTGCGAATGGAGCGTAAATCGGACTCGCCCACTCTGGATATGGTTTATTTGATCAGGTTTAAGGTTCGACGGCCGCTCGGTGGTCCGCGCTTTCAATGTTGACAATTTCACGCTCCGCCGCTGCCATCGGTTATGCAAACAGTCTGGCTACCGGCGGAGACAACGGAATTTTTGCGTAGAAACTTGAATGGCTGTCGCGGTGTATTATCAAGGACCGTTTCGTTGGATAGACGCTTATTTGTGACTCACTGTGTATGATTGATTGTTTTGTAATGCAACTCTACAGGTGGTCTGTGAAAGACAGATGTTTCGAAATTTCCTCATATCAGTTCTGTATTTTATCATTTACGTTTGGAAGGAAATTTGTCTTACCCGTTGGCTTCATTTCTGCGGGAACACTTTACTGAACTATCCTGAACTTCATTGCAGAAAACTGTTGGATACGTGCCTATCCATATTTTCTTAGGATTTTTTTGTATTCTACTGATTCAAGTCGTGAAGCCAGGTGTGCAACTTGGCTTTGAATCTGAACCCATCATCTCTGAATTAGGACTTTTATGCAATTAAAATCTTAAACATCTTATTTCTCTTAAAATTGTATTGTAACTTAAACAAGAACGGAAAACACTCCATGTGGTTAATATTTGCTTACAACTTATTTGCGTCTGTAAAACATTGACACAAGTGGTATTACATGTTATTCAAGAACATATTTTAAGTGACATCTCAAGAAAAGTTAAGGTCAAAATATTTTGGTTATTTGTACGTTTATTATTACCTGTGCTATATTATTGACAAGGATTAGGACGTGATCGCTATATTAAGCTCGCTTGAACAATTAGTAGATAGGATTCATTTTTTCCATTTCTAAACAGCACTGTATTATATATGTATAATCAACCCACATACGACCCACTGTAGGTCACAAGACTTCTCTACTGCTAACCATTTTTTTTACCATGTCCCAGGATAGTTTTACCTGTCAAAATAGATACCAAATATACATTAACATTATAAATTCAAATCATTTGTAGTACAAAAAACATCTCATTAAATTCAATTGTTAAATGAATAACTCTCAAATGTAGATCGATCGGTGAACAAAACGTATCAGACAAATTGCATCGCAACAAGAGTTGTATTGCGTTTGTCGAATGTAACTGTACACTTGCATCATCGGCCATCGTATCGTGTTCCGTTTGTCATCCGCGCTATGAATGATGGTGACGTCACGGAATACCAATCATGTGTAACGCGAATATATTGCAACTAGAGATTTATTAATAGAATTGAAATTTTATTCTATAGATGTATGTTTTATGTAGCACCTAATGTCCTTGGATGTTCGTGAAAACTTTCTGTGATTGAAAAATTATTTATTCTAAGCAAAATATATTTTTTTTCATATGAATAGATGGAACACAGATTGGAGGAAAAGTTATTGAGCTGAGTTAGGTTATGGATACCGCGCTTCTGCAGTTCATTCCATAATCAAATTCCAAACTAATGATCTTGTGGCTAATGACAATTTGTTGATACAACAACGCAAAGCTATTGACACTAGTATTATGGTGAAGAACCTCTTATTCTTTCGCCCTTTAATTTCTATAAGTTATCACTTAAAATATTCCAGCTGTCCGGATGTTCTCGTGATTGCTTTTTTCCGAACATATTAAAAGCTAATCGGCTTTACAAATGTGATACTGTTATGCATATTTATAACACTGTGATCTATAATCGTTTGTCAATTTCCGAAACGAATAAATCAAAGATACTGGCACTCTTATGTCAGTTTAGAAAAAAATATTGTATAAGAAATGCTCAATCGGTCGTCATGCGGCCACGGCGTGTTTATTTGAACGTTTCATATTAGCACGTGTCAATTGATGTAACCAGAGCTAATGTTCGCGTATTACTTAGTATTTCGCAAATTATTTGTGTAAATATTTGAGTTTGCGATATTCAAATAGTAGGCCTAGAGTGTTCTTTGTCATGATTCAACGGTTTTTTTATTTGTTCCACCACGCCTATGCGTGCTTATGTCAATTTATTTCAAGATTTTGTTGGTTATTCGTTATTCGCTGTTAAAAAGTATTGTATGTCTGATTTTAGTTAAAAGTAATAGTAATGATAATTTTTCACTTAAACTATAATGTAAAAAAATCGCAATGTAATGGTCCCAATTTCTTTTTATTAATGCACTCTTTTCAAATTGATGCTGGATAAATTGAACTCAACACAAGACAACAAAGCATAATTATGTCCTTTCGACCGGTATAGCACTAGATTCCCATGGAATACCGATGTTAAAGATGAACTCTGGTCATCTACAGATCGACTTTGCGGCTTGATCTCGTATTACCTTGTATTACTAAGGTAATCGTCATGGAAAACGTAAGGCCTATGACCAGCCGTGGGAGGTATGATTACAACGATGATTCAATGATCCTCACGGGTAATTATAAACCGATTGTGGTTTTCAATATGCGCCTTGGTATAAAATGTGATAATTATAATAAGATATGGGTTAATGACATAAATAAAAAAACTGAATAGTTAGTATATTGTTATCTATTGCAACATAAAGTACGATTTTTTTAAAACCAAGTCAGCAATGAATAATAAATATACTAGCCATTCCATGTTTATTCTATAAAATACTTTTAGGGACGGTCAACTAGTAAATTAAGCATGTTCTATCTAATATTATACGTTTAACTATCGTAGTGAATGCCACATATTGTTTACATTCATACAAAACTTAAAATATCATCTAATAAACTGTAGTGAATATTTATACGCGCACGATTGTTTGTCCAAATGATTAACGTCATAGAAAATTCAATTTTTAAATTTACTTATAGCAAACGTGCCCTTACATATTAGCACATTGCTCTTTACCGGTAACTACACGCAATGACATCATGGAAAGCTTTTGGGCAATGTTGAATATAAGGTCGGACCCACGCACTAGCTGGGAAAATACCTGTAGAAAAAAGTGTGTAAGGATGCAGATAATTTGATCAATTTGAGTCTTAGAAGGATTAAAGATTCGTGTGAAAGACGAGACAGCGGTTTTATTAGATAAAAAAACGTCTATAGTAAGAGTGACTGAAATAATGTAAATTACCTACTATGTTTATGTAAACTGATAGAAATAGGCAATTTCAAACATCAAAAATGGTAAAGCTAAGTAAGAAAAAGTGTAATTAAGCACGTAATACTATATACTAATATACTGCACTGCTACTATAAAACTATATACTGGAGAGTTCATTGGCTCTCGAGGGACAACCACTAAGCGACCGGCTGCCATATAACACGCAGTCCTACGGCATAGTCATTAAAAGGGCATTAAAGGAAACGTCGGGCTTTACTAAATATAATTTTTAATGAGCTATTTTATTCAATTGGTATCACTTGTATATTTATGGTTTTTAAATTATGTATCAAAAGTCGCGATACTAATGTTGAGAAACTAAAAATATTTTAATGCACTACATTTCAAATCATGAATGATAAATGGCCCCAATACATAAAAACCGAAGTAGCCAATTTCATTTATAACTTCATCATCATCATCATCATACTCATCATCGCCATAACCAGCCGAAAGACGGCCATTGCTGAACACAGGCCTTCCCCAAAGACTTCCAAAGCGCTCTGTCGGAAGTGGCTTGCTTCCAGCGCCTTCCCGCGATCTTTTTCGATCATCAGTCCACCTTGTGAGTATATTTTTATATCTTTATTTAAAACTTAAAAAAGTAAAAAAAAAAGATTTCTCTAAGCGGCAGTATAAACGGACATAATATTATATTCATCAATTAATTATTCATCTTAACGCCAAAATTGTACACGTTGTCGGGTAGTAAGGCGTCACGAGACTCCATGTTTGTATAAACACAAGCTTAAAATATAAATTATTGACTCATGTTTAAAAACAAATCAAGTTAAAGTTGGACATTGTTTACGATTAGAATTAATTTCGTGTGTTTTATTACTGTGCGTGTGATTGTAAAACGGTCATCTGCCAACGATAAAACTATCAGTCATCGCTGATTTCTAGAATATGAATGATGTTAATAGCAATTTAGAGAAGTCTGGTGTCGACTGGTGATTTTGTTTAACAGGTGCGATTGAATCATTTCTTGGTAAGTTTTTATATCTTAATTTTGATATATTTTGGAATGTAGATTAAGGTTGTCAAATATTTAACTGTTGTACGCATTCATTTCTATACCCTCAGCAATGGAAACTGGTAGACTATGCTACTCTCAATATTTTGTACGGTTGTTTACTACTAATCTTTAAGTATCTTTGCAATTGGTATTTTTCTTTGACATTTCCATTCTCCAAAATCAGCTACCAATCTGTCTGTGCTATTGTTTTGAATTCCGTTATCCATTACAAAACATTAGCAGCATGCTTTTAAAATAGAAACTACAGTAAACGTTTAGGGAAAATTGACGTTTTTATTGCATAAAATATATTATTAAAGATGGCAAGTTTTGCATAAATTACTATTAGGATGGACTGTTAGATACTATAAAATTAAATAGCAGTGTCTCTAATACATCCGCCGATTAGCAGGTCATCTTCTTGTAATTAAAATTTTACTTTACGTATAATTACATGGTTACTAAGTCATACAGGCATCCCTAACTGCGTATGGTGCATGTTTCAAGATAATGAATCATTATTTAACGATATCCTTGCAATTTATAAGAAGAAAATATTCTCAAAATAATTCATAAGGTCTAGAACTGTAAACACAAACCTTCACGACTCGTAGCAAATATATTTATAGGTTTACTTTGCTCCGCGTGAAGTTTGTCGTAATGATGCTGAAGACGAAGCAAATAATAGTGCAATACATAAGTAATATACACGGAGTAACCAAATCACGTATGGGCAAGTCATGAGGTGCGGTCACTGTCGCCTGTCCCTAAATGGAGAGAAATGGTTGTGCAGCCACCAGCCAACTGACGACCTGCGACCTTTTGCACCCCGTCTTACTTTCGATTTTACGTGTGATCCCGACACGTTTGGACGTTTTTATTGCTTTATACGCTGCTTGTTGTGCTGCCTACCGTAATTTGCTGTTTACTTGGATTCACATAAATTTTATAAGGCATTAATCGTTTATACGTGAATAAGTCTTACTGGGACAAAATTTGTATTCAATCCTGAGTTACAACAGGATGTTAGGTCATCATGCATTAGAGTAATTGTCCTCCTCTGATCTATGTGTAAAGGGTTCAATGACATGCCAATTAACTCCAACAAGGTGTTTTTTTGGATTGTTTATCTATTCACAATTCGTCCACAAAAAAAATTAAGAAAGACCTAACGCCTGAGGCATTATTTATCAGTCGAACCTTACGTCTTGCCAGGATGACAACTGTAGTTATCAAAATAAACTTATGATAAACGTAAAATGGCATGAATAACTTTGTAACAAATTTAAATTACTTGGGTGCTGTTCAGTGAACTTAGGATGTAAGATTCAGACCGTTTCAACAATGTATTGATTGTAAGATCTGCATCGGACAAGCGGTCTATTATTAATAGATCATCGCGTATAAGGAAGTTTGGTGTCCGTTGTCTGTTATAGAACGAGACCATAATCTAGTACATTATTTGTGGAATTAGAAACTGAACGACAGAGCATTTGCAGTATCGATGTAGTTAGTTGTGCTTTTATTGGGATATTACGTTTGATGCCATTGAGACTTAGATGAGCCGATGGACAAAATAGTCTTACGCCACAAATTGTGATGTCGAGAATCGAGATGGATCGTTACTTTGGACAATTTGAATTCATCATCATCATCATCAGCAGCCCATATTCGTCCACTGCTGGACATAGGCCTCCCCCAATGACTTCCACCGGGAACGGTCGGAAGCCTCCTGCAGCCAGCGACGTCCCGCCACCTTGACAAGGTCATCGGACCACCTTGTTGGGGGACGTCCCACGCTGCGCTTTCCCGTTCGTGGCCTCCACTGGAGAACTTTTTGGCCCCATCGGCCATCAGTTCTCCGCGCCATGTGGCCGGCCCATTGCCACTTCAACGAGCTAATCCGTTGGGCTATGTCGGTTACTTTAGTTCTCCTACGGATCTCCTCATTTCTGATTCGATCACGTAGGGAAACCCCGAGCATAGCCCTCTCCATAGCTCGTTGAGTGACCCTGAGCCGACCCATGACGCCTTTAGTGAGAGGCCACGTCTCAGTGCCATATGTCATCACTGGTAACACACAACTATTGAAGACTTTCGTCTTCAGGCACTGAGGTATATTGGACGAGAAGACGTCTCCTAACTTTCCGAACGCTGCCCAACCGAGTTGGATTCGACGATTGACCTCTCTCTCGAAGTTGGACCTGCCTAACCGGACCACTTGTCCCAAATAGACATATTCGTCTACAACTTCGAGAGTCGAGCCCCCAACTGCGATTGGGGTGGCCACAACATGGACATTCGACATGATTTTCGTCTTGTCCATGTTCATTTTAAGACCCACCTGTTGGGAGACTCGATTGAGGTCTTCGAGCATAGTGCTAAGGTCCTCCAGCGATTCTGCCATGACTACAATATCGTCGGCAAACCGAAGGTGTGTGATATACTCGCCGTTGATGTTGATGCCGAATCCTTTCCACTCCAAGAGCTTGAAGGCGTTTTCCAGCGCGGCAGTGAACAGTTTCGGAGATATAACATCTCCCTGTCTCACGCCTCTCTGTAGTGGAATAGCCTTCGTGCTCTGATCTTGTACTCGGACCGACATGGTGGCGTTGTTGTATATACTTTTCAACACCTCGATGTACCGACAGTCAATGTGGCACCGCTGGAGAGACTCTAGCACCGCCCACGTCTCGATCGAATCAAAGGCTTTCTCATAGTCCACAAACGCTAAACAAAGCGGCAAGTTGTATTCCTCGGTTTTCTGGATAACTTGCCGAAGCGTATGGATGTGGTCTATGGTGCTAAAGCCTTTTCGGAAACCAGCTTGTTCGGGCGGCTGGAAGTCATCAAACCTGCGTTCGAGACGATTTGTGATGACCCTCGAAAACAACTTATAGACATGGCTCAGGAGCGAGATGGGCCTGTAATTCTTCAGCAAGGTGTTGTCACCTTTTTTGAAGAACAGTACCACCACGCTCCTGCTCCATGCCTCTGGCGTTGAGCCCTCGAGGAGAACGGAATTGAAGAGCCTCTGAAGGACTTTAAGTACCGGCGTTCCGCCCGCTTTCAGAAGCTCTGAAGTGATTCCGTCCTCACCCGGCGCCTTGTTGTTCTTAAGTTGTTTCAGGGCCATCTCAATCTCACACAGGCTGATGTCCGGGATATTATCACTGAAGTGGCGGATCAACTCGGCTCTCGGGTCTTCGGCCGAGCGAACAGCGGGCTTGGCAACCGAGGTGTAAAGCTGCCCGTAGAACCTCTCGATCTCCCTTAAAACCTCTGCCTTCGTCGACACTACGCGGCCGCCCTCCGTCTTCAGCCTAGACAACTGTCTTTGCCCAATAGACAAGTCTCTTGCAAACACTTTGGAGCCTCCGTTCCGCTCTATTATCTCTTTAATGCTCACAGTGTTGTGAGCACGGACATCGTGTCGCAAGGACTTCCAGATCCGTCTATTGAGCTGACGATATGCTTCGGAAGACTGCAGCGCCATAGATCGACGTTCGGCCATGAGGTCAAGAGTGTGGACCGAGAGTTTTTGAGGTCTATCTCTGCGGCGAGGTCTAAAATGCTTAGATCCCACCGCATGGACAGCTTCTACCAAACCGCTGTTTAACTCGTCCACGGCAAGGTTTTCTTCCAGGCACTCGAAGCGATTTTTCAGCTCGAGTTGAAAGCTTTCGGGGTTTTGGATATGAGCGCGAGTAGGTCGGAGCGTAGACTTCATCAAGCGACGCCTTTCTAATTGGACGTTGATATTCAATGAGCCTCTAACCATTCGGTGATCGCTACCGGTTTTCACCCTGTTGATCACAGAGACATCACTGAATATCCGTCGTTTCGTCGTCAAGATGAAATCTATCTCATTTCTCGTGGAACCATCAGGGCTCAGCCAGGTCCATTTCCTGTGAGGCGGCTTCTGGAAGAAAGAGTTCATCGCAAAGAGTCCCTCTTTCTCCAGAAATTCAGCCAGCCTCTGACCCCTGGGGTTCCGTTGCCCATATCCAAATTGCCCCACTTTCAACTCCGCATCGCTCCTCATGCCTAACTTTGCGTTAAAGTCTCCCATAACAACATTGAAGTAGGTTTTGGAAGTATGTATGGCCCGACTTATGTCCTCATACATCTCCTCTACTTCTTCATCTGGGTGCGTCGAGGTCGGCGCGTATACCTGTATGACCTTCAACGAATACCTTTACCCGGATATTCTGAGTATAAGGTACACTACCCTGCTCGACACACTTTCGATGGATACGATGTTGTTAATGAGAGACCTGTGGACGAGAAATCCGACACCTCCTCTGGACTGTTGGTCGTCCCCCCGGTAGAAGAGCAGGTTACCGGACTTCAGGGTTATCGTGTCCTCCCCAATCCTGCGGACTTCCGACAACCCCAGAATGTCCCAGTGTAACCCGCTCAATTCTTCTTCCAGTTCGACAATCTTCTCGTCCGTCCTCAAAGTGCGTACGTTGTGTGTTACCAGGGCCAGTCGTCGTCGGGGGTGGTAGCCGGGGCCAACCCGGGGATTCTTAGCACCCCCCGCCCCACCGTTACCATGGCCGCTACCGTAGCCAGGAATAGTGGGGCTGCCGGGGACTGGGGGCCTGGTCCTAGTTTCGATCATGTAGGGGGATATTGCCAATTCTCGCCACGCTTGGCAGGCGGGTTGGCGAGCGCAGTAGGGGAATCGCATTGATGACGCTGCTGCCCGTCATCAAGCGGGGGTGAAGGGAATAGTGAGAGAGAGAGAGGAAGTTATGGGAGAGGAAAATGTGGCCTGTAGGAGTGGATACTGCAGTCACGGAAGGGAAGGTTGGTAGTGACTGCAGCAGCTCGGGGGCCGAGGTCGCGTACTCGTAGCACCCATTCTAGGGTAGGCCATGACCACTAGATGGGAGCATCCCTGACCAATTTGAATTAATAGTAACCAATTAATGCTCAATAATTAACATCATTTACATTAACGTCATGAACACGTCGTTAAAATGATTCAAATTAAAGTATACATTAAAATTATAACAACTACAGTTTAGTTTTAGCGTCGCAGGCTAAATCTAAGACTATTCACAACGATTATACGATATCAATGGTGAAGGAAGACATCGTGAGGAGACGTGTAAGAGTTCCTTGTTGGCAATTCGAAAAGTAAAGATTCCACCTATATAACATGAAGGCCTATGCCCAGTGCTGGGATATTTATTTATTTTATTTATTAATTACACTACAAAAAATCAAGCATTTGTGAGTTCAACTTTCATTGACTCTTTTTCTGTTATGTTAAAGATATAATTTTCTAGTACACTGCAATACCATTATTGTTTCCAAAGCAATATCCACATGTTTTGTAACAATGACATTTTGTAAATGAATGTAAACTAGACAGAATGTAATTAACTATCTCAGGGGTTAGACCTTACTGTCTATTGATGCCATTTAGGTACAATGCAATGCGCCGACAAGCGTATTGCAGCATGTTAAACTCATTTATAACGAAGTTTCAATTTTAATGATTAAAGTTCGTGAATGCCATGTATTGTTCGCAACGTAAGCTAAAACACATGGCAATAATATTTTCAAGGAATTCTGGGTTATAATCTATTTGTTAATATCAGTTTTGTAAAATTGTTTAGGATGTATCTACTTATTTATTCAATGGTATTGACGTCGGTTAACATTTTTAAGGGAAAGTTGCAGGTTCTCTTTTAAGTAACTCTTTGAAGTTCTATCAAACTGTTACGATATGAAGTGAAAAAAATGCATAAAATGCGGCGATCAGGAACCTTCATACCATACCGGCTTTAAAAATAAAAACATAACTATTTAATCTACGAAATATTTTTGTAATCTTCAACATTTATTAAGTTAGTTTATCCTCCAACTACAGGTAAAGACCATAAAATGTATACCTAACAAAAAGCCGACGCGTGACCTTACCGTGTCCAACAGCGGGTATTATAATGATTTAAATCCGACAGTTGTAAACTAGTTTGTCCGATACACCACAACTGGTAGCTACTGGGTTACCGCTCTTAAGGTCAGTGGCAGCCCTAACCTATGATTATCGACCATTATATTTTAGTTTGCGTGTGTTCCCTGTTTTGAATTACCGTATGGGGAAAACTGTATTTTGCATCTCAGCTGAGGCAGTAATCAGTTTAATTTTCATTTTGTAGCATGCACTTAATCGCAGTCCTCAATCGTTTTTTAATCAGGTAGAAAGTGTATTTTAAATTTGTCTAAAATACGCTTCTACTTTGACTTCACAATTGAGTTCTGGTTGTCTATTGATGATACGGGATTCGTACTTCATTTGGTGTCTACGAAAATAACAATAGGGATTAAACCTTTTCGTTCACTTTATGCCTGCGCAGTTTTATATGAATAATAATATATGGCTTTAAATAACTGCCTCGTGGTCTCGCGGTACAAATATGTGCCGTGCGATCTAGAGGTCCTCGGTTCGATTCCCTGGTCAGGTATGAGACTTTAAATAAGGTTAACAAATTAAAAATAACTTCTCGGTTAATTTGATAAACGAAATTTATTGGTCAATACATCGATATAGACACCAAGCGAAACGCAATAAGCGTAAGTTATAAAACAGACGGTTTTAAAATAAATTGATAGCAGTCGTTAAATCCTGTAATTTATTGGAGTGCAATGTATTCTTTGTGTGATCCAGGTCATAACATTATGTGTGCGCTAAATTCCGTACAAATTGCAAAGTCTTTATTGTTCCATCAAAACTTTCATATTAAAATTTAAATGCCTTTTAAATTTACGTGGATATTTAAAAACGGTTCATGGAATTTACCGAAATTAAGAGTTAAATGTAACCTACTTCATATGTGGTGGAACGTCTCCCCTTTGCGCAACACTCACGCAATGATGCATAATGTGAAAATTGAATCGCGTGTTTGCTGTGATCGGAGATTTCTACTAAATATATCGAAGTATTTTTAAGCGTGATTCACTTGTTTCCTTATAACAATAACTTCGCAGCTTGTACTTATATTCACAATAGAAAGATACTTGCAGAAATAGAATCCGAAATGTTTTGTTTCTCGGCCAATCGATTTGCTGGCTATATCAAGTTTTATAATAAGTTTGTTTTATTAATTTAGAAGAGACACGAAAGGTAGGTCAGGTACGACATAGTCTCTGTCTACATTCACTTCAATGAGAGCAAGAGTGTGTACATGTATGTACGAAAAAAAATCTTCGTAAGACATGGCGTGGTTTCTTGCAATTTGAATCAAACTGCATTGATAAAATTGAGAAAATATACCTACATGTGTATAATATATGGGTCTAATTTTATTAAAACCGTTGTTGCTGCTCCCATCAGAAAGGGAAAACGCGAATTTCACCGCTTGTGGTCTTGTTAATGCAAACTTGTAGCCGGCCGTACGACGGTCGCTGTCAGTGATAGAATAATAAAACACTTTAACGACAAACCAATGGCAGATACGTGAGTGTTAAACACGTCTTAAATGTATTTAAATTGTACGAGACGCTTAACAAGCGTACAGCTTTTCAACAATGCTTTTGTTAAAAGGTTTTTAGTGAAACTCCCGATGACTCAAACTATGTCAATGATACTAAAAATCGGATAGCCGTCGGTATATGAAATATCTAATTTTTATATTGTGCCGAATGAGCTGAACTTCTCTGCTTGGTAAACCAATTGTAGCAAATACATTATTTTCTTTAGTCTAAGCATAAAAAAATACAAATATTTCCCTTTAGGTTGAGGATTTTATCAATTTATTTGGAACTCGAGACTCAGTATATTATTGAATGATGCATCACTTGCATTGATTGGATGTATTTTTTATTGAACGACCTTAATTGACCCACCAAGCGTCGGCGTTTTATTCCTCTGTTTTCGAATCTTTGTTCTATAAGTCAAACTATCTAAATGCTTAAACGTAAATACCATAATATATTAGTAGTTTAATCTCTAGTACGACCCTAATGCTTGGAAATTTGATATCTCCAAAGCCGTATTTATCTTTCTGTAATGAAGAAATTTCACTTTAATGAAATAAAAGACATCGTGCCGTAGTGTAACGATTGGCATTTGCATATGAAATTAGTTGTTTCTGATTTAAATATTGAGCTTCCGTGGCGCATTAGTATTAGTAATAATTTGTATGCGTTTAATTGAAATTTATTTTTGTACTTTTTCTGGTAGAGCGTCTTTTTACTTCGTCATACTCCTTCGTCTGTTTCTTTTTTAAATAAGATAACATTTGAAATTAGGAATCAACAAGAATTTGATTTTTCATTTGTAGGTACTTTTGTTTTAGTCTTCGCTGTTTATGCAATTTGTTTCCATTAGAAAAAGCAATAAGAAGTTTATGTCTCATGGATGGCGGAAACTAATATCGCAAGTGGACACGATTCATGCTTTGTTAGATGTAATTACATCAGGGTCTGTAAACTGTTTGACAATTGAAGTGGATTTATGCCTCGGGTAATACTAACCCATCTGTCAAATGGACCCACGGGCTTGAGATAAATGAGTGTTAAGCATTTTCTTGTAATTTATTGTTAAAATAATATGTGCGTTATTTGAGTTTGAAATTAGACGTAGGTTCTTGCACAATTTCTTATTAAACAGATGGTTAATAGATGACTGACTGTCTACAAATCTATAATAAAAAAGGAATCCATATATATTCAGTTACATAGTGCACACAATAATTACATGAACAATGCATTGAAAAATGTGGTAAAAAACTACGTAAAATGAGGACTTCAAATATATCTAGCCTACATTGCCAAGTGTCTTGTAAAAAAGAAAACTTCGCATGATTTTCACTCTACCAGACAACCACCACACACAAAACGGGACACATTTTTTTATATATAGTCTATATCAAAGTAACAACTTTGCATCATTCATCATCTAATTGGTTTACTTAAAATTATGAAATATTGGTCAGTCTCACAAAGCCTGCTTCCAAAACAATAGCGCTGATCAAATTTTAGTTCTCACTCGGCTATCGATTTACAGCTGGATTTTCGCCGCCACGCCGCAAGTGTACAATTACCGGTATCGTTTCCTTTCATACGCCTCATTAATATACTTATGATTTGTGTAAACACACGCGTGTAGTGTTCAACAGGCGCCCATTTCCAATTGTTCCACAGTATCGGTGTCTTAATCGATTCGTGCATGTGGCTCCAAAAGTTAGGCAATCGTTTGGAACAATGGGCGGTGTACATCGAAAAGGTTGTGCTTTGTTGTTATCCGATCCTTATGCGGACTCAGTACATTCATATTGACATTCACAACTGCTTTACTAGAAATTTATTTTAACTTAGTTTGTGTTTCATTGCCATTTTGGGTGTAATACTGAATGTTCTGCATAAGATAGTGGCATTCACAATGTTCAATTTTTTACTTCTAACCTAACTATTGTTTTCTTGAAACTCAGTTTCATCTTACGAGTAGTTAGTATTTTTTCTTTTTAACTGATATAATGATTAGTATTCCCTGTATTCCTTGTCTCCCTCTAAGTAGCGCAATTATGTCTACCAGCTTTTATTACAAAACTACCTGCCCCTATTTCTTTTACCTAAATTATTTTGCGTCGTTGCTTATTCTACTGAGTAGGGTATTCCAAAAAGAAATATGATTTTTCCCTGTTTTATCTTGTCTTAACAATTTACAAAGTTATTTCTTTTTCATGTTGCACCAGCACGCAGTAGCGTTTATTTTTCTAGTTATGTATACAAAGTACGTGTTGTGCTTCGAATAAAAATTGTACATTATTATAGCCTCCTGGAATAAAGAACGCTTGTAAAATTATATTTACGATCTTATAAAAGCAAATCTTATTAGTATACCTTTTTTAAATTGACAATTACCCTGTGAACGTAAATGAATGGAAATATGGATATTTACTTTGTAAAATGATATTTTCTGATATTGTCGTGCAACGAAATAAAAATCTGTGGATGTTAAAAGTGAACAAGTTATCCTACAATCACTAGTATGAAACTAACATACTAACAAGGTTCGTTTCTTTCAGACATAAAAAGCGTTAAAAAAATTCTTATCAGAAAATAATGATTAAAATGGAAGGCAAATACATATCCATTCCATCGCATAAAGATTTGTATCCATGCCGCGTAACTGTGCTCTTTCTCGGTTGACATTTTCCGGCAATCTGTTAAAAGTGTCGAAAGTGTTCAATAATCGAGATAATCAAAAGGCATATTGCGTGTAAACTCAATGGGTTTTGCGTAGTTTACGATAATGCCCATCATTATTGCCGGAACGCCCCCGACACGGAGTCCAATAGGTGTCGAACGATGTATAAAAAGCCTATGACATCACAACTTACCATAAATGGTGGCCAGTTATAGTTACTTAACGATATTTACCGATTTTCGATTACGTTAACACTTTATTTTATCGATTTAAATTATATACTGATTCCGATCTGAAGTGCTTGCGGTTGTCGTGCCTTGGCCAACAAATGCTATTTTACACACTACTGTTTATTTTTTTTATGATGATTTTAAGGTTGTCAACGAAACTTTACAGTTTATGTGACAAGCTTATGTTTAATTTTTCTTGGTAGTAAATTTTATCATCCACCAACCAGTCCAAAGGCTACTGCTCCAACTAAGAGGGTGTAGCTCTACATCAATTTTAAAGCTAAAAGGTTGGCAAAGAATCGGTAATCTCGCGATTTACACAGTATTAGGTAGCAGATGTTCAGGAAACCATCAGGAAGAACCGTTTGCCTCGACCATGACAAAAATACTCAAATATATTTTCTTCACGTAGACACATTTGATGGTAATAAAACATCCAATAACAGCTTTTTATGTGATGTTTTGTATTAGAAACTGCTATTCAATATCTTTATTAATTTAAAGTTGGTAACCCTGAGTCTGTCGGCCAGGGTTGTGGAAAGTTATTATGCTCGGAAGTTTTTATTTGTCATTCGAATTTATTGTAATTGTAACACCGTTTCAATAATATCAAGCGCAGACATTAATTACAGTGTTGTTTGCGTTAATAATTGTATTATGTCGGTAATCATTATCGTACGTAATTACAACACTTTATTAATTATAGCTATTAGTGGTACAATTACTTTGATGATCAACAGAACATCGTGAGAAAATGGGCATAATGAAAGTTTAGTATAATTAGAAAGTAAAACGGCTAATAATGGTAAGTAGGATAGATATATGTGATCCAATTAAGTGGTGGGGTGCGCCTTAATGTATTGATCTGCTAATGCTCTATATCTATAGTCTATGTCAACGATTTTAGGTAGCAAAGGAAATTTCAAATGTCAACAACTCTCATAAACAAGATTTTTTCTCAAATTTTCCCACTTCTTTTCGTATCCTGTATAGTGTTGAGACAAATAGGATTTTATTATAATAAAATTTATCTTAAAAACGTGTACAATCTATTATGCAAAGTTCTAAGATATTACAGTACTAAATTTGGTGCTATGTAATTTTAAACAAAAAAACAGCAAAAAATAACTTCCGATACCGGGAATCGAACCCGAGCCTCCTGGGTGAGAGCCAGGTATCCTAGCCACTAGACCATATCGGATTGTGAGAGATGAGTTGAATTAAGCCGCCTGTTTCTGTGACCAAGGACAAAGATTAAAATAAATTTGTCTATTTATAAAGAAGCGTTAGTCGGTATTGAGCCGAATCTTATTTTAGATTTGTTAACGAGTGGAGATAAATAAAACTAATGAAGTTCATCCGTCGTCGATGCTGTTTTAAGTTTTTAATATTATTTCAAACATAAATTACACAGTCTATGATCTGTCTAAATGAAATGGTTCAGCCAACGATAAATACTTCCGACTTGGCACATGACCTTTAAAATTATAATCTAATGAGCTTTATAATGAGGATTAATTGACCAGAAATGTTTTAGTATACGGCAAGAAAATTCACAAGCATATTTTTATTCAGAATGCTTAGGTTATAATTTGATGGGTGTTAAATATTTTAAAATTAATAATTGTATTTTATTTGTTTCAGGTATTATTTAAACATCCTCATAAGTATATTAGAGAGAAGGTATAAAAAATTCAATTTTTACTTACACTTACATAAAACTTACGAATCTATCCATACACAAATCTTTAATTTTAACTTCGTCCTAAAAGATGTGAGGTTGCTATGAGTGACTAGTTCACTTGTTGAACTCGATAAATCCCAAGTGTTCAATTTTAGTCGGTTTTATTAGCCGGAAATTTGTTTTAAACCGTCACAATTGTTTCCTCTCGCTGACGTATTCCTGTCATGAGTTCGACGTAGTTAGGGCTGACATAAGACCCTAAAAACATGAATTAATTTGCTTTGTCCATCATTCAAATGGTGATAAGAACAAGTCCGTTGTATAAAGTTGTTGTGTTTATCAGTAGAAGGTTAATACGTAAAATTCATGCAAGATTCAGAAAAAAATATTTAAATCTAACGTAAACATAATAGATTTGTATTAATTTAAAAAATTTGTGCTTTGCATTGCTCAGCAGTTGCTTCTGCTAGCATTTATCAGTTGCCAATACTTTTATATTACTCTGTATTTGTATAAAGAAGACTGGTAGAGTTAAAAAAATATGAAGGAGATCGAAAATTGCGAAAGTGAAAAAAAAAGATCATACAGTTATTAAAAAAAAGCAAGAAATAATACACAGCCAGCAATAAAACCAGATGACTCAGTGCTGATAGAACAAAGGCAACAGCTTTGAGTAAGAGACTAAAATTTACTGATTTGTTTCCAAGCGTTCAATAAATTGACAAGCTAGTATTTGTTATTTATCTATTTCAATGTCATTAAACTATATACATATATCTATACTAGGGATGTTGCGGATTCAATTTTTTTCACATCCGCGGATGCGGATGCGGATGCGGATTTTAAGAGGCTCACATCCGCGGATGCGGATGCGGATGCGGATCTGTATAAAATTGATCGATTGGTTGATTTGTATCAAAAGTTTTTGCTTTCCTATTGGTCAATCAGCACGTGCGGTCAACCACTCGACACTCGAGACCGACACGCGCACCTCGCCGCCCCTCACCCCTTTCTTTCTTTTCGCGATCTGCTACACATCCGCAACCGCATCAGCTCCGCAGCGATTTATGCGGATGCGGATGCGGATGCGGATGTCCAAATCGATGCGAATGTTCCGCATATGCGGATGCGGATGCGAATATTCGCAACATCCCTAATCTATACAATCCGTTTCTCCTGTAATGTTAGTATTTGAAACAGATAAAATTTATAATTTAATGATAATTTTGTTTGCTAATTGATATATAATTTACAAGGGTAACCCTATCGATGCAACATAGCATGGTCGCGGTGCGTTTGGAAACGCGTCTATTTTGAATTGTTTACAGCCGTCGCCATTCATGGCTAATAAAGTGCGCGCGCACCCATAGTAACCGCAACATGGCCGACCGTTTAGGGAGGAATGCCCTCCTGCGTCAAAATGTTGATGTGCCACAGTTATTGTTTTTGGATTCAGTTAATTATGCTGTTTAAAGACGGCGATAAATATTTGACGTGAAAGACTGTGATAGGTGGGAATATTTTAATATGGAGCCTACTCCTTATTTTTTTTTGATGTTACTAGTATTCCTAAATACTAGTACATCAAAAAAGAATTGAACAGGATCTGGCAACTATTGACTTTTGATAAAATCAGTAACCTTATTTCAATAAAAAAGTAGGATTAAGGTTTTAAAATCATCCTACCACAGTTTGGAGAACTCCTGGTGCGCAAGGTAGAGTCGACATAATTTTGTTTTGTCCGAAATTAATCAATCTTGTCATGATTCAATGACAGTCTATATGGTACACAGTTCATAAAATATATCTAGGAAGGATCCTAAGAACCACGACTTGAACATATCTGGTGTGATTTCAATTTTCCTTTTTTTTTTTGAGTGTGTCGTTTTTATAAAATCAAGATTAAACATCACAGAGACCAGTCTGTCATTAAAATGTAGTCTTGATCCTAGTGGTCCTTTGCTAATTAAAGTAGCCAGTTGATTAATGACACGGTAAATAAATTACTGTTCTTCAGATAGTAGCCATATAATTTTATCTTTATAACTTTACGCAACATTAAACCATGGCCATATTTTTATTTTACAATAGATCTGTCGGGAATTCAATACAAAGAACTGTCTACAAAATAAGTATCCTTGAAAATAAGTACGAAAAAATGAAACTTCTTGTCACGTTTTTAATTAACTGCGAATAATATTTATTCCTATACAATTTTTTTTCCAAAAATGACAAGCATGTCAAGGTATTTAACTTTAATGTAATAGATACATTGTGATGCCTAAAATAATTTTAGTCTAAAATTGGAATTGATAAGGTTTGATTACACATATTTTTAGAAATAAATTTATAAAAAAAAAATATAACAAAAAAGTCTATTCCGATACCGGGAATCGAACCCGAGCCTCCTGGGTGAGAGCCAGGTATCCTAGCCACTAGACCATATCGGATTGTATGAGACAAGCCGAAATTAAGGATCTAAAACTAGTTAATGATGTATTTCTTTATTGTGCTTAAATATATGTGCATCTCCAAAAGACTAATATGAGAGTTTAAAGGCCCCTATTCAATGTCTCATATCATTGATATGGCATTTCATTGACCGTGGCCGTAACTCGTAATCTATTCGCCGTGTCTCGTACATCATCATTGTATTGATGCTCGTGATTGAGAACAGATCTTGGTTGCGAAAGGGCGCTATTGTTTTAATCGAACGCATCCTCATATAAACAGCACAATTGATGTGACCCAAATGTGGATACAAAACAGGGTTGTAGCGGACATTCATATTATTTTCGTCATCGCAATCAGGTCCAGTTTAATGCTTGTGTCCTCGCGTGTGTTTCGTTTAAAGATAATAAGTGGAATTAAAATATTTCGTCACGTGTTTCAATATTGTAAACAAACGAGTAATCTTGTGTATTGTATGGATTAAGTAACCATTTCGTAATTGTTTAGTGTGAAATATAATTTAATTTTTTTTACACATGTTCAGATATTATGTTGTTTTATGATATACTAATGCTTTTGCTAGTTTATTAATAACATAGTTACGAATAGTCTGGAATATACCCCTGGGTTTGCACAGCCAAGGTGTTTTCTCGACCAATCGCACTTCCAGCCGTCTAGACTAACAGGCACTTGAATACACATGAGCAACTTGGTCATCGCTATTAATTTATTTAAACCCAGAATAAATTAAAATTAATTACTCTCGTGGCTGTACGAGTGAACACAATAACAATTATAGTATCAAATTGTTACGTCAGGATCAACCCTGTCGTAAGCCGGGTTTGCTAGGATTGATGCAATTTCGCATGAGTTCATTGAGGAAGTCGGTGTGGCGTGTTCGCACGTTTTGTCCCGGTTTTACGTAACGTTTGTGTTAGCTGTGCTGTGTGCTCGCTGAAAATATCCTGAGCAACAATAATGGTCGAATTTTATTGCCACTTAAAATGAACGTTATGAATTTTAGCGCTTAATATCTAGTTTTCTTTTGGCTCGCTGGACGGCTAGACTGTGCTCTTACGTAACCATTGTACAACAGTTATGGCCCATGAAAACAAATTGCAAAGTTGGTTTAATGTCCTATATCGATTTATGAAATTAAGATAAATAGCTCAATGATTATGACCGGATTTTCGGCTTATTTTGTAAGGAGCAACTTAAGATTTTAAAGCAAAGAAAGTAAACTACTATGATGTCCTGAGTTTTATCCAGCAGAACATAAAAAGTCAAGTATATTAAAAGTTGAATATTTTTATTCTTATTTGAGAAATATTCTGTCTTGCTTTGCTAGGGGACCTGTGACTAGAAAAGATACTTACATCTTAGCTGAGATAAATATAATTATGAATATTTTGTGCTGTATTAAAAATATTTACCTCATTTACGTTTTCTTTATACGCCCACATAGGCCCTAAGTCTAAGTCAATAAATTTTAGAATCAGTGTGATAAGATAGGTATACGTATAAATTCCCCATTAGAGTTCTTTAAATGCCTGCCACTGACAGCTGTATCAAACAACATAAAAAACGCTTAAAATATTTGATATGTGAAGCATCTTCTGGAATACAATTTTAATAATTTTGATTGTTTTCGTTTATCGGTGTTTATATTTACGACCGACGTACGTTAACCAAGAGCGCGTTCTTCAGCATATTTCAAAAAGTTAATAAGTCGTAAACCAGATTTGTGAAAAATAAACACAAAGAACTAGAAAATATTTTTGTTTCTTCAGTCAGTCCGGTACGTGAAAGGTGGTGTCATTAATATTTTTTCTTTATATTATTACTGTCTGGTCTCGCTTTTACGTAAGCAGTTTATTACGTTGGCCTTGATTAATATTGCCATAAACACTGGTTTGTTCTTGGGTCGAATTTTTGTTGAGGGTCTTAATTGAAACTTAATTTAACATTCATAATAAATTAATTTGTTAAACTTATTACATTTTATTTTCTTTTACTTTCACTTTATCTCTTATCTTCCTGTCGTTTATAATGCATTATCTTTAATTAGATTGTCACTTCCGAAGTTTGTATAATTTGAATTTTAATTGCTTTTATTGTCATTTTATAGATATGATCGAATAATTAAATATGTTTATTGGCTGTTAAAAAACATTTATATTTTTGTTCAATAAATATTTTTTTAATTCACATAGTGGCGCGTATTTAACCCACTTTCACGACAATATTACTAATAGAAATGTTTTATAATTAAGTCAATTGTTTTTGACTTGCTTCATTTTTATAGGAACTACAAATGTCTCAAATAGCATATTCACTCATCAATCGTCACAATTGTATCCGCCAGTTCGAAATAGACTACGCCGGACGTTCACGAAATCCGGTGATCACCGGGGATTTTGCACCTGTATACTCCGAGCCGACACACATAATGGTTATTTTGAACATCTCCTTACCATTACGCATGTTTAACGTTACACCCGACGAGTTTCGTATGTAATTTTAAATACACATACATTAAATAACATTCACTGCGGACTTAACAAATAATGTTCTAACGTGTACGTTTGTTTACGTTACATTAGAAATACACAGCTATGTAAATATTAAACAAGGTTTAATTTTGGTTTGATTCCGTCTTTGGTTGCATGTATTATTTGCTCGTGATTTTGCTGGAACAGTTAACACCTGTGTTATGAGTATGTTTTCATGAATACAATGAATTGATTGTACTGAACAAGTTATAAGCAAATCTGTACGAATAGATAATGCGAAGTATGATTTATTGAGTACAGAAACAGCTACTTAAAGGAATGTTCCCAAGTAAAAATTATATTTAGGTTAACTAAATGTTTTAATTTTGACCTTAATTATATTGAATATGAATAACTTTTATTATGATATAGTTAAAATCACATAAAATCAAAGTTGTCTCAATGAACCAGAAAGTTAATACGAGTACATTTGGATATTGAGATAGTCATACACTTATTTTAAATATTTTCGAATGTTCCGAAGATAGTGGGATAGATTTGGAATTGTATCATAATCACAACAATTTTCTTTAAGAAACAAGATACAGATAAACAATAAAAGAGGCATAATTGGAAGCATATATTAATGCCTGGCACTTTCTACTCTCTCGTTTAATTTAGATTGTATGAAACACGATACACGATTTTTAATTACGCTGGGTTTAGCTTTGAACAGAATTTCAGCCGGCACTTTACGACGATGATAAATTTAACAATAGAAATGGCGTTCGCATCGACAGCTGTGAGGGAACAGCCATGCTCGTAAATACTGAGGCGGACCGTTCAACCGATTAGATAACAGCCAAGTGAGAATATCAGATGGAGTGGTTTTGTAAAACGACGTTGAACGCTTTCAATGTTGGATTGGAAGACTGGTATGCTTACTTTGTAAAGGAGTTATATCATAATTGGTGGATATTCGTACCATGAGAAAAGTTATCGAACAACACTTTTTAGCAGCAGGACAAGTAGACTTTGTAGTCTTGATAATCCATGATAGTCTTGAAGATGATTGTTCATCTTCAGGGACAAGTTTATAATATAATGGATTAACTAAGCCGAAGATATTTAAGATTTTTTTAAGTTAGGGTAAAATGACAATTCCGCCTCTGATTTGAAACAAAGTGCTTTCCAAATAGGATTCTAGTCTCTTGTAACAAACATTGAGTTAGCTCATCCAATGTTCGGTTTCGGAGAAATTATTGCATATCACTGGTTGACACGATAAAATTAATGCAAGCGGAGACAAAGATATGCAAACAATAATCAAAATACTTATTCATCGTAGATACATTCCAATAGTCATTTGTGTAGAAGTGGCAGATGTATCAAGTGTGATGAATAGTTACAACGGAAGGTGTTGAACGTCAAATTTTTGGCATTTGTTCTAACATATGGCCGTCGTTTTATAACGCGGTTCAAATATGAAAATCATGTCGTCTGTAGAAGTTGTGTAGGCGATACATTCCGCAAAAGCTTAAATCAAAATTACAACCTATAAGAGTTATTTTAATGATTGATTTTTTTGTCAGTTTTCGTATGTGGCTTGTCATATAATATTAAAAAAAGAAAACAATAGCAATTAAATGTGTATCCAGGTGTGAAATTCAAGTTGCCTAGAAACTTTCGGTATTTATAATTTTTCGACACAAATTATGCTTATATGTGTCTTGTATGAATAATAACGACTAAGACTAAATTTCGTTCCGGATTGAGTAATTTTGACTTGATATGCTTCTGCAGTTATTAATTTAAGGTGTACCAACTCATTGCTTTAATTTTAGCCGTCATTTGTCAAGAAACTAGCAACGCTTCACGGTTGATGCCAAACGCCCAGTCTTTTGTATTCTCTCGCAGGTGATTCATTGCGAGCAATATATGTTCCAGAAAATTCATTTGTACCAACCGTTAACGTTTCCACAGTGTTCAGTACGTTTTCAGAACATAGATATAGATAGAAAAAAAAATAGAAAGGTTTACGTTCACCGATCTATCAATTATTTCATTGGCATGTGATCAAAACCATGCTTTAGCACCAAGCTTTTTTTCATTTCTGGTACAAATATTTAGCATCGTTTGTACCGATCAAATTCCCTTATAATTAATCAACTGTTGACCAATTGACAAACGAGAATCTGTTACTCAAACATCGCCCACGTGTCGAACTTGGTGTCAAAACATCATCGGTTCAGCAAATAAAGAGAAAACACCTGTCCGAGTGGGCGGCGCCACCACGGCCGGTGGAAAATTCTCTTTATAAATATTTACCTGGTTACGCAAACAGGAAACAACTAGTGATTTTTGCTTGAAACGAATTATAGCATTATTGACAGATGTGCGAACACACGAAAATACATATATTTATTTAGAATCATGACTCGTGCTATTGAAGAGATTAAACTCAGCAATTGTTTATTCTAACCAGTTATGAAGGAAAAATACCTCATGATTTACGCCAAAGTATTAAAGTAAAAAGGGATCGCTTTGAAGTGTCTAACGAACTTTTTCTAAGAACAAGAGTAATAAAACACTAACGCGCTAAGTTCAAGGGATGGCCGCGTTCAGCGTGAAACTGAGTTTCCGGCGCGACCTGATGCAGTCATTAGCTGTGGCATACCACGACGTCGTGCAAAATTCTACGACCCTCTGTCTGTGTGAATTTATAAATAATCCCGGTTCGCCAGTGGCAGTGGCGGTGCGGCAGACCGCGGACGGCGCGGGCGCGCGAGCCGCAATGAGCGCCGCCCTGCACGACTCTTGGGTATCGGCCATACCGCGCCACACTACAATCCGCACCTTGCGAAACATCCAATGTGCGGACTTGTGGTCTACCTGCCGAAACGTCGCGTGTGCTTCTGTCAGTTTTATATAGAAAAGTGAACGTGAAGTGATGTCTAATCTGCAATAGTCAAAGTCATCTTGACATCAGATGGCTATCAGTGTTTGTGCAAAGTGATGCGAAATTGGTGTTTTATTCAAAAGGTTTTTTGTGTATAATATTTAAAGACAAATTCGAAGAATACTCTCGTTAGCCACGGTTTGACCGGTCACAAAAATTTTTGCATGTCGTCTGGCTGATTAAGCGCAGACATGTCACTTCCAATTCACAGGAGAGAATAAATTGTCGTTCGTTCGCGACACTCACAAAATTCTTGGTTTATTTGCGAGCAGACGTCTTATTCAAATTGTAACGAACGGCTTTGTTGGTTGAGTTTCGCATGAATTTTGATACACAATTCTTTTTTTGTCTGCAAGCGTAACGCAACAAAGATCCTCAAAGATCTATGAACGGGATCTAATTTTATCAAAGCATACTCGCCTAACAAAAAGAACAGCAGTTACTTCCATAAATACGCCTAGACATACAACTATGCCGGCAATGTTAACTCGTGTGACATTTAAAAATGACGCGGAATAAATCACCGTGAATCTTAATTGATTCAAACAATATAATTCGTGGTTGATGACCATAAAGATTGGGCGTTTGAATGATGTCTCTTTTGTGTATTGAAGACAATTATTGCCATTGATTTGGCAATGGCTCTCAAGTGTGGCTAATTCGCTATACATTCGAGTTGTCGACTCATTATAGCGTTCGTTTAGGCACATTGTTATTGACATGTCTATTTTTATACGGCCAGTTCTAACTCGTACAAGTTCAGATGTGACGTCGCTCTCGTCTCCGTCCGCATTACGACTCATTGTTTTGGTCGTAAATCATTTGGGGCTTTTGTCTTAGGCACCAGAGCTCAGCTCTTTGGTTTTTCAAAGCTATAATCTTATTTTCACAAAGCGAAATGTAGCCAAGATTTTTTTGTTCTCGCTTGTTTGGTAACTGTTGTATGGACCATAAAATAGTACTATTTCAACACTACGAATCATAAAACTCGTGCTCATACAACGATTACAATAAATATTTAAAATAATTCTCTACAAACATTGAAATTTAACCTGGATTACATCGTGCCAGCTAGCAACATAGGGTTGAAACATTTTTTAAAAGTTTCATCATTAGCATTGCTTTTCTAATGTATTCGACAGATTTTTTAGCTTATTACTGGTGATAAATGAATTTAAAGAACGGTCGTTAAATCTATTTGCTAAGCTGAGAGATCGGTGCCAAGATTTATAAAAACAAAATCTTTTTTGCATTGCTGTCAGTAATAAACAAGGCGATACTTGCACGATGCGATGTGCGTTACGATTATGACGAATAAATATGACTATCCATTTGCACAGTGTAATATTTTGCATCTTTTTAGTACAATGTAAACACTGAAAAATCCGTTTGGCATCATAACGTGATAGCGTGTTCATTTGTTATGTTGCATTCGAAACTTTTAATTTGGTCAATATTTTACATTTTAGTGTTACGATTATTACGTGTCTACGCTTGTAATTTACTTTTGTGTCTGACATCCCACCCACATATCCAGTTTGGACATTATTAGTCCATAACATTATGCCGTGTACAACATGATGTCTTGGACGCTGTAACAGCGCGTTATTACATCAACTCGCTTGACCTTGTACGTCATTGTTTGGTTTATATGAATTGTATGCTAATGAGAATTTATAAGGGAATTTATTACCTAGTTTATTGTCAAAAGTATTGACCATAAAGTTTACTTTTTGTCACGTGACTTGATACAAGAGTCATGTATTTGAACATTAATTAGTATAATAGGTTTGTTTTAATAAAATATAGCTTTAGCTATCATTGTTCCACCGAGTCCACTTTTCAAGGTGACGTGCATGAGTATCTAATAGCACTTTCATTTGCATAACTGAGCATGTGTCCTCGTTGTATCGTATTTCTTTTATTAGCATTGTTCATAACTGTGTACGGTTGCAGCGCATTCCTCGCGATCAATGATATGCCACATTGAAGTGTACCACTCAAGTAATTGCTAACAGATTGTTACGCAAATGTGATTGACGATAACGATTCTGTTCTGTTTACCGTTACTTCAATTTGGCCACCGTTCTGTTCTATCTGTTGCCTATGCAGGTTCGTTCACCCCAGCAACTCGATGTTGTTTCATCTCGTGTAGTTTCTACGGATCGGCTCGATAGGCCGACCTTTGTCCAACATGTGGAACTAATTCTTACTTAGATGCCGATGACTGGGCATTTGGCAACGAGAACTCAATTTCCAATGATGTATCAATATCTAATGAACATGTCTCGTTATTAATAAGAAAAATAATGAAGCAACGTTGTTCAGTGTGTAGTGTGTGAGTTTTTGTGATAAGTGCCGCGATAAAACCGTCAAAATGATGCAAGGATTTCTGGACTCGCTCTACAAAATTTATTCAGGTAAGTTGGAGATAAGATTTGGTCGAGTGTTTGATAAAAAATTGTAAACCTGTTTTGCTTTAAATAATTCAGAGTTGTGGTAAAATGTTTGTATTAATATTTATGCCATTTACACGGTATATGAAAATATCAATATATTATTCTTATAGATTTTAGAATCCTTATGATGAATTTTGATCTCGCTTGCGGCGACTGTGCGATGCAATATTGCGAATCGATTCTGCGGTCCTCCGCTTGACAGCCTGGAATTTAACAAACTATACCCAGTTTGTCAGTAAGTAAATTAAAATGTTGAATTTCTTCTTGTTGAGATTGTTACGCGAGCAAACGAGCATAGTAAGTTGTGTGGCCCAACCAAAAATATGTTATTCCCAAACACACCTCCGAGAATTTAATGATTTGCTACACAAACTTTGGTACCTTACTCGTGAGCACATTACCAGGAAAAGTTCCAGTGCGCAACAAGTTATGTTAAACAATCGCTGTGTTAATCCGCACGTGTTTCGTATCAACGGGCCTCGGGTCTCGCTCCCTCCGAAGTCCGAACTGCACTTTTTTTAGGCGCACGTAAGTTCATGATGGTTTACTGGTTTAATTAGCTATCGCGGCATGGTCACGACTGGCCATTATTTGAAACGAGATTCGTCAGGGGCGGGTCGGTTCATGTATTAATGTTTAGTTGGTAATTTGCTGCCGTCATTTTTTTGCTTGTATTGTTGCTAAATTAATCTTTGTTAATGGGGACGACGACCTCGACAGGCTTGGAGGCTTTTTTTGTGCGTGCGTTTGATGCCAAAAACTACTCGCAGTGTTTGTTACATGCGCGTTTTTTACATTGAGTAGTAAAGAAAGGGAATCTGTCAGTCTTGTTATTTTTATCCATTATCTAATATATACGTTTCGTAAGTTTTGTAAGAGTTTAAAAAAGAAAATTATCTCATCGATATTAGTAAACTAAAAGGGTGTTAGTTTTTAGTTCGCACTCACGCGTATGTAAATGTTGTATAGATTTTGATTAACCTCAGTACAGTGATAGAATGAATGATTGTATGAAGTGATGAATGGCTATATTTTATCTCGAAAGAATGGTTCCTGAGATTTTATATAAATAGATTTTATATTCAATATTCTTTTATGGAGGTACTGACGCCCGCAAAGCAGTCCTAAATGCTTATATCACATTAAAAAATCTTCACTAATTAATATTTAAAGCCGATTATAAATGTAGATCTTATAATGAATATAATATTGTATTTTTGAATATATTAATATTTCATATGCTATCTAGATCAATTAGTCGAGATTATGCAGTTTATTTAAATAAATCAACGTTTGGCAATATCTTAATTATAATTTCTCAATAGTTTAATAGAGCGTGCGTTGGCTGCAATCGTCTTATTGTGCGACCCGCGGTTCAGTGTCGCCACGACCTTGATACCGCGCGCTGATAATATCTTTCCGCTCCAGAGTATCACTGGGACATGTTTAATTAATTATCGTTAATTGTCACGATAAAAATCGCGTGCACACATGCCTTTCGATACTATCAATGGTGAAAGGGAAAAAAGTTTATATCGCGATTTATTGATACATTTAAAAAAAAATCAGTTTAGGATTTTTCGTCATGTTTCTTTTGTAAAACAGTCACTGTATTTTAATATCTTGGTAGAATAGACTTCTTCATTATTATTTTTAGCCATTATAGATTCTAATCGCACGGGATGTGACCAATGATAAGAAATCGGCTAAGTATATTAATCCGTTGAAATCTTTTAATAAAACCAACAAGATAGTGGTAGTTATAACTACAATAATGTTTATTTGCTATGGATAAAGATAATAATCTGATGGAATTGTAAACGATAGTAGCATTAATTTCTGTTTATTACAGTTTCAATTTAAATTGCGCTCCGTTAAAATTTTCGTTTTATCACTTATTTCAAATTTTCATTATAATTAAACTTAGTTTTAGAATTAACATTCTTATACTAACGATTAGATTTTCAATTTAAATAATTGTGGTTTCCAAGATGCATTTGCATTATACAAATACAAGAGGAAAAAGCATTGAAGATCTTCGCAAACGGTTTTTATAGACGTTGACCTTACCGGGGGTCTGGAATTCGCTTTGCATCCTTCCTCGGCCGTGAATTTCTCATAAAAGGGATCATGTGGGCCATAAACGGACCACTACCATTGTGTTTCGCTCGTTATCATAAAAATAAATTAAGAACACAGACGTATCTCCAGACAACTCATTTACTTTAAAATAGAGATCGCCGAGGATTTTTTTCTGACCTATACGATCATTTTAATGGCCTGAACTTAATTAAGTATTTTGAGTTAATGAAATGTGGGCTTTTGGTTGTAATTTTATTTTGGAGTTTCATATTCGATATGGATTCTATAAAGAAATGTTAGTCATACCCTTCGAAATAGCACCGTGTGACGTATTTTAGTACAGATAAAAGTTTCAAGGAAGCACAAAGTATTATTTTACAGCGCCAAGGAGTCTACATTAAAATTTATTAGTAATAAGTATATGATTACGTCGTTACTCTTTTTTATCATTACAAAAACACGTCTATTTGTGTGGTCCATAATACTTTTTGCTAGATTATTTTTGTACTGGCTATGCTCAAATTTGGAACTCGCTTGAGATAATGTACTTATCTGTGCATAATGAGTTTGTTACAAACGTGATAGGTTAATGTGTGTAAGATGTTTTTGCATTTTTGAAACGCTTACTTTTAGTCTGCATATTCAAATTTTGTAACCCATGCCACCACCCATATAATTTTGGTCTTTCGAGCCATGTCCAGACCAAGTCCAAGTTTTAATCAGACGGTAAGGATGTCGCTATAAACCATTTGCTTAAACCTATCGTATATATTAAAATATAAACATAATGTTTATAAATTGTCTACAATGTCTTCAATTTAAATAGCTTCAGCTAGCTATCCAAGTCGCGATGAGTTTATAGAATCCCAAAAAAAAATATTTTATTATCACATAGATCTCCAACGCATTTCTGTTTGATTAAAATACATAGACATGTCAGCATGTCAGCAGTCGGATGAATCAGCGGTTTCATCACAAAATTTTAATAATCTTACAATGAATACTCGATAGTATTACTCGAGAGCTCGTAGTAAAAGAGAATGCAGGTGTGCGAAGTCGTGATCGAACCCGCAAGGTCGAGAGTTGATGCGGCGAATAGAATAACCTTTGTTCCGGCCAATTAATATGCAAAGTGTAGACGTATTGCGGATTTTAATCGAGAACTTATAGTACGGGCTAACGGGATATAGCCATTCATTCCGTCGATGGTATTTGGTGTCTTAAATGCTTAGGCGGTTTTAAAAGATTTTTTATTTAAGTAAGAATTTTTTGACATTTATAACTATGTTAACAGTAAGATTTTCTTCGTGTAGTGACACCACTATAGGGTTTTACGCAAACAACAGCCTCTATCCTTTTATTTAACTTTTTATATTTATCCATGACATTTACACTTCTCATAAATCTGATTTGCGTCCCCTGTCTTGTGATATAATTTATGTTTTCATGTTCGATTTTATGTTTAAAGTGTTGTCGGGATAGTCTAACTTAATGCATAAGTCATGCACCTTAACACATAAGTATATGTGTATGTATGTTGCAGCTGTAGCCAATAATATCTTATCAAATTATAGGTCAAAAGCATGTTTGTCACACTGTCACATTTGTAAATGGAGTATTTTAGATACCGTTCGAAGAAACCTTGTATTTTGAACTTATAGAAATGTAGCAAGACATTCCATGTCTACTTTAGTATAGTACAGTATTCGTTCATATGAATGACAAATATTATAAAGATAGCACATCAGAATTCCGATATAGCTTTTAGATATTCGGGAACGTTGCTTCTTGAGTTCAGCTTCTACATTAGAATTGTTTCGTGTATTTTCTCTTTATGTTTCTTCGAGAGTGACCGTTCTAGGTGGGCTCTATATAATAGCGGTATTGCTTGCAAAATGTTCACGTAAATGTCAAGAGCGCTGGCGGTTTGAACTGCTTGCTGCGATTAACATGATATTTTGTGGTTACTATCATGTCTTACTCACAACTAAAGTAGGCTAAGTGTCTTTGCTTGTATCAACTTCTTTTTTTATTTAAATATTTTACGAACCGACGGTATGCAGCCAGTATTCGCCGGTGGGAATTCTGTGACCTTCGTTTTAAAAAAAGAAATTTATAAAAGGTTTGTAATGTGTTTGGGGTTTTTCTTTTTTTCTTTTTAATGTCTACCATGTAATGAGTGCCTGCCAGCATAAGTACGTAATTTAGTGCCGCTGACAATGGGACCAACGTGCCAATTGACGTCACATCGAGACAATAATTCCTTCTTTAGAGCTACGAATTGTTTTGACATTTGTTTCTAAAGGGATTTGTTTACTATTCTGCCCCGTACTGGTCAAATCAACGTTTCACAACAACGTGGAAATTTCTAGCATGTGTAGTGCAATGTAGACGGTTCACATAGTGGCCTTGAAATTTTGCGTTTGAAACAGTTAACTCATTCAAATTGAAAAAAAGATTTACTACTAAAGTCAACTAATTCGTTCGTTTTTTGTTTGACAATGTTTTATTGAATTCAACATAGTTACTTTTATAGCGCAGCTTAAAATAATTATTTATTTATTCAGTATGGAAGATTAACAACTACCTTAAACTAGAACAAAAAACAGAAAAATTACCAAGGAGCCAACAAAAAGTCTTCACTTATAGCTGCAGATCATTACAAATAAAAAGAAAAGGTGTGCAATAAGGGATAAATAATAAAAAAAAAATAAAAAAAAATCCTGTTTAGTTCACAAACTCTGACTCCAAATGAAATTGTTAATACAGTAATAAACTTATTTGAAATATAATACCAATAAAGACCATAAATAATGTTTTTTTGCTGCAACTAAATCTGATCTTGACATAATGAGTCACGACGGAGCAATTCAAATTAATAAACCGCTTATACCTGTATCAATCAATATTTAATAAGTCGTATAAGAAGTTAACACATTCACTCGGTATTTCGCGTTTAATGACAGTGTACTTGAGTGCATTAATGATGTTTATAATATTACAATCGCGAAGGTCAACGCCGAACAGGAGACAATAATGTGTTTTAGTGTATATCTGCTTTGCGATTGAAGGTCGGCTGTTACTTTCAAGTCACGAGTGTCCGTATTGACGGAGTTTGTTTCCTGCATGGTTTTAGGAATCCTTAAGCCGAATAGAGAATTACGGAAGCCTGGACTTTGAGTGTAAAAGATTGAGGAGAGAACAATATTAAATATTTATCATTAAGGACATAGATTTTACTTTGACCACATTATTATGTTGAATACAATCATTGCGCGTGTCTATATATAGATAAAAAAAACTTTTAAAATGCTTATGCAATGTTAAAATTTAGATATGTATTTTGAAATCTGTATCGTTTTCTAAATCTCCTGTAGTGTATATGGAACCTTTGGCGTTAGTCTCAAATTCGCTCTTGGCACATTTATTTTTTGTATTCGGTTGTGCGTGTCAACTGTTTTTGCCTTTTTGTTACTTGATTTCCGAGAAATATCTGTCGAACTGAATCATAAAACGTTCAAAGAAATATGGTTTCGATCGATCGCTAATAAGTCCGTGAAAAAATGAGTTCTATTATTTTTTAAATTATAACGAAACTTAATAGAGGTAAACAGTTTAAATATTATAAAGGTATATTTTTGTCTAATTTTTTAGAAAACCGAAGTCTGACAAAAGGATATTTCCAGTATATTTAAGGCGTTTACAGAAAATAAATTCACATTAAACATAAATACGCGTGCGAGCGCGACGATTTGGCCTTATCAAAAATTTAAAAATTCTATGTGAGGAGTGGATATCAATCGTGAATGGTAATCTATATTGCGTGACGTAAAACCTGAAATGCAGCCAATTTGATAAGTTGTCTGTACGTTGACGTTCTCTCTAGATATCTCCAACCACATAAAGAACGTAAAAAAGAAACACCAATGTGTAGTGATGTATTAATAATGAAACACGAAAGCAAGCCGTTATCGAACAAATTGTATACGTACGGTAAACTTTAAATCGTCGATAAGACGATACGACGTGCTATTTGCCGCAGATAGGATGTTTAAACTCAATAAAATTATCGTTCAGTTATCGATGTTGTGTAACGTCGAATGCAATTTATCGATAAATGGATAAAAAGAGGACAACGCATAAAGGTGCTTATCGAATGCGTGAGCCGGACGCGCGTTATTACATGTGTTCAACTCATAATGCATGCGAGCTTCGGCGTAAGTGTTTGTTTACATTATTCCGTGAGCTGATTTGCCGTAAATTGTGTGAATTATAACTTAATGTTTTGTTGATACAATCAGCATGGAAATCACCAGATATTCACGCATACGGTATAGGTACTACGTCTCTCCCAGACTTTTAGTGCAACCTGAATCAGCGACCTCTCAGTCTTTTACCGCAACCAAAACCGCAAAACCGGAAAGGATTATAAAATACAGCTAAAATTAAACAATATTATTTTAATAAGTAAAAATTTAAAAAAATATATTTGATGTCCCTCAAAAATAAGCTCTACCTATATGCGGATAGGTCAGGTTAGGATACGATACTGTTAGGGCCTTTACAGGTAGAAAATATACATTACTTTATTTCGCTGTCCTATCCCATGTAAAGCGGTGTACAGTTGTATGTAGATGATAATATCTCATGCCACGACACAATAACGCTTGCCTGTTGAGTCGCTTTTTTTTACGTCAATCTAAGTGAACAATCGATTATTATAGGAGGACAGCAATACGAAAACTGTCGAAATAATATAATATGCCACGCCCCAATATCACTTATAAAATAATTAACATGTCTTTAAATCAATTCTCCGATCAAACAGTAGCACCTTTATTATAATTAATGAAACGACACCGAATTTTATATTTTCTCCGACGAATCATTATATTTTTTTAATGATTTAAAAGTCACGGACGATTTTTACATATTTAATTGATATTCATCTTGCTGATGTATTGTCCCATGCGATTACCAACCGCATCTGCAAGCCTCTTCATAATGATTGCGACCTTCTGTGTGTACTCTGTGCAAAGTATTGAATTAAGTGGATAATTTAAATTATTATCATGTCTGTAAAGTTATGCATTGACACATTTTATAATTAATCACTAGTTTTCTATTCGATGTTTAGTGGTTCTTGCATTTCCTGTTTGTGTGCTTGTCAATTTTTTTATTGGCCGTTATACATGTCACCTCATTATGTCGTTTTTGAATACTCATTTGCTTTTGTTTATCATGCAATAAATTATTTATTATTCAAGGTACGGGTTTTTAACTTTCTCCAGCCATGAAGGTGTTTTTTATAGATGTAAGGGAATGTCGCTTAACTGGAAGTTTTGAGAATTTAAAGAATAAAATATCTTTTATTGAAATATATTTATAAAAAAAAATATTTAGTGAGCAACATCATTTACGCAATGTACATGGATATCTCCAAAAGCGATCCACTTACATGACTCTTTGACAGGTTTCATTGTTTGTTTTCCTGATTTGGATGAATACTGGTAATAGACACGCAACGTAATAAATTAACTTAAATAGCTTCATGTCTAGAATTTAAAATCTTAGAATTTCCTTTCATTAAAATTAAGTGGCAACTGATGGGTAAGTGTGTACCATATGAATCACTAGCGACCCGCCCCGGCTTCGCACGGGTGCAATGCTGATATTTAATGGATGTTATCATACATATAAACCTTCCTCTTCAATTACTCTATCTAATAAAAAATCACATCAAAATCCGTTGCGTAGTTCCAAAGATTTAAGCATCCAAAGGGACATAGGGACAGAGAAAGCGACTTTGTTTTATACTATGTAGTGATTCATAATTTGTTGTCATAATGATGATGATGATATTTTTCTGGTATGTTAGAATTTTGTTAGGAAGTACACATTTACGTAGAAAGTATGGTGGATAATTTCTCTGTAGAAATATTTTTTTCTTCTAATGTTAGAATCCCCTTTATCATTCTACCTTGGAAGGTAAAAAAAAACGAATTCGCATTATATTTGCATAAAAATCGTTTAACATTAACGAACAGTAATTAAATTTTAAAAGAGATGCTTGAAAATATTGTTACTGTATATAGGGGAAAGTATGGTATATTGAACCACCATCTAAATTGGACCACCCTTATATCTTCAAAAGTAGTTTTTGAATTTTAATACTGGCAACACTAAACGAAGTGCGCCTCACTTCATTGCATATCGGCCATATTGTTTTCTTTGAAACGTAAAGCGATTGTGTTTTATTTTCGACATTTGATTTTCATAACTTTCGATATAATTTTTTACGATCGGTGCTAAGAGTGTTATTAAATTAAGGGTAAGTAAACAGGGTATTTAATTTATATATTAGAAGCATTATTTTGTTTACAATTAAACAAGAAATTATTTCCGGCATTTGTAGGGTATAATATTTTTTAACATTTGGTTTTTGACGTACTCACTTCGTTGGTTAAAATGGACCACATGCAGTTTGGTAAATTGGACTAGTGAAGAATCTGAAGATGAAGAGGAAATCTTTGTTTTGGACGATTCTGATAGTAGTCTTGAATCAGAAGACAAAGAAAATGAATGCACCAAATGCAAAATAAATTATTACGACAAAAAAGGCCCTAAAGGTGATTGGGTACAGTGTGTACGTTGCCATAATTTGAATCTCGAATCTTGTACCCAAAATCCTGATATTTGTGATGATTGTAGTATGTAAAAATAATTTAAATATTTAGTGTGTTTCTTAAAGAGACTATTACGTTTGTATAATTTTGTTTATTTACATTTTTTCTTTATATTTTGCCTTAGAGTTTATCGGAAGTCCAATTTAACGACCTCGTGGTCCAAATTAGAAAACTAGTTGGGTAAATTGGAACAAAGCTCCGATCTCACAATTTGTTGATTATTGAATAGCTTTAATAATTATGTTGATTTAATACTTAATAAACGAAAACTATATTTAATGTTCTTTCATTTCGTGTACTAAACATTTGTAAATAGTTACAAAAAGTCTGCCTAAAATGCATTTGAAAATAAATGGTCCAAATTACCAGACTTTCCCCTAATTAAGATTTTATAAATAAAAATCGTTGAACAAGTACATAATATATCTAAACGGGTTTCGAAATACATTCCATATATAAACCAATCATAAAGAAGGGCTTATTAAAAATAAAATCAGTTACACAATATACACTACTGTACTTTCATATGTATTTATGTGAATAATGAAGTGAAGACACTGACGGAAGGCGATGCAAAGAATATAAAAAAATATTTCGACCTATGCATAGAATAAGGTTACTTATGACTATAACACCAAAGTGCTTTTCATGTCTATAATAGAGTTAAACTTGTTTATATATTGCATTAGTGAAGTAATAATGATCATAAATTTTGTTGTTTTTTGAAGAACAAAAAAAGTTACTGATAATTTTGTGCCCAATTAAGTTTAAATCGCTGAGAAAGAGAAGTTGTGCAAAAGCACATATAACTTTATTCTGCGCATAGGTCGATTTTATTGCGAAATTTAAGTATTGATGATTCTCAAAGCGTGTTGTTAAAAACACCGTTTTTGTGTCGTAAACTTAATTATCCACACTTTAGTTGTCGAGGGTAAAAATACCATTTTAATTGTTCTTTTTGTGTAATGTTTTCTCACGGTAAGTCCTATGTTCACAAATATAAACATTATATATTGTTTATAGCGTAGCATACTACTTGTTGACATTTAATTTCTAAATAAAAATGTCTGATAAAAAGATATTTCCAAATTAGCGACCTGTCTAGAGACGTGTTGATATAATTTTTAAAATAACTTGTAAATAATGTAGAATTGTATATACTGTGCCATTTCTTATTCCAATAGAAACCCTTGTTTCAAAATTATCTTCAAGTCTTAAATTTCTGGTTCTAAATATAAGCAGCAGACTGAATCCAATTCGCTCACAACGAATAGTCTGTTTCATGAATAAGTTGCACAACAGTCGGCTCTATTGTTTCGTTGTTTGAGTTTGGAAAACACTCTTACGAAATTTAATTAGAGATAATACTATTGTGTGGCTTGTTAAGGGACGCGGTGAGGCGATGGATTACATCGCGTCTTGAAAAAGCATTGAGTGTTAAACAGATCCTTTTTTTATGTCGACACGCCTCGTGAACTAGACATTTTGTTATAAGGTTCCGTTGTGTTTTAAGATTTGTTTCATTAACCTATATTCAAATAAATTTTGGCTTTACTAGTCGTATACTATCGGATTGGTGTATTGCATTGGGATACAGATTAGCCCGTATAGATAATGAAACTTCAATGGCTTTTATGAAATAATCCGTTTCGTAGTTTACTCGTATTATTTGGTGCTAACACCACTTCGGGGACACTTTAATAAAATTGGTTAAGTCCGTGAAATATTACCTTGAACAAAACGGATCCAGAAGATGATGATCGAGAAACTATACGTTTTAAACCGTTCAGAAATACAGTCGTCGGAACCACTTTTTACAACCAAAAGTCATAAATAATCATAATTTACAAACTCCTTTACGAAAGGATTACGTAAACATTACATGCCAGTACAACAAAAAATATCAATGGAATCTTATTAACCAAAATAATGTTCTTAAAGTCCAGATGTAACATTAACTTAAGGGGGTAGATGCACTTAGAATTTTTGAAAAATCGATTTTTTTTTTTTTCATTTTCTTAAAGTATGATGTTTCAAGAATATTGTCTGAAAATTTCAAGTCAATCCGATGAATAGTTTTCAAGATATTTAGTAATTACTGAAGCAACATTCAACCTCTCGGTTGTGAATAGAGCAGGTAGCGGACGGCAGCTGCAAGCGCCCGGTTTTGTCACGCCTATTATTTTGTATGAATAGAATAATTTCAAGTATAAGATGGAAAATTTTTGGTTAAATTTCATTTTACACTCGACATTGGAAGTGAGTAGTCGATACACGTGTTTTTTGATTTGTGAAAATTGTTTTGAAAATTTTATCATGGATCGTGCGAAAGGTTCAAGAGAACTTCGAAAGTCTAATGGTGTTCGTAAATCGCGTACTGTCAAAAGAAAAAATGTATTCAATCCAAAGACAGCGGAACGTGATCAAAGTGTTCTTAGTTCGTCAGCTAAAAAATTAAAACGTGACCTCGAAGACAGTGCGCCTGAAGATAATGGTGTTGAATACAGAATAATAAACTTTATATCTGTTTTTACTGCTATTGCAAGTATTGTCAAGTGTAAGGAGTGTGATGGAGATGTGAAATTTCAGACAGCTAGTACACGTGGCTTGGGATTTAAAATTGTAGTGGCTTGTAATAATTGCGTTCACGAAAATATTCCCTCATGTTCTTTTATAGGACGTTCCTATGAAATAAATAGACGATTCATATTTGTAAGTAGAGTCCTAGGATTGGGATATGAAGCCATGCGAAAATTTTGTGGTCTGATGGACATGCCACAATTTTTAGATAAACGTACCTTCCAAATGTTATTGAAGCAAATACTAGATAGTAGTAAAAGTGTCGCTGAATCATTATTAAAAAAAGCTGTAGATGAAGAAAAACGAAAAACATCAAATGCTGAAAATAAAGAAACTAATGAATTGACTGTTTCTGGAGATGGAACATGGCAAAAACGTGGCTTTACTTCTTCGTTTGGGGTTTCTACGATTATTGGTTATTTTACGGGAAAAGTTCTGGATTTAAATATCAAGAGTCGTTATTGTAAGCTGTGTGAATACATGAAACCTAAAATAAATACTGTTGAGTATGAAGAGTGGAGCGAGAATCATAAAGAAGTCTGTTCTGCGAATCACGAAGGATCATCAGGCAAAATGGAAGTCGACTCAATTGTCGAGATTTTCACCCAGTCAGAATCAAAGTATGGAGTTAAATATATAAATTACATTGGAGATGGTGATTCAAAAACGTATTCTGGAGTTTTGAAAGCCACTCCTTACAAGGATACTGTAATAAATAAGAAAGAGTGTATAGGTCACGTACAGAAACGTATGGGAACTCGATTGCGCTCATTGAAGAGCAAGGAAGCCGGTCTTGGAGGAAAAGGTAAACTGACAGGGAAAATGATTGACAAATTAACTGTTTACTATGGTTTAGCCATACGTCGGCATTGTGATTCGCTAGAGAACATGAAAAATGCGATATGGGCAACATTTTATCATTACAGCTCAACGGATGAAAAACCACAACACGAGAAGTGTCCAAAAGGTGAAGACTCTTGGTGCTCATATCAACGAGCTGAAGCTAAAGCAGAACTTGATTCTTACAAGCACGATTATAAGCCCTTACCTCCAGTTGTTTTAGATGCTATTAAACCTGTTTATAAAGATTTAAGTAATGATAATTTACTTTTGAGATGTATTGGTGGTTTCAATCAAAATAATAATGAAAGTTTCAACCAGCTCGTGTGGAAAATAAGTCCCAAAACATTGTGGAGTAGTAGCACTATAGTAGAAATTGCTGCATATGTCGCTGCATGTTTGTTCAATGAGGGTTCACATTCATTATTACTGATTATGAATTCACTTGGGATTGATTGCGGACCCAATTCTCACCGTTACACGGAAAAAAGAGATTCAGAACGAATAGATTTAGCGAACAGGCGGGCAAACGAAAATACCCGCGAGGGCAGAATGCGTCGAAGACAACACCAGCTAGATGTTTTAGAAGTTTCAAAATCTGCAGAAGCTCTATTATATGGTCCAGGTATTGATGATTCAATATTAATATCTAAATAATTCTATTAGGCTACAAATTTTATGTGATAAACGAGTGTAAGCTAGTCGGACTAAATTTTTCTAGCAAAAATTTTTCAAAGTTTAATAACTCGATGAATATTGAATTTAACCAAATTTTGTAAAGAATACTTTCGCTTCAAAAATTCTTAAAACATACGAAAATAAAAAATCAATTTAAAAAAATGAAATTTTTCAAAGAAATTATTTAAACAATTAGCTATAAACAATTAAATGTTCAAATTATCAGCAAAAAAATGTGATATTCGGATTTTACAGATAAAATTACGCAAAATTTAACTTTTTCTATTTAATTAGATACTTAACACCAAAATTAAACAAGATCTACTTTTAAAAAACTTTAAACGCGTTTTTATCAAAACTGTGTTTTTCCATTCGGTGCCCAATTTAACTCGAAAACCATTGGGTGGATATTGATGAAATTTTAATATTATCTTTTTGGCATTAAGAACTAGTCTTTAATCGAAGGATATTGATTTTTGTTAACAATTACTATATTTTTTAAACAATTAACTTTTAACATTTTATCGAAAATCAGAGTCCAAAGTTTCGAATGCCACCATTTTGTAAATTTTCAAAAAAAAAAAAAAAGCTTCGATTAAAGACTGGATTTATTATTAAACTAAAGATTTCACCTTGGTTTTTCGAATTCAGATGATCCAGAAGGCTGTTGTGATGGTCACCGCGAAGTACTACTCGCGGGAGAGGATCCAACCGATATGGCGATATTTTAATAAATAATATGTATTTTTTTTTTTTTTTTTCATAAATGTTAAGTTAAAGCATTGTATAAAAACTCTGTATAATTTATTTTGTAAAATAAACTTAATTACTGTAAAAAAAAAATTTTTTTAAATAGGCCTTTTTTTACGCTTCTGAGTGCATCTACCCCCTTAATAACGCAAGTGCTCAACGTCTGATTAGTTTTGTTCGCTACGCGTTGTAAAAAACACGACTAACTCATAGAACTGGAATATCAGAGTGAAACAGTGACTTTTTGTACTTAAAAACATACTTATCGATTTCGTGCAAGATTTCTTCGTCAGTTTTAGAATTGAATGATTTCATGTTGGACTGTACGCTAAAATATATTAATATAATAAATAGATAGGTGACAAGAGGAAAACGATAGTTTTCTTTATGATATATTGAACACGTTCAAAAGATTGAGGAATGGTTCCAATGAAATAATAAATTAGGCTATCGTTTTCATTCCAAGTCAGTATCATGCAAGCAGACTCTTGGTAAATAAATGGTTTCGAATAAAAATGTTATGATAGCGCCAAAGTTTTCAACAAAGGAAAGTGGTACTACAAATAGGGGAAAGTAAAAACAAAATAGCCTATAAAATGCTTAGAATCCTCCACAGCTTTCTCGCAAGTGTGATGTTAGATTATATAAGAGTATAATTAGTGTTTTGTGCAACGAGCAGTCTGCAAGCGACGACAGTTGAACGATTAGTCGCAGTTGCAAGTCACGCGATCACAATTAAAATTTGCAGTCACGTATTTACACTCAACTCTAAATCTATGGGATAGCAGCAAAGTAAACTAGAAATCGAACAACGAATTGAAGATAGCGATGGTAAGATAGACTCGCAGCACTCAGCAGTATCAGCACTAGCATTCATAAATTAGTATTTTTAAAGAATTATGAAATAATAAATTATGTTGATGTCTATTCCAGCAATGAGGCTTTTAGCTATCCATGAAATTAAAGTGTTGATTTACTAACGATGAGGATATCAATCTGGTTTACTGGTGGTTTTACTCCATGAACAATAACAATTGTGTTAAAATTTTTGAAGCCATCAATGCCAACACTCGAAAGAGGTCAGGATGTAATAGATATATTATTCCTCTGATGTTTTACAAGTAGCAGTGACTATGTTGATTTAGATGCCCCCAATAAAAAAGGCATCTACAGTCGACCTTATACACAAAACATTCCCACGTGGATAAAATATGATTCATATCGCAAAGTCCGTGAACTTGTATTAAATCAATACGTACAAATGAGCTCTCAACATTATCACAAGAAATGTATGGAGGTTAATAAAAAGCAATAAAAATGTGGTTCCTATTGTGAACGATGTTTTATAGTGTCGATGACTTCGCGATATCACAAGAGCTACCTTTTTAATGCTACTTGCGTGGATATCTGTTCTGTACGTAAGTGTTTCTTTATTGTCCTGCCTGGGTAATGGCGTTTGTTGTTGCGGAAATAAAATTAACTTTACTGTCTTGTACTTGTCCCTTTTGTAAATTTCTTTTTATGCCATTCGGCATGTCTGTATGAGTATTCCAAATTTACGAGAGATATTTTGGTTATGTAGAGTTCTTTTTTTGTTTTTATGATGCCCTTTGACAATAAAAAATGTAATTCAAAGCAGTCGACTTGCCGAATTATCAGTCATCTTTAATAAATACCTACTTTTGACAGGAATTAGGGTAAATCAAAACAAGACTTATTACTAAAACGTATATATCGAAATACTGTAGTTGTGTACATAAATTTTGGCAGTGTTAAATATTTGTGTACATAATCTAATACAGAAAAAATAAATAAAAATAGTTAGTGGCCAGTTATTCGGTATGTTTCGTAACGTTTTTGTGATACTCATCGGAATTAGCAACTGCTTGGGGCAACATTAGCCGACGGTTAGTGGTTTCCGTACGGCTTATCGATGTGATAAGGAATCTGTCGTGGAGCGTAACTGTGTTTAGGTAATTGTGTGTTGTAATAGATAACACGACTGGAATGTTATTTTAAATGCAGACCCATTTTCGAAATGCCTTTTTGTGTCTATGAGTTAGAAAGACGCAAAATAAATTTCAATTTAAGTAGATTAAGGCTTGACACATATCAATTCTAGAGGAAGTCCGACCCAGCAGTGGGAAGTATTTGGGCTAATAATGGTGGCGATGACGACGATGATGATGAAATCATATAATTAGCTATCTGATTGAAAATTCATTGTGATTAAAATGTGGTATATCCTAGGCAAAGAAACTGCTGTTAAATTAAAGATTTTTTTTACCAATACCTGTACAAAAAGCGATGGCTCTAATTGAAAACTAATTGTTTGGGTCCATATAATTCGAGTGATCAATAAATTGCACATGCCTATATAAAGAAGAATTAAATAACTTTTATTTATTTTTGATATGGTATGTAAATCTAGTTCGACACTTTTGGTATTGAATAGTGCAATTAGAAGCAATTTGTTACGTTTGTTGCAAATGGAGCGCCTTTCAAATCAATAGGCTGCGAAGGTTGTTATTGACGAACATTGTGTAATGAATAGGGCTTTTGTATCAATTATTATTAGATAAGTTATTTACCTTATTTATAATTGTTTAGTTTTAGATGGTTCACATTCGTTAGGTATGCAAACTTGCACTATTTGTTGCCATATATTTGGCGAAGTAAGGACATCCAAGCTATTTTTTCTTACTTCAAAGTAATTTAGTTTTCATTCAGTTAGTTTTGTAATTTGTACAATACATAAATCGGTAAATTGTCTCTAAGCATGTTGGCGACAGATCCTTTTAAAACTATTAGGTTTTCCTACAATAAACCGTTATTCTAGAAATACTGATCTTATCTAAAGCTACTTCACTATAACTAAGACACGTTAAGTATTTTATCTAGGAGCACACATTTCCTTGAATTACGGTTTTATCGAAATTCATCGACGTACGAGGCGGAAATTGTATTAATCGATAACTGTACTATCTTTATCAACACGTTTCAGAATCACTACATTTACAGTATAAATTTAATGTTTTTATTCTCACGCGTTCGCGATATCCTTTAATTAACGTTGGAAAGGAGACGCTCGTGACGACACTGGGTGCCCCTTAAATCTTTTAATGAGTCTTTTGGTGCTATGTACTTGTATTCAATCACTTAGCCTCGATACGCTGGGTTTAAAAATAATTAAAGGGTATTTATTTATTTTAAAATTAATTTCCAACAATCTAGTAACTATGGAATACAGTACTTTAAATAATTACAAATGCGATATCTTATAGAGAGGAAGAAGCCGTAGGAAGACTATTGAAAGGTAGTCGTAATTGCACAAGAGTAAATAAAAATTAAATTAAACAAGCAGCAAGCGTAAAGCAGAAACAAAATTAAAAAAAAAACCCCTTGTTTTTAGTCTTATTTCTACTTGTTATTATCATAACTTTCTATAGACACTACCCTGTTCAAGCTGTAATTTTTTCATTCTAAGTCAGTCTCCGTTAAGTCGTGGAAAATATTTTGACCCTGCCAATAATATTACAAAAAAACTCGTAAGAATACTGCTTGAAATATGAAGATAATGTATGCTAAAATAACAAACGTAAAATGACGCAGCGACACATGACAGACAGTTTTAGGCTAGTCTAGTGCTAAAATTATCAAGTCACCCATAGGAATTATGTTGCGCCTTAATGACTGTTGTCATACGGAGCATGGCAACTGGAAACGATCGCTTAACGTGCTCTCGGACGCGTGAAAATATTCTAGATTGTAGGCAATTATTTGGTCTGTCACTCACAGTCAAGATCTTGAATGCGCATATTTCTCCTGGGTACTTGAGAAATCGTTTCACATGTAACTCTCAAGGTAATAGTTGAAAAGTATACTATTTTCATCAACTCCTCAGTGTTCAATGTACGCTGTGTATTGCTGCTTTATTAACAGGTGTTAAGTTATATTTTGCTCTATCGTTTTCTCTATGCTACCAAACATCATCAAAATTTATTGACGTTTGAATAAGGAAAAAACAAAAGACTGCGCTGTTACACCATTGAATCATTTACGAATCCAGTTGCGTAAGAAACAAAAAAATACTACACACATATGTCATAACTGTCAAGTCAGAGACGTAATTACATCACGGCTCGCTGATTGTAATTAAGAGAGATCTTCTCTGTCATTTGGTTTAATTGACAGCGCCTATCGTACAAAAGTGTTGGCAAATGGCAGATGTTTGTTGCGCGGTGCTCTCAAACGTTTCATTTTTCAGATTGTTGTTTGTTTACTCAAATATCTAAGACTAAACGTAAAATTATCTAACAGTGTGAAATTGTGATTATCGACTTGAGTAAATGGTATAAATACATCTATTATTAAATAATATTAGTCCAACGAATGAAGTTTAATGTGTTGTGTGTTAATTCCAGAAGAGTTTACCACAGTTTGAGCTAATTTGCGTTGCCAACAATAATAATCTTTGACAGGTTATGCGAAATAGTGGGATTGAAACTAGGTGTCCTATTCTTAAACAGCAGAGCTAACCTGTAGTCTGACTACATCATTGTTAATGGGCCACTTTAAACAATCAGAACGTTAGCATAGTTGAACTTCATGTCCAACAATTGAAAAAAACCCTGTTCTGAAGTTAGAGAAAGTACTTTAAATAAGACTTGTATGAACCGAAACATGACTGGTACACAGCTAATAATCCTTTAAGGCATTACGAAAACATCATTGACGGCAGTAGGTGTTAACATTGACGCTCCGAGCGACGCGTGATGGAATGCCTCGTCCCGATGTTGCCAAACAACCCATATACAATGGAGACGCGCTTTTTGTTGTTCTGATTGGTTTCATTGTGACGGGGGCCGTCGAGAACGCTGTTGATAACCATGTGGCAGCGAGTGATCTTGTAGATACGTGTAAGAGATGTTTATACCAAAGGTGCAGAGAGAAAATATACAAGTAATTTAGAGAAGATAATTTGTTATAGTCTTCAGTCAAAAAAGTATGACCTCTGCCGTATAGCGAGCGCGTTAAGTGGTTAAGTTAGTTTTTACACAAAATGATTGAATAAAATTTACAAGAACAATACTATTGCATCTTAAGCTCTAATATATCCGACCTACCTTCCGATGGTTGGGTATAGTGAGGTAATTCGTATTCTCGGGACGGCTAAGTCGCAGCATGAGATTGCGTTTTTTGTAAGACCACCATATAAGTTCATCGTTAGTATTACTCATATGCTCGTTGTGGTCTGTGGATGAAGGTTTTTTGTGATTTATTTGGGTCCGTATGGCGTGATTTGTTGTTTATGTATCAATCTGCAGTAATAATTTATGTACATGTCAGACGGAGGTGTGAACCGTTGATTGGAACCAGTGACCCGTGACTGCTCGAATTGTTTCTTTACTTTAAGATATGTATAAACGAAAACCAAATACTGTTGACTACCTTCACTTTTGTAGCTTGTCAAGTCATGTTGTTATAATAAAAATATGATCGATAATTAAAAATGTTAAATTTATGTGCGTCAATCATTCCCAATAAATACATATATCATCAATATGATTTATATCTTTGTTATCTACTTCGTTGAAGCCAGTACTATGATGCACCATTTGGTGCGCATTTTGGTGTTCATTTGAACGAAGTGTGTAATATGAGGTCAAGTTATTTAGTATTATACATAGTTCGAAGCCTGTATGTATGTTGAAGAGGATTTATTTTATCACCGGTCGTTTCCTAAGGAATCGAATTCAGACCTGTCTTCATCATCCTAGCGAAGTCTAATAAAAACCTTGAATGTCACAATATGACATCTAAAGTCATTGAACATCTCCTTTGAAAATATGTTATACATATTCACAACATATGCTAAACATATTCCGATTCATCGCGACTCTTTCACCTCCGCTAAGTAGATTCACAATTAGAATTAACTTCCATACTTATGGCCACTTTTAAAAGCACTTCAATCACCGGCCACTTATTATGTGAATTGTACACGTTTTTTAATCCACTACGAGCGATAAATAGGCAATTCACGGGCGCGAAATAACTGTATTTAAAGAAACTGGCTAGTCAAGGCACAGTCGATTTCTCATGTCGAAGCAGTCGACCGTTTAAAATTACTTTTGACTCTTTAACACTGCAGGTGTGGTGCGGTCTTACGGACCTGGTTGTTTTGAAATCTCATGTGGAATAGTCGAGTTGTACAAACAAGTCTAAAGGTTGCAGGGTCGATAGAAGGTAGCTTGTTGATAAGTATTTCTAAGGGTTTTTGTCACGTGACAGATGTTGACGTCACGTGGCTGATGAAATACTGTTTATTATAGAGTTTCTTTCCGTGAAACATGAAGGCGTTTGTAAAATGACACCATTCATGTAGGTTTGTTTGATTTATAGACTCCGATGACCGCCCACTCTGATGTAAAGGATCATAGACTAGAGATAGTGCTTTAGGGCGCAAACATTACTAAAGAGGGATTACCTAATTTGAGGGATCAGACAATAGTTTTAGTTTAAGTAAAATCGTGCCAAAGTAATGTTTTTCAATCTTTAGCAAGATATCTGTTACATTTAGATTCCCAAAAGTATAAACCCACGTGAATTGTCCTTACACTAAGTTATAGTTATAAATGTAAATTGGACGATAAAAATTGGGAGTTGTGGTCAGTGGTGAGTATTTAGAGAGGGAAATACGTTTATGTAATGTTAAAGGCAATCTTGTTGTTTTCTCACAAATTGGTGTATTCGCGCAGACATAAATAACTTAAATACAATTCACCTAATCTCGCCAAATGCGCCCGTATGCGCCTCGGTATTCCGTGCCCCGCATGTCGTTTCGTGAATATTCTATACGCAATGCTCCGCGAGGGTTGAATGATGCACAACATGTCGCCGGTTGCCCGGAGGCGTTGTTTACCAACACATCGGCTGTTGTAATGAGCAAGCCCAGTACGTAGTGTAATGATTGAGACCCAGTTTGCGTTCCACTTCATTTATTTCTACTCTTTTTGTTTCAGGTAATTGATAACTGCGTATTAATTGAGCTGTTCGCCGGATAGTGAACTGTAGCTGTGGAAGGTATGGTGCTTTTGCGAATGGTAGTCTTTTTGTTAAGCGTGTACTTTTTTTGCATCAGTTTAAATGTAATTCAGTTTTATTTAATTCGATTTAGTACTTGTATGCGAGGACTAATGCATTGAATATACTATTAGGGCAAATACACTATAAATTTTATATGAATTCCTTAGAACTAAAAACGTTCATAATAATCAGACATTCCACAGTAAAAAAGATTCTCTTTTGTTCTATAATCATAAATAGACATCTATAGAAGGTATTGATATAAAAAGTAGTCTTCAAAAGTATTAAACGACTCTAAAAGCACTTACAAAAAAGTAAGCACTCGAGGACAATAGTCTATATTTCTTGTTAAATCAGGAGCGATTTCCTATTGTACTGTCCAAAAAGTATTAAAAAAAGCAAATGACACGCATTTTTAACACGGCGAAATTGTCCGGTCGTGCATTAGTTGTGAACGAAGGTCACGACTCGGATATTATTGGGCATTAGGCGGGCGTAACACTCGCGGACTAGCCCCCGGCGGCGATTTGCGCTGGCCCATCTCGATCCACAATAATAGTCCTCCTGGCGCATTTGAATGGAATGCAACTCCGCTTAGGTCCTGTGCTATTAAACCCGCGGTAGGGTGTTTTTATTGTCTTCCATAAGGCAGTTACTTGCCAGTGTTATGTGTAGATGACAGTAATAATGTCGATTTGTTAGGAGATTTTGTCGCCCATTGGATATAATATTTACAATGTATATTAATGTGAATCATACTGTCAAGTATATTGTGAATTGATTTGATCGTCGAATAAGTCTACCTATGCTGTAATTTTTAGCTTTTAACACCAAAACCTAGAATTTTTCACATACCTTTTAAAAGGCATCACATGAATATCAGTTAAATATTAGTAAGGTGTTTTGGTTCATAAAATAAGATGTCTATTTTCGAGAATGATCAAAATATATTTTCCATATAAAACCTTAAGATGAATCATCCAAATCGCTCGCACTTATGAGCTATGCACTTTAAATTTGACCTCGACATACCTAAATTTCGTCTTAGAGCAGTATTAGATTAGTCGTAATTAGAGCAGCGCCGAGCCTATCAGATTTGATAAGATGATTAATGAGTTGCCCTGCATCATTCACGGACAGGTCATTCTACCGGATGTCAATGTATCGGCAACAAATTCGGACCAGTCTTATTGTTAGAACACATTTTTGAGTTCACATAGGCTACCTTGACATTTTATTAATTAGATATTACAAAATTTGGCCTCGTTTCGCAGAACTAGGATAATTGTATTTTAATTACAATGAAATGATCTTATTTTGAGGCAATCGTTCAGTTGAATTTATAGTTTATGAGACTCTTAGAATCTTAGAAGTCTTAGAATAAATTAGTTTACTCTAACCGCAAATCCTAATATACTTTCGATCAATGATGTAGGTAATGCTTCTGTCGCTCTAGAATAGTTTCACTAACAATGCAAGGTATATCCGCCAGATGACTATCACACAATTATCTTTATACTTCACCTAAAAGAGTACTAGAAGGCCTGTATCACGTGAGCCGATTTTTCCTTAGCCTGTACACATACTTAACATAAGAAATATCTCCACACTCCGAGTTTATGATGGCAATTGTTGAAATGACCATTGGTTACGGTTGTTGCGTCATTGTCCCCAGCACCGACATCATTACATTTGTAACAAGTTATTTATCGAATCTTATTAATCATACTTATTGTTGGGCATGTGACAGCGGTGGCGGCGTGGCGCGGGCTTCTGCGTGGCTGCGTGCTCCGAAGGTCGCGTCTCAGATGCATAGTAATATTACGGTGAACTGATTCAGCCAAGGCCATACACAGATTTTGTAGTAAGAGCCCGATAAATGAGTAAGCGATCGCTTGATGGCAATTAACTGATGACGGCCGAGACAAGAGACAAGAGCCCCCCTCTGGGCAGTGTAAATATCTTTCTATCGTGGTAGTACTCTATAGTAGGTTTTAAAGGTACAATACCACTGTATACCACTCATGTTTTTGTGTAGATTGGCATATACTATTGCGAGCTATTTTTCTTATTTCAGTCACTACAAAGTACTTCGTAGTGACGTTCACCGGTTTCTATAGTTTTAAGGCTTACTGTACAAAGAATACAAAGAGAGAAATTATAATGATGTCAACCTAGACACAGAGATCTATTCTTAGATATCCTGTGACGACACACATTGTTCAGCCCCATAAAGCTAGTCTAATAATGGTACTTTGGCACTGATATAAGCGTGACTCTACTACATCTAAACTTGATTCGAAACGGTCGTACCGGATAGATCGTAATCTATATTTAATTGTTTCAATGTGCGTAATGCGTTACAACATTATTTATGAGCTCTCGTTGTTCTAATAACTATAAACAAGAACAATAGTTCGCTGAATCCTTTTTACGATGTGACGAAGATGTTGGTGACTACGTAGTTCTCTAATATTAGGAATATTGACGTTTAAGTTTATTTAGAGAAGCATAATTTGAATATTTATTTTTAAACATAATATCATTGTTAATCCAAAACGGAACATCATATTAAAAGATCATTAAAACGGTGAACGTGTTAAGCTTCCAAATGTATTACGTATGGAAACGTCGCGTCCCGGACCATCTTCAAATAACAAATGACTGTAATATAACAAAACACACAATACAGTTATATCTGTAATGACCAATCGTCACATTTGACAATATTCGTAACAATGCACTCGCGCCTAATGTCGAATATTTTCATACAATAGGCCATAAGTTGTGGGCATGTAAAGGCGCGTACACAATGCGTTCACGCGAAACTGCGATTCAAGTCAGCCGTGGGAAAATCGCGGTGGATGCGTGCGTGTTTGGTTTATTTGTGTAAAGCGTGCTGTTGATTTCATGGGAAACAATGCATAGATAATCGATGTTTATTTTGTTTTAGAAATGCTTGATTTATATGTGCAGCCTGTTGTTTCAGCGTTGCACTGATTTGTATGTAAAAGTGACATTATATGATTTATTGCGATGTAAACCTTTATGCATATTGGTGTTGTTTATATGTTTAAAATACGGAAGACATATTTAAGTTCTATCCTAAAGTACTTGAGAGTTTTATTTATTGCGGTGATCGATTAAATAAGAAAAAATGTCTAAATGTTTTGTCTTTGTTGTGGCGTATAAAAATACATCGTGTAACAGTTAAAGGGCGTTATTTATAGCCATCACCGTGTCATTGCAATACTAATTCTTTCTAACTGCTCTATTACGGCGTGATCAATAATTACTGTTTACAAACAGAATACTAATTGAGTAACGGAGAACGCGCCGAGCGGTATCAGCATTGACATAATTATAATAGTGAACGGCCAAGTCGCACGAGACGCACAAGTCTATATGGACGGAGCCTTATATGGAGACACACTATTAACCACACCACTGTACTCTTTATTGACGCTTATTCACACTTTATTAAGGGCGTATATGGCGTGGCAATACGTCTAAACAACGGCAAACAAGTATGTAAAACAGTTTTTATTGATGGGCACTCATTACATTTGTTTTAGTACGCTTAATACTAATAGTGATTATTTACGATGAGCGAACGTTTTACGCCATTAAGATCGCGTGAGTTAAAGTAACAGTAATTCCAAGAAGAAGCTTATTAAATTTGACTTGAATGGAAGCGGGAGATAAGTTGCTTATCGTAGCCGTATGCATGCGTATAAATTAATAATATGTCGTATATGGTCCGGTGGAGCAAAAAGGCTTGAAGTTAAATTGCATCGACGATTCGTAACTGTAAATAGTTCATTATATAAAACGCTCATGAGGTATTCAGTCTGTGCAATGAGAATTTGTTATAAAATTTAAGAAGACGCGATATAAAAGTCATATCGTTTAATTATCCTATCAAGAGTAACTAAGGAATCACAAAACTTATTAAGTTATTTATTGGTATTAAGCCCGTAAGTCATGTCGTTATGATAAGGAAAACCTTGGATTACCTTAAGTTTTAAGACTAAAAACCACGGTTTGGGTTAACAACGTTTGCCACGTATGAAGGCCACCGGGATCTCACAATGAACGCATGCCGGCAATCCTTGTTACAGTTTGCGTTTAAGTCAGCTTATTACAGTGGCTTGCCATATTATTATGGACAGTCACATTTTTTTCATTTTTTTTCTTTGAGCATATTTAACTGTAATCTTAAGTGGTGTAAGACTTGTTAGAAGTCTTTTACACATTCACGATACCTCTTTAACTTAAATTTTAAGTGGATTTCAAGTGTTGGAGCATTCATTTATTTTAAAAATATTTTTAAAAGCGGGAGAGTCGCAGAATTGTTGACACGCGTAACAATAGGAGACGTTAATAATATTATTTTAAAAAGCTATTTAGTGAGTTTGTGTTATAAATATTAATTAAAAGTAATTATTATTTTATTGTTATTGATGGAAAAGTATTTTGGCGTCAATTTTTATCACAATATTATTATTATTACTTTTTAATGGTACTCAGTACGAGTCGACGGGTTGATTTGTTTCCAAAAAAAAAATCTGTGGTTAAAACCCTCCTCCTGCATCCGAATCATTCTCAAAGGAAGATAGCAGAACTTGCCGGAGTTTCTTAGTCCGCGATTAGTAAAATAAAATTAAATTTGGAATAAAATAAGCCACTTTTGCCCAAAAAAAAAAGCAAATGTTGAAGAAAATTGATTACCACGCAATGGTCTAACAGGAAAATTCGGGATAATTGTTTGCAAAACTGAAAGAAAAGTGGTGATCTTTTAACGTTAATGGTTTGGGAATCTGAAATACCAGTTTTTAAGAGAACTGTACCGCGGAGGTTCGCAGAGGAAGGTCTGACAAGTTATGGACTTTTCTTTCAGTTTTGCAAACAATTATCCCGAATTTTCCTGTTAGACCATTGCATGGTAATCAATTTTCTTCAACATTTGCTTTTCCTTTTGGGCAAAAGTGGCTTATTTTATTCCAAATTTAATTTTATTTTACTACTAGCGGACTAAGAAACTCCGGCAAGTTCTGCTATCTTCCTTTGAGAATGATTCGGATGCAGGAGGAGGGTTTTAACCACAGATTTTTTTTTTGGAAACAAATCAACCCGTCGACTCGTACTGAGTACCATTAAAAAGTAATAATAATAATATTTTGATAAAAATTGACGCCAAAATACTTTTCCATCAATAACAATAAAATAATAATTACTTTTAATTAATATTTATAACACAAACTCACTAAATAGCTTTTTAAAATAATATTATTAACGTCTCCTATTTTTACGCGTGTCAACGATTCTGCGACTCTCCCGCTTTTAAAAATATTTTTAAAATAAATGAATGCTCCAACACTTGAAATCCACTTAAAATTTAAGTTAAAGAGGTATCGTGAATGTGTAAAAGACTTCTAACAAGTCTTACACCACTTAAGATTTCAGTTAAATATGCTCAAAGAAAAAAAATGAAAAAAATGTGACTGTCCATAATAATATGGCAAGCCACTGTATGTCGCCTCCGATTATTTTCGAAGTAATAGTACCTATAATAAAATAAACCCAAATTAACTTAGTTACTGGATAGACCAAATTCTAAAGCCACCGAACGAACATCCTTGTTATTGTGTATACAATTTGTTTTTATGCAAATTACTTCACAAAATGACACTATTACTGCTTTCTTTGTTGCTAGCTATATGGTGCCATCAGTATTGTTATATGCGCCACAAAAACAATGTCAATAAGTTTTTTTGTAGTCATATTCGTAGCACCGTGAAGAATACACAAGTGGTTTTACAATATAGGTATAAATGTGTGCCTACAATGTATTGATAAATTACGTTTTTCATTGAATAAAGTATTCTGTAACTGCAGGTTGTCTGATATTAAATTCACTAAATAGTCACAAGTAAGCTGTAAATAATACAAATGTCAGAAACCGCGATTGATCTCACTTATACTCCAGGTATAGTGAATTAAACGTTTGTGTAACAGAAATACATTTAAGCAATATGGAATTATATTTTGGATTTCCTGTGAGTTTACGCCCTATTCGGTCCACAATTTGTCGTCATAAAAAACGACCTTTGACATTTATGAGAATTATGCAATGTAATAATGCCATGCAGTATCTGGTTTCCTATCAAAACTGCCTCTTCAACTTGACAGTTTATGCAACAAAGACACACGACCAACGCAAGCATACCGAAGATAAACGTCAATATTTATTTCCTACCGGGTTTTATATTTGAGCACTCGTATCAAAAGTCGTCCCACACTTAAGTGCGAGTCGAAGGTGATAAAATTAGCACTTTATGTGTGCATGTATTTTTATTTGCTTAACGGTCATTTACCTCGTGCACTTGGACATATTTTGGACAACGTCATCAAATAATCAATACTCAGCGATGAATAAGGTAAAGAAATTACTGTGCCGCTTATAACTACGTAGGCTTTTGTTGAAATCCAACCGACTTCAGTGGGTGTTCGGAATATATGGCTATTGTTAGTGAAGGCGGGGATTTTTAATTTATCCGGCTATCGTGGGTGAATGCCTTGTGCTGCGGTGCGTTCTACTTATTAGGTTGCAATGACTCATTTTGGCTAGTGTTTGTGTATCTGTGACCTGCATTCGGATATTTTTAGCACATAGTTTGGTGATATTTGATTAGTGTAGTGTGAATGATGGGATATGATAAGCTGTCGTAGATATGGTTTGTTTTTGATTTATAGATTTAAACAGAGATAAAAACATATTTAAATTTGTCTTATACATTTTTTAATGGTGATTGATTACTTAGGACTCTTTGAATAACTACTGTTTCTATTAATTCTGAGACATATGACTTGTGTAATTATTTGTGATTCAATTGATGACTGGATTTAACTGATGTAATCATTTCTGATTTTATCTACTAACCGAAACTGGTCAATAACCTAGCACTAACTACATAAAGCTTAATTTTAAGCGACACAATAATGAGACTCAAAGCATAAAAATACATCACAACGATGACAAACACAACGTGAGCTATTGCATCGATTGCTCATCGGTTTCAGTCTCCTTAAGTACAATTTTATCAGCTAACAGCGGAAAAAAGGCGTCACGTTTTAAATTAAATTTCTCAGGAAGCGCCTCTTTGACGTGTACTGTGTAGTCGAGTGGATACCAATCACTTGAAGCGCTTCGTATCCACCGGGGGTATGGCGAATTAGCTAAATTGCTTTTGTATGTAGCCTGTGTACGAGTCTGTTTACTTTTTTACCGCAAATGTAATGATGTTACGCAGTTAGGATTATCTATTATCTATTATCAGTTAACTTTTTTTTTAATCCAGTTAAATAAAGGAGTGTTTTTAATTGGGTTATGTTTATAGATTTATACTATTTGAAAAAAATATTAACGTTATTCTACAAAGTGTTCTTTTCTTTGGTCTTATCTCCTCCTATCGCTAATCTACATATCTACAACGTCAGAGTTCGCATTAAGCGTTCAACTTGCATTTATCGTTCATCAGACGTATTGTTAAGCAATTATTTCTCGGTTGTACGACTATCTTGTGACGTGAGCAGTGCATTACATCTATGTATGAACAGATGTTTGCAAACTTTGGTACAAATATATAAATCTTAAGACCAATACTTTGATACCCCTTTCGGCCTCCCCGAGGTACCGAACAGGGGAGCTTAAGCCGCATTCCTCTAGTAAAAAAAGAACAATGCTCTATCGATTTTTATCACTTTAGTATAAAGTATACCTGATATAAATTAATTACCTTATAATTGGAATGTCTATTTTTTTTTTAATTTTTAATAATTAGGGAATCTCTAATTTATTTTTAACTAAATTTTTGAATTGAAAGTTGAGTAAACCGTTTAGTCGCGAGTCGTGAAAAGTGTAACAAACAAAAGAATTACTTGTAAATTAAATTACAAACTTCCAATGTATGAAATGTTCACTAATCCTGCAACGGTAATGTCGCGTGATGTCAAGACTATACGGTGTAAAATTATGGTGTTATAATAGTGGTACAACGTGACCGCGTAACGAGAGCGTGAGCGTTAAATATGCGAGCAGTTTGTCTCCTGTGTGTTGCGAAAATCAATTTTGCCGGCACGAAGTACGTGTTGTCATATAGGAAATTCGCCCGGCGTGGTTGCGATTACGGAAAAGCATTGCAAGTGATACTTAGGGCATAGCTAATTCTGAATGTAAATAGACATTTACATACGTTAGAGAGAAAGTATATGTATACAAACGTATATACAACGTACTTCTTTTGGGCCAAACGTCGACCTTGCCCGAATATTCGGTATGGTAGATCCATTTGCAAACACTAATGGCTAAATGGATCTATTGGAACCAAGCCTAGTGCATGCGGTGATTTAGATAATTTAATACATGAATATGTAGGTTCTAAGTAAGTAGGTAAATGGTTAAAATGCCTGCAATATGGAAAATTAAAATAAATCCATCGGTATAAAAGCACTCGTCAGTAATATTTAAATATAACAATTTCTACCAACGCCTCGCAAGTTCTTTGACATCCATTACGCGATAGCAAATGATCGCTGTGGGGATCTCGCCGTTTGTATTCACAACTATTGTTATTTTTTCCCGCCAAACCAGCCAACCGTGTTAATGGACGGTCGTATAATATTGTCCGGTTAATGTAGCACTTTTCGAGTTTTTATCTCGTCATATCAGATATCCACAAATGGGTTACCGCAATTAAATGAAGTGGGAGGCCGCGAAATATCTATTGATTTTTTTGTCTCTGCCATTTGGCTATTACGCGGGTGTTTTTTGTGTGCTAAAGTTTCTGACAATTCAAGGAACAGCCTCCGAAGGCTTCCGTGTGAACGGTTTGGTATTTCAGTTCTTGCCTCCCGCTGGTTCTAGACGATCATTGCCAAATATCAATTGCATTCTCGCTGATAGAATCTGTACGTGCATTTTGAATAAATAGCTATGAACCGAATATTCGAGACGCGAAGTTTATTTGAATTGTGTAGAAAGCTCGCAAGTTGTTGTAGAGTAAGGAAGATTGAAGGGACTTTAGAAACGGATTGGGATGAATTATGTGATGTGCTAAAATGCGGTGGGACTTCAGAGAACTGGTGTAGAAAAAAACTAAAATCGTGCGAAAGAAGGAAAATACAAGTATACATATCTGCATGACATGAGAACATCGATAACAAACGGTCTAACCTATGTTATCACGCGAATGACTCCGCGGGCGGTCTTGTGAACGTAAGCTTGACGTCATTGTGCAATTGTAACTAAATAGCTAATGGGAGTGAAGAAGACAGCAAAAATCAATTCAAACTAGTATTGTTGAAATTGAAATGAATCTGTGGGTCTAAGATCGGCATTACAGCGGCATTTGCTCGGTGCAATTACAATTATCGAGTTTTCTCTATTGATTATTTTTTTTAGTTGTCTGTCGTGTGTATAGGTAAAAAGTCTCCTTGCAGTCAAAACCGTCCCAATAAACTCATCATCATCATCAAGAGCCAAAACATGTCCACTCCTGGGCACAGGCCTATAAAGATAACCCAAATCTTCTTTATATAAATGGTCATGCAACAACGTGTGTAATCTTTGTGATGTTAGTACTACATAATACCTGATAGACTAAGGTCTTAGGCATATATATAACTAGCGACCCGCCCCGGCTTCGCACGGGTGCAATGCTGATATTTAATGGATGTTTTCATACATATAAACCTTCCTCTTCAATCACTCTATCTATTAAAAAAAACCGCATCAAAATCCGTTGCGTAGTTTCAAAGATTTAAGCATACAAAGGGCCATAGGGACAGAGAAAGCGACTTCGTTTTATACTATGTAGTGAAGGCTTAACGTCAAAATATATAAAATAAATAAAATATAAAATTATTCCGCGACATTTGACCCGCTTCGTAGCAGATAAAAGCATTTCATACCACGCAACGGCAGCGCTGTATCCACGCATTAAGATCCCATCGAGGCTGTCCCCGCCCACCTCTAGCCTAAAAATAACGAGTCCAGGTATATGGTTACTGGTGTTTATCTTCACTACGCCAACCATCGCTGCGGCGTATGGAACGGTTAAGTTATTAGGGGCTTTGTTACGGGGTGGGTCGAAGAAGACTTTTTTAAAAAGACTTTTTATTAAAGAATTGATATTTATTTAATATATATTACAAATGGCCTACACCCGACGAAAGTCCGATCAAAAACTGCTTGAAAATAGCAAAGCACTAATATTTATAATGATTGAGTATTGGATTGGTTTCCTATTGCATTGACGTCAATGCGATAGGAAACGCAGCGTTTTTATTTTATATTCACGCCTGTTTTAACAAGGGTATAACAACCCCCCCGTTAAGATCGATCATCACTCATTATAGTGATGAGAGATTAAGAGATAACTAGACGTGAAGATAATATTAATTGGAAATTGATTTAATGGAAGCTATTCGGACTGTCATCGGTTTACAAATAAAATAAAATACATTATTTATTCGAAATTAAGAACTAGAATAAAAATAATTAAAATTTAAGAATTTAACATTTTTTTTTTTTAAATATCGATAAAAATACGTTTCCTAGGTGTAACATAAAAATGAATAATAAAAGTAATTGAAATCATACATTTAAGAAATAGAAAGTTACGTGACTACTTTATAGAAATAGAAAATTAAATTATATGTAGTAAACGTAAATTAAGTAAGGAAAAAGTTTATGTGTTATGTTTCTTGCCGTTTCTTCTCCAAAGCGATGGCACGTTTTGGAGCGGCACTAGTTAAAAAAATAGCATAATGACGATTCAAAAGAGCTTGTAAAAGTCTATTTGAATAAAAGAGATTTGACTTTAGTAGGTATGACATTTGTTATCATACATGATATTTCTTTTCATAGGAGATCGATGTATGGTAACATCGATTTCCTCTGAAGACGACTCTGACGTCTTGGTATCGTCCTTAATTACTATCATTTGTGTGGACGGCTTTTTAACGCATTTGGTATTGTGGCATTGGTTAAATATTTGGATGCATCCTGATTTGCCTTTAATATCGGGTCTGCAAATGAAGTTTTTGGCTTTATAGAGAATAAAAATAGAAAATACTATCCCAAATAAATAGGTTATTGACATGTAATGAATGCCATATTTATCGAAATGAGATGGATTTTCTAATCTGTTCAACTCGTTTTCAAAATGGTCGAGATGAACACTCGCATGAATTAGCGAGTTTAAATTGTCGATGTTATGCAATTGTTTAAAGGGTAATTTGGAAAATGTTTTATTTACTCTGGATTTTTCACAACAATCGTCCATTAAGACATTAAAATTTGATATAATATTAGTTGAGTTTCCTGCTAGAATTTCAACTTTAGGCGAAAACTGCAAAGTTTTAAAGAACGCATTACAATGTTTTCTCAATTTTAAAATGCCAGTTCCAAATAGAGTTTTTTCAATTTTATCCATATTATCGTTGCAAGTAATATGGCATCTACCTGGTTCTGATTGTACAAAAATCCATCGGTTACCAGAAATTTTGTGGAAGACATCAATTGAACCATGTAATAGTTTAGTCTCACAATTACTTGGAAGTTTTCTGACTATTTCACTTAACAAAGTAGTTTCACAGATAGGATTGGCTATAGTGGAATATATACTTGTCAACGAACACATATAACATTTTTCACCGATTAGTTGGCATTTGTCTATGTCGCTTATCAGTGAATAGAACATATGATCAGCTGTTATCGCTATGTAGGAGCTGGTAGGAGAAATTAGGACGAAGGTATTAGGTTTAGTAATGTCGTATGGGACAGGAAGAGGAATGACATTGAACAAGTTATAAGTTTGGGGTAATACTAAAGGTAATTTCACTACAATTATGACTTTATTCTGGTGATAGTAACATATTAATTTAGATAAGTCTATTAATTCGTGAACATTCTGTAAAGTCAAGGAAACAGGAAGTTCGTATTGTCTTGGAAGGTTATTCCTGTTTTTGTCTAGTTCATGATATAGTTGATGGGGACTAAGAACCGTTGGATGTAAAATATTTAGTTTCGCGAATAAAATGGCATTGTTCATATCGTCAATATCGAATGAGAGCGTGACAATAATCGCTTCTAATGCATTTAATAAGGAGTTAAGCTCAGCCGTAATTTGCGTACTATCAATGGAATAATAAAGTTTTTCTAAATTACTATGGATCGTTTCCATGTTATTCAATAAGTATTTTTCGTTTCTATTTACTTTGCTGATAGAATTGTTAAAGGAAGATATGGTAGATTTTATAACATGGATGTTATCTTTCATTAAATGAACTATTTTCTGTTCGTCCGTTTGGACGTCATCAATCGCTTTAGAAAATTGCGTTGCGTCATCATGATCTAAAGTACCGAAAAATGTTTTGAGAATAGTGCCTCCAAAATCCATAAGACCTCTTTTAAAACGAGCGCTAGGTTTTTCGTCAGTTAGCAAATACGAAATGGACGAGAATTTTTTCACATTGTTATTGTGTTGATTTTGTAACGCCGATAGTGAGTTAGAACACTCCTGCATAAATTTTTGTGATGTGAATGATTTACAAAGTGATTCTATTTTTTCAAATAAAAATTCAATTTTATTGATAGTGGGCTTAACGTGACTGATGTCAATATAAGTTATTATGTTCCAGTCATCGTTAGTAAATTTGACATCGAGAAGTTTGTCGAAATATAGACCCGGACTTCCTACTATTGTCGAGACGTATTCGGGTGACGCGGATGCATGAGCTGATCTGGAACAGAATGAACGACTATGATGTAATGATGTTTTATTGTTGTGGTATATGAGCGGCGGCGAGTTTAATTTCGTCATAATGATGACGAACATATTTTCTTCCTATCAATAAAGTGACGGTATGATTTCCGTTTATTTTAATGATTTTAAATGGGCCTTTCCACACTGGCATTAATGATTTGTTTTGTTTGTGGTGACACCTCACGTATACCATATCATTTGCATTATATGTGATGGGCTTTGCGTGTGTGTCGAAGCGGGTTTTAGATTTTTCTTTCGACGTTTGAATATTTTGAAGGGCCTTCTGGCGACTGTAATAAAGTCGGTGATTTAATGCACGAATGTAATCTGTGTATGTATTGTGATCAATGTTATCGATACTGCTAGGTATATATGGCTTATATCCAAATAATAACTCTAGGGGTGAAAACCCTGTAGTGCTATGAACGTTGGAATTGTAAGCGATCATCGCACTGGGGATATATAAATCCCAAGTGTGTTGATTTTCACCTACGTACGACCTCAAGTATTCTTTTAACGTAGCGTGACTCCTTTCTAAAGCGCCACATGTTTGCGGATGATACGGGGAAGCTAAGATGTGTTTAATACCGAATAATTTGGCTAATTGTTTGAAGACGTCTGAACAAAAATTTGTACCCTGATCTGTTATAAGCATTTTAGGTATTCCCATGTGAGAGATGTAATTAACTAAAAGTTTTGCCGTCTCCTCAGCGGAACATGATCGCATGGGATATGCTTGGGAAAATTTTGTTAAGTCGTCTTGTAACGTTAAAATGAATTTGAAGTTATTTTCGTGAGTTTCCGGAAGGGGACCGACGAGATCTAAAAATAATTTTTCGTTAGGTCTAGTCGCGGTGGATGTTATAATCATAGGCGCGCGATTGGTATGCCTAAGTGGCTTATTGATTTGGCAAGAGCGACAATTTTTAACATATTCTTCAATATCTTGCCGCATACCTTTCCACCAGAATTGGGGTTTTATTCTCTCGAGCATACGTGTACTACCGGGATGACCAGCAGAAGGAGAATCGTGGTTATCCTTAAGAATCTGCTTAACTTCGTCCGGTGTCGGGTATTTAATTGAATTGTGATATATATGCACCTTGATACTAGAATTATGAAACAAAAACGATATGATATTGTAAATTTTATTAAACGTTAGCTTACTAAATGGATCTGAGAAATCTGATATAGCGAATTCGTTTTCCTCCGGGTACCAGTATTTTATCATTTCTCGGTAATCACGGAGTAAATTAAATATATCTTTGTAAGTCATTTCGTCAAAATGATTAAGACGTACAAATAAATGTGTAAAAAGATGTTTATCATTATCTGTCGAATAGAATGTATATAATTCTCGTTCAATATCGCGGATATCGGGTTTACTTGTAGACGCGTTTATGATATCTAAGCAGTATGGCACGGATTCATCAAGATCGACCGATGTTGGGTAGGCAATAAGCTTACATTTTGCTTTGAGTAGAGATTCATTATGTTCTTCGATAACAGTGTCGTATGATATTCCTGCTTGCTTATTTATTTGGAGGAATTGTTCGTATGTTTCCGATATCGACGGCATGTTGTGTGAGTCATCGTTATTACCAACGGCTGGTGTTGGATCACATGCCAATGAATTAGGGACATTTATATTTAAGTCGTTTTCTAAGGTGTTTACCGGAAAGCGAGACAACGCGTCCGCGTTTGCGTTTAATTTGCCTTGTTTATACACTATCTCATAATCGTATTCTTCCAATTTAAGGCGCCATCTGATAAGTCTTGACCCGGGATCTTTGACACTAAATAACCATACGAGAGGTTTATGGTCGGTTATAATTTTGAATTTACGACCATAAAGATAGGGCCTAAAGGTCTTTACACCGAATAAGATAGCGAGAAGTTCTTTTTCTATCGTTGAGTAATTCCCTTCAGCTTTGTTCAGAGTTCGCGACGCATACGCGATCGGCTTGTCCTTACCTATGTCACCTTGCGATAGAATGGCACCTAATGCGTAATTCGACGCGTCAGTTGTTAATAAAAATTGGCGACTAAAATCGGGGTATTGGAGAAGTGGAGCTGAGGTTAATTTATTTTTTAGAGTACAAAAAGCTTGTTGTTGATCCTGTGACCATTGGAATACGGCGTCCTTTTTTAGAAGTGAAGTTAAAGGTTTTGTGATTTTGGAGAAATTTTCAATGAATCGACGATAATATCCGACTAGACCGAGAAATGATTTTATGTCTTTAGGAGACTTAGGGATTGGAAAATGTACGACAGCTTTGACTTTTTCTGGGTTAGGCGATACACCGTTATCGGTAATTATATGACCTAAATAACTAACTTCGCGACGTAAGAATTCGCACTTATCCGGTTGTAATTTGAGGTTAAATTGACGAAGCCTGTCGAATACTAACTTGAGCTTTTGCATGTGTGACTGAAGATCGTGGGAATAAATGATACAGTCATCTAAATACACGTAACAATGAAGTCCCTGTAATCCCGACAACACCGTGTTCATTAATTTTTGAAAGGTTGAAGGTGCATTTTTGAGCCCGAATGGCATTCGAGTAAATTCGTAATGTCCTGATGCGCTACCATTAGTGACAACTGTGAAACCCGTTTTAGGAGCATCCTCGGCCTTAATTTTGATCTGATGAAATCCGCTCACGAGATCAAGAGTAGTGAAATATTTAGAGTGTCCTAACTGATCTAAGATATCTGTTATTAAAGGAATTGGGTAAATTTCGGTTACTGTAGTATCATTGAGCTTTCTGTAATCTATTACAATTCGCCACTTTTGTTTACCGGAGGCGTCTTGTTTTTTGGGAACAACCCACACGGGAGCGCTCCATGGCGATATAGAAGGGCGAATTATATTTTGATCTAACATTTTTTTTATTTGGCTCTCAACTTCACTTTTGTGACACTCAGGAAAACGATAAGATTTTACATGAATAGGCGCAGCATCTTTGGTATCGATTGAATGCTCTATGGCATTCGTACAAGATAGTGGTTCACCTTCCAAATAAAATATGTCGGTGTAACAAGAACAACACTCGAGTAGTGTTTTGGTCTCTTCATTATTAAGATGAGATGTTCTGATAAGATCTAGTACTTTTTGAGATCGGTCTAAGTGAGAACTATGAATGTTGTAAACGTGTTCCGTAATGTTTTTATTGAGTTGTACGGATGATTGGACATCGAAAGGAATTAAATGAACGCGATAATCTTTTATAACTACGTCAGACTCGGTAGTATTAAGTACTGATATATTGACTCTATGGTTTGGCTTGACTGTAACTATACAATTGGCTATGTAAACACCGTCCGATATGCTGTGGTCAAGAACTAGGCCTTCGGTAACGTTCATAAGTTCTGATGGTGAGTTTAAAATGGGACATTCGATAACTGCCTCCGAACGCGAAGGAATAATGTAACTAGGTTGAGAAAAATAGATGGGCAAATAATGATTTTGTATTTTGAGGCAATTTTCGGAATATTTGATGTCGGCATGAAATTTTCTTAGAAAGTCGTTGCCCAAAATGCCATCATATTCTAATTGTATATTTTCGTTGATAGCGTGAAATTTAAAAACAAATGGAATAAAGTTTGCACTACTTTTATTTGAAGAACATTGAAATTCCATTTCAAATGACCCTAGCGTTTCACAATAAGAATTTTCCGCATTAAGACCTTTAAGGTGTATTTTTTCGTTTGCCATTAAAGGTCTTACTTTAAAGTTAGAGAGTTTCGCTATACTAACGCTTGATCCGGTATCAATAAGAAAACAAAGAGGGATCTGAGAGTACTTAGTGTTTAAGAATATATGAGGTAAAGATATTTTATTCTGTAGTGTGTTTACCTCATATAAAGGAGTAGAAACGTCTGACGTACTTATAATCTTAGATTTAGATGATGTATGGACTCGCGGCGAAACATGTCGAGCTCGGTAATTTGGTTTTTGATTCAACGAAACAGTGGCTCCCGAAGGAGTGTGTTGAGGTGTAGAAGATTTAGGACTCAACGAAACAGCGGTTCCCGTAGGAATGTGTTGAGGTGTAGGAGATTTAGGACTCAACGAAACAGCGGTTCCCGAAGGAATGTGTTGAGGTGTAGAAGATTTAGGACTCAACGAAACAGTGGTTCCCGTAGGAATGTGTTGAGGTGTAAGAGATTTAGGACTCAACGAGACAGCGGTTCCCGAAGGAATGTGTTGAGGTGTAAAGGATTTAGGACTCAACGAAGCAGTGGTTCCCGAAGGAATGTGTTGAGGTGTAAGAGATTTAGGACTCAACGAGACAGCGGCTCCCGAAGGAATGTGTTGAGGTGTAAAGGATTTAGGACTCAACGAAACAGTGGTTCCCGAAGGAATGTGTTGAGGTGTAAGAGATTTAGGACTCAACGAGACAGCGGTTCCCGGAGGAATGTGTTGAGGTGTAAGAGATTTACGCGATAGGTCGATGTTACGATTTTTAGGTATTATAGATTTAGAAGTTAACATCGTCTTTGATTGTGACATATTGATATTTGAAACGCGCTTGGAAACAAAATGATTTGTGCCATTATTTCTCGGAATGCGCCGGCACGAGTTCGTAATCCGAGGAGCTAGTTTAAATCCGATACATCATTGACGTTGGCGTGTGCCATGTCATCGTATGTCGGCAATGACGCCAATGGTAGCGGCGGCGCTTCAGAAATATGATGAGCTACTTGCGCATGCAATTGTTTACGCCTTTCGTTGTTAAATTTGCGTTTGCGGCATTGTGAAATATCATGGCCCGGATTTTTACAGTATTTACAATAAATCTGATCGCGCGAATTTTGGGGATGTGATTGCCTATTTTGCGGAAATCGAGAGGCATTAGGACTAAATGACTGTCTAACTGGAGAAAATCGGGAGTTATTCGGTTTATTATTATTTATAGACTCCGATTTTAACGCACTCCTTGAAACGAAATTTTGTATTTTTTCTTCCTCAATTGCAACGTTTACGGCGTCGTTAAGGGACTTTGGATTTCGACAACGCACCAAATTACTAATCTGCGAATGTAATCCTAACATGAAAGTGTGCAACGCTAAGTCTTCCGTCATAGCTAACCGACCTGATAAATCTTTTTTTAACGTATCAGAATTATAAATTTCTGTCTGTAGTTCAGTTAGACATTTCTCAACCCTAAGCGAAAATTGTGTTACACTCTCACTCGGTTGTTGCTTGCAGGCCTGGAGATCTAGGAATAAATGGTTATAGTGTTTCCGTTGCCCAAAATTTTGCCTTAAGAAACTCTTTAATGATTCAAAGTCGTCGAAGACTCTGTTAGAACATGCGATTTGGGCTTTACCCTCTAATTTGGTTTTAATAAATTTAAAAAGTAATGTTTTTTGACTAGGTGATGCTGAATCTAAGGCGTCTTGACAGTTAGATAAGAAGGCTGTGAGGGTTTCGCGATCACCATTATATGAATTAATAAACTTGCATAAAACATTTAAAGAAAATTGTTCACTCATTATGATTTCGGCTGAAGCTACGTTTTTCTTTGATTCAGTCATTTTAACTGGGAAAAAGAGAAATTAAATAGAAAAATATATAAAATTATGGAGGAAATTAAATAATAATTTAATTTGGACTATGTTGGGAAAGAATATAATAGTTTTAAATAAATAAGATTATATGGATAAGGATAATTAAGGTAAGTATAACTACAAAATATTTAAAAAGGATAGTAAGGTCGGAGGATTAGCGATAACAGAGATAAGATGTTCTACTTACAGAATCAGCAGGAGCACGGCCACAGCGGCAGACATCGGGAAACTCGTACAGCAGTGGCGGTGGAGCGGCACGACAGCAAGGACAGCGGCTGCAGCGGTGACACAGGAACTACGGCTACGCTTCAGCAGCACGGATCACAGCAACGCTTCAGTGGCACAGGAAACAGGGACGCTTCAGCAGCCAGAAACGCAGCAAGTTTTCGGAGACACGTGGCACAGCAGTTCAGTGACACGTGGCTACGCGGAGACACGGAGATAGGGCAACACGGAGATACGACGAGACGGAGGCACGGAGATAGAGCAACACGGAGACACGACGAGACGGAGGCACGGAGATAGAGCAACACGGAGACACGGTGACTCAGCGACACGGCGATACGGCGACAAGTTTGTCGAGGCGTTGGTTTATGAAGCCCCGGAGTTTTTGGTTTCTTTACGGTGTAGGTCCACGGTGATTGATTTGCGACCCTTTATACCAGCGCGATTCTTCGATGTTTCTTGGCACTGGTATCCCACTTCTGACACCAATGTTACGGGGTGGGTCGAAGAAGACTTTTTTAAAAAGACTTTTTATTAAAGAATTGATATTTATTTAATATATATTACAAATGGCCTACACCCGACGAAAGTCCGATCAAAAACTGCTTGAAAATAGCAAAGCACTAATATTTATAATGATTGAGTATTGGATTGGTTTCCTATTGCATTGACGTCAATGCGATAGGAAACGCAGCGTTTTTATTTTATATTCACGCCTGTTTTAACAAGGGTATAACAGCTTCCTCAATTTAAACATCATTGCTGATATTCTGGAAAACTGGTTTCGTGTGGTGCTGTTTGCGAGCGTTTACGATTGTGAATTTAGGTCCAGTGCAATTTTCTCATTAGTAGGTAATCCTGTTTTGTCTAGTAGTGTAAATTACAGTTGTTGAATATTACCATTTTTCTACTCATGTTTTACCATCTGGGTTAACAATCAACATACAGAGTACTAGGCTTAAAATGGGACATTCAACAAGACATATCTCACACTCATATTTCCTATTAGAAACATTTTTGTCTAAGTCCCGAAGAGACGTATCTGCAGGCATGAGCTGTGTGATATTATTAGACGGAGATCCCAGAGCCGCCAGACCTTACTTATTTTCTGATGGATGAAATGTGGACCATTGGGTAGTGTTAGTATGTACTACCATCGTATGCATACTCGCTAACTTGGTCGAAGGGCCAATTTACGGATATCCGGTGTTTGGGGTACCAAAAAGCCTCTCAAAGAATTTAGAGAAAATTTACCCCTTGGGTCGGTCTGTCTTCTTGTCAAAGTTTATAAAATAGCTGTCTGGTGAACGTATACAAAAATGGAGCATCAGAATTTAGGTGAAGTTAACTCATTATTTTGAATCTTCAAAGCGTCTGTAAAGCAATATGGCCGACTGGAAATGCCTGGGAGTATTGAAGACTTATTTTTACCGATAATATTCAAAACATAAGTGAATATTAGCCATGATAATTTACGCCACGCTTTTTGGTACCCCAAACAGCGGATATCCGTAAATTGGCCCTTCGACCAAGTTAGCGAGTATGTATCCGATGGTAGGACATACTAACACTACCCAATGGTCCACATTTCGTCCATCAGAAAATAAGTAACGTCTGGCGGCTCTGGGATCTCGGACTATATGTTAGGATGACTGGTGAAGTGCCGGTGTGTGTTTCTTGGTATTGCTTCATCAATATAAAATCAGCTAATAACACATGGTGAAGGAATTCTAAGAAACGAAACGCTTTATTGCAGAATCAATACTAGGTGTGTGACTTTTCAGAATATTCATATAATTATTTATTCACGATGCTCCATACGCTTTCACTTTCGCCGATTTTCCTGTCCAAAAAATGATTTAAGTTTTTGCATGCGAGTAATGAAGTACACAATCTTGTAACTTGCGCCGCGGGTAATGCTGTATGTAACCAGTAAATTGCTCTTACATGTCGTTCAAGTGAGGTAAAAAGGTCCGTTTTTTTTCGCGTGCGCCTGTTTGCCGGCAACTTCGGCGTTCGGCGCGACTTTGTGACGTCACCCACCGCCGTGAGTAATGTGTGCTTTTTAGTTTTGCGTACAACACTAATGACTGTTTGTGTGTATTTGGAATGGTGGAGAGGATCTTGTGCCGTCGTTTCATATGAAGTGAAATGGCAAGTTATACTCCAAAGTTGTAAAGAAAGGCGGCTGCCTTGATTTAATTTATTTTTATATTCTATATTCTTCTTAACAGAATGGTGCTACTTCACCTACTCGCCAATGGATTTCGTAATGATTCTAAAACTACAGATCGAAATCAGGGAGACGAATCTAGAAGACATGATGTTTTATACGTTATCAATCCGATGTAAGATATTTTCAATTTTGTTACGAAAAATATATGTGAATCCATTGTACCTACTATATCTATAATTATGAATGTTTTATATTCCTAAGACTTTGTCTTCTAAGATTTTAATATCGTTTTGTAAATCCCCCAAATTGTAACATTGTATTTACTGCTTCCCAGATAAAGCTTATCCCCAACCACATATATCTCAATAAATATCCCTTAATTGCAAATTAACAATGGCTCGTACCATCTCGGATCAGCTTTCTCCACTTTAATGCCTAATTGTGCCAAATTGCGAGGGCCGGCTCGCTCCTTATCTACTTAATTTATCTATTTAGCTCCAGAAATAGGAGCTGACGATGTTAGTGCCGACATAATAATTCATAAGCCCTTGGAAGCTGCTTTGATATGAGCCACGCTTAATAGTAGCTACTGGTCGGGTAAACTTAGGGAAAAGAAATGTGTAGTACAAGAAATGATATCGGCTTCTTTCCTCGATGTTAGTGGTACTATGGCGTTACACAGCAGCAGTAGAAATTAATAATTAGAAGCTAGTCAGAAAATGAATGTCTGTGATATCCATGGAGATCCAACCTGTGATTTTCGTCAACCTATGAAAAAAGAAATAAATATTATGTCGAAAATACATAAAAAATAACAAAATTAAAATAGGTCACAAACATAATCGTTCTCAAGAATCTTTACACTAGCACGCATTTTTTGCAGCTATTCGTTTTTTACTATGGGAGGTTTCAATAATTGCCGGTATAAATGCATGACTAAACCGCTCACGTGGCGGGCTTTTATTATTTAATTATCTTCTGCACTCAAGCTTGCCAGGACTTTAATTCGGGCCTGCGCATATAAACCGGTGTATGTTTCTGTTACGAATTAAAATAACCGACCGATATTGCCGACTCAATTATCGAGTCTTGTAATAAAAGCAGTAATGAAGATGAGTTTATTATAAATAAACGTAATTTTAGACTCAAAAGCGACAAATAATATAGAGATGCTGCTGGATAACTACTAGGATAGTTGTCAATGTGGACATTATCCATAAACACGTCATCAGTCCTGACAACCATGTCGCATTCAAGAATCAGCTAGCTTTACATCCGGTTACGACTAGTCAGGTTTAATTGCATCAACTAGTGAGATAATCGTAATTGTTTCCCGTTTGACGGAATACTATTTCACTTCTACAGCACTAACTAAAACGGGAATGCCATAGAAATGTCACAATGGAATTAGCTTCACAAATTATACTGTTTCAGTAAAGTGGGCCTACGTTAGAAATAGTGATAGCAGTAATAGAGAAAGATTTCATTCTCCAGCCAATTAATTTGGCTTGGCCTGTTTATACAACTCTAAACCTATCTTATGTCGAATTATATGAAAATTTGTCCATCTGCTGTTGATTTAGTAACAAACAGCTATACCTACAAACATTAGTATATATTACATTAATGGGACATACATATTTATTGTTATTTTTATACTATTAATACACCATGTAACATTTTTTATTTTGATTCAGTCCAGTAACAACACTAATTTCACTTTCTATTTCGGAGAACGATTTTAGACGGGTTGTATTATGACTGCACCACGCAAGTTGTCTGCGAAGCCAGGTTGTAAACCGCAGATGGTCGTGTTTCGACCGAGTGCCACGTTTTTGTTAACGCTATTGGGGGAAGCGGTTCTCGAGTGGGTTTCTCAAATAGCATTTATTCTCAAATTCGGGCAAGCATTTAGCCGTGAAAATTTTACTCCATTTGTTATTTTACCGATGACCTTCATGTGTAATCTAATCTGACATGTTGTAAGTAACATTGTATTATCCTAAATGTAGATTCATCCGGATGTATCATAATAATCGTTTAGGTCCCTACGACCCCAAATCTTGGTAGATGTGGTACCTACATCAAAGAGGAGGACTGAAGATACATTTCAAGACTTATTTTTGTCAATGAGAATTTCCTTTCAAACGGTCACACACAGTAATTTATAGCGCATATTGAAAAGGACGCGATTATAAAATTCAAGTTTCTATCAGATCTTTAAAATCAATTAAAATACAAATAAAATATTCTTTTCATACGTCCGCCGTATTCAGTTATTATAACTCGTAAAAGTAACTTTTCAATTTATGTGACACAGCTTAGATGCGCTTTACAGTTAGGAAATATGGTCGAATAAAATTATTAGGTCCATAAAACGTTTATGCCGTATGTTCTATTTCATGTTTAATAGTTCCATTTTAAATATGGCGGCGAATCGCAAGTAATAAATGTCTCTTCAGATATTCTTGTGGCTATATATTAGTTCCGATGCTTAAGAGAATCGGGTTACCAGAACATGTAAAGCTAAATTAGTTGTACTACTTTTATACGATATTATTTTTGCACAAACTAATGTTTTTGCCATATGGTTGAAATTTGTGGGTTCTACATTATAACGATGGTTGAGATGTCTTGTGTTATAGTATGAGTGGTTTTATCTAATCTAAATGATATTGTAAAAATGGTTTAATTAATAAATCGACTTTCTACCTGTCTGTATTATAATTGTAAAATAAAACCAACGAATAAAATAAATACAAAGCTGACGTCTTAATAAATGGCAAATGCTAAAAAGTTCAGCAATTAGTGTTGCATCGTCCCCCTTCATGTAAATTAACCTTCTCATTGGATATTTATCATTAAAATTCAGGGGACAAGTTGTGTCGTTGAGACATGCAACCCCTTGTAAGGGTGACACCCCTGTGTGTCTCCCCTCTTTGTTTGCTTAAGGTTGGAGAGGTAAAGTATACCTGGATGTGTCAAAAGGTTGATTTTAAGACCTTTTTGGTATTATTGTTTTTGTATAAATTCCTAAAAATAAGTAAATCTCATTTTTTTAAGGCAGATTGTCAAAATGTTATGTGCTTTTATTTCCAACAGTGCTTTTGGGATAATGATATATAGAAACAAATTCTGAGAATATTGACAAAGCGGCAAGCAACAGCAGTAAAGGAAATTACCAAGAATAAAATATTAAGAATGACAAAAGTGCAGAATGGACAAACGTTTATTTTCGTTTGTTATATATGTTGAATATATTATGTGATATAATTTTGATTTTGATGATGATGTCGGAGAACGAATTACTTGGTAATTATAAATCAGATAACGGCGGTATCCAAACGCCTTTAGAACATACTGTCCTACACCCACTAAAGCAACTAATAGACAAAAAATATAGTGTTGGTAATATTCCGCTCATTTCCCGGACCATTAGTCGTATCGGACACGGTGTATATTTTACAAATGGCTTGTTTTACAAAGTTTACACGAATCCTCCCGACTAGTTACACAGACAGATTTATGCGTATCCGACTAAATAAAACGCGTTTTACATGTTGACACTGAGTTATTTATACGTACAGGTGCGCAAATTCTTCTAGAAAATCTAATGTATGTCACATATTTCAGTTGCCAGCCGTTTGTGATTGTAGGTGGTCTCTTCGCTCTACATCGATGACTGCTGACGTCAACTTTTGGAGGAGTAATAATAGCACCTGGCTTTTTTTTTAATATTTGTACAATCGACTTGCTATATTCTAAGGATTTTTTATTTGTATGCTCCGTCAAGCGTACACTAGGCCTGCTCGGTGAACTAAGCCTTTATCCCTCTCAGTAGTAGAAGAGACCCGTGATTAGTAGTAGGGCGTTTATTGGTTCATAATGATATCCTAGGTTTTTTTTAGTTTCGTGGACTTCTATCTTCTTATTTTTCATTGTTTTCTTCACGTATAAGAAAAAAACGCTTCAGATGGTAATAGGAGACGACTACTGAGAGAAAAGGAAAGAATACCATTGTGGCCAGTCACACAATTAAGCCAGCTTGTATTTAAATTATTCCAGAATCTTAGTGCATACGAATTTGTCTTGGTCATGTTATAGGCTGCCTATAACATGCTGTCTGTACTATATGCTGTAGTGTAGATACTTTATGTCTCCAACAAAATAAATACTCAACTTGCCTCTACGTCAAGAAGCTTACAGCGAAGTTATGGACTGACCTCTCCTAATAAACATTTACTACCTCAAACCGCTTGTTCTCATGTATATTAAAAAAATACACGTTTCGTAGATCGTAAAATAGTACTTAATGTCCGATCATGTGCACTACGAAACGTAATGTTCTTAGTACCACTTCAAACACTTTATAGATCCATGTGCACAACTGCAACATTTTGTACAAGTGCATTTAATGTTCCCAGTTTGGCGTGAGTCACCGTTCTTCCGTACATGGAAGCCGGTATACGCGTGTGGGTGTTTCGCGTCTTGCATTTGTGACATCACTTTTGTAGGAATTCGTTGTTTGTGAATATGATGTCATCGAACACAACAATATTTCCGTCGTTCACCAATACGTAACATGAAAGGGTGCTGACATTCGTTTGGTTGAGAAACATTTTTATAACTGTTTTTGAACCACGAGCGTTGACATGCATCCGAGGCATGGCTGGGTGTTTGGCTTAGCCTGATTTATGTGTAGCTGTGAAATGTGCTCAATTGGTCCGTCTGATTGATGCATTTTAAATTAGGAATGTCATTCCCAGAAAGGGGTGACAGAAATGTTTGTAATATAACTTTTGTGACAGGGTAACTTAAAATAAGAGTTGAGACTATTGAAGCAATGTAACCTTTGATTTTTAAGTAAATTAGCATTATTTATTTACTTGGCATAACCGCATTACATAGATTAATACATATTTAACTTAGTAATATTTGCTCATTCACTACTTTTGATATACATTACGATTACACTAAAGGTGTGCATAACATTCCGCGAAATAATATAAGAAGCTTAGTGACATCAATCTACAAACAGACATTAGTAATACAATTTAAGAAAAAAAAAGCAGTTATAAACACAAATTACCATTGAAAGAATAACGTTATTAATAGTTGAAAAAAAAAAAAAAACAAAGAAACAAAAATTAAGCCTGTAAGTTGGGCGTAAGTAAAATATATTTAAATTGATGGAAATAAAATAGACAAAATAATTCCTACTGTTAGCTGAATACGTGAAAGATTATCAACAGATATAAACTTGAAAGACAATAGCACTGCAATTCTCTCTTTAATTCAGGGTTCATTTTAGGGCACGGAGCCAAATGAGTGGAAATTGTTGTCGACATACGTTTCATAGCACGTTTTATTTATATATCTCCTGTTGTCATTACATTCCGACTGTGCTACAAATAAATCAAGTTACCTTTATTAATATTGTCTATATAGAGTCTTAAAATATAAAATGAAACACTTTACGAATACACCTGCAATTTGATTTGCAACTTACTAGAAAACAAAATAAGTTATATAGACTACAGATTTTCAATTCTCTATGGTATTTATAATCCCCTTAAAGCTAACAACTTATGTACAATAAAGATTATATCACATTTAATTCATAAGGCATCACGCGGAAGACTGAGCCTCAACCGTAGCTCTAAATTACGTGCATGATAAAGATTACGAAGCAGTTATGTTCATTGTCGGTTGGAGGGTGTGGGCGGCGACATAGCAGCCCCGCGAATAACGGTATGCAATAAAGACGTAGCTCACACCGCGACTGCGAAATTAGATAAGGAGGGCGGTACGCGTGAATAATGACATTTTTGAGAACTGTATTCCGGGTTTGAATTTATTTTGTTTGTTCGAGAATTTATTCATGGCCAGGAGCAATTTAATATAATCTTCTTATTGCAGTTCATTCCGATGCTCAAGAGCAAGGCGAAAGTCTAGGTAATAATAATTTATAATTACAGTTGGGTTGCCTCCGTCTCCATACGCTAATCATGCCTTACATCAATCAATGAATAATGTACATTGGACCTATCTTAGTGACCATAAATACAATTACTCCAGTTTTAGATTTTGCAAATAATAGGAATTGCTTTTTTTTGGGAGTATGTCTAATAACATGTGATTTCTTTTACCAGTACCCTAAAGACCTCGCCAAACTCACCGATCCGAGCTGGCTGCCTCTAGATGAGACCTCGTGCAGCGCTAATGATGCACTCATTAACTGAGCGTCCGTCGGTAACCACTTCATTAAGACTGGCCATCACAGCATCCGATAGCCGCATAGGTTGATCGACGTTGAACTTGCGTGCGCCCTGATACCAATCGGCTTCCAAACGTTACTAAAGCGAGTTGGTCTCTCGTTTGTGTATTGTGTTTAGGGCTGATAGAATGTAATACGATTTGTTGGAAATTGAACAAGCTGTCTAACTAGTGGTAAGCAAATACCTTCAACCATGGATGACCTGTTAGATTGTAAATTGAAAAAAGAAAGTAACAAGATGACAGATGACAGAAACATTAGTAGCCTTTGTTTATGAAATGCTTTAGCTTTAACGGCGGCTCATCGGTCATCAAAGACTGAGAAAAACTAGATAACAATGAGCAAAAGCTGATGTTCTCCCATTCCGAACAATGCGTGTACATTTCATCAACACGTAATCACGCGACCGTAAAAATGACTAAACATAAATTTCCATACAAACAGAACGGTCTCACGTGTATACCGTTGGCGGGCGCGTACTCGATATTGTAATTATTGTTGTATTGCCGCTTCCCTAGTAATGTTATAAAGGAGTTAGTTCGTACGTTTGTTGAATTATTTCGAGCCTGTTAAAGTTACTTATACTAGGCATCATCAGCCCATATATGTGCTGGGCACGAGCCTCCTTTACAACTGAGAAGTTAACTTTTTCTATGATCTATGTTCTACTAGGCAGCAGCAAAATTAGAAATAGATCTTGAAAATGACTGACGTGATGTTTGATTACTGATGCTATCAATTAATTAAAGCCTACATATTTAGAAGTAGCAACAGTAATTGCTGGGTATAATTCGATTGAATTTACGCAAGCAGTGCTGTGTGCAATTGGCTAGTGTTATAGTAACGGTGCAGACGGTGGTGCGGCGCCGCTGCGCCCACTCGCAACACCAAAATGCTAGAGTGCTATGCAAATAATAACATTTGGTAATAAAGTGCAGCCTTATACGAAACATGAAGAGATTATTCTTGTTGTTGCTTAGTTGGTATCGAAATACAGTGGTGGGAATTTAGTTCCTGAATTAGAAGTGGATTTTGAATGATGAGTTAATTTGAAATCAATGTGGAATTTATTCAATTACACTGGCCTATCATAGAACAATTATCTTATTCATAGATTAATGTAATAAAAAAGTCTTATTCTCCTTTACAAGTTTTAAAGCAAAGATGAATCCATCGAACATAAAATCATATAAATTTGCATTCAAATTAAATACTCCTAGTTCAGCGTAGAAGCGAATAAATTAACATAATAGGATACGTCTAATCGATCCGGCTTGACACTACAAACAACCCTTTGAAACTCGACGCAGGGGTCGGGAGCCCCTTTAAATGCACTAATCACGTAATGTTGTATTTGCACTAAGGATAAAGGCGGGCAAAGGACTACTGCTACTGGGGTTGCATTCAGAACAGCTTATTTGCAATTCAATTGGGCGTAATGTTGTGGGCTTGATGTAATAATGAAATACTTTATTATTTTAACTCTTATTTTTTTAGTTTTTCATTGCAACTTTTTTTCTGAGTAATGACAACGAATGACCATGGATTGAGAAATTTATAAGTTCGTTTTACGGTCGTAAAAATATCATGCTTATATCTTGGCGACGTTAATATTGTGATAGAATCAATGATCGGTAATTCTCTATTTTATCACTTACATTAGACGACGATGAAACAAAACATCATTCTATTTTAAATTCACACAAAAGTATCTCGTGCCTAACTCACGTCGCTTAGTTTTAAATAAAATATCCAAAAGGTCTTAGGTCGTTCGGCAAACAAGCTCGGTATAACTGTACACAGGTAATAATATTATTTGTTTCAAATGCGTACAAACCATTGTCGGGTGAGGTGCAAATGCCAAAACTTGCAAATTACACCGTTCGTCACTGAACTTTGAGCAACGCAATCATTGGCACGGCAACACTCATCAAATATTACCCAGGCACGTACTGAGACACGGGGAGCCTCCGTGAGCTGAAAATACATTTTATTTCATTCATTTATTACAATGGGTGCAGGGTAAAGGTACAGGATTGAATAAAATTGGTTCGAGTAAGATGAGATGAAAAATGTTTTTCGTTTTTTATTGAAACTGCCAACCGATTTCGAATGCTGGTGGAGTGAGAAGCTAAACATCTATTGGTAACACTACATATAGTACAATATGTCATATCCTGTTACAATTGTCATAGGAGGGTAAAGAACCCATTAAAAATATTTAAATAATATTCACTTCTTTAAAAACGTATGTTAAGTATATTATCATAGTTTGTAACTGAATTGATATAAACTATTGCGTAGCAAATCCTAAGTCCGTCCGTGTACCGCAAATCATGTTATGTCGCCATGTTAAATAAGTATTGTAATATCCACATCATAAGCAACCGAGACAACCGCTATGAGGCTGTAATTGAGATGTTAAATTCTTGTAATACCAAGTTTCCTAGTTTAATCCTCATTTGTCTAGATCTCAGTGCTATACATGGTCTATTGAAAGTCTTCAAGGAATGGGGGACAATCCCGATTTTTTAAACTTTCTTGTAGATTAACGTATGTGTGCGCACTGCACATAGAATAATTATTTAGCGTTATAAAATGATTATTTTAGTACCAGTTGCGATCGTACTGCCCGAATTCGTGATTATTCTCCACAGCGATAAAACATTCGGAGGCGGCAATAGCTTAAACTCTATTTGAATAAAGATTATTTTGACTGATTTTAAATCACAGTTGAGACGCACAAACTGAGTTTATAAAAGTTCCCTAGTAATTGAAAAACATTAATTACGCTCTCGATGAAACAATATAAACAAACGATAAATGACCCCTGGCCCCGCATGGGCGTCTGATTGCCATACTGCGGCGGCGCCCGCGCCCGAGGTGTTATTACTTAGTGCAGCTAATGCCGGGGTAAGGGCAGCGCTCTGTTGAAACACAACTAACCCGCCCGGCCAAATTGATTCGCTGAGTTATGAGCTTGTAAACTTGGAAAATTGAAACAAAACGCTTTTAGTTGATTAGTTTTGTACGCTATGTGACGTTTTGTTATTAATTTACGGTCGTTTAATTTAGATTTAGTTATGGAACGAGTTATAGAGAATGGTTTTATGTTTGATATTTGAACAGTAGTTTTCATTGTGGGTTTTAGTATTTTTATTGCATATTTCGTTGAATTACTGATTCTTCCTGAGCTTCCTAGGAAATGATAACATTAAGCGCGATTTCTAGACCAAACCTCCATGTGTTAAAAGTTCGCCCTTTAAACTCACTTGTGCCTAAAATTATTCGTTTGTTTAGAAGAAGCGTAATTTGATTTTTTATTTAACATATGTAACATTTTTTGCACCTTGAAGCTATTTCTTTGTAAAAACATTATTTTCAGAAACAACATAAACATGGAGTAAGCAGTCGGGACATGTGTCTAACAATTTATTTCATTATACCGGTAATTCGAAGCTTAAGTAAACATACTCCGTCGGCAAATCTATTAGTAAAGTTATTTACATGTTAATATAAATTAAATGCTAGATTGTACATTAAAATAACCAATAAAGTTTATATCATGATAGCGTCAATAACTTCTGCATTAGGCGAATGGTAATAAAGCAAGCGGTGGCGCCATAAACTGTATTAGCAGTCAACGCCCAAACGCACGTGAACACCAATAACAACAAACTATGAGGAAGTTGAGCACCAATTATTCCCACTAATGCGCGTATCACCTTAGATCGGCAACACCTCGGCTCCGTGCCGCGACTGCCGACGAGCCACCACACGTGACCCGCATCAACACACACGCGGATTTGAATAAATGAGCCGCGCCGCATCCCGAATCATTTGTTAGCGTCGAGAGAAAGGCGTTCGATTCCTCGCCTCCGCTGCAATCATACAGCCTAATCTAGCTTTTACCGCGTTATGCCCGCGTGTGCATAGCCAGTGCTGACAGCCCGAGCGGTTTCACTCCTAATCAAGTTGAAAGTGGAAAACGGTGTGGCTTTAGTTTCTTTTGTTTCGAGATTAGCTGATAGCGAGTCAGGGTTTAAACGTTGTTCCTTGTTGTGTAATCGCTTTCGGTAAATCATCTGTGTTGGTGCATTTTATTTGTACCTTTGTTTGGCGTTCGCTTGGTGGTCTCAGATCTTGTCGGGATAGTGCATATCCTATTGTCGATTTTAATCAGATAGATAACGTTACGGCAGATTTACAATGAGCGTCTTTTTTTTCAGACACGTCCATAATGTAATATAATGAATGTTGTTACAAATGCTTTCTTTTCTTTCTTTACTACATGCATTAAGTCTGGGATAAACCCCTAGGGACCGTTCAAGTATTACGTAAGCAGATTTATTACAATTATTTACCCCCCCATCCCCCTTGTCAGCAAAAGTAAGCAAAGCTCTTACCCCCTACCCCCATGCTTACGTAAACATTTTTCAATTAATGTATTGTTTTTTTAAATATTGTAATTATAAGGTTATAATTATAATTTTAAAAATAAGAAAATAGATTTAGGATGGAGAGATTTTACTGATATGGTATTCAACATAGAGTAACAAAAATATTATAATCTTACAAACATAACAAACTTGTTTTAAATTTTTGGTACACATATTAAATTCAAATTAACAGTCTTCAGTCCATGAAACCCGAATCCATGATTCTAAGTTTTCGATGACATTGGATTGCTTGGATTGCTGCTCAGTGTTGTAAGTCTGCTCACTTTCTTCCGATTTTGGAATGTCTACGTCGTTCTCATCGAGCCATTCAACATCATGGTGCTCTAAATTTTGAATAATGCACATCAGTTCATTAGCACGACGAGCAGCGACTCTTACAGGTCTAATTTTCCTATCAGTGTGCGTGTTTACTTTTTTATGGATCTTCTCGATGTGACGATTTAGTGACTTGACGGAAGCATGATAAAGACCACACGTTTTGCATGTTCGACTTGATAGCCTCAATTTTACCGTTGGACAAAAATAATCGTAGGGCATTTGCAGGAAATCTTTGAGTGAAGCACTTAAGCGTAGAGCTAAATTGACTGGAAGATGAAGAAATTGTCCTCCTTCATCCAAAACCAAGTCATTAACTGTTTGTTTTACTTTTACAGGTGGTGGAAGAAACCTGTTGTCTAGTAATCTAAATAGGCCACTTCTTGGACGACAGCATTCTGTATTTTTACATTTTACAATTTGAAGCAAGTATTGGCTTTCACGTACATGTTCTGAATACCATTTAATGTCTGGAAAATCAGGAAGATCTTGATCACCTGCCTCAACATATTTTGCAGTAACATTATAGCCATCAATTACCATTGAACTCCATATTTCAGCTAATACAGTTCCTGCGAATTCGAAATTAGATCTTTCTAAATGTTTATCAATTGTAACGCCACGTTCATCCAAATGAGACCCAAAATGGTCATGAGGCAAAATTAAACCAGCCAGTTCGCGACTAAGAGGAGCCATTCTGCGCTCTACTCTGTTATACGCACTTCTTCCAGGAGCATTGGTAGCTAAAAACAATGCATCGAGATTATGTCGCTTAAAGTGTTGTATAGCAAACCCTATGACTTTTTGATAACGCGGATTTTCATCTGGCCCTCCATCAACCGTCATGATTACCACTGGTTTTACTAGTCCATTGTCAGTTTTAGCTAATGGTCGAAACTCTTCAAGTTCGAGAAGCGTCTCGAAATCCTGAGCATGAGTATTAGCAGTAGATGAACTATGCTTTCCACTTCGAATAGCGATATATGTTGGTCCAGAATATCCAACGGCTTGCGGTTGTCCTAGCATACTGAAAGTGATTTTGATACCAGCATAAACAGATGGTATTAATTTATGACGCTCAGCGATTACCCAATCGTGATCAGGCAATTTGACTCTATATTCCATGTGCATTAGAAGAGGTGCTTGCTTATTTGCCGCAGTTACGCCAATAGGGACTCGAGCTTTATCATCTTGAGATATGAAAAATACTTGATCTGGTCCAAGTATGGATGCTATGTTCTCTAAATAATTAATTGATGTTTCAGCGAACTTGCTATCTAAGTGGCTCTTGTGAAGATCAGTTTGAGCCCGGATGAGCTTAACAGGGACTGTCGATACATGTCTTCGTCCCTCTACAGAATTAGATTTTCTGGGAATCAAACGAAGATATGTCCCACTGCGACTAATATCAAATCCTATTTTACGTAATTCTTGTGTGAGTTCATCAAGAGTTTTTACGCTGCGAATAGATTCCGTTCGTCTTCTATCATCTGCTGCACTCCCAAATAAAGCTATATCCGCAATTGTTTTCAATAGTAATGGTTGATTGCTTTCAAGATTAGGACGTCCCACTGAATCCCTCAGAGATAGTCTTTTTTTTATTTCTGGATTTTCATGACAAATATCTTCTAACTTTCTTTTTATACCATCCCTGTGTTTCTTCTGGGCAACTGCGTTTTGAACCTTTCTGTTTAAAGACTGTTTTGCTGTTTTTATTTCGTCGCGCAACTTAATGATCTGTTTATCAACTTCAGCACGGCTTGGCATAGTATCTCTGGCAGAATACAAAGCATTCAGATTTTTTTCGAGTAGAGCAATCTTATTTTTCATAGCTTCCTGAGAAGGTTTTGCTCTCTGTTTATCTGCATTTTCATTATTTTCGCATTGCTGTTGTGATTCATTACCGGGTTTTATTTTATCTTCTTCCTGTTTTTTAATATTTGAAGCTGGCTGTATAATTTGTGTTTTTTCTGCAGGTTTATAGGTAGTCGTTGCCTAAAAATAAAAACTTTCTATTAATTATTTTCTTATTAAGCTGCATAAATACAAAGTATGAAATAAAAACAGCATTTAAATATTATTTAAAGACCTTAAATTTATTATTTAAAGGCTAAAAATAATTATTATTTAAAGGCTTTAAATAATCTAATCTAATCGAATCGAACCCATCACATACAGAAAATTAACACCTGTATTTTGTGACCAATTGACGGAATCAATCATAAAAAATCCATACTAATATTATAAATGCGAAAGTAACTCTGTCTGTCTGTCTGTCTGTCTGTTACGCTTTCACGTAAAAACTACTAAATGGATTTTAATGAAACTTTACAATAATATAGCTTATACATCAGGAAAGGACATAGGATACTTTTTATCCCGGAAAATGTAGTATTCCCGTGGGAATGGGTATTTCGTGAACTACCAAAGCGAATTGAATGATTTTTGGTATAGAGGTTGATAGGGCTCACAGAATTAACATGGAATAATATTATCCTGGAAAATGTATTCCCGTGGGATAAACATGTTATAAATGGGAAAATCTCTCTGCACTTAACCCTAGAGTCTACGCGGACGGAGTCGCGGGCAAAAGCTAGTAAATCTATATAATGAACATTACCTCTATACTTCGAGATAGGCCATAATATTTTGTAATCATAAAAACGTCTAAATTATTGTTACAAAATGTAAAAAGAAACTTCTTGGCGACTTTTAATATTTCTAGTACTCAAAGGTACGTAAAATTATTTCGTCACTCACCTTAGAAAAAAAATGTAGTAGATTGGATTTATTCCTAGTCGCCGCTTGCAATTCTTCTTCAATTCTCTTAGATACAATAATATCTAGTTCCTTGTCGGACTTTGCTTGTAATTTATAATTGCGCCACACTTCGTTAACTAATTTTTGTACATTTTGTACTTTCGTACTTGTATGAGATTTCTTAAAACTTTCAAACAATTTTTGGTATAACTTGGATTTGTCTATTTGAAACGACATCTTATTTAAACATTAAACTTTAGCTAATGGAATCAACAGTAACACAAATGTTAACTTGTTTTGCTATGCTTACAATACGTCTACTCGCTATAGGATCCAAACGAAACAATACACTGATAGAGGAAATTTAGGCAAGTGAATAGCGCGCGGTAATTCCCCTACTCGGTTCTAAAGCGAGTGCCTAGCCGTATGCATTATTTGCGGGAATTCCCGAAAATGCGTTTTGATTTCAAGCAAAGACAATGTAGGGTTGCCATTCGGTAAAAAAAAAATTACTACCGATGACGTAATCATCATCTAGACTCCCCTGCCCCCCATGTCATCCAAAATAAGCAAAGCAATAACCCCCCCGCCCCCTTATAGTGCTTACGTAATACTTGAACGGCCCCCTATACAGTAAATGCAAAGTTTTCATATCATAACTCAGGCTATATGTGGGCATAAAAGGTAGAGTCTGACTAAGATTCCAAATATCATTGATACAACCATAAGATCGATGTGTAATTCAAATGTTGTCATTCTCTGAAAGAAAACCTGACCGCAACAACAGTTTTAAAATGCCCATCGCTTGTTGCGTTAGGCGTCCTACATCCTAAAGTTATGTTACAAAACATTTGCGAAATTCTCTTAATCTCAATTATGAGTTTGTCCATATATGTCACTGGACACTCAAAAACCCAATCTACTGGAGAAAGTCGACGAGTGCGTTGCTGTTTTAAAGGCAGTGGCTCTTCGTTTCCGGTGTGTATCGTCTGTGTCATCTGTCGCGCGAGACCGTATCGCAGCTAACAAGAGTTTTCGCGCCCGCGTTTATCTTAACTGCGGCTTTGACACTTTGTAATCTACCAGCTTAATGGGGCGTATTGTAGTCTACTTTTGGCCGTAGCTAAAGGTCTATAGTCCGTAGTATAAGTCTATAAATAAAGATTTTTTAGCCATAACATGAGGTGGTCGAATTTGTGGTCGCCAATTAAGGTATGGAGCACACTCCTTTTTCCTTTTGAATTTCGGTGTGAAATAGTATTTCTTTTGTTTAACATTGACGATTTTTTATTAAAAAAACAATAATACTGTATCAAACGTGAGTCCGATCAAGAAAGATCGCATGGCACATACTGCTATCGCGAGACGACGAGGCTGAATTGTTTGTTTTGAGTGTCGCTTTGCACAGTGGAGGGAAACAACTATAAGTGGGTTTTAAAAGTCTCTCAAGTTGACTAACGAGCACTAGGCAAGAGTAGGGACCAAGATCTTATCCCACTGCATCGTAAATGAATTCTTTCCGGCAATTGTATCTTAAGTGATGCTACTGTACCATAAATATCATACAGATCTTTAGACTTACATAACGAAATATTCAAACATTTAATAAAGATCGCAGAGGCAATACCAATCTATTCGATAAATAACTTATTAACACGTCTGTTTTCAGATTAAGAAATAGCGAAGATGTATAATCAATAGAAATACTCAATCTCAAAGAACGTACTTTATAATTTAGGAGTACATCGTGACTTTTCGCGGCGAATATTTGTGAATGACATGTCGTTAATTCAAGCCAATTAACATCTGCGCTCAAATGTTAATTGCCTCGTGTAATTTACGCTATTACTGTGGCGCCATTATTTATACCCACTACCAGGTACCCAGTGCTCGGTACCCGCCGTTGACTAATAGCTCGCCTCCAACCGGGGATTTTGGCCCTATCCCACCACACACCCGCCACTGCAACTCCTGTATTCCAGGATCAACAGCGGCACGCACAGTATTGGCGCCGAGCAATGAAGCTCAGCGAATCTAAGGGGACCTAAATTGTCATAATCCCGCAACGAAGTTAATCAGAAAAACAATGTAAAGGAGGAGTTGGAAAAAAACAAAGAGTTGTCCACTTCCCTCCACAGCAAAGCGGGTGACAAAATATTGAGCTATGAGGTTTAACCTCACATAAAGAAAGACAATTACAATTACCAAAAATTTGACGCAATTAACTAGCGCACCACGGATAAATAACTATTGCTTAAATTGGACCTAACGTGCGAACTGTTATACAGACTTCCAATAATAGGCATGGCAAAATCGCTGAAAGGCACGGAAATTCCTCCTAGATTCAACGAGGTCTGTATAATAAACAACACCAGACGTTACATGCATACTATTGAGCATACTGTTACGCTCATCCGACCAAAGATTGCACTCCCAAAGGATATGATGTGCGGACTGTTCATATTCGCAATCATGTGTTGAGCATTGGCACATAGGAGAATCAACCAACTTAAATGAGAATAATTTGCTACGAAAATTGCCGTGACCCGTTAGAAATTGCAACCGGGAAACCAACCGGGATTAATTTCCAACCGGGGATATTTACAGGAGCCGGGAATCATAAATATTGGGTGAAATGTGACAGGTAAAAATTTATCTTGTGGAGCTGTGATAACTTTTTAGTCGATGCTGTTTTATTCTATTAGATGATTTTTAATGGGTTTCCACGTATCGCACATTTATCTGCTGACGAGATGTTAGTGTTCAAGGCATATTGAACGGCTTAATGTCATTTGCTGGTGATAAAGTACGTTGATACTAGTGAAATTGCGTAATGATTTTAAAAAAATTGAAGCTTTACTATAACGTTTAATACAAACCAAAAAAAATCATCTCATTAAGTATTGTTAATCATGACATGTGTGGTCATTGCCTGGATTTTGTCTATTTAGGCCTTTATTAGCCCACATAGCATGTGCTTTCTATATCAATAATTTAGAATGCTCTACCACGCACCACGTTAATAACTGACTTTCTCATCGATGTGTTTCACTGGCGAAATCTAGTCAACGCGGATTCTCAAGATCATACCTATAATAAATTTACCGATCATTATGACAATTAGCGTCACACTGTCATTGAATATTTAAAATAGCACATTACACACGCGTGTAATATGCGCACCTACGAATCACAAGCGTGACATGCGTGCGGCGATGCACCTGCGGCGATGATGCACGCGCGAATCATTAACTATCATTGGAGATCATTACTGTAGCCAAATGACGAATCATTACACGCCAATTGCAATATGTGTGCAATACATACTTCGAGTGTTGAACCCATCATCTCATTCTTTTGGGGTTTGATATCAAACAACATGGTCGGGGTTATAAGACCAGACCCTTTCGCGACATTGCGCAAATTCATCAACCTTTAAAATGTCTTGATTAAATTGTCCATTGAAAACTTCGATTCCAAATAAAAATTCGTTGACTACTCAAATATTGCCTATCTGCGGCTGTCGAAACTGCGACCATTCAGTCTACTGCCGGTGCTTAATTAACCGCGCCACTTATACTACTTAATTGGTCTTTATATATACTATATATACTCAGCCTATTGCCGTCCACTGCTGAACGTAGGCCTCCCCAAGTAAGCGCCAACCATCCCGGTCCTGAGCGGCCCTCATCCATCCGCTACCCGCCACCTTTCTCAAGTCGTCGGTCCATCGTGCTGCAGGACGTCCTACACTACGTTTGCCTAAACGCGGTCTCCACTCCAACACTTGTCTGCTCCACCGGCCGTCCGACCGTCGGCAGACGTGGCCAGCCCACTTCCACTTCAGCGTGCTAATCTTGCGAGCAATATCAATAACTCCGGTTCTCTGGCGGATGACTTCATTACGAATTCTATCCGCCAGAGAAACTCCAAGCATTGCCCGCTCCATAGCACGCTGAGTTGGTCTTTAATATGCCACAAAAAGCGTTCGACTCGAACAATTGACATACGTCAATATTGCATGTGTGTTTTGAGTGGAATACATAAATGCCAATCAGTCTCATGCAAAACGACAAAATACCACAAATGTCGCCGTGTTCGCATATGTCATAAGTAAATTGTGACTTTCACTCAGAAGACTCGTTTCCACGTCCAAAGTGGAAAATGTAAAATTCACGAGCACGTTTTTGTCGTCACAAAATGTCACCCTCGTAGACAGGTACCCCGGTCCATCGTGTCGGTCGCCTCGGGTCGAGCAGACCCCGGGGTGGTCCCGGGCCCTCATTAATGTGCACCTACGACACGAACGCGAGCGGTAATTATTTGTGACGTGAATACTGATTTGTGTGTCGCACGGAAAATGACGTATATTCCGCGAGATATGTCGAGTGCTTTGATTGTTGAGGTCGTGTTGGTATTCTATTAGCCTTATGAAATTATTAGTGTTGGCTGTTTTGTTTAGATTATTGGTGTGAAAGTGTAAGTTATGTACATCAATTAGAATATTGAGTGGGGAGAAACTGTTGCCGGTGTATCACTAATTGATATTGATTGATAAATTCTTCGACACTACATTAATTATAGAGACTAATTCCGTAACACATATATACGAACGTTATATATTTGCGTGGGTTTGATTAATCTTCTCTAAGCATACCCAAAACCGTTGCATTCACTTCACACCTTTTTATACACAACCCAACTACAAACATTTATCTTTCCTGGCACTGTTACACAAAGCATTGTAATCCACTAGAAGACTGGTAAATACGCGAGAACAGTTGTCCAAGTTTGATATCAGCAGCAAAGTGACACAGATCTATCGTCACCTCTCAGATGGATCGCACCTTGCACCGGCGAAGCACATGACTTGAAATGTTCGATGCGTGTGACGTGTGGACGCGTTCCTACCTCAACATTCCACATAGTGTTGCGTGCTTTGCATAAAATAATACATTTGAATTTATATTTATACGAACTCGTCCTCATTGCTAAGTGAAAAGAAAGTGATTCTATAAGTAATCATTAAGTACAAGCAGTAGATGTTATTACTTCTGTAAGTAGTGGAGTGAGTAACTTCAATAGTCGCGCTAAGACTAAAACATTGTATCTTAGGCTTTGGAAACTATTATATAAATGGGTCATCTCACAATATCTAGGTTTGACAACCGCGGTGCGAGAATCTAAGACCCCCTGGAATCGTTTTTCTTTTCGATTCTCACTAACAATCCCAAGGAAGCCGTCATATTCTAGCTTAGGTACTCACGGATGTATCAACAACGCGTTTAACGATTACATCCTACAGAAAATTATGACGAAACACTGAGATCAGAGTTAAAAATATTGCGCACTTCATTAACATTGCGAACGGATTTGAAATGTGCAAACAAGTTTAAACTTGCATCCTATATTGCTCAGACGATGAATTTAATTTGTTACAAGCGGCCCGATTGAATTGTTGCAAAAATAGTCTACATTCGCCAAGGTCCTGCTATCTTCTTTTCGAAATTCATCTATTTGAGTTAAGCGATATTTTTCAATCTACGATATTGTTTTTGATAGTGTAAAAGCATGGCAAAGTTATATCAAAGTGTCGTATGATTAAGACAGCGATGATGACTAACTTCTACTTCAGTTCTTTTTATGCTTCCCAAAATATCTGCAAAAATAACCATATGAAACGATCAGACTCCACTCTTCATATTTTTTTTAGTATTTGTCTCGTCTGAAAAAGAAATCATTTGCTAAAAGTTTTTTTGTAAAACGAAACATGAATTTTACATTTCATGATAATCCATTATAAACGATGTTGGCTCGAGTTTATGAAATCACATTGTGTACAACATCTGTTATTCCGCGGGGAAAGTTAAGAAATCATTTCATATTTGTGCTTGTTTGCAAATGTAAATCTTATTTTTTGAAGGCTCTGTCATTTTGAGATAAAGATCGATGCATCTTTAGGATGTTGAATAACAACGTCCGGGTTTTCGCAAAACTTTTGTATGATTACAATTATTAAATCTTTATTTTAAAACGTTCATCGCAGCGCAAAAATATTAAAATTAAGTTTATGTTCTTCTCTAAATTCTTCAAAAAATTAGTACTTGTACTCTATTTGTATACCGGAAAAGATTCGTGGATGTCCATAGCGCCGTTCAGATGTATAATATGTTAATATGTATGATAATATGTTCAGATGTAATTTTTAAAAAGGTTCGTTGTGTATAGATAGTATAATATGATATAAGTAAACCAAAATAAATATTTTTTTTAGGGTAGAAGCATTAATTTAGAAATAATAATGGGACACCGTACTGACTAAGATACAACCGTAAATAAATTTTACTTCTGACACACATCCGTCTAGTAAATTACACGTCGCCAGCGAAGTCACGTAGTTTTTGAACACCGGTAGTGAAAATATGATACGTGCAATCTCGTTCCAACGAGGAAAGTAGAATTATTCCTCCGGTGCAATCACCCCCATACCTCTACTTATATTTAATAAGAATAGGAAAATTGCCACTGCGGGCTATCATCAACGTAACTTGCGTGGAGCGGGACACGCGACTCGAATACAACAATGTTATTATAACACTCTTCGTAAACCGACTTTCGAACGTATAAAGTCTATAATCCTTTATACCGCGACCGTTAGGTTGGCACCACCGGCGCGCATGCGCTCTTTTTGGAGGGAAAAACGCAGTCAACAGTGTTGTCATGACAACGGTGTGTAATGCACCTTTGTGCATCATTTTCCTCTATAATTGTCGTTTGTCTTTGTGCGTTGTTGTGAGATAGATTGACAATAAAAATCTCCGAGTATTGTTGTTTGTAAACAGTGATGTGTTAGGGTACTGTGTGAACAAAGCCTTCGTGTTTAGTGTTAGTGACCACAGTTTACGAGGATTGTTTATGGTTTAAGTAAGCTCGTGTTTTGTATAAAAAATAAGAGCGGATAAATAAAATAATTTAAATTTAGAATTGATTGAGGGTGTCATGTTTAACGGCTGTTGTCATTTTTGCGGAAGATAATGAACATTCAAATATTTGCATTATGAGTTCATTCGCCTTTAAAGCATGCAATTTATAACTCCAAGTGTGCTACCATAATAATATGACAAATACGCGAATAGTGTAGGTATCTAGTTAGCTATTGTTTATATTACCGTTGTTTAAATATGCTTTACGAGTTATAGCATACGAGTGAATTTAGTGAAGTACGAAAGATAACGTTTTTAACAGCAGTGATGGCCTCGAGGTTTGGGCGCGCGGTCGAGAATCTCGGCGGTCGCGGGTTCGAACCCCAGGCACACACCTCTGACTTTTCGAAGTTATGTGTGTATTCACATTGAATTATCACTTGCTTTAACGGTGAAGGAAAACATCGTGATGAAACCTGCACACCTAAGAGTTCTTAGGAATTTCTTAGGTGTGTAGTCCGCCAACCCGCACTAGGCCAGCGTGGTGGACTATGGCCTAAACCCTCTCAATGATAGAGGAGACCCGTGCTCAGCAGTGGGCGTATATGGGTTGATGAAGAAAAAAAGAAGAAGACGAAAGATAAGACGAACAGTACAGCAAGATACAATTTCTGCGGTCACAGATCTCAAGTAGACTTTTCAATGTGTGTACTTAGGTACACACTACACAGAGGTTTTTGAAGTTAGCTTTAAAAAACGAGTACACCTATTTTAAATGAAATATGAAGCTCTTTAACGAAATCTATAGCAATATAAGCGGTAACAGAAAGGAATTGAAATAACCAGTTTACACATTTGTAGAAATAAATAGTGATTGTTTCGATAAAAGTGTCACCCTCATTAGTAAGTCTATTAGCGTAAGAAGTGAATGTAATGCTATAAATTTCTAATTCCATAAATAAACAGCGCAACAAGTCGGAGCAGGACACCCTTAATTAGCACGTAATTAATCGACCATATGCGGTGCGTTACCTGGCAACTCCACTCCTTAGTGGATTGGTACTAACATTTGAACACATTTCGCAAACGCCGGTCGGATTCGTCGAAACATTTATCGCGGGAAAGATCGCGACTGATAAAGTATTTGTAATTTCTTGTGAAATTTAAAAATATATTTTGTAAACAAGTTTATATTTATAGAAACGAAAATAACGTTGATTTTATGTATTTAATTGGTAATTATTAAAGACTGTAATAATTAATTAATGGAATTAATATTGACTTTAATCAAGGATATATTTTTCCACTTTAGCTAAAAATGCCTGTGTAGAGGCCAATAAAATTATTGAGGTTTAATTATAATTTAAATATCAAATAGCTTACCACAATTTATGTTTATAAATATGAAATACATAATTCTGAAAATGCAATCTTTGTATCAAAATTGTACACTATTTGTTAATTGGAAAATAGCAACACCAGAGTTTTTACCCGTTCTTCTTTAGGGATAAGTGCTTTCCGAACAGGGTTGTAAACTCAATTTTGCAATGGCTGCATCTACTTGATATTTTATAGATTTAATCAACATTAGTATTACAGCTCATAATTTTTCGTGAATTGAATGATATTTCATACACGTCGCTCAAACATTGGATCCAAAGGAAAACGTAGAAAAAGAAGGACATACCGTTGGTATGCATTCTCCGTGTTTGTGTATTGTGTTTGTCAATTAGACCTTTCAACTTGGTGCTTAATTGCCCTGTCAGGATCGCTTTTGAACCTGTTTTTCAAGTAGCCGCCACCCTTACTGCGTTCTTGCTTTTTTTCGGTCAGATTTTGTCGCTTACCTCGACAATCAAAGCGGTACAAGAAATACATTTATGACTTTTACCAAAATTACTTTATTACAGTTTTAATATTATTCTTTTATAGATAAAGATAAGCTAAATATCTGGTTGGAAAACGGAAAGTAGGCAAGCCTGTTAAATTTGTGTGAAAATAAGTAATCAAAAAATACATAAAAAGCATTTATCATACAGAAAATAAAAATTTATAAAGGAAGCCCATTCAAACAAAATGTAGACATTAAATCGTGGAAATATATTAAATGCCAATGAATATTATATTCGAAAAAACAGGCGTGCAGCGTATAATTTAAGTCAAGCTCAGTCGTTAATCGATTTTATCGGTTTATGCTAGAATTTAATTGCCTTCACTCTAGGTACTACTACATTAACTGCGAAATGTTATCCATTTTCATACACAATTCCTTATAAATCCACTTGAACATATGATTTTGTAACGCAACCTTACCGCCATCTATGAATTTACTGGGCAGAATGTCATATCACTTTTGACAATCACTAGACAGGTTTCAAATTTTTAAAAAATACTACACCTAAATAAAATCTAGATTAAAAATACGCCATCCTAAAATAATTCCCGACATCGCTACTAGACATGTTGAAAGCTATTTGTTTGAAAGAAACGACAAGCGCTGATGATATGCAGAACTCATTCTCAGAAATAATATTGCAAATGACACGTTGCCAATGAATATGAATTTCAATATATATCGTCGTTGATAAAGAGGAACAGCTGTTGCGGTTTATTCGCAGACGTACGGACGGACACCGGGCGATAGTGGCGCGTACCTGTGGCGCCAAAACTCGTCGGTGTTATTTTTAAGCGCGGTTTAAAAGAGTGCGCGTGCGCCGTTGTTGGGTTTTTTCAAACGTGAACGAAAACACATCGTGCGCTACCGAACTACGTGGTTCCGTTTCGTTTGGATAGATGGCGTTTTGTTTATTTTTTGGGTTGTATGTTATAAATATGGAAATTGTGTTTTCTATTAATTGCGATAAGATGTAACGTATATGGGTCAAATGTTTGTTTATTATTTAATGTTTTTTTTATTAATGATATTGAAATGTTCTGATAGGTGTCTAGTTGAACTTGGCCTCCATATCTACGTATTTTAATGCATACAAGTGACGCTCATGTTTATTATTGTGATGGTTTCGGTCTTAGTCCACCGCGATGGCCTAGCTTGTATGGATTAATCTAATGGAGTTTTGGACTAGAAACCGCAAGGCCAACATATTGTGCCGAGGTCAAAACGATCTGAAACTGGTGGCACTGAAATACCGTACTTTAAATAATATAGATTCTAGTTTTTCCGTTTTTAAACCGTTGGCAAAATAAATCTTATGATTAACTTGAATTATCAACGTAAGTTTTTATCCCTGTGACCGTGAATAATGGTTTCCATATCAATAAATAAGAATTTCTCTCCATTGTTCCAGATTGGCGCGCACCGATGACTGACGAGTCGGAGGCGGCGAGGGCTCGGCGCGTGCCGGCGCCGCCGCCCCGGCAGCCCGCGCGGCCGCCGGAGCCGCGCCCGCGCACCACGATGCCCGACCCGCCGGTGCGCCTCATCCGCCCCTCGGAGCACCTCGCGATGGTGGAGCGCGCCATGGAGCGCCGGCCCCCGGCCCACGTGCGCCCGCCGGTGCCGCTGGTGCCCTCGGTCACCGTGGTGCACGGCCCGCGTCCCGCACTGCCCCCCGCACCACCCCCGCCGCCGGTGTACAGGCACGTCGCCCCGCCGCCACTGAGGATGCCCGCACCGGTGCAACCGCCTATGATGAGGCCCGCAGGATTCAATATTCAGGTATGTGTCTAATGAGATAAAATTTAAGTAATCGTCTTTCGGGTTTGGTAAACGACGGCTGGACTAATTAGGCCCGACCTAAATATTCATTTGACACTGAAACATTCTCGCATTAATAAAAAGCTATATAAAAACCTTAAATTTAATTAATCTAAATTAATATAAACCTTAGACTTAGGAAATTGCAAGGTTGAGTCGCGGGTAACAATTAAAAGATTATTTATTTAAAAAAATGTTATATTCGTACATGAGATAAATTTCCAATAAATATATCCGATATCCGAACATCGAAGGGTAAAGTCACGCTCAGTCATCCAGTATTTTAGACGTCGTCAAAAATAAATCTTTTCGCATAAAAAGCATTTTACTCAGCGCGTAACACGGATGCCGGGCCCGGTCGTCAGCGACCATCACGGCCCACTGTGTTACTTTATACGGGTGAATGTGCAAATTATGACATGCCGCAGTTTTTGCACTCGATACCGTACATCAGCGTCGATGTGACTTTATTTTAATTCGGCGGGTCCCGTTTCGCGGAGGTCGTTTGACGGGGTTTTATGGGTTGCGATTGTGGCCGCGTGTTTTCGCGAAACTCGCACTGTTTACTTTGAGTAAGGAAAATGTGTGCTTCTTGTTTACGGAGCGTGATTTATGTCTTTTTTTACCTTCGCCCACAAGAATTTGTACTCTGTGTATAATGTATTTGAAGCATACCTAATAAGTGATAGCAGTCATTTGTTTTCTCCATACAGTTGATTCCTACTCACCGTCTCGTTTGTTTCCGTATTCATTTTATATCCGTCATTCACTGTGAGTTGTGACTGATACTGAAGCGAGCTTTGTCATGTCAAGCCATCAATCCAGTTTCACTCCCTATCGACAATCTCCGGGCGAAGTTTCTCTCGGACAGATGATGTGCAAATAATAGACCCACGTCACATGTTTACACAGATTCGATTACGGCGCGTGGGCGGCGGTTTCTTTATCGTTCCCTGTTATGCTAATTGTTACTGTATCGGCGTGACGCGCTGCATTCGGGTTATTGTTATTTGTTACGTATCAAATATGAAAGTGACGGGATGACTCATGTGCAACGAGAATGGGAACTTGCTTGTGTTGATCGAGGATTGATAAGGTTAATCTTTGGTTGCTTCAGTACTTAGGAGATTTATGGTTGAATAACGTTCTAGTGCAACAACAAAAGGCATGCAAGTATTAAATTATTCCATGATAAGATGAAGGATAATTTGCTGACCCACAGAAGCCCTAGACAGTTCAGAGCAGGCCCATATTACTATAAGAATGAGTGGACAATGGAAAACACTTACTCATAAGCCACCATACTATCTACACATGTGTATCTGTAATACAATGATACAAAGAAAAATCAAGTGTAAAATGAATAACTTATTTGAATAACGAAGGTCATTTCCGCGTGTTTGCGTTAACCCTAAAGATACTTATTCATACGCTGTTTTTACGCACATGTGGAGTTAATCTGTACAAAGTATCAAAAGCATTGAAATAATTTATTATTTTATTTGTCATAATATCGCAGTTTTACATCTTTATTTGTATAAACTATAAATATATTGTTTATTATTTCATTATAATTTCTATACTACTTGGCCTATAACGACATAAAAACAAAATCAGCTCGAAAACTTTTTATTCGACTTTTAAAATTTTAATCTTACGTTAATTATTTTCCTGCACACAAAAAGCGTATATAACATACGTAAGTGTAAAAGTGCACTAAACGGATCCCTGGCGGCCAATCGAAGCGGACAGTTCGTAATCCCCGTCTCATGCTTGACTCGGCAACGCTTCCCCGTTTGAGTCATTGACGGGTTTCTTATTATAATGGGCTTATGTTAAACGGCCGGCTTTTTGTTGGACACCACAATGGTGTTCCGTGACGTACACCGCGCCACGGTGGTGTTGCACTCCGCGTAATGGATTCGAAAGTTGGACTCTTGGGAATTGGGCCGGTGGTGCTTGTTGCGCGTGTGGGGACGGGATTTTGCGCATGGATTTATTTTCATAATTTTTTGGTTTGACCTTCTTTTGGAATGGTCTAAATAGATGGGTGATTAAAAAAAGAAAAAAATGTATGGGTATCGATATACATATGTATACCTACAATTATTGCAGAAATATGTATGTGCCAATTAATTAGCATTGGGTTTTGTGTAATCCATATCACAGTTCAAACATAAATATGGTTATGTATGCAATAAATCCTTCTTTTTCAGAAAATCAGAATAATAACTGAATGTGATAATTAGAGCAAAGAGACAGCACTCTTCAGATAGATTGATAGTTATTTAATTAGTGGAAGACGACTATACCCACCCCTCGATACAAACTTTAGAGTGGTGTTCAATTCAATTAACGAAGACTGATATTGTTGTATATCTGAAACAGACAACAAACTCATTGACATCGAAGGCCACGATTTTTAACTTTCTTACGTCGTAGCTCCTTGTGGTCGAAACAAAGAGCTATTTCTGTTTATGTCAACGTTTACTGTAAACGTTTCGCGTATATGGCGCAATAAAAAGCGTCCGCTTGAATTTCGCCCGACCCAGTTAAGGGCTCCTCCAAACGGATCGGCTAATGATACGGCCAGACAGGGCGGGGTTGGGCCTTGGCCTAAAACAGCACGCGTTTACTGCCGGGTATTGTGCACTGTGGTTAATGTTACGAGCCGATCGCGACTATACTTACTGTATATGCATGTAGGATAGATATAGAATTCTTTAAGATTGTAGGTATTTTGTTACTATATATGGGTTGTTGCAAAAACTTGAATGGATGTAATACACAATACAATACACTTCGCAGATCATTTTTGTTTGGGATAGAAGTCGGTGATAGTAAGTGTACAATTTTCCTAAGCATTATAAGACATACTTATGAAAAAGTCCCTGCTATAAGTTTGTTTATATATAACTCAATATATATGTTCACTTAAAAGTCGAAGTATGTTTACACTTTAGCCAATATAAACGATTACACACAAGCAAGACATCAGTCACAGTAATTGTAGGTATATTTTTGCATCAGCCTCGTGATTACAACGCAATCGAAATAGAGTGTCTGTCGACTAGTTAGAAGCTATTACAATTTACACGTACTTACGCACATACCTCGCAAGAAGTGCTCAACTTCCTCAAGGTCAGCTAATAAGCTCTCCGTAAATTATTCGTGTTACACCACAACGTGTCCCTAAAGTGTTACGTGCGTGAGTGAGTACTTAAGTATGTTTCGCGGCTTCTGTAGTGTAACTTGCGAGAAACCGGCTCAAGAATGACAAGCCACTGTTTCGAGCCTGCATGAACCAAATGCAAGTATGTACCATATGTAGGCATTACTTCCTGATTCAACCGTGTTATGTGATCGAAAAATATTTGAATATTAATTCATTCAGATTGTCATTTTTGATACAATATAATATTTGTTAGAGGTAGGATATTTATCGACGATAATTTCTCACAATACTAAGCATATGTTACTAGGCATTAGTAAAGGAATTCGCAATAGTCATACATAGTACTTTCAAAGATTGTAATTCTTAGACAAAGAAATGTATTTGACCTCCAATTAAATTATTCAATAAAAAAACTCCGTACGCTAGTTAATTACGCCACACGAGTAGTTACAATATAATAATACGTAGCGTATTATCTGAGCACATTACTCTTTCACTCTTGATTTGCTTGAAACATTGTGCCCTAATTTAGTTCACCGGACTTATTAAACTTAATTTTATGGTCAGTTGAACAAACTCGATATCTTTGATCAACGTTATTTGTGGCTCGTGCTGTCGTGTTTCTTTTAATGCTTGATATTGTTCCCTTGGTGTTCGTGTTGTTTCAATGTTTTAATGTGCTTTCCTTTTGGAGTCCCAATGTGAGAAACGTTTTGTTATATTTCTACTACATACTATATATTTCTTTGAAATAGAATCTTAACACCTTATGTGTTTTAGTGGCTTTATATTTATAAAAGCTATATATAAGGTACGAAAAGAAACAGCCTGTAAGGCAGAACGGTGAACATTATATTCTCCATAGAAATAATTATAAGTTAAATAAATTTATAGTTTTTGGACATTGCTGCATGCTCAACGCTTTGAATCCGTGACTTTGGAAGTATTTGAGTAATCCCGGCGTTATGTCTTGATGATGGCAATACAATCGCTGGGATTATTTACAAAACGACAACTTAATATCGAATGACATAACTGACGTTACTATTACCGAGAACTGTAATTATTTAAAGCACATATCAACGGCTTCATCGACGGTAGCTTCAACGTATGGATCACAATAAACGATCAATTTTCCGAGCTCCATACAAGGGCGGCGCAATAATAACCTGACCCACTAGCAAGAGTTGCGTTGATCGAGTGTCCCTAGTGGCCGTGTGTTAGACACCCAATCAGCGTGGACATCAAAGAAATCATTTGTCATGTCTCCATTCCATCGCGATAGTATTGTTTGTGTGGACTGTGCTTGGCTTTTCTAGACTCTAAGGTGCTTGATGCCTGGTAAAGTAAACATCGGTGATATAACTGATGGGTTGAATTGAGTCGATAGAGTTTGTATGTGTAAAAATGGGTATAGCCCTATTAATGTCATGAAGTGGTTTATGCGGTAGGGCGACTCAATATAATATAACGTATAATCTTTTTTGTAAGAAAAAAATATAGTATGAACGGAAATTATTCATCCTTAAAATGAAAAAGCCTGGAAGGAATATTAAAAATTATTAATTTATATTTTCTGTCAATATGGCACATAGATTTAAGCACTTTTAATAAAATTGTTTCGGTGTTTTTGTGGAGGTCTTTATTATGACCTGATTAAATGCATGATACCTAATTGATAAAGATGTTACTTTCTCACATATTAAGTTTTTATTAAATAAGTCAATGTGACATTTATTCCTTGACAATTTTTTTAAACTTTATATACACGTATGTATAAAGGAACTTAAATAATATTATAAAAATATTTCCGTTGAATCAAAACTGCATACCTAAATTAGGCAGCAGTTTGAAATACATTACGCGCTACTTAGACGGGTTTGCGGTTGAACTCCGATTGTGCTCGGTCTGTTGTGGTTACAACAAATGTATTAATATTTCTCTTTCGTGACGGTGATGATTACAATATTTAGGTAATTGGGTTAATGACTTATGCATGTTCGTAAAGGGTCACGATTTATTCGTTTTCTTTGTAATGCCAGGTCTTTGAATTATTAATTCGTGTTGTTATTTAACTTATATTGGTTAAACATGATGAGGGGGAAATATGATCGATAGTTGACTGGATTTAGTTTCAATGTTCTAAATTTCGTAAATTTTTGCTGAAAAAAAATTCCTAAAATTTCAGCGATGAGATTCAAATTGTATTGACTTTTAGTTATTGCTACATACATAATATGTTTTATGTACATAATATGTGCCGAATATAAAAATTGTGTCTTTGAAAATTTACTTGTATGTAGAACATAAAACTAATGCGACAACTCTGTATCCTTCGATATCTGACAGTGTTTCTAAGCAAAACCTTGCTTCTTGGTCCATCCACTTCCTATATAGATCTCTACCAACTATGCAACTTTCTTCTATCGTGTTAACTTGCTATGACGTGTCCTGCAAACAGGGATACAGTAATTCTTGTTTGGAGGGGCGAAGGTGTTTCGATTGTTCTCATCTTTGTTGAAATCTGTAAATGACAGTAACCGTTAAAATATCAGGTTTTGGTCATTCATTTAGTGCCATCGTCAGCTTTAAAATATACTCGTATTTCTTCATGAACTTATGCATTACTTTACATAATTCATTGCATGTCTATTTCACGGTACGATTATAATAATGTTTGGTCACAGGCGGGTTGATTGCATAGTAAATGAGATATACATATACGGTTAATTCAACATTAGCACCCGGCACGGCGCACCCGACCGCAGGCAATTTCTCGCTTACACAGAAACGTAATTACGTGAAATCTAGAGGATCTGGTAGTGCCAATTAACAGTACCAATGTTGTGTACAGAAGCCAATTATAAGGAGTCAAATGCGTTTGTGAATTGTTCACAATGCCAACAATTTATATAATGTTTGATTAGATACGTGCGCTGTGTTTCTCAAGCACGGCGCTTGTGTAAAATATGTTTTTACTTTCATCGCATTTTCGTTTTGTTCGCTAGCAAGTAATATTAGGTACTTGTTTTTTTGATAATACTATCTAAAAGTTTTATGAAACAGAAGATGTTTTTAACTTTTAATATCTAGCTTCACAGACAGGTGCCAAGTACATATTATAGAATAAAGATTGCAGATCGTAAAATTTTATTACATCACTTAAGCAGCTGGAATACGACTCGGATAAGATGTCCCTAAAGACGATTAGGACAGTTGATACCCTCTTAAATTACAAAAGGCCTGAAGAAGAGATCTATTGTCTACAATCTTAGGCTGTTGCAACCTTTCGCGTTTCTATCACAACGTTTATAAATCGTCCCGCCCAACATTACGAGTGAGGTTATCCCATGATTCTCGTACGCGGTCGTAAATACCGGCAACGTTGCTCACTCGTTGTTTATTGACATAATATCAATTTAATAGATTCGAATGGTGCATATTAATAGAGTTGGGTCGGACAGACCGCCCGTAGACGCGTGGGTGACGCTATTCATTGCCTTAACATTCGATACTTTGTCATAATATCAATAGTTGTGTCGGACGGCCATTATCGTGTGCGTTCGCCTCTTAATTGTGTATTGTACATACCCACCCACGTTTGGATCCACGATGTTTGCACCAATGTTAATTGGGCCAAACATTTGTGTGTCAGCGTATTTCGGGTCAATTGAGCCGTGTGTCTGACTGACGTACAAATCTGTGCTTGTGCTTTTAGTGATGCTAATTTTGTACGTTTGCTGTTTTGTTTCGATAAATGTATTTCTTTATTGGTATGTGGCTGGATGTATTAAGAGTTGAATGGAGTGCTTTTGATTTTTTATTTTATAATTAAATTTTGATACGATAAATTAAATACCTAACTCAAACATGTACTCTTATTAAATGAATATCCCCTTTCACACCCAACAATGCAATATCTCGAATGCCCGGCTCGGAAGTCGGTATTTAATTTAACATCGGCTCAGCTCGAAATATCTCGCTCTCACTACAAAAGCAGTCCGAGAATTGTTAGCGAGGCGGGCAGTGGAAAAATATCTTATTACCCTCCACCCAATAAACGGTATATACTGGGCTCCGAGTAGAAAGTGTATCGACATGTCTCAGACTCGATTCACGACAATTCGACGTTTGGATATAGTGATTATAGATGCGATTTTAAAGCTCTGCAGTGGGATTTTGAGTTTCCCAAGCCAGGAAGTGTTATTGGGATTTTTAGTAGTAGGAGTAGTCTGAAAATGCTCAGGCTTGATCTCAGTCCATCGATAAATTTCATTATAAATTGTCTTGGTAACAAATCGTATTCTTCCGACAATAAATGTTGCTCTGCTTTTCTACCGTGGGTGAGTAAACTAGTTACTCGCAAGCCACATATTTTGCAGAAAGCTATTGTTTATCCGCTGACTCAATGACAATTATTTAACTCTGTCAACTTGGATTTAAGAACACTACGTTACTACACAGAACGATATCAAAGCGTAATAAAATATCAAACTGATCACCGATACCGCGTAATCTTTAATACAGTACCCGTTACACTCCAAGACCGCGAACAACAGACAGTGTCGCAAATAAAGTTGTTACTCAAATCGTGGTCATATCGTTGTGCACATTAGTACCGCCTTTCGCAGGGCGTTCCGTTCGCTCGGAGGCCGCGTTGATTCACTCGCCGTTGACCGATTCATTAAAGGGTTATTATACGAGTTTGCCGGTTGCGTGTTGTACTCGATTCATGGTCATAGCGTGGAGCGCATTAGTACCGCCCTTCGCAGGGTTGCCGCTTTCGCTGTCAGCGCGGAGGCGGGCCGGGACCCCGAGGCTACGATGATACACGTGCTGTTTGACCGACTAGTTTGAAGGCTCTATCATAGACGCATGCTTTTACTGTTGTGTTTAATTTATGCCTATAGCACAGTACGGTTCCGCCTTCGAAGGGTTGTCACTATTGAATGTAATGTAGGGTTATTAATGTAACGTAGATTGGGTATTACTAAATATGCGATTTGAATAGTATCTTCTACTTTACAGTCTCGGCGTAGTATGGATACATAATTGATTTCGCCTTGCAGGGTTGTCGCTTTCACCTCTAAGTACGGTTTATGAACGTGACCGAGAGCACTGACAAGAATTAACGCGTCGGTTTATCTTATTGCCTTAGTAACATTGACGTTTTATCAAAGTTGAGAATTTTAATGCACTTTCGCATTGGTTGTCATATTATTGTGAAACTTAATTAGTTTGTCCGAACTAGCATATTGTAACTTACGCTTTATATGGGGCAATTAAGTATGTTAATTATGAGAAACTCAATCATCTACTTCAACAACAATTGTAGTTCACTGGATATAAAATGTTCTTTACAAAAAAAAAAAAACATAACAACAAGAAGTGAAACGGTTAATCCTTACTGACATACAACTGCACTTAATGTCCCGATGTTCTTTTTAGTGAGTTGTCAAAGGGTTGTGCGGGAAACACAATATGTGCGAGTAACAAGATACACGGATTACCGGCCACCACTGCTGGATAACGTGCGACCGGGCCAAAACGACCAAGACGTCGGCGGCAGCGCGTGTTGAGTGTTAACTTTCAGTGTCACGGAGAATTATTTACAAAGTTTTTATTTTTTTTTTCAATGAGGCTAAGGCGCTATTGGTACGGGCAGCTTAAAATAGGTTGATGACGCGTGATACTTTTGTTTTATTAAACCAATATACTAGTAAATGCAGTTGCTTAACGATTGCTTAAAGTCTTAGGATTGAGGAATGACTGGAGCACCTTACTTGTAAATAGGAAATTGTTTTTTTTTTGATTGTCAGCATACAAGTATTACGTGTCACCATAAAACATCGTTACTAAAAACACAGAACATAAAAGACAATACCAAAAGAAAATAACAAAATATAAAATACCAGCGTTTGTCAAATCTTTGAGCAAGATTAACAATCTCTAACAAGTTCGATTGACTGCAAGTGGTCAATCTGCTAGTATTGCGAGCGCCATATAATGTTGATGATTTCATCACGGCTACTAAACAAACATAACTCACAATCCATCAACGTTTACTCATATCAATTTACGATCGCATCGATGAGTTGTAAACACACCGTGCACTACGCATGCGCACTAGGGAATGCAATCCCGATCCCGCGAGATCGGGATCCCGCGGGATCCCGAGTAATTTTTCGGGATCAATCCCGACGCATCATATGACGAGATCCCGTTCGAGATTGACGGGATTGGGCGGCAGTAGTCAGGATTTATTTCAGTGTGGAGGAACAAGGGGGCGATTCTTGCAGTTTGCATATAATTGCTTGCGGTGGTAGCTAGCAGCGGTTGGATGAGGAGAGCCGAAGATCGAGCCCAGCGGCGTGCCATAGGAGAGGTCTATGTCCAGCAGTGGACGAATAAAGGCTGATGATGATGATGATTATGATGATATAATTGCTTCGCCACACTATTGCCAACCAGTGTTGAGGCGGAGAGGGCATTCTCAGCAGCGCGTTACATTGCAAAGGACATTAGATGCCGTTTAGCAGATGATACTATTAATAGGTACCCTTTGTTTTTTAAGGAGTCATTTTGAAATTCACTTGTTTTAGGTAACTACTTCCTAATTCCTTTGAAATATGTTTATTATTTTGATTACCTAATTTACCTATGTTAATTTCCTTGAAACCTGTAAAATTTTTTGGTTGGTAAAATTTTAGAATAAAGGTTTTTATTTTCTTTCGAGTAATATTTATTTATATACTTTTGGTACACTATACAATAAAAAAAATATAAAACATAAATGAAGTATAACGAATACAATATAGGCACAATAGGCCGTCTTATCGCTAGCTGCGATCTCTTCCAGACAACCTACGCGACTGGAATGAAAGGTCGTAGTTCTGGCAGTTGTCTTAAGAATTGTAAAAAAGAAACAGAAAAAAATCTAATAATGTATATCAATAACAAATACATACATAAACATACATACATGAATGTAAAAAGAAGATATGTTAACTTATCATTGAATAGAAGATATTAGTGTAAAGATTGCATGAGTAATTTACAGAAATCAAAACAACACTATTAATAAAAGAATATAAATACTAAACGACATACATATACGAATAAGAATTTACCAAATAAAATATAAAGTTTAGAATAGTAAGCTCTGAGAAGTTTTTTAAAAGTGGAAAGCGATTTAGCTTTACGAATTGTTAGTGGCAATTCATTTCACAGACGTGCAGCATGGACTGTAAAAGAATTATTAAGATATTTGGTGCTATGCTGAGGAATTTCAAGTGTTAAATTTTCTGAGGACCTAAGCGGTCGTGCATGTGTAGCGCATAGAAAACGGAACCTATCTTTAAGATAACGGGGAGCAGTGGGATTGAATAAAATTTGAAAGAGTAGCAAAAGAATACGAGTATTCCGGCGAAGGCGCACAGATACCCATTTGAGTTTATCACGAAATTCAGAGACGTGGTCATATTTTTAATATGTTATTTTACTTAACCTCACTATCACAAACTAGCTTAGTTTTTTTAGTCATCCAAATTAATTATTTTTTTAAAACTAGACGGGATCCCGAAAATTCCGGGATCCCGCGGGATTGATATTTCTAATCCCGCGGGATCTCGAATTTGCAATCTCGAGTCGGGATTGCATTCCCTAATGCGCACACACAAACAAATTAACATTATAATGTTTACGCGGCCACTTTCCAATGTCAACGCACAGTCGCCCACGCTTGTGTCTCGCGCCTGATTGACAACCGAGTGTTCTTCAGTGTGCGTGTTCTCGTTGACCCACGGTATTGTGAATTTAATTAGATAAAAACCGTAAAACAAAGAGAGGCTCTCGGCGGCCACGTTTTAAACCCTAAGCTCTTTGACTTGTCGGAGTTATGTATGTATTTACCATAAATTATTTTTACTTTTACCGTGAAGAAAAACGTCTTGAGGAAACCTGCACACCTAAAAGTTCTTAGGAATGTCTTAAGTGCACAATCCGCAAACCCGCGCTGGGCCAGCGTGGGAAACTAAGCCCAAAACCGATTTACTTGTAGAGAAGGCCCATTCCAGCTGTGAAACGTATGTATATGGGCTGACGATGATGGATGATTGCATATTAAGACTATCGCATATTTATTGAGTTTAAGTATTTATGTAACAACCATATTATTGGTCTTCACTTGGTTATGTCCTTTCGTAGTAGTATATATATAAAATGCACCATTGAATGCATAAAATAGTACCATCGTCGGCGTGAAGTACATGGAATTGTAATTACAATTTGAATTGTTTCGTAAACTGTTTGAAAATATAAAAATAATGTTTTGGTATTAAGCTCAATGTTACTGATATCAATGTAATTCATAAACATTTGCGTGGTATTTGCGAAATGGTGGCAAAAATGCAGCATATAGACGTTATTTTCCTATTTTGTAGCCAGAAACTTTCTTGTCCTTACACTCTTATTTTATCGTAACTAATCTTAATCTAGCGTGTTTTAATATTCGAATTGCTATAATAAATGATAATTATAAGTAAAAAAATGTGTAGGAGGCAGTTAGTACTATTTCACGTTTTTTACATTCATTTACAGACCGCATTATTATAAAATATTAAAGAATGTAATGAAACTCTTATGAAATGCATTAAGTTTAAAATTATTGTATTGAGTTTAATTACTTAGTTTAAAAACTTCGATACATTCATCAAAAGCTCAATATCCAAAAGACATAATATTTATAAAAACTGCTGATTGAATCACTTGAGAACGGAGATTAACCTTCACAAAAAAGGCATTTATATGCAAAGTGCTAAAGTTGACGACGTGTCGTATAATATATTGGAGATAAGTCACCAGTGAATGCATTCTTTACGGCATGATTATGCAAATATTTTCTTTTGGCGCTCGTCTCGAGTTGCACACACAATGCCCATACAAAACCCCATTACTTGCTAGTGAAAACGTCTTTGATATGCTAATGCACGAAATTGTAATGATTATGGCTTCTTTTTGTGTGCTTAAACGTCGGGGACGCTCTATTTATTGTGCGTAAGGCTACTACGATGTGTGTTTGTTTGGGGAAATGAGTGTGGAACTTTTGAAGTACTGTGAGCTTCGTATCGTTTGAGGTTGTGGATGGAGATAGATTATGCTTGATATATTAATTATTTTGTTTTTCGGATGGCTTTATAATAGATTCATCGATGATATAATCAAATATTGACTATTTTTTTTTTATAAGTGCTGTTATCCTTCGGCTTTGATAACGTTAATACAAATTTGATATTCCAAAGTAATCGCATACAGAAAGCAGACATTCACTATAAACAAAGCGCAACACTTTTATTTACGCATTTAATATTATTATTTAGGATTAACTTCATTGTTTGAACGACGATTTGACGTTTTCAATTTTTGATAACGAACATTTTCAAAATATATTTCATGACTAGAAAAATTGCTTTCAAGATTGACTCAGTATCAGAAAAAAATCATTGTACATCTGAAAAAGTGACCTGTCCGCAGCATTTGTGATCTATTTGAATAACATAATCAACTACAAGAAACATATTCATCAGGACTACGTTTTGTTGAATCGGATCTCTTTCCCCCGCAACCTTTGCCACCGCAGTGTAAACTTCTCGAAAGCGCAAATGACACGCTCCGTCATTCACATATCAATCATTCGTGATGCGCATTGATTCAATTGTCAAGTTTGCATCGGATGAAAGTTAATATTTTTTCATCTGTCAACGTTAGCCGCCTTTCGTGTTTTGTTCGGGCTAAAAGTGCCGCCTTGTGCGAAGAGATTTGACAGGCGTTTGTCGTTAATGCGTTTTATTCGATGTAAATGTAATGGATTTGTATTTATGTAAGTTTTGTTGCTGAGTCGGAATCTTAAGCAATGCACAGGCGGCCTCAAGATACACAATATAAACAGTACAAAAATCTTGAGTTGTATCATAAATGCGAGAGAAATTTCATTTTTAATAAATACCCTAGAAATGACGATATTATAAAGAGAAAAGATTTCTGAGACAGACTTGTAAAATTGCTTGAGAAAATGTATATTGAACCGGGGTAAGACCTACCAAGATAAAGATAACAGTTCACTGTAATACCAGTAATCAGTTGATTTAAAAATGAAGAAAAAGTATAACGTAAACGTCCCTATAGGTACTTAAAGAGCCGTTGACCTCCATTCATATTGTTCTTAAACGCCCTTTAACACTATAAATTAGCTCCGGCAACAATGTTATGAACCGCACCATTGTCACTGCCGACAACAAGATCTTTAAGATGCAATGTTTTATGTAACCAATCGTAAATAAATGAACTTTTATGACAGTGCGCCTTCTGTTAGATTTATTATATATTAAACAGTCTAAGTAATGTTTTGTTTTGTTTACAGGTAAGCAACAAAGAAGACACTTCCATAAAGACACATAATGGAGTCCGGTATGTGTAATTTACATTATGCCAGGGTTAGTGAAAAGGGAACGAGAGGAATGATAACTATATTCCTAAGCTGTCTTTTGACATTGTCATACAAATACGTTCATCTTATGGAAGACAAAACAAGCTCTAGAGGCTTATTATTCTAACAATCCTTATCCGAACACCATTGGATCGTGTCTAATCACGGTATGAATTATATCAGTATTAGCCATAATCGCAGACACACGATGCGACATTAAACGTTGCGTAAACGGACGGTTTTCCACAGTTTAAACCTATATTGGCTCCACAAGGCCTCGGCCCATTCATCATTAGCTATTAATCTGTTAAGCCCACCGCAGTATCCGTATACAGCTGATAGCAATGTTGATATTGATTGTTCCAACACAATGGCTTCTTAACTAAACGCCAACACTCAGACAGAACAAAGGACAGATTATTATAAGTGCAATAATAGTCGGTAATCGTGCGACAACCCCGAAATGCCGCTGTTATTGATAAATTGCTGCTGGTTAGGTTAGTTGGTCCGATGACCTTACCTCTGATTATGATAAGAAAATAGTAAAAGATAATGGCGCGCTTTTTGTCGTATAAGACGAATATTTACTTCGTTGTTCCGTGGTACAAGCCGGAAGTATAAGCTTAAAGGTGTTCCAAAATATTTGTTTCGGATTTTGATGTTGTGAATTAAAAAAGCATTAATTTAAAAGCAAAGCTGAGAGGAATATCATTAATTTATGTTTAATATAAAATAATAACTTAATGAAAGTCCGCCTAATAAAAGACTAAAGAAGCTTAATTGTTCAACTCGTCATTGTTTTGTTAATTTTGACAGTTGAAATTTTTCTTTTTCGAGCGTTCGTAATCACAAATACTATTACTTTTGTTTGGTCATCATGGTCATTAGAAGTACTTTTCAATTAACTGAGGGAAATGTTTATACATGCTCCAATATACAAGATAAAAACACGTTCTCCAGCGACATTCTCAAAGGAAAACAAAATTCTTTGACAACAATGGCTATTCGCAATCTTCAATACCCCACCTTTCCTCGGAAACTATTTTCATCCACAGGAAATGCTGCACAACTCCCGCTACAACTGTGATTTCTCACGGGATTTGTACTCGAGCCTATAAAAGAAATCACAAAATAAAGTCATTTCCAATCAACTGGTTTAAAAAGAGAACGTTGTTCCCCTTTCTGGCGCGTAGGCGATGTTTCAGCCGATGACGTAACTATTATTAAATACTCTTCAATATAATCCGTATAAGTCGCATTGCATAAGCCAATTGTGGAGAGATGTCTGCTCTACACCCTCTGGCGATTCCAAAATTACTGTCAGTTATTTATGAACTGTAACTAAACGCCTGCTACGATTACAATCGATATGCAATTGGATTAGAAATCAGCTAGGTGTGGAGATCTTACGTAACGATGACATGGAAATCGTTTATGCAGTTTGCTTACGAATATGCATTGTAAAGAAGAAATGTAGTATTAGAAGTAGGACAGAATTAAAAGTATGATAAATTTGCTATTTTTTTTTTATTTTGCGAACCTATATATGCTTCTTTGTTTTTTAATTAGCCGTGTGAAAAATACAATGTATGGAATAGAAGGCGATACGTGTCGTCGTTAAAATTTATTCCGAAGTTAAAGTTATAATTTTGCCAAGTAATGATGACTTGGCGTGAGTCTTCCGTTAAGTCGAAAATTTTGTGCAATTAGAATGCTCAATGAAATATCAATATTACAATGGATTTAATTCAAAATTCCAGTACTAGGAATAAGACTAAAAATCTCAACCGGCTGTATGTATAAAAATACAAATATTGTATAAAAACGAATTTAAAAATCAGATTCAAAGTATGTTTACCCAATTGCTCGTTATTTAGTGTGGCCCATGAGCACGGGCATGCACCGCGAGCGTCACGCCCACGCCACCAGCGACCCGCCGGCGACCACTTAATGCGAGCCAAATCGGAAATTGATCAAACAACATCATAGCCTTGTAGAATGCTCGTTCCGAATATTGATGCTTCAAGTTTGTCACTTTTTATTGTATTATTTATTTTGTAAACGTTTAAGGTATGTTATGTTTATTGATTTGTATTTTGGCTTTTAAAGTCAGTTAATTGTTGGATACGGAATTGTAACCCTATTTCAGTGTTATTAACATCTACTTGATCTTTGTGATCACCATCTGGATTTTTTAGAGAAGCTCGTATATGCCTTATTTCATAAACATCCCCCAATATTTTATTAAGTTAACATAACATATAAAATAAACGTACAACGTTTTTCATTTTAACCCTTCATTGATTCGCTGCATTAACATTGCCAACCCCCGACATGCACTTCAACATAATGCTTCACTACTCGCTACTTATTACGTATGAGAAGATAAGTTTCTAAAGAAAATCCGCAGTAAGAATCCCAACCAATGCGTGTTCAATGGAAGTATCTATAATAATCCTGTTATATTTATGCAATGTAAAAACATGAAAAATACCATTCGATCAGGTGTTGTTCGACACAATTACTGCGCGTAATTTTAATTACAAAATACCACATCGGTAATCAAGAAAAAAAACAACACAACACGTTTAATTACACAAAATCAGATAAGCCATGATTGACTGTAATATACTCAAATCAAACATCAGACAAACATATAACTTCTCGCTTAATGGCACAGATACGATCTGCGGTCCGACTACCCTCACTTCCTCCAACATAAACGACGAAAGTCCAACAAACGCTTTATCCGCGCCATTATCGAATGCAATACATTAGACGCCGTGATTGACAAATGCACCAACGTTCGCCCAGTATGGCCAATATCGATTTATAAACAACCTTACGAAACGTCTGGAAAGATTCTATCAATCTCAATCCGGTCACGGAGGCACTTTATCTTCCTGGAAAAGCTAATACGTCCTTAAATTGACAAGTGGCGACATTGCCGGCCGGACGAGGAAGACCTCCATTTGGTATCGCAATTTGTATGTTCTATTGCTAACTGATAACCAATCTACATGGATATTGTAAAGAGAAAATATTTGTATTTAGCTTATGTACTGAATCAACTAGTGGACCTATGTGAGTTATTTTTTTGGGATTTATAGTGGAACCTTGATGTACGTGAAATATTTTAATAGATATTATGGAGAAATTATTTATTTTATGAGTAATAAACTTGTTTTAATAAGTGAGCTAAATTAGCAAAGTTTTCAATTCCGATTTATAAGCTTCTACCATGTTTTGGCTCGAGTAAGATGCAATTTATTTCTGTGTTATTCATCAAAATCGGTTCAGTATCGTATTTATCAAACCGTTATAAACACTTTAGCTTTATAGGTCTTTATTTTTTTATGCAAAAATGTGACAACAGAATTACGATAACATATTTTATAGCATGTTATAATTAAAGTGTTGATTTTTTGTGGGTCGCTATTTTGTAAAAGTAATAAAGTATAACATACTGAGTTTTTGTTGATGAATTGGTAAAGTACTTTGTATGCATAGTGTAGTGTTTTAATAATCGCTTCAGTCGGTCTCTTATTTTTTAGGTGTCTAATTTTAATCTAGAGTCGTCGTTTTCGACCCGCAGTATCCCAGCTATATGCATACTAAAGGTTTTTATTTAGTTTTGCCACAGCTAGTTCATATTAAATTATTCATGTCATTCATTCATTTAATCCTTTATGCAGCTTAAAGCTGTCTCTTATCCATCAAGCAATTCGGGTTGTGAATGACTTTGAACTCATTGTACTGAATACGGAGCTCGATTTCTTTTAACTTTGCTTGGCCACCACTTACAGGGTTAATTTTGGAAATATCGTTACGGTCGCCAAAAAAATTTCGTAATAGTAAAAACCTTTATCATTTAATTTGTTAATGTATTTTGTAGTCGGAAGATACTTGAAATTTACGTTCTTTAAGAGAATTATCATAACTTTTCACAACATGCAACATTGTTGATACTTGATAGTTACTTTACAGCGGCATTTTTATGAATGGAGCTTTGTTATAATAATCTTTACTTGAAGACGTTTCATTATAACCTCGCGACATTGATGGTTATTTATTTGATATCTTTATAATAATTATTTTAACTTGACTCGATGACAGAAATTTCCCTCAAACTTATATTTATACTGTGTATTTTAGTAGAAGCGTTGTGTTGAATAGATAAGTGTTGAGTGTACATTGTCGGATTTATTTCTCTTGCTCTCCCCTTTTCTATAGGGTCAGATCATGTATCATCTGAGGTCTTAGTCGAGTATTACTATATGAGAAAAATAAGTTGATTAATTTTTGTACCAAGCTTATATCACTAATAATAATTATTAGCATCGAATGAATTTGAAATAAATAAAATAAACGTGTAAAAATTAGCAGTTCATTTCAAGCATTGGGAATGCATAAAACGCACAACTATTGCTCACTAGATACAGTATTCAAGATAGCCACCTAGAAAGTTTAACTCGCAATATTTCATAGTGTGTTTCATTAATAAATGGCAGCTTATAGGTCATCGGCGAGAGTGTTTGCGGCGCGGCCGGCGAAATGTTATAAATCTTACGCTTGGATGCGCTCTGATTGCCATTCCGGGGTTCCGTTCCCGGATTTAATGTTTAGCAACGCTTCGAAACACTTTCACCGGCTTTGTTGCTTGTTGCGTGAAACAAATGGACTGTGGGCGGCGGATAAATAGTTCATTATGCCTCACCGTCGAGATAGCAGTGTTTTACTTAGCGAACCTAAAGATATTTCTCAGATGTACGGCAGATATTCAAATGCGTAATAGGAGAACGGAAGTGAGGGTTTTGTTAATTTTAAAGATCATGCGGCGCCGACTAAACTGTAGGTTAGAAATATATTATGTTTGCGTGATTTGCATAATATTGTATTAGTTCCATGTTTTGTTGGTGTGGGGAATTGTGTACGCTTCTGATTTTTAATGTGTAGACGCAACAATAAGTACAAAAATATTTGAAGAAAAATTATTGAAATATCTTTTATTTCGAGAATTTAAACGGTATTCAAATCCACGCCCTCTGAAAAAAAAACTGTAATAGAGGATACTACAGTACAGTTACTAAAGTTCAGTTGGTTCAAGTTCAATACAGCACTGTAAGAGCTCTTTATTTTAAACGTGCCGTTCAATAAATCCTCTCACGTAGTCAGCGATTTAATGCATAAAATTCGCCAGTTTAAAGTAAAAATAGAATGAGCCGATTAAACTGGCACGATATAATGAGGCTATATCATTATCAAAATGACACCTCGCCCTTCGGAAGTGCCAACTTAAAATTGATTAATGATTCCACCATATGTTTCTGATCTTGTGTGACATAATTGATGTGATTTTTTTTTAATTTCCACCGAGTATAATGCGACAGGTGAGCCGTGTAACAGTAGACCACACTCGCGGTAACCAGCGTGCATAATTACCTATTAATATGTAGGTACTAGTGGATATTAAACGCGGTCCGTTTTATCTTTTCGCCGTGAGATTTCAGGAAGCGAGCGGTAAAACATTTTTAAATTGACGTGCTGTTTATTTTGCGTCGCGGTTGTTTTTTTTTAATAATACAGGTATGAATATTTATGGGACGTTTGGTTCCCTTCTACATTTCAGTTTTATGGACCACACGTCAACGAACCTTGATAGGTATTTGGTATTATTGTGATGCTATGCTCTATCAATTGAATACATGATCAAATAAGGCTATTAAGATGGCTATGAAGGCTGGTTTTCCTTAATAATGCATAAATTATACGTTCCGTATATTCCATTATACAACCTTGTATCTTGTCAAATGATATAGGTTATTATTAATGTCAATTCATCTTTAACTAGCTTAATATTTGTACTTTTTCTTTACCAGTCGTAATTGCGGACGGAACTTATCTTTGAATAAATAAACAATGATTTTCATTGCAAACATTGAGTGGTTGAATGAACTTGTCAATAATTCACCGTCTCACGCGGCTGCATAGTACTTGGCGAGATGATTATGTGTCGTGTACCGGAAGATATTACTGTAAAGATCGTATCGAGCCATCTTCGCTGTGTTATTATCGGCTCGGGTTACGAGCGCGCCGCAACCTAAGTGAAAACTCTCGTGTCAATGTTTCAATATGATTATAACTTCATGTTGCTACTTGATAGACCATTTCTGTGGATGTTTTTGGATGTAAATTTGCTTAATTTATGTGGTAAATAAATAAAATGCTCTGTAAATTAGGAGAAAACGACTAAGAACAGTAAAAATTTGGAATATACTATTTATAATTTCGTGAAATGGAGAAATGATGCATTTTATATTTTTTCGATAATGTATTTTTTTATAAGTGGCAGAGATAATTATTCTCCTCGTTATTAACTTTTAAATTTACATTATACCAATGTTATGTTAATGAACGATAATTAATTCATAATACCAACACTAGTCGCGCTATTGAGATATAAACAACTGCTTTTCATAGCAAGTTTCCTCCAAGCTGCCCTCACGGTAGCAACCAAAGTTGTCAAAACAGTTTCCTTGTACAATTTGCTGAACAAGTTTAGTGTAACCCAATACATAACATAAGGTCAGACAAATAGATACATTCGCACAAGAAATAATTATAATTATAACGTTTACAAGCAAATGAACGTATATCGTGTTACCGTGTCGCTGTTAATTACACTCAGTCGGTACATTTTGTTTTGACATTATTGTACTCCGCGCGTGTGCGAAGTGTTATTGCCAATAAATTATACACTATTGCGTGTCATTAAATTTCGGTAATGAGTGGTATCATATGCGGCAAATTAGTTTGCAATTACAAAATTATTGAACGCTTGAAACACTAATTTTTTCTGCGTGCGAATTTTTTTACAGCGTTTATATTTCGTCAGCATTTGTTTGCATGATTGTCAGGGAGGTTTTTTTAATTGATTCGTAATGGTAGCAAGCGTGCAATAGTTAAGGTAACTTTTATACATTTCTTGTCTTTATACCACAAACCTATATTTAGTATCAATTTTGGGTTAGTGACAAAATTTAGCTATAGTGTGAATAAAATGAACTTGATGAAAATTGCGATGGATGCTAGAACTAATGAAATATAAATATATTTAACCAAAGCAACGGAAAGAAAAGGCGGGAAAATAAGGTTTGTTGACTTCTTGCAATCTTTTCTTGTTACATAAGCGCGTAAACAAAAGACCCGACCTCCTTGATGGAAAGAGGTCTTTTCGGCCAAGACACTCATTGTCCTTAAATAATCTCAGGTAAGACCCGGCGTTTCAGGATGAAGACTGAAAAGAGCGTTCCGTGATTACAGCGCTGTTTATAAAACGAGCAAAAATTTTGGGCAGTAAAATTGGAAGGCTTGCCCGTACGGAACATTCATGTACGAAAGATAATCCCGAAACATTCCAGTTCCCACAAGTAATTTATGTGACACAATTCCACCGTTTCGTGATCATTAATCATCATCCACGCCAATCAATAAAATTTGATGTGACACGCGAGCACTACTAGCCTTAATTACTACTAGAACGCCGAACAGGAATATTTGATTCCCGTTCTTCTACATCCATCGACGTGAACGAGCATGGGATAATTTATTTCGACATTTTACGTATAAAGAGATTATTCGACAATCAACTGGTTACAGATAATAAAAGTCAGTAGGATTTAAGTGTCGTGTGTTCAGTTCAAACGCCTACATAACTGTTCCGTCCCTTTGCGAAACTATCTTGTTCAAACTATTGTCTCATACATTAAATCATAAAATTGAAGGACACTCTCATTTACAATGGGAAATGAAGTGTGAGCAGTCTGATTGGGCGGATAAGCCTAAGCATACTTTAGTCTACATTTACCAAGTTTTCGCATAATAACATAAGACGTCATATTAGGTGTTGTATATAAATCTTAGAACAATATGTTACGCTAAAAAAAACTATTTTATATCAGGTCAGTTTTTTAATAACATCCAACTATTAAGGTCTGGGGAACAGTCGAACACGCGCCATCAGAATCGTTCCCGTTACCCGCCGATACGAATACGTGTGACGTGCCGGTTTTCGCCAATCTCGGCCAGTCCCCACGGACAAGCGCCCGCGGCCCCCGTACACTTTAATAGATTTCTTCATTATTAGACGTCCAACGTCGATATTATGCGCAGTAAATTATACGGATCGCCCCTTGGGCTCACTGTGATGTCGGATCTAGAATTATAGATGTTTTGATTAACGGTGCACGTTCATCGGGCTATCGTCGACATGTTGAATTTGCAGTTCAAAATTAAAATACCGAAGTTATGACGGAATCGCAAATGCTAGACATAGGTAGAAAGGCAAAAGTACGTTTGGTATACTAAAATTCATTCTTCTGTCTACTGTGTCAGAAATAAAGAGAGTAGTTTTTTACAACCCATAAACTGCTTTTGTTCTGTTCGGTAAAATTAAATGAAATTAATAACTATTGCTTACTATTTATTCTCAAAAATAAACAATATTGTAGGGAACGTTGCACATTGCTTAGCAACGTCATGAGTCATGACATTGTAAATTATAGGGAAAAACCGGGTGTTTGTATTGTGCAACGAAATTTTATTTGCCTACCTTATGTCAATAATATAAAGCTCGTTAAATAAATTATATAATAATATATGCATGAGCAGTAGTCGAGTTTTTGTTTCAAATGGCATAAGTGAGTACTCGTAACCCAATATCTGTGAAAATAATTCTCGCTGCTGTCTCGTTAATGTTGTCGTTTTATCATGTTCTGTAACTGTATCCACTGCGAGACTGCTGTTTGTAAATAAGAATATAGATTTACATTTATGTTTGTTTAAAAAAGTTTGACACCAAACAATGTTTCATATTACACGTAAACTATTGGTTATTTTTGTTATTGCATCAGCGCGTATTGATCCCGATATCATCATCATCATCATCATCATCAACAGCCTTTCACTTCCACTGTTGGACATAGGCCTCTCTCATGGCACGCCACTGGGCTCGATCTTCGGCCCTCCTCATCCAACCGCTGCCAGCTACCTTGCGAATATCCCGATATAAATTTGGTAAATATTGTCATAATAGGTAAGATCTAATTAAATTGCAAAAAAGCTAATTATATTCTAGGTACATACATAAAGAATGCCTACAAGCTCGAAAGGTCACGTAGGAATGCACTGGAACTGCATCATAATATTATCAGCTATGTCTTCATGTCTCAAGTGTTAGGGAACGAGCCAAGCATTTCTAGGCTTCACTGCTATACTGCACTCGGGTATCGAAAATATGTTTACAATGGAAAGACATGTCTGTATCGTGTGTGGCAATCCCATACTCCACTGGATTTCTTATTGTGTATGTTTTTTATTATAACAAATATCTTCACAAAAACCCGACGTCCAAAGGTTTTTTGCAACGCTCTAGGACCACCTCTCAGTGGAACAATAAGTGTATAATTATTACGAAAGCTCGCGTCACTCACGTTCAGTGGCGTGAAGGTTCATTGATACGGTTGTTTGTAACGTTCATTGCCTGTCGTATACAGCTAAGTTCAAATCACACAATCCGCGCTCTACACGCGAATCTATTGCGGTTTCATGCCTTGTAATTATATGAACTTGTGATGAAATATTCTATGAAATCCGAGATTTTGTTTGTGTGATTTTCAAGATGACTGCTCATAGTTATGTTTTTGCAATGTAAAAAATATTCTTATCAATCTATTTGCACAGAAACTATCTTACGATACTATTTCAACTTATATAAATACTTTATTGCAAATGAGAAACTACGGCAAAATTTTCATTGCGTCATGAAAACAACATTTTATGAATTCTTTACTTAATTTTATCACGAATGGAATACAGATAAAACCTGCACTTAATAGATGAAAAGTTATCCCACAGAAAGTGTGTTAATAGAGCCACCTATGCGCCCGAAGCGATCGTACATCAGCGAGCTTAGTCAATAAACAAGCAGTAATTCGTATGCAGTGTAAAGAACGCTGGATTTACACCCGCCGCTGTGGAATTAACCGTGTCATAAAATGTGTGCACTCTTAACGCATAGTAATTACCGATCGGTATCGGCGTGCAATCTACACGGCCAGCCATTCACGCCCCGAGCTAGGCAACCACACGTAACGTTTCTTTACATTACCATTACATAACATGTAGGCTTGGCGCGGGATGATTCATAAGGTCGCCAGCCGACGGACCCCATCACTCTCACGCAAGGCTATACGCGAGGAAATAAGGAAATGAAAGCAATTTTCATACATACGCATCGTTTAATCGGCTCGTAATTTTAATATGAAAAATAAAGAGGAATAAATTGCGTTGGATACGAACCGTGGCGGCGAAATCACTCGTCGACGAGCGAATCTATCAACTGTAAATTTTACTGCAACGTGTGGTTAATGTTTAATCAGCGGACATCCATTGCAACAAAGGCGGTGTTTTATTAGTAGATGATTTTTTAAATACACTTTTGGGCAACACTTTCAATTATGGTACGAGGAAATTTATTTCGAAATTTAATTTACGACTAATCTTTTTAAGTTTATTTTAATTATTATTTTTTAATGTGATATGTACATTGTACACGTAATGTAAAAAAGATTAATACCAATTATCAAAGTTATTAAAATTATGTCTGATGATAGTTGTCCAATTGTTAAAGGACAAATAAGCGTCAAAAATATGAAATGAAAATGTTTATCATAAATTGAATCTCATTTGTATGTAAGATATTAGCCGTTCATTATATTTAATCCAACATCTGTCTCAAGAAAGTTTTCTAGAATTGAAAAGCGGACGAGAGGTCTTATTACGCGTTGTCAGTACGCATCGGATGTAATTAAAATATCATATGTTGTTATTTGTCGCAGGAAATTAAAAAATATCGCTCTCGTATATACAATTATAGTATAATTATAATAAGTATCTATATCATACATTACACGCGCTCTCTATTTGAATGTAAGTATAATAATTTCTGACATCCGTTGATACTATGTTAGCCGCTAATGTGGATCTTTCCCTTTTCTATCTGATTCCGTTTTCTAACTATGAAAGCTGGCTGAGATAGTGGCAGTAAGGACCCTTCGACGACGTATGGAAATGTGCTCGAAACACATGAACATACTTGACGGAAAGTGGATGCAAAAATGCACCTTTTGGTTGACCTCTGTAGGGAATACAGGAGTCAATCTCCTTTAGGCAGTTGAATGGTCCGATTACCATCTCCTCTTAATTTCTTGATTCTATTATTTTGCGCAAACCAGTGCTGAAATCATGACATCGCCGTTTCCACTGGCGCGGTAACACACTGTCTGCCTGTCGCGCTGCATCATTACGTTACTCCCAATCGCCCAGCCATAATTGACCACAGTATTCGTTTTCATTCACAAGCCCAGCGCTGGCCCACTTGCCGGTTTGCGTAATTGTTTACATGCGTAATTGACGTTTGCCGATGATATAAACCCGTTCCGTTCGGGCTGGTGTAATCGAGGCGTCATCTTGACTGACGTTAAGTGCCGCTCAAGACTGCTTGTTTGCCTAGTCAGTAGTATTTCACTTCATTAAATTCTAGATCTGGCTACTTTTATCTTTGATAAGCCAACGGCTAACAGTTTCGGGATGTTTATTGTTTGCTTCGTTTGTAATCGTAACAACTTTGATTGGCGCCTATTGGTTTAGATCTTTTGTTCGTGGAATGATCGAATGCTTTATGTCTAAAACGCTATGTAATCGTAGCAACTGTTTGTTCTATTAATTACTTGTGTTATGAATCTCTTGCAAATGATCTATGAAGGCATAGACTGTTCAGATAAATCAAAGCGTAGATATCTCGCAAACTCTCCTTTCCCGTATTGATTACTTCCCATTTACGTTTAAATAAGGTATAGAAATAATACAAAGTAAGGCACAAGTCATGCAAATACTTACTCCTGTGATATCGATTGCACGATTCCTAGAGACGGTCGAACAGGTCAGCGGCGTTCAACTCGCGGAAGAAAGTAAATTGGAAACCGTGACGTTCCTCGTGTTGGCGCGATTTGTACACGTCACTTCTCTAGCTCTATTTACAAACCAGCCCTGTAAAATGGAGCTAGAAAGCCAAATACCACGTACGTGCCAGAATACCATTCCGTATCGGTCGGTTAGCATCGGTGGCGTCTTTAGTGGGCTAATTTAACACAGATAGCTGCCTTGATAGATGGTTTGACGCGGCGTGTGCGCTCGCGCCGACTCATGCCACTCGGTCAGAGGTTAAACGCCCACTTTGAACACGATACCTTCTTTCTATTGATTTTGCAGTCGATCGCTGTCATGACTTCCCGAATATCTTTATATCTTGACGTTGTTTGAATAGAAGTTATAGTGCGAGCTTGTAGGTATGAACGTACGTGGGTAAAAGTCGTAAAGACAGAGCCTCGCAGTACAGATGCGTGTTTCCCAGCAGGCTGTAACGTCGCGTCGGGCGAATATACGTGGGAGTGGAAGTGCCCGTAATTTTCTTTATAGCTGCATTATCTAATGACTGGCAGTATGCAAAAACTATATTTTAACATACACGATAAGATGAAAATTACGGTCGAACGAAGCTTTAAAAGTGGTTATATCATTTCCTTGGCAGCTGACACTGGCGGTGGGCGTCTAACTTAATGATCGGCCGATATTAATGCACCGCCTGATTCCCATTCATTGCGTATAATGATTTGTCGAGTATCATCACGTTTCACGTTCAGTATTCCGTTGACAGCGACTAATTTCAGTCGGAAGTATTAAACTTTTTAACTGCCCGTTGATTTACGATTCGATTTTTGGCTTTTTTCAAGCGTCCCGGTTTCCTTTTCCGTGCGAGTAATAAATTGACCGATCTCCGTTTGGTTGGGCCTTTAACGGTCTTCGTTTAAAAGGGCCGTAATTTTTGACTGCTGTTCACAATGTCGAGTTTTTGTTTCTGTACGTTCGATGCAACGGTACCTACAATGCCTGCGCACTGTTTCAATTGTCTCGACCGCAACCCTCGGTTCGATTTGCTAAGCACTAGTCTACGGCACTAAATGAAACAATAAATTACAATATGATGTCGACATAATGGCTGCTACCGATTTTAATGTGTGTACCAATGCAAGATTTATTGCCATGTTTGGTGTTACGATACACAATTTGTATTTTATTTACATCGTTGTCTGAGTTATATATCTACTGCCACTTTACTCCGAACAGTAAACAATAGTAATGTTAGTCAGTAATAAATATTGTTTATTTATTTAAGTTTAAAATTTTGCAAAGACTATTGCGTTATTTATTACGGTACTTATACCTCATTCACGATAAGTTGATTCTTTTGGCAGATGTCAATTTTTCTGGGACATGACTTTGAAATAAAAAACGTATTATTTTATTATTTTAATCATTTGATAAATAAAAAAAAATAAATACAATACAAAAGTCCCTAAAGATATAAGCGTTATCCAAAAATTTTGGGACTTTATTGCTTCAAAGTAAAATTAAAATAGGAATACTGAAACTAATTGACGTTTGTATAATGTTACATCGTTCGGACGGAAAGGGACGTAACATCGTTCATATCGATTGCCACGTCGATAATTTTATTGAACGCTATGATGATCATGGCTGTGCTCCAGTTTCTTAATAAAAACTGTTTTAAAGACAAAACTATTTAATTTTTCAACCTTAATTTTTACATACTGCGTTATTTTTGGACCTCCTGTCAACTTAAAATAGGTTGTTTAGACCATGAAACTAAACAACTTTTCCAAAGAAACATGGGTCGAAACGTGATAAATAATTCGACCCTCCCATAGAAAACTGCTCACGTGGTCGATTTCGTGTAGAAGGTCTGAATTTTTTTTTTACTTTTCGACCCGTGTTTCTTTGGGGAAGTTGTTTACTTCCGTGGTCTAAAACACCTATTTAAATTTGGCGGGAGGTCTAAAAATAATCCTGTTTAAATATTAAATAGGTACTTATTATGACACACCATCGCTTATCTAAATAATGTTTTATATGTCGAAAGTAATAAAGAATTTCACACATAATGCAGTATTTTAAAACGCAATATTTTTGAACTTCTCGATATTTTCTGTTTCCCATCATTAGTCGATATGCCAAAAGAATCAACTTATCGTGAATGAGGTATAGTCCAGACATTGTGCTTTTGGTTGCATTTCTTAGTGTTGTGTGCAATTCGATTCGCGCACGATAATTATAGATTTCAGTCCAGGGATCGTTGTCAATTGGTCCTAGCGTAATTCACTATTATAATTTAAATAAGACGTAGTCATCATTGCTTTTATATTTCTTAAACTTAACTGTCCATATTAGAATAATCTTTCAGTGGCTAAAGGGGGTAATTTAAAATTACCAAAAAATTAAAGTTCCTTGTTCAATGGAGAAAAATTGATGCGGATAATTTTGATATTGTGTTCGAAGATTCACATTATATGTGAATGTGCCACTTATCAGTGTGTCATTGAATTATGTCTATTTCACTTACATCAAGATGAGTAGGTTTTTTCAAAGAGAGCTGTTACTGAGGATATCTAATTTTAAAGTGCTAATCTAGAAAGTTTAATGCACCAAGTTGACCATTTGTAAAGTATCGGGGCCACCCCCGTTCGGCGCTATCTGCGCTTGCACTACCTTTTATCTGGCTTCCTCATGCAAATGATTGCAAATGGCTGCTTTCGACAGCTATACTGCCGGAGCTTATGTGCTTACGTTCACCCTTTACAATTAACTATTTCACATTTTATTATTGTCGTCAAAGCGTACCCTGCTACGTTACCAGACGTTTACCGTTTATGTAGTTCGTTTTGATTTGCATATTAATTATTTGTGCTGTTACCTTCAGTCGCCGGATTAATGAGTTGAGGTGTAACCGTTGTTTTTTTATTATTCCTGTGGAACGATACCGTCGTGGTAGATGTAGGTAATTGCGTGCATTGGTTACTGCGTTGTGTAGATAAGTAAGTTTAATATGTTGACTTTTCCTTATATACAGTAGTAAAACAATTGTATTAATTTACTATGATCCAAGTTGTATATTTTACCAATGACAAATCGTATAGCAGGCACGAGCTAAGTTGAGTGTTTGTTATGAACTATGAGATACTATGTAGTTGCACACGACATTGTGGTTACGCGTTCAAATGAATTTTACAATATAAATTTTCAAAGCTACTAATTGTAATCCCATGCGTATTTATCACGCTAGAATAACAAAAATTCAAAATAATAAAAGATATCATAAGGAACCCAGCAAATTTGAGACTATAGGTAATGATATAGATGTTCGAAGTTCATATTCAAATCAGGCTAGCATGACTATGACTTAACTTAATTAGGGCTCCTCTGATCAGCAGTGGGACGTATACATAATATGAACAGGGGTTACATAAATTGTTTATTTATACATTAAATTTATATCTAACGTTAACGAAGTCGTAGATACAAAAGGTTCGCTGATGTAGAGTCGTTTATCGTAAACATTCACTTGTAATTTTCAAACGAACATAGAAGTTCCAACATTGTACGCCCGTTTCGAAATGTGATAAATATTTCTTCAGCGAAATGTGCAGGTACAGCGTGTTTTATCGCGGCCAGCTTTTTCTTATCTTCCATTCGCCATTTCCAGCGTTTAGCGTGGAGCCCGAGTTGTAAGAGTAGCGGGTACGATATTTTTTATACTGTAGATTAGGCGAAAAAAAGAAATACTAAAATCAGAATGAATATTCACACAGAAATATCTAAAATTATTGAAGTTCGTATGTGGGTTTGAACATTTACAATGATCTGACTCCTGGCCTAATAAATAAAAAAAAAAAGAAAAGAAAATCGAGCAGTGATACTTATTAAATGATTTGATCTAGTAAATAAGTCATATACAAACTGAAGGGTAGTGATGTATGTATGTATTTGTTGGGTTACCCAACGCGGACAGCGGAGTTTCTTTAGAAGCGAAAAGTAGGCTGCTTGCTTAAAGAGGCATATGCCCAGATGTTAATAGGGATATTATTTTTATTACTAAAAATCTGTCATCAATTGCCACTTTAATGAAATTAACTTTAATGACAAGTTATTAGTGAAGCTAGATTAACATCACTATTATCGGGATATTTTCAAGTTAATCTTATTGAATAAAAGCTAATTTTCCCTGTGACATGATTGACAGAACATTCTGTTAGATATTTTTTTAAATGTTATTGGTTGAATTGTCTGAAATCCGCTCGACCTTCGCGCTTGCACCGACCGCGCCACATAACACTGCAGTTGAGGGAACTGACCCTATCTCATAGAGTTCCCTTTCAAATTGCCCTCGATGGTAATCTTCACTAAGTGAATGTATTCTCAGTGAAATTTATGAAAGTTTAACCCGAGAATTCTAATAATAATGATATGCAACCGGGAATAATAACGCAAACTTTAATCTAACGCGACCGTCGAACAATTATTCAATAGGCTGTCCACGAATCTGATTCTACGGGGAGTTGCAGTTATAAAAGCAATTGTTTTTTTTATAAAACCTTTAAATTAGGGTGACTGAAGTAAGCATTACAGGTCATTAGGATTGTAAGGCAAATAGGTAATAGTGTATTTGAAGTTATAAAGAAAACATGCTATGAAAAATTATTTGTATGTATGTACTTTAGCTATAATCAATCTATACTAATTAAAATTTTATGACGGCGGTAAAGTTTCAGTACCAATAAACTTATGTATATTGGTCGTACAAATCCGTAACATGAATAACAGAACTGATTTAATTTATTATATTGGGTCGACATTCCTCTTTTCAATTTATATACTTATCTAGAGTAATTTAATAGTAGGTACCGTTTTATAATAAGTGTATGAATCATCTTTGTCAACTCGCACTAGACTAAAGTTTTATCCTAGCTTTAACAAGATAGGTTTTCGTCAGAGTGTCGTAGGAATAAAAAAAATACTGCCTCGTGGTCTCGCGGTACAAGCATGTGCCATGTGGACCCATAGGTCCCTTGTTCGATGTCTGGTCGAGCAAAGCATCACTGGTTTTTCCATTAGGAAAATCCCAGTAGCAATACGGAGTCTGGAAATGTGTCCGAAAAACGGCAATAGCTTCGCCCGCTATTACGTGGGATTGATACCTGACGCAATGTGGATGCAAAAATGCATCTGTGCCTACTTCTTTGGTAAACAGGGGTGATTTACAAAGAAATACATTTATTAAAATAAGAATAGTAAATTTATTCGTCACGTAACAAATCATGACAGAATATTTCATAATACGAAAGACAAACGAATCTCATTGCATAAAGTGGGTGTGCACAATCCGAGATTATCCGCACCTTGCTGTGAGGCACAGGATCTGAATAAATAAAGCTATATGAGTACTCGGGATGCCAATGTTTGTTGAAAGCATTTGTTAACGTAATCCAATTGAGTCTGTATAAATTTTGATCATAATATTGTCCAAAATTTAGACTATAAACGAAAAGGGAGTGAGTAATAAATTAACTGTAATGCTTTATATAATATTTTATATAGATATATGTACTCTCGCGCCTGTATTCTTGAATATAAAGGCACGTTTAGCCAACTGCGAGACTTAAAGTAAAAAGTAAGTGTTTTTCGGGCATAAGTTCGTTGTCGAACTCGCTTATAATTTCACGCCGTATTAATTTACATCAATGGTAGAGGAGGCCTATGCCTAGCAGTGGGACGTATATGGGGTGACGATGAAGATGATGATTAATTTATACCTCTTAAAGTACGGTATATTTTCTAAATTACTTAAAAATGATCAACTTGACTCGGATCCTCAACTAACATCTTATAAAATCTATTACGGTTCAACTATCTCTCTATATAAAGAAGCAACGTAATGTTTGCCGATTAAATAATCAGATAGTATTAATATTAGCTCAGCGGTTATTGAATGTGGCTGAGGCGTGATCGCCATTGTCGCCGCGTCGATGGCACTGTTGTCTCAACTCAACGTTTGCACATTTCCTCAAGCCGTGGGCGGGGTTGTCAGCGTTAATGATGTGCCCACTTGTTATATTGTTCTTATATTCAAACGACTTGCGAACAGCCTGTGTGTTGGGACGTACGCGGAGAGATGAATCGTAATTTTAGTCAGTTGATGTGTTTAGATCGTCTTGTTCTTACACCAGTTGTAAGTCCAGTATAGTTTGCGATGCACTTTCAATTTATTCATTTTTAAATAAATGTAAATTAATAATAAAAATATTATTTAAACTAACCAGGAAGAATTAAAGATAAACAATATTTTATCAAATAAAGGTTTTGTTGTTAATATGTGGTTTGAATAAATTTTATTTGATTAATAAAATAATTATTTACATATTAATTGCTATGACTGTATCTGAAGAATAAATCGAGTGCGATAACAAAGCAAAGAAAAGCTTTATCAGGAGACGCGTTATGCGTATGTCACACGTTATCGCTGGTTAGTTTGCATAGATATCCCTGGCGAGGCGACTCCGACTCGGCTCATTTACAAAGAACATTTCCTAGGCACCCGTTCGCAGCCCGTGGGTGGGCCAGGAAGTCGCACTCGGACACCCACGGCCTTTCATCGTACAATGATTCATGTCCATTCTCCAGGTACATTAACTAAGAGACTCGCCTGTCTCCTAACATTAGCCGGTTTACCGTCTGCCAGCCTCTCGACTGGCGGTTTTATGGCGCTCTACACCGAACAAATGTTGTCTTTGATCCCTACGTATTGGCGTTACGTCTTTTCAGATTAGATGAGTGCGCGATATTGTAGGCAGCCATTTCGCCGATGAGTAGCCGAGTCATCGCTTTATAAATTGTGCACTTGTACGTTTTAATGCGCGGTTTGAGCTGACGTGTATTTTGATTTGAAATTAGAAAGTAAATTGGAAAACGCTCACGATTTACATCCAATACCAATATATTGCTGGTCGCTTTTGTGGTTAACACTTGCTGAATGAAGGATCATATCCGCGGTGATTTATTCTAGACACGAATCTACGGCGACGTGGGAAAATGACGTGGAGCTCGTTCTGTGAGCGTATTTGCATATCGAGATAAGAATTTATTAGTATGAAACCAGATCGGTGCAACCATGTTCAGGAGTTTACGGCACGTCGGTGTAACACTATGTAAATTGTAAATTACCGGCAATTTTATGTAAGATCAGTTGTTTCGCGCGTAACGTATCGGGCGTCTGTATCGCACTAATTTTCAGATAATCGAACGCGATACGTCACAGTAACAGGGGCTGTGGCGCGGGTGCGTGCAGCCCCGAGGACGTTTTTCACCGAGCGACACGGAGAAGCTAAATTATAGGCTTTTTACAAGTTAATGCAGCAATAAATAGACGATAAACATCGGCGGCTTTAGGTGGCACGCGCTAATTTTGCCATCGGTCCAAGTGATGCTCTTAAGATGGTTATCTTTATGGATATATTAATTGTCGTTGATTTAAAGTGTAAATCTTAATTGTTTTGTTATTGGTGTTTTTTTTACAGAAATCTTTATTTCGAGTGATTACAGGCCAGGAAAATTCTTACTGAGTTTATCTATTATTATTTTTATGGATGTTTTGGAATGAGTCCGATATAGAGTGTGAATATTTATGTAGTTTTGGAACAGACGGTCTCATAGGATTTTATTGATTTTAACACAGTACATATTACAAAAACTTAAAATCACCAATAAAAATATTTAATCAATACAGCCACACGCCACCCGCTCGCCGCGTGTGACTCGCATTACAGTTTAGACACGGCAAAGCCCAGTAGCGAGCCACTTTCACTGCCCGACTGTGGAACACGAAATTCGACTAATAGTTTGAATTATTACAATTGCGTTTGTTAGTATCGCTGGTAATTGTACGTGAGCAACGGTGAAGGGATAGTACTCGCATTGTTTATTTAGCGTTATTAACCACCGCTAAGTAATGAAAGGGCTTAGTTAGCTCTTACAAGCGGCGACCTTTTCAGGAAGGCCCCGCGAGAATTGTTTATGAATTTGTAAGATGCTTGTGTTATACGATTATGATAATAATTAAGTGCCGAGGTATTTAAATGTGGCTACGTTTTATTAACTATTTTAACGATGCTTATAAAATGAAAGGAAAAGAATCAGCTAGTTGAAATTTTATTATGGTAACTTTACGGTGTACGTATTGTGACCGAACAAAAGGGGCTTCCAAATAATATCCTTGGAATGTTCATCTGTTAACAAAGTTGTCTTCGCTCCTATGAAATGCAACACGACATCTTATTTCTGTCACCTCCTTTTATAAATTGGATAGGGTAAGAAAATGAAAAAGCTACATTATGAGGGTTGATAGTAGCTTTCGGCAACTTACTCAAAAAGAGACACGTGTTTTACGAAAGACAATGTTGATACCATCCATTCCTACTGTGATCCATATTAAATACAGAATGCTGTGTACTTAAAGACCAATGAAACGTGAGTTTTGTAGATAAAAGATATTGATATAGTTTACTCATCGACAAGCAGTATTAGTCTACTGTAGCGACCGACACAACCCGACCCGATGTGTAAGACGTACACGCGAAAAAATGTACAGCTATTGCAAGAACAATGGTGAATTACTGGCAGCAAAAACTCCCTTCCTAACTTAATCGCTCCCTACATTCTTTACGCACGTCTTTCCGGGTGCATTTTTTAATTTAATACACGTACGACAATGGAGTGGTTGCCTTAAAAGTTCGCATTGCCCTACCCTTTACGGTATTCAATCGGGCGAGTTACGTGTTTTTTTGTATGCTCACGATAAATAAAACACGGCGTACGGACGCAATTTGCATCGCCCATTGTTTTTCGCGATTCGTAATTTCGTCTGAATGTATTGGCGTGCTTGTTTTTTTTTTTCCATTTTCGGCCTTTTACATTCCGTTATTCTTTTTTGTTTTTATTCGTATGTAAAATGGCCGGAGTTTTCGGCCAGTTGCAATTAGGAATGTTTTAATTATAACATTCGATTCTCGGTCCCTGTTTGCACATTAGTAAAAAAAAAAATGTTTGTTTATTCACTTATTTCAGATAGGCAATTAATAATGTAATCTTAAAAGAACAAAGTATATGACTTCAATTTATCTTAACAAATCTTCCCAGAAACCACTCAGTTATTAGGTGAGGCGTGTATCTACCTATCAGTGAAAATCATGTTGTCAATGATGTTAGATTAAATCGTAGTAGTGTTGCCGTGTTTTTCAAAATGATATGCCAAGGAAAGAAAGATAGTAAGGAAATAGATTATACACATGTCAAGACAGTAAAGTGCGCGCACGCATAGTGCACTCGCCACGTACGCCCATGTGTTAACAGTTCGTCGGGTAATTGCTTCGTGTTTGATGGACGGCGAGACTCGTAGCGATTACTTGTAAAATTGTATAAAACTAACAGCTTCACGCCGGCTCACCCTAATCCACTTGTATGTTGCAAGTTGGAACGTTTCTAGAGTTGGTGGACGGATTACTATTTATATGATACATGATATGATGATTTTGAGGTATAAATATAAATTTCGCAACTCATAATACCAAAGATGATTTGTCACGAACCAAACTCGCGGATTCGTGATCGCATCGATTCCGTAACAGCAGTTAACTATGAGACATACGATAATGCGCCGCGCGGCCGTCACATTACTGCATGCACTTTCACGTTTTAAAACGTTTCAAGTACGTAGTATTTATTGCTCATCACGTTACTCATCGGTTAATGTTGGCTAAAAGGTGGTGCGGAGTGCCTACATTGTACTGCCGAAAGGTCGACGCTGATGGAGCCTCCACTTGGACTTGTTTATTGGATTCCATTTATTTGGGACTAGTCGACGCTCGCGGCGACGTTTGGCATGTGAAACATGAAGGTGGCCTGCTTTTTGATATTTTTTAATTAAGGGTGATAATATCCTAGAATAACTTTTGTAAAACAAGGAATATAGACTGATAGGAAATAGTGATTTTTATTTTTACTAAAATAAATAAAAGCATGTTTGGGAATACATTTTATAAGAAATGAGTAATGTTTTATTAATTTAATAAATTTTCTTTGACAAACGTTAAATACCTCGTCATCTTTTCTCCGAGCTCCGACGTGTAAGAAGGACTTTTATCCTCCCACGGCATTATTCCTGCGCCTGGACTTAAATTATTGTTACCATTATTTTTTAAAACAATTCCTGCATTTTTATGACGCTTAATAGCATAAGAAAACAATTCTGTACTTAAGCTTTTTTATATTAAAAGTAAGTTTCTACCTTTCTTCATGTTTATGGCAGTCTGCTAACAACCACGTTTATGACGCTGTACTCAAAGAATTCAAGGCTATAATACACGTGGGCCGCAAAACTTTTCCACAGACAACGATACTGTAACATAATATTAATAATGTAAAAAAACACGTAAGTATCAAATTAACTAAACCTCTCGATTATTACGCTCATTAGAGAATTGCGTCACACATTTTTTGCCAATTTGAACTTACGTCCATCAATCATCCATATAATATGTATCACGTTCGAGGTGTTCGCAATTGAAGCGGCAATTAATAACAATTTAAAATTCATCATTACACAGAAACAATTATCTCGCAAAGAATACCAGTCTTCGGTCGCGGAAGAAACATTTTTTGTACTCGTGGTACGCCAACACAAGTATTTTATTATGTTAAACGATAAATCAATATGTGTGTATTTATTTGTTTTACACTTTATTAGTAACTCGTTCCTGCTTTGCCTAGGTTTAATGTATTTTTTACACTGTGCTGTATGTATATATAGATAGTGTTATATTTAATAATCAGTAATAAAAGCTCTCACAAAATTTGGTTTTAAGTCCATATTTTTTATTTTTGGAAACTTAGGTTTTCGTTTTGCAATCTGGTTGTATCAGTTGTATACCTAATGATTGTTGCAAAAAGAAGTGTTACATACGTTGAATTTCTTTAATTATTAAGCCAGACCATCGAACAAAAGTTATTTTCTTAACAAAATTTATTTTTCATTAATAAATATGTCAGACCTCATAAAAGTCTATTTAATTTGACGCGACGTTGATACTTTGTAAACGCTCGGCATACATATAAATATTCGTAAAACGTGTTCGCTTCGTCTCGATGTCGCGCAGCAAATTTTTGCTCAAACAGAGAAGCCAGTTTTTGCTCATTCACGTATTTTACATGCTATACATTCGAATGGTCGATTTTTATTGTTATTCTTAAGAGGAAGTAAAGGGGAATTTATGTATTTTATTATGCATTGCGCTTTATTTAACGCACAGTTTGACCGTCTCGTGAACTAAAAAGTGTATTTACAGTGTCATTAAATGTATTTTATAGCGAAAGGGGACATTCCTAGCCGGTTGAGGTCGATATTATAAAAATATAGTGTTGAAATAAAACAGCTTTTGTAAATTATTTATAGTGTAAATAAAACAATAACGTCCGATGGATGGAGTGCAGTGCAATAGATTGATATAAAGTTGTTACGAGATAATAGTATAAAAAAATGCATTCCCCCATATGTAAATACGGCATTATTACATTCTTTTTGCAAGATATTAAATCCCATATACGGAGATATTCAATATGAAATATAGAAAAGACATCAGACTGTACCACTCGCATACTTATTGCCAGCGTTATTGCGTGATTCGACCTACTTAGAAGAAGCCAACGCCCTATTTACCAGGTCACACCCGTGCCTATCCCATTTTCAGCGACTTTGACCCTCAGTCGTCCCGTCCTTGACCCGACCTGACCTCAAGGCAAACCCTGAAACATTGCGGCCCGTGTTCGCGACGGGTGAAGGTCGGAATGCGGGGCTTAAGAGGATCGTCGTAAAAATGGGTTGGTACTTCTTGGGTAAGATTATGCGTGGACCTTCGATTTAGTAACGGATTAAATTTATGTTGGCTGTATGTTTGACTTTTGGGCACTGGTTATATTTGTGGTACGTAGTTAAGTGGTAGCGTGTTCGTATCCGATCATGTTGAGTATAAAAGTGCCAGTCAATATAAGCATCGCGTTATTTGAAGAACTTGTCAGTAACTGAAAAGTTTTGAAGTTTTCCGGACATATCTGATCTAATGGAAACATTTTTACTCTAATATTTTTTTAGAGTTTATGTTATGATGAGCTCAAAAATAATTTTGATATCTATCCTATAAGAAAAAAATGTAACCCGATTCTTCTTAATGGTAAATAAGTTCTAACCGCAATGTTGTTTTAAGTTGCAATCATAAAATAGGCGAAACCGTTTTAAAACAACAACAATCACCGAAAAAACACGCAAAAACTGTTCGTGCCAAAAACACATAACTGTTAGTCGACATGACCGAGTGAGTGTTTGCGGCACCTGGCCGCCTTCAGAAATCAATAGCTGCCGTTAGCGAGCCCGGTGCGGCCGTGAACCTTGAACTTGGCGTGCTCGAGGCGTCACGCCATCCGCCACGCAACCTTCCGCGGCGGCGCGCGCGGGCCGACCCGCCGTGGGAAACAGAACCGTGCTCTTGGCGTTTCCATTGCTTGTTATTGCTGTACGACCCGGGTTTGATATCTTGGTCTGTTGTTGTATAAAACATGGGTTTATATGATACAAAGGTTTGTAGGAAAAAATGTGCTTCTGTATCATGATTGACCTAGTTGTTGTTCAACAGTTTTCGGCATAAGACTTGTATTGCCAAAAGTCAAAGTGGTGAGCGAACCCGCGACAAATGTTTAAATGCCTCACGCTTTTACAGAGAAAGCAATAGGGTAATTCCTGGATTTTATTTAAATATACAGAATTTACAGATAACATTAACTTCTATCAATAAAATTGTAACTAATGGTACACACATAAGTTTCGTGTACTGCAAGCATTTATTCGTTGTAAAACGGCATTAAACGCTACTAATTATAGTAATCAGATCATTCCCATCCTGTTCGTATCAGCTTGCTTACTAAATCTATTGCTTACTCTTATCTTATATAGTAAACCATTGCACTTATGAGACGATTTTACGACTCAAATGGTAGCCATCACGCAAGTCTACCATCGACCCACGGAGATACGGGTATCTGTTATAATCCTTTCCGTGCATCTGAGTTCCACACACGCCACATTAACTTTAGATTAAAAGGAAAATAAATCCCTATATATAAAATCAGTGGACATTCGCGCAGGATACTTGTAATGAGTGGGAATGAGACAGGATGTGTTTTCTCTCCCGCTCACACTTTCTAAGCTGGCAGTAATAAAATATAATTAGCAGATAAGTTTCTAACATGCGAAGTTAACGCGAAGCTCGGTACTACGGACACAATATCGCGTTAGTGACAGATTACGCTGGTGTTTCGGAACTCTGAAAATTTTTTGATGTGATATCATCTTCTTCAACAACCCATATACGCCCACTGCTGAGCACGGGTCTCCTCTACCATTGAGAGGGTTTAGGCCATAGTCCACCACGCTGGCATAGTGCGGGTTGGCGGACTACGCACCTCAGAAATTCCTAAGAACTTTTTAGGTGTGCAGGTTTTATCACGATGTTTTCCTTCACCGTTAAAGCAAGTGATAATCAATTTGAATACACACGTAACTTCGAAAAGTTAGAGATGTGTGCCTGGGGTTCGAACCCGCGACCGCCGAGATTCTCGACCGCGCACCTAAACCTCGAGGCAATCACTGCCTATAATATCATCTGTCATCATATAATGTCATCTGATATGATGTGATATCATATCATCATGTCTACTAGGACGGCAATTCCTAATTCTTGAGTCTACACATTTACCATTCATTTCGCCTTATGTTGATAACGAGCTAATCACAATGAAAAAGCCTAAAATCATAGTAATCTCTTAGGTGTGTAGTCTGACATCCTGCACTAGACCAGCGTAGCTAGAGGAGGCTTGTTCTCCGCAGCGGGACGTGTAAAGGCTATAAGGGAAATAATACGCTAACTGATGGTAAAATGTTAGGTAATTTGCTAGGGATTCTTTTATGATGTGAAAAAGTATTTGAGTTACTGCTAATGGAGTTATGTCTTGGATTGGGGCCCAAAACCCTTCCGTATTATGGAGGCCCCGAGCCAACACTAATGCAGACAGAATGATGGGCACATCTTGCCAAGTATTTGGCACTAAATTACATTTTCTTTTTTGTTATTGTTATTTGTCACTGCCTATGTGATTTGTTTATGTATTCTGTTATAGCTTATTCATTTTATAATATCTTCGCTTTTTTATGTGGACTAAAGCTACGTCTATGTTTAATGTATTGTTTCATTCTATATAAGAATTTAAAAAAAATATTTGTTGAATGATTTACGTATCGAATGCAAACGTTATGCATGTAAATGCATGTGTTAGTTGTTAGTGTATAAATATGCACCCACATTTCACCTTGGCTGTAAATAAAATTTATTATTATAAATTATATTATAATTTTTGGAGCATTGTTTGTAACTGCCATACATTTTGTTACAGGTACGTAACCGTGCGAATGTCTAAGAATTGTTTGAGTGGAGTGTAACGTAAGTACAGACAATTATTCCACGACACATGGCCCCTCGCCAGATAAGCCGTATGTCATAAAAATAAATCATAACTGACGTGTTTCCACACACGCCGTGGGCACGTACGTTTGCAAATAGCGAGTCGTATTAACATAATTTTTTCTCTTGGCGCCAAACTTTGTGTCTCGCAACAATGACAGATTGCGTAGGCTTTCGTTTCGCTGTCAAAATTTACTTTGATAGATTGACGTAGCGGGGAAAAAATGGCGTTTTATAACATGTGGGAATTTGTTTTGTACGTCCGTTATCGATTATTGACATAAATTCCACGTTATTTGGTTGTAGAAATCGATTATGCGTGATAGCCGTCGATCATACGATTATCAGTCGTAATGTGTAATTTCGAAAGTGTAGAGGGATAATAGCAAGCATTGTAAAAAAGAAGTACCATTTTCCATCGATATTTTAATATATATAGCTATAGCTAGTATCATATATATCGAATCGATATTACAATCTCTATTATCTTTACATTTTTAAATAGTATCTTCTTCACCTACATCAGCCTGTACCGTTTCATTGTAAATGCATGTTGCAGTTACATTCGAGTCATGGATGTGCGACTGACCGCTTTTGATAAAACACAGAATATAACGTTTTTTCAATTCAAAAATCAACACACGTGCTTATCCAATGTCTGAATCAAACCCATGACCAAAATACGTACAATCGGACTATCAAACACTACATCGTAGGAGGCAGGGATCCAAAATCTTGACTTAAATGGTAATTGAAAAGGGGTTAACGAAATGACGTGATTGGTGTAAATAAATGATATTCTTCACATTCCACTTGCTTTTTTTTCATTTTTCTTAAAACAATACTTTGTTATACTTGAAATGGTTTCATAATGTTAAGTTGATAAATGTAAATTCATCAATAGTTAATCGCTTTATTCGTCAAACACTCCAATCATTTCGCATTCCTATTGAATTATTCTTAGTCAGCCCCTTTGTTCTATATACAAACTTTTTGCTAATCGAACCTCCGTGCCGTCAGCTCTAGCACGCCTCGGCGTTATACGTAGTACCGCCGCCCACGACACACGTCTGCCCGACACCCGATCACGTTATCTGCACAGGGCATCGTGCGATTAAACAACGCCGATATCTGCGGCTACGCTATCCACATCGTAACACTTTGCGTCACTATTGTGCGACGTGTCGATGAACTCCGGCCAGATGACACCGACGTCTAGTCCTGTGGCAATCGCGATAGTTAAATGCGCTTGCATTGATTAAGATAGGTGATAAGTGTGGAGTTTTATTATTATAAGTGATAATAAAGGACAGTTGTGAGGAGGAATTAGGACAAAGCAAATTTACTAAATGCAATTTGGAGTATGATGGATTTATTATAATTGAGACAAGTAACCAATGCGGCAAAAAAATAAGTAGAAGCATTAATTTAAGTCATGATAATCCTTACTAATCAAAATTAACCCATACTTAAGAATCGTAAATTGATTTTTTATGGAGTGTGTCTACGTGAAAAAAAGCATCAATTTCGATACCAAAATTAGTCAGTAGTGGTCGTTGGTCTTATTTCAAACCGAACGAAATAGCCTTTGCAAAAAGAACAACATTGATCATATCTCTTTCACATAACACATTATTGTGGATAGCAGATAAACCACAAGCCTTATTAGGGTAAGCGTCATTAACGATTTGTCCGTAGAGTTAAGACATAATTCACCAAGCTTAATGCTAATGATGCCGTGTTCGCCAAACTTATGGCCTGTGTGTATAGCTCGTGTGGTGCCCCGCTGACTGTTATTAAGTTCGCGATATATTTGTACCAACGTCTTTCCTGCAATTCATCCACACGATCAGAAAGAACGTCCAACAGACTTCAACTTGTTACGCAATTTTTTTTGAAATCATCAAGTAGACTTTTCTTTTGAATTCGAATTGAATTGACATTTTAAAATTATTTTTTTTTTAAGTACTGTCGCTTCGAAACGTGTTATTGCTATGGAGAAAAAACGGCAAGAAACTCCCTCAACAACACGAAATGTATTTTTTTGTTAAATTAAATTCATTCATTCATTGTGATTATATTGTTGACTAATTGTAATGAAGATGACTTGAAAGAGGTTCTTGTCTCACTCAAATTAATATTTTGATTATTAGATACTTTTCTATCCTCAATGAATAGCTAAAACAAAATAAGTGGTTTAAACATTACAATTGGTAAAATCTACAGAAATATCAACATATAACTTTAATCATTTCTCTTCATCTAATTTACTAACATAGAACGAGCAAAGTCTAACACAGCATCAATATAGATGTCCTCAATGACCGTAATCGTAACAGAAACATATTCCAACCATGCTCGACAAATTGCTCACCAAACACTACGATAATGTGTAGCTCGAAAGCCATATACGCGAGTAGAAATGTACACTCGCCAAACGGCTCGGTACAGCCAATACGTACCATTCCTAGTGCACGTAAATAACATGGTTATTGCTATTGAACGACGTTAACTATCCGTTAAATTATTTCCTTATTAATCTGTCTGTGTTTAAGCTTAAACATAGTTTAGGCCGCGCTCGCGCTGAATGGGATATAAACCCTTACTTGGATATTGATGACTTGAAGACTCCACTCATAAGAATCTGGCGTTGAGTCATGTGGATTTTGTTGTATATCATGTTGTTGATTGTAATTATACCAATACAAGTTCATACAGGCCGATAAGGTTTTTTAAATTTAAATTGTAGCTGTCTTCATGGTGAAAATAGGTTGTTAATTCTATTCCTTGCTATTTTTGATGGGCTATGGTGATTGAGTTACGGTAATAGCGGAAAATTTTCATAAATACATTGACCAATAAACATATCTTTCCCTTAGTGTCTGATTATATTGAAGAGAAATTAAGGCTCAATTTTTGAAAGTATTCGAAAATCACATATTATATTAGGAAGTAGCTATATATGGTGAGTGTCATCATTGAGGTCTTTTCTTGGCCTCTGAGTTCCTTTTTAACCGGTATACTAGCGACATGAGATAAAGCGTTCATAAATAGGTACCAATTTGAAATTATGCAGGGGTGATTTATAGTCTGACATTACTAATAGGAACTAGGAACAGGCATATACAAAACGCTATACCTAGATCCCGTAACCTACTTAATTATTCATGTCTCATTAATATAACATACAGCTTGCAGTATATTGATAACAATTATTAATTCACTCGCCATCTAAACACATTTAATGAACGGTAGAGCTCTCACTACACCACGTCATAATGCACGTCAGGAGTAACAGACGGCTCTCGTTACACTGGCTGTTGTAATTATTCTAAGCCCACGCCGCCCACTGTCTTCCCACGTGGCGGTCCTAAACTCGACTCCCGGGCGGTAACAATGCTTTCACCACTCGCGCTATAACGTATTGGTTAATTAATGATCACGCAGATCTAGGTACCGCGTTATGCAATTTGTTTTTATCATCGTTTCTCGTATTATGTAAAAGTGTTCATGTTGTTAAATGGTGATAATTAATTTCTTATAATCTGTTTATTGAAGGGCTACGGTTGAGTAAGCGAAGGTTTGTGAGTAGCCACGGTCGGGACAGGAAATGTCAGTTTCTAGGCATCGAACCATATGTTATTTTGTCGTGGTTTGATTAATTGTAAGAACAATTTTTTATAGGGTTGAGTTGAATTTTGATCACGTAATATTTAGGTAGTACCTGTATTGTAGAACAAATTTAAGTCCTACGAAAATGACACCACATTGGCAGACAGCGATGTCAAATTTTATAGATTTTAAAGTCTTGGGAGCTGTGGTGGAGGCAAATGTGAACCTGTGAATAGCTTAAGTATTTGCTTACTGTCACCTTATCGCATCGCATCTAATCTACTAGAGTTCTCGATTTTCTACACATTTATGTTGAATAATTGGCCTTTAAATCTACTGATTTAAATCTATGTGAATATGTGAGACAACGAAGGGGACGTAGTTCAATAACCAATTTGTCAATACAAACCGTTTCGAAGCTCATAAAATAAAAACAGCATTCAAGAAAATAGGCGGCTTATTAATTGCATATCACAGTAATGCACTAAGAATACAACTCGCCACTTACAATCACAAACAGTAAAGTCACCCGTCGTACAAGTCCATAAATCTAAAAATAGCCTGAAAACTCATATTTACACTGTAGAGATGTGCCATAAAAACCTGTGTTTATACACGGAGTCCCTACCTCGTGATCGTTAATCCAAAGGTCAGGGGGCGAGATGGCAAAGATATGTCATTAAATCCGACAAACATTTCCACGTAACGCCGCCATAAAACCCGACGAGTGAAAGCAATACTCATTACAATTTTATTGACTATGACCGGCCAGAGACTCAGCCAGTCGATGCTACCGACTCCCGCGTAAAATCTAATAAATAATGCGGTAAACGTCAGATTATGATCAAACCATTTTCCAACAGCTTATGAGTAAGCGCTGGTATTAAAGAAGTGAGTTATGTAAGTACATGAGCCCTCGTGGAGCAATGATTATTGACTCGAGTAAGAACACAGAGGACGTGGGTGCGATATTTCCAATAGGAACGGATATATTTGACGGTATTGGAATATCATTTGAAATATAAGTCTGTATTCATAGGTAGGGTATTACTTTTCGTTCCATATTAAGCATGCATTTAAATTAAAGAAAACGAAATTATCAAAGAACTAACGTACTCTTATAATACACATTGCAGGAAAATTCCAAGCGCCGTAAATCGTATTAAGTTTGTGAAGCTCATTGAAGTCTACATTGAATATTGGTGAACGAATTGAGTTTTCTCCGAGTCCGATGGAAAGGAAATAGCGCGGAATTAAAATGTTCGAACAGCATTGGAATTATTTCTTAAGCGTTGGAAATTGGAAAGAAATATTCTTTTCATTTTTCACTCTCCAACTTGCGTTCTGTTTTGCTCGGAATGTTTTTCATTTAGCAACCTATTCACAAGTTCATCCATTAGGTTTTGAATTGCTCTTTTATTTCAGGAAATGAGATGTTTTCGTTTTTTGTTTTACAAAATTCATTTTTGTAAAGTTATGTTATTTAGTTTTTACTTTCTTAGGTTACCTTTGTGAACTAAAATATCTTAGATACTTTTTTACGATACTTTCAGAAAATAACCAACACGTTATCTAACTCACATTTACTTATTTCAGTCAGGGTATAATGAATGCGTCATTTAATAATAAGTACCTAAATGCCGACAAATTTCAATAAATAATTATTATTATTCGCAATTAGTGTATTAACAGAGTAATAAAATAAATGATTAGCCATAAATTGCGAAACGTATTCCGGACGATAGACTTTCTTACGCGTCATATTTGTTAGTATCGGCGTGTATTTAGTCAAGTTTCACCGATATGCGCCCGCGCACTTGCAGTTGCATTAATTAACGCTCAACGGCGGTAGCGCCCACGCGGGTGCCTAGAAAGTGCCCTGATGTAGGGATGAACGGTACAGTGATCGGGATAATCGAACGGTATAACTGAATAATAAAAGCATCATTGATACCCTAGACGAAAGACGGACAACGTTTTTAAGGCATGTAATTTGAACATTGTGTTTATATCCAACCTATCCAGCAAAAAAATGAATTTGTTTCTGCTATTTAGCTCTAATCAGTTTTATCATATTGTAGGAAAATTACCAATTCCCCTTACTGTTTCTCCCCTGCTTAACCCAATCTTGAGTTACACGCTTTCAGGGAAGTCACAAATTGGTATCAATGAATTACTAGGGCGCTAAACGTCTGTAGGTGAAACGTAATATCGGCCAACAGTTTATAGACGTGACGACGAGGCAAAAGCTCCATCGACCTACTTTGTCTAGCACATAATTTGTGCACGTGGACGCACAATTTAAATGGACGACCCTCACATCTTTTGGCCATCATACTCTTTACATGTGGGTTGTTTAGTATTATAGACATTTTATGTTTGGTATTAATGATCACATTAAGTAGCTTTTAAGTCAAGGAGCTGTGTAAGTCGTTATTATGATGATAAAATTTTATACTTAATATAAATTACTACACTCTTGATGGAAGTAATAAAATAGTTGTGATTATATAAAATAAGAGTTTTCCGTCAACCCGCTCTATGCCAGCGTGGTGGACTTAGACCAAATATCCCTCAGTTGTAGGGAAGGGCAAAACCCAGATGATGAATAAAATACCTCAAGTTTTGTATCTCAAACATTGTGTTTGATCTCTTATTGAACCAAAAGACGGACCGAGTACTTCGTAAACCATTATAGGTTAGACTTTTTTCTTATGGCACGTGATCCTTAAAACAATATTACCACCAACAAAGATACCCCAAACGCGTTTGTTAGTCATAGTTTATGGTTATTTAGCAAACAGTTCATGTACGTCGGCAAATTTACGAGACGTCATTATTATGCAAGGAATACATTAGGAAGGAAATAATTATTGCTCGATTATCTTTAACCGCAGCGCTCTCATGGTTTACGATAAGTATGGAGTGATCTTACCACGAATTCTCAAACAAGGCTTTTGCTTGGCACAGTATGCTCGTAATTTAACCACAGATTTTTACGCGTATAGAATACGTTGCATTATCAAGTCAATTTGTGTCCGTGCTTTTTGAACAAATGTTTTAAATGCAGATTGATTTAAAAGTGTTCCATTTAATTATATATTATATAATTTAGCTTTTTAAAACTATCCTCAAATAGAAACATCGTGAGATCTTTGTTATTTTGGCTTTCATAAAGAATAACCTACATGGGGTTATACAAAATCTACATCAATTTCTACTTAATTTTTTTGGCGTCTATTTGCGATTCGTAGCAGTACGAAACCAAGTGCCGGAAAAACAATAAATAATGCATCGCAACCTTCCTCCATCCGGCTCTCGGTGGATAGTTGCCTAACGATATTTTTTTTGGACTTTAATTAACATTAACTGCGGACAGTTGCATGTTTTTTTTTTGTATGTAATTAAATAATTATTCATTAATTATTAATCAAAGAGATAGCTCATATAATATTTTAGAAGGTAGGGAAACAGAAATGTTCTTTGATCGAGTTTATGTAAATTTGGTCTTTTTTATTTGCCTTTTGAACCAGTTGTATTGGGCGCAGTGATCCCCTGACCCATGTGTCACCGTCGGGCTGCAAGCCCTTTATACCGGTACACGTCAACCAATTATAAATTCACCATGAGCGAGTCGCATTCGATTAACATCGATTCCGTAATCGAAACGAAACGTGAGCACGTTGAATTCAGCTAAAAGTAATGTGGGCCAAGCCCCAGACTACTTTCTATTGTAAACATGATTAAGCCATTAAATTGGCTCTAAAACGCATTGTAGTAGCGAACGATTATACCGACTGAACGCCGTACATTTTACCCGCAGTGAATCACCTGTATCGCCGCACTATCGATTGATTTTATCGATAAAAGTGAAAATTGCATCGATAACTGCACAATGTATCGATGTTGCAGACCATTACGCGGCCATAACACTCGGTCAGCGTTTCGCCTTATCGTGTTATACTACAATCAATTGTTTTATGGTACATCTGCAGCACGTTCCGTTGCATTTTGAATGGTTTATTCAAATAATCCCACTGTAACACAAAGTTTACACGTCGAGGTCATAAAACATGTTTGTTTAAACTTAACCCGATTGCGTGTTGCGCATTCAGACTACTGGGTCACGACAAGGCATAAATGGGATTTTTGACGCCATTATGACACAAATAATAAAAAAACGGTAGCGCACAAAGCACACGTTTTGGTAAGTTTATCGAACTGTGAACGTCGTGTGTCAAAAAGTGAATCGTAAACAAAGTACGGTAAGTGGTGGTGAGTGGATCGTGACTTGGTGCTCGTATTAACATATTAACGCAGGACAAACGAGGGCGGTTGGCACCGTCCGCCTCCGAATGGCGCTCATTATCGAGTTTATCGACAGTATCTCGCCGATGCTCGACCCTCCCTACGATTCGCGTTTGATTTTACAGCTTAATTTTATTGTCATTGTCCGTACTTTGTACGTGTTCGGTTGTGGCGCGCTTTGATGTATGTAAATGTGAGTTTTGGTCTCTTAATTCGGTTCATTTGAATACATTTATTATTAGTACGTTACGCTTTCTAACGTTCATATTTTTGTAGAGATTTGAATTGTATGGTACGGTTTAGTAAGTTGAGTAATGTTATTGATAGATCAACAATGGTAATATTATCTCTAGGAATCGAATGGGTGGGTGGAATTAATGCTCAGTGATATTTTAATATATTAAGTATGATATTATGTATATATTTTAATATTTTATTTGTTTAAGATAAATACTCAAATTTTGGGGGTTTTGATGATGATGCAGCACAGATTCAAATATTAGTTCATACAACATTTTAAATTTGAAAGACCATTGATCAGCTATTGTTAAATATTATACAACAACTCTAGATCTGCGAGTGATAGACTCTTCTAAACGTAATCTATCAAACGATGCCATCTGTAATTCAAGTGTTAAACGCGTGTAACAATATAATGACGAACACACGTACAAGTTTCTCACGAACTCCTTTTTGTCGTAATAATTCTTTGTAATACCAGTGACATTTGACCCGCAGCCATTTCACTCGCACTAAAAGGTGTTACAAATTCACGACATCTTTCGAAATGCTTCTTTTGCATTCGCTTCAAACCGTTCTGACATTTTGTACTAATGTGTATTATGTAATGAATCGATCTGAAACAAACTAACTTGAGGATATGCATAATAATATTGACACCCGTGGCTCATTGCGGTAGCGTGTTTAAACGGACGTCGAAATAATTGTATCGAAGATTGAAGAAATGCTGTTTTGAAATTATCAATATCTCAAAGAAGTCAAGAAACATTTCGTTTTTTTGTCAATGCGTGGAATTTTAGGGCTTTTCTTTGAATTTAAATAAAATTGTCTAAGCTTTTGCTTGAGTCCTAGGACTCATTTCTTCTAACGGCTGCAAGTTTCTTAAAACGTTTCACACATACATAAATACATAACCTCACTATATTTCCTGATGGGGTAGGCAGAGGTGTATTTCTACACCCACATTTCACCAGTATGTATTCAGTCCCACGAAATAGTGGGCGAGCCTATTGCCGTTTTTCGGGCACATTTCCAGACTCCGTGCTGTTACTGATAATTTCTTAATGGAAAAACCCAATAACACTTTGTCCGACCCGGGAATCGAAACCAGGACCGCTAGATCGCACGGCACATAATTGTACCGCAAGACCACGAGGCAGTTTACGTTTCAATCATATGGTATTTACGGCTATAATGCTTGATCTCATAAGCTAGTTATATTTGTTATCTGTAAGTTTAGATTAAAAAACAGAAGGCGAGATAAAAACGGCAATTTCATTAGCCACACGCTGCGCCGATAAAACTAGGATACATTCTCAAAGTATATATTATCATACGTTATCATTTATTATCTTTCATTATTCTAAAGCCACTATATACTGATATTACAGAAGCTAATTTTACGATTTTCAATTGTCGACCATCGCCTAATGCCTTTAACTTAGGATCAGAATGCGATTGTGTTGGCATCTCTTTCAGGTGAGGGCTGTCAGCTCGACGAATTCCAATCAATATTTTTACTTATTTATGTCTTTTTAACTGGTCTATAAAGTAATGAGTTTTTAACACGAGTGCACCAATGATCCTTATATTTTTTTTGGATCATCCAATCTTTAATTCTACTACATAGGTATATATTTGGGGAGAGGGGAAGGAGTCGGTTCCATCTTAGAGACTATCATGATCACTTATATCTGAACTGAAGTCCTACACGGACTCCATTATGTCTGTTACGTTTTTATAGGACCGAAAAGTTTCTCTAGTAATAGTATTCTGATACTATAAATGCATAACTTTTTATGTTGAATTTATTTCTATATGTTAATTGCTGACAGATTTATCGTCGCTGATTAGTAACTTAATATAGGAAAACTTTCAGTAGACTTTTCCGTATAATAAGTAATGATTTAACATAAATGGATATTATGATAACAAAATACAATAGACTTGCTAGGTATATGTCTAATGTTCAGTGAGTGAAAGTCACTAGTTATAAAAATCGTAAATCCATTGCCAATTTTGTGATACATTGTAAAAACTAAAAAGGTTGGGATATTTTTGTATTCACTAACCAATATTTAACCCCTTAATCCTAACACTCCTGTGGTGTACGATTTTTTCACTCTCTATCAACCCTGCTCCCAACATGGCGTCTTAGCTGTTAGCCGTCAATTTATAGGCTTTTGGCGGACTCGCCCACGCTACGGCTGATGGCCGTGTAATGTGTGCCCGATTGGATTGCAACAGGGATTACACTGTTGGACGACAGGGATGCTAGGGAACAGCTTATAGTGGTTACCAGAGGTTATTTCATAATATATGACGGTTTCAGAAAAATGTCGAGAAGAAGTCTCAGTTACGTTAGCGAAGTGTGAGAGTATTGTTTTGGTACGATCGAGTTTCTTCAACGACTAACAGAGTAAAGTCCCAGTTTTTTTAATTAAAACATGTCATTGTCGATACATTTCAACTGTCTATCTATCACGGATTATGAAATACAGCATGGTGGCAGATTTTGAGTCAAGTTTTGGTAATAGGGTCTCGTTTGGCCCATTGTGTACGGAATCCTAAGAATGACTCAGAACCTTAAAGAACGCAGGATTACTACTATATTTTACATGATAGTTGTAAAAACCGTATACTCCTAGCCTTAATAAATTTTATTTTACTACTACTACTATACAGTTATATACCAATAAAAGAGCGGATTAACAAGGCGAAATAGTGAGCATCAACTGGTAGCCAATGAAAAAACCATCCAATTTGATTTTACCGTGTAGTGACTCGTTAGCGCGATTATGTAATGGCATATAATTCCGATCGGCATGCGAATGCTCAGCCCTGCGCGGTCTCAACCCGCCCGTGTATCGAATGTCCTGTTTATGTACCCCGATGTAATTTACTTATGTTTAATATGCAGGAAATGCCTCGGATACTCGCCTAGTACCAGCGCTCAGCGGAATGGATGTTTAATTTGAACTTATTTTTCCGTTATGCGAGTCATAACTGTAAATAAATTGTTATGGACTATTTGGTTGTAGAATTTGTTATAGATGTCTATGTAAGGGTGTTTGATTTTATTTATTGGTACTATGAATTAATAAGTGTTGTGGCGTGGAAGATGTGGCGGTCGTGTAAATGTGAATCGTTTGTCCAATGTGTATAGTCGGGTCGTCGATTAATAGTTCTTAACACGATCACAAGATAGTTTATTAAACACCACACACCACCACAAGAGATTCAAGGATTGCAAGCGAATAAATTAGTACTAATTCAGCGAAGGAAATAAACGTCAATCGTCAGCTAGCGAGGCTGAATGCTTTTTGCATAGATCTTTCAGACCACAGGTGTTTGATGGATGCAGTTTGTTTCAGTTACAACCAGTATTTTTTTCTAGAAATCCAGTTATTAGTAACAGAGATTGGTCTTTATCGCAGTATTTTAATATTAATTATCCGATTTATCCTAAAATTGGCATATCATTAAAAATACTCACAAAATTTGTAAATCATCCATATTAATGTAGTCACCGAAGTAACCGTCCCAATAATTGAGCGTGCATTTAAGAGTTATTAGCGCTTGGTTCGGTAGTAAAGTTTTCGTGTTAATATTATTAAGGAACAAGTTCACAATCGGCCCGCGTAACCTTTGTGCCGGTTGAAATTTATAATACACGCAGCGGCGAAATGTTAAACTGCTCGTTAGTAAGGCCCAAAGTGTTTATATGTACATTGTACGTACCTCTTTAGTCTGCTATCATAAATAATCTTGTTAGATAACACTGGCTGATGTAAATTATTGTTGCCGAAATTTAACCCTTTGCACTCCAACCTAGTAATGCATAGAGACTACCATCAACAATAGAATAGGCATCAAAAATAGATCACTTTTTACTAACGTATCCTAAACACTATAAGATAAGCACATAATATTTTGCTTACCTGTTACCTGTTAAGGGCGCCGAGGCAGCAAAACAACCATGTCGCCGCTACGGCGACAGCGGATTTACTGTTAGTTTTTTAATGTCGCAAATACGGCGACAACGGAGTGCAAAGGGTTAAAAATCGAGAGTCATTTTCTTCTGTTTTTTTTTTTTTTATAAGGCAAAGTATGGAGTTGGAGTTATGTGTTAAAACATGTTCTTAATGATGTAAGGAACGTCATGTGCCAGAAAGCGAGTGAGATACAAGGGTGCAAATTCTTACAGCGGATGGTTTTCGGGTCACTTAAATAATAAGCGGTCGAACAGCAGCTCTTACGACAGTTTGTTAAATGTAAATGCATTAATGCCATCGAAAAGAAAGAATATCATGATCATTCCATGTAATAAATTTCGGTTCATCGTATTTTTTTGCATCTATTTGAAAAGGCACCAAAATGCTCGTTTCTCGACGATTAACTGTGAAAAGTAGGTATACAAAGTTATCACACGGTATGAGTAACTTAACCATAATATGAGTTCCAGCGCTGTACATCCAAGCCCGTGGCGCTGTTTTGACACGATTAAGCAACAAGCATTCAAATAAACTTTCGCGTTTACGATATTTGTGATATTATGCAACTCGGCTCTTAAATCACTTCACGCCATTATAAATCCAGTGTAATTCGTAACAGGTTGATAGTTCTCGAATCCCACCTTTATGAATGCGAAAGTTTCTGTGTTTATTGCTCGAACATGACATAATTGCTATTCGTCTTTATACATTCCAAGGATTTCAAATTGAATAAAAATATAATTGAATATATTAAATGAATAATTTATAAATTGCATATATGCGAGACAGTATATATCATGGTATCATTATCATCATCACTATGTTCATCGGGTTTGAATTTTAATCATGAGGTCTGCGTGATACCTGACTTCAAGGATTTCACTGTAATTTCTCTATTAAAGGAAAGAAAAATATATAGGATAATTAAATACTTTCGCAACACACAAATACACTGCCGGCCAAAAGTTTGAGACCACTTGTAAAAATCTTCAAATTGATTGAAATATCTAAAAAATACTTGTGATAAAAAAGCAATTTTAACACGTGCTCATTCTATTGTTGCCAGATAGTGTCATAAAAGTCATTCTATTGCTTATTTTTGAGTCGTCGTTTTACAAAGGCATATTGTTTCAACATATCAATGAGTGCCGCGCAAGGACCAGATGGTAGAGTTATTGTAACTTATAATTGTACTTATTGGTTTGGTTGGTGGTTATTTTGTTTTGCGTTAACCATTATTCCAAAATATCTTAATATGTTTAAACATGTTTTTTACTTGACTTTTCTTGAAGTTATCGTTTTCTATTTAATTTAGTCTCAACTTACAGTTTGTAGTGTAAAGACGTGTTAAGAATGGGAAAAGTACCCGAAATCAGTAGTGAAATTCGTTTTGCCATTGTTGTTTTGCATAACGAAGGCAAATCTGAACGTGCGATAGCATCACAACTAAAACTGTCGAAGACTTGTGTTCATAATGCAATAATTCGATACAAGGAGACTAACAGTAATCAAGATCGTCCACGTTCGGGAAGGCCGCGAGCTACCACTTCTAGCGAGGATCATTTTATCGTTGTCACGAGCAAGCGAAATAGACGGCTGACGGCACCAGAAATCCGTGCTGAACTGAACAAATCCCGATCTAAACCTGTGTCATTAACTACAGTGAAAAGAAGATTAAGAGATGCTAATTTATTTGGTCGCGTTGCCGCTCGAAAACTCCTGTTAAGACCACAAAACAAAAAGAAACGGATGCAGTGGGCCCTTGACCAGCAAGATTGGACTGAAGAAGATTTCAGAAAAGTTGTTTGGACTGATGAATCCAAGTTTGAACTATTTGGTACAAAAAGTAGAGTTTTTGTGCGACGCAGAGCTGATGAAAACATGGTGCCAGACTGTGTAGTGCCAACAATGAAGCATGGTGGTGGTTCTATTATGGTTTGGGGATGTTTCTCGGGCCATGGAACTGGAGATTTGGTGCGAATCCAAGATACTATGAAAAAAGAGCAGTATAAATTAATTCTAGAAAAAAATGCTGTTCCGTCAGGGTTAAGGCTTATTGGAAATGGCTTTATTTTCCAACAAGATAATGATCCCAAACATAGCTCAAAGTTATGTAGGGGATATTAAGAACAAAAAGAGACAGAAGGGGTATTAAAAAATATGAACTGGCCGCCTCAAAGTCCAGATCTCAACCCCATAGAGCTTTTATGGGAAGAGCTGGACAGAAAGGTGCGTGACGGGTGTCCGTCCTCTCAAAAAGACCTTTGGCGGATACTTAAAGACAGTTGGAAGAATATTTCAACAGAAACAATCAATTAATTAATTGCTCGTATGCCGAGACTTGTAAAAAAAGTCATAAAATGTAAAGGTGGATTTTTTGATGAAAAATCAGTTTAAATAATAAACGCCATTTTTAACATTACAATCAAAATTTTAGCGTAACTGTATTTAAATTACTACTTAATTAGTATATTAAACCATTTGATTTCTTATATTCGTATTCTTATATCGTTTTATTCAATTTTCCCCGCATTTTCCTACTTTGATTAAGGTGGTCTCAAACTTTTGGCCGGCAGTGTATACTTCAGTCTATAGGCTTGATAAGATAGTAAAAGATAGCTAAAAATATTTTAAGAATCATGGGAGGGTCGTACTATTGTAACACATATCTGTTAGTTATTGAATGTGGTTAAAAAAAAAATTCCATTTGACTCTCCTAATAGGATTTTTTTTCACTAAAGTACCTACTACTACAAAATTGTTTGTTCGGCTTGGCTGCTTACAATATAAAGCCTTTATGGTAATTACGTAAATATAACTCGTGAAAAAACGTTTTACCGCTTTTATAATAAAACTTGGGAAAAAGTAGTTATTATAATACGAAGTTTCTCTAGAGTAATTTTACGGATGGTGGACTCTCAACAGCGTACCGAGATTAATTCATGAAAACGGTTTATTATTAAAATTAGCTTTAAATCCATTCCAATTGAAATTAAGTGAAAATGAATGTATATCTATGCACTAAATAATTTAAATAGCATTTAGATATTGCATCATCGTATTTTAAATAACTTTACCATTAACTTTAGCTAATGCAATTATAAAGATCAATTCCGGTGCCATATGATCTATTACTACACTGTACTTGATGAGAAAATATGAATTGGAATCATACTTACAAATCATTTGAGAGATATTATTTAGTTAAACACGCATCAGGATTACAGATATTAATCCACGTAATAATAAAATCTAATGCTGTGCCAAGCGTTTCTGTTAATAGAAATACTTCCATGAAGCGCGAAGTGCCACAAGACAGTTTCACATATATAATCGTCGGCAGATAACAATCGATTACAGGCGTCGTCACGCCTGATCACAACGTGTTCAAGCGATCGGTGTCAGTGAGCTAATGCGCTGTTTGCCGTACTAAAGCGTTTATCGGCAAATGTACCGCGAACGCACGTTGAGTCAGTCTCGCTAGTTGTCAAATCGCACCACCACTTCACAACGCCACAAATCCTATTTGAAAATTGTGACGGTAGACTGGCCACCGATCTGATTTCATTCGTTCGTGAACCCGCATTAGGTGACTGCGGACTTAGCTTAAGCTTATGCTTCTGTGACGATTTTCACATGTTCAAAGCATGATGTCATATGTTGTTGTAAATTCGGGTTCGTTTAAAATTATAACTTTTAAACATTGTGTTTAATATGAATTCCAAAAATGCTCGGACTTTATAATAGACTTAGAAATAATACTATAAGTAAGTAAATAAAACAACTTTCGTTGTGCAGTTGATTAGACAGTTTCTTATGAAACGAATAGTCGTAGGGTCAAAAGTTACACTAAAAAGTATATAAATTAAAAGCTATTACTTACGATTAAAAGCCAATCCCTTTCAAACATTGTAAAAGTGACGTTTTCCTGATTGCCTTAACGTCAAGATGGTAATAACCATGACTGGAAACCGGACTTACTTGCAAATGTCTACCAAGCAATTCACATATCGAACCTACACCTGTCCATTACAGTAGCCAGCTTGCATGTTACAATCTGCGAGGGTTTGTGTGGTGTATATAGGCCAATTATGTCCGATGAACGTAAGCGCATGCGGCGAGCAACAATGTAAGCACGCACCAAGGCTCTCGATTCCTCGTTGCAGATAAAGTTCCTTAAATTTATGTAAATTTGTATTAATCGATAGGTAAATGCGGAATTAATGTTGTTGTTAGCGCCTTCTGAGATATAGTGTTTGCTGTTTTAGTTAACGTTAGGGCTGTCCATGTTTATGACGAAGTTACGATTTTCCCTCAAATCAATGTCTTTAGCTGTTTCTCACTGCAATATACGAGCTTTTACTTTTACCTAGTAATAATGTGTTTTACACTTGATGAGTTTCTTCACACAACTCCACAGACGCTGGATTTATAATGCAGTTTCGATACCGAGCAAATACTGTTATTACTGAAAAGCTGTGTATAATTTTCAGATAATTACAAAACGCTCATACCAAAACGTGGTAATCGCTGAGCGCGGTCGTTATTCTACTCCGTTCGGCTCTCTCGCTTTTTGTTCGCCCCTATCGACTATAGGCAATTTAACGTTTTCACCGGCGCTGGTGGTTTTTGCGTCCATACACTATGATAGGTCTCGTATAATCGGCTTAATAGTTGCATTGAAATTCGCCGCTGCGTGATCTCACATAATGTTAGGGATGGCAACCACGAATCGGTACAAGATTAATGTTCTATAAGGATCGCAATGAATTTGCGATAGATTTTTTAGATATAAATCGTACATGCAAATAAATTAACGTCATTTTAACTTAATACTAAAAGTCCCAACAATTTTTACATCGATAATGCACCTAAACTCACAAAAAAAGTCTTAGTGTTTTTGGATATTACCTGTTAAGTTTAGATAATATTTACTTATTATTTAAGTGTTACTTAAATAAATAGCCTTAATACTTGATAGAAATGTAGTTCCCTTCTCACTTACATGACGATTATCTTAAGTGTCTTCATGAGAAATGATTAATTTTAATCATCTGTCACGTGCATTATCTCTTTGTGATATAAAAATCAGTTCGTATTTTAATCAACCCTCGAAAATCTTTGACAACCGTATTGAATTCCCATAAATATAATGGCGTTTAATTTGCAGCCCTGTTCCATCGGTCGCTCCACACACTTTCACTCCTTTTGTTCGAGTCTTTAAATGTCACTTTTTGCTGCTGAAATATCATGTCAGACAATCGAGCTATCTGTCTGTAGATAATGCCGCTTTCTTATCGTGCTGATGCGGTTTGTACCACTTATCTCGGGTCACCGCATTATTTCGCTTATGACTTCACATTTTAATGGATCAAACGTAATAAGTATGCGGATATTGAAGCTGAAGAATGGCTTAGCTTCGTGGAGGAATTTTTTTGAGCGTTGGAGATCGTAGATGTTATGATTACTGGGATTTGTATGTGAGTCACATTCAAGAGTCTTGGGTAGCAGAAATCTTCTCAGTCTTTTCTTTTAGTCTTTGTTAATTTCCCTACGCTTTTAAAAATTTGATGCCTAAAGTAAATATCAATATCTAAGTTCAAAGGAACCTCAAATCCGATTAGCATAATTAGCCAGCCTGGTTTAATGCTAAGTAATTATCCATATAGCTAAATCGAGACTGACATTATAAAATTATCTCATTAATGCAGCAATCACGTCTTCACAACACATTTGCCGCGACAGCCAAACAAATTGAACCATCTCCTGATTGGATTTAAATCGGCTAGGACATAACAAATGTATGCTAATTCTCGCCGCGCCCACACCGCATCGCCAAATCACCGCTTATATTATTAATGGTGCATTCAAATGTAAGTGAATTGTATTAATTGCATTAATTACGCCAATGGATAAACGCGCCACTGCGCCCGAGGTATACCGGTTCGGTGTGGAACATTGGAAACTCTGGCGAGATTGGATGTTGACCTCAACACCAGATCGATAAGTAACACACGCCTTTTCTACCTATTATATTTAATTGTGATTTATTTATCCTTTATTTACTTTAGTGTTCCATAAATTAGCATCACTTTAAAGAATTATAGAACACCACAGTAGGACTAACCAGAATTCGAAATTTAGTCCAATCCTGATCGTCCTGCCGTTTGCCATGTGATTTTTTTACCAGGCAAAATAAATTTAACATTTGTATAAGAGTATGCGCCCGCCTCAGTGTTTCGAGTTTTGTCATTTAAATTTCTAAATACATAAATCCAGCGGAGGTTTTTGCTGGCTGCTCTTTTTTCGGAAGAGTTTTTGTTTCGAATTGCTACGAGTCCTTTCTCTTTTTAATCACCATTTCTAGTTTCTTTGATTTATATTTAATCGATATTTGGCCGCGATTCCGCGCGATGAGATTCGAACAGAAACGTCCGTTCTGATATTAGAAAGAAAAAACTCCATTGAACGTATTCCGTCTAAATTTAAAATATAAAATTTTCATAGAATTCAATTATTTTGAAAATCTTTAATTAGTATTTAAATTATGTGTGTATTTACAATTAATCATCACACACTTTAACACATGACACATCTAAATGTTCTTAGGTATTTCTTAGGTGTGTTGTTCGCTAATCTGCACTAGGTCAGTCCACCACGGACTATGGCTTAAACTCTTCAAGTTGTAGAGGAGGCCCGTGCCTAGCAGTGTGACACATAAGGGCTGACGACGAAAATTTATTTATTTTATTTATTTATTTAAAACTTTATTGTACACATATAACTTAAGCTTAAGAACAAACAAAAAAGAAAGTACAAAGGGCGGCCTTATCGCGCAAGGCGATCTCTTCCAGGCAACCGAGGAAGGAGAAAAAATAAGAGGAAGGAGGAAAATTATGAGTCTTTTTTCCTAAAATGAGTTTTTCAGTCTTTGATTCTTTATGTAACATCAAATACACGTAAACATAAAATTAATTTAAAAGAATAAAGTATCACATTAATTTTGGTTTAAAAAATAGAATAAAGCGATGCAAACATCTCAGACATGCATTTGGAATTTTTATTTTATTTGTCTTTAAATCGGCCAATAAAGTTGATTACGCCATATTAGTCGGATGTTTGGTGTATCATAAATCGCTTTGATTTGACAGCAGTCAATTTGTATCCAGACGATGTGTTTTTGTGTCGACTACTAATTGATACAGTAGTCTTCGTATAAATTAATAGAAAACAGTTTATTGACTGATTTGGTTTGTTCTCATCTGTGTTCGACTTTCAAATTCGATTTTAGATTGAATGGAAACATTGAATAATATTCAGTTTTAGTGAATTTTATTTTGAAATTAATTCTTTTAAATAATTAATTGTTTTGAAGCAAAAATATTTCCATAAAAATTGATGAATGTATGATATGGAAGAAATTTTAGTTTCAATTAAATTTTCTTTGCATGAATAACATTTATTTTTGTTAATTCTTTATTGAAAATAAAATATTTAGATTCTTGTTGGCTTTATTAATACATTGGATACACAGAAATCAACTTGGTATTCCATACATAAGAGTTTTCCATGACAAAAGCATAAAAAAGACAAAAGTTATAACTTCGTGTGTCATGTAGTATCTACTCCGTGTAGATATTTATTACATGGATTATTAGTTTATATAATAAGAGTTGAGTTGTATTTTTAGTTTAGATTTTTATATTTACATCACTAGATCTCGTTATTAAAGGAGATGATTAATTTTACATACCTTCACCAAAATATTATAATGTAAAAAGTTAAGTACGTTTAACATTAATTTTAAGAGCGGCAAAAAACGGGAAGAAGCTCTTATCTGGCACGTGACAATAAATAAAAGGCGTGGGACGAGATTTACGGCCAATAAATAAATAAGAGATGTATCGATAGTCCTAAATAAAAGTTATCACGACTTCACTCGACCCGGCCCTTCCTACTATGACGCATGCGTTGCGGAAAGGTTAAAAGGAAGACTCACTGTCTGTAGGAACGCTGTATAACATACTATTTACTACATATTTTTAAAAGACATTAATAAAGTAACATACACACAGATGTACTTACATATCCTTTATTCCCCGAAGTTGTATTTCTGCACCCACATTTTGCCAGGCATATGTGTAATATACTCACAAAACAGGGCGCGAGCCCTTAGCATTTTGACCCGGGTACTCTGGATCGCACGATACTTGAGTCGCGAGGCTATGAGGCACGTATATATTATATAAATCAATCTTATTACAAAAAAACTTGTTATATGTTATCCATTGAAACATCAGAATTACATTGACAGCCCCGTGGCGCAGTTGGCTAGACACCAGCTTGCGAAACGAGCGGCTGCGGGTTCGATCCCCGCACCGAGACAAATGTTTGTGTAATCCACAAATATTTGTTTCGGGTTTGGGTGTTTGTGAGACCGAAAAGTCTCTCGTAGTGTCTGATACCCACGACACAAGACTCGTATCTTAGTGTGGGCTCAGGACTATGTGTGTGACTGTTCGGTGTATTTATTTATTTATTTATTAAAATATTAAAAGAATCAATCCATAACAATTTAAATTTGGAAGCTGCCATTAAGGCAAAGTGAAATCATTTTTTTAAGTTAGTCAATGAAATTGATTACTCATAATTATGTCCATATTTAAAGAATTAAAGGAGTGGAATAATTTATTGTCATTAATTCGTTATTGAGTTTTCATGAATTTTTTGTTGTGTATTCAATATTTCAACATTTATGATATGGACGCGCTTATATGGAGTTAAAAACAATATCAATTACAATTCCTCAGCACATTGTATACAAATATTCTGTATGGATTAAAAACAAAGGAATAAAAAACATTCGATTTTTCACTCAAATTATTATAACCTTTGTGTCTTACACATTAATTCTTTCATAAACAAAAGAAATTAATCGATTTTCAATAACAAAAAAATGCTTCATTAAAAAATTGCTGGTCAGGTACAAAACAATTGTTCCGATTTCAACTATAACCTATAACCTCAAGCCTGTATTCCCCGAAGGCTGCATTACTGCGCTCACATTTAGCAAGGTATATGCGATGTCATTCCCAGGTAATAGGGGGAGAGTCTATTGCCATTTCCAGACTCCGTGCTGCTACTGAGAATTTCCCAAAGGGAAAACCAAATAACACTGCGCCCGACCCGGGATTTGAACCCAGGGCCTTGAGATCGCACGGCACACATTTGCCGCGAGACCACGAGGCAGTCATAACTCATTACAATTATTTCATATCTTGGCTGTAGGTAGAAAGCCTTAGTCAATCACCTTTCACCCGGAAAATGAGCGACATACGAATCATAAGGCGCGACGATAAATCAGTTGTTATTATCGGGAAGCATCGACGTTCGTCCGTCGTGCCGTCCGCAGCGATCCCATAACGATCGGGTGTATGAGAGGCAGTGGCGGCTGTACCTTAAGTGCACTCGTGCGCTGAACCACCAATTCAAAAGATTTGAAAATTACAAAATATTACTTCATCTTTATTTTTAAATTACCATTTTAATATTTATTTTTTAAACATACAAAAACGTATAAAAAATTAAATTTTCAATTATGTTAAAAAAGTTTGAACGCTTTACTAAACTAATAAGACTTATTTTCCTGTAAAGACAAATTCTCGTGCGCTTCGGCGAGCGCACGAGGACTGCTAATACATTTTGTATGAGATACGAATGAATACGCCTGACGCGTGAAACAAAAGATAGTTCATAGAAATGTACCGAGTAATGAGTCGGTTCTCGAGCGCCGCACGTGCGAACCGAAGATTACCGAGAGCACCCGAATTGGGCCGGCCGGCATGCGCGCGAGGCGACCGACGGCAGCCATTATTGACATCTCGTTATCGGTATAGTTTCACTGCACGCGTTAATTATTGTTTATAACTATTTCTGTAATTGTTTTTAGTTTTTGTTTCGATTCTATAATAGAATTTTTATTCTGTACTGTGTGTGGTATTAGTGAAAATGAGTATAAACATTGATTATATTAATTTTATGTCAATTGTTGTTTTGTTGCATTTTCTAATTTTAATATTTTAGTAAAGTGCACCACCAGTTCGATAACCCACCAGCCGCCACTGATGAGAGGCCACAATTAATATCTCGGCTCGTTCTTTTTTCAATTTATCACTATATTGGCGTATGCAATACAGAAGGGTAGTTTGACGAACATGAAAATAAGTCTTATATTGGCAGCTTCTTCTTCTTCTTCTTCATCAACCCATATACGCTCACTGCTGAGCACGGGTCTCCTCTGTCATTGAGAGGGTTTAGGCCATAGTCCACCACGCTGGCCTAGTGCGGGTTGGCGGACTACACACCTAAGAAATTCCTAAGAACTTTTAGGTGTGCAGGTTTCATCACGATGTTTTCCTTCACCGTTAAAGCAAGTGATAATTCAATTTGAATACACACATAACTTCGAAAAGTCAGAGGTGTGTGCCTGGGGTTCGAACCCACGACCGCCGAGATTCTCGACCGCGCGCCTAAACCTCGAGGCCATCACTGCTTAATGCTAAATGCATCACTGCTTGGCAGCTTCATTTAATTAAATATATTACCGTCACCTTTTTACATACAGCAATGTACATTCAAAATGGAAGTGCGCTAGAATCTAGGATTAGAGGGGTAGAAATATGACTTATAAATTTTCAGGGCGCAAATTTAGGAAGTCTGTAACATTTATCATGCTCTCACAAGAGCTTCCTTCGAGCTGAAAACAAATTCATATTTATGAGGGCAAATGTAAAAGAAGCACAAACAAAATTATTTAAGAATTAAGTTCATATTACATATATTGATATCTTTTTCTTTCGTCACGCTCCGCCAATAAGTTGCATGATGTAAGCATCAGTGTGTACGATCCGATAATTAAATGCATAGCGATCGCGATGGGATCGATAGTAACCACAGTATTGTGTTTTATACTTTCGAATTTCGACCTCGTCGCGAGGTCGACACCAGGAAGCCTCTTTCATACAAGTGATAGGTTAGGAGTGCTCTAAACAAATAAAAACATCCCTAACCGTTTTAGTCTAACAGATATAACGTATTTTTAAATCATAAGGAATATTTATTTGTGTACCACGCAAATGTAGCGGTTTCCGGGACAAAGTTCTCTAAATGCCGACTAAAACAATCTGTCATAATAGTGTCCACTGACGACAGTTGAACGTAATAGGTATTCGGCACTCAACTTACTTTAGCATTGTACTGCACTTACCAAGTGCCGCTGTAGTGCCTCAGGCCCGCTGAAATTCCGCATTTGTTGTTAAAATCAACAAAATAAAAATGCAAAATATGGGATCTTTCCGATCATACTAACATAAAATTCAATGTAAAAGAGTGTCGGTTTTAATGTAAATAAATGAAATGGATTCAACTTTTATATGGTTTGTTGAGCTGGAAAATTTTGCCGCTCGAATGCGTGCGTTCCCGATTTTGGTAACGTATCAATTAATCATAATGCCCCACAAAAATGCTGTAAAGCTTTTTATTTCTCCGCCTATTTGGTACAAGTTTGAAGTTCGTCTGAACTGTTTGTCATGAACGCATCTTTATGGTCGTCGCACAACGTATCGTACATAAATAATAAGAAATATCATCATGCGACAATATCATCAAACACAAGCCTAATACTTTATATAAAAAAAGAAAAAAATAAATCTAAATAGTTCGAAAAGTTGTATGTGGTTGTATCCACAACGTTATTGACGTTTTAATGATTTTTTTATAGACAAAACGTTTGGTGCTTTAATTTGGTTACGGAATGGAAATATGTGGCTAAATTTATCGCCATCTAGTAGCAAGTGTTTGAACTACTTGTAAAAGCTGAGTCATCCACCGGGTGTATCAATTTGAAATATTCGCGTCACGCGTATCTTACATAAATGTTTGAAAGGCAAAAAACGGCTCATTACACGGCGAGGCGAAGTTTTTGCCACGCACAACTCTGGTAATGTATTACGTGATTCCATTTTCCGTTTGTTGTCTAAACGGCATGTTTTACGCACGTTAATGCCGAATTGTCTTGTTGCAACGTATAATAGATTTCGCTTATTTATTTCATGGTACAAAAGAAAATTATTAACATTGTAGCGACGGAAAAGTATTGCTAAAATTTTGCAGATTTACAGGACGACTAAACAGATCGATTAAGTAGTTTTATACTTATGTTCAAGTACTATAGACTAATCGCCTATCATCCGCGTTAACAAAAATTGCCCAGTCCAAGTCAGTCATCGATCTTGCCTTTGACATGTCCTTATACTAGTTCTCGTTCGAGATTCCGTGCATTGTGGTGTGCTGTGAGTTTGCGTGCTAGTGAAATGGGTTATTGCCGAGTTATTCATTATAGTCCCATTAATGACCTCAGGCCTATATCGAACGCGTTAAACAATAAACTCATTGTCTGCGTCCGACTTCGTGTGAATCTCAAAATGTATACGTAGTAATAGGACAAAAAGTAATACCGCAGATTATAATTATAAATAATAAATAAATACACCCAACAGTCACATACATAGCTCTGACCCGAAACTAGGTTCCAAGACCTGTGTCGTGGGTATCAGGCACTATGAGAGACTTTTTCTGTCTCACAAACACCCAGACCCGAAACAAATATTTGTGGTTCACACAAACATTCGTCACGGTGCGGGGATCGAACCCGCGGCCTCTCGTTTCGCAAGCTGTTGTCTAGCCAACTACGCCACGGGGCTGGGCACGGGTGGTGCGGGGCACGGGGGCTGTCGGGGGGTGTAATTATGCATTATTTATTCATAATGCATAATTACAGGTTCAACATACTTATTGGGGAAATCTGTGATAAACGTTTTCCTATGTACATTAGGGTGTCCCAGCTTAGTAGGGCGATTTTTTTTTTCTCGAAATTAGATACGCATACCCTCTATATTTTTTCTAATTGACCCTAATAACTCAAATACGAAATATTATCGAAATTGGATAGCGGTAACCCGTGCCGACTTGATGGCAAAGTTTTAAGAAAAAAATTGTATGGTAATTGTAGAGCACATATAAAAACTTAATTTTTATTTTCAAAATTATATCCTATTTCACCGGTATTATATGTTTATTATTTAAACAGGAATATTTGTGATATTTTAATCTTAAAGTTTTCTTTTTACTGTTAGGATAAATCACAGGAAAAATTGCTTTAGTTTCCCTTTAAAGGTGACTTTTTCACGAAAATTTTGTATCAGTATAACTGCAATTTGCAGTATCACTAGCGACTTTTAGTGTCATTATTTATTTCTTAACTGCTTGAAAAGAAGTATAACTAGTCTGTGAAGTAAGCAACTCATTGAGAAAAGTGTCAAAATTTTTAAAACGATTGAAGAAGAGCAAGACTAGTTTTTGATCGAAATAAAGTCGTTTATGTCTGTCTAAAAAAGTAAATCACGCAGATATCTTTCTAGGGGATATGAATTGATGGATCCTCTTTAGTTAAGCTTTAAAATATTATCATTTTTGGTTCCTGGTCTCCATCATAGTGATATAGAGACAAGACAGCTACTTCATGAACCAAAGACCAAAAATGCTGAAAAATATTCTGTACTCGTATAGTCATTTCTGAGTTAATTTTATTGACAGTTTCCCAGGGTGTCAAAGTATTAAGCAAACATAAGTCGTGGTAAGGTGCCGTCACTGATAATATACAATGCATCCAAGCCTTAACATGGTATATAGCGATGCAAATCTAGATGTCTAATAGTGCGACTTTTTATTAGTAATTTACAATTAAAAAATAAGTTACGACATTTTTAATCAATTAATTGCTTTGGCCATCATGGTGTCTGGTACATAGAACTTGGAGATCGAATAGTCAATTTTCTTTCTGTATCACCACCAAAGAATATGATTATAGCTATAACTGTTAATTCTTGATAGCCAACCCTTAAATTTCCTTCATAATTCTGTCCGGTAAAACAATGTATATCTAATTATATAACTATATCTATTATCTAGATTTATTTTTATCAATAAAAGGGCACTGGCGTGTGCAATATACAAAAAGTAGTCCAAGCTTGTAACAAACTCTTGACGACACTGTACGAACACATCTTGCGATTTTTCCGCATTATTTGTTGATCTCTTCAGAGTCGGTATAAGGCAACTTATTTCTTAAAATTAGTCTATTAAAGCTTAAATAGGCATATAAGCCCTTTAACAAAAAATAATTAATCTCGAATAGTTAGATTTGCGATTGACAAAATTCAATTTTACTTCACGAATTTTATTAAACAGAACTGCCAATATTTGCTCTTTACAGAGAAGTTTTAAGCCGTTATTTTAATGTTTTGCACCCCCCCCTATTAAAATTTGCCTTTGAAATCTTAATCTGACATATTGATTAAACAAAAAGAGGCGTTTACCAATACAATAAACAAGCAACCACGAAACTTCCATGCGAATATTGCGACGCGCCGAAGTTCATACAAAGTATGTAAGTACTGAAACACATGAATGCAAGTCGGCACGGGTTGCAGTGGTCCTAAGTTCATGAAATTTTATTTATGAGTGTTTTAACACCATTCGAAAATAATTAGAGGGTATGCGTTGACAAAAAAAGATTTTGATTTTTTTGGGACACCCTAATGTACATACATAGAAGGGGCGTTTGATGCCGTTCTTTAAAATGGTTAGAAAAGTGATGAGGCAGCAAGGTAACGAATACAGTACCTCGACACTGGCAAGGATCTCGATTAAATATTCTTTAAGCTCTTTCATTAACGTTAAAAACTCCTATGTCAGAACAGTCAGATTTCAAATCCCTTTAAATTTATTTATCTATAAATTTTATATCTGCTTGACGATAAGATAGTATCGCAGTTGCGTTGGCTAATGTTCAAGCCTACACATACATTTTAATTATCCTAGACATTTCCATTGCTGACAACCGGCGCACTGTCCTTACTGCGCACCACAGGACAATGCAGACTCATTAATCATGAGCAAGAGCGATATCCAGTGATTTATCCCCACTCGTGGACCGCTCGAGAATTTGTCCAGCCTTGCAATCGGCCCGCAGCGCCCCTGTGCGTACTATGTCGAACGATTTATAGGCCTCTCGCGGCGTCTCTATGATTTGTCGCCCGCCCGTTGATAACGAAGCATCTCGGAATACTATCCCCGGGATTTGCGATAATTTATGTGGGTGGCATTTCTTAGAGTTAGGTTTTCATTGAGTTGAGTTTAGGTGGCACCACTCGTGGAGTGCAAATGGGTTTTTGATGTAGGTATTCATGGTAATAGAGGTAGTGTCGGGGTAAAAATATCAATAATCCCTATCCCACCACACACCCGCCACTGCAACTCCTGTACTACAGGATCAACAGCGGCACGCACAGTATAGGCGCCGAGCAATGAAGCTCAGCGAATCTAAGGGGACCTAAATTGTCACAATCCCGCAACGAAGTTAATCAGAAAAGCAATGTAAAGGAGGAGTTGGAAAACAAAGAGTTGTCCACTTCCCTCCACAGCAAAGCGGGTGACAAAATATTGAGCTATGAGGTTTAACCTCACATAAAGAAAGACAATTACAACTACCAAGAAATTAGACGCAATTGACGCACCACGGATTAATAACTATTGCTCAAATTGGACCTAACGTGCGAACTGTTATACAGACTTCCAATAATAGGCATGGCATGGCAAAATATCAATAAGCGAGAAGTGGACAAATGTGAACATGAGTTACTGAAGAGATCATAATCATATTCCCAGATTTCATTCTTAATTTTAATTGTAAATACTGGCTACTACAATTGATTACTGAATTAAATCAATTATGAAAAAGCTATGGTCCAAAAATGGTCATTATTAAAAATTAACGTAATATTTTCACTATATTGTTGAGTTTAATATTTTCTTCCTAGCCTATACAAATTTTAACCAAGGAAATAATTTTTTACCTGCTTCTGTCGTTCCATCCATTCAAGACAATATTTCAAATGTATAAAAGTTCGTGGTTGCCGTTCGTTTTTATTTATTTTCCTTACAACATTATCAGGTTTGATCTCAAGCGTTAAACAGCGAATACTTGGCCACATTTCAGTACAATATAAAAGTAAATATTTATTTATTTATCTTATAAGGGCATCTACTTTCTACGTTCGCGCCTCGCTCCGCAGTGGGTACATTGCGTGCACAAAATAAAATACATTCAAATAGACCGAAACATTGCAAACAATACTTGAGCCCTAACTACGTGTTTTTATAGTAAACATTCACGATGCTGTTATGATATTGAACCGTGTTTGGTTTGTGTTTAATATTCGCATGCCACCGTGCATAGTGTTACATAAAAAAGTTAATTGATGTTTCATGCAGCCAGTGGATGAATAAGATATTAATAAAAATAAACAAAAATACTAATTTATAGATATGTTTCATACTAACATTCATAGTCTTGAACCTCTTACCAGAATCGAACCTGCAACCTCTCGTTCCATAAGCAATGTATCGTGTCTATATTATTCTGATTGTGACTAACAGAAGAAGGAAGAGGTGCTTTATTCATATTGAAAATCAGCGCTGCAATACCATCATCTTATATACTTTTAAAGTATTCAACAATATATTCTTTTTCTTTAAAATATAAGATTTCAAACGGAGCATGCCAGTATGTTACTTATTTCCTTAATAATAGAAAATTCAAATTGTTATTTATGCGCTGACGTCTCATTAGCGTTCAACATCCACGTTGCCTAATGCATTTGCGCAGTATATTGCAATAGGAAGTGTGAACAATCTATTACGTGAAAATCTATAGTTAACTTCCTCTTCGCCACCAGGGTCCGTGGTAAGAGGCAGTTGTATGAAATTATTCCGTAGCGATAAACGATACGGCGTTGCAGCGCCATTGTGGTAGATAACTCACGCAGCGGGCCGCAAATCGTATTCATGGTGAAATTTTCAACTATTCTTTGGTATTCATTCATGGGTGACGTAACATAACAATGCGAACTTGCATGCATTTGAAATCGAAATTATGGACACCTGAAGGAACGATTGAATTTCAGCCATCGACGACGTAAAATTATGGGGTTTTGTTTGTATGAAATTTTTAGATTTCTTTTGTTACCCAAAGTTAATAGTTCGAATTATTTGAAATAGTGGGGTCTTGCTTGTTAATTTTTCTATGATAAACCTCACGTTTGTCTTCCCTAATGGGTAGGAAGTGGTGCATTTCAATAACACGTAATAGTAGGCGAGCGGATTGTACTTTTCGGACAGATTATTAGCTGACACCTAGCTGCTACTGAGAATTTTCTAATGGAAAAATCTAATAATACTCTTTCCGACTTGGGAGTCGAACCCAGGTCTACTAGATCGCACGACGCTTATTTGTGTCGCGAGACCACGACCCAGTCAATAACAATTCTATCGAATAAAAATAAACCCCATAAAAAAGTCCAGACCAGCCTACAAGATTACCACTCCGGACAACATTACAGCCACCATCTGTTTTAATAAACAACACTATTACACGCGTTTTGCGTGCATGTACAATAATTAGAAAAAGAAGTGGCGAACACGCGGTGACGACACATAACGCCGATCGGAGGACGTTTGCAAAGGCCGGCACTCATTTATTTGTAGAGCACGGGCCATTGTTGGGCCGTGTAATGGGCAAAAAGAGCGTCTGCCAGCCGCCCTCGCGATGGACAATGACCATAAACGGACTAGTTTCCATGCGCTTTTTTTACCATTTGCAAGCGGCGCATTGTGTCTCGCTCCTTTATTTTCCATTTTACACGTTCATTTTATATGTTGAACATAAAATGAACGCCGTGTATGAATTATTTTAATATTTTTATTAAAGTTCCCCGTGTAGCAGTCGCTTTTATGATTTTTGTTATAACCTTCAGGTTATTGAATCGTAATGTGGACGGAGTAAAAGATTCTTGGCTTTTTTTCTCGTTTAGGTATAATGTGAAATTATAATGTTAAAATAAATGAAAGCTTAAAAAATATTGTAAGACTATGCCTTTCGCTCTGACATAAAATACGAGGTAGTCAGAAGAAATAAAAATATTAGTTTTGCAAATACAAGATCGTAAACCATTTTCATATGCGTTCTGTTTTCACATTTGAAACCCGGACTAGACCTGTCCGCCCATATCTAAGCATTTATATCAGAAGCAATATATTGCCGAGATATTAACAAATCGCGTTTCTCAAGCTTAGGGTCCAGGGCCCATGCGCTATCAGTTTGTACAATGTAAGAATTGGGCAACGTACCGTGGAATTCCGCGCAGGCATTGTTGTTTGTGCCGTTTGACTTTTCACATGGATCGGTTTCTACGACCTCTGCTGTTATCAGACATTACGCAAACCGCCCGCCTTGCTCCTAAATGGTATTTATAGTTTTTGAATCGGCCCGTTCGATTTCTATTGTGAAATTTGGGACACGATCTCGGTGGAATAGGTTCGCCTTCTTGTTTTATTTTACTATTAAGGCCAGTATAAAACTGCATAGCTCTACAAACTTCTCTTACGACAGAAATAATCCATCAATTCTGTTTGTCAGGAGCTTCTCATATATTTAATAATTGTTGAAAGGTAGACTATACTCGACAGCCACTTGCAATTTGTCAGTTTCATCATATGATTAAACATATGGACATATGTCCAGGTTACCAGATTTAGATTTTCCGGTGATTCAGATGTTTAAACATTTGTCTTCATTTGCATTACCAATAAAGACATAGCTTTTAACTTTCGGTTTCGGGCAAATTTCTCTTATGTCTGATTCATTAGAATAGTTTTTAAATAAATACGTAAAAGCTCTACACATTCTGCGTCATTTGTTTTCTCCTTGCCTGCTTAAATATCGATGTGGTCGGTAATTATCTAATATTGAAACCCATTTCTTGGTGTCGGCGTCAAGAGTTACGTATTACCTGATCATTAAGATATTTAACGAAAACAGGAAATAGTTATAAGTAAACAACATTGTTCCAATTCCAATCAACAGAACAGCATACTTCATCTTACTAATCAAATAACGAGTTGCTGTAAGACCTTTCGTGATGTAAAGGAAGATAATATTAATTTCCCTACAGTGAGTCATTATCTGAGCTTTGAAGACAAGGCATCATAACTCGCCACGAATGGCGAAAGTGCACTGTTAAGTAATTGTTTCATCACTAATTTAGTACAATTTCCGCGAGATTAACTTTTATAGTTTTAAAGCTTTGCGTCCATTGAGCGATGAGAAATGATATTGAAAATATTTCTAAATTCTTACGATTAAACCCGCATCCTTGGTAAAGCACATATAGGTGAGTTTTTGTACTGACTTTTCGCAGCCTCCTAGGGAATCAAATCTTTGTCATTAAGTTCGGGCGCTACATAATAAATTTCCTCTTCTTAGGAGTTCATTTTATATATACAGGGTGGTCAAAAAGTCGTGGATCAAACGAAACAGAGAGATAAAGGAGGTAATTTCCAACAAAAAATCTTTCTACAGCATGGCCATAACTTCATTGCGCGAAAATTTATGCATACTTTTATGTTTTTCAAGGAAAGTAGCGAGTTTTTTTACAATTTAATCAATAAAAAAAACAAATTGATTAAAACAATAAAACAAAAGGTTTTGTATTATGACTAGATAATGTATCAACACAAAAAAAAAAGTATTGCAGCTCGTGGTACCAAATTTAACGAGCAATTAATTTTTTCCCGTAAATTTTGAAGCAATACAAAAAATTACTTCTCACTTTAAGAGCATCCTGTGAAAAAAAAATGTATTACGGATAAGTGACCCTGTATTAAAAAAACTTGCTGATTTAATGTTGTTTCAAATGAGGTACAACACTTTACTAAATGACCTTTACTTTTGGTTTTATGGTCGATTTTTCATATCAAGATGCAAATTCATTAAATTTGCCTTATTCAAAATAATTCATTATTCTATCATAAACGGCCAGTTTTTTGTACTTTGGAATGCTAGAACTGTTCTGTTCTTGTTACACTTAGGGTTTATGAAAAGGACAGAAACTCTTTCACACTAACCATTTAATCCATTGTCGAAAAAGTGTCTTAGTTCATGTAACTAATCATTTTTAAGAAACAACAGGTTCATCACAACTCTGTGTAAATAAACTGGAGCCATTATGAAATAAAAAGAACAATTATGACTTAGTGGTTTAATGAATTATTTTTTTACATTAAATGTTCAACCGAACAAGAACTACGACAGAAGCTCGAGTTTGCTAGGTTATGAATTATGAATAACACAGGTACATTCCGCCGATTACGTGCGAATTTTATTAGGCAGTGCAGATTGTGCATTACGGTTAGAGGTAGGCACTTTGAACATTTAATGTAAAAAAAAAATCATTAAACCTCTAAGTCATAATTGTTCTTTTTATTTCATGATGGCTCCAGTTTATTTTCACAGAGTTGTGATGAACCTGTTGTTTCCTAAAAATGATTAGTTACCTGAACTAAGACACTTTTTCGACAATGGATTAAATGGTTAGTGTGAAAGAGTTTCTGTCCTTTTCATAAACCCTAAGTGTAACAAGAACAGAACAGTTCTAGCATTCCAAAGTACAAAAAACTGGCCGTTTATGATAGAATAATGAATTATTTTGAATAAGGCAAATTTAATGAATTTGCATCTTGATATGAAAAATCGACCATAAAACCAAAAGTAAAGGTCATTCAGTAAAGTGTTGTACCTCATTTGAAACAACATTAAATCAGCAAGTTTTTTTTGATACAGGGTCACTTTTCCGTAATACATTTTTTTTTCACAGGATGCTCTTAAAGTGAGAAGTAATTTTTTGTATTGCTTCAAAATTTACGGGAAAAAATTAATTGCTCGTTAAATTTGGTACCACGAGCTGCAATACTTTTTTTTTGTGTTGATACATTATCGAGTCATAATACAAAACCTTTTGTTTTATTGTTTTAATCAATTTGTTTTTTTTATTGATTAAATTGTAAAAAAACTCGGTACTTTCCTTGAAAAACACAAAAGTATGCATAAATTTTCGTGCAATGAAGTTATGGCCATGCTGTAGAAAGATTTTTTGTTGGAAATTACCTCCTTCATCTCTCTGTTTCGTTTGATCCACGACTTTTTGGCCACCCTGTATATATATTATTTTATATATTATATATTCAATTAGTCTTCATTGAGTGAGTTCCTTGCACCGAGTTAATTGTTATATTAAAAATCACAACATTGTAAATTTCCCTTTTCTTGTCATGTCTATGTCAGGCTGTAATGGTCGTTTAGTCCAAAGTTTACTTTGCAAAGCGGCCTATCTAGTACCATCTGGTGCTTCTGTACCTGAAGAATAAACAATAACAATATTAGGTAACGTCGGCTTTGTTTCGACCGCTTTGGAAACCCTTTGTTTGATAGATGCGTTGATTGCGTCACTCCCGACAAGGTAATCTCATGATCTTGTTTCAGAGAATGGAAGAAATTCGCCAGAATTGCGTTAGAGTCTTCAATAGATATTCTTGTTTGCTCGGACAGCCATCAAAGAACACAAGAAATCATATCTGACATTATTAAAAAAATATATTAAAAAGCTTGGGCCAAGAAGATTCTGTAACCTGTAAGAAAAGAAAAAAATCGGTTCTTGCTTTTCCGATAATCTCCATCGATGACCGAAGCGCAACACCAAAGCTCTATCACAAAACATAAACAACTGTACATCTGAGAACAATGCACGTTGAAACAATAATTATGGCAACACAAAGATAATAACAATTAATTAAAAGCTTAAAACTAATCCCTGTTGCATTTCAACTGAAGCCGTTTACATTCACATAAACAATGAGATGGTTGTAATATATTCTCCTAAGTAATGTAATACAACCGGTTGCAAAAATACATAAATTGTACGAAAATATTAAATTTCTTTGTATTCCGCCCATATTTTCGTTCACTGCTGTCATCGTGGGTATAAATAAAAAAATAATATCACTTAAAAAGTATCTTATTTCATTTGCCGCGATACATGCGTGTTTTAATAACTGATGGTAATTTTATGCACACTCGATTTTGGCTGGGTGGTCGTCTTTTATCCGCAAGGTTATATTTTGTACACCCGTGGCGATTTCAAATGTCGACTCTTTACTTTGGTAATAAGATTGCTTTTTGTGTTATCCTATCCCCATCTCCTAAGAGATTACAATAAAGAGAACTCTAGACGTAAAAGGTGATGTGGCTTCATCATCGTAAGTCCAAAGACTTGCATCGGCTCCGTGTTTCTCACAATAACAGCCCGATAGCCGACAACGCTACAATGTATGTTGGTAATGTATGTAAATAAAAAAAAATGTGCAATAAACTCGAGTCCCATTAAATCTTCGTCTCGTGTCACGAGAATTGATTGAGTATCAGTGTTGCCTGTCGGGTTTACATTGAATTTAAATACTTTTATTGCCAATACAAATTGCCTTTGTAAGTTAAAATAGTTTTCAATAAATCAATATACGGGTATTGACAACGGAATCGTATTATTTCACAATGTCGAAATGCATCAACTTGGAAAAAATATAAGGAATGTACATAGTTTTTTTTTAATGAAAACGAAATAAAATGCTTACTGGTTTTTATTATAATTTGTATGTTTTAGATAGAATTTCCGGCAGAACGTTTTTCTTGGTAGTGTTTGTTGATGTGGTGGTCTTGGTTAAAATAATAATATCCAAATTTATCTTATACTCATAGTCTTAACCTAAGGAAGGTAATGGACGGTTTCTGATAGCGGTCTCAGAACACGCAATCCCTCAAAATAGTAAACAGAAATTACTCACATATCCTGTTGGTCGTAAACGTGTGTGTGCAGCGCGAGAGATTCCAATTCGACCAAAGCTTTATTGGGTTTTGCCATTAGGAATAGTCTTTAGTAACTTGGAAATTATATGCTCGTCCCACATATTCCTCCTTCCACTTTCTCAAACACAGGTTAATATATGTATGTATTTATTAGTTCTATATAGAAATCTGTGACTCGTTATGTACTTCAAACATAATCTATATATTATCATGACACACGAATGATATCGGGTTCACAGCATTAACATGACATTAATTTAATTAAGCTAGATGGAATGCGGCAAAACAAATCCTTGCTTTCTAGCACCAGAAGGCTGAGTTTTACCGACGGCGCTGGCTCCACCCAGAGACTAATGTCGACTCAAATATTATCTCAATAAAATAATGATCGAACGCGCGGCTAGACTAATCCGACAGGTTGTCAGTTCTCATAACCACTGGCGGAAGCACATGCGACCGCTGCGAATGTACTACATACACGAGTACGTGTACATGTGCACAAGTATGAATGATAAATGAACTCGCAGCACGCCCAATAAGGCAATCGCACACGGCCCGTGCGCCGCGTTGCTTTTGGCAATATGTTTTATTCATAACAACGAAATGAATAGCGGTATGTTTCTTGCATTTCGTATCCTGGTTAGTTTTTGATGTTGGAAATACTTACAATATCATGCCGGGTACCGGTGGTTCGTGGATTGAATTTTTAAAAACACCCAGCCCGTTATCGTCTAAATCGCGATTCTTTTTTTGGTCGTTTTTGTATGTGTCATGTTGGTTACCCGGCGCGAGGTGCACTTAGATTATGATCTTCCAGTTTTTTGCTAAATAAGGTTACATTAGTAGCAAGTTTGGTCTCTACCTCGACACTTTTTGTCTCACCTAGGTCCAATTGTACAAAGGAAAAACCAACACCGAATATTCCTAGAATTTACCTTACAAATTAACGGACGGTTGTATTTATTCAAGGGTATGGCTAGGTATATTTAAGACACTTGCATGCGCTTCGCTGAATAAAATACTGGGAAACTGGCGACAGTAAACGCTACTTTAAAAATAAGTTCGCCTTATTTTATCCGCCCTGTTGTATAAGGCCTCGTGTGACACAGTTGTGGGCAAAAAGAGAAAAAAAAAGAAAAAAAAGGTTTTTTGCTCGAGATGGTTGCGTGGAAAGTGTCTATTGTTGCGGCGCTCGAGTTATGCGCGCGCACGCATGCCGATCTCACTAGATAAGCTCTGTGTAATTTGTTTTGCCCAAGATAATGTACTGGTTTGAGAATGTTTTTGCATCGAGCTATGTGCAGAGTAAATCTGTTGCATTCGAACGCGATCTTTAGATGCTTGAGATAAGTGTATCGCAAACGTGAACGGAAAGAATAAGAAAACTAAAAAATGGTAGGTATCGAATTATTGCCAACGTAGCACCCGCGAACTTTGTTGAAAACACATTACCCCGAATATTTAAAGTCCATTAGTTTAGCCTGCTCAATTATATTTAAGGTACGAGTGACTGCACTATGGCACTACTAACCGAAATTTATGTGAATATTTCCGAACAAACTAGAAAACTGGCATTAATTAAATTATAATTGGTTATTTGTTTAGTCCATGGGTATTGGAATCAATTACGCAGAAAACACAAAAAAAGCAGGATCTTTGGGGTCGTTTTTTGTTTTCAACCATAACACACCGCCGTTTGTTCCGTATGCTCATCAAATAAATCGGAATCAGCGAGGCGGTAATTATGCCGTGCGCTCACATTGTGTCTGGTGACCGAATAATGTTTTATGTCGAACACTAAAACTCGGTCGGACTCGGTAAGGGCCCCACTTTCACCCGCCCATGACGTCATTGTTTATATTACAATTTCTTTACGATAAGCTTTAAATCGATAATCGAACGATTGTAGATAGTGGTTATATTTTGACAGATATTTTTCATTGTCGCGCCGATTATGAATTACCGGTGAAACGCGATTTGTCAACGATTGCGTTCGGCCAATTTAGACGATCGACTCAGTGAGATAGGAATATAATTTACATATAAGTCACATTAGTATCTTATTGGCGCGTGCTTGGATCGTAAATTACGTAATTCTAGACTCGATTTAAGGTAGAGATATAAATAAAAAAATTGAATAACTTGATTACCCAGTCGGGCACTACCTACCGAATTGGTCCAAAGTAATGAATGTTTATAAATATGTAATTATACCAACCATTTGGGATACAAGCATCAGTCTAAATAGTTACTTCTAATAGTTGTACAATCACTGATAAAAATGTGCGTGAAAATCAGATTTTGAAGGAGGATATCTGTATATAGATTAGGTAAAGTCGTATGTATATAGACGTGAGTCGTTAAACTAACGGAGCGCAGTTCCATCAGTGACTCATTGCAGGAATCGAGTGAAAACGTAAACACCAACCCGGCGCTGAGTGTGCGCGCGACTTGAAAATCTTTCATCACAAAAGCATCACGGCACGGGCCGGTGTCTGGACAGAGTAATTCATAACGATACAAATCTAGTTCAAGAATCCGGTAGAAACTGACTCATACACTAAATTATGCAATAAATATCTAAGTGCTCACCATCCGAAGAGAAAGCGAGATCGCGCCGGGTATGTCAAGCATGCATATCCTTTTCTGTCCGTACGCCACGAGCGCGGCTACTGAACTGTCATTACGGTGGCACGATCTCTGTATATTCCGCTAATAACGTTTAACAGCTCTCGGGGTCGCTTTGACACCTAACGCGTGAGCTTCAATGAATGCCATCGGAGGATTAATACAGTCCGCGATACAGTGTGTCCAATGATATGGAAATTCTTACTTTCTTTTAAACGCGTACTGTCATTATTTAGTGGAAAATTTGTAGTCGCGCAAAAAAATATTAAAATAAAGGAAGCTTTAATCAAATCTTCAATCAAACGCCTTCCTTTATTTCAAAGCCTCTATTTTCTTACTATACGATTACTTACTACCCGAGTAGAAATCAAATAAGGCACAACCAGATCATGTATCGGGTCCTGATCAGGATAGAATAAGGAATGCCCGATCCGGCAAGCCCGATCAGGACCAGATCGGGACCTGATCAGGATAGCCTTATTTTAAATGTTTTCAAGTATTGTAAGGCAAGCCCGATCAGGACCAGATCGGGACCTGATCAGGATAGCCTTATTTTAAATGTTTTCAAGTATTGTACGGCAAGCCCGATCAGGACCAGATCGGGACCTGATCAGGATAGCCTTATGTTAAATGTTATCAAATATTGTAAGGCATATTGGATCAGGACCAGATCGGGACCAGATCAGGATAGCCTTATTTAAAATGTTTTCAAGTATTGTACGGCAAGTCCGATCAGGACCAGATCGGGACCTGATCAGGATAGCCTTATGTTAAATGTTTTCAAGTATTGTAAGGCAAGCCCGATCAGGACCAGATCGGGACCTGATCAGGATAGCCTTATGTTAAATGTTATCAAATATTGTAAGGCATATTGGATCAGGACCAGATCGGGACCAGATCAGGATAGCCTTATTTAAAATGTTTTCAAGTATTGTACGGCAAGTCCGATCAGGACCAGATCGGGACCTGATCAGGATAGCCTTATGTTAAATGTTTTCAAGTATTGTAAGGCAAGCCCGATCAGGACCAGATCGGGACCTGATCAGGATAGCCTTATGTTAAATGTTATCAAATCTTGTAAGGCAAGCCCGATCAGGACCAGATCGGGACCTGATCAGGATAGCCTTATGTTAAATGTTGTCAAGTATTGTACGACAAGCCCGATCAGGACCAGATCGGGACCTGATCAGGATAGCCTTATGTTAAATGTTTTCAAGTATTGTACGGCCAGCCCGATCAGGATCAGATCGGGACCAGATCAGGATAGCCTTATGTTAAATGTTTTCAAGTATTGTACGGCCAGCCCGATCAGGATCAGATCGGGACCAGATCAGGATAGCCTTATGTTAAATGTTTTCAAGTATTGTACGGCCAGCCCGATCAGGACCAGATCGGGACCTGATCAGGATAGCCTTATGTTAAATGTTTTCAAGTATTGTAAGGCAAGCCCGATCAGGATCTGATCAGGATAGCCTTATGTTAAATGTTATCAAATATTGTAAGGCAAGCCCGATCAGGACCAGATCGGGACCTGATCAGGATAGCCTTATGTTAAATGTTATCAAATATTGTAAGGCAAGCCCGATCAGGACCAGATCGGGACCTGATCAGGATAGCCTTATGTTAAATGTTTTCAAGTATTGTAAGGCAAGCCCGATCAGGTCCAGATCGGGACCTGATCAGGATAGCCTTATGTTAAATGTTTTCAAGTATTGTAAGGCAAGCCCGATCAGGACCAGATCGGGACCTGATCAGGATAGCCTTATGTTAAATGTTATCAAATATTGTAAGGTATATTGGATCAGGACCAGATCGGGACCAGATAAGGATAGCCTTATGTTAAATGTTATCAAATACTGTAAGGTATATTGGATCAGGACCAGATCGGGACCAGATAAGGATAGCCTTATGTTAAATGTTATCAAGTATTGTAAGGTATATTGGATCAGGACCAGATCGGGACCAGATCAGGATAGCCTTATGTTAAATGTTTTCAAGTATTGTAAGGCATACTGCATTAGGCCAAGGTCTGGATCAAATAGGGCTAGCCTGGTATTAAAAAATATTCAGTATGATAAGACATGTAGTATCAAGCCCAGATACCGTTATCCTAATTGTCAAAGCAAGAAAAGATGCTTTAAACATATATTCCAGAAATACAATTCAAAACTTATTATTGTTTTGGACGTGAACGGTGAAACTCAACTCATGACGTGTATCATATCAAGATTGCCATATTTATGTCACGGTGTAAATTTTATTTGCATCAGATCAGGTTATACTGGTAATTTATTTTACAAAAATCTTTTACCACGAATTTCTACAACGTTACAAATTCACAAACATTATCTCTTTATAATATTAGTATAGATTTGATAACGCATGAAAAGTATTTTATTTGTTATGGCAACATTAGGTACTTGATAAACCGACAGGCGACAACAAGAAGTGTAGGAATTAGGTGCATAAATAGAAAGTTACTTATTATCGTATTTATTTTTTTCCAGAAAATGTTAGGTAAAATAATACGTGATAAAACAATTATAATTAAAAACAAGTATTGCGGATGTTACTAACTTGGTGCGCAACTTAAAATAATGCAATACCGCTTTTGGGCATTTCCCGCCTTTTACTACAAACGGCAATTCTACATACAGTCTATAGAACACGGGAGTTAATTTTTATTTTATGTCAAGAAGACGGTATCAGTGGATTGAATTGATTGAATATGCCGATTGGTATATTAATGTAAAGATTAAATAAGTTCATTACAAAAACTAAATCGCCTTAACAGTAGTTACAGAATAATTAATATATTGTGTGTTTACCAAAACAAAGTGTATCAAGGACTATAAACTTATATCTAGACATTTACTAAGTGTGTATTGTGTATAAAATACTAAATTGTGGAGTAAACTACTTAAGTAGATAAAAATTTACATGTTGTGTGTAAAGTTTCGTTATTAAATTGAATTACCTAAAACATTCAAGGATAGTAAAAAAGTATTTAAAAATACATTACAATTCTTTGCTATTTTTCATTATAAATTTATATTTCAATAATCCGTATTTTTTTCAGATGACATTATAGTTTTATTTGTAAATGATTTATCCAATGAAGTAATTGATATAGTATCAAGTTCTTGGTTAGATCATTACATAGAATATAGTGGTACTGGATGTAAATATTATATGCCTGCATCATTGTTAAAAAGTACTAAGTATTGTAAATTATTACAAACAATAGTGAAACATTGTGAAGAGCCTGATCCGACAAGACCAACATTTCATGTTCAAATATGTGGCACAGCAGGTAATTTATTGTTATTTGAATTATAGATTTATGAGAATTGATATCTTATTGTCAAAACAATAAAACAGTAATTAATTTATACAATTAATGTTATCAGAAACTATGAAAGAGGCAGAGGAAAAATTAATAAGATTGGAAAAATAACCCTATGCTTTCTCTACTGATAATGAGCAGTCCACTAAAGCAAAAGCAGCTGCTGTTGAAAAAACTTTCAAAATAAAAGCATTATCAAAGAATCAATTAAAAATAGATAAAATATTCAGCCAAACAGCTTTGGAGTTAACCGATAAACCTACTGAAATTTGAGGTAATATCTCTTATTTAAAATGTAAATATTGTTGATTAATTTCTAATATTTTTTTACTAATGATTTTTTTTAACAAAGCATATTAACTGACATATTTTTATTATTGTTAATTTTGATACAAATAATTAAGTTATACTACTGTTGTTTTACTTCTAATAATAATAGTACATTATCAATAATTGCTGATAATCTATTTAGCATCTTTATAGTAATAAATCCAAAACAGAAACTGAAATGACTATATTAGCAGCTAGATCATCAACAAAAAATACTGTATCCAATGGTAAAAAACAAATTAATCATTACAATACCTATCTAATAATTATTAGTAACTAAGGTCATAATATGGATTCTATTCTGAAATTGTGGAGTGTTGGTAATTGTTATAATGTTTATATTTACATCAGTGTTGGAATTTTGATATTTTAATAAATGTATAATCAGTGTAAAAATTTGTATTAATATATATTTTATTTTTAACAGATTCTTTGCTTGAATGTTTCAGGCATAATTATAACAGTCTATCAAAACAATTAGGGAATTTAAGAGGTCAAATTGTAAGCATATCTGCTGTTGTTGCCCAAATCCTGTCTGAAATTAAAAAGAATAACAGTACTCAACTGTTAGATTCCAGTCGAATAGATACTGAAGGATCAACAGATGTGGCTCAAAAATTAGAATTTCCACTATCAACAATGGACAACTTTGATAAATTCAATGAAAAGTTGAAAGACAATAAAAAAATGTGAGTTTCTAAAAAACTATACTCTTATATATAAATATATGAAAGAACTAATATTTGCTCTATCTGACCATATTATTGAAATTGTCATATTTAAAAAAATGCTCCTCATTATAAATAATAATAAATTTGCTTTTCCAGAATAAACTTATATACTTTTCCATTGATGGAAAACACTATTACCCATAATATGGGCAATATTATTAGTTTTTTACATTTCAAGAGATATGGCCATGTCATATGTAGCTGCAACTCCAAAAAAAGTTTTAAAAGATACAACTTTTTTCACTTTGGTAAAAAGTATGTTAATCATTATATAGTGCAGGATACTTTCATTGATACCAAATTAATTATTTCTTAATTGTATGTTATTACTTTATAGATATTAATATTTTTTTATTATTATTACTTATTAAATTACAACATAATTGAATCAAATTTTGTATTTCAGCTGCAATGAGACAGAAATTTCTAAATAAGCAAGATATTCCTGACGGTAAATTACAGCAAGCATTGTCGTCAATATTAAATAAAGCTAACGATTGGGATGATTACTGCTTAAAAAGCCTTTTTAAGAAGGTCAATAAAAGACACTAACAGCTTTTATTTAAATTCCTTGTATTTTTTTTTTATTGTTTAAATATGTTTTACCATACAAAAAATAAATAAATTCATTAATATTGAGTTGTTAATTATTATTATTTATTATAATATTCAATATTTATAAAATCATTGATAATTAAATGAATAACGAATTGATAAAAAATAAATAATAAAATGTTAAGTAACATATTTATAATAACAATTCATATTTTTTTAACAAACAATTTTTTCATGACTATAATATTATATTCATGTTTTTTAAAAGGACCGGACTGGGCATACTCAATTTGGATCAGGCAAGGTATTACATGATACAGATGATTGATTGGGACCCGATCAGGCATTCCTAGTTTGGACCCGATCAGGCATTCCTAGTCTGGACCCGATCAGCCATTCCTAGTCTGGACCCGATCAGGCATGCCCGATCTGGACCCGATCAGGCATTCCTGATCGGGTCCAGACCAATGTTCTGCGTTACATGCCCGATCTGGACCCGATCAGGCATGCCCGATCTGGACCCGATCAGGCTTGCCCGATCTGGACCCGATCAGGCTTGCCCGATCTGGACCCGATCAGGCATGCCCGATCTGGACCCGATCAGGCATGCCTGATCGGGTCCAGACCAATGTTCTGCGTTACATGCCTTATCTGGACCCGATCAGGCATTCCTGATCGGGTCCAGATCAGGAACACGAAAAAATTTCTACTCGGGTATACTTGGAGGCTCTATCAATTCACATTATATTTCTAGCTATGACATAACTTCGTTTCTCATTGCCCATTGATATTCGAAATTGCCTATAAACTAAAAACAACTATAACTAATTTTATATAGGCACACAATCCTGCTTTGCGTGACCTCATTGCTTTCGCTTTTTTTATAAAGATTTCAACATAATAAGCCAGCACTTAAACATTTCTAAGATGGATTTGTTACGTGTGACCTTTGCACCGCCCGCCTTGAATATTCGTGATTACTCTAATGCTAAAATGTAAAACAGACCGTAGAAATAAACATTAAATTTGCATTGAAGTTATATATATTTTATATGTTTTTAAGCATGATTCGTTGGTCTCGCGACGTAGGTGTAAAGCGAGCTTTCCCTAGGCCCGAAGTTTGATTCCCAAGTCGGACATGCTTTTAGACTGTTTCGAAGATGAATTTTTAGTAACATAATTTCTCGATTTGGTACTTTTGCCCTCTCTCAAGTACCAAAGATACAATACTTTGTGAAACATGGTTATAACTTAAGACTCTTTTTTAAATTGATAAGCTAATATTGAAATATTCAATGAACATTTACCATAAAAAGTTAAATAAAATTACCTCATTATAAATCTCATCACAACAAAGACGGTAGAAACCCTTCGATTGAAATTACATAACACTAATAATTTCCCATTCAATTCGCTATTTCCACCGGGCTTATATTACCATCACGTGCCGCTGCGGTCACAACGCCGTGCTTGTGTTGTTAAAAAAGAAGAACGTGCAAAAGACCTCAAGCCTACCCCATAAAGTGTCGCCGATTGTCGTTTTTAATTAACAATATATTATTTTCAATGTAAACAGTTAACACTTCCTGCGTGCACGAGGTGTTTATATTGCTGTATCGCCGCGAAATTAATTTACACAAGAATCTGTCAATAAATAAATGAAACGACACCGCCCGTGGTTCCGCGCGAGCTCATTTTGTAATGGATCTTACATTGTATATTTTAATATTGTCATGGAGATGCGAGAGAAAAACTTGACTGTAGCTTACTGTGTGTAGCTCATAGGCTTAAACAGTGGTTGGTGTGGGTTTGAATTCAAAGCACACAATTGTGAAAATTTGACGCTGCGAAAATTCTTGTATATTATAAAAAGGTTGTGAGGCCAAATTTAAAGATTGCCACGCCATAAACTTACTCGTTTAATGGTTTTCACCGAAGTTTTAGTTTAATTTAAACTTAAAACGTTTCAAAGACTAGTTACGTAGATAGATTCTCGAAACTTAAAAGTGCTAGAAACGATTTATTTCGCTGTTCAACATCACGACTCACAAGATACTATTGTACTACTGTTAGTCTTGAAAATTAGATCTGTTTAATTAGTAAAACACAACAATCTCTATGAATTACTTATAATATGTATGCTAGTCGACAGTAACTATATATGTGGAATATATAACTTTAGGTTATCATGCATCGTCACTTCGCGCCGTGCAGTTGACAAATATTTGTACGCACACACTGTCGGCCGCAGCGGCGCGGATGGAAAACGCGCGTTCATACAAATAACACGGTAGTTTGCATACAATCACAGTGAAAGCAGCTATTGATATTTTAATCATAGACGCGATTTATCTGGGCGTGAAATCGATACTGCATCTGGCCACCGTTCCGTTTGTTAGCGTCTAGTTCCCGATGCCGCGGTGTTGCTTTGATAACTTGCTGCGAATTATATGTCAATGGTTTATGATGATGGTAATAAATCTATATCAGCTTAAACACGGCCCAGTTTTGGGATAGGTGTATGTAAGTATGGAGGAAAGGTTAGGCATGTATCTGTCTGGTTCTAATGGGAATTGAGAGATCTAAAATTCATTCATGTTTTCAAAAAAATTATAGTAAGTATAAGTAAAATTCATTCAATTAATACAGTAAAAATCGTCGAATGATTAAACATTTTTTATTACAATAGGTTTTTACCCTGGAATTGTTTTGTTCGAGAAAAAATTGTCGATATCTAGATTCGTAGTAATGCGGATTGTTAACACGCTTCGTTCTTCCTGTTTACAAACTGTTGATATGAACATTATCGGTTTCAAATATGAAACATGTATGTTATTGTTTAAGTTTTATGCAGGTTCGCTGCGTAGTAGTTATTTTTTTAATAGGTTATTATTATAATACTTAATTATTTCCATGACTGCCTTATTTGGCTTATCCTTGTTATATATTATCATCTAGAATTTAATGATTAAGTCTCTGACTATTTAGTTGCACGTATTTACGGCCAAACATAACGTAGGGGTATTTATCTTATTCTGCATCAAAAACGTGGTGGGCAAGTTATAATCCCTTAAAATTTAAAGATCTATTATCTATTTAAGAGGCTGATCCTAAATAAAGAAAATGCGCAGCTTTCAATGAGCTCACATACAATGCTTTTCAAACGGTACTTAATTTATTGTTGAGAACGGGGATTACTAAATGATATGCTCTGTTATCGCCGAATCGCTCGTTAGTAACAAATGAACACACGATCATTTAGTTCGAAGCGTATATTCTCCACCACTTCTTATTCTGCATATAAGATTAATACTTCCACCGCTATCGGTTCCGATCGCCACTCGCCCCCATACTTCGGTCTCCGCTGCAGAATTGATTCCTGCCCAGCACAACACTCTGTCACTCGCCGCACGACAATTTGTCAGGGTCGCAATTATACCTCGCACGTATGTCTCATCGGGCGGCATCGAACCAGCTCCCACACGGATGTGGCCAATTGTATAAATCATTTGTAATGTTCGTTTTAATTAGTGGTATTCCTCGTTCAATAAATCAGATTTAGCCGCACGGTAGCAAACGTGGAAAATGAACGAACAGGTTAGAAATTTATTGTTTTGTATATTATGCATCGTGTTGTTGATTTATATGACAAAATGATTATTTAGAATTAAGCATTCTTCTTATTCCGGAATATTTTTACAAATCTATGGTGATTACGCAATCTTGAATCGATGACCTGCAATGGTACGAATACGCGCCTGGCTATACGACTATATAATATCACTTTATAATCGCAAAAGCCGATCGTTAAATTCCATACTCAAGCTAAGCTTGACGAAGGATGACTCTTTATAACCGAGAGCATTGAAGCTCATCACGATCAACAATTCCGGCCGGCTAGTTCAAGCGATGTAAAAGCTGTAAACCCAGCTCATCGGAACACCATTAACATTAATAAAGCAGTTGGACCTATTCTACAATACACGGCGATTGTATCGCAATGCTATCGGTTGCGATCTCGGATCTGCGTTCGCCGTCGGAGCGCGGTGCGAGCGTGGTGCGTGGCGCACGCGTACACATTGCCAACTTTGATTTACGACCAGCAGTCGGCCGTCGGGCTTACTCACCACCGATAGTGTGCTCTTGCCGCATTATTCACTTTAAAAAATAATAGAATAGCTTTTGGATCAACTACCAGCTCTAGCGAGTGCTATTGGCAATGACTAGGGCTAGTGCGAATGAAATAGGAAATCGTAAACGTCAATTGGGCTATAAATGGGAAATATTCATGCTTGCGGATAAATAATTATAATAATTTGTTGATTTAAGCTTTACGGTAGAAAAAGTAATTGACAAACCACCTCAAAATCGCTTCATGGCGCTGACGACTTTTTTCAGATACGAAGAGTCGCAGGCCTTTATTAAGTTATTTAATTATATTATTTATTACCGTGTTGGTTCAATAAATATTTTTTGTTTAAAAACGCCTGCGCCGATTGTCAGTTAACAACTGTTATTAAAGCGGTGAGGAAGTTTCTTTACATAAATGCGAAAAGGATTTGCAGTACCATTGACTGATAATTTAATACCTTAATTTTACATCGACCATTGTTTCTTGTTTCTTGAAGCAACATATGGGTTTCAGATGTGCGAAATATTATATGGCTGTTTCGGTACCGCTGCAATCCGCTTAAGGGCTTAAAAAGAGGTAAAACGGGGGTTGAGCGATTTCTTTTCTTTCTTTCTTGGAACATGAAACGGATTACACTGAATAAAATTGTATCGTAAATCGTCTCCTTGACTTACCATCATAAATGTGCTGCCAACTGTATTATATCCATTAATATCAGTTTAAATATCTTTATGACCTGTATTAATTTTTAGTCAGTCAGTGATTTTTCGCCTTATAAAAACGTCAATTTTAGAATAGATGAAATAGAATTCAGTCTCTATAGCAACTTCCTTGCAACTGATTTATAATTTTTTCTTCAATTGATTTTGAGCCTGAGCCTGAGCCACACTTTCAAACCTTTCTTCAAAATTTACTTGATCATCTCAACTCATCGCATTTACCAATTCCGTCGAAAGAGGAGAGGTTTGGCCAGACGATCGCGCCCGTTTGCTCGCTTGCACCCCCTCGCGCCCCATCGCGCCCGCGTCGGTCAAACTATAAATAACGCCAACGTTTCCGGGTTACAACCCGCCCCGCCGCACTAAAGACCTGTAACCAATGTTTGCTGTTTTTGTTATGCAACACTATAGCTTGTCATGTTATTGTCATTGTCTTAAGTCCTGACACAAAAATGTAAAAGAAATTGTCAATAATCATCCCAATAGACAGCCCAAATTATTTTTAGGCAACAAAATTAAGTCTTACGTATCTGTTACTACTCCTAAAGAGGCTTACCCTAACGAAAGGTGCACCCTTGTACGGATTGTTTTGAACGCCAAAGGTAATATTAATCGCATTAAACGCAACTTTAAAAAAAAATGCATTTCACAAAACGCACAGCAGCGATACATATTTTTTAACATAAAAAAAATTATGACAAAAAGAAAACAGGAAACTGAACACTTGCTGTGTAGCTTTCAATAATATCTACGGCAGGCAACTTTAATGAAAAAATACGAGGGGCCTTTTTAACGCTTGCGAACCACAAATGGCAAGTTCATCTATTACAATGAATTATGCGCCAGCGTCTCATTAGACCGGACGATATTAAATTAATAAAGTCGAAGCGATTCGCGACGGTGCGAAACCAAATTGCAGCCAAGTTCCGCAGATAATTGATTCTGAAAGCTAGTTATCGTTTTATTTCTATTAACGTTTTAATTACACGCTGCGTTGCGGTGAAATGAATTGATTGCATGTTTATATTACTAAGTTATTAATAATCTCTTGGTGTATTTAATGAAGACTTAGAAACGTCGCAGGATGTAGGGGAAGTCAGCAGTCAGGCAGAGGAAGTCCATGGCTGATAAAAATTAAATTGATGGCAATATGCAATTGCATAAGATATAAATTGGAGTCCACAAATTTCGGTAACAGATCAGCTGGTTTTTTCGCGTGACGAAATATCTTACCATGTTATTTTCTTTTTGTTTTCAATGCATGAGTAATAATGTTATTTGTATACTCTTTTCCAGGTATGTTTGCCAGACTAATTATGCAGTTATATAGTGAGTATCAATTAATTAATATTACAACTTATTTTCGGTTATATGATATTAGCATAAATATCAACAGTGTTAAATATTAATCTGATCAATACCAGTTCTTAATCCGAGATATCGTTTTGTCAGTGTGTTTTCAAATTAAAATGAACATATATGTGATTAACAGAATTAAGATTCTTTTTATTAGATTCTGTGGGTTTGATTTCTAAATTATAGGTATTAAGTTAATATTAATCTGGAGCTATCGTTATAAAGGAATGACTCTTTTGTTCTTGTCTGTAGGGGCATAGATGCTCCTTAAAATTATAAATTTATAAATACACACATAACTCACATACATGATTCTCTAAGAAACGAGTCTTGTGTTATGCGATGAGCGACTTTGTGCTGACACTAACTATATTTTTTGGCTCACTGACATTTGCCTCAGAGCGGGGATCGATGCAAGCAATCGCACTTTATTGATCTGTAGCTTAAATTTAATGCTGATTGTTGTCAATATCCCACTTAATACGGACTTAAATTAACACTAAATAACATCCATTAGCGCATTATTCAACAAGGATAGACTTTCTAAATGATGATCAAAACTCATTTGTGGTATGAGTGAAATTACGCCGGCCATTTTGCGTTGCTTTCACAGAGTGCGCAGTGACATTTCATATCTAGATGAGTCCAGATTATCTAGTTTAGCCATCTGTACTGTACTGGGCTGGCTTTTATCTGTTTACTTAATGTCTTACAGTAAATCTTTAGGGTGGCCGTCGACCGAGCTTGTGAGTTAAATGGAAGTACCTATAGCAGTACGCCCGTGTTGATAAAATGCACGCCACTGGGTCACTTTACTTAGTAATTCCGCGACTATTCAATTTAGTGTGTTGTTTTTTTCGTCGAGCAGGTATTATGTAAAGGAATTATTGATACAGAAATACCATAGACTTTTATCCCAATTTGAAGAATTGAAAAACGAAAGACTTAGAAAGGCTTTTAAGGCCCTATATATCTATATCGATCTACTTACTTACTTACTTACTTCATCAACCCATATACGCCCACTGCTGAGCACGGGTCTCCTCTACCATTGAGAGGGTTTTAGGCCATAGTCCACCACGCTGGCCTAGTGCGGGTTGGCGGACTACACACCTAAGAAATTCCTAAGAACTCTTAGGTGTGCAGGTTTCATCACGATGTTTTCCTTCACCGTTAAAGCAGGTGATAATTCAATGTGAATACACACATAACTTCGAAAAGTCAGAGGTGTGTGCCTGGGGTTCGAACCCGCGGCCGGCGAGATTCTCGGCCGCCCGCCCAAACCTCGAGGCCATCACTGCTATCGATCTACACTTATTTTTAATTCATGTTATGTACATTTTTAAGTACAAACGAGTCATAAATAATGATTTTCAGATGCTCTGTAATCATCAAATAAAACAACGTTATTATGGCGACATTTAAAAAGCTTCCGCCATTTCGTAATATCCGTTTCCACAGTACATTTTATTTAAATATTTGTTCTTTTTGTAGTAATCGTAATGGTTTCCTGGCGTATGTTAAATGCAGGATGATGAGGTTTAGTTATTAAGTACATCAATTCAAACAAACATTGGACAATTAGCTATCTGTCAAAACAATTTCTTAAAAGTAAATTTGGAATCTTCTCAAAACGCCTGCTTAGCGCAAATAATAATTGACTTATCAATTCAAGAATTCACTCGAAAAATACAGTTTGACCATCATATATGTATACAAGTGATGACTTTCTTCCGGATACAAACGAAATTAGATAATTTTAAGTTCATACGACTAAGGTACAAATACGAAATATTGAAGTTGAACCTTTGTTTTCAGCAGGTATTATAAGCGGCATGCAAAAGTGTCAACATTTACTTAATGAGCGATCCAACCCTCTCCATCCGACTGACGATATTTCAAATAAGGAATGAATAGTCCAATGAATGAATTAATAATTTCTATTAAATATAAAATCTTTTATAATTCATTTATATTCATATGTTTTCATTAAATTTATCACCCGTTAAATGCATCGCCTTTCGCCACTTACTCAATGGGTGCGTATCCTTAACACTACTTGTTCAATCAGACATTATTGTTGCCGAGCATCGGCGGATAATGGCACGAAAGTTTTAAGTGTCCGACTGTTTAGAATTATATGAGGATCTAGATAATGGACTTGTGAATTCAGTTTAATGTAAATGGCGGGCGAAATTGAGTATTCAAGCTCAGAGTACACTCCTCGACGTTTGTAAACGCGAGCCCATTTGAGACGCTTCCTCTTGGGTCGTTATTGTCTCTTGGCCTTAGCCGAAGCGCGTTTAGTTTCGAATTTGTACTGATGAGAATTATAATGTTATAGAAACAGTTTAATCTTGCTAATGCGATATTATTTTAGATGCTGAGGGCGCTTACTGATGTGCATTAATCTAAACACATTGTCTAGTTATGTTGTTGTGCTGACGTTGCGATAAAGCATCTTAAAAATCTTCCCATTTTACAAATGCATACTTAATACAGAATTAATTATATATCAACTACCATACAACCCCTAAATATTCTCCATTTAATTAAAGCAATACAAGTAATCTAAGCCTGCCGTTGGTCAGAGCAACAAAGTATATCTATCGAAGTTAAAACGCCTCTATATAAAATTGCTATACATAATACAATACAATCGTCCATAAGTAATTGTAATTGATTTGTAACTAATATATTAGGCCATGCCATCAATCTATCCTTGAATATCCTCAATAGAAGTATAGGTACCTACTCCAAAGATTTCCAGCGCGACCCGCCAGTAGCGATTTGTAAGAAATTTTCTCACAGATTTGAGACATCACGCGATCACGTAATGAGCCAGTTGTTGTGTCGCGCGTCGACCACTTTGATGTTTCTATTTGCGGTAGACATCGTCTGCCTTTTTAACTGCTCGCTACTCAACTTCCTTATAACCGTGCTTCTAAATTAACTTCTATTGCGTATTAATACATCCGCGATAGTACTTCAGTAGTGTGAAGGTTCTTCATGTATCTGTATTAGAATGGAATTATGTTTATTGAATCTATAATATGTCAAATACTACACTAGAATTCAGTCATTTCATTGGACATCTATTGGCACAATATACTTATTGTGATTTTTTTTTTTTCAATCAGCCTATCGCCGTCCACTGCTGAACGTAGGCCTCCCCAAGAAAGCGCCAACCATCCCATTGTGAATTATATTTTAGGAAAAAATAATACGAGTTAAGTTTTATAGGTCGTCATACAAAGATCTGTTTCGGTGAGGAAAACGAACCTTCAGTCAGTCGTTTCACAAACATGTTTGTTTTTGGTTAGAAGCACTACGGGGGCCAATTTCTCTTAAATGACTTGTTTGTTAAAATAATGTCTTTATTAAACAACAAGAGATAAGGCGGAGGTTGATAATATAATTCATCACGCTGTCTATTGTAGGTGGACAGATAGATTGAAACTAGGATATACTGCTAATATAAATGTGCTGTTTAGAAAGTAGCAAATGAATGATTTACAACTTAATTTAAAATTGGTAGATTTGTTATCTGCAACGTTATAGCTCCTGTCCGTGTGTAATCACCGGTTGTTATTCATTTACAAAGGTTAAATGGCAACGGCAACTCACAATGCAGCGAAAATGTACCGATGGATATTAATTTGAACTTCGTGATGCCTTTGGTGCGTGCGAATTTCATACAATTTATTTTTATTTTATTGTCAATTTTAGGGAACGATTGTATATGTTTATATTAAGGTAGCATAAAGCAATAAGTGCTGCAATACGGTGAAGTCTCCGAAGTATAAAATTACCACGCAGAATTCGTGTATATAAAATGGAGAACATACCAATGTCCATGCCTTATCTAAAAATTTAGAAAGGATTAAAATACTTAAAACTATTATGTCCTTTGAATTTTATACCCATGACAAAACCGTAAGTGCTCGTACACACGAAATTAAGTTTTATCGCTATGATTACATCACGAAGACAATCCTGCGAGAGTGTGTTAAAGCCACTTTACGTGAACACATAAACGTTCGGACAATAAAATAGAAAACGGTGTTTTTACACCTCTAAGTATTCGAACGTTTCCAACAACGTTACTTTTCACGTCAAAAGATCAATGTTACTTTTATCGGTATTCGGAGGACCGTTTAAATGTCAGATTTGTTAGACGCAACTTTGTCCGTCTCCGTTCAGAAATAAGAAAGAGGATTTTTTGTTTAGTGGCCAGATGTAAATTTAAGATTAAAAACTCCTGTTCTCTTTTGAATTTTTTTTCTGAAATTATGATTTGCTGCTTTGTCATTTCACAATTTTTTTTCATAAATGGCAATTGGAAATGAAACTAAAGGATACTTTAGTCAAATATTATTGCGTTGCTTTTGCACTTAAATTACGAGCAAAATTACATTAGACTCTCTATAAAGCAGATGACATGTTTCAATTAGTATGTAAAGGTAAATCCTCAAAAATCTTAATCTTCAGAAGATTATACTAACCTGAAGAAGTCGTTGACAGGTAGTATACGATATGTCTCAATTCCAATTCAACATGAAATATTTGTCACGATCCAATATAAAGACCGAATGCATTAATATGGTCTATTTATATCGATTGATAAAATCAATCGACCGTTGCATGTTCAACTGTTTTTTTTTTTTATCGTAGGTCGTGTATATATGTCTTCATCATACATACGCGCACGTAATACTTAATGGAAATAATGAAAGTGTATTGCTGATGAAGAGAAAATCTCAATTTCACTTTCCATTCGTTCACAAACTCCATTCGCTGAAATGACGTAACGTTGCGTTGAATTAACAACGCTAAACTGTCATATTGGTGGTACACGTCTCGCCAAGGGTTGCCGAGCGCAATAAAGGCTCTTTTTTCAGATTTTAAATTAAAATAAAATTAATAATACGGTTTGAAAGAGAAGCAGTGAATTTAAGTGCACTTGGCTTTTGGCGATATTCCAGTTGCAAGGCTTTTGTCCATATTCAATTCTCTAGGTCAAAACTATTCGTTAGTGGTAGTACCGCTCCAACCGATCCTCTAATTCCGTGATTCTAAAGGGGAACGATAGACAAAATTTGATATGGCGGAAAATTATTTTTGACCATCTATCCAGGAACTAACGGACCAAATAATCTCAAATTAAAAAAAACATGCGCTGGCTGACTTTACAATAAAATTTTCTTAATCACGTAACAAGGAATAAAATCAATTCGCTATTTAGTTCAGATATTGTAAAACAGGCGTGCCATAAAAGCAGCCTATGTCCAGCAGTGGACGAATTAAGGGCTGTTGATGAGATGAGATGAGATAGTAAAACTAGCATCATGACTTTGATTAGGTACTCATACATTACCCGTCATTAAAACTGACTAATGAACGTAGTAACTAATATAATACATTATTATGCGACAAATCGGTCAGATCAGTTCCTGGTTGCATTTATTGAACGCAGATCATAAACGAATAAAAAGCGCACAGCTAAAAGGAATAAACATTTTGCAATCTGGTCTAGTACGGACATTTTTCAGTTATCAGAAACGGGGGCAGCCCGCAACGCTTTCGTACACGGCCGCCGGTGCTTTTAGTGCGCTTTGCAATATTAATAAATTGTGAACATTATGATCCGCACGGCACTAATGTTATGTAGAAAGCATCCAGAAGAGAGGCGGATAATTTGTTTTCACAGATTAAATCGACAATAATGCTGTCTGATAAGTTGATCGCGATTGTGGAGCCAGATTGCGTTTAGAAGTTAGGTTCGGTGATTATGATGTTGTACCTATTCCAGACTTATATAAAGCTGTGGTAGTAACGAGTGTACATGAAGGAGTTTGAAAGTGGATATTGTGAAAAAGTGTGTCATGGAATATTTACATTTTCAATTAGAATTTAATGAGAGTTTCTCGCTTCGTAAAACTATGAAGTAAAATATATAGTACAGAATCATTAAGTTTATCGAAAATTTAGCAGCGAAAGAATTGAATGCAAACCAGCGTTGGGTTATCAGTATTTTGATGGAGTGGCGTCGGTTGCTAAAACGCAGTGATATAATTTGAGACGTCCTGTTCATCACGACCATTTTCAAATTAATAGCTGCTCATTTCTCCGGTAAATGACGTATGAACTGACAAACCTGTTTAACACTCCAATTTCAAATAAGCAATCACAACTGCAGATAATAAGCAAAGTTAATAAAACGATTAGCCACAAAGGTTTTCAACGTTCAATTACAATCGACACCGATCATTGGGTTTCTAATGTCGGCGTCTGTATTTACCGCAGATATTCCAATGATAGATACTAATTAACCATCGCGCGGCCTAATGGTGTGCCGCTAGGATATAAATGAATGGAATTATCATAAGTAATTGCGCGGACCCCACAATCCGTCCGGTAAATGAATACGGGCCACGTGCATAGCGGTAACAATTATATTGTACTTTTTGTATCTACTACTGGTCCGGTAAACAAAAAACGGGGCTATTTGTTAGTAATAGTGTTGGGAGCCTTAAATTTGTGATTCGATGTCGTGGCAAAGGTATAATTCCGATCAAATAGTCACAAATGCCACACCAAGATTGTAGGAGACCAGCCTGAATTATCATGCTGGGACCGCGTATCCCATCTATCCTATTCTTAATCCATTACACATATAAATAAAAAAGGTATAATAAGTACATGAATTTATCAAAATTATATTTCTGAATTTAAAATATCCTTCATTTATTTATTATACGAAGCCACAATACCTCCATTGTGGGACAGAAATGTTGCCTGCTTTCCGTGATTTTCTGCGGTTTTCATAAGATTACTAAAATTACTTTCGAAAATACATTAGTAAAAATCCCCAAAGTACTAAAATAAGCTAGTACAACTACAATCGGACTATGAATCGCTATCAGAGTTCCTAGAAATGACGTGATCTAATCAGACGTTGCGTATATGAGTTAGGCGCCCGTCTAGCGTGTGTTTTGTTTATTTACCTTAATGCTAATTGCACATGCGTCAACACACAACGTGGGTGTAACAAATCATGCATGTTTTACATTAAAGTAATGTACTCTGTGCATCGCTACTCAAACATGGCAAACGTTGCTTTGATCAATACTGCGTTTATTTTGCTGTGCCAGGTAAATAAAACGGGACGGAGCTATTGTGACCAGTTGAGGTTCCAAAAGGAGATGATCGGCAAATGACCTAGATGATATTTATAGTTCCGTGCATCTAATTCTTTGACGTGTTAGGAAGAAGAGAAAACAAAAATAGGTACTGTTGTCTTCTAATAGCTGTAGTATTTTATATAGGTATATCTTTGTAAAATTGTTTATTTCAATCTTATAAGGCAAAATGCCATGTTGTGTGTAATAATACCGTGGGAACATTTACGTCCTAGATATACGATTCCTGTATTAAAATTATATCATTGATATAGAATTTTTTGAATGTCCCATAACCAAGTCGGATTAGTTTGCAACACACACCAAACTGTTTACCTTCGGCGGCTTCGTTATTGAGCATAAATTGAACAATATATAGATTTTATTTATAATGTATATCGCATATTTACGATGCTCATAAAAAGTGTAAGTGTCAACTGTATTTATTGGCCGATAAGGAACACCTTATTTGCTTCGACACAGCGAAGATAAGCGACCCTCAATACAAATAAGTCAACGAATAGTCGGCTTAAATCGCGACTAACGTTTTTATTGCTAATAGTTATTGTGTGAAAGTGGATTTATGTGATGTCCTTAACGTGTTTATCGGTTAAGGTGTTGACCGCGATTGTAGAGACAACGCTCATTTTCAGCCAGCAATCTAAGCGAAATACAAAATTTATCATTATTTAAAGGTCACTACTAATTTATCATCTTCGTAGGTGGTAAGGGTTATAGGTCGCAATCCATTTTTAATTTCATGTTTGATTGGTATGATACTTTTGTATTTCTTGAAAAATGGTTTAGTAAATACGATGAATTAACTAAAACTAAAGCCTAAAACCCTCTCAGTTGTAAAGAAGCCCAGCGTATATAGGCAGATGATGATGATGAGGCCATTTTCACCAGTTAATGTAACGTACTATAATGTTTTCGTAGTCGGAAGTGTAACAATCAAAAAAGTAAAGTCATTTTTTATTGAATGTTCGGATATTTTTAAAGAACTGAAAATGTCAAATGTATATTTATCAATATTGAGTATAAAATAAATTACTTTCGTTTTTATAGTAAGTATATTATACTAATTTACACTTGAATTCGTCCATATGACTTAGCAGTAGCGTAAGTAACTTTAAAACACAAATCTATTCAGTCATTTGTTTTCTTCATCATCATCAACCCATATACGCCCACTGCTGAGCACGGGTGTCCTCTACCATTGAGAGGGTTTAGGCCATAGTCCACCACGCTGGCCTAGTGCGGGTTGGCGGACTACACACCTAAGAAATTCTTAAGAACTTTTAGGTGTTCAGGTTTTATCACGATGTTTCCTTCACCGTTAAAGCAAGTGATAATTCTTTGTGAATTACACACATAACTTCGAAAAGTCAGAGGTGTGTGCCTGGGGTTCGAACCCGCGACCGCCGAAATTCTCGACCGCGTGCCTAAACCTCGAGGCCATCACTGCTTCATACTTGGCACATACATATTTCTGCAATAATTGTAGGTATACATATGTATATCGATACCCATGTATCACGAAGAGCGCATAAACATAAATTCACCTATCGCAGTACTTTTTTTCGAGAATTCTATTTTGTTAACCACAGGTATGGGGAAAGAAATAATGTTAGACTGCTTTTGTAATGTGTGGACAGTTGTTATATCGAAATATTATGTGATATTTTTAATCGATTTAAAAAAAGGCGGTTATCGATTCATCTGTATTTCTTTTTGTTTGTTACCTCAGGACTCCACTGGCGAAACCGTATTTGATGATTCTTTTTTTTTCAAGATATTTTCAGTGGCAACAACTATGTGTTTAACTTCAACCACTGCATTTGCACCGACACCTAGCTCGTGGCTCAGTATCACCGCAGTGATTGTTATTATTTGAATAGCTTAACCCGCACTTACGGTGTCAAGTGGCGGAAAGTCGACAGAAGTTGTGCAAGCCTCTATACTTATGCAAAATTATTCATATTTAAATGCAGATTATAATAATATACAATAATGCATACGTTTGTGTTATTTATGTGTCTGCTGGAAAGGTGGGTAAGACTACCACGGTAGAATTGAACGGAAGACATTTTCATATAAGAAAGTAATTTAGAAAAATATTTTGTACTGGTAAAAATAGGCAAGTCAATATAGCCGGAGTAGCTTAAAAACTTATTAAGAGAAAAACTGCGCACCCGAGGGAACAACATAATTAATTTAAAATTTGTATTATAGAACGCAATATCCGACCCTAATGTACGAAACATGAGTAAACTAACTTATCGAATGGTGTGCTTGTATTAAAGTGAAATCAACATTGCGATCTTCCTTCGCGTTTTCTAAACACCTACGCACCGAAAATTATCTCCCCTTTCTTGAGTACACGAAGTGTTTGTTTTACCGTGTAAATTGTTCCTCTGATTTTTAATCTTGGCACAACAAAGTAACGACCACGGACTTAATGATAAGTACGTTCGTGATAGAAAAGGGCTGTGTCTTGTAAATATTCGCTGAACTTGTAAGTTTCAGATATGGTATAGTTTTGTGAATTTTGACTTACTTATTTGTGAATTTATTTAATGCAATCAACCACAAAATTAAAAGCTATCAATCGAAGCGGTGGCCCTTGATGTGGTTAATAATGATTATGATGATGAATAGAAAATTTTATCTCATGTTGGAATGAAAAATAGCATAGTATGATTTTGTTTTTTTTTTTGTATTTTACCTATAAAACTGTAGACCAAAGCAGATTGGTGCATATATGGAATATATAGTCTGGTGATATAATGTTTCTATCGCCAGTATTACAGTTACTCTTTTCCTATATCATACTATTCTTTAACACTTGAATTCAAACTCAATTGCTTAAAATATAGTAAAGCATGAAGATTCCAGCTACATTACTCCGTTCGGTGCTCGAATTCACTTAGCCGCAGCGCACCGACAGCGCCGCGTGTTACCGACTGACTTACGAGCTCGACTATGCTAATATCAGAAATGTTTCTCTGTGATTAGTACAACGATAGAACGCCGGCGTATTGCGTCCGATAGGAATCAATGAAAATAAGGATTCGTATTGCTTACTCACATTTCAATTTTAAAAAGTACTTCATGGTCTCGCGGTACTAATTTGAGCCGTGCAATTTAGAGGTCCCGGGATCGAATCTCGTATAGGGCAAAGGGTTATTGAGAAGCTACTTTCACAAGAAAATTCTGAGTAGTAGCACAGAGTCTGCGTATTACGTGTGAATGATGACACTAAAATGTAGGTGACGAAATGCATCACTGCCTACTACTAATACTAGTATGGGTTTATGTCATAGAAAAACAGACGAATGCGAAATAATTTTTGAATTTGGTACTCAAACAACATGGATTGATGTACGCATTGTATTTTATTAATATATCGCTCATGTAACTTATGTTTTAAAAGGATACATTTTTTATCAATCGGCTGCCACTTTCAGAAATTATGGACATCTGACCTGAAATTACACACCCAATAAAATAACGGCACAGTACAACCGCAGCCGTGATTTCTCGAATCCGCCGCTCATACATCTCGCCAAACAATAGGGTGCTTGCCCGTACAATTTCACTGTCATCGCTCCGCGAACGTTTCCCATTTACGGCTTTTTGACGTACGTCATTTTTACAACACCCAGCTCGTATAGAGATATTCCGTATGACAGTTCGGGCACGGCAAAGGTCGTCGCGATTATTTTAATCGGTACATATATCAAGCCGTTCATTGTTTTCCGACGAGATGAGACAGACGTCTTAATCGGCAGACCGTTTTGGTTGAGGCGGTTATTTTTTGTTTTTTTTTTTCTTATCTCTCACATCTACGGGCGCGCGAGAGCGAAGGATAACAGTGATTTCGTATGCAGACGTCGAAGACAATTACACAGGGCACTTGTACGTTAAGTATGATTTATTGTATGCAGTATCGATGCTCCTTTTACGATGTTTATCGATGACTCTTTTTGTTCGATATTAATCGTGATAGCAATGGATTAATGTTTTCGTGTTCAGTTTTGTTTTTGTGCTACTGCAATGAATGATGACCTGCCTATGTAGGTATCACTTTTGATGTTATTGTGACTGGTTAACTACCACATATAGATGTTGAAATAGCCGGAAAAGCCCAAAATACTCATATTATTTTTCATCCTCTCGGTATTTCAAAATATCGTGAAAGGAAATGGCACATAAAATTAAATTTGCCTTTTCAATCTAATGGCTATGCGATTTTATGTAGGTATAATGTAATCCCAGAGTCGTTCAATTAACTTTACGTCTGTTAAATTAAATTGGCCGATAAACTCCGCTTTCATCACCATGTCGAATATCGGCAAATTTATGTATGAGGTTGAAATTTAAAATTAACTCAGTGCACGTACTGTGCTGATGGTAATGATGTTATTGAAACTTTAAATTGTTCTTTTGCAAAAAATGTTCCTTTAAACAGTCAATTTATGAATACTTCCGTAAACGTCAAGTCATTAAGACTTAAAACTTTCGTCTAGTCTAGACTGAAAATACATTAGTGAGTAAGAAACGTCTAACGTTATTATCTTTACTCAGCACTTTCGATGGTTCGCTGATTGTCCGTTTGAGTTTATGCAAATTGTCAAAAAGTAGTGGATTGCGCGTGCGCAGCTGACCGCGTGCTTTCACTCTCGATACAGCGGCGCTCTAGTCGCGCACGTGCTCGGAGGAACACCCTGTGGTCAATGTTGTGACCCTATAGTTTTAACAATTGATAAGTTGATTTTTTTTCTGCATTTTTTAACATTTATTAGGTACAATATAAAATGTCAAATTTTAAATAGAAAAAAATCCAGAAATACGTTCCTTAATCACGCTGTGTATTAGTGTTGCGTCCTTTTAAATGAGCAGAATTGCCAAAAATCTGTCATCCTTTACAGTACTCATCTCCTTAACTATCACTGTCAATCGCCGAGGTACTAAGATTTTCTTCTGTTCTTAAAATGGTATGCCTTTTAAAGCGAAACCCGATCACTTTGTGACTATTATTAGCAAATTTAGGAAAAATAGATCAAAATTAAATTACAGTAGGATATGTAGGTTCCCAACAATGCTTAGGTCACAGAACAATGTTCAGTACGTCATCTAAAAGCTGCAAGCTCACGCAACACGAAAAACCGCATTCAACGCAACACCGCCAATAAACGGCTATAAATCATAACAATCGAAAGTAAACGCGCATAAATCGGCAACGTATCGATTGTGATATTGATACACCTACAACACTGGCTGGTTTCGGGCGCACCGCCGCACGCCCCTTGTTTATGCCAAACGGCCGGTGTGTGACGTGCGACAAGTCGTGTGGGAGCTCGTAATCGATATTAGATAATCGCATTAGGTTTACAAATGTAAAGCTAATGCAGTGCGATTGAGTCACTCCCAACTGTGAGGTTGCATCACTAGACATACGTGTTTAAGTAATTATGATTTAAATGATGTTTATTTTATTTTGTTCATAATCAATGCCAATCAAAGTGCTTAGAGATTATGGCATAAAAAGCAAAAGGTAGTAATAATTGACAAATATCTTAATATTTGTTACGTTTTTGCTGGCATATATCTTCAAACTATGTATAAACTTTTCAATGTTACGACCGTACTCGAACTATAAGTTTAATATGGTGACCGAGACATAAATAATACAACAGCCTCAGAGCAAAAACGAATAAGAAAGTCACTTCTTGGTATAGTGCAATTCGAAGCCTCGCATAATAAGGTCAGTTCAAGCAAAAAGCAAAACGAAATGCAGCATTAGAATTATAATCTCCCGAACCTAACCTGGTAACACGCTTTTGGCGAATTTCAAGAACATTTACTTATACTTAAACATATAATAAATTTACTTATTGAATCGCTGATCAACGCTCTTTTCTAAACTTGGTCCCATTTATTCGAAAAATAAAATGACTGTAAAGCAAAATAAATAACTTTTCACAATTTTTTATGTTTATCTAATTAACTTTCATAATTTCATAGTATTCAAACTAAAACCTACTGTATCTGTAATACTTAATAGAAAAACACCTCGAATATTCCTTTTCGGCCAGTTGCTCCGCGGTGTTACCGATCCGACGATAAGTTTATCGCGGGTTCTATTCCCGGTGCCGCATTTACATTAGTAGATTGTCTGGCCGATAGCGGGCGCGCGTGTCTTCCCCGCATGTTTAACAACGCGTTACGTTCAATTTATTTCACCGGCAGACATTTCAGACGTGCTGTTTACTAAATCCTATCATTTTATACGTATTTTCTTCCTTTTTTATTCACAATGTGACATGTATAAGTATGTTTATTAGTTCTTACAGCCAGGCTCATTTTATGCCAATGGATTAATAATAGTGGTATACCAGATTGAATATTTAATATGATAGCATTTTTACATGGTCCTACCTGTATTTGCCTCAGTATTGGCTATAAAGATAAATACTACGTAAGTGGAAAAGGTATCTTCCTATCTTAAACATCGACTGTGCTGTTAATTATACCCTACTTTTATTCATTTATGAATGAGCTTTCTGCAGAATTTCATACAATTACATTTAGTAGATTTTCCTTACTAGCTAATTCACAACGAACCATGCCTACTAATATTATAATGCGAGGCTTCTGTTGTGATGTTTAGTGCGGAGATAAACGGAACCTTCGGAGAGGACATACTTATTAGAGTGGATTATATAAGAGCTTCATGTCAAAACAATTTAATAAATGTCGGTTAAAATGCAAAGTTACGGATATGAGACCAAGAGAAGTGACGATTACACAGGACTGCTTTTCCCATTATCGTTTCTCACAACACACCATTACCCCGGGGCGAAGCAGGGTTTTAATAATAGTTAAAAGTCAAATAAATAATGTCTAGCACAGACATAATTTCACATATTCCCTCACAATGTGTATCGTAAAGAGCGCAACAGAACACTTCTATTACAAATCTAATAATCTTCGGTTTCGAAAGCGGGCAATAAACAAGGGGGCTAATTAAATTTTAATTAAATCTCTATAGTGGAAACAATAAAATTGGCAAAAAGTGGACCGAGAGCAATCTCCTTTCAAATCTATTGATTTACAGCTGAATTCCTGCTTGGTCATACAATGGGACCCACCGCGTTCTGCACACGGCCCGACACTGTGTTTTAAGCACGGTGCGCTCCTCAGAGATTTTGTTTAATACATTACACGGCACAGCGCTGTTGGAAAACCTGAGACGAAAGTGGAAACATTAATTTTGTTTACACCGTCAGATTTTAATTGCCATAATATTGATAACATTCAATGTGAGAAGTGATGCAACTCGATTTATGGTTATTGACACACGTAGAAAGTGGTATTTTTGACCTACGATTTATGCTGTGTATGTATTTTTATAACAATTTAATTATAATGTATTGGCGATATGACTCTTATCTTTCGCTAGATCAGTAAAGTCTATAATTTAAGTAACTGTAATTGGCGATGCATGTTTAAAAATGTGATTATAAATTAAAGCGTACTGTCTAAATGAACATCCACCCACGTCTTCGTTTGTACTAAAGGGGTCAGTAGAATATAAAATAACGATTTCAGTCGGTCAGTTTTGGTTTAAGCACTGTTACTCAACAGTATTATTAAGGCGGGTGAGTGAAAGGCTTTGGAAGAATTTTGGAATTTGACGGTACCTACTTGATGTTGACCGAAATACCTAATCCTGCTGATAGATGTGTGTGTATCCAAGTCAAAAATTCTTTTATTTGTGTATATAATGTTACTTTTCGAATTACACTATTTACGTTTATTATTTTAAATTATTGTATGTTATTGCCTACAATAATAATGAATGAATGGACCTGCCAATACGGCCTACCTCAAGCAGGCAAGGATCTTTGATTGCTTTATTTAATTCTGTCCAACCCGGAAGACTGAGCATCTGTTGCTGTATTTTCATTGACTACCTCGTGGTGTCGCTGTATAAATACGATTGAGAGTTCGTAAATTCGATTTCCAAGTCAGGCAATGTGTTATTGGGTATGTCCATTATGCAATTCAGGAATTCATATGTGTATAAATTGTGGAATGCATCCTTCAAGGAATACAAGCCTTAATTTCTGAATGCATGTCTTTCTGCTGTAACAATGGCATTTTCGCACAAATCCTATAATACGAGCAAAATTAAAAAATAATTTCATACCAAAAAATATAAAAACGTTTGTATCATTTTAACAAGAAAAATATAAAAAAATGAGATTTTTATACGTTTTTTTTATTTTCAACTAAGAGCGCTGTCGGACCATGCACCGTCGCACTTGCATTCTTGAAGTGTTTCGTGATTTGCGGCTTACATTAAGCGGTCTGTCTTGATTGTTGCCAAATGACAAGAAGGAAACCGTGTCAGAATTTAAAATGGGACAGGAGATTTGTCAGTATTTCATAAACTGATCAATCTAATCTGTCAGTCTTGTTCCTAGTGACTTGGCTATTTAAAGTTCTAGACACATATTTAGTTTTGACACTAAATTAGAATGGATGTTGTATACCGTTGATATTAGCACTTGCGGATCATAAGTACTATTTGCTAATATTCTATCGCTCTTTTTTCGTTTGCCAATCATGTCTAACTTTATTTTATTTCTATGGAAATGGAACTTTAAATGTCTACATTTACAAATGGCATCAAATTTTTCAAACAACGAATACTGTCTCGTGCATTACTGAACTATCCTACAAAACAAATGAGTATAACTCACGGCTTGGTATTACCGTTATTTTTGTAATTAAACTAATGACGACTTGTAATTCATCTTGTTTGACACGAACGAGTTTTTCATGTGCCATATTACCGTCCAGATAATAAAGATCTAAAAGTTATACACGATTTACACGTAAGCTAAGGTCTATTTACAATGGGGTTTTACAACGCGAAAAAGCCCTTCCGTCACGCAATGATCATTATTCCCAATCAAATGGTTAGAATTATTTCAGAATCTCCGCCGGATGGCCATTAAGTTGTTATTAGTATCGCACAGCCGTAAGTGGGTCATCTGTTATATGTTTCCGTAAACAAAATGCCGTGGATAATAAAGTTCTTGCTAATTTTTAATCGAAGGATTTTCAAAAATTATATCGATACGACACTACGACTTGAGTATAGTCGATTGGACGTTTCAGTTTTATCACACCTAGATCCCAAATAAGTGCCCTTCTAACATTAATTATAAACGTAAAAGCATCCACTTATTTTCTTTGGTTCCAAGACGGCTGGACGAAACTAGATTAGATTTCTAGATGAAACCATAAAAAAAATATAATTTTCCCTATACTTAACAAAATACAGTGTAGGTATTATGTTTCTCATTAAAATACATTTATTAATTATAATCAACTAGCTTTTGCGCTCGAATATGTCTACGTCAACTATAAAATCAGGTCAAACGCAGAAACGACGAAATTGTGCGTAATGAAAATCAGACCTCGTTTCTTGAAGACTTTTAATAAAAGTAATTTCTATAATTCTGGAAAAATCTAGTTATTCCTAATGCCTCCACGGTCCCGTCGATCTTTTTGCCATTTTTTAATATAATTAGGAAAGCTCCTGGTTACAGACTGTTTCTAGATGAAAACTGTTGAAATGTTTAGGGGAGGATATCTTTGATATGTTAAACCCCTATTATAATCGCAGTACCGGCAAGCGTTGGTCGTCCACCCACAAGATGGTTCGCTGATTTAACAAAAATCATGGGAGGCCGCTGGATGCAACCCGCTTCCAACATAGCGCTTTTGAAGTCTTTGGGGCAGACCTATGTCCATCAGTGGACGTCTTTCGGCTAATCATGATGAGTATATTCCTATACTTCTCATTTCAGTTTTCAATCCAAACGTATTCGAGCGCACTTTAAATGCTTATTTTATATGTAGAACAATAATGGATTGACCGAGAAAATCTCTTTATGCATGGTCGATTTTATTTTGCTGCATTCATGTCGTAATCGAGGCGACTATAATGAAATAGGTACCAACTTCGGTGACTATTATTATATCGCCATTAGAAATGGGAGGTGCCGACTTGGCATTTTAAAGTAAGCTAATCTGTAATTAAGTGTACGCAATAGAGGGTGACGTAGCGTCATTGTATGCCACTCGGCTCTAGCACCGATGCCTTCATGAGATAATTATTAGTATCTTTATAATTCTAAGAATATGACAAGTCATGTAAAACATTTCAATTCAATTGTATTGTTATAATATCTTGTAGGAACATAGCTAATAAAGTCGAGCATTGCAATAAATTCCGGTATAATATTCTATGAGGTCTAAGTTTTCGGCTTGCAGTATAGCTTGTGTGCATCACTTATTTCTTTTTGTCATTTTTTTGTATAAATTTAAGTCAATATCTTAACCCAGGAGCACTATCATCAAACATCAGTATTAAAACTATGTTTCTGCCAAAAAAGTCCCTGAGTTAACTATGAAAAGTAGCTTGCATTACGTAATTATCCTTAATAAATGTCTTACATTGATATTGCCACAAAATAAAATATACACGTACATGAGTAACTGTAGCGTGAAATTTTAATGTCCCATTATAGGTATTTCTAATGATAGGTTACACCTTAATAGTTAGCGAATTGACATTTGTCACTCATGCGAATATAATCTCGAGCGGGAACGTGTCAGTAATAATAGCTGAGCTTTCTACTCGCCGGGGCTCGTCCCCATCTATCATTAAGCCTGCATAACATTAGCGTTCGTCGTGAGACCATTCCACACTTTCACTGATAAATTCGGCTGCAATTATGCAATTAGTTGGAATAACACTCGTGAATCGTGTCTGACGGTCGTGTGTTTTGATTTGATTCCGATTATTGTTAGATTCCTTTTTGTTCTCTCCATCTTTAAGTTCTTTGTTGTTGTGTTTTTTCTTTTTGGAAATCAACATTCTTTGTTGCGTTTTTTCTTCGGTTTGCTACGCGTACGACTCGTCGAGGTTAGGTTTGTTTATTTAATTGTAACCTGTTTTATTTTTGTTTTGATTGATGGATTTCCATTGTTATTCTTGTTGTTTTTGCTGAAGGTCTTTATTGCATTAATTAGTATATTGTTCTTTTTTATTGATTTTTTTGTCGACTCAGACTCAACTTTTTAGTTCGACATTTACTTTGTAAATAGGGAGGCCTACGTTCAGCCGTGGACGACAATAAGCTGAGTATATTTACTTTGTAAACTTGCCATTTGTCTAACTAAAATATTAAATTTCATCGCATTTGGTAATATTTTAAAGCATCCCTTCCTCCTAATAATTGAGATTAAACAACATGTTTTATGTTAATATTTCCTTCACTTTACGGTCATCTCAACAGAATTACACACTAACGCGTAATTTCCAATTACCGCAAGTTTGCTTAATTCAAAATTGTCCGCTAACTCGGCTTGATCTTTCCACGTTATTCATAGTAGATAGTCAATCGCGATTATTTATGACTATGATAACAGCTTCTAAAATTGGTGGCGCTACATGCAATGTAACGGTACAAAATTCCCTTGCAGCGTTGTCCCTGTCATGTCGGCCGTGTTGCTTGCACTTTATAAACTATTTTATAAGTGTGTCAACCGTGGTTACACTGAGTGAGTCATGTACACCGGAGCGGACGAAAGTTGGGGAGCTCGGTGGTGGCTCGCCAACTATTCTTTGAATTACAATTTAAGATTTTTCTTAATTTTAACTTTAATGATTTGAAAAAGATTTTGATTTCTAGTCAAATACGAAGGATGTGCTGTATTTATGGCTTACAGTGGAAGTATTCAAGGATATAAACAACTCTATGCTTTTTTGTGCTTGGTGAATACTTTGGGTTACAAAAACTTTTTAGCAGGCGATCCATGAATAAGTAGAAAATATTGACAACCTTTGAACTATAACAATATATGTAAAACAGAAATGTATATTCAACTCTTCGCGCCAAAAAAGTTGTTTCTAAGTGTTGTCCTTACCCAGCGGCTCGTAAGAGGTCTCAGAATAATGAATGGCATTGTTGATACATGGGTAATAACAGCGAGCCCTGCGTGTGGTCCGGGCGCGAATGCCGCTAATTACCCGCCGTGCGCCGCGCACTCGCGCAGTGTCACGGCCCGTACACATTTGGGCACGGTGCCACACATCGCCAGATCACAATCGGCCCGGTTGCCAAACGTCGCCAATTATGGGAAATTGTCGAAAACGCGTTGTGATTTATGCGTTGCACCTATGGTGATGTAATTAACCGGTGTAATTAGCTACGAGTTTTTTAATTTTTCCTTAATGCCGCGAAACAAATTTTTGCGCAGTATAAATCTTGCTGCTGCTGTTTTTTTCTTCATTGTTGACGCAACGTTGCCAATGCAAATGAAATTTATTTAATTGTATGTGTTTTTTAATAATTGCTAATTGTTACTTTTGTTTCCGATGTATCTTACTCTTAGTGTCACGTTATGTACAGATTTATTCTGTCAGAATCGACTTCGACCTGGCGCGATTAATAAAAAAATACCCATATTCTTTTCCAAGGTTAAGTTATTTTGAGCTTATCCGTAACAATCAATATACTTTTATAAGTAAAGGTGATGTTTAACGTTGTAACTCTACGTATAACGTTTTCGAAGAACCATTAAATATGTTACGAGCGGTAATATCCTCGCATACATTTGTTAAAAGTGCTTCGCAATCGTTCGTTTCCGCTATTTCGCGTACTAAAACTGTATAGCTTAATATCGTGATTGTTTTCTTTGAACAAACGTTAGACTATTCGCATCTAGTTATCATAATCATAGAAGTGTATACTTTTTACAGCCAACGAGCATCTTACAATCATTCGCTTATTTTTCGTATCTAATAAGCTGTCTTCTTCTTCTTCTTCATCAACCCATATACGCCCACTGCTGAGCACGGGTCTCCTCTACCCTTGAGAGGGTTTAGGCCATAGTCCACCACGCTGGCCTAGTGCGGGTTGGCGGACTACACACCTAAGAAATTCCTAAGAACTCTTAGGTGTGCACGATGTTTTCCTTCACCGTTAAAGCAAGTGATAATTCAATGTGAATACACACATAACTTCGAAAAGTCAGAGGTGTGTGCCTGGGGTTCGAACCCGCGACCGTCGGATTCTCGACCGCGCGCCCAAACCTCGAGGCCATCACTGCTTAGCTCTAATAAGCTGTGCAAAGAATAATATGAAAACTGCGAAAGCAACTTATTTAATTTTTAAATTAACTTTGGCTCTCGTAAATAATACCTAGCCGAAGTCTTTAAGTAGAACTAATCTAGCTTTATTCGCAATGAGATTTAAAGTGAATAAATTATACGCAACATCTTTTGTATATTTAAAAAATGACAATTACTGAAAAAAAAGAACAATGCTTTTGTTCTGCAGAATCATTTAAGCATTTTATAATTGTTAATTGCTTCATACTTTGCGAGCGGGCAACTTTCCCACGTCGACAAAAGTCCCCGCCGCATTCACCTCAGCTGTTTATGTAAGTAATTAATTAAAAACAATAAGAATTGCACATTGTGATGGCGACGACGATTGCCCTACCACAGTTGGCATATCACGCGACCTCGAGTCGAGCGTTCGCCTTTTATCGTAACTTGTACATCTCTACTGGTATCGCGAATACAGCGTGCGGCGCCAATTAAAATGAAATTTGCTCGATATAGCCCGATATTTTTATTTCGCTACACGAATGGCTAGGCAAGGTAATGAGTAATTACATATGCTGCAGGTTTGAATCTTTGGCGAGGTCCGGTTGAGTGGTTTAAAAAGTTGAATGCTGCATTGTGACTTCCATACGAAAGTGTTTTATAACTTTTATTATTCGCGTTTTAATAATGAATTTTGTTGTTATTCTTGATGGAGATTCCTAGTTGCATTTTTTTTAACAAAGAGGATCGACTCAGACATAAATTTAATTTAAACGTAAATACGGAGGACTGGGAAAAGGTGTGTGTATCTATACCCCCGTTCCGCCAGATGTGAGTGTGTTTGTTTTAAATGCTACTGTGTGAGAGCTGTGCATTATTGTTTTTTCGACCATATTATTGCTACTGATATATTACAAATAGAATGGAACGATAACGCTGCTCGACCCGGGTATCGAAATCTAGACCTCCCGGTCGGCCGCCAAATGTTTACACCACGAGTACGAGGCATTCAATATCCGGTTAAGCTTCCTTTAATACAAAACAGAAGAAACCTCAGCGGTTTACGCAACAACCACAATATCAAAGTTAACTCTCTTTTATCTCAGTTTGTTTATCTCGCATTCTTAAACAAAATTCTTTTATGGGTAACACTTTGATGAGTCCGCGCGTTTTGATTCGTTACAAAACTCTCCGGCTTTGGGTGGGCGTCACTCGGGCTCCATATGACCTTTGGCTTGGAATATTTGCCATTCTTTCACGAAGGAATTTTTAATAAGTAACGTTTATAGTAATTATAGAATTACTTAAAGAATATTTATTGAAGAAAGAATCTTTTCAAGGATGATGACGTAAGCTGCCTCGCTTTACCGACTGATCGGATTTATTATCTAAGATTTTGTTAAAAGTTTGTAGTTTCATTGTTAAAAACGTATTTTAATTTTCTTACGTTGGAATCGATATTAAATCCTTGAAATTTAATTACTCTTAAAACATACAAAAACGTATCTCGATGAGCATTCGTCATTAAACGTTGTTCGCGAATGGGCGTCACGACATGAAAAAATACCCGAATTGAATTCTGATTAATAGCCCGTTTAATGGCGATGCACAGTTGAGTTCTCGGAACATTTCGATAATTGTGAATGAACAGTCCGTCCATTACACTGTCCAAATACGACGCGAGTAGTTAAGTTATTATATTGTTATTGTTCCTACTCGGACTGGCGTGTTTCGATAATGAAAATCGCATTTCCATTTAATAGCAGCGTAGCGCGGTGGTCGCAAATTGTTCGTGGCTCGCTGCCCCTATTTGGTTTTGTTGCGAAATAAAATTTCACTTTCATTTGTTTTATTTATTTGTTCACACTTTATTGTACACTTACACGGACCAGGCGCAGTTAAATTCATTATAATATAAAAGTATAAATTGCGGTGTTGTCGCCTACAGCAAATTGTTGACAACCATGTAACGTTTATAAGAAACTAGCTGTCCCGGCAAACTTCGTATCGCCCTACCAGCCAATGAATGTCTCGTTACTTATTAACAGAATCTAATTTTTAATTACTTAGGTTATATCATCATCCCCTTGCCCTGGTCCCAATTAATTACTTGGGGTCGGCGCAGTATCTCTTCTATTTCCACACATCCCTGTCAGCCGTCATGTTTTCATTCACCCCTTTCTTTTTTATATCTTCAGTCACGCATTCCATCCATCTCTTTTTTGGCCTTCCTCGGCTCGCCCATCCATCCACTTTCATGTTCATCACTTTTTTTTCCTACATATGATTAATTCCTTCTCTTAATGTGCCCATACCACGACAGACGGTTTCCTTTCATCTTTTCTATCACAGGAGCTACTTTCAGACTAACCCTAAAGTATTCATTTCTGAATCTGTCACTCCGTGTTATACCACACATCCACCGCAACATTCGCATCTTTGCTGCATGCAGTCGTCTTTCGTAAGTCTTCTTCGTTGACCATTTTTTTATTCTTTTTTAGCACAAATGCTAGCTCCCTTGACCTACCATTTGTCGTACCTACATTCCAACTTGCATACCTCAATCTCATTTCCCGGGTTAGTGTCTTACGTTGCCCCCGCCCGGGCTGGTGTAACAAACCTTGCCCATTTCTCATAGGAACCGGGTGCTGCCCCTGCGCGTCGGCTACGGGGGACGATCTAGGCCCTGTCACCTTTCTTATTATACATACTGTATAAATGTTTTGGCAAATGTTTTACGGCCGCCCGCCTGTCTGACACCAACTCTCCTTGGGGCTTTAGTTCTTTTGGTAAAGGGGTAGAGATAGCGTGTGTTTGGGTACAGGATATTGCAGGTAAGGATATTTGGCCTGATGGTAAGGATGCCACAGTCCCGGATAAGGAAGTAGTGGGAGACTCCAACAGCTCGGGGGACCGAGGTAGCGAACTCATAGCCCTGTTCCATGACTGGCTAGATCAATGGAAAAGGCATCCCCTGACCATTTATCAATATTTCTTGAAGGAGATTTAGAGTATTTTAAATAATCAAGCATAATAAAAAATTAAAAATTAGGCACTACCAAGGAGATTTGTTACACAAAATAAATTTCTGAACGCACGCCTTAACATTTGACGGCCAAAAAATGTCAATCCATTGTCATGAGAATTCTGCATTTTTAACATCTAAAATACGCAATAATTCGAATGTTATAGATACATATTGTCGATTCAAAATGCTTATTTTAATAAGTTCTTTTATTTGAGGGGGCCTCTAACTGCATCGACGGGATAAACATTAAATGACAGGAAATTTTGTATGGTGTTAAAGTTCAAAATGACTTAAGTATCATTACGAACCTTTTGTATGGGAATATAGAAAAGTATTATTTTTAGACCTTTTCAGGCAATTATTAAAATGTATCTCTCCGTAAGAACAATCCTCGTACTTCAAGGAATATTATAAAAAAAGAATTAGCGAAATCGGTTCAGCTGTTCTCGAGATTTGCGCTTAGGAACACATCGAGCAATTCATTTTTATAACATAGAACTCCTCCACTACGATTTAAACTTTATTGTATTGTATTAAAGTTCAAATTGACTTATTTATTAAAACGAAACTTTTGTATGGATAAAGAAAACAATGAAAAGTCCCACGGGAACGCTATCGAACGGGATAAAAAGTATCCTATGTCCGTCTCCTGGCTCTAAGCTACCTCCCTACCAATTTTCAGCCAAATCTGTTCTGCCGTTCTTGAGTTATAAGTGGTGTAACTAACACGACTTTCTTTTATATATATAGATTTATTCAAGTGACAAGTATCTGTGTATAATACATTTTATTCGTAAGTATATCAGCCCATATTTATCCTACTACTGGGCTTTGTTCATTGGAGAATAAAAATACAAGTACACTACGTTTAAACTACGATGTCGTTAGACTTGTCATATCTTTAATATTGTTCCATTCTTTTAATACCCCTATAACTTGAAATGTTTTTATTTCGACGTAAGACATCCTTAGTGCCTCAATCAATTATGAACATTATTTTTTAATGTTAAGGTTTCGTTTTAAGTGGCACCCTTTTCGATCTTGAATGTTTGCACTAAGAATTTCGATCTAACTTTTTAACAATACCCGTGTCGACTAAATTGGTGCAGTGATGACATGTTTCTCGGAAGCTTGAGGTCTGTGAAAGTTGATATTAGCTGTTGTTGGTATTTTAATGCTCGGTTTTTTGCCCTAAGTTGTTGTGTAAGGGCTCATAAATTAATATACAACCTTGACACAGAAACCGGGCTGGGGCTGCCGTCTTAAAGTATCTAAATATATAGCTTTCATTTAATAATACTTATTACTAGGGAAAGACCTCAATCTTATTTGCTTAATAAAGAATAAAGTCTTCCGCCCTTTGTTTCTCAATTACCGTCATTCTTCAACAGCCTCAAGTCTTGTCTGTTTTTACGTTTTAAACCTTTTACTATTCGGTGACAATTCTTATGTGTCTTGCAGCATTATTGACGTAGATATGCTATCGCGAATTCCCGGGTAGTATCACATTAGGGATAAAAGTTTACCGTTTACCGGCTACGAATTCTGAGATCGAAGTGTTACCGTATTTATCGTTCTATTTATAGCGTTGGACATGCAGGCTATAGTATATGTAAAGTAAGTCTATTTAATACAATCGAAACAATAATCGTCTCTTGGGATAGCACACAAAAATAACAAAACACTACTCTGTAAACAAATAGGTCCCAGTACCAGCCGTGCATTTCCAATACACACAGACAATACGCCTACAAATAGACCGCAGTTTATCCGAACGCGATGTTAAAAACAATGGTTGATTCTTTTACGTTCCACATTTCCCATTGTGTATAACCTAAGAGCGTATGCATAAAACATGGCGATTACAAAAGGCTGGAACAATAAGATCAGGCGACGTTGCACATCATTCGTTTGGTTGTTTTCCATACCGAAGTAGTAAATTGTTTACAAGTGTCTACCCGTGGGCGCGTAACAACTACGCCGGGATAATGTACTATCTGCACGCCGCTGTCCGTCTTTCGAGCTATTAAGGGGGTACGCACACGCATAGTACTGGGATGGGTTAATCTACATATAGTTTTGGTGTAAGATATAACAATATCTATAAATTCTACATTCATACATCTTTTCGAAACTCTTATGTACTTATAATTCTTACATACATATTTTCAGCAATGTTCTGCGATTTTTGTCACACTGTTTATTTTACTAACGTGTTATGTATGGATGTCGAATGCTGGACTAAAGAAAGTTATTCTAAAGCTGCAATTACTGTAATTTTGTTGTTTTCTCGTTTCAAATTTTCAATGTGCTCTTCCTTTTACGCCTTCGCCAAACGATCGTACATAACGCTTCAATTAGACTTTTTGCACCAGCGTGGTCAGCCCGTCCCGGCAGTGTAACGCTCCAAATAGACTTTTATTCAGTCCCTATAGCATCAAAGGTCGTGCACGCTTTGACAGCTCGTTATACAAACTCAGACTGCGAGGGGCTTTAACTAACTCAGTTTTAGTGGAATTTTGACTGTGGAGCTCGTGTTCGTAAGGCTAAAGTTATTAGGGAATATAGTTCTCATAAGTTGATACTCAAAAATAATAAACCAAATAACTATTTGTTTAATTTCAATACATATTTTCACTAAAGAAACGATGATGAATTAATCAATTATAGATTCAGTTTAATGTTTCGAACGCATGTAAAGGAAGTAGCAGAAAGTGAATAATTACAATATTACCAGTCATACATAGTTATGCAGGAGGAAGCAGTGAAAATAAAACTCATACATTCTAAAACAAAACAGCCAGTAATTATCACATGTCGGAATCGATTCTCGTTGATCATCGAGTTAAATTTATCGATACCATCTGCATAGCATAAACGGATGACAAGTCGAAAAATAATTATCGGCGCTAAACAACATTCGAAAATTGTTATTCAACTAGTGATGTAATGCGTCGCCAGAGCCAGTTGATTAGCTTTGCAATCAATAAAAGTCAACGAGAGCGGTTTTAATTGCACTCGATTGATAAACGTCGTTGTGTATTACGTTTTTGAATAATCAATGATTATTCGCGTAATTAAAATGGAATTATTGTCCAGTTCTTTTTTTATAATCATACAGTAGCTTTGATGAGGACCATGCATATATGATTTAAATTTAATGCTTACTACATGCATTGATTGATTCATAATTTGAATAGTTTGTTTTGAAATTTTAATTTGTCATCGTAACATACGACCACGTTTATCTGTTTATCACGTGTAATTAAAAATAGTAAACAACTGTACCAAATTCGGTTTTTGAATTCAGATTTTTTTAAATTCCCTGAGTATTTTTTATTGTTGTATATTTTAGTCCACTTTACATTTTGTTCAAAAATGTACAATCTCCGTTAAAAATTTTGTTACTTGGAAGATTAAGTATCCCGTTCACATTGATACGTTTTTCAAAGAGTAATTAAGCTGCAATCTGCGGAATCTCTTTGACTGCACCGCTTTAAAAAAAAACAAACAGTTTCCAGTATTTTAACATACACCGAATGTGTGAAGTTAGTTATTTGTAAGACTTCCTGCACCAAATAAGGCGCCGCGGAGACTACGAAGCTCTGATTGTAAACGACCGATAACGGATAGTCGCTGTGACGTGTGGTGTAATCTTTTTTAAAAGTATATAAGTATAATTTTTAATTCTTGTAAATGTTTTAGAATTATTACCGAAGTAAAAAAAAACATACGAAATGGTTTAAAAAAAATCTAAGTCGACAGTCCGTTGTGCAGTTTTTATTAAAAGAGAAGGCTATAAGAAAAGTCTTTTACAAAATATTATGCATCGTTAATGAAAACTCACTTTTTTGCTTACCAGCTCATCTTTTGTTACTTGCAGATTAATTGTTTATTTAAGAAATATGGACAATAGTCTTCATGTATTTTTTTTAATTGATACATGTAACAAAAGTAATAGCTAGACTTAGCATCTACAACAGTCAATGAACCTTACTATCATTTCCTTACATACTAAACAATACGTCTGTAGCTAGGAATACTTTTATCGTCATTGATCTATAAAAATATTATTATATCAGTGATAACGCAAGATTGATTATATCTTTGTTTGTTTTGAATGTATTTTCTGCTGAGAACAATAACTTTTGATCAAAGTTGTTGTTATTTTAACCATCACTATACTATGACAAAAATGTTTTGACGAACTATACAAGTACAAATAGATTTATATGTGTCTTCAGGCCAGCGTATTGGTTTAAGCCTATGCCTTTTCTATGTCTGAGTAGGCCAGTGCCCAACAGTTGAACTTGTATATGATAATGTATGTGTTCGTTTGGCATATTTATTTATGAACTATATTTATAAATATTATTTTGTTTGTTTCAGGTACGCTGCCTAAGATAAAACGGCTCCTTGAAAATACCAAAATATATATCTCACGCTGAGTATGTATGAATTACTGTATCATGTTGTATTTTCGGCTTCGGATAAGTGATATGAAGTAGGGATATCTTCCATGGAGCAGTATTGGCCTCGAGGCTCAGGCGCACGGTCGAGAATCTCGGTGGTCATGGATTCAAACCCCAGGTTCATCACGATGTTTTTCTTCATCGTTAATGCGAGTGATATTTAATTGTGAATACACACATAACTTGAAAGTCAGATGTGTGTACCTAGGGTTTAAACTCGCGATCGCCGAAACCCTCGACCGCGTAACTAAGCCTCGAGACCACCACCACTTATTATATAATTACAATGTCCTAATAGCACTTTCATCACATTTCAACCACGGAACCCTGAACACGAGGGGTATTGCGATAGTGGAGGCGTGAGGAGGGCCGGTCGTGACGCACGGACTCCGAGTTAACACCAACCACCGATACAAACACGATGCGGACCGTTTAATTGGTGATCCGAGACAATTCCCAGAGAAATTGTTGTAACACATTCGAATTGTTCGATTGAATACTGGCAGGTGATTTACTTGTCAGACAGAATGACACTGGCACTGTGGTAGATTTTCGGTTTGGGAAAAGAAAAAACCTTCGTTGGTCCTGAGGAGTAATTGTGCGCTATAAGATCGATGACCTAAGTCTTTTTTTAAATATGCAGTTTTTAGTCCCTAGTTTTTAGCCTCGCCCCTAAATTCTATATGAAAATTTTAAAATATTCAATAGGTTATGTAACGTATTTTAGGAGTTAACAGTCACGTGATTTCTGTGAAATTTCTTTATGACTTGCAATTGAAAATTTCACGGCGTATCTTATCAAATACTTTCTACAATATTCCAACATTCGATAAAGGAATGACAAAATATTGGTGATGTCATCACCCTAAATAAACAATGAACAGATGTAAAACATGATTTGCGTTCAAAGGAAATATTATTTTACCGAAATTAAAGATAAGCTGGTATGTGAACTAGTTAAATAGATAAGACAAGTTTGTGTATCCAAATTTCTATCGCTTCATCGAACGGCAGAGATTGTATGTTGGATTAAGTAAGTTACTAAAATTTGATTCCGAGGAAAAATCTGCACTACTGCGGTTGGGACTAAAGTGTCTAAATTAGATATGGGATATGAATATATTTTGTGGGTTGCATGATTGTGTCGAGTGATGAGAGATAGGTATCTAAATGCTCAATAATAATAATTAATAGGTACCAATTGAAAAGATCTCCTTGCATTTACATTTTATAAAAAAGAGTTCTGAGGTACCTTAAGAAAATAAAGAATGTTTTTATGTTGAATGCATATTATAAATTTGTGTTTATACGAATGTATCAAATATTTAGTTTTTTTTCTGGTTGTACCGCAAATGCCTATTAACACAGACCTCAAGCCATAATGTTTTAAAACCAGTCTCTTCTAATTCTGGCTCTGACCTAAGCAATGATAGTAGTCTAGAATTTGTGAAGGTTTACAAGATAAAGCTCGTTACGCTTTTATAGTTGTAATGAATTGCTGTGATGTAGTTTACTGATTAAAATCTGACTTTGGATTTTCTGGTATGAGACTAGAAATATATATTTCAATTTAATTGACTTGAATAAATAACATTCACGCAGAAGTACCTATAGCAAAAATTATTCAAATTTACTGTTTTTTTTTTCGTTTTCTTCGACACAATTCCGGTTAATAAAATATTGTCTTTTCAGTTGCGAGGAAATTGTAGCGACATCTAGTCAGGAAGAAGAACATTAAATTACAAGAATAAAATTCCTTGCTCATTCAGACAATCAATTTTTATTAAAAGTACTCAATGTATGACAACATATAAAACGTGGCCCAGCTGAGAAAAGAAACATCTTATTTTTTTACCATTTTAGCAACCACCCACCCTGATTTTGTAAAATAGAATAATAGAGTAACTAAGATCGATATTAAGAATCATAGAAAACGAAATATAAAATATACATTCACTTAGAACATAATCGCTATTCAACACGAATGAAACCGCGTGAAAACGGCCGTTCAAATCGATTAACAATTTTATATAAGGCGATTACATCGATATAAATAATGAATGCGGCACGTTGCGGCTACAACATGGCCGCGTCTTTAATTGTAAAATATGGCGGGCTGGCACACGTTATGTCACATTTTATAAGGTCACAGATGTCTTCCGCCGAGTGGTTCCCACCTAACGAGCCACCGTACGCAAATATTAATTAGTTGCTAGAAATGTGTCCAGCGCCCGCTGCCTACCTGTCCGCCTGCTAGGGTTGTGACTTATGATTTTACTTTGTCTTAATGGAACAACGTTATCGCAACGATCGAATGCAATCGCAGTCGTGAGCATTCTGATTTCAAATATATTCGAAATTCAAAAAGCTGTTTTTGATTCTTCGAACTTTTTCGAGTTGATATTAAATTCTTAAAACGTTTTTTTTTTTACTAACTTACCAGTAGTAATTCTTTTCTTCTTACTCTGTCTTTTTTCGTTGCTGTTTGGATGGACATCTATAATATTATAGAGAATCAAAACTATACAATTTATAGTTTTGCATGAGTCTTTGGATTCATTGACACCGGGAGCGCTTTGCAATGCCGCATAACGATTACTATTAATATACAGTAAACATTTAACATCAGAATGAAAGGTACGCGGCTTAATTAACGTTTTACAGGCAAGATACAATAACATAAAATATATTCTAAATTCAAAAGATTAGATTAGCTTTAATTGCGAGCGCACAGATTGCGGTTGTGTATAATGCGGCGTAATTACCGACGCGCCCCCGTCCCTAGCGTGTGGTTGTGCGCGCCGTTCAATATTAATTGGTTGCATTATCACAACTCGCTACGTGATATGCTGTTTCCTTAGAATTTCAGAATGCAACCGGTGTGGGGTTATTTTGTATCTATCCGATAGCCGCGGCGCTGCGCCGGTGCTCGGCCCGGTATTAATTTGCTATGTAACAGTCATTAGTCCTCGTCCGTATGCTTGAATGCGAACTCAACTTTTCTATGGACACGCTTGACACGTGTTTTGTGAAGTTTCGACTTCCTTATTGCATACATATAATGTACCAGTTGTAGCAATGAGTTTGGATTAGAGGTGTTTATCTATTGATTAAAATGTTGAGTAGCGTTAAATGTTCTTCTACACAACCTGTCACTTGATATCGAAATTTTATTAAAAACTTTGGTACTGTCCAGATTTGCTTAAATGGAAATATATTTTTAACGATTCACTCAAGTTTACTCTACTTCGCTTCTATTGTCAAAGCGCTTTGCTTTCTTAGTCTTCCACTTCTACATAACCAGTGTTTAAAACGTGTATGAAATTAATGTAAAGCTCATGTACAGAATATTGTAGCGCCATCTAGTGAAACCATTAAATACATATTGCATAAAAACTCTTTAAATTTTGGAGATAGGTTGGTGATGTATTACAAGGTGATGTGGTTCATCGATGACATACACATAAACATTAACGTGATTGACTTATCTTCTTCTTCTTCATCAACCCATATACGCCCACTGCTGAGCACGGGTCTCCTCTACTATTGAGAGGGTTTAGGCCATAGTCCACCACGCTGGCCTAGTGCGGGTTGGTGGACTACACACCTAAGAAATTCCTAAGAACTCTTAGGTGTGCAGGTTTCATCACGATGTTTCACCGTTAAAGCAAGTGATAATTCAATGTGAATACACACATGACTTCGAAAAGTCAGAGGTGTGTGCCTGGGGTTCGAACCCGCGACCGCCGAGATTCTCGACCGCGCGCCTAAACTTCGAGACCATCACTGCTTATTGCTTGTATCTGCTTGCTGATTGACTTATACATAGATAGAATTATGATAAGCCTTAAGTTCATCATAATAATAAGAAATAGAAAAGTAAAATTAATAAACTTCTTTTTTTATTTAATCACGCACGTGCTTTTTAAAAAGTATTTCGCCTATCAGTGTTAGGCAGATGTCACAGTTAAATTATATTAGTTTTGCCAAGACAATGCCAAAATGTGCATTAAACATCCGTCTTAGTGAAAGCTTGCTGAAAAGTGCAGAGTAAATAAAGAATATGGTTAGTTGGTAACGAAGTAACGTGGCCGAGTTAAGTCGGACATTTAAATTGTACTTGCATTATTTTAACGAGACAGTCGGCGAGGGCGGCTCGGAACTTGTTTGCGCCATTGTTCGGCCGGTGCCGGTTCGATTCCCGCGCCGTGTCGTCGTGTCGTACGATACATGCCCGCCGATAAATCGCCCGGACCCCGACACCTCAGATACTACAATGGAAAAGAGAAAGTCTTTAAAGGAAATATCTCGTTCAAGCGTACAATTGGTTACAAAAATCCGCGTAAATCCCGTCCGTACAAGCTGTTTATTGTTCTCCTTACGGGGGACGTTGCTTACCTTTCCAAACATATCGCCTTTCTAAAGCAATTTACACAGATACAGTGAAAACATCACACAGCGCCGTGGAATCTTCTAATTTTTCCTCACAATATAATGTTTTATCGTAACTTTTACGAGCAGTGGAGTTCTGTAGCGCAGTCGAGATAATAAAGCAATTAAACTTGGAACTGTTAAATTCTTGACGTGTTACGTGAACGCGTGGAACGTTCAAATTGTGTGTAGTTGTAATATCGGTTGTAAAGGCAGGAAACTGTAACGAGATGGAATTCTTGCGATCGGATTCCCCCCGTGGCTCATCAACTGGTCACATTGATAGCCGACTATGTGAAGTTGCATGTTCAGAATACGGTTTGAACGTTCACGGCCTCGGCATCGATATTCGATCGTGTAACACATGATTAATAGCCACAATCAAGTGACCGGGTCTTCTAGATTCCTATTTAATTGTATCAGCTTTCTTCCATCTCCAATGGCTATCGCTAATTTCAATCGTTCCCAGTCAACCATTGCATTCTTATCTCGCACATACCATTAATTATCGCAATCATAAAAGCTGCAAAGGAAATTATATCGATAAATTGCAGAGTATTACTAAACTATTTAGTGCGTCGTGATATCGATTAAACGATTTCATCTCTTAAGATTTGCTTTGTAGTTGAACGCTTCCCATAAATTCACGTGCAAGGAGCGCACCGTTACCCCGGACTCTGTGTTGAGTCAATTAACAAATACCGGCGCATGGCGAATTCGAACAGCTGTGGACGGTCGTAAATCACATTGTAATCAGCAAAAGGAGGTACGTTTGCACCGCGGCGATACATAATAATTAAAGTTAGACATCGTTATCTCTGAAACCACCAATTGTCCCCGTAGCGCGGCGCTTGGCGCTCCAGTCTGGGCGCCCGCTGCACGCCGCTCGCCGCTCAGCGCTGCCATTATTTAAATAAGGCCCGCAGTGCATATCGTCGCTGGCGCGGTACCGTTGCGTCTACGTGATCCTCGTGCCTCGCCCCAATATCTAGCGGCACCACCACTATCGCCGCCTGTCATTATCTACCCATTAACTCGCCTTCAGGACATGACACACTTAGGCTTTTCAATAGATCATTCTGTTTGGTCGCTTAACGCGGTGACATTTGACACCACACGTCTCTCACTAATGTCACCTTCATAGACGCACAAACGTCACACAGTGTCATCCTATTCGCAGGAAGGATCAAAGCTTAGTTGACAATGTTACTCGATTTCATTAGCGTACTTACTTCTATTTTGAATAAAATGTTTCAAAGTAATCTCCGGCCGCGACCGGCATTCTCACGAGAACGTCTCGAATAGTTTCTGTTTACGCATGCACGTTAATTCAGGGTGCCGTAAAAGGCGTGAATAATTACTGGGATGATGCAAAAAGCGGTCACAATCCGGCGTGGAGGCGTGCAGTGGTCCGATGCGCGACGAGATGCGCGGCTGAGGTTTTTTCGCCTCGGGGGTAAAAACATAGGCCGGGAAGCTGTTCGCGGGATGGGGACCGAGGGGTTGCGAAGATGCGGCGGTGTCGGCGGTGTCGGCTCGGGCCGGGCGTGCGTCAGTCGCGCTGTGCCCCGTGCGTACAGCGGTCGTGGTAGAGGGGCGGCCTCGCATCTCTCGCGCGCCTTGTCCGCTGTTATTCGCGGTTTACCGTCGAAAGCGCACGTGTCGCCTCGCCGACGTGACGCGTCCCGTCATACATAAGACACCCGACAGTGCACCTGTGACATAAGCAAATATTTGTCGTGATGTGAAAGACCATTATTGGTTCAATCGTATGGTGTTACGAAACTCGACGTTCTTACATTGTGTACACGAGACGTGCTTAGTTTGTGTTGATTTGGTTCTCCTGTTGTTGCCTATCGACGGGTTTTTCTTTCGAGTTTCGCATATGGAACTCATGTTTTGAGTATACGAACACGAAATTCGGCGACAGCCAAGGCGTCATCATCACATATTGGATGAACGCCAGCGTCTCCAGTGCTAAGGTGAGCGAAATATTGAAATTTTGCGATAGTTGCAAATGTATTTTTGGTTTGTGAACATCAAAACCAACTATAATTGTTGTTATCTATCACAAATGCGGCTTATCGATACATTCCGCGTGTCGTAATTTATTAATACGTTCCATTATTGTTTACGATATAATTACTTTATCGGATACTATATAAAACACATGATTTTCATTCTAGAAATTGCAATCAAATTGGCACCCATATAAACACTTATTTGTATGATATTATATGTGGCCTTGCATTAGTATCTTAAGTGCTCTATCATTGCGTTAGTAATTAGAACCAAATGTTGCATCCCTCGTTTTGTCTGTTTATGTCGAGCATAATGCTCTTATTCAAAAGCTTCTTCGTAGTGAACAAACAATACTGCAATTGTTCGGTCTTTAGGTTACTATTTCAAAACTCTATCACGGAGATCCCATAAAAAAATGTTTGTTTACGTCATTTCTTTATCATCGTACAATTTCTCGGTGCAAAAACTGTAATTTTACAGTATTGTTGAAAATTTTCCACGATCCTGTATTATAACTTTTTATCTGTCAATGTCGGCGTTTTGCTTGTTTCGTTATCTTTGCGTGTTTTATCAAACACTTTTCAAGGGCACAATTATGGTATATTGCCTTATCTATTGACATTGCAATCACAAAAAAACACTTGTCCATGTAGATTACTTTGAATTGTTATAAGTGTGCATCACGCTTTGATTCCCTCTTATTATTGATCTGTTTCACAAACGAAAGCTTAAATGTTATCTCACAACTCATTTTGTTTTTTTTTTTCATATTCTGTTTCAAGCGTTAATTTTTGAAAAGAAAATAGCAATTTTGCTAAAAGATGTCTTAACGTTACCAATCATTGATGAATTATCATGTCTTTTAAATTTTACATTAGATTCAGAATAGTTGTCTTACTGGTATCAAGGAAGACCTATAGGAGTACCTATACATAGGAATCTCATAGGACAAATCGTCAGCATGAAAACATCATTTACGTCCGTGATTGACGAATGCACAGTGGATGGGCGATCGTCCGATAAGAGCGGAACAGACAGCTCGCCGCGGACGTGACTAGCACAACACTCCATCGGCTCCCTGGTCACGTTTGACACACTCTTCATTGGACCTCCTTAGCTGACAGTCGCTTTTATTAACGCACATTCGCTTGCTTATATCGATCCTGCGTTGCTAGACGAAAATTTTCGTATCAGCTCCACAATGAGCCCAATTTCTATACTGCGTATCTGCTAGCCCCGACTTATTGCTGTTTTAATTGTAATTTTGAAGGTTTCATTTAAGAGCCGATTCCTAAAGTTACTGCTAATTTACTTTCCTATCATGGATACGGTCTGTAAAATGCAATATACCATTAGTGCAACGTCAAAACCTCGCTGATAAGAAAACACTGGAAATAAACAATATGGTGTGACGAATTATTGTTTCTCGAAGTAATAACTGCGAAGTACGAGATATGAGTGAAACGCGCGGTGTGCGTGCATTTTGTATGTACCTAAATATTCGCGCCGAGTTCGAGCACTATCGTAAATACGCATTTCCTCTAGCTCAATGGGACTCAAGTGCGGCGCTCGTCTCTGACTCAGGTACTTCAGACTATTCGACCTCCCACAAATAGACCGATCAGTGTCCGTCAGATCCTTATTTATTTTTTTGTTGTACCGATCGTCACTCATTCAATCGTGCGTTGGCCTTCCGCCAGGACACGCGTGCCGAAGTTTGGTCCACATTCGGACGGCCGGAATGGTATCACGTCTTCGACCGAGACCCAAACGTTCGAGGACACTGGCCATTTTTTACATCGCTTAAGCGAAAGCATCGCCGACGACAAAATTTTGTTTGCAAATAAATCCGCACGTGGGACTACTAGACTATAAATAATGCACGTTTGCCGAAATACTGTTAGGGCCAGATGTCGGCGATATATTTTGAAATCGACGGTAATAGCAATTCCATTTAAATTAGTTTTACGAGTGGTCGAGCGGTTCTGACGTACGCCGGGCCCGCTCCGCGCTCACATCAAAAGCGGCAACTCATTGTTACGTGTTTATTATTAGTTTCCTTACAGTTAGCGTTACATTTGTGTACGTAGACCCCCCGTTTTCGTAACCTTGGCTCGTGTTGTGTAAACCCAATTACTCACTGAGATAATTCATTATTTTTCGCTGTCAGTTCGTCATTAATCTAACACAGTCTTTGTTCTAAGAAAACCAATATTGAACGAATAGAAATCCGTTGGTAACAATGCGTCGAGGACGACGTGTACAAGGATGTTTATCGGTGTCAATGGGACGGCGGCCGGCGCGGGTCGCCACTGTGCCCGCCAAAATGATGTTGACTTAAATTATTCATGCTATGTCACCAAAAAAGTGAAGCGAGGAATCCATACCGACCGGTATCGATAGCCTATTCATGTTTGACAAATCGAACTAATTACCAGCCGTTAGAAGCAGTTTCACTTTCCGATCCTGCGTCGGATTCGGATTAAGTCGTGTTAATCCGTGAGCAGCCTTGGTCGCGATTCAGTATGGTCGGACGGATCGCTTCTCGTGTCCAAGTGCCGTTCGCAATTTCCGATTAAACGGTGTGACGACGCGAAATCGCCTCGCGGCGTCTCATTTGCTCCGGCTGAAGATTTAATGTTCCCAAAATATTGGTTAATGGGTCGATTATCGGTAAAATTTACGTTACTGACGGTGTGGTGCGGCGTCAACAAACTCCACCCGTCTGGTCTTATGAATAAATGCACGTTAAATTTTATTGTTGCATTGACACCGATATGTCATACGAGCGTAGGGCCCGATGGTAAAAAAGTGGAAATCCGATGAGGCTAGAAAATCGGAACATGACGCTCCGTATACGGCGGGGCGGACAGGTTCTTAACGATTGTCGAAGTCGCGGAGTAACGGTGGGGTCGGGGGAAAAAAGTTTCAGTGTTCCCCGCGTAATTGGCAGTTCACATTTGGAATGTGGCGCGGCGAAGATGCGTCCCAAAAGGGAAGACGGACCGCCATAAACGGAGTGACGGATGCCTACATTAAAATAGAATTTCAATTAAATGTCGTCACAGCCAAGAGGAAAAATATCTGCGCGCCTGTAAAAAATGTTTCCTTTTTTATTTTTATTTCTAGTTTCGTACGACGTCTATAAATATAGAAATGACCTTATAGACCCTCGTCGGTTTGACACACAAACTCGCTACCATGTAGGCATGTAATTAAGCGACGAAACCGTACGAAAATTTAGGTGCGCGTACCGTTTTAAATTAACCACAGCGATAAATAACAAAAACCGTAAATTATCTCGAGTTTTGCATTAGGTACGTTCCTCGCTGGCGTTCTGATTTGTGATCATTGTATAATCCAGTCTGGAGCAACATTTCAACCTGTCCGTCACTATCCGAGGCTCGTCTGGTGGGAATGAAAATGCACGTGGATATAATTACCCGGCCGTTCTAGATGTCGCGTGGTGCTGAGGACCAGAGTTGTTGGGAGCTGCTGGTCGGACGCCCAACCGCATAACGGTATGCCTAATCATAACATTATAGTGAAGTGTAACTAAACTGGCTGTCCCTTGACCGTGGAATGTGTGTTAAATGCATACAACTTCCTAGAAGGTCGGCTAATGCTTTCAGCCGGCTTAATGTATGCATTTTATGACTGCCGTGGATGGGTTAATCGGATGCTTTTTAAGGACATTTCTTTACGACGCACTACGGTACTGTTGCTCGTGATTTACGTGACGTAAATAACGCTCTTTTATGACGTTTTAGTAATTGCCCGTATTTATGTGATTGTTTGTCTATCAATGTTACCGTTAGGTCGAGTATAATGAGTATTTTATGTATCCTTCTATAACTAGCTAGTTGTCTACGATTTCTATCGCGTGGTATGTCGTTGTATCGTAGAAATGGTTATATTTTTAAAATTCTTCTTAAATGAAATAGACGTATAAAAATGATTATGTAGAAAATAAATTTTCAAGCTATAACACTTAGTTTTAATTATATAACGAAAATTATATTTAAATATGTTGTGCATTTGAGTATCATCAAAAAGAAAAATCTAAAAACAGTGATATAAACAAACCCGCACAACACGCCGGCCAGATCATCGAACCGTGTTCGCGGGCCACTAACGCGGCTGATTAGAGTTATGTCGCGAACCAACACCGATGTTTGCACGATTTATGGTCGCCAGTTATCGGCGCACGCACGCCGTACGAGACCCATTCATGTGTACATTACGCTCGCGAACACTTTACATAATGCACGGCTTTACATAAGCACCGGCTTAGTTTGTGCCTATTGCTTTTGTTTCTTTTTTTACCAATTTATGTCTTAGAATGGGGAATTTAATGCCAGCATTATTATACTAAGCTTATATCATACACGTCAATGCATATGAAATGTGTTCTCACAGACAGTGACAAGCGAAAAATGTGTAATATTCTACATGATTTAGGATACTTTTTCACGTTCCGGAAACACCTTATATGAATTCAATAAGGAAAATGCCAACTCGTATGAGCTATATAATTTGTACGGGTCACAGGCTTAGGTTAAAATTATAGTAGTAAATTTTATTTATAAATTGACAACAAAAATATATTACAAATAAATGTTGTGTTTCACACTGAATGATATTCTTGTGAAGTATATTTGGTCACGTTCGACCTTGAACTTCTTATACGAATTTTAATGAATCGTCGCGATGTTTTATTCTTTATCTGAGGTCACATACCTCTTCAAACACAATTATAAAAGTTAATTGTTCTGTACTCTCGACAGGAAATCTATATGGCAGGCGATAATTAAATATTTACTATGCTATTTATGTATTATCATTCAGATCATCGCGAAAAACAAACACAGCATTCAAAGTAAATTACTTCTCAACCGTCAGATCAAACAAAAATGAAATATAAATTTTTGTCGAATTAAAGTAACATTAATGATTAATTTCACTTTGAGTTTTATGTAAGTCTAAAATGTGAGCGTTTTGAAAAAAGAAAAAAAACAAAGTAATGATAATATTAATGAAAATAGTCATGCAACGCTGTATTGGGATCGATCTATTATCACAGACAGGACTATTGTTGCAAATAAGCCTGATATTGTGGTAGTGGATCGACTGACGCGCCGAGCAATGTTGGTTGATGTTACTATCCCACATGATGATAACCTTGTGAAAGCCGAAAAAGACAAGATGTCTAAATATTTAGATTTGGCGCACGAGGTTACTGATATGTGGGATGTTGACTCAACCATCATTGTTCCGATAGTCGTTACTGCCAATGGGCTGATACCAAAGAGCCTCGACCAACATCTTCGGCGGCTCTCAATCGGTTGTTGGGTCAAAACCCAGATACAAAAAGCAGTGTTATTAGACACGGCACGTATCGTGAGACGGTTTCTGACTCTTGGACCCTAACCACCGGTGGCTTGGGTCGTAGACCCCGCCATCTGCGGGTTTAATTTTTATATTTTTAAATGTGCTTTTTTTTATAAAATTTTATATTTAAAAATGTAAAAAATAAAATAAACACATGAGAAATAAAAATATTAATTAAATAAAGTGCAAGAAATGTGATGTATTAGATAATGTGAGCTTTCTATTTTCGACAGTGCTTGTTCTGGCAAAATCACAGTCAAGGTCCCTCGTGTGAAAGTGCAATTCGTGTATGATAAGGCACTTTCGACTGTTCTTTTGAGTTCGTAGATATCTCATGTGTCACCGGATTAGACGTTTAACTCATTATATTCAGAAGTAACTAGAGTCGTACTATATGATATGATCTGCTTAAAACGGCATGTAAGTTTAACTGGGTTTTTAATATTATTATGAGTAGCAAAAGAGACTTTAGAAATATTCGCTGGTATTATCTTTTTTTCTTCATTGCCGTAACTAAGGCTTCCTTTATTTCTTTAGATTTGGCTGTTTTATCTTCCTTCCTGAACGAAGCTAAATCATCTTAATTTAATTATTTATATTAGTCGCTAAGGAAATCATCGAAATACACGGACACACGTACTAACTAATCAATGAATGTTAAATTACCATTTAGATACTACGATCGCGCTTGTACATTGCGTGTTTCCTTTACAGTAGCAAGCTCGTCCATGTACCTACAACAACTTTTATTTCCTACAGTATAAAAACGCAGCTGCCTGTCCATATTAGCGTGTTCCAGCGAAAGGTGTTGTGAATGCCGCAAGCTGTCGCTTAGCTAGGAGCCATCACGTGAGCCCCTAGGCTAGGGCCATAGCAAGAAGTCGCGCCATCTGCTCTACACTGCTTGCTACAAATATGTTTCTTTAGTTATTTTATTGTTATATAAAACGATATTATCAAAAATTCGTGATGAAACCCGCGCACCTAAAAGTTCTTTGGGGTTTCCTAGGTGTGTTGTCTGCAAACGCACACTTTGCTAGCGTGATTGACTTCTTAAACCCTCTCAATGATAGAGTAGACCCGCAACCAGCAGTGGGACTGATGATGGTATTTTATTAAGTGCGAGGTTAGACATAGTACAGGACGGAGTAGTCAAGACAGATTAGATGCCTGACTAATCATTGTCCCTTAATTATATTGCTCTGTTGATTGCTCCGTGATTGTAAAGGCACGCGGTGTAACTCAGGTGTCTGTCACTGACTAAAGGTCATCGTGAACGTAAGTTTCAATGTACCAATCAAAATTCCGAATAGAAGTAGTATGCTGCCGAGTGCCGGTGAACCAAAGTCGACTGTAACACGTTCCCGAAACGGTTATATAGTGTCTACATTATAAACGTCTTTATTATGAAATTTATAAATGAACGGCTGTTAACTTTTTAAACTATTTGTTACACCACAAACTGTCAGCGAAAATGTCCCGCAGTGGTCAGCAGATTATTGTGTATGATGGTACAGCTATGGTTTTTAAATATTGAAGAGACTACACATTTATAATTCAGTAAGGAATTTAGTATCGAGAAAAAGCGATACTGACATTCATTGTACCAATTGACCGTACGATTTTACGATGAATTATTACCTACGTTCAACAAACAAACACTATAAAACCTTTAGTGTGAAATGTGATAATTAAATAAAATTGTTCTGTAGTAACGTAGCCGTAATTGCTCTCGCCTTGCGTATGTAAACCGTGAATAATAACAAATTACGTTTACAACAAAATGGTCCAAACACATGTTAGATGGTCATGGATGGTATCACTGTTTGTTTTTTATATTTTACACTATTTTATATATTCAAAGTCTCGTTCGGGAATTATTAACTATATGAGTTGCATAAATTTTCTATCTATATGCAAATATATTTTACTACTGGATCATTATATTTAATAAAGCTGATATTTAAATAAATACTAAATATACAGCTAAATTTAATTGTATCCATTTGTATTAAAGTACGATATTTATTTACACAAATTAATATTTCGACCTTGAATTAATACATCCCGAGTCGTGCCAGACACAATTTTGTACGCTACATAAATGTGTCATCGCATTACAAAATAACTAAACAAAACTTTCCGTCAGAAACCCTTTGCTATGGGTGTCCAATTAATTTCACCAATATGTTTCGCGTCCATAAATACGATTTAATATGTGACCGTTTCACCGTGGCAACACAGCTTTTTGGCATCAATTCGCCATGCACCTCGCTGGCAATACCGCAAATAAATAGTAAACAACCGAGGCAGAAATTAATTTTCCCGACAGTAAACGGTGTACGGAATCGTGACCCGTATATCATAGCAATAGAGATCACTATCGGGCATCTAAAATGGGCTGTGGGTTCTCAAGTGGCGAGCAATTAATTAAATTCGCATCGACGTTTTTCCAAGTACGGTTTAGTTGCTGGAAAAGAGAAAATTCCTAAGGGCCAATGCAGACGGGCGACAATTATCGGCGCGACAAACGCCAATGGAAATGTAGTAGGTCGTGTGACACTTTAACTCGCAAACATTCGACAAAAAAACGGCCACTGTTAGGCGTGAGAATGACCGACATTCATTGTTGATAGTTGTTGTTAAATGAAAATTTATGGAGAAACATAAGGACATAAAAATAAATATTAATAAATTTGTTGTTCATTCTTGGCTCAGTACTGTTGAATGGAAAATATTTGCAAAAATAACAAGGGACTTTATTTGTGACGGCTAAATTGTCTAGTACTACATTATTTTAAAGTCGAATGCACACGAAGGGCCTTACAGTACGACCGGATCGACTTCAAATCTGCGCTCGTTGGATTCTCGTTTCAATTACAGCGAATGTAAAAGTTGACAGGAACAGCTAATGTGTCGAGTTGTCGACGAGTCGGCTTGACGAGGATGTTGTCATATTTATTTGACGATGGCCATGCATCATGGTGCCGCCATAAATGGAAAAAGTCGTGACAATTTAGATAACTGCAATTTTTTATCCCTATAATATCAGGTATATTAAAATTATAGACGTTCAAGTTCGCAATATTTTTTAGCGAATAACGGGATTTAGATGCATATGATAGAATGGCATATTTAAAATAAAATGTTTTAAAACATTTTTAATTAAGCTTTAAACAATTCAACTAGTTAAGAGATGAGATTGTCCTTTAAGTTCTGATTTATTTATGAAATACATTCTTTGTTGTTATAAAATCATGTAAGGAAAATGCCACAATATGAATACTGCTTATTAGTATATGTACTTACAATTTATATAATGTTATTAAATTATTATTTGATACAGAATTGTCGCGGTATTAGTCACGTCGGTGCGGCTGACAGCAACAAACAGAGAAACCGGTGAAATATTGCCGTACATCCATAATTCATTAATTAACCTACTATCGCCACTGCCATAACGGGCCATCCTTCGGAAGCAACTAGAGTTATTGCTTCTTACACACAAACATGTATACCCGATGATACCAAGTGTTTATCCAATCGATAACGTTTTTATTGATCAAGGAAGTAATACTCACAAAGAAAAATTATAATGTGTTTTTAAAAGCTAAACGTTATAAAAAGATATAACAATTGTTAATAGCCAACTCGCCTAAAAGAACTAGGACAGTGCTGTGGATAAGGACGTAAACCCTTTAAGTTCTAAAGGAGATTCATGCCCAGTAGTGGTACGTAGGTATAAAATGAGCTGATTATATAATACAGTCAATACATAATTCATTGCTTTTTTGAAAATAACAACCTAAAAACATTCCTGATGTCGCCAATCACAATGTACTGTGAATTGCGGAGTCAATGCATTTGTAATGTTTCCCGTCAATTTAAGGCGAAACTACTCATAATAGTTACAAAATAAACAGATTATGAAAATATTACTTTGCGCACCGGTACAGCAAATTGAGTTGAAGCAAGCCATAATTTGCAACTGAGACATGTAATAAACAGGCCTGCAACGCGTGGCAGAAGAAAATATATGACCAATCAGGTTCTCATAATTCAATTACTAGTTAGCATGAGGCAAAATATGGAGAAAACTGACATTACACACAAAAGTTAACTAACTACCTGTTTCTTAGTTAAACAATAATGAGAGAAAATCTAGAGAGATTATTGATTTATTAAGTGGAGGTTTCTAATCAATAAATCAGGTATTATGTTCGCGAATACTACCGCTGTTAGAAGTACTCTACATTGTTTCATTAAGTTTTAACGACAGTTGTGAAATCTCGGTGGCTCAGTATCATAACATGATTATCGCAGTGAGTGGCACTGGGGGAAAGACTACGTGATGTTATTGACCTGGTCTGCCGTAGCAAGATTGCTCGTAAAAATCTCGATATAATTCATGATAAGACTACTAAGATCTCTTTTTTCTTAGTTCTGATGGTACATTATCAGAAGAAAATTCTTTATCAACGTCAATACAAAACAAACTACATAAAGATTCTGTGGGAAAAAAATAAGTAGGCCCTATTAGCAACACAGAAATCGAAAGTGACGCCACGATGACCGAAGCTAACACAACTGTATGGTATTTCTTCCGCATATTATTTGCATAAAACTAAGCCGTATTCTATATTCTGACCTACGAATGCAAATCACGACGTTTCCGCTTCGATGCATTATTTATGTCGCAATGCTGATCTATAAATAATGTGTCATTACGTTCTGTTACTTCGTTTATATGGTGATTTTCACGTACAGCTAGCATACGTTCTGATATGGAACCCTTTACATTATCTCTATCATAGATGTTTAATCCAAAACTTATAGATATAATTTGAGCGAGCATCATTTTTAAAATGTTCCTTCGACTTGATTGGTGCGAATTTATTGGTAAACAAGGTGATTTAAAATACTTGTCAGTATGACTTCAAGTCTAGCTTTAAAACCATGGTAAAATTAGTATTATTTTTGATCATAACAGTTAATATTAAAGAAGTTTTCAGATTTTTATTCGTTATTTGAAATGTTGTAAATATTCGATGATATAGTAAACATCAGCTTCGTATTACCTAACGCCACCCACTTCTGATTGTGAAAGCCACGTGTTCAAGTCAAAAACAAACGCACCAGTTGATGTATACAGATAGTGAAGATGATTGATGACTCGATGAAGCCGGAGTTACGGACAGCCTTCCACTCGGTGACGTGTTTAGGTCAGGCCCAGACGCTATCAGCGATCTGACATTGCCGTGGAACGAGCGAGGCCAAATATTTGAACTTGATGCGCAGGCAAATTTGGTAGAAAGCGAACATTCGACAGGCACTCCTGTCGTGGAGAACTTTTTATGTTTTATTTTTGTATATTTTTCTTTCGTTGTGATAAGGTACAAATGTACTTATTTGGAGTTCATAAATAGGACCTAATGAAACAAGGTTGAATGGAAAGCACAAAATCGATAGATATGTATAATACCGTCTCTGACACTACACTGCAGTACGTGGTAACCATTTTTGAATAAAACGAACGGTCAAACAAATTTATGAGCATTTGAGTCACTTAGAGACAGTCTTTTGCGAGAGAAAACCGTTTAAAACGCTCAATACACACTTAGGTGGACGTTGACACAAGGCCCATATCGTCCTGTGTCCCCTACAATTTCACGTTGATTAATTGACGAGACAAAACAATTGCAATCATGTCGCCCGTCAACTGTCTGTACGGTAATTTTAATTTGTCGTGGATGATGATTTCCTCTCGTAAATATTTCTCTTAAATTGTCATTACGGATATCTTGTTGTTTTATATGAATTATTTTAAGATCTTTATATGGATTCGAAACCTCCCAAACAGCATTGTCAGAATTATTTAAGTTTACATTACGGCTGTACTTTACTCAGTCACTCAATTTAACCTCGCGTAGATCAACTTATGGATAGATGTTTTGATAATACATCCTTTGTATTGTATACGAAACAGCAATGTTATAACCGTACCGAGGTCTAATATTGTCGTTGAGCTATGATTGTCAAGCTGTCGGTAGTTATCCAGCGTAATCTATATCACAAGATCGACAATCAAGCACCACTTATTCAATTTCTAGTCAATCGCAGCGGCGGAGTGATGTGATGCGGGCACGGGGCGGTCGAATGAATTGTACACGACGTACAGACGGTATTTGATATGTGCACGGATTTATTGATTACAATTTGTATGTAGTTACTGCCGCATACTTTGAAGCTGCGACGGTACTTAAATAGCTAGGCATGGAGGCAGCCCTGTGTGTGTGTTAAGTAGCGTGTAGGTTCATTGATAGATGTCCTTCGGGTACAAACGAAATGAGATTATTACTAAAGTGAATATTTTGGTGTTAGCGATATTGAACGAGGAGGAGTTACAAATTTTGAATGTTAATAATTTAAATAATATTATTGGACTCTATATTTATAATATTGGTGCCTTCTATCTAATAATTAATCTATCTTCGTATTTTTTGTTATTTAATGAGTTGATTCTATTTTTTAATTTGATTTTATACTTTGAATAAAATACTCAAAGCCTACTTAATTATCTCCCACGCAAAACTTTTGAATTAAACCTTTTGAATGTATATTGTCAATTTGATTATTTACGTCATAAATTATAATCGCATGATACCGAAGTACCAAGCGGTGATCTTAGAATTCCATAAATAAATCCAGCCTACGTCAAAACCGAATAAATAATAAACGCCGTACCCACACTTCATAACTTCTCTAATTAAACTTACTTCATGAAAGCTAACAATATTGGACTTTCAGACACCAAGGGTGAAGAGAGTTTGTACTTTAATCATGTAGTGGTAAAGTGTGTATTGGCTTGCGCATAGTTTCCGTATTAGTAACAATTCAGTGCTTCCTTTCCTTTGGGGGGCTGACGACCCACTTTGCTCATTAGAGCGATGGTCTCCCGTCCCGTAATTATTACATAGTTAGGCAGAGCGGCTACAATGGAACGCAGTTATGGTACAAGCTCGTAAACTATGAAAATCAAGGTTAATATTAGAATTGTAAATGTGAAGACGAGATTCGGGGTATAGTATAAATTAACGTGTTATCAAATTTTATGTGTTTTATTTTCTATAAATTATTCAGTATGTTTCTGGTTTTATTTTTTTAATGTTTGCCAAGAGGAAGTGTTTTTGAGTGATGTGTGATATCATAAATAACTATATCAAACAAAACTTAATACGTTTAGTCAGCTCATGAGAATTGCTGTCACAGCATTGTGAATACTATCCATCAAAATATGATCAAGCTCTATAAATATAAAAGTTATAAAAACAACAATTCTTATAAAGAGCAATTTCAAAGATTCGTCTCTTGTTTTCGTCCACAATCATTCGAACGGACTAATCTCCACCTGTGCAATACATTCTGTTTTCGTAAAATACATATATCTTATCGCCGTGGCGTCTGTAAACATTTTAAAATAAACACATTCAATACACTTTGCGATAAATAATGTGAATTATGTTAATATCGAACGAAACGTAAAGTACAGCTCGAGGGATTTACAAGATTTATTCGCGCGTCGTGTATGTATTTGCCGATCGTGTCTTTCCCAATGTTAAACGAATATTTTTTCGGTGTTTATATTTTGACGAGATTCCAGTGATTTTTATGTGTTTTAAATGTGTTTGCAACAAGTGCGTTGTTGAAAAGTTTAAACGGAATTGATTTTATAAGCTTTTTCACTCCCGATCTGTTTTCGCCTACGTGTCTCGCAGGTTTGTTACTAGTGTTTTGTTTTCTCATTGCGATTGGAAAAATATGGTGTTAATGTACTTGTAATGCGAGGATATTTCAAATAATTCTTTAACCATTTTATTATAATAAATAAAAATGGACACTGTGTGTGTGCGTGTGTGTGTAGAGTAGTATATTTGAGTGTCGACTTGCAATACACGACTTCAACGGTCCCTAGCGAGACGACACACAAAGTCATTCAAATGCAATATTAAAAAATATTTGTAGTGCAATACATAGGTAATGTCTTGGGTACTTTAAGAGAATTGGTGAACTGTAGAATAAAGGAATTCCAAGACTCTTTGTCCTGTACGATTTGTGTTTCGACAGGATTCGATATATATCCAAAACGTCACAATCTTCGAAAGGGCGCAGTCGCAATAGTGTGATGTATATATGCGCCGATGCAGTAGGTATTGTGTTATCATATCACAGGAAGTTTTCTGGGTATCTATTTAAGGGGATTTTTAACAATAGCGCTATCATCGTAATCAATCACCTCATGTACTTATCATTTCGATTGTGTTATCGATCGTTGTATCTTTACTGTTAATTTCTCATAAAATTTATTACAATTTAGATAATAATTTTAATACGTACGATAAATGCTAGACGGGCATTAAGTGCTTTAGTGTAGTAAGTAGGTAGGTACGTAGAAAATTGCTTGACAGTGTTAAATAGATTAATGGAATGGGTTTTGATGAATACTGTTTTAAAGACTGTTATCATGGTTATATATATGTATATATACTCAGCCTGTCGCCGTCTACTGCTGAACGTAGGCCTTCCCAAGATAGCGCCAACCATCCCAGTCTTGTGCAGCCCTCATCCATCAATCATCCATTCTAGAATAGTTAGAAAAGATATTTTTTACTATTGCCGTAATAAAACAAAAGTTGCCTAAATACGTTCAGTCACGAGCATAAATATGTTCCTATGGGCAGGTTGGCAAAAATATCTGACCCATGATCGAGTTCAATAATATGTGCCTACACGTACGCAGCAAAAATATGTGACATTATCCGGCTGCATAATGCAGTACCGTCAAAATGATGTGATACACTCACGAAGCATAAATATGTGACACCACTAGGCGGCAATAATATCTGACATAATTTTATCTTCAATTTAATTTAATTTACAATTTGTATGAAATAATGAAAGAAATAAATTGTATTTTACATTGTTTTAATATGGCTGTAATTTTATACTATTCTAGCTATCACGGCAAAATTCGTATCGCCCTACCCGCCAAATTATGTTTTGTTACTTATTAAAAGAATTTAATTTTTGATTACTTAGGTATATTATCATCCCCCTGCCCTGGTCCCAATTAATTACTTGGGGTCGGCGCAGTATCTCTTCTTCGTCCACACACGGCATGTCTTCATTCACCCCTTTCTCTTTCATATCTTCAGTCACGCACTCCATCCATCTCTTTTTTGGCCTTCTTCGACTCGCCCATCCATCCACTTTCATATTCATCACCTTTTTTTCCTACATATGATTCATTCCTTCTCTTAATGTGCCCATACCCCGACAGACGGTTTCCTTTCATCTTTTCTATCACAGGAGCTACTTTCAGACTTACCCTAACGTATTCATTTCTCACTCTGTCACTCCATGTTATAATACCACACATCCACCGCAATATTCGCATTATTGCTGCATGCAGTCGTCTTTCGTAAGTCTTCTTCGTTAACCTTATTTTTCCTTTTTCAGCACAGATGCTAGCTCTCTTGACCTACCATTCATCGTACCTACATTCCAACTTGCATACCTCAATCTTATTTCCCGGGCTAGTGTCTTAAGTTGCCCCCGCCTGGGCTGGTGTAACAAACCTTGCCCATTTCTCACAGGAGCCAGGTGCTGCCCCTGCGCGTCGGCTACGGGAGACGCCCTAGGCCCTGTCACCTTTCTTATTATACATTCTGCATAAATGTTTTGGCAAATGTTTTACGGCCGGCCGCCTGTCTGACACCAACTCTCCTTGGGACTTTCATTGTTTTGGTAATGGGGTAGAGATAGCGTGTGTTTGGGTACAGGATATTGCAGGTAAGGATATTTGGCCTGATGGTAAGGATGCTGCAGTCCCGGATAAGGAAGTAGTGGGAGACTCCAACAGCTCGGGGGGCCGAGGTCGCGTACTCGCAGCCCTGTTCCATGACTGGCTAGATCAATGGAAAAGGCATCCCCTGGCCATTTATCAATATTTCTTGAAGGAGATTTAGAGTATTTATAATATTCAAGCATAATAAAAATTTAAAAATTAGGCACTACCAAGGAGATTTGTTACACAAAATAAATTTCTGAAAGCACGCCTTAATATTTGACAGCCAAAAAATGTCAATCCATTGTCATGACAATTCTGCATTTTTAACATCTAAAATACGCAATTATTCGAATGTTATAGATGCATATTGTCGATTCAAAATGCTTATTTTAATACGTTCTTTTATTTGAGGGGGTCTCTAACTGCATCGATGGGATAAACATTAAATGACAGGAAATTTTGTATGGTGTTAAAGTTCAAAATGACTTAAGTATCATTACGAACCTTTTGTATGGGAATTTAGAAAAGTATTATTTTTAGACATTTTCAGGCAATTGTTAAAATGTATCTCTCCGTAAGAACAATCCTCGTACTTCAAGGAATATTATAAAAAAAGAATTAGCGAAATCGGTTCAGCTGTTCTCGAGATTTGCGCTTAGAGACACATCGAGCAATTCATTTTTATAATATAGAACTCCTCCACTACGATTTAAACTTTATTGTATTGTATTAAAGTTCAAATTGACTTAATTATTAAAACGAAACTTTTGTATGGATAAAGAAAACAATGAAAAGTCCCACGGGAACGCTGTCGAACGGGATAAAAAGTATCCTATGTTTTATTCCCGGTTCTAAGCTACCTCCCCACCAATTTTCAGCCAAATCGCTTTAGCCGTTCTTGAGTTATAAGTGGTGTAACTAACACGACATTCTTATATACAGGGTGTATTCAGACCGTTTCCGAAAACTAAGGTAGGTAATAGCCAAGGTGATTACAAAACCCCTGGTGTTAAAGAAAATCCCGACAAAAGATAAAAATTTTCTCATTTTCCATACAACCATCGGTAGTAAACGTATGCGGTTTGTATGGAAAACGTCAAAATTTTTATTTTTTTTCGGGATTTTCTTTAATGCCAGGGGGTTTGTAATGATCTTATATATCACTTGCCTTCGTTTTCGATCACGGTCTGAATACACCCTGTCTAGATATTATGGTCTAAATCACGACTAAATTTAAATATTTACTTATATTTTTTTGTATTTTAATTTATCAAATCATCTTAATTAATAATTTTAATTCTTTTTTTATAAACATTATAAATTAAAATCTAGTATACCCCCCGTTTGTATTAATAACATCCTGTAGCCTCTCTCGCATGAATGAGACAATATTAGTGCACACTTGAGAGCCCCGGAGTGACTCCCAAATGTCGAAGGTGTGACAACGCAGGGAATTGTAAGTTCTAGCCTGATTTGGATCCCATTGTTGGACTATTAAACCCCACAGGTTCTCAATAGGATTCAAATCAGGGCTTTTAGGAGGGAAATCTATTAATTTTATCGTCTCTCTTTGCGTATTAAACCACTCACGAGTTATTCGTGAGTTGTGGATCGGGCTGTTGTCTTGCACCACATATAGAGGTGCTAAATCAGGATAACTGATACGCCTTGTACGATAAAAAAAAGTAGTGATGGCCTCGAGGTTTAGGCGCGCGGTCGAGAATCTCGGCGGTCGCAGGTTCGAACCCCAGGCACACACCTTTGACTTTTCGAAGTTATGTGTGTATTCAAATTGAATTATCACTTGCTTTAACGGTGAAGGAAAACATCGTGATGAAACCTGCACACCTAAAAAGTTCTTAGGAATTTCTTAGGTGTGTAGTCCACCAATCCGCACTAGGCCAGCGTGGCGGACTATGGCCTAAACCCTCTCAATAGTAGAGGAGACCCGTGCTCAGCAGTGGGCGTATATGGGTTGATGATGATGATACGCCTTGTCGGTATTAAAATGTCTGAAAGAATTCCTGTATATTCAACGCTGTTAAGGCGACCAGTTATCTCGTATTACTTCAATAAAGAAATTTAACTTCAAAACAATATTTCTTTAATTATTTCGTCTTCGTTCGTTAAAATAGTAATTATGATCGTTAAATTGTTCTTCACTAAACAATCTTACCAATATTGTTTTGGGGAATACTACACACACCTTCGATCAAATATACTAGATTGAAGGTCGCAAACAAAATCACTTGTCTTAGTGGCACCGGTTGCATATATTTCATGATATATTTACACATTTGTAATTCAGACTTCGATTTGTAAAGTATTAAATTAAAGACGACTCCTGGTTACAATTAACCTTAAATCTTTGCAATTAGATTTTATATAGCTTACAATAAATTTGAATTTAAGACGTTATGACATTAAAATACAGAAAATAAAAATGTCATTTTAAAATAATGTCTTTAATAAATGAGGACAAATATTTTAAAATAAACGTCACGCGCAAGTAATAAGATTGAAAATTATTTGTTCACATTTGGCATTCACGTTGTTTTGGTACTAAATATTTCTTAGTGCGTTCACTTCGAACAGTCATTATGTCATAAAGTGTCTGTTTTTTCATTCTGTTTGGCCTTACTTCGTAAGTGTATACGAGTAATATTCGGTAGCAATAGCAAAAAACCATATCATTCACGTCACAAGTTATGGTATTGAGAACTAATTATTGAAAAGAAAAATGCAATTGCGTTCAGAGTCAGATAGTCGTTAATACGTCGTTTGAACTATGTATAAGTTAAATCAACCATGTCTCTTAAATCTATTAATTTAAGAAACCATAGTTTTTCTTTTGCGCAAAAATCGGCTTTACAGTATTTACAATATTACTCACTACCAAGCAATTATTATTTGTGGAATTATATCTGAATTTGAATTATGGTCTACTTTTTCACCAAATTCAGTGGTATTCGTTTTAAATTTATCAAAACTCTGTTAGGGAATCTAAAAAATTAAATTAATTTAAGAAAAATCAATAAACTGTATAAACTGTATAAATAATAAATTAATCGGAGCAATCGTGTTAAAATCCGCTTCCGTTTAACACAACATAATAATTCCTTAATGTCACAGCAGCTGTAGGCAAAATACTATATCTACGTATTAAATGAATATTTGAATTTGGTCGTGATTTAGAATATATCTAGACAAAAATCTATACAAATAATTTAAAGAGGTAAACCTTGTGACGTTATATAAAGTAATCTCTAGATCTACTTAACCGATTTTGGACATTCTTTTAGCAATAGAAAGCTACGTTATTTGTACTCACAAATATAATGTGTCATAGGGTAAATATTAATCAGAAAATTGATAACAATTTTTCATTGTAGCCGGTTTTACAAAGTAAACCGAAGAAAAAACTGTCGAACGAAAACGTTTTTTATAAACGCTGCTTTTTTACCCATGAGAGATATTTGCTTGAGTCCTAGAGAAAAGTTATAGAGCTTGATCACCATTATCACTATCAGCCCATATACGTCCCACTTCTGGGCACAAGTCTTCTCTATCATTGAGAGGGTTAAGACCTTAATCCACCACGCTGACCTAGTACGGGTTTACGGGCTACAAACCTAAGAAATTTCTAAGAACTTCTAGGTGTGCAAGAGTCATCACGATGTTGTTCTTTACCGTTAATGCAAGTGATATGATAATTCATTGTTAATACAAATGGGCGTGATGGGGTGTACGCCCGCGACCGGAGAGATTCTCAACCGTGCGCGTAAACCTCGAGCCCAGCACTGTGAAGCTTGAAAATGCTTATAAAAAGTCAGCGACAGCATAATATGTCTAACTATAAAAATATTGAAGAATAATTTAAATCATTACTTCATGTTAATTGATCAATATTATCAACAATTATGATTTTTTATTAAAATAAGTGAGTTTATAGATATACTCTCAAGTGTTTAAAACAAAATATTTTTTTCTTTAACTGCATACAATTGGCACGAATGGTTAAAGAGGTAATACTGACCTAGTTATGCAACCGCAACTGTGCCGTAATTTATTTAGTGATATTTTCATTAAAAATAGATAAATACAATATTTTTTCGCAATCAGGAAATAAATGATGGCATTCAGTATTAACCGAACTAAAATCACAATTTATAAAAATGTTTACCCCCCAACGAAGCGAGCGCGAGCCGGCTAGTATAGTATAAAAGTACAGCCATCTTGAAACAATGTAAAATAAAATTTATTTCGTATAATTATTATATTAAATTGAAGATAAAATTATGTCAGATATTATTGCCGCCTAGTGGTGTCACATATTTATGCTTCGTGAGTGTATCACATCATTTTGACGGTACTGCATTATGCAGCCGGATAATGTCACATATTTTTGCTGCGTACGTGTAGGCACATATTATTGAACTCGATCATAGGTCACATATTTTTGGTAACCTTCGCATAGGAACATATTTATGCTCGTGACTGTTCATTTCAACATTCCATATTTAAAACAGCAGCATACAATTTCACAGGCCGTAACACTAGGAACAGATGATTTAGCACCGAACCGCTGGAACAATATAACCCCGCCATACATCAGAGCGTGCTCAACAGCTGACCGACAGGATACAGCGAATAGCACGTTAATTGTGCACCGAGCGTGCCGACGTTTCCGCTCGCACTACACACCACACGTACCCAATACTTACGTAAATACATTGGCAACAAACAGCACATGCCACAGGTAACAGGAATTAGCTCGCCTCTATTAAATTGTATGAACGTTTTATGGCTTGCCTCAGTAGGGAAAAGGGAGGAGTTCGATAGTATACTACTTCCTAGATGTGTTTTAATTACGCTGAGTCTAATGATAATAATTAAATTGAAGATTGAACCCTAGGCTTATATTGACAATTTGGCAATAAATGCTGATAGTCCTTAATGACTATTTCATGGGTATCAGCTTTTATTTTAATATTCGGTTTCATAAATACCTGAATCAGCTTGCGGCAAACTGTAGAACAGCTGGGTTTCAGCATGAACCATAATTAGGGATCGACGTATTGTGTGTACTGATGTATTTTCTAGAAGGAAGGAAATTTTGAAGTCTTTTTATGGGTATGATGCAATTTTGCCTCATAGAAGTGGAGCTCCGTGCCACTCGCCACAAATTAGACAGAGATGTTTACCTTCTCGAGTTTACTGTTGGCATGTTTCCATTGTAAACCTTTGCATATATTTTCATTCCGATTGAGATCAATTAAACCGAAATGCTTTTGGCTTCTCTATATGTATTCAATTGTGCACAAACAGCTTTAAAAGCATCATTATTGTCTCAGTCAATATTGATTTTAAACATGTAGAATTACGCGAATGTCGATATCCCGCTGTTTCGGGATTGAATTTCTTAATTAGTTTAAGAATTTCTTTGCGCTGAATTTTCTTACCGCGATTCAGTTGTTTTTTCAAATTTCGAAAACTGTTTCATGCTAGCTGTATTTGGTCTTGACTAGTAGATTATTTGTGCATTCATAATCGGATCTTAAAATCGATAATCATAACTCATCGATCAAAACAAAGAAGAATGGATTCTACTCCATTCCTAGTGCCGACTATTCGTACCGCGACAGTCTATTTGGATAGTTCTAACCTTGCAACGCAGACTGCAACTGTATAAAAACTTCAAAACATTGGATCTGCAAAACATCGATTGGATTATGTAAATACGATCAGACATACCCTCCCGTGCTCCCCTCGCAAACTGGATTATGTTGCAACCCTCGGGTACTACACGTTGCGTTTCATGCTGCAGTGAGCAGATACCTATTTGATGAGGGCATCGTTATTTCCCGCATTCGATGCCCTGTAGTTGATATTATGTAATATTTGAAGTAATTCAAATTTAACTTCATTTCTGAAATAAAAATGGAGTGTAGTTTACAACTAGCGCCAATTCTTTAACGAACTTGCTTAAAGTATTGGAAAGAACAATAAGTCTCTATGCTCAAATATAATTATTAAAGTTGACAATATAATTAAAACTTTTATCAAACAACCAGTAAATTATAATAATTTAAAAAAATTACCGATCATGTCGTTTAATTATAATCTGTAGAAACATATTCCGTAACAAAAATATGTGCCCATTGTTCTCTTCGCAATATAAACCCACTATCACATCATTTCCAGTTTCAATTCAGAATGTCACACAAACACCTCGCATTCCGAGGGGTGGGACTCCCTTACAAAACGCGGCTATAAACTGACAATTTATTGGTCATATCACAACAATAGCGCGCAGTAATTTATTACGTGATAACTCGCTTTTTTTCATTTAATATTGTTTGTTTCGTACGCTGATTTTGATTTCAATCCACGTGGATTTGCGGATTCGGTTCGTATGAGTGTAAATCATGTAGCAGGTTTTACGGCCGCTCTTTCGATGTTATTATCGTTTTTATTATGCCGAAGTGAGATTGAACGGATTTAATGGTAAACAAAAATTATATCGCTTTAGTCTCTCGATACGCGGGAGAGGATCAGTGACCGAGCGTCCCTCGGGCCGGATGTGATCCGCAATTTTCCATTTATGTTTAATGTTAATATATTTTTTACGTTTTATTTACGGCCGAAATATTGATACTTATTGCATAGTCTTTAAATTTTGGATAAAGATAAGCGTTTCTTCAATTTTCATAAAGAGTGCACGTATGTCATATGCATTAAAATATTAAAATTAGCGTACATTTTTGCGCTTCAAACAATTAGAATAATCAATGTCGTTCGTACGTTCAAGCTTTACGTAAAACATTAATTAAGTTTTTAGAAACAAATATTTAATCTGCGAAAACGACTCTGTTGGTTTGACTACGTCACCAAATGGACTTTGGTGTGGAGATAGATGGAATCCTCTAACTTTTTACAGACTACACTGCTTTACATGTGTTACACAAAATCAATACGCCAACTAAGCGACGACTAACGGGCGAAAGCTCGTACTTTAAATAACAAATAATCATATATATTCTCAGCAAGGTTGCAGCGTGCATCGTGTGCGCTCCAGTGAGCAGGACAGAGGGTGAGATGCGAGGGATGCACCCTTTGAATGCCTCACAAAGGGACCGGCGCGTGTCCGCCGCGTGCGAATATATAGAGCTTGCATCTATGTCATTAACCAAGCCGCAACGTGATATATTTATCACAAATGCCGAGTCTGATGTAAAGTTTTTTCATGGATCAAAGAGCAAAAACGTGCGTGACATGTGGAAGGAAGTCTGTATGCACGTGGGAGTACGTGTTTGTTGTTGGACGTAAACCCGTTACGTCATTGTTGGGTTGATTAACGTAATCCGTTTACGTTTCAAGATAAACGGATATATGCATAAATTGGCACGCACACAGCTTCTATGTAGACTTGACACATTTTCTAGTACATGAACGAGGTAATGGTTCATAATAGAATCACGAAGTATTACGTTAAGCATTGCTTTATTCATTTTTCGAGCCTATCGAGTAAAAAAACTATACAAAATAAACGAAGTGTTCACAAATACACAAAAAAATATTTGCATTGTAATTGGTCGAGTAATGAAAACATTTTTTTGTCCTGAACAATACCCCCACGTAGAGTCACGTTTCAATACACAAAACGCCATGTCAAAATTACATAGCGAAATATGATGATGCAAAACGCATCGGCCAGATATAAAGCGTTTGATTAATTTCATCACTCCATTGTAGTTGGTCGTGAAGCGTGACCCGAATTGTTGGACGAATGTTTTGTGCAACGCTTTTGTTAAAAAACTAAAAAAAAATCGACCGCTAAGTAAGAGTTGGGCTGAGAGTGTGAAGGGACCCGTAGATACAACCAAGGCGTCATTTGTGGTTACAAGATTTGTTGTGTGTTTTTTATATTTCTTTACCGTACCCTATTATAGGTACTTTATTATAATTAGAAAAAAAAACTCCAACTCTTCAACTCCAACTTTTTCGTTTGGTTCACATTTAGGTCCCATTGCAAATTTTATTATTTCATTTTCTTTACTGTGTTCGCTATGCAAAAATTTTAATCAAGCACAATATCTCTTTCTATTTTTTTCCTCACACGCCTTAGTATTGAACTTCCATTTCTTTTTTATATTTCCTAATAGCATATCTAACGCCACCTTCTAATTTTGTTTTACGATGCAGAACCCTAAAATCATTCCCGCCCAATTTTTGCACAATGGTTTGTGCATGCGCCCGTTATGTGCATCGCATACAATAACGCAAGGGTTGAAATTAAAAGTCACCCCCGCCCTACGGTCAGCTTTGTGATGTATTAATAATGTCCTGGATTATTCTCACGGGATTCGCGTAATATTCGGGAGTTTTTACAAGCTTTTATTTAACTTCACTTTTGTATGTATGTATGTATGTATGTATGTATGTATGTATGTTTGTATGTTTACAAATCTTGCAATGAAGATTTGAACCACTTCCAATAGACCGATTGTGCTGAAACTTGGTATACCTACGTAACTTGGATGACAATACAATAATATGGTACCATGGAGCTGGTCTGATGATGAGGTTGGAAGATGACCATAGAAACATCGGTTCTTGTGGACCGATTGAGCTGAAATTTGGTATGTCTTTGTAACTTCGACAACAATACACAAATATGGTATCATGGTGCTGATCTGACGAAGAGTTGGAAGATGCCCATAGGAACTTCGATTTCTGTGGTCCAATTGAGCTGAAATTTGGTATGTCTTCGTAGCTTCGGTAACAATACAAAAATATGATATTATGGAGCTGATCTATTGAGGAGTTGGAAGAAGCCCACAGGAACTCCGATTCCTTTGGACCGATTGAGCTGAAATTTGGTATACCTATGTAATTTCGGTGACAATATAATAACAAGGTATCATAGAGCTGATCTGACGAAGAGTTGGAAGATGCCCATAGGAACTCCGATTCGTGTGGTCCAATTGAACTGAAATTTGGTGTGTCTTCGTAACTTCGGTAATAATACAAAAATATGGTATCATGAAGCTGATCTGATGAGGAGTTGGAAGAAGCCCATAGGAACTCCGATTCCTGTGTACCAAGTAAGCTAAAATTTGGTATGCCTTTGTATTTTTAGTGACAACATAATAACAAGGTATCGTTGATCTGGTGTCATGAGAAGTTGGAAGGTGCCCATAGGAACACTAGTTTTCATGGACCGATTGAGTTGAATTTCGGTATGACTACGAAATGGATAGACTTAGAAATATTTCCAACTAAAAAGTTAAAAATAAATTAACGGTGAAAAACACATTTTAAAATCAAGCTTTTATTATGCACGAAAAATTAAAAAAATAAACTAAGAAAACATTCATAAAATTCGTATTTTTTTAAACTTTACAAGTAACAATTTACAAAAGTGTTCGGTTTATCAGTAGAAGTATGATACATAAACATATATTATCTATAACTAGTATATTAATATTCTTAAGTGATTTAAAAGCTTGTCGCGCAATTTCGTTCATGCAAAGACCTCGGCCGCGACGAGCTTTTAGATCACTTAAGAATATTAATATACTAGTTATAGATAATATATGTTTATGTATCATACTTCTACTGATAAACCGAACACTTTTGTAAATTGTTACTTGTAAAGTTTAAAAAAATACGAATTTTATGAATGTTTTCTTAGTTTATTTTTTTAATTTTTCGTGCATAATAAAAGCTTGATTTTAAAATGTGTTTTTCACCGTTAATTTATTTTTGGTTGAAAATAATGGTCGTTTACGAGTATTATTTTGACTATATTAAAAATTTTCGATAAATTTTTATTAAGTTCATTATTTATTACCTTAATGCAATTAACACAACCTAAGTAATCTGTTTTATAATGGGACATTCAAACATGGTAATAATACAAAATAGAGGAAAAATTAAGAGTTATTTATGTTTCATATATCTTCTTTAATATTAGCACACATAAATAATTAAGTTAAAAAGACAAGACGAAAATTTATTTTTGAAGGCGCCCTTTCGAGGCTAAATCAGGTTCTTTCAATTTGCATGCATTAAGATTAAAATTTCACACTAGTTACGTACGCGAGGCCATACATTAGAATTACAAGTGACAGTTACAATTGCAAGTAATAATCTGCCACGTATGTCCAACGTGCTTACTTATATTTGTGTCCCACGCCTTTCTAAAGATTTAGACGGACGATAAAAACTTTACAAAATTGGTGCCTTAATGCTGCATCTCTGAAATAAATTAATAAACAAAATACACCCAACAGTCACATACATAGTCCTGACCCCACACTAAGATACGAGTCTTGTGTCGTGGGTATCAGAAACTACGAGAGACTTTTTGGTCTCACAAACACCCAGACCCGAAACAAATATTTGTGGATCACACAAACATTGGTCTCGGTGCGGGAATCGAACCTGCGGCCGCTCGTTTAGCAAGCTGGTGTCTAGCCAACTGCGCCACGGGGCTGTTATAAGAATTCAGAACTCTACACTTGAGTCGATCATCTAGGTAAAATTATTAATTTATAGTCATGACCCCACTATTAAAACACTGCTTGTATAAATCACATCGGATTTAAAGTCGATTTCTATTTAAAAAGTGATTATGAAACATTTCGTGGCAAGGTCTAGTAAACAACACCAATTAAAAAATACACGTAACTGGATCGCTTAATCCAGAGAATGCAGCGTCTTTTAGCTTCAATATTGAATCTACAGTGGTTCGAACATTAATTTTAAAGCAAGCAACACGTACAGTAAACGACGTAGAAATCGTAAAATAATAACCTATCAACTAGCTCAGTACATAAACTAATAAAGGAGCCATTAGCCAGACGGTGTATCATCAATCATATTTGTTACGCGGACGGAAAGCCGTTTTGCTGCAGCCATCGGATAATCGTTTGTATTCCGATGCGACGCATACATCCGATTATTATTTTTGTATCTTCTCTCCCTTCATTTGTAAATTCTATTGGCTTGTACTCAAAATATTGAGTTTTTCGGTACTACATTTTGTATTCGTATTACAACGTTTTCTTCGTCTATTAATCAAATATATTGGAATGTTATAATAATTTTGTTGATTGGAACTTTAAATATTTAAATTATACACATATTAACTCCAGTGGCAACTTTTTTTTCTACCTCTTTGTTAATGGTATTATTAGGTGAAAGTTAATTACCCCAAGGATTTATATAGAAGCTCATTAGTGTGTTAACAATATTGTAATAATATTAAAATGATATTCTATCTCGTATTCATTAGCCGACTTACTACTTCGTAAAAAGCTGATTTAAATATTAATGCATTTAAATTAATCCTTGGTGCATTCATTGTTCTTTGTTTGAAACTAGAGAGCACGAAGAATACAATCTTGAAGCGTACTTTACGTTTCTTTTAGTGAAACACTTGGTGCGATCTACGAAGTACAATTGTCGCAGGAGACACACTCCGCCGCACACCCTCAGTCTCAACAGCTCCTCCGCACTCCCCCTATTTACCTTTGTGTCCACCCTGCGTGACTACACATGCCGGTACATCACCTGTTTTTTTGTTCTCACGGAAGAAAACGTTTAGAAACGTTCCCCCTTTGTGTTGTCTGTCGCGACATGTGCGATGATGGTGCTATTCGGTGCTTTATTTAAGCCGTCGTTTTTTTAATTGCGATGACTTTCTCGTTTTTTTCTACGGTTTTTAAGAGAGTGGAAAACACTGGCTTATTTTTTTATCCATGGAGCAATGTTGGAATATTTCCACCTCATTTATGTGCGTGTAAATGCAAGCAGTAATAAGAATGTGACGTTCCAAACCTGTTCTTCCCTCTAGTTCCATGTGACTCATAATTATAGTGGGTTTTGGCTGGATATCAGTGTAATAAATCACTGTTTGCTATAATTAACTATTCTCACGGTACACGTCTCCCAGTGCCACGTCACTGTTCCGTCACCGTGCAAATCCATCCGAGGAGATCACGACCGTTGACCATTCCCATGGTTTTCAATTATTATCATTCCCACGGCAACGTCTACTGATTCACCTATTATGTCTACGAGATCTGGCAAATTGTTAGATTTGCTTGCGACCCGTTGTGTCGCTTAATTGTCTTAGTCATAGCAGTTTTGTTTTGTCTTAATATTTGGTCTCTTTTTGTAAAGTGAATTCCTGGCTTGCGCCGAGTTATAGTAATTCCTCGAAAAATATCGGAGTATAAGAACGACATGATCGTTATGGTAGCCTGGTTTCTGTATGATTTCCCTAGTTAAAATGTCTTTATGATAATAACTAAAAGTTATTAATAAAGAATGAGTCATTAACAGTGAGAGACCTATTTAGACCGATCTCTTAATGTTGAAAAAGCACAGGATGTTATTACAAAACGCAAATCTTTTGAATCACACACATCATAGTAGAACTAATGCAGCGTACAAATATGTAAAACGAGAACTGAGTGCCACTGTGCGTAAATAGCTTTACTCGGTTCGGATTAACCACGCCCCAATAACAACACCACACGTCGTCACCTCATAATTCATGCGGGACACGTTTACATTAGCTTTTAAATGATGCTAAACACCGTATCACCTAAACGGGGCCGGTCGGCTGCATGCTATTGCAATTTGTAATAATCTTCTTGAAGCGATCCCTGGCCAGTATTGCCTTGACCTAAAATCGTGAGCAACCCGCCGCCTGCCGCGCGTGCACACACCATTCCTAATGTCAGAGGTCCACCGAGCGCAATGCCAGATTATAACGTTGATAATATTTAAATCTCACTCGTGATACCATAATAAACTAACATCAAACGCATATTATAATAGTATTAAAGTGCATATTTCTAAATTAAACGATGTAAATCATGAAATATTTTCATCTACTGCACGCTAGATATAAATTAAATGGTAATGACGCACGAATGCTCAGGCAGAGGTAATAAGAATTATTAATGAAATATTTATGAGAATTTTCACTTTTGTGCAAATTGAGTTTCTTGTATTTCGCAATCTCCCTTCACTTATCACAATGGATTTCGTATTATATTTTTATTCTGTGAAATTTTTTTAACTAAACGATCTATGATAGCAAACCGACAGTAATTCTATCTCGTTACTTCAAATTAGGTATATTTAAATTCGTTGAGAATGATAATTCCTTCTTTTTATTTCTTGAATTGTACTGAGTGCCCAGCCTAAGTTGCAGATTTATCATCGCAGAACCACGGTCGGTCGCTGGCGCGCCTGACATCACAATGGATCGTCCATTTCTCGTTTAGAAAATGATCCACCTTTGGAGCACAAAGGTGCGCTTAAACTTTCGGTCGTGACAGTGTCGCGCTGCCCTCCAGCGCTTTATGCGCTTTTACCATCGGCAACGGTGCGAGCTGTGGATTGAAATCGAATTGTTTATGACTTATGTTTGACTTCGCGAACGCGTACAGGTGCGCCGGTATTCCGCTGTCAAATGTATTTGTTGAGCAAGGTGTGACATTTCAATTGTAAAGATCTGTATTTGGTTTGAAACGGCAAGTTTAGAGTATTTGTGAGTTCGCTTGTTCGTGAAATAGAATCTATGACTTCATTATCTTAAATTTTAGCTTAAAATTTTAACAATGTGTTATAAACTATCTGTAGATTTCATTTAGAATAAATCATACGATCAAGAAGGATGACGCGAGATTATCGCAGTTGTCAACAGCAACATCACAGTAGATATAGCAACGACTTCCCGTTATCCACATATCGATATATCAAAGGACTCATGAAGGGACGCCGCATCTCGCTTTTGCACCACGACATTATCACGCTCCCATCACGACAGGATCAATTTATGCAAATTTTGTCGCATTACGTTTCCGGCCATTAAGATGAATCAGATACCTACGCGATAACAACGTGCTGTTTTCGAAACGGTGGCTTTTGATTTGATTCCAAAAGGATCTCCGCCAAAACAATTATAAATAAAACATAAACAGAGCAGGTTATTTGTTTACTATTTAGTAACAAGAAATTAGCATGCGAAAGCGAGACTGCGTGATGTATCGCCAAGTAATGAATTGATGTTGCGTACGTAATGCAGTATCGGTATCGCATTAACCTTTCGCTCCGGGCATATGTTCTATCAGAATACATTAATTTGTTCGATAGGCTGTGTTTATATCCATCGGCGTGCATCGCGTACTAATCAAAACGCTCCGTGTGAAGTTTATCGCGATTTTTGCTCCCTCGTTACCTTACCTTACCTTTACCTTTTAATGAGTCACGATTAGTATTTCTTCCTTCTTTTGTTTATATTTTAACATCAAGATTTCTATCTCGAGTATCACAGTTTCAACTTAAATCATTTGTGATCATTATCTCTTGACGTGTTAGAAATGGTGCTAGACTTTATGCATACCTGCCCTGTGGCAAGGGGGCGTCAGAATCCCACCACGGTATCCCCTGCCTGTCGTAAAAGGCGACTTAAAGGGGCCCTTGGGGTCGCTGGACGTGCTGTGGGGGCAGCGCGTCCTCACTGAAAGTGACCCCGAGAGGGGCGGCGGCACTGTGGCCTGTGTACGTCGCGGGCGCCCATCCACAACCGAGGCGCCCGAACCAAGAAGTGGGGGTGCAACTGCGCCCCTTAAAACTCCGAGACGGCCGAGACAATTTCGTCTCGGAGGCGCACCGGGCGGCTGTGGTTAACGGTGTGCGCTTCTCGCTCACGTACTATGGTCGCCCAATCTGGCGCGGAGATGGCCACCGGGGGGTTTTGGTCGGTATGCCGGTTTAGGGATTTTGTTAGGGACCCAGCCCGGCACTAACACCTGCGCGGATATGACGTCGCCGCGCGCCGGGCTGGAAGACCGGTGACCCCGAAATACGCTTCCCGCCCCCCTCCCCCGGACTGGCGGGAAGTAGAGCCATAAACAGCTTTCCCCTCGAGAACAAAAAAAAAAAAACTTTATGCAAACAGCGCACCGTTCGAAAAAATTAAATGTTTCAATTCACGGTGACTAAAGTAATTTGGAAGCACTTAAATATTCCTTCGTATTTTTTTATTGTTATGTGCCATAAATAACCTGAAATACAAAGTTTAGGTATTAAATCTACGCTAAAATATCTTCAAAGGTTACAACCAAATATTCAAGTAGCTTTAAATAAAAGGGCATTGTATATTGGCCTGTAGCTGTAATATTCATAGCTAAAAAGATTTTCCAACACATTTAACTAAACATTATTTCAAAATTCATAAACATAGATACGGATCACCTGTTCATTATATCCTTTACAAAGCACCTTGTACTATTTTCTTCTTGTTCGAACTTTATTGATATTTACTTGTAATGGCTGTTACGTTTGATTCAGTTTCTAGGACTACGATCGCGACCGCAATCTGACTCATTCAATCAATAATGTTTGTGGAAATCAATAAATCTTAACGTAACTTTGCCATCTTTATGTTGACATGCCACTAAGCAATGCCAGTTGTTAAAAGGCACTAATGCATATTTTACGATGTCGATCTTGGATGTAATTGTGTATTCGCTCTGTCAATAATTTCTGCCTTACGTTCTTCTATTGCTAGGTATCTTTGAGCTTATCGTATAAATTGCGCATTGGGCACGTGCCAATGTATTTACCTTCATCTAATATTCCTTTCAATTCAGCCGTGTGTTTTTCGCTAAGATGATTAACTTTGTTCTTTTGTGACTGATTAAAAAATTGTTCGCTTCAATTCATTTTCTCATACATCAATCGCAATTTTATTTTTAAGTTCCGTTTAAATATTACTTTTCCCAATATAAACGATACATTTAATTTTTAGAATGTTTACAGTGTCACTACCGACGCGTTTGAATAAGTTATTATCGTTGTGCTAATCGTGGCCGTTATTAAGTAAACCAGAGTATGAAAACAAAACTATATCACAAAAGGCATACAAATCAGCGAGATCTATAGCAATTAACATGTTCACATTGCGATCGGGCACGGTGTGGCGTGAGTCACGATCGGCTCCCGTACACCGCGCCGACGTAATCTGCACCGCTGCGTTCGATCGAGTTTTGCGTGAGATTTACACCCTTATTAGCACACCTATTATTGTAATGCCTAGGAATTATATATCCAAAGGCTATTTTTTTCTAACATATTCTTCTGGGATGGTTTTGGATTAAGAGTTGTATTTTTCGGCTATTAGAAATTAAGCTTTACCTTCTTTGCCTAGAAGGTTTGTTTTATTGCTTTAAAATCTAGATTAAGCTCCAATTTTAGTCATCTGAACTGCATTGCCAGATACCTTTTTGTATTGCTTAAAACCAAATAAAAAGTAAACAATTTAACCTGCGTTTCGAGAGCATTGCGTGAGAAAATCAATACATGCCGGTGGTATTGCGTGTTATGGTATATTTGTTATGTGTGGCACGTTAACAATGTATTATTTCAAGGTTAATTACTGCGGGCTCAGTGAACACATGATCATCATGTTTATTTTAAGAATAATATTGTTATTACTGCATGCGGCGGAATGAGTTGTGTGTTTTGTATTAATCTCTTGTAAAATGACGTTACCATCAGCAAGTACCGTTATTATGGTGTAAGTTATTAATAAAATCTACCGTTTTATCATGTTTATTGCCTAATGCGATATTTTTATCCTTTGTAAAGTGAATGAGCTAACCGTTTGTAATGACTACCGTATATCACATCTTTGATTTTCATCGGATAAATGAGAATGCTTAATGACTTCTTATGTGCTATCACGTTGCCATATTTCAATGGATGGGATCTCGTAAATTGTATGGGGTATCAATATTATCAAAAGAAACATAATTATCTAATACGGCAGCAGTCCCGCGTGTGCACACACTATTTGCATCGCTCCGTGGTATAATGGCGTTAAATACAATGAGGCTTTTCAATTTGAGTTGTCCTGCGTTCCGGCAAGCGGTCGTGATAGCCGACCAGTCCGGTCGCTCACTGCCATAATGACGCAAGATTATTTTGTTACACCCCGATGGAGGTGCGGAACTGTTTGTTTTTGCGACCAGTTTTTAGCTTTATCTTGTCAGGAAGCTGGTTTGACGGTTTCCGTCACCGGCTTCTATAATGAAATCTCTGTCTGCGAACAGATTATGCTCAACGAGAGCATGCGTTTCAGATTTATGTATCTATTACCTCGTTGTGGTAGTGCTGCTAGTGCAATTTCCGACGGGACTAAGCGGTTATTAATCGGTACGTTGAATTGCAATTACGTGATCAGATACTGTCATATATTTCTTAATTGTTGGTGCTATAGCGTTTATTTCTTTCTTCATTAACGATTATTCTATAGCATCTACATAATTTTAGCTGTCTTGTTTCCTACTGTCACCATCATGTATAGTTTGTACGTTATCTTTATATAAAACTAAAATCTCATAAATATGCACGAATTCAGCATGATCGCAATAAAATCAATACCTAAATTCCGCTTACGCCAGCGGCCGGCGCGTCATGCGTAATTAATTCCGCGCAAACAGCACGTGTCGAATCGAGAGCGGCGCAAAGAAAGCTCGTCGATAAAGCTCGCAGTTTACGTAACCAAAGTTTTTGTCCGGCGAGCGAGTGGCGACCGGCGACGACATCGGGACATCTTGAAAATGAGATCTTATCATTGTGAGTTTCGTAACCGGTTGTTCTATATTGACTATCGAAACTGAATCGATGATGGAGCACAGTCATAAGCGTTTAGCGATTGTGTAAATGTGAAGAGTTTTGGAAGTATTAAAAAAGAAATGTCGAAGTGTTTATAAGAAACTCTAATGTGTAGATAATCGATGGTCTCGTCGATTGATATTCCTATGCCGAAATAAGTGTTGTTTACGCACTGCGAGAACTTAGGTATGGCAGTCATTCTTTGCTATATTCTTAAATCGCTTTAGATATAAAGTTCTCAAAATAAAATCTTATCTAGAATATATATGTATATTCAAATTATTCGATTAAGATAAATATAATTTCTATAAAAATACATGGTACATACAAGTAATCCATTACGTCAACTAATGTTACTCGCCAGACAAATGAGAATATAATTATCTCACAATATTGGCATGACCTTCGGTTGCTTTAATGTGAATATTTAATGGTTTCATTAATAATTAACATGCCATTGTTATTATGTTTTGTGATAAACATATAAATTCTTTATTATTATACGCATATAAATATGGTCAATTTAATAATGAGCTCGGTAATATGATTTGCATTGTTTAATATACTTCATTAATGTAAATATTTTTGTTATCCTTTGTTATAAATAAAATACGATGTGTAATCGTAAAAGTAAACTTTCTTCTGATTCAGTATTCGTTTCGTATAATAATAACATTAAAACTTCAAGTTTTAAATCATTTATACATACTAACAAACGTACAAATTCTTAACGTCTATAAATGTCTTTGGTCATGTTAAACAAGATATTTTTAATTTCATTGATAGTTCTTAACAACTATGTGTAATGGCAAAAATTATTAGCAACTGCAATGCATTACTGAAATTAACTTATTTGAATACGACAAATGTGTAATAATTAATTCTAATACGAATAATATCGCCGATATCTTTTCGCTTGAGACTCCATTGTAGAGCTAGAATCTGCACTATCTACTAGATCGGTGCCTGTTGAACAATTCTTTTGTCTGCGGTGACTTGCGGGCCTATCTTCGCACTCTATTTGGTCATCTACTTACTCAGCATTATTAAGTTCGCTTTTCATAATATTACGTAACGGGTATTATAAATAGACAGTCGTACCTACAGAAAGAGGTTTCATATAGCTAACATTCTGTAGAAAAATCTTATTGGTATGTTTTCGTAAGGAAGTGACGTATGATATTTAACTTAAATTGATTTACACAGAAACCGTAAAAGCTTACTTTTTTGACTTTATAATTCCGAATACAAGGTAAATAAATTAATTCATTCATAAATTTAATTTGCGTATGTGTGGGAAAAAGGTAAGTTAGTTGAGTCAAATGTCAATATCAATGAGAGAATGAACTTATTAATTTGGTCCATTCTTCGAATTTATTCATGATACTTTTTTTGTTGCTATGTCCAATCGATCAATGCCAAAAAACTTAACAGAGCGTAACTTACACAACAATTACTTAATTTGTATTCTTTTGGGTTCGGCGTAATGATGTTCTATTATTTAAGTTATCTCGTTAAGTGGATCTTCAATTGTTTTAGAATTAAAAAACTGCTATCTGCACCGAAGTTGAGTGATGCTATAATAAGTAAGATCGTATCAAGACATTGTTTGCGGTGGAATATCATTATATTACGTTACAGTCGGGCGAACGTCGCAATTTAACATTCCTTCGACTAATCTGCGATGTTAGGTTTATTCAAACTTCGGGTGTAGTTGTTTAGTTTTGTACGTTGTCTCAATGCTCATTAACTAGGAACAAACATTGACTATTTTTATTTGCTAAGCTTTTCTCTTGCTGATAAATCACACAAATGAGAATTTGTCCCCTTACACATAAATGCAATCTTAAATATTTGACAAAATTCGTCATTACTGAAATAAAATATAGTAACGAATAAAATGAATAATTTATTAATAATATATCTGATTTGGACTTTTGGTTATTTTAATATATTTTGTTTATGTGTGGCTCTGAAAACATTTCCATGGCAATGCAACTAAGCCGATGTTGATCAAAAGGCGGAAGGAAAATATTAATATCACGAACAAGCTTAGTGTTGACTAGGATATTAATCGTTTCTGGGTCAAAGTCGACCTCATTTGCGGACGATGCACCCGTCGTCTAAAAATACTACTCTTTCATAATCTTGCATAATTTGTCGGAATATTTTCAAACGGCGAAAATAGCATTAGCTAAGTTACGTCAGATGTATGTGTAGGTACTAAAAAGTTAAAAGATTTAGGTTTGGAACGGCTGCATCTGTACTTGAAGTATTTTCGCTATCTAATTTGGCTTGGACTAATTTGTTTTGATTTCTTTTTATCTGGTATTGTTGTTAATGTAGTGGACATATCCATAAGCAAAGAAACATATATACGTATTAAAATTACAAAAGGGGTACTTTATATTCTACTATATCTCACTTTATAACATAGCCAGTAAAGTATGTGTCTGTAAATATCTCCATTGAAAGTTCAACTAACAGAAAAATCGATGTCATCTTGTACAATTAATAAGCCGGCCTATAAAACAGATAGTTACATACTAGTAAATCCTGATACGCAACTCGCAAGACAAGTACGACTGCATCTTCATCAAGTGCATTAAGATAGCTATCCACTGGGATAAATAAGAATTTTCTAGCTATAAAAATATTAATCTGTTAAAACTGTGATTCTTTCATGTTCCTTATTTTTTGCCACATTCTTTCGATTTAAAGAACAATATCTTATTTGACTTGAAGTAATTTAGCATGCTCGACTCTTAATTCACAATTTGGCACCGCAACAAATTTTAATTTCATCGCCAAATCTTTTAATCTCACGCGTTGGAATCTGAATGAATCACGCATTGAATAACAAACATACCGACACCGTAATATATTTCAAGTTTAAACTTTTTACATCGCTGCAGTTTACGCGGAGTTTCTGATCGTTTTCCTCGTTCCCTGTTGGTTGGTGGTGTTTGTACATTTCGATCCTTTGTTGTGATGAGTCAAGTTTGTTTACCCCACGCGAGCCTTCAACGTGTCGTTGGAACTCATTGATATTTATACAACAAATAGTACACTAAAGTAAATTAAAATACGAGTAAGCCAAATTCATTCATTATTTGTCAACATGAGTTATTTTTATTGATTGTACAAGAGTTTGTTGATTGTTTTCTCTTTTGACTACGACTACTAAATTATGTTTTAATATTTTTAAGAAAGTCATCCTAGCTAGTAGGATTGTTTTATAAAATTGATTTATTTCTTAAAGTTTTTTTTTTAATCTTGGTGTCGATTTTCATCGTATAGACGACATGACAGTTCAATGTTCCCGACTCGAAGGACGGTAAACAAATTTGCGGTCCTTCTGACGCCTCCGCCGAGATTTACAGTTGTACAAATAAAACTTTAATATCATGCAAAATGCCGTGATGCGTGCTGGCATTGATGTATGTGTGTTACGGTACAAAGCGACGCGTGTTACACGCTGCAACAATGCTCCGACATTAGAAATCACGTGCATTGCCGAGTCCTACAAGAAATGGAGTTGCCAATCATGCAGGTCAGTTTCTAAAAAACAAACTAATATAGATCCTGCCAGTGTCATCCGTAATGTTAGCAACGCTCGTGGAAATAAGAGACCCGCCTTAAGCTCACCGCCAGGTTCGGCGAGTGCACTTACTGCCGAAGATGTCAGAGCTATTGTACAGGACGCTATTAAGGTAGAATTTGATAGTATGTACAAACAACTTAGCAATTGCCTACTGGATGTCGTCAAAAAAGAGCTAAGTCCTATAACTAAAGAGATGGAAGATATTAAGGAGTCCATGAATTTTATAAACATAACATTCGAAGAGCTTCAAAACCAATATAAATCAGATCAGATATTAATTTCAAAACTAAAAGAGGAGAATGCTGACTTGCTGCATACTACTTCAAAGTTATCCCAACGTCTAGACAGCCTCGAACAGCATTCAAGATCTAACAATATTGAGATACAATGTCTTCCAGAAAGTAAAAATGAAAATTTGTACTCCATAATTAAGCATATAGCTTCTAAGGTCGGTTGTAAAATTCTCGATGTTGATATACTTAATTGTTCACGAGTTGCGAAACTAAATCAATCTAATGCACGTCCTAGATCAGTTGTAGCTCAACTCGCTTCGCCAAAAATACGCGATCAGATGCTTGCGGCTGTAATAAGCTTTAATAAAAAAAAATCCCCTAGATAAACTTAATACTTCTCACATAGGTATAGCAGGGCAAAAATCTCCGATTTTTGTTCTAGAGCATTTATCACCCAATAACAAACTTCTCCACGCTGCCGCAAGAACAACAGCTAAAGAAAAGGGTTACAAATATGTGTGGGTAAGAGGCGGCAAGATATTCCTAAGAAAAGACGACGATTCTAGATATATATTAATTAAAAATAAGGACTCTTTAAATAAATTAGAATAATTTTATCTTTAGATATATATATTGTAATAATTAATTAATAAATTAACATAAAATTCAGTTCCACATTAAATTTATATTACCAAAATTGTCGGGGTTTAAGAACTAAAACCCATATCTTCTGTCGTAATATTTGTTCCAATAATTACGATATTATTGTAATATCTGAAACCTGGCTAAACGCATCTGTACTCAGTGGAGAGTTGTTTGATGATAGGTATATAGTTTATCGAAGGGATAGAGAAAGCTCGATACATTGCTCCAAAAAAGATGGAGGTGGTGTGCTAATTGCCGTCAATAAAAACATTAAGTCTAAACGAAAAAATGAATGGGAAAGTGATTGCGAGGACCTCTGGGTAACGTTGGACTTACCAGTTGCACATAATAAACGGGGGTTAGTGCTTGGTACAGTATATTTGCCGCCACCCGTAACTCGCCAACATCTCGAAATGTATATTAATAATTGTAATCGTGTATTTGATAATGTTATTGATAGAGAAGTTTGTATTTTAGGTGATTTTAATTGTGGTAGAATTGACTGGAAGTTGGTTAAGGATTCAAGTGAAAGTCTTAATGTGACTACTCTGGATGAAATATTGATAGATTTTGCATTCTTGAATAACCTTACGCAGCTTAACACTGTTCCTAATAATGCTGGCCGTGTCCTTGATTTAGTGTTTTCGACGGTCCCCACCTATAGTGTCACAGAGTGTCTTGACCCCCTAAGCAGGATAGATCACTTGCATCCACCCTTATATATAGATATTTCTTTTATTAAAAAATCCAATCTAAATTATAACTTTTTGAACACAAAATATAACTTTTATAAAGGAAATTATGAAGCGATTCGGGCCCAATTAAATGCAATAAACTGGGATATACATCTTGGTGATCAGAGCGACGTGAATGGAATGGTGGATAATTTTTACGACATTTTAGAATCTTGTATTAAAATTAATGTCCCAACAAGTGTAAATAGAACAAGAAAATTTCCTCCATGGTTTAGCCCAAATTTAATTCGTATGCTTAATGAAAAGAATAAAATAAGGCTTCGATATAAAAAGTATAAAAATCCTTTAGATGCTATAGAGATGAAATTGTTAAGTAAGCGCTGTAGAAAAGTACTAACTAATTGCTACAACTCTTATAATAAACTAATGGAAGACGAAATTTATAAAAACCCTAAGTTATTTTGGAGTTTTTTAAAGGCAAAACGTAAAGGGGCTGGTTCGTATCCTCAGGAAATGTCTAATGGGACCAGTACATGCATGGTTGGCTCTGAAATATGCGAAGAGTTCGCATCGCATTTTTCATCAATTTATGTTTCTAACGATGGTGCCTCCCACGATAGCAATTCATTTGTCCTACAGGATCTATGCAATAATAGAATAGGGTTAATTGTTGATCAAATTCAATATGATTCATTGTTATTGACATTAAAAAGGATTAATAAGAGTAAAGGGGCTGGACCAGATGGTATTCCACCATTGTTTATCTCCAAATGTGCATCCGAACTAGTACGCCCACTAATAAAAATATATAATTCGTCCCTAGCCTCTGGTGTATTTCCAGCCAAATGGAAAGTGGCAAAGGTTGTACCAATCCACAAGTCAGGACCTGACGATGTAGTTAGTAACTACAGACCAATTTCTATATTGTCAGCGTTCGGTAAAATATTTGAGTCAATAATTAATCCCTATATTCAAACTCATCTTGGACTGTATATAAGCGATAGCCAACATGGTTTTATTCATTCCCGATCGACAAACACTAACCTGATTCCATTTACCGAGTTACTGATTAATACTTTAGATTCCGGCCATCAAGCCGACGTTATTTACACTGATTTCAGTAAGGCTTTTGATCTAGTCCCGCATAAACTTTTACTAATGAAGCTTCAATCGTACGGTATTCATGGCCGCATGCTTAACTGGATAAAGTCATATTTAGAAAATAGGACGTATTATGTTGTGGTCAATGGATTCAAATCCACCCAGAGATCCATATCGTCAGGGGTTCCCCAGGGTTCTCATTTAGGTCCAGTTTTATTTAATTATTTCATAAATGACATAACAAATTGTTTTCATTTTTCAGATGTTTTTATGTATGCCGACGACCTAAAATTCGTAAGAGTTATAAAATCAGAAAATGATACAAAGAAATTGCAAGATGACATTAACAGGCTAGTTAGGTGGTGTTCGGATAATAAAATGTTATTAAATTCGAAGAAATGTAACCATGTAAAGTTTTCTCGAAACCACAAATTAATAAATTTTGATTACCATATTTACAAAGACAAAATAAATAATATTAATATAATTAAGGATCTCGGTGTTCTTTTTGACTCTAAATTGACTTTTATTCCTCATTTTGACAACATAACTAAAAAATCATCAAAAGCACTAGGGTTTGTATTAAGAAATTGCAAAACGTTCCATAACAATAAAACTAAAATACTATTATATATGACTCTGGTAAGAAATATTTTGGAATATTGCAGCACGGTATGGCGACCTCACTTTGCTACGCATTCACTGCGCCTCGAAAGAGTTCAGAAACGATTTCTATGGCACCTAGCTTTTTCTATTGGGAAAGCGAAGGAACTACCATCCTACAATGCCAGGCTGCAGCATTTTAACATGATTTCGTTATCTAAACGAAGGCAAATCATTGATGCCAGGTTTGCCTATAAAATACTCCGCGGCGCGATAGACTGTCCCCCATTATTGAGACATTTTAACTTGCGTGTTCCATATAGAGTCCCTCGGAAACCAATCACACCCCTCTGTCCACCTAAACGAAGAACAGTGTTAGGAGCGAATTCACCTCTTGCTAGAATGTGTAGAGTGATTAACAGCTGTAGTGACCAAATTGACGTTCATTTTGACTCCTTACCCAAATTCACCAGATCCGTCTCCGATTCAATTTGCAACACGGCTATTAATTAAAATGTTGGCATCCTTTTTATAATTTACTATTGTTAGCATGTAAGAGTTTAAACTATGATTATAAATTAAGACTGTTTTAATATTTATTGTATTTAATTTTAGATTTGTTTACTTTTGTTTTTCTTTAATTCGTAGTTTTTTAAATGTGTACAATTTTTTTTATTATTACTTTTTTTATTTTTTAGTTAGTAGGAACTGTTACTGATTTAGTGGTGCACGCGGTGTTTGCCTAGTATTGATTGTAACATTAAGTTTTTTTTTTTATTACGTTTTATTTTTAATTGTAAGTTATATATGTAAACAATCGTTGGCTTACCTAAATAAATAAATAAAAATAAAACATTTTATGTGTATGCAAAACGTGGGTGTTTATTCTAAATGTGCAGGTGGATGTCTCACCTGGTGTACGGCCAGCGGCTATTTGTGTGTAGCGCTTGCACTGCGTCTATTTACGGCGCGAAAACACTTGAAAATAGAGGATCAATTGACTGCGACTTCCGTCGTGGCGAGAATAAACGCCCGGTAATTAATGGGGTTTAACGAGCAAGGTCGGTGTTTTCAAGGGTTTTTTTGTGCGAAGGGCATTATTAGAGGACTTGTTGATTTGTTTGTCTTGTTGCTGAGGTGTAGAGTTATGGAATTTATAGGGAACAAATATTTGGTACAATAATAAGAAGGAATATTGAATTTTGTTACCAGGACAACTTGGAATCGTGTTTTTCGTATTTGTTGTGTGTCGTACAGTTACCTACCAATGTCAAAGTTACTGTCAGTTAATAGTAAACGAAACGAATAAGCTGTGATCGCGTCTGAACGCATCAAAACATGTTCCTAGTGTGTGAGTTAATCGAAAAGATTAATAATTTCATACGCAACAACATGCAAAAATATGTTTATGATTAGATTTCAAACTGCAGTACCGTTTCAAACTGTACAGTAATATGATTTCACGGGTTTGCAATAATTGCACACGAAGTTTGCGTTCCGATTAGCGGAAAATTGTTGTTTAAATGCGGTTTTGAAATAAGCTTGCAGTTAAACCATTTATACATTATTATCTCGCTGCAATTGTCTTATAGTTGGGGATAAAAGTACTTTGTTTTAAATGTTACGTAATAGGTAGCATTTGACATTCATAATAATCGATGCAAAATGAACAGTAATATTTCTTTCTTGGTCTTTAAGAAACGGTTTACGCTTTGTTATATAAATGTTTTTTCGAATCTATTGTTTTATTAGTACTCCACCACACTAAAAACTATACAACATGGAGTTAATGTATCAGTCAGTATAAAAACTATTGCTTTAAAATCGCTCAAATAGGGAATCTTATCTAAAATGTGTGTCTTTGAATAACATTGTACTAAATAGTTTGTTTTTGTTGCAGGTACAAACAGTTACTACACGTACTACAATAGAATAGTAAGTCAGTAAGTCACCTGCAAAAAAAGGAACTTTGACCTTGTCGCTCAGTTGTGGCACAGATGTTGGCTGGCGCAATTGACGAGAAGTAACGAAACATATTTTTAAAATCCGCTGGTCATAATGATAGAGTATGCTGATCAAAAAATTTTTTGATACAGTTTTAAAAAAATAATTCAATTAACAGCGTAATTGTCATCTTCAAGTCTATAGCAAACTTTAAAAGTCTATAAAAAGTTAGTCCGCATTGCAACGTATCTTGAAAACAAGTCAACAAGCTCTGATTCACGTCTGGTAAATTGGCACAGGGTTTGGCAAATGTAGGAGATGTTGACAGGGCACAACGAAGTAAATACCGTTAAATTATTATTTTCCTGGAATGTAGCGACATCTGCAACCTTCTGAATTCAAGAGATCACTTTGTGTTTTTCACTTTACAAAAGCTATTGAAATAGTGTGATTGACTTAAACCATTTAATCCTTTATTACGAAATTAAAGGTCTCGGGCTTTTTTTCATTTCTTGATCGGAAAAGAACAAAACTAGTTTCTTGCCCGTTATTCTCTAGTGATAATTACCTTCTAAACAAAATTTTGAAATGACTGAGCGTATGTAATACAATCGTTCTTTTTATATTCATTCAATTTAGTTTCATAATTTTTACTTTTCATATACTTGTTTACGAAATTCGCGATCGCTTATAATAATATACACACCGTCTCAGTGACACCGTCAGTCTTACTAGCATTTCTCTAAAGTGAGTCACATATTCGTCTTTTATTTTCGTCTTGTCGCGTTCATCGCCGAAACTCCCAGGATTGATGATTCAGGACGATGTTATTTCAACAAAAAGGAACCGTGTTCTATTTGATATGGTTTTACTGAACTCTGATAATGTCGATTAAAGTTTTTTCTTATACTGTTTGAAAAGTAACCAAGTTATTTCTAGTGTAGGCTTTTGGGGTAACTCTTAATCGCCGACCACCTCGCTAGTCTACTTCGTATTATTTGCTTAGGAGCCACATGAACTTAATATGCGACCTTTTGAATTAATTGATAATAACGCCAACGAGATCAAAAAGTTTTCACTGGTTTATAGATATTATAATTTAATATATTAAAATAGAATACTGTAACGAAATACGGATGTTATAAATAGCCGTCCGAATGAAGCTATCGTTGGCATGCACCGCACGTATTGCACATACAGAGCACAGAACTATTACTAAAATTAATGATCCGCTAGCGTGGACCTTTGAAGTGCAGACCTGAGCGATAAGTATCAAAATCGTGCCTAATTGTGATCTATACAAGTGTCGCCCGAGCCATTCTACGCGCGCGCTCGCCGCGAAACCGCATGATTTATTATCAAAGCGACAGTGAAAGTATAATTTAACTAAACTGAATAAAAAACTCTTTGTGTGCGTACCTTCAATGATTGATGACGGTCGTTCAGGTGTTAACTTGCCTTTTAATCTGTTTTGTACTTTTTACCGATGCTCGGGTTCGATGCACCCGAGCCCTTTGTGCGTTTGTAAATGCCCTGCTGGTGACGGTTGGCCATTTCATGTCCACTGGACAGTTGAGGACGTTGTGTTCAATTTTGCATCATCATTTTTTATATCAAAGCTAATGATATTGTCAGCCCATATGCGTCCCACTGCAGAGCACGGCAATCTACAACTGATAGGGTATAGGGCTTAGGACACCACGCTAGCCTCATGCGAGTTTACGTTTAACAGAATTGAGAAATTCCTAGTAAAAGGTTTCGAGACGATGTTTCATTGCCAACACACACATAACTTCGAAAAGTTAGAGGTATGGGTAAAATCAAGTCAAAACTAGCATTTTATTTATCTCCATCTCTACAAGAGACACAAGTGAACTCACACAAACATTCGTCTACTGAATGTAAAGGCAGGCGCTACCAAACCCGTCACATCTTCATATCCTTTGACACCACTCCTTTTACATTCAAAGCGGCAAATGTTACAAGTATACATTGTAGCTTGACCTTTGTCACTGTTTATATTTCACGACCCTTTTGTTCTTTACCGACATCCTCCTTTTATTGTAGTCGATTAAATTATTATTATAAAGAATTTTTACAGAACTTGTTGTAGTAATTTCAGTTTTTTTTTTTATAAAAAATCAACAACTTAGTATATCTTGCTTTTTATAACTGGTTTAAAAAACAAATGATGCCTAATGTTTATCGTTGAAATCACTGGTATACATAATCATTTGCTTTTATTTGATACATTTGTCGAAACAAGTAATACATTCTCAAATTCAGTTTGTTTTAAAGCCACAAAGTTACAAACCGACATAAAAAAGTACATTGTGCGAAACTTAGCCATGGGGAACTATGGAATTGTAAAGAATAAATTATTTTATCTTGAAAGTTTCTGAACTTCCAAATACTTACAAGAAGAACGATTTCTTCGGAATTTCTTATTTTTTATGAATAAAGTTTTGTGATATATTATCCAGGCGACAAAAACTTGTAGAACTTCCAAACTTTTGTATAAATTAATATATTTTCCGCAATAGTTGGGTTTGCGAAACAGGGTGAGTTTGGGAAGGACCATTTATTCGAGTGAATGGGCATTTTATAGTTATCGATTATGATTATGAGTTGTTTTGCGGTCATCGAACTTGCGATTTTTTTTGCGCGTATAAAGTTGTGTAATGGTTCATCTAATACTGTTATTAGACGACTAATTGGAATAAATTATTCGAACTATAACGTTTGTGAATAAAAAAACTTTTTATGCTTTAGTAATAGAGAGATAAAGCAGTCATGGCCTCGAGGTTTGGGCGCGCGGTCGAGAATCTCGACGGTCGCGGGTTCGAACCCCAGGTACACACCTCTGACTTTTCAAAGTTATGTGTGTATTCACATTGAATCATCACTTGCTTTAACGGTGAAGGAAAACATCGTGATGAAACCTGCACACCTAAGAGTTCTTAGGAATTTCTTAGGTGTGTAGTCCACCAACCCGCACTAGGCCAGCGTGGTGGACTATGGCCTAAACCCTCTCTATGGTAGAGGAGACCCGTGCTCAGCAGTGGGCGAAAATGGGTTGATGAAGAAGAAGAAGAAGAATAGAAATCCATAAAAAATACACAGTGTACATCCAGTCTTATTCTACATTTCATACGAAAAATTTAATCATACAGTGCAATATTCTTAGCTAAAGTAATGCTCATTACATATTATGTAAAATTACAAAGCTAAAAAGCTTGTAATCTTCAATATATTATATACCTAATAAGCGTAGCTTTTCTTGTAGAACGAAAATTTTACTGGTCATATTAATTAGGAAAATATATGATAAATCAAGTAAGCATCACTCAAAAGGGCACATCACAAAGAAATTAAGAATTATTTGCCCATAATTGTAATAAATAGTATTGTGAGGTTTTTGACCGATGCCAAAATTCCGAACAAAAACGCACATCACATTTCCGTGGATGTTAATTAGATAATGGAAACGATTTATTAGCACGTGCGTTTTGTATTGAGATTAATTTTCGGCTGAGTGGTTGCATTTTTCCCTCACACCAGTAATTTCGGTGAGGTCAATGACTCGGAAGGCATTTGTTACAAAGCATGGAAAAAATGTTAGACATATTTCGAGGCCTATGATTTATATTACACAAAAAATGTCGATGATCGATACGCAGAATTCTCACTGCTCGAAGGCTTTGCACACAACGTAATGTTCGTAATTATACCTGCAAAAAATAAACGACACTACCCACAAAAAAAGTTACAAGTTGCCATACTCCATTTGTTATCACAATACATCATCAATAAGAGTAATGTCAAAACAGTTACGTCATAAGCTTTCGACGTGTAAATTGTGATCGCGGCCGTGAGTCATGCTCCATTGGCCGGCCGAGACGAGTGCAAACAAAAAATTAACAAGCAATTAGCCTCTAAAACATACTAGTTGTGCAACCAGTGTTACGTCAAGTCATTGCACTTGAACACTTTCGGGGCACATTTCACTCGCGTCACGCAACACCACGCCGCCGATATGCATCTGTTTATGCATGTCACACGTCACTATCGATTCAGTTGTTTGTGCTGAGATGATTTTAATTCGCCTGGTTATGGATAGGTCATGTTTAAAATGTCATTCAAAATCGATGCAAAACCGATGATTTTTTTGTTAAATACTAAACTCATTCTTGAACAATTGACAAAATTGGTAGTGCTACTTTTTCTGTTTATTACATGTTTTTTTTTAAAGATGGCAATGCACTTGGATAAGATGTTTTTAGGTCATGATTGTTCGTATGTTAAAAAGATTAAAAGTAAAATATCAGTTTTAATCATCATTACCTCTTCGCATATCCATTTATCATCGCTTTTTTACTTATAAAACTTACATCGCAAACAAAAAACTTCCGACTGATACCACACGCGTAGTCAAGTTGCGTAATCAAAGTGTGCCTCGTCCGAACAGTTTGAACGAACACTTCCTTTTAACATAAAAACACACTTTACGCAAAGCATTAGACATAATGAAGAACGAAATTATCATATAAATTAAATTAAATAAGAAAAAACATTTGGATGTGTTTGACCGACTTTGGAACTTTAATTGTTTTATATTAACATACTATTTACTAGAATATGCGTGTTTATACGTTGTGAATACTATTAAGATTACGTGACTTGATTTTCATCTATTTTATTAAGGGAAAGGAGCTTAAGCCCTCCTTTCTGAGTGTTGGGGTCAGCCCAACAAAACTATGTCAGGGTTTCCTCTTTCCGAGTTGGGTCCCGAAACAAAATTTTAGATGGCATGACAACTAATGGTTTCAATTGTGTACACAGAATTGTACCAGTGAACTATTACGTGTTTTGCAGTATTCCTATGTTGTCCTTATTTGTATTTTTTTTATCAAAAGCTAAATAATAACTTATAATCAGTTCGTTATAAGTATTGGTATCGCATATGGTTACGCAAACAAAAAACTCATAAATTATTTCGGATTTTTTTCCGTAACTAACAATGAAGTATTTGTCCAGTATAAGTCGATCCGAGGATGTGGAATAAAGCTGTAGGTATGATAGCTATTTTGTTATTTGCCTTTTTAGTCCAAACCAACGGCATATAATAACCTCCTGTTTTCACTTTCCAAAAGAATACACATGCAAATGCTTTGTGTTGTCCGTTTTTTCTTGTTTCCTGTCGATTGATCTGATAAAATTTGACGTGAAAGTTAAATGTTATTTCGTAGTTTAAAACATTTTTGTTAATTGTTTTTGGATTGTTCTACAAAAATATATAATGTTTAACATGGGATGGGAATTGAAGCCTATAAAAAAGACGGCATAAGAAGTATGTGAAAAAGTATGTGATGGCGTAATTAAAGAAGTTGAAGTATGCTCCACAGTTTAATACTCTGATGTACAAAAGTATTAATGGCTTAGTTAGTCAAACGCAAACTGGAACTTAAAATTTGGAATTGGATTGATTTGGAGCTAGGCAGATGTGTTCATGTTGTGTGTATCATGTTGTTTATAGGCATAAAAATCATCCGACCTGGCCCATTCGAAATAATATCTTATATATCAGTCACACTAACCACTAAATTTCGTCATAATTTCACATTTTTCTTAACATCCTGGTCGAATATTAACATACCTATTCAATTTCGTCTGTATGAGATCGCAGAACAGTGTACTGCGGTTTTCCTCATTCGTAAAATCCAAGCTGGAATTGATTGGCACAGAGCAGGATTTGAAACCGCGACCTTGCAGCGCCAAGGTGTCGGTTCGACTCATTGAGCTAGAAGTGTTTGCGATTAATTGTTTGACGGTTAACAAGTTCGTTGACATGGTGTGATCATAATGTCAATGTTTTATTCATGGTCTATGTGTGACGTCAGGTAATCTAAAGTTATTGCTAACTTAATGCTATGCTGTGCCCTAATGTATAGTGCTTACTGTCTAGAGCAATTTCAACGGAATTAAGTAAGTTTTTGTTGCGGATTTTGTAGAAGAAACTTAAGTTGTACGATCAAAAAATAAAAAAATAAAATGTATTCAAGAAAACATAAACGGATTATTTAGAAATAACACAGTACTTGACCTGGGTAGAGATAGGACAGGAGAGGAGAGTAACTGAGATTATGTTAGGTCGTCCGACAATTCCGTCACGTAAATCCAATATACATGTCGTAATAATGCGTACGTGCATATAGTCATGTACCTATATCTTTTAAATACTTATGTACTTCTGTTGTTATAAACGCATATATAAGTAACTGCTGATATCGACCCTGTTATGGAAGAACGTCGTAAGCGACATTTTAGTAATTTTACAGGAGACGTTATTTTCTGATCACTTTTTTATTTTTTATTATACAGCCCCAGTTTTTGTATATGTTGCAAAACATAGTAAGTCGTATATAAAAACAATTAAAATGTTAGAAAAGCAATTGCAAAATGAGTACTTTGGTCGCTTAAGTTAAAAGTGAACGTCACGATTTCTTCTTGTTTTTCGGAAATCGTCACATACGATATTATTTTTTGAGTAATAAGTCTACTCATTCACGTTACATTACAGAATTTTGCTGTATGTTTCCTACATATTGTGTATCAGATCATATCCTTACCATGAAACAAAAATATATTTATCAATTTTTTATTTTTTGTTTATCAATTTTTAATGGAAAACATAGGAGACTGGAGCCGCAAACGACTTTGTCGAGATCTTATTAAAAGAAACTCTTTTGGCTTCAGACTCATGCCATAAGTAATAGTAGTCATTTCTTCTTCCACTTTCGTAAATAGTTTCATTATAACAGTCTAATTTTCTTGAACAATATAAAATATGTGGAGTAGTAAGAATGTTTTCTTGATCAAAACTGGCACAAAGAACAGCATCAGAATTTTACTGCGAGCTTGATTATTTAAATAATCGTTGTGGCTGCATTTTCTCCTGTACGTGTTTTTATACTCCTCCGTATTCATGGCTTCATTTTTACTTGTACTATCTACATTTTTATGCGCTCACACATTTCACACTTATCCTTTTGTAAATGGATCCCTATAACAAAGTAATTACTAAAAGCGTCTTTGACTGTTTGTTTTTACACAGAACCAATTGCCTTAATAATGTCAACTTGAAGATGTATCTTATGATACAGGTATGGCAAATTCTTGAATTCGGGAGGTAAACACAACTTATTTTTCCATTGTCACTGCACTAGTGAGACTTCGCAGCTGGAAGTTTTTGAATCATTCGCCTAACAGCTTGAATAATCGAGTCACTATATTTGTAAGAAGTTGTTGCATTTCCTCTTTCATCTGCCTTAGACATATTTAAAGCAGTCATATCGTTAAGAGTGTATCTTAACGTCATTTGTGAAATTTCTATCGTTTTCAATAGAAAACCTTCCACAATCTCTCCGAAGAAAGTAATAAAGATATAAAAACTGATCGTCTCCTATAATTTTCTACTCCTCTTTGGCAAACGTTTGTTTTCTCAACGGATGCCAGCAGCCAGTCTCGTTGACTTGCAAAATTCCTTAAGCCCCAGTATTGTTTTAGATACTTATCACTCCTTCATTCATCTCAGATTTATTACCACACTTTTTTATCTGCACACGGAGTTGGATGTACTTTCTTACCCTTTCCGGACCACTTTTCTAGCTTAGCTTGTAATCGACTTGGTTGAGGGCGCTGCTTTCAAAATCCTTTTTGGCTCAGTATATCGTAATCGTCACGTATTCCGTTATTCGATTCTGTTTCTGTAAAACTGGTTTTAAGATTCAAAAACTGTAATCGAAACCGTAGAAGAAGCTGTAGATGCAAACGCTTTATCAGTGAGTGCAGGAGACTGAATGCAACACACGTTCAAGAAAATAATGTTCTATCGTAAGTGACAAAAGTTGATCAAAAATTTGAAACTTTTACTTTTGTTGTATACGATACTATGTATCTTAAGTAATAATTTTCCCATTTATGCAAATATCGAATTGAGAGTTTTTCCAGGATGAGCGAAATTATTTTAGCTATCCGTTATGATAAAAAAGTGAAATACCTACTTTTTGTCGCTTACGACGTTCTTCCATAACAGGGTCGATATATCAACACTTAAACCATTAATTATCCCTAGTAAATAACGTAAGGCAAGCTATAAATATGAATTCTAGTACTTATCAGGTCCACAAAACTGCACTATATGATGCGAACTATGTTTAATTCGATTTATATTATAGCATAAATTCCTGTCTACGTCGCAAAGTTTTGGATATCCAAATTTCTCTTTTATGTTTTTCTTCATTACCGTTCCGATAATTCCGTTCTGCAACTATTGAATTTGTTTACAAGTTGAAGAGTAAGTTTATTTCACGGAAAAAATTGTTTCGATTTCCGAACGAACTATTGCTTGAATGGTTTTTCATTTTTTTTATATATTACTACGTCTACGATAGGGAAGAAGTCTCAAGTTAAAATATCATGGCACAGTAAGGAAGGCGATGGAGCCGACCGAATTAGCATCGGAGACGGGTGTAACTCCACTTCCGCGCCGTTCGGCTCTGTTTGACAACTGGTTAATTATGTACACGCGTGTCGCTTTCGGCACACGGCAATTACGCTTTTTGTGTACTGTAATTGTAATGCAAAAATATTACGACCGCATGCCTTATTATGCATATGGTGCTAAAAATGATAAAGGGGTTGCGTCGTGGATCAGTTTGTTCAGTTCCGTGTATCGGTTTGTTTTTGTCGTAGGTACAAGGGCTGTTTCAATGTCTATAGTTTAAAAATAGAAATAAATGCACAATTTCGAGTAATTTGAATTCACTTAAAATCTTGTCTATTAGCAATTGAAACTTGAACTTACAACGATTTTCGATTCGACGCTTATCATATTTAAGCCTCAGACGCCTGATGTACTAAAGAATGTTGCAATTTATATTAATGCCTGACTGTTGTCGATATCTCTGTTCAACAAGAAGTAACTAGCGCGATCTAGTTACGAAGTCGGACACGAAACTTTAACAGCTGTTCTCACTGCTGTCTAGGTAGTCTAGAAAACAACCATAGCATTAAAGGCGTCCCTCATTTATTGAAACATGTCAAGTCAAAGTCAAGACAAAGACTATAGTGTAAATTTGTTGTTAATGCTTCCACTATTTGAAAAGATCTTTCCAAATAAATTGCACGTTATACTTGTGGTCAGAAATGGTCATACGTCGACAGTTGGGCCAGGTTATTCGTAGAATTTATGCTGAATAAAATACTTGCAAAGTGAATAAATTCTATTAACGTATTTTAAACAAACATTTAAAAACACATCAGAATATTCTAGTATCGAAACAGACGATCAAAGATTTGCAGCCGCCGACCTGTCTGGCTCGTTTCGCGCACACGGTTAGGAAATCCCCTTGCATTACACGAATCATTATTTTCTGAATCTGTGCGGTGAGGACTATGCTAAGCTCTTGTTTATGAACGTGGATTTGGCGGATCTACTCCTACGTTCTTGCCTGCGTGCACTGGATTATGGTAATAATCCACGTAAAATAAGGACGGTATGAGCTCTACATTTCATAATATTTACCTTATGTATCTTGGAGGGTCTTAAAAATGAAATATTTATAGGAAAAGTAATTGACAAAAGGATTTTGAAGTAAATAAAAGGGGGCGCATAAATGTTGGTTGGAAGCGAGGGTGAAGTTAATACTTCGATCAAATTCAGTCACTCAGTTATTACGACCTATGTTTTTGTCTCCGTTAAATGTCCTCTTTAAGAAACCGTTCACTTAAATCGACTGAACTATACCTCTAGAATATCTCGATTCAAGAGCAAAAGACTAAGCCGTTTTTCGTGATAAACTACATTAACTCATCCATCGCAATGAACTCATAAATAACATACAGTGAAATCGTGCCTTTCATAATTGTATAACACAAACTAATATTCTAAGAAGCAAACCAACCTGCTTGGACATTTCATCATATTACACGACGATTGAATACAGATATAAAAGACATAATGGGCCTGTAAGTACAATGTACTCGTTATTTATGCTGTATACATTCTTGATGCGTATTGGAATATGGACATCGTCACCACGTGTTCGCCTCAACGCTATCAAATGACGTCATGGGACCCGCTAAAATTGTGCAAGTTATTGTAAATTTTATTACTATAAGCGTAGAGACGTAAATTCTCCTGCATTAGTTACATGTGGCGTAAATTTATTTATTGTACCTATTCGGTTGTGGACGTCTGAATCATTACCTATTTATAATTTACAGCGACGTTTAGTAAATAAATCTTCGCATTTTGAACCACTTGTAGAATCTGCATGTCATTCGTCGGTGTTATTACTAATTTGGATTAGCTCAGTGCTGACCATCTGTTCCAATTGTGGCTATTTGTATCAAAATTTGACTCAATCATTATTCTATGGCAATAGTTCTTCACCATTAAAATTCTTAAGAGTTGAAATTTCTTACATCAAACCATAAGTTGAAAACATACAAACTCTTAATGAACTTATGATTTACCGTTAACACTTAAATATATAACTGCTTTCATTCTTTGTTAAGAACAAATCAGATTGAATTGTGTTGAATATTTTAAAAAATGAAAGTTGTCTGCATTAAAAAATATACGATTTAATTAACTCCTTTCGCGCCGTTTGCCATAATGCTTGTGTTGTTCGGTTTCCGTTTTCACAGTGCAACACTTTTTTTCAATTGTGTATGTATCGCATAACTGTGAACGTAACTAGTTCACTGCACGATTAATGCACTAATTAAAAGGCTAAAGTGACGCGAGTGTGAGTTAATCCGTCTCTGTACGCGTTTCGTCGAACGTTGTTGTTCGCTCGTGTGCTTCTTTGAATTTTACTTTCGTCGATTCATTCCACTAACTAACTGAATACGTATTTATTGTTTTGCTTCTTTGAAAAATTCCAATGAATATTGAGTTGTTAGTGTGATTGAATTAAACGGATCGAATCGGTTTCGAAATGTTGTTTGATTGTTTTTATTGCTGGCGTAGATTCGTGCTGCGTTAGTGTACATTTAAATGATATGGGTTATTGCTACCGATATATTTTCTAAAAAGAAAAAGACGAAGCTTTAGAAGGGAAGTGAGACTTCGTAGTTTTTGATGATTTTATTAGGAATTATTTCTGGAATATCTCGCTTCAATCTTATTTTGTTCGATGATTGCCGATAGCTCTTTGTTATAGAATCCGTATGGTTGAAAAACTGAAGGCACTGATGTTATACTCTCTGCTGCCTTAGTACGCTGAAAGGAAAATTTATAGCTTTTCTCTCGTAAATACAATTTAACAACCCCACAAAACAAAAGATTTGTACGATGAATATAATTGATCTGAATAGAAACCGATTTTTTTTCATGATTAGTTATAATCAAAGAACAACAGTCACCTAAATATTAATATCCTAAACTTTGACAAGTCTGTCATATAAACAAGTTTATTTACGAGTAACAGAATGAACAAGCGTCGTCGTAATAATTCGTATCAATCAGTCGACAATGAGACAAAATATCAATATTTCTCCGCGAGATTACAGTTACGATCGCTTTATGGACTTTAACAACTTCATTTAATGCGACATTCAGTTTTCGAGCAATTTAAATGATCAACTGTACTGTGCCACTTGTACACAGTCGTGTGAAAAATGTGTCAACAATCAACCATAGCATGAAATTCTCAGGATTTTTAGTACGATCATTTGTTAAAAGTAGTGGCGAATTGGATGACAAGCAAAATTATATAGTTGATGTGTGAATTGTGATACGTCTGCAAATTTACAGTGAAATTAGACGACAGACTCATACGGGATTTTTTTCCTCAAGTTGCTCTTGAGACGTCTCGGGTCTAGCGAGACACCACTTTAAACATTCCCTATATTAAAAATTAAATCGCTTCATCATGCCTCCTCATTTGAAAAGGGGGAAACAATAAAAGAAATGCTGAAACTATTACTGCTATAAAAAATACATTTTTTTAAAAGAAATGTTATCACAATATCGCGTGCTTTTTATATAAAAAGGCAACAAAGATTACTAAACTGAACAATAAACGCGGAGATAGCGAAACAAAATAGAAATAATTACCAAGAAAAACGAGCAGTCAACAGTGCGATAAAAATTTAACGCCTAATGAGAGCCTTGCATTATTGCATTTGAGAAACTTCTTTTGTTTTACATAATAATAAAAGCAGTCTACAAGATATCATGTCGCAATTACATAATGAACAATGAAGATTGTGTGAAGTTTTTGCAACAATCTCACTGCCATTAGACGGGTGATTAAGATTATTAAAAATTTAGGCAATAAGCAAAGCCGTTGATATGGTGGTTGAGACACAGAAGATATAATGATTTTGTGGGTTTTTAAAAATGTTGACGTTCAAAAAATGTACGAATAGATGCTACAATTAGTCATTACATGCAAGATATTTATATAGTACTGACATTTATAAAGTAAAGCAAAATAATAAATATGAATTATTTTAAGCAATTTGTTATTCGGTTCAGTTAAATAAATCACATTAATAACACAATTATGTTCCATTTTACACAATAAATTATATGCTAAAGCTAAACCATAAACACAGACGATACGAAACACGCGACGCGACATATTTGCTTCCTAAAAATATATTAAGCATGCTAATAACACGTGTTTTATTATAGTCAAGCAAGTTCTACCTTAATTATGCCTAACACAGTCTTATGTCCTACTTGAACGAGATCATATTCTGTGAACGCTAAAATAAAAAAAAGGACCATTTATTTTTTCAAAGCAACTATTAACAAAAGTGCGAGCTCACTAAATCTTTTTTCTATTTGCCGTTCTACTTAACTATGGCCTCATTAGTGCCGTACCAGCCGGTCAGATTCGCATCGCTTAATATTTTTTTCACGTAATTCTAAGTGCAGCATACAAATGCGCGCGCATGTTACGAGAAACAAAACTCAAGAGCGCTTCAATTAAACGCATGTCGCGAGACGAAGGAGACATTTGAATGGTATAATGGTCGTTCATATAAAAAGGTTCACTTTAAATGGTGTAACAAGCCCTATATTTAACTTATACGATGCTATAATTGGTATGAAACGTCTTCAGTATGGGGCGATTGTTCGGAATCCATTGCAAGTTTTCACCGAGTGCGCTGTTTTGTTTCTACACAATCAACTGTTGCCATTTTTGGGACAATATGCACTTTCTTATTGATTTTTATGGACAATAAAGATTGCTCTATTGTCAACAATGTTCATTTGACGTGAAGACGACCATACTTGGTTTTCCTAAACACCTAGTTACAAAACAAATTTTGCTTTTAAACAATTATTGACACATTGCAGTGACTTAAGTACTACCTGTAAAAAGTGATCAGACTAAACGCATAAGAATTTCTCAGGTCCTAAGAAATGTTAAAAACATTCACCAGAAAAGACGCCATAGAAATTTGCTAGTACTTCTCAACAATATTGCACGCAAAATAGTAACTTGCTCATAAAATACAATTCTAATACTCGGTTTCCTTGCAAATCCTTGCTCGTAAATTTAGCAATATCCTAGCCTTATACCGGAAAGTGTTAAGAATTTTACGTCACGACTATTTAAAATAGCGAAATATAAAGTTAATGCAATGCAGTGCATTCCCAACTTTATGGCTTTGCTGTGGCTTCTCTGTTAGCCTTGATTGTCGCTTCTACGTTCTTATTTGGCAGTTATACGATCATTGATATCCTTTGAAGCTCTGTTGTATCTGCTTTATTTGAACCAGATTGTTTATGATCCTAATTAAAAGCACATAAAATGAATCTACTCTTAGTTTCCTTTCTATTTTGTTGTTTCATATTTACTACATACTCGTTGGTGGCATTGTATCTTAGTATCCACCAGACAATTTTAATAAGGCAGAAAAATTATGAAGGTAAAAAATATAGTCCATTTATTATTCAATATTTCTTTTAGACGTAACACAATTTGAATTATTTGGATTTGCATTTGAAATAAAATGCAATTTGTGTTACGTTCATAAAGGTCTTTGTGTCTTGCAAAATTGATAGACGGCTTCCAATTGCGGTCTTCCAATTTTATAATACTCTCATATATAATTTTAAGAGCTTAGCTTGCCGTCAGCCGGTGCTAAATAAAGGCTTTGTACAGTGGTAATAAAACAGCGCTTAAAGAGAATGAATGTCATTAATAACAATTAAAGTTCAAGTTGTAAAGTTAATAGATAGTTTTATAGATTTTATCGATTCAACAACACGGACAGTAAACTGGTCCCGATTCAGAACGGATCTAGTTTTACGAAAACAATTTCTAAACACAATGAAATATTAACGTATTGTGTTTCAGCGTGAGCTTTCACCATAATTGTAATATTAATTATTCAAGAGCGACCCGCTGAGAAATTACGTCGCACTATTATGAAACTTCCTATTGGAGTTGACGAACAAGTATTCGGACGCGGCGTAAATAATTCTTAATGATAGCGTACGCTTGTCGCACTTTAAGTTTCGGATGTAAATTTAATAAGACTGCATCTTACACATCGCCGAGTAGAACACGTTCTAAGAAGTTGTTGATGCCATCTCAAATTGTGGCATAGCAGACAGTGATCTCATTTAGCCTCTGTTCCACTTTCGCTTTGTGTCCGTTCGCGTTTTAATTCGAAGATATTCCGACTGCTACTTTTGTTGTTAGTCTGTTCCTGACATGAACATCTGATTAAATCATTAGTATCAATTCAAATTTCGGGTCATTATTCATAACCCTCTTCGAAGATAAGTTTTTTGTTGAATGTCGCCGTTTTAAATAGCATTAAATATGATATCACAATAGTAAATCTAGTTCATTAGTACACTACGACTATGCTTATTACTGCGTTTAACCATGACACATCCTTATTTATTGACTCGAAACACAATGTGGGAAAAAAGGCGGAGAGCTCTCATGAATCAGATACAAACGGTTCATAAAATAGATACCGAGCAGAGCGCACGTGACGTATGTACGTGTTGAGCTCATGATAAATAACCTAAGGAAATGCATATAATTGTAGAGCAAAAGTATAGTCGACTATTAAAAATTAATACACAAATCTGTATTTGTAGGCGTGACACATAAAATATTACTACTGCCTCGCTTTAAACATTTGTCGTGCAAATATCGACAGATGTTTATATTTTTTGTCGTTGATCGTCTTCGATGAGTTCAGTTATCAGTTGTATAGTGTATTCTATCTCTACATCACACAGATTATTTAAAGTAGTACTCCTCTAAAATAATTAGTTATTGCATATCATCTACAATTACTCCGGTTCTCTCAGTATATGACAGGTAAAATTGGGCATGTAGGATAATTCCTGCTCATTTTCAAGTTCTCTGATACAGAGGGACTCAAACAAAATACCGACAAAGTATCGTATTTAGCGATTCTATCACTGTGAATAGCGTTCACCTATCTGACTTCTCGCCATTCATCAAAGTTACTTGTATTTTGATACAAACACAGTGAGATCCATTAAAAACGACCTCAGCAATTAAAGCGTGACTACACATATCATGTACAACTGAAATGGTACATCTTTGTACAATTTCAATGTGAGCATTTGGCATTGGGATTACCGTCACTTGTGTTAGAGAATGTATAGAGGAATTCCTTTGCTCAAGTCTATATTATAAATTCAATTGTCAATGTGATGATTTTGTTCCTTATGTCATTTAATATCTATTCGTATTCTAAGAAGCTTTTGATTACTTTTTTAAGTTTATCTTTTAGAAATTGAGAGAAATGAAACAAATAGCTCAATCAATTAAATTGCTTTGTTGCTTCTTAATAAATTCGTCTCTCACTCCATTTGTGACCAATTATTTCAATTAAAAAGCATGTCAGTGTGTCGTCAAAATCACAGAGATCAACAGGAATTCGCGAGTGTGATTTGATTGGAGTCATCAATTTTAAGCACAGTTCGTACAAATAACTTGGTTAATTGGTTTTCTTGTGTTCGTTTTTACTCGGGTGTAAAGTACCACTTACTGTCATCGTTTTCCTTACTCAGCATGACTATTATATTTAGGGTCTTCAGTTATTAATACTATAGTTAATGTCTAATATACGGAAATGTTTTCAAATGACCTTAAACTGAATTAATGATACTCATATTTCTTATTGCATATATTTTCACACCAACGCTAATCCCGTACTTCCCCGCCAGCATTACTTTCGTATTTTATAGTATGGGATCGTTTTCCTGTTTTGTTTATTCGTCTTATGTTATTTATACAATGATTCTTTTAAAACAAATTAGTATTGAAGACATAAGCGGAGATACCTAGGAACTAGGAACTAATGTGCAAAAGTTGTGATTTATAAAAACTAATGACCTAATACGTATATTCCACTACCCCATAATATAATATAAGGAATTATATTTCATACCTACTTGAATTAAAAGTGCGTGGCTTTTGTTTCATTATCACAATCAGCGTGTTATTAATAACAATATATACAATTATAGTTATTAAGTCATATTAAGTCTTTTAGCTTGTAGTTAACTAAATTGCTCGGAAATTACGAACACTTACCGAGTTTGCTTCACCTGCCGCCGGGAGCGCGAGTATTACAATTAAAATATTACTACTGTTCTTCATTTAGTTTGTATATGTGTACTTAGACGTCATGACTATGCGTTTTATATCTATAACACCATGCAGCATTTAAACTTCACTTTTTTTAGTTAACAATGGTTGGAAAAATAACTGTAAACGTTTTGTTGAAGCATCGGTTTTTATTAGTCTCAGGGCCAGCTTTAATTTTGCGATTGTATTTGAGAATTCATAAGAGGTCTGCTGCTTCTTAAACAAGATCCTTGACCTAATCGACGGAAGCCAAGTATCGACGTTTTAACTTGGCACGGTCCATTGTCGTGGGCAAGCTTTTTAGTTTCATTTGGGTCTGATTTTTATTGCAGATACTTCTTTCATTTATGCAACGTCTTACCATAGATATTTTTCTTTACTTTCTATAAATGGCACAATTATCATCTCTTGCCCCAAATTCCCCTAAAATGATATGCAAATTATGTGAGATGGCTTTCTGAAGCATTCGTTAATCCGGCTAGGCCGTTCATAAATTTCGCACGCAGTTTAAGACCTATGCTAACTCCGGTGTCGCACAAAACTACGTGCTCACAGCTCAGAAGTGACACTGCGGCATTAACTTACAATTTACAGTGTCGAGACATCGTCGGTGACTAATTTCGCCAAGGCCAGAGACGATCCATTATTATTTATTACCTTATGAAATGATTCTTTCCAAGCTTCCATTGTTCGAACTTTATTTCCATCCACACAAGGTACATTTTCTTTTGAGGCTTACGCATTGAAATCTCTTTTGGACCCTTTACTACGACAGTGAGTCACATAAGCGAATTAATGCGTATCTAAAAATAGTACAAGCTCTGTATTAACATTTGTGTGCAAACAACATTAATTGCTTCGAGAAATTTCCTTTGTGCCAACGATCTGACATTGTATGCGGTTTTTATTAGTAGGTACCTACTGCTTCTTGAGTTTTGATTTATGCTGTAGAATGTACATATTTGATATTCTAGAAGTGTAGATGGTGCTAGTCTTTTGCAGCCAAGTGTCATAAGTGAGCTTTATTATATTGAAACTTTTTTTCGCATTTTTTTATAGATTCGGCAAACAGTTAGTTACTGAAGTTTGGTAGTATGACGTTGGCAGTATTGTTAAAAAAAAAACATGAAAGTAGATATACCTATGTCATCTAAATAACAAATGAGATTTAAGTATAGGTTAACTTTTTAAAAATAAGTTATATACATAATTTGGTTGCAAATTTTCCTCCTTTCCTTTCGTTGAGCTATTTACTACTTGAGGTGTAGAAATGATATGATGAAGATTGACGTGATAATAAATTAGTTCTCATTATGTAAGTTATCGGCAGTTATTTTACACGATCTTCCATTAGCGTTTAATGTATCGATGACGTGTTGAGGTAATTTGCCAATTATTGAGTTTTGATATTATTTTTGTAATTATAGTCGTGGATATGATTGCGATCATTTTTCCTTTTGCGAATTACTTTAAAATACATTGTTAGGATGATGTTGTATCATCAGATGTCATCAGACGATAAATAACATAGGTTAAAATACATATAAATGAACCATCTCGACAATAGTAGTACGTCTTTCTGAATATCGACGTCGGTTAATACTATTATATTTTATGTATATCATTTAAAAATTACATTTAAAAAAAGGAATCCTCGACCATGACCAAAAACGAATCATACCGAATTACCTTTTTTCAAACTTTGTATTGAACAGGTAGACAGTTAAGAGGGTATCCTGTGTTTCGTGGCTTCTGTTCCCCAAAACCATTATGCTTGAACATTTTTTTTCTGTAACGCGTCATTCAACACACGGTCTGTTTGGGCACCTTGCACCTTGCGCTGTGAAATTATTTTTAGTTCTATACTCGGGGATAGTCGACTGCATATCCACGGATAGCATAGTTTAGTTTCAGTTCTATTTTAAAAATTGAAAGCGCTGATTAATGATTGAAATGCCGTGACATTGGTTTAGTGGGGATATTTTAGACGTTATTGTTTTGATTTGGTTTAAATTAATTGAAAATTTTGTTAATTTTAATAGTAAATTTATACATAAATATGAATCGCCTGTTCTTTGTAAAAAAAAATTAAGAATACAAAAAAATCATTATACGTTTGTAGATCGACAATCAAAAACTTACCGATTAAAACTACATCAGGGAAAAACATAATGTTCTTTTGTACATTTTGTTTTGTTACCTTCATGTACTAGCTAGAAATAATAGAACAAAAAATGTCATTCTTAATATCACGCCCCTGGTTAATTATTATACGCTGTGTAACCACTTTGATTGAGCCCTTTAATAGGGAAGGTACTCTAGCGCCACGAGGGGCACTCAGGGGGCTATCAAAAAATCTGAAGGGTCAATCCAGAATCATTGTCGCAGAATGTGGAAATGCTAACAAAAGGGCTCGAGGGTTCGCAATAACCCTCGACTAGTAATTCTATAGCGAAACGGTATTGCCATTTTGGACCTGTCGCTTGGGGTGGATGCACTCCAATTTTGCGGGTTCGACGAGAAAATATGAAATATTGAAGGGGTTAACCGGGGTAGACGCCGTGAGGTGTGCATGTTGTTCTGTTGCTATTAGCGGGGAATTTACGAGGGGTTTCATGTCTGAAGATTGAAAGTCAGAAGGCGTGAGTAAATGTATATACATACATACATTAGGGTGTCCCAGCTTAGTAGGGCGATTTTTTTTTCTCGAAATTAGATACGCATACCCTCTATATTTTTTCTAATTGACCCTAATAACTCAAATACGAATTATTATCGAAATTGGATAGCGGTAACCCGTGCCGACTTGATGGCAAAGTTTTAAGAAAATAATTGTATGGTAATTGTAGAGCACATATAAAAACTTAATTTTTATTTTCAAAATTATATCCTATTTCACCGGTATTATATATTTATTATTAAAACAGGAATATTTGTGATATTTTAATCTCAAAGTTTTCTTTTTACTGTTAGGATAAATCACAGGAAAAATTGCTTTAGTTTCCCTTTAAAGGTGACTTTTTCACGAAAGTTTTGTATCAGTATAACTGCAATTTGCAGTATCACTAGCGGCTTTTAGTGTCATTATTTATTTCTTAACTACTTGAAAAGAAGTAACTAGTCTGTGAAGTAAGCAACTCATTGAGAAAAGTGTCAAAATTTTTAAAACGATTGAAGAAAAGCAAGACTAGTTTTTGATCGAAATAAAGTCGTTTATATCTTTCTAAAAAATTAAATCACGCAGATATCTTTCCAAGGGATATGAATTGATGGATCCTCTTTAGTTAAGCTTTAAAATATTATCATTTTTGGTTCCTGGTCTCCATCATAGTGATATAGAGACAAGACAGTTACTTCATGAACCAAATACCAAAAATGCTGAAAAATATTCGGTATTGTCATTTTATTGACAGTTTCCCAGGGTTTCAAAGTATTAAGCAAACATAAGTCGTGGTAAGGTGTCACTGATGATATACAATGCATCCAAGCCTTAACATGGTATATAGCGATGAAAATCTAGATGTCTAATAGTGCGACTTTTTATTAGTAATTTACAATTAAAAAATAAGTTACGATATTTTTAATCAATTAATTGCTTCCGACATCATGGTTTCTGGTACATAGAACTAAGAGATCGAATAGTCAATTTTCTTTCTGTATCACCACTAAAGAATATGATGATAGCCATAGGGGAAATACGTACAAAATGACATATACGGACAAAATGACACAGGCATCATATTTCAAATTCTGCCGTTTCTAGCCCCCCATAGATAACTACATCTCTTGACTCTATCCGGTGATACTGACCTGTGAAAACGTGAACTTGCGTTAGCCTTTAGTTTGGGTGTCATAGCCGACGACAAACATTGGTAACTTACGAGTTTTTTTTTAACTACAGAGAGTTTTGTGAATTAATATTATGTTTTTCATGATATTACCTTGTGTTTACATTTATTACATCCCCTGTGTACTTGTTGTTGCCGTCAAATAGTTTTTTCCGTAAATAATAATTATTTTGCATTTATTGTTGAATTTTGTTTTTTTATTACGCTATATGGACAAAATGACATACGTACGTAACGGACAAAATGACATAGGTATGTCGTTTTGTCCATAAGGATTCTATGAGCTAATTTTAGGTACCTATTTCTCGTTATAAGCTGTTAATTTCTTTGCAGATATACCAAAATGCGTAATTATAAACGTAAGACTGATCGTCAATCCTGGAGTGAGGAATTAATGCGTAAAGCTATAGAAGCAGTTCAAAAGCTAAAGCTACTTTTACACCTAATGTGGAAAGAAAATTAGTTGAGCATTTGAAATTACTTAAATCTCGTTTGTTTGGACTGACGCGAACGTCTGTTCAAGAATTAGCTTTAAAGATAGCTGAAAAAATGGTTTTGCTCAAAGATTTAACCCACAAAAATAATAGCTAGACAAGAATGGTTAAAGGGGTTTTTGAGACGAAATAAAGATATTTCTTTACGCAAACCAGAAGCTACTTCAGCTGCCCGTGTTCAGGCTTTTAATCGACATATAATTTTTTTACTTTATAACTTTTGTCGTGTATGTCATTTAGTCCGTATGTGGTATGCCATTTTGTCCATAGCACATGGACAAAATGGATTTCGTTGATCTCAGTTAAATTTAAAAATATTTCTTTTTCCAGTTTGTTTATCTTTCGAGTATCTATTATAATTCAAAGATATGAAACCTAAGATTACTGGTGCATAATATGAATGGGCTGTGATTTACCATTAAAGAGTTATGACCCAAAACCAAAACTATATGTCATTTTGTACGTACTTCCCTTAACTGTTAATTCTTGATAGCCAACCCTTAAATTTCCTTCATTTGTATAACTATATCTATTATCTAGTTTATTTTTATCAATTAAAGGGCACTGGCGTGTGCAATATACAAAAAGTAGTTCAAGCTTGTAACAAACTCTTGACGACACTGTACGAACACATCTTGCGATTTTTCCGCATTATTTGTTGATCTCTTCAGAGTCGGTGTAAGGCAACTTATTTCTTAAAATTAGTTTATTAAAGCTTAAATAGGCATATAAGCCCTTTAACAAGAAATAATTAATCTCGAATAATTAGATTTGCGATTTACAAAATTCAATTTTACTTCACGAATTTTATTAAACCGAACTGCCAATATCTGTTCTTTACAGAGAAGTTTTAAGCCGTTATTTTAATGTTTTGCGCCCCCGTATTAAAATTTGCCTTTGAAATCTTAATCTGACATATTGATTAAACAAAAAGAGGCGTTTACCAATACAATAAACAAGCAACCACGAAACTTCCATGCGAATATTGCGACGCGCCGAAGATCATACAAAGTATGTAAGTACTGAAATACATGAATGCAAGTCGGCACGGGTTGCAGTGGTCCTAAGTTCATGAAATTTTATTTATAAGTGTTTTAACACCATTCGAAAATAATTAGAGGGTATGCGTTGAGGAAAAAAGACTTTGATTTTTTTGGGACACCCTAACATACATGGTATATATACCAGGCATGTTGTACCTAGTGCAAAGATGAAAAGCGAAAAAAAAACAGTTCCGTGTTATCACTGTACGTCGTAATGGTGTAGCTCTGGCTAGTATAAACACAGTAATATGTACAAATATTGAAAAGTATTTTTTAATTTTGAACGAATATCAGACAATCCTACATCATTTTGGTTTGATCATAAGGAATTACGAAGTAAACATTACTTTGCTGTAATAAATTTTGCCAAATAGGCACTTACAAATATTATAGAAATACGAACAAGACATTGCTTGTTGTCGATAACTTCGATTCCTATATTGTATTGCCTCATAACACAACCGAACGAAACCCGAAGGTAAGTTTAGTCGTTCATTCATTGCAATAAATTGTCATAATATTTGAACTTTGACAACGATGCAATGAAATCACGAATAATACGGAATTTATTTGTAACCAGAACGGGGGTCAGCTAAGGTCTCCTTCATTACACGGCGACACTACACGGCCGTTTTACTCGTATATGTACGGAATGTAGTAGTATTACTCTACGTATGTTTCGTGAAATCGTTGCGTAGTTGTGATTTACATTATGGTAATGTACGCGGGTATGTTGACCAAAAGTAATTTACTTATTTGATTGAGGTTGACAGTACGTGTATTTGGTTGGGTAAATATGATTTTAAGCAACTATCGATATAACTTCAAAGCTTGATGTACGAGTATAAGGCTTTTTAACTATTTAGAAATAGTTTAAATAACCCATTTGGCAGTTGGACTTCAGACTGAATTCAGTCATTATATCAACTCCTCCCTAATCTCTGAGCAAGATATAGAAGAAGAATGCCATGCAGCAAGTAAATTTGTATGAATTATTCAAACCAGCAATAGAGAAATACTACACAAGATGATCTAAGTTGTGAGATGTCCTACACCCACCTCGTTATCTACATTCCCAATAATTTACATATATCAGATGTGTACACGTCGACAGGAAATATTCCGATGCCCACGCGAACAATGTCGCAGTACGTAATAAGTGTCGGACGCATTGTCCACCGGTGGCGCCCCGCCGGGAACCGAACCCATTGATACGAATCCGTGCCGTACACAACGTTTTTGTTTCCACTGCACCTGCTGTGCCGCCCGCTTGAATAATGGCTCCAGTATTAAGGTTTATGAATTTTGTATTGAATTCTATGTTCGAGTGCTAGGGGAGGGCATTGAACATGTGTGAAGTTACTCACGTACTGCATGCAGGTCATTATTTTTTATTGATAATAGACGAAAGCCCATAATCGATTGTAGAAAATACTTAAAAATATGTTCAACCATATAGGGGAGCCGACTATTATTTTATTAAGGAAAATTTTGTGACATTTACAATGGGTGATTAGGCCAAAGTAATGGATTTAGTATCTCAAGCCTTTACCGCAAAGGATATTCCAGCAGCAGGAGAACAACGATTGCCTGTGGTGTTTTACATTATTAATGGACAAGATCATAATTGACCTATTAAAAAGGCGTATCAGATGTCTGAGAGGCTGATAGATACATAACAAAAGAAAAAAACGTCAGATGCAAGCACTCCCCGTCGAAAAGAGGCTCAATTTTTGTCTGTCGTTGCTTCGAAAATATACCATTCCAAAAATAAAGCTGTAGAAATCTACAGCCGAGTTTCCATCATAAAAAATAATGTTCGTCGTGTACTCACTACGTAGCGTTCTATAAAGCCGCATAAAAAAATCCCTTCGCATTTGTCAGACAGACAGATTTGCATACGTACATGCGTATGTATTATGCACAAACACATCCTCCCATTTTGCCGTCAACGTCGGCCTCTACTCGTCCCCCTCCCCCCGTCTCTATTCCCGTTCCCCCGCATTCCCCCCGCTCGTCTGCGTCGATGACGTCAGCAGAGCTCATCCTGTAATCTCGTTTGGCTAGATTAGCCAAAGCTGTTTGTTAGCAAATACAAAGGCGGTGATTTGCTTTCTGTGTACAATGTACGTACTGATTGTACGAGATTCGAGCGTGTTTGTCCCTTTTGTTCATTCAGTGTTAATTTAAGGATTTGTTTAGGGTCACAAGTAAATGTTGATTAGGTGTCAATTAACTAAGTAGTTTTCATGATTACTTTGACGTCTTGTATCGTTCTACACGTAACGAGACTAATCTACAATTAACCGAACAGTTTAGATTTAGTTAAGGCTAAATAAAATATTCCGGAATTCAAAAATACATCGAGTCTATGCGAGCAAACGTTCAAAACACTCATCTCTAGTCTGGAAGTAATGCAATTAACCAAATTTAATTGCGGCCTCATTTTTTGCACAAAAATCGATGCTCGTTATTGCACAAGCGGCGGTTTCCACCCCGACCTGCCTCACTGCAGAGGTCGTTACCCGCGGGTCGGTCCCACTCGGCAGACGCCCAGCTTCGCCCCCTGTGCCGACGTCCGCCGCATTCAAGAGCCTCCGTTGAGATAAAACTGCGCCGCACAAAGACTCGAGGGCCCTTGGCTCGCGCGATTCTATTTTAAAAAATGCAAGATACTTTTTTACTTTGAATGATGGCTGAATGCGTTTTTAGCGTATTGAGACTAGACTTTTGCATGCTCCGCTCGCTATTTTCGCATGTGAATGGGTATTTATGGAGTGGTCTCGCTGTGGGCGAGTGTGGAGATAAGTTTCTGTTGGCGCGCACGCGAGGTCAGTAATGGATGTTGCACAATCTGAGATGCGCTCGAAAAGATACACGACGATTTGGTCTAAACATACATACCTACATTATGTAGAGCAGTACAGGTATTACTTCTAATGTAAGATTAGATTAAATTTATAATATTTTAATATAAGCTACTCTTGCACTGCCCAAGTACACGCACCGGATTCTCTCAGAAATTTAAAATATATCTGGATTATTTTAAAAAATATAGACATTACAAAAGGTGGTAAGCCCGACCTGGGTAACTTTTTAAAAACTGTATAGCAGCCGATTAAAAGTGCCAGTCGATACAAATAGGGTGTCTTCTCATGACTAACGACCGCGATTATCTCACAAGCCAGCACAATTATGCCGGACTTTTAACGCAGTGTATGATTAAATCCGAGCACATTCACACTCGTTGAAAGCAACACTAGGTGTCGCGAAGGTATCGTTGTTGATGTATGCGCAGGCGCAGGACTTCCGTTCCATTTGCACACATAGCTGGCGCAGCGTGCTGTGCACTGGTCCGGTGGCTAATGAATTCAACTCGTACACACTTGCAGATGAAAAGATAACCGCGTCCGCTACTATCAAAGGCAATGCGTTTGTATGCACATTCTGATTATATTCGTGTTAATATTCGTGTGAACATAGGGCTTTGTTTCTTTTTAATGAAAATTAAGTCTTATTTTGAAATAATTTCAGACTATTTTAAAAGTAAAAAATACGCTGACCAAGATGCTGATCCTGTAAACTAGGAAATATGTCAATTTAGTTTACCCAACTATAGCTCTAGGAATGCCTTTGTTATTGCGCCTTTATAGGTTGACATCACTGTTAATTGAATGATTTCATTCTCTAATTATACTTGGAGTATGTGATCTACACATATTACTGCGACATTTCCCTGCTTTATGTCAACATTCCCTTCTCATACGCCCACAAGAAAGAACCCTATTATATACCAAATGTTTGCAACCTGTTCGACTTAATCGTTACAATTCCCGTAGTGGTTATCTAGAAGCCGTGTTGAGTTCACATTGCCTCAGAAGTATGGGGAGTGCTTCCTGCGTCCAGCCTCCTTCCGCCGCGGCGCCGACCCTCCGGCGGTCCGACACTGACCCGTTCCCACGCCAAGGAAATGAACCCGTTCCATACCTCATACTGACCACAATGAGAGCACGGCCACTCCGATATGCAAATCGTACGATAGGAATGCAAATTGTTGTAGATATTCAATGGGAAAGAAACTTACAGAGGGAAATTTGCAATAAAAATACGTTGAAAAGAATGTGGTATTGGTTTCGTGCTCGTGTTTTTATGGTTGAATTTTATTAATCTATAATGCTTTCTAATTTGCTAAGAAGTCGTTGAAATAATAATCTCTCTTTATATTGTGTCTTCCATAAATATCTATGAGTTACCATTAGCAATGGTTTAAGGTTAAATTTAAGTTTATTGTTTATATTGTTGAGGATTAAAGGATACCTTTATACGCACCCTTACTGTACAGGAGTATCATTTGATCTGACTCACGGGTATATCGAGTATGTAATCCCATTATCAGCACGTTCCTTCTACTGCTTCATGGGCTTACCGTGTTCGCGTGACGTACTGCCGGCGTCTCCAGTAATTCTATTAATACCGCCTCTTTTGTTTTCAGGTATGACGCATGTGCTTGTGAAAATAGCTGATTCAGGCAAGTTTAATTGGATTAACAAAACGCGGTGACAGTCGATACATATATTGATGTTTCTGGAACATCGCTACGTTAACATAATTAATAATATTACGAAGAACAGAAGTGATTCATAAAGATATGAAGGAAAGAGGGGTGAATGAAGACATGACGGGTGATAAGGATGTTTGGAAGGTTGAAACATACTGCGCTGACTCCCAATAAGATGGCTGAAAAGATGATGAGTACTAATTCATAAATAACTATATTTCGTCAAAATAATATTAAAAATTTTATGGATGCAATGTCGCCATACATATCAAGTAATCGTAATCAGGGTTTAGAGATTTAAGCGTATGGAGCAAACGTACAAACTTTCGCATTCACATTACTTGGCATAAACGGGCCGTGCTGACCGTTCATTTGTCAAGAACAGATAAAGGGGAAATTATCATCGTATTCCTAATGCTATGGTTGATAGATCGGGGGCTAATGACCAGTTTAATGGCGGAATAGTAGGCCAACTGGCAAGGTTTCTGTCACGGCTTAGAGATTATTTCCATTTGACAAGTATCGAGAGAGACGGCTTCACGGTTCCTGGAGCGTGAAGGATCTCAAAATGGCTCGCATTGATTGCGGTCGGGCAAATGCTATGGACTAGATCGGTAATTATAAAAACAATTATGTCATTTTAAGAAATATTGTGTTGTAAATTAGTTAACCAAAAGCTCGAACTGTTGGGATGGACATGCTTCTTATTTTTATCAATTTTCATACTGCGGTCAGATTAGTATCTTCTAGTTACTTCTAGTTCCCTTAACATAGGAATTTGTAATAAAATTCTTAGTTAGTGCAAAATGTGCCAGGCCAGCGTTTTCGACTAGTCTTTTATCCGGACGTGTCTTAAGGTTAAAAAACAACAGCTAAAGGATATAATAAAATTAGTTCAACATAACTGTTAACTATATATTACATCTATTTTAACATTGGTTGCAATGACCCCTTTTAATGTAAAGGATAAACCAGTTTGTAATTTAATATCCACGCGACATTAAGATGATTGCAGGAAATCATGCGAGAGGTGCGGAAATTCATTAAAATAATTACAAATTTCTGTAACTGATACCCCAAGTATAGTAATTGAAGTAATAAGTATCCATTTAATACAAGTTAACATCATTAATTACAATAGCCTTAACACAAGTTTAGGGACGTGTTAGAGATAGATGTCTCTATAATTTTTAATCGCTATATTTTACATTTTTTGAAATATGTGCGTCGTAACAAATCTATAGGCAATAATAGGAACATCACATACCTTCGAAATTCTTTTGACGATGCCTCAGGAGAGTAGGTTTATGGATCTAACGGCTAGATAGGAATTGATTCTTCAATCCCATTAAGATCTCCTATGACACGTAATTGGAATTTCCAAGCAATAATAATGTTGCATGAGTTTGCCTAATTTTAATTCCATTTCAGTTGCCAGATGTTTTCATTAATAGATCTCAATGCTGAATTCTGATGCACTGTTTGCGTTTCGTAAACAACCTTGGCAGTCACTTAAATGTATGAGATTCACAGGTTGAAGTGGTGTAGGATGACTTGCTGCTATTTGGATAGGGAAAATTGGTGCACACTTTGTGTAATAATTGATGAGTCGGTTCCGCGTCTAAAATATATGCATGTGTTATGCCTATTTTGTCTGAAAGTGAACAAATTTGACGTTTTAAATTTGTTTATATTTTTACTTTGCTATTCATTTCCTGTTGTATAACTCCTGAGTAAATCCCTTTTTACTTTGAACTCCTTAGAGGAGTAAAGATGAATGTGTGTTCATTTACTTTTTAATCCAGAATGTAAAAAATGGGTTGAAGGAAAACCATACCACTAACTGCCTCCTTCCACACGCCTGTAATTTATTTATAATTTTGTGGCGTGACGTCAATCCTTCACGAGTGCAGCCGCTCAGTACGCTATTTGGCCTCCGAATTAAACCAATGAGCGCAGCACTGGATTCCATTCTTGAAGTATATTTAAGTGAGATTCGTGTCCATTGATGTAAACATGGTTGCGCGAGTGGTCGGTACCGCGCCGCTGCGTCTGCGCACCACCCTATATTTAACCTCTCAAGGGTTTCCTGCACGAAATGTTTATTAATTTATGTATGTTGACCGTTTGTTTACGCGCACACCACGTGGCCGGGGCCGACGAACTCCGCTATGATATTTTTATTCGTGTTTTTCTTTCATTAAATTCTTTTGAATGTGGTGTCTCGGGACGTTGTAAATTCGGCTCGCGTTCGCTGTGACATTCTACAGTGCGCTATTTTTTTAATTCGCTTTTCCTGTGTTGTTTTTTAGTTTCTTGTGGCGTGATTTATGTAGATCAAAAGTCTCAGCGTCTTATCTAGAATTATTTTTTTGCTAGACGTCAACTGACTCTTTTTGAAGTAGCTAAACTATGGCATTAACTAAGAAAGTATTGTTTCTGTTTACCTTTCCCTAATAAACGAAGAGAGACTAAAAAGATAACGTTTAGTCTAGTCTGCTCGTGGTAACCAACAACTAATAAGACATATATGAAATACGAACTTGCTTTGTTTATGACATATTTAATTAAGCTAACATTATTTTAATATTGCCACATGAATGCATAATAATGACAAGCTGCTAATCATGACACTAAATGTTAGTCAAAACATTACAACATGTTTTATATTTAAATCAATATGGTGATGATGAAAGCGAGGAAGTCATGATGTTTTTTCGCTGTAAATTCTTCTCTCTAACTTATCATATTTTTGTTGAATACAGTCCTAGTTAAGCTGAGCTGACAACTTCACAGTCTCATACAAGCTTTTGCTTTACAAGTTAATTTTTTTTCTATATCAGCCCATATGCTTTACAGTTGGTATGGTATACCTATCTTAGTCAATAAGGATAATCTTATGCGAATTTAAAGTCTTCATGCAACGATGAAACTTCTAAAGAACTTTCAAATTATTCACGATGCCCTGTACCCTCAATATATGCAATAACAAATCCGACCTCTCAACTTTGACACCTAATAGGCATGTACCTCGCCCTATGCTTTTCGAAACCAATAAAATAGTGCGATTTAAAGGGCTCTGTCAAGGGACTCCGAGACTGTGGTACTGGTTCACGTACCACTTTCTATTTAATGGATATTACTAACTCGTCAAACACGCCGTCCTTCTCGGGGCCAGGCGATATTCCAACACTGTTATTACATCTGACTTCATTTCGCGGAACTATTCGGCCGCGCTAATTATTTCACGGGCTTTCAGTTAGTTTGCCGTCTCGGCGACAGTTGCGCTTTGATTCATGGGAATTAATACTGTACAGTCAGCAAAGATGATATTTTAAAAAAGGATTTTGTTGAGACTATAGGATAGTAATGTTTACTTTTCGTCCATAAATCAGGCGTTTGTGAAAAGAAAAATATTTCTAATCAAATTTTTCGTAGTTTATTGTTATTTATTTAAGTTGATCTCTGAGAAAAACTTAACTTGACCGATGTAAGATCCCGTTTAATTTTGAAGATCAAATACGTAATGTAAGATATTTTTGACCAATGTTTTTTCTTTACTCATTCATATGCGCCCATTACATTTATTTTCGCAACTGACCAGTGCTTTGACAGCCGAGACATTCTATATTAATCTTTCATAATCCGTTGTATTAATCAATCGAATTAATCCTGGCAGACATTTGACTTGCTAACTAACTCGCTCCTATTTCAGAAAACATAAATTTGCTTGCGTATACGACTTGTTATTTTTCGATTAAGCCATGGCCGTTGCATCGTGCTGCAATTAACTGCTTTCTATTGTCACATACCTTCGAAATCATTTATTCGTATTGCATGAAAATAAAACGTAATGCAAATGCATTACAGTGTATTTCTCATTGTTATATGCTAAGGACGACGATTGTCCGTCATTATTATGCACTGCGATACTTACGAATTCTATTGTCGCTAACCCTCGGATACAGTTTATTTTATGTTACACTTGAAAATGGGCCTTATAAGCATTGATTCAAAGAAAAAAATTGCATGATTGTGCGGTGTGAAAAATCGGTCTCTATAATTTACACGCAATTTGAATGACAAGTCTGAGTCAGTCGGCGTTTTGAATCATTGTTGATGTTATAAACCCGTGTCAACAGGGTCCGAATGAATTCAATGCTATTGTTTCACTCAATGAATGAGATCCTTTTTGTGTCATTTGGGGTAGGGTTTTATGCCAACCCATTTGTGATTAAGCCAAAGTTGACTGTTGTTTTGACACTCTTAAACAGTGTTGGAACATATGTATTAACGTTGAATTTTATTCGGTCATTGAGATTCTCAAAGGCTCAGCTATTTATGCCAAAGATATTTTGCTCTCATAAAGGAATTTCTACTTTTCATCAGAGAATGAATTGATGTTGCCTTTATAAATGAGTAATGATTACGCAAGAGAAATGAAACTAGTGCCCACGTGTAAAGATTATTGTCAACTTCTTCATCTTACATAACAAGCATCTCAAGTTCATTTAGGCATAATTTTGAGTATCTTCCAATTTTAAAAACGTTTTGCTTATTATAAATACACATTGTTTTCTGTAAATGTTAAATTGTACAGTAGTTACCTTCTATGTATCCTTTGTTATACACTGCACTTCAAAATTCTAATAATTGCCGATGAACATCCAAAAAATGGTAGTACGGCATCACAACACGTCGTGTCCTCTCCCGCAAATTACGTTTTAAATTTATTAAATGTCGCCAACCTTTTAAAGTTGATGTTTGAACCGCAGTTTACTGGCGTGTGTGATGCTCCAAACTTTGTGCTCGCCGACTAATGGACGTACACGAGTATATACTCGAAATGTTATTACTCGTGGCGCAGATGTGCCCCCCGGAGGCAATTAGCGAGAGAGCTTGTTAATCCCGCGAGTTTTAATGCGCCAGACTTATTTTTCACTGAAGTCTGACGTTTAAAAAAAATAGAATTAATAGCAACGAGACGAGTTTACGTCGACGCTCCTTTTCAAAATAAGCAGACGGAATCAATGTGGTGGAAACTACCGGAATAATACGTGTTTATGAGATATTTAAGCATTGATGAAACTTATAGTGTGATATTTTTAAATTAAGGTTTTTTCTACTATGTCATATACCTTACGTTTACCATGCTTTATTTATAGGTTCCTGTTTGTTTTACCAATAGAAATTTTAATACTGAAACTTACAACTAGAGAATTACCTGACCTACCGATAGATCTTATGTCTTCTACGGCCAGTCAATAAAATGTACAACTCAACCCCGGCAATGCTGAGTAAATAACATCTTTATCAACGACTGAGCCACTTAGCAATAATTATTCCAATGGCGCACGAACCGACGTCCTCCTTGGCAACTATCTTTCTAAGTCTTTTACATACCGGTCGTGATTGACCGGCGTTAACCGGTTCTCTGATCGCCAATGTTGAGTGTTTATTCGACAGTTTTACAATTCATTTATGTGTATGAACTTTTCGCGTGGCGCTTGACAACATCCCACTCCCATGTAGAGTTGCACTACTTTCGCAAATTTAAAAGTGGAACACGGAAATTATAATTTTATTATTCATATTTTCATTAACACTTCCAATGGTCGCGTATTTCTGACCCAATAACAATAAATAACGAAATTTCTGCTATAACTACAAATCTTTGCTAACAAAACAAAACTTTGCCTGGGCGCACGACGGTTTTCATTTTTTATGAATAAAAAGTGGAGAGTTGAAAGACAAACCTCACCTAATTTTTGTTTTCAAGCTCACAATGTGGCAGAAGATTTAATTAACTCTTCTTCATTGTCTACGGATTACAAATGTGCTGCGAGTGTTTGTCAAGTTTTTGTCGACGCTACACACAGCTGGATAGTGCGATCAATTTGCAGGCAACAGTTCAGATACTTTGTATACGATATAGTTTTTTTGCTGGCACTTAATAGAACAATGGTGTCTAACGACCTTAGCATTTAGAGAGATCGGTTTCTTATCCTAACACCGTTTAATGATTTTTTTATATCAATATACGCAGTTTAAAGGTTAAGGATCCTTGGATAGATATTATACTAAGAACTCTCCTCGTGCATGTATTATTTGCGGTGACCTATCACGTTGAGGACCTAAATAGATTGGGGATACGTGTTAAAAATATATTGTATTTATAAAAAAGTGGATATAAAATTAGATTACATGTTTTAGTGAAAGGTTACGTAATTGTATAGATACCTGGCGGCGGTTCTACTGAATTCTTTCAGCCATATTAAATTTAAGAATAGTGGCTATCAATGTCAGTTGATAAGTCAATCAATGATAAGTTGATAACTAAAAAATTATTAGGTTTATAAGACTTTTGAAACTTACTCTCCACTGGTAATTTCAAGGTGCATTTAATTTGACCTTTCTTGACTGTCTTTTGTTAGAACCTGGCTTAGTGTTAATTTACATAAACACCAACGAAAAATATTATTGTATTATTCACTTCCAATTGCATCATTAGGCACATCCTCAAAGTGCATAGCTCAAATGGCAATTCCTTAGTAGCACATGACATTGACCTGTGGCATATAAAAATAATACCTGCCAATAGATAAAGATCACGGCAGTGTGTGCGGTCACGACGCGAGCCTTGAAACAAACGAACGGGAATCCGGCAAAAAGCTAAGGGCACACGAAAAACATCATTAGAATTGATTAGATTTTTTTATTGATGACGCTCCATTCCCGCGCAACGGAGATAAATGCTGATCGTGGTAGATACATGGATCATTGTGTGGGGTGTCGATGACCCCATCACAATGGTGTTATACCATGGGATTCCATGTGTATTTGTTGTTCGCCGCGTTAATATGATTTATGGTGCTTGCCGTCTGCGATGGTATATGTATCGGTAGCAATGAGCGAAATATTTCTTTAGATAGGAGATAAGAATACGGTTTGGCAGGAGAAAAATAAACATATTCTGTTGTATGGAATAGAGAAAGAAAAATAGTTGATGAAATTAAAATTCACTGCATTGAATGACGGTTTGATAAAAAAAAGCATGACGAAAGTTTAATGATACGATTTGGACAAATAAGTCAAAGCAGGCACTAACTAGTGTTACTGGTATTTTAAAATTATTTTGTTTTTCAAATACTTTTCTAATTTATATTTCTATTCTGTGACGTATCTGTTAACCGCCACGGAATACATTCTCCGATGCGAAGATACAATAGCGTTTAGTAAACAATCGATAACAAGATCGCTTCCGCACAACGCGCACGTTTACGTTTGCCGGTGCAATTATAATCCAGCTTGTAATCCGGGGAAACAGTTACGCGACAGTTATCACCGTTAGGGTATTCGATGAGTTTTTTGTTTTTATCTTCATCGATGATAGCCAATAGAAATTGAATGTCATTTTGTGTCAATCTAGATTGTGGCGTAAAAGTTTGGGATTTTTGTTTTTCTTGAGTGATTCATATTAACTTATAGGATAACGACTGACATTATTCAACTATTAAAATTCTTTGGTATTCATATTTGTATTTATTTCGTACATATTTTTTTAAAAGTTGAAATTCAATTGGGACATGGACTTAGTCCTTGCCTAAAAGAAGTTTGATTAGACTAGTTACGTATTCAATAGGGATTATCTATCAAGCTTCTGCAAGGTTAACCTGTCCCCTAATAAAATCAAGGTATCACAATGAATGAACTCACAACTCATAATAACTCTGCGAGCTGTCACATTTTTTACCAAAGTTTTTTCGTCCTCAGTGCCGCTCGGGTAAAGTTAACATTTCTTTTTTTATCTCCAAGTCGTCCCATAAAAATGTCGTTTCGCGTTGTGAATTAATTATGGGACAGTTCTTGTCGCTCTGTGGTCGGATGCAGGTATATATAACTTTTTTTTTATTCGCCGTAAATGGCAGTGGTGCAATTTATACTGTGACAAGGTGACGGCTTGAATAACGTCTAGTGGTATAGACCTGCGTGCTGTTGTGTATGTGACCTAACATTTTATCTCGGGAGTTATTTGCGGACAGTGGCTGATTCTTTTTTTAAATAAAATTGGATTATTTACAGTGTTCTAAAAGCTGCGGTCAGTATAGTTTAGGTTCCACTACTTGAAAAAGTTCGAGATGTTATGATTGCAATATTATGTGACTAGTCAACAAGTAAGACATTTAAAGAATTGGTTCCTAATATACTCCAAGTATTCGCAAATAAAGGTTTTCTTTAACGCTTATAATTGCGTTTTTGCAATTTCCACTCGCCAATCTATACGACTGGTAAAAACCATATCGCATGGTACTTAAAACAGTGAAAGCAAACAATTTTATTACATCTTTCACGGGACAGGAATTGATGTCTCAATTTAGCGAAAGAAATCTTTAGCCGTGTAAAAGAGTAGTTGTGTGCTGCTATTTAATTGTCGAGCCGTTTGGTCGCGCCGAATGCACAGATAGTGCTGTAAAACGTTCCGCCCGCGCGAAATATCGATGCACGACGACCGTTAATTAATCGAGCGCTCGTTAATTCTCCGTGTCTCGTGGCGATTTACACTCACGTATACATGGTGCGATCGTAATTGCCCTGAATAAAGTTGTTTTTCTCGACACCATTTGTTCCCTCAATAACTGGTGCGTTCCATTGCTAAACATAGCCCTTGTATCGCCAGTTCTATTTGAATTTGATAAACGAACGCCAAAATGGATGTTTCGCAATCGCTGCGACAATACGCGTTTCTGTATCTCGTAATGTATCTTATATAAAGCAAATTGAATTTTCATAGTTGTTCGCAAAGGTTAAACGTTTTGACCAATTAAGTATTGCTAAATAAGTAAAACTGGGAACTGATAACATAGCACCGCTGTACGCTAGTTTAAAATTAATGGCTTTATAGAAATGGTCAATTTCCTGTTATAGATAAACATTTATCAATATATTTATGATGATTATAATCTATTATTGCATTTCCAACAGTCGGTCGTAACGTAATTATTATTATTGCACACCTAATGCACTCCTGAACAAATACTTTATGATAATAAGTAAGTGTAAATTAATAAGAAATACAGATTTCCGTAACATATTTTTATATTAGCTTGCAAAGCTATACGATTCTTAATAGTTACAAACCAGTAACGTACAATTTTATCTAGTTCAGTAAATAGAGCAGACCAATGCGTAATATGCATATTAAAATCGATAAAATTAATAATTGACAGATTCTATTGGTTCCTCTACAATTTCACATTGATTTATGTGAACTCAAAAATCTTAAAGACTGTTCTAAAGTTAAGAGCTTAATAGTCCGATTTGAAACTTGCGTAAAGCCGAAATCATGTTTCGTAAAGAAAAAAAATATTGATAAATATATTGATTAAATTGGATGGTATTTGTTTTCACAAATGATTCTTAGTTTTTTTATTACTCTTAGGTTTTTAAGTTATTAGATACCTAGACAACATAGATGTTATAAAATACACCTAAAATATTTTAGGAAAATAAATTTAATAACATAATAAAAATATAAAATCCGCGCGCCCTAAAAATAAATTGACCATATCAAAACATTCATAGATAAAGCAAATGGTTATTAATGGGTTAATGTGACGTCGAAAACATTCTCGTTAGTACTTCACTAATGAATTTATTATTATAAAAATATTTTGTCGATAACTTCCCACGCGCATTAGTACATGACTAATTTACAACTAAGATTAAGACTTTATTGGCTCGGGAGAAATTTAATCTCGAGTGATTGAATCCGTGTATACATATTTATAATATTAAAGTAAATCGAATCAATTAGTATGTTATGTATAAAGAGCCTTTGCTCGTTTGCACTTATCGCTATTGAGAATAATCATGGGAATGAGTTGTGATTACAATGTTGTCTGTCGCGAGTGGTTTTTGATACATTTTTTGTCATCATCTCATATTTGTCTCTCATATCTGTTTATTACAACTTCTTTCTATGTAATTTAATCAATACAGCTTACATAAATTGTCTATCTCTTCTTTGAATTCCTCTGCTCGTCCATCCTTCAACTTTCATACTAATTACCTACATATTCTTTATCTCTTTATGAAACATGTCCATAAAACGTCAGACGGTTTTCTTTTAGCGTATCTGTTACAGGAGCCTATTTCAGTCGTGCTCTAATGTATTCATTCCTTACTACACATCCACCTATCGCAACGTTCGCATTTCTGCGACATGCAGCCGTATAACACAAAATCCATATAAATAATAAATAAATACACCCAACAGTCACATACATAGTTCTGACCCCACACTAGGTTACAAGACTTGTGTCGTGGGTATCAGACACTACGAGAGACTTTTTCGGTCTCACAAACACCCAGACCCGAAACAAATATTTGTGGTTCACACAAACATTTGTCTCGGTGCGGGGATCGAATCCGCGGCCTCTCGTTTCGCAAGCTGGTGTCTAGCCAACTGCGCCACGGGTGCTGTATTTATTTTTTAATTAAATCCAAACGAAACCGGTGACGTTAACTAGTATCAGGTGTTGGTTATTTTTCTGTTTTTGATCGGGTTTCCCATTAGCCCGGTGGCTGGCGGACGATGTCCGACGATTATCGGAAACTATCGCACCGTATAGGGTAAAAGGCACAACATCTGACGCACGCATCCGACCTACTTTCCATCCATTCGTGTGCTATGTCATGAGCGACGAGCGGATGTGTCTGTTTCGCTCAACTATGCGTTAATGCGTCGCAAACTTTAAAATTCGTGTTTAATCCACAATGAAAGAGTTTTTTCTGTGATTAATAAGGTCTGAAATAGATTGAGTCGGTTGTAATGACTTTTGTATTCGCCACATTCTGAAAACTCATTTAACTAATGGAAAACGGAGTTTATGTTGGTGGATAATAAATACTGTGATTTATCATAAGAGGGTGCGTAGGATGATGAACACCTGTAATTTATCACTTGTCAAGGGGATCACAAAAGCAGTATTTATCGAACTGATTTATCATGCTTTAAGGAACGCATTTTTATAGCAATGTATATTTTTGATCCGCTCGCGCGTGTAACTCGGGTCAGGAAAACGACGTCTCTTCGCTTTTCGATTGATAGCGTAGATTAGCTTTCTATCATACCCACTTGCTCAGCGCACTATCCCGTGGTCGATGCGTAACAGTTTGCACTACAAACAATATTTTGACGTCAACTTTATCTGATAATGGATAACTGATCAACTTTAGTCTCATTTTTCATTGCCTGATTCCTTTTTAGGGCGCTTCGTGTTGACTTTGATATTTTAAGGCGCGATTGTTAGGCATTATAATTGATAATAATCATGTTTGGACTGTTGGTAGATTATTTCTCTATTATTGTTGTTATGTCCTCTAAAGTAGGATAGAATATATAGCATACAGAAGGGTTAGTAAGCAAGCTTGGTTAATTCTATCTAGGATTATTCTTATGTAATCTTCGGTATGTCTGGTTTCCTTCCAAATATGTCTCAATGCGAAAATAAACACAACGTTCTTGTCAAATGAGCTGTAACAAACATCAAATGCAATATGAACGTTCCCATTTGCACTACAAGACGCGAATGTGTTCATTATTTAACTTCCGTCAAATTTCGTATTCCACAGTATCGTAGCGGCGCAGTTTATGCGGTGCAAGACCTCGTAAACGTCACCACCGACCAATATTTTACCATCAAGCCGTTGCCACAACTTTGCAGAAACAATTATTACCTCACATATTTTCTATAGAAACCTTCTCCGTGCAAATACACCTGGTTTCGCCTGTCACTCTATACATCAATCAGACTTGAAGTAAAGTTGCCACTGCCTATTACCGGCCACCGGATTAGCTATAATAGGCGAGCGTGTGTGCTTTGCTGACACTTCTATTTGAGTTTTGCTATTGAAACAAAAACGACTCTATTTGTATCGTTTTAAAGGCGTTAAATAAATGTCTTTTTCCGACAGATGGCATCACAATGCAACGTAGTGAAATAACAAATCATTATTAACACGCGACAGAGGTTTGTGTGTTTACCTTACATGTACCTCGGTGATAATGTAATATCAATGAAAAAGTGTCAGTTCGTTCGTTAGCGAAATAAGAAGCTCTTGTTAGTTGTTGTTGTTCGTTATTATATTATTTCTTTGGTATAATAATAATGAACTTCCTGTGTCATTGATTGTATTGGAATTACTTACAATGGACCAATGTCTTCTCATAATTGATCGACTGTGAGGCAATAATCGTCTTAAAATTATATTTTCCGGGAGAATTAACCACATTTGTGATCTGTGTCCGAATCTTTGTAATCAAATATTATATCACGTGTCATTATGGGATCTGTATTATACCGATATTGTGGAATGTCTCACGAGCGTGCTTTGTGTTCTGATCCAGTCAATACTATATTTAACTATTATCAATTTTAAGTAATTAGCATAAATAGAGAGATATACATCAGCCTATATACGTCCCACTGCAGGGCACGGGCCTCCTCTTACATTGAGTTATATTAATTAGTAAACAAATACTAACAATTTAAACAACCATTTTATATGTGACCTTCATTTCTAGAGGAATTAAGCCGTACACATAAATATGTATATTTTTAAAACGTAGGTAGGTAACAGTATGGGGTCGACGTAAATAATCCTAATGGCCGATAAAACATTGAATGTCTCGAATAACTCATGTTTGTGCTGTAAATGTTACTTTTTATTTTATTGTGAGCAATGAAACAGACATAAATGTTTATGTAACGCCTGGAGGTGAAACTACAAACATTATTTTTATATAATACATTATGTTTTTAAAAGGAGTAATCAGTGGTACTGTTAGATTCTCCTTACTTTATAGAAGTTCGGACAGGCCCTGAACAGGTAAAATGATGAAAGGTCATTATTATACTGATCGAGAGACTCTAAGTCAAGTCTTAAAATTTTGGTTGACCTTTTCGAACTCATGTCTGCATTAGCTGATCTCAGAATACATGAATTTTGGTTATCGTCTTGAGTTGTGTATCTCACCCAAAGTTTAACCATACCTCATATAAGCTATCTGTCCTTCAAAGAACCAAGCGTGATGAGTTTATCAGTATTTCATTTAGGTGCTGGCAACAAGGCAAGTATTATATGTTATACAGGATATTTAAAAAATATTATCGTTAATAATCATTTTTGTTGCATGACCCATCCCTACCCGAACGCGCAAAGCGTTGAACTGCGATAATCGAAATATTTTTTTATGTGATTGAAAAATAATTTTACTCTTTTCGTTTTATCTGAGCTTTCATGTTTACGATTCGTTTTATTGCTACTTTATTCGTGTCTATAAGCCTTCTCACGTTCCAATTACTTTGCTATCAATCAAATTGGGGCAGCTGGCAAAATGTTTGCGTTGTGTGAAACAATCACTATAAGTCACCTATGAGTGTAATATGATTGGCATACATACAGTCTTCATTGCCCTAATCCCAAGAATTCGCAGAAAGGCCACAAAAAGTTTGTGGTAATTTTGGGTCGAGCAAGTAAAATTGTAATCCGAGTAACAGTTTCCAGTGTGGATACTGCTATTACTATGCACAATTTGTGATATTGGATTGTAACCTTTAACTTTTTGTACTGTGAAGCTCACTCTACTGGTGAACTAATAATTCCGCATTACTTATTTTACATAAACATATTACTGTATGTTGTATAGCCAAGCCAACAAATTAATGAGACATCAATAAACATGAGTGGCATAACGTGGTCATTTTGTACACCGAATTCAATTAACTTTTACGACTATTACGCCTAGCGTTGAATCATACAATATTAGTATCGATACTCATTTTACTTTAATAACAAAGATTTGTATTCGCGTCGAGTTTTCGTATTTTATGAGTCAGTAATTTCCCCGCGCATCTGCGCAGTGTTATGAAGTAGAAAGTTTAATTGAAATTTGTTTGGGCGTCTATGTTGCTGATTGAATTCCTAGGGTTATTGCAGTAGTCATGCTGGCGGGGTTAGAGGTAAGTGCGTGGTAAATCGTTTCTTCGAATAAATAGTGAAATCTTGAGTTTCATTCCCAAGCTCTTCAATTGACTTTATGTCGTAAATATGAATTAATGTACAAAATAGTAGTGAAAGCATACACCACTACTTTGTAAAGGCAACTAAAAAACATTAAATGAAATTATTTGTGAAGCAAGTAAAGTAAAACGTATATAAATGATTTGAGACAGATAGAGATAAAGAAATATAGACGTTGTACAAAGTCTTCCAAAGACTTTATCATAAATGGGTTTTATTAACCAGGATGGTATGCTTCGTAAAGTTCTGTTCCGACTATTTATTGGTTCCTATCTTTACCTTTACAAAGACAGCAAATGTCGCGATCTTGATGTTTATGAACAGTGGTAAGAACGACAATTGTCAATCCGTTTCAATCTTTTCTATGATTTGTCTTCTTGCTGCGGTATCCGCAATATCCGGTATATAACACATCAATTTGTAAAGCGCGGGAACTGATCTCATCTCTCATTTCTAAATGCATCTCGATCCAAGCGAATTGTAGTGAGCCGAACCGTCACAGATATTTTTAAAAACAAAAGATAAATTACGCGGCGCCAGGCGGCTTAGACAAATGTAAATTAAAAAACAAACCGGCATGGTGCTGATGTAACGTGTGAATTCGCGCTTCATACCATTTTCATCGGACGCTTTGGAATATTTGCATTAATTTATACGCACATGTTTTGTTTTTCACTTGTTGATAAACAGGAGTTGACGAAGAATTTATCGTATGTCATCGTTATAATGAAAGCGAGATTTAATCTTTTATGGTTCATTCAAAACAAATATTTACAATATTTGACATAATTTTGACAACTCTAGGGGATGAATGAAATAGTAAACTATACCATACAATTCCAAGGTGTTATAATTTCCACGTAGAAATATATTGAGACAAGAAAAACACTCAAAAACTTGGTGTTATTAATTAATGCGTGAGTAAGCATTTTATCTTTTTATCATCCTCAGAACCCTGATCTGGAACTTTGCTAAAACAAATGAACACGTATCTATCTCATTCATAACATTTTATTAATGGCATTACATTCAGCGCATAGCTCTTCAAATAAGCTACAACTCGCAAATAATTCTCTCCCGCATCGCCGGTTCATACAATGATCCCGAGATGATCTAAACGTCCAATCGAGCGGCTTCAGACGCGCGCTGGAGATCCAACAATACGTGTCGATAGCACGCCGACACACGAGTCAATCTGGAATGGCGCCAATCGTGAAAAAGAAGCATATTGAACGGCCTTGGTACACATTTCCACGGCTGACTGCTCGCGTGTACAAACAAACTGAGTGTTTTTCAGCTAATTAGCAACAGGACGCGTGTATGAAAGATAGTTCTCTCGCGCTATTCGCATGGCGGATGTTTGGGTACTGTTTGAAATGTGTATTCTTATGGTTGGCGTCAATCCAGCCGGTGTTGTGTTGTGTGCATCGCGATACACGGAAAACGGCGCACTTTGAAAAGGTTTAAAAATAAGTATACATAATAGTTACGCACTTTAACGGTTCATAGCAATATCGGTTATATTTGCCAGCTCACTAAAAGACCTCTTGCTATAGGAAACCTTAAGCTGTTGTCCATGTTTAGTAACTTGGAAATAGGTCATTATCATACAGGTCATATAATTACTTGAATTTAGTTGGTCTATTTCTAACAGAATTAATAGATTCATAGCAAAATATGTATCCGCCAGTAAATGATATCGTAATAAATCATCAAAACACAGATTAAGAAACAAACGTACAAACGCATTATCAGCAAATGACGTCACGCCAATGAACTTGCCCAAAAGCAGAATGACGTAAGATGCGTGCTGAGGTCGACGCACCCATCAATGGTAGTTTTCAACGCTGATATGTAGAAACGCAACAGTCGCTTGTGTCAGCGATTCGTCACCGTGTTATTGTTAACAGACTTGTATGATGGTGCTGACTTGTATAATGGGCTTTGTACAAATGTGCTTGATTAATTGGTGGTAATGAACTTGTTTTATCCCCGTGTGTTCGGGGCTATTTGACTGTGCAATAGCAACGAGGTTTTCGCAGGTTTTCTTGATTAAGGCTAAATTTCAAGGTGTTGCTACACGATTATCATGCTCATTCTATGTTTAACATCCTGTTGAAGTGATCCAAATATCCTTTCTTTGATTTACTCGTGTCACAAAATTTTTAAATGAAAATAATTTAACATCAGATAATTTAAGTCTCTCAAAATTAAATAACTACATAGATAATTTTCGAACGGCAGAAAATATGCAATACAATATATTCACGTGATCCGACACGAGTCCACGCTATCTATTAGAAAAAAATAAGCGATGCCCACATGCCAGTGATTATAAACAGGATGAGCGGTCCGCGTCTCACAGAGTCAAAAAGAAACGTGACTCGTCAACAGCGTACGTTCGTCACTTCCTTCGCAAAATTAGAAGTGCATCACCCATCGACTTTGTTAGAGAATAATGAAATCGCAAAACTCAATAGGCGGTACTTAGTCATGTGTGATGTCAGCGGCGCCATGATCCGGGTAGAGATGAAATTCATGTTTTCCTAGTACATTATATAGTAGTTTTATGTAAATTTTATGGTTACCGTTAATCAAATCGGTAATCAATAGTAATAACTACATACGTCTCATAGGCGAATGCAATAGCTTTGATCATTGATTAAATCTTTTAAACAATTTGGCTTTCATATTGTCATAACTCATCCGGTCGCTTTACGAAAAGATTTTTGAAACCGTTCAGCAATGTTCATAATGAAATGTATCAACGATAGTCAGTTTATTTTCAATTTAGTCATCTTTATAAATGTAAAGCTACTGTGAGAGTTATTAATCATGAGATAATCCTACAATATTCACCGGTAATTCTTTTAATAATGAGTACATTTCTCTTGCTTAGCTTTTATGATACAAACCGAAGATATTTAAAGGTCCATTCATCATTTGGTCAATAAAAAGTTTTACAATAGAAGGAAATTTTGATTTTATATTAACAAAAATATATTTTTCCTAAACTCCTATTTGTTAGGTGAGCTGTAAGTTAATAATTATCATCATCCCAATTATCGGCTACTCTTCAATAGGCTAGCATCTTTAGTCAAACAAAAGTCGATATTTCCGCACGTTTTCGTTTTTCTAAAAAACAATTTAAAATTTAAAGTCAGTCAATGAATGTTTATAAGCTCAAATTGATAATAATGCTGTCTAAATAATTGAAACCCACGTGGGGGACTAGAAGGCACTAATATCTCCTAAAATTGAATCTGAATGAGAAATCTATTTAACAACTAAAAATGTCACAATATGAATTTCAAATCTTTAATCTGTAGCAACAAGCACATCGATAAGACGTAGAAAATGACCTCCCATAGCAACAGTTCCCAAGCCCATTGTCCCGAAGCTGGGTCCCACGCGCACCGACATTGACCGTAATACAACACAACTTACATCATAAACGTTTGCGCAACACCCGCTTGCATTTATAACTATTTTTATTGTCGATGGTGTGCGTGTAATCCAGAAAAAATCTTCGTATTAAACTTACAGATAAACTACTTTTGTTATGTGTAATGTCTGTCGTGTGTGTCACGGAGATTTTATTATGAAAGATTGAATGTGGGATGTGAATGCGCCGCGTGTGTTTCTCGTCGTCGTGTTGTGATGGACTGATGTTTGAAATGTAGATTTGAATTAATTATTTGTTGTACTTTTAATTTTCTATACAAATGACTTGATAGCATATTGATTTCAAAAAAATGTTAAAAGAATTTTAAATGCGAAAATATGCCTGTTTGCATGGCTGTGATACCGCAAACAGTACTTAAAAAAATGATCGTTTATTTTGTAGATATGTAGCATTATAAAAACGAGGCTAGTTTTATAAGTTTATGTTTTAACTTTGTAAACTTCATTGATTGTATTAACGCACTGATATTAATTGTTTGTTGTTTTGTTTCAGGTATAACTTCGTTAAAATATCGAGTAGAATGATGTTGACGGTAATATTCTCTACTTCTTGATTTACTAATTATGACTATATTTGGGTGCAGAAATTTATTTATTTATTTATATTAAGTTAACATGCTAATGATTTTTAATCTATGTACAGATAAATGTAATAAGTAAAATTTTGGCGTTATCATATAAAAGTAAAAAAAAATAATAACAAAATTATAGTAAGACGAACGAAGCCTTCAGTGACTGTCCTATATAAAATTTCTCGCACGACTGTTACTTCGGAAAATACACATAAGTCGTCGAGTCAAACAATCTTCTGTCTTCCTCAATTTTCTTATATCACCGAATATGACGCAAATAAGCCCTCGATACGATCCTGATGTCTTCCTCTATTCCGTCTTGTTACAAAAGCTTTTACGTAGCGTAATATACGTCAGGCGTTCTGAACTGGGCTTACACAATGAGATGGAGTACTAAAGACTTTCTTTGAAGCGGTTTCTTTAGAGGTTTTCATTATTTTTTACATTGTATGTTCGCTTGGCTTAATATGGCTACTGAATGGACTGCAGATGAGAAGTATTCGTATTCAGATGGTGCATTATATGCAGTACTTTTCATCTAGCTGCCACGTATGAGTTTCAGGATTAGTGACGGTAAAAAGAAAGAAAGGTATATATTCTTAGGATTGTCGAGTTTGATTACCAACTATCATAAGGCAGTGAAACTATATGAAATTTGTTACGAGATTTTCGCTTCATCTAGTCACTCAAAACTAAAATAGGGACTATTGTAATTTGCTAAAGCGATAAGTCCACGTAAATAAATTCTAGAATTGTTTAAATTTTAACATATGTGACGAATTTTGAATGGCTTTTGAATCTTATCCACAAACATGATAGTCTACAAATTGACTTTATATAAATTTCGTAATGTATTTCAACAGTCAAATCGCTCTGATAATACTGTATGTACATTTCAAGTGTTCTATTTGTCTGTGCATATTACTCACTATTAAAATTAGACGTTACTTATGTTCGTACGCTTTTGAAGTTTCCTACGCCAAGTAGGGATCGTAAAATTATTTAGTACGAGTGATTGTGCAAGCGGGAAATATTAATTGTCATGAAGTGTGCAATTATGTTCAGAAGGTAATCAAACTCGTGGCGCAATCGGAGTGTTAATAACTGGATCTTTATTACCTTTTACATTTGATTACAGGCTTTTAGTAATAGCTAGAGAAATGTGGAGCCCCTCTGAACTTGTTATTTTTAGTTTGATTATGTTGTAAGGCGTTTCATTAAATGAGAACATTTTTTTATATTTCATCCGCTTACAAACATGGATTAAGGAAATCGCGTTTTGCCTAACCTTTAAAGACTTTTTTATAGTACGATAGTATGTCTTAGATCTATGAAAAATTCTTAACATCTGTAACATCTCTAAATAGCCATGGAATATTGATTTAAATAATAATTTCTAATAAAATCAGTAATAACCCTTTTCAAATATAATAAACAAACGAGTCTGACGTCACGGCGTCGTTTGAAGTGAACGCGGTGAGACCACGGGCGGTTATTTACAACCACGGAGCCGATGGGCGCACGCGTCGCTTTCTAAGCTGTAACTTACGGCCGATCCCGAACCACCGGCCGGAATTGAGAGATCCGACAGCCGCCAGATGAAATTACGAGCGTGATCCGCGCATTTTCCACGGGGGTTCTCGTCAAATGTTGTATACCATCTGGGCGGGGAAATCGTAGCCGCTTGTTGTGCAACTGTGTTGGTTTGTGTATGTGTATGTGTAACAGGTGGCCTTTTGGAAATAAAAAAGTTAAGGTCTATGGTATAGGTTTTGTACCAAAATTGGCCCTTGCTGTTATATGTATAAATCCTGTTTTATGTATGATATAATCAGTACACGACAGCAGGTACAATATTATTTTGCAAGAAAATTTCATTCACAAGTTATTCGTATGCGAGTAAAAATTAGCTTCAGGAATGTGTAGTAGAATAGTACAATACTCTATACAGACATGGAAGAAATATGTGTAATAGTTGTTTAAAGAAAGGGCTTATAATTGACTAAAGAAACTTCCAGATGTTGTCTCTATTACCTATTTCAACGAAGCGTAGCTCTAATGCTTCCTTTTCTATGAATGTATCAAGTGTCTTGTTAATCATTTCTATCCATAAATCCTTCAATTATCTTAATTCACGTGACGGCACTAATTGTTGAAAGACACTGTGTGTTTCTATGTTAAGACTACATTTCAACTTTGTAATTACTCGCTTTTGATTTAAGAATATGTTATTTCTAATATAGTAATGTTTAAGCAGTGATGGCCTCGAGGTTTGAGCGCGCGGTCAAGAATCTCGGCGGTCGCGGGTTCGAACCCCAGGCACACACCTCTGACTTTTCGAAGTTATGTGTGTATTCACATTGAATTATCACTTGCTTTAACGGTGAAGGAAAACATCGTGATAAAACCTGCACACCTAAGAGTTCTTAGGAATTTCTTAGGTGTGTAGTCCGCCAACCCGCACTAGGCCAGCGTGGTGGACTATGGCCTAAAACCCTCTCAATGGTAGAGGAGACCCGTGCTCAGCAGTGGGCGTATATGGCTTGATGAAGAAAAAGAAGAAGAATATAGTAATGTTTAGTTTGTAGTCCGAAGACATTTCATTATCATTAATCCTGAACTCAATTCGCAAGTCAAAGTGGACGAAACGGTTAATGGTGACCATTTTAAACCTCTTAGAAAAAAAAAGGGGCAAAGAGACACAGTGTTGATTGTTGGAAAACAACGACCTCATATCCCGAATGAAACCAAATAGTTGCGCGCAGATGTCTGTGGGTTATGTCTGTTGTTGCGCAACGCTGCATTGTCACCGTTTATTGCTCCACATAAAGAACACGTCATTTTTTATTGGTACTCACTACTGTATTCCTGTTCATTCGTCTCTGTCTTACTTACAATTGCTCATTTGTTATTTGTAAATAGTGCTCGGCATTATACGGGAAATATAAAATTTGTTTGTTGGCAATTTTATTACCTCACTTTATTATCTTGCGTTTCTATATAGCAAAAATTATAGGGCCAAAATCCTAAACACGTTGAAAAAAAAATGGTGTTAATTTTGCACCTTTTATGCATTCTTTCAATGCGAATTTTATTAATGTAGGTTGTCAGTTCTTATAAAAAATTGAGCTAAATTTCATGAAATTTCACATTGTAATACGAATTATTACAATTACCCGGAGTGTCATTTAAAGAATCTTTTGTTGACATAAATATTTCAAATTTAATATAACACTAAGTAAACACGGTTTCATTCAACTTATGAATTTCATCCGAATAAATAGACGTGCATCTTCGGTTTCAATTATATTACCGAACCATACCACATCCGCGGTCGAATCTTACATCCAATAACTCCCCTAAGATTTTCCGAGCTCTCTCCATTTGGCCATCGGACGAAAACCGATGCCGCGTTGGAAATCACACACGTAGTCTATTTATACAGAACAGAGGAGTTATACCGGAGATATTTCCGCATTGTGCGCACATTCGTCGTTCGGGAAGCGAGTTATTGTTATGCCGGCCGGTGTCGTGTTGCAACGATGGTTGCACATGTTCGTACTGTCAATGCTGTAATGAGCACTATTTACTATGTACGGAGCTATAATGTATTGAGAGGTAAAAATAATTTGTATAGAATGTTTTCGGTTCATTGTTGATGGGATGGAAAATTGCTCGGTTAATGTTTTTCTGTAGTACTAGATCGAAAAAATTAAAATACATGAAGTTGTGTTTCAGAAAGTACTCGTAGAGAATACACAAATAAGAGAAATTTCAGTATTGATTTAAGAATGAACACTTTAGCAGATTATTCATGAAATAAGAATTTATGTAACCGCTACACAATGTTATCTAAATTATTGTAAATAGATTTCTACAACGCATAAAATAAGCAATATAAACAAACTATTTACTGAAAAGTATACCGTAGTATTCATAGATTATCTTGCTGGTTTTGTCACTGCACCTACTGTTAAGCGTTTTCTCGTTAGTCGACAAACGAGTTGCGTATCCGGCATAAGCATAAATCCTACTTCTGTATTAGCGGCTACTAATGTAGTACTACACAGCTCATCAATTCACTTTATTTACGTCGGTACCAAGTAACTGGACCCACACCTAACACATTATGCGCCATTATCATTAACTTCAGCTCCTGTTTATCCTCTAAAAGGCGATCACCGACCTCAATGAGTTTAGATAACAACTGAATATTTCAGTGTATAAACTTTGCTGGACTGCTGGAGTTTTATATAACGTATTTGAATAGGGTTGCCAAATAAATTTCATCGCTACAGGATTTTGGGCGGATTAATTGTTCCTTTAAAGGAGATAAAAAGACCTCAACTAAGAAATATAAAATAGGATGCATCAATTAAAATATTTGTGAAAATGTCGCGTGCAAACCTAACAATTTTCAATTGCGCCTTGTAGTTTCTTGCACACCTTTCCATATGATTTATTTAAACTGTCGTTGATATGTCATGACTATTTCAGAAAGTAAAGTAACTGTTTTTTTGCTAATTTAGCCTTTTTACGGCACTGTGATTGCCATTAGGCATTTGATGATACCAATAAAATTATTCTACGACGAATAAATTATAATTTTTACGCTTTCTAGGGGAGGCCTACGTTCAGCAGTGGACGGCGATAGGCTGATGAGTAAATAGTTTAACCGAGAGATACCTCTAGTACCATCTCGTCCGTTAGACATCAAAGCAGATTTGACAGCCCTGCCTGTAAGTGGATAATGCCAATTGGCAACAGACATTCCGCATTCCCCACCACAGTCCATTTGAAGTTAATGTGGGGGCATCCATTCATTAAGCAGGAGCTAGACCGCCGGCGCGACACACGCGGGATCGGATTAAATGATTGGACCACGTGGGACGCGCGTCCTGCCCGTTATGGCGACGTGTTTTTGTAAGTACATGCTGTTGTGTACTATACAGGGTGTATTTAGTCCGTGATCGAAAACTGAGGCAGGTAATACCGAGTGATTACAAACCCCCTGGCATTAAAGAAAATCCCGACAAAAAATAAAATTTTTGAGGTTTTCCATACAAACCACATACTTTTAACACCGATGGTTGTATGGAAAACGTCAATTTTTTTATTTTTAATCGGAATTTTTAATATCACCACTGGGTTTGTGATCACCCTCGCTATTACCTGCCTCAGTTTTCGATCACGGTTTAAATACACCCTGTATAGACACTTATAGTCATAATCACAAATATTTGTTTCGGTTCTGGGTGTTTATGAGACTGTAAAGTCTTTCGTAGCTACTGATGGCCACGACCCAAGATTTTATCATGATGTGGGATCAAAACAATGAAAGTACTGTTATACCTCATTCACAATAAGTTGATTCTTTTGGCAGATGTCAATTTTTCTGAGACATGACTTTGAAATAAAAAACGTATTATTTTATTATTTTAATGATTTGATAAATATAAAAAAATACATACAACACAAAAGTCTCTAAAGATATAAGCGTTATCCGAAAATTTTGAGACTTTATTGCTTCAAAGTAAAAATAATATAGGAATACTGAAACTAATTGACGTTTGTATAATGTTACATCGGTCGGACAGAAAGGGACGTAACGTCGTTTATATCGATCTCCACGTCGATAATTTTATTGAACACTATGATGACCATGGCTGTGCTCCTTTTTCTTAATAAAAATTGTTTTAAATATAAAACAATTTTATTTTTTAACCTTTATTTTTACATACTGCGTTTTTTTTGGACCTCCTGTCAACTTAAAATAGGTGGTTTAGGCCATGAAACTAAACAACTTTTCCAAAGAAACATGGGTCGAAACGTGATAAATAATTCGACTCTCCCATAGAAAACTGCTCACATGATCGATTTCGTGTAGAAGGTCTAAATTTTTTTTCACTTTTCGACCCGTGTTTCTTTGGGGAAGTTGTTTACTTTCGTGGCCTAAAACACCTATTTAAATTTGGCGGGAGGTCTAAATATAACCCTGTTATATTAAATAGGTACTTAATACTTATTATGAACTTTGGCCCACCATCGCTTATCTACATAATGTTTTACATGTCGAAAGTAATAAAGAATTTCACGCATAATGCAGTATTTTAAAACGCAATATTTTTGAACTACTCGATATGTTCTGTTTCCCATCATTAGTCGATATGCCAAAAGAATCAACTTATCGTGAATGAGATATAGGTGTTTTATTATTATATCTGAGTAGATTTTGTTACTGTTACAATTTTATTGTTGTTAACCGTTCATCATTCCAAGATAAAAAATTTGAACCTTCAACAAGTTTTTGATTCTGATACCCATGACACAAGACTTGTTGGTATCTTAGTAATGAAACTGAAAACCATTTGTATAAGTAGGGAGGAGCTGATTTCTTAAGTTCAACAGGCTGATACGACTATGTCGAATGACAAAATGTCAACATGTTATTTTACTATTTCTCTTTACTCAATATTCTATATGGACGCAGCTGTACTCACTACTCTATCTACCGTTAATACCTGCATTTAAAAAAAAAGTGTTCTAGAAAACACATATGAAAAGAGACAAATGAATTGAGTGAATTCCATCGTAACTATGACTAATGTTGAAGCGATTTCTCGACGTAGTACCGGTACTAGTTTTACTCGTGACAGCACTATGTTTTTGACACATGACATCCTTCACACACGGAACGTATTGAAGACGTCCACGTCACGTGTACTGACCCACATACGAAAATACACAGCTAATTATACTGAACTTTGGTTTTAGACAATTTGTATAGTGTTGCATTTCAGTCTCAAAGGTTATACAAGTTTTTTTTGTTTAATTTACGGCTTCGAAAAAGGATGATGGTATTCTTGAACTTGATCGTAGTTTTCGAAAAAAAATATCAGAAAATCGGCACAGGGAAGAAAAGGGTTATCCATCATTGAGCCTCCTATTAACTTTTTCAACAAAGGAAACGTAATAACAAAACTCTCCATTTGTCAATTAGGGCATGAGTAAGACTTTTATGCTTAATTGTACCATTTCAACTATACGTATTCTTAGCTGAATTCACAACAGCTACTTACTAAAGATGAGCGGATTCCATGAATGAATTTCTATTTTTATACAATATGATAGACATACACTCATGATGACATAAAAACATCAATGCCAAAGCCAACAACACACAACAAATGGCTATATTTATTCTTTTTGATGTTTTTGTTAAGTAGACCATGCTTCCTCGTTGTAATAATCTGCTACACATCCAAGAAAATTAACATCAATGAATGGCGCAGTGTTGTGCGCAACAGAGTCGCGTAACTTCGATGTCCACAATTACCCATTAGTTGGACGGGGGTAACGAGAATGCCCTTTCGTATGAGTGTGTTTTAACCGCACCCGCTTTTGTAAATACGCTGCTCGGTACACTCTGTGGGTAATTAACGGAGCGCGGTTATCTTGAGTTATTCTAATAGTCGCATTGAAAAATGTGGTTTATGTTTGCCCTTCATATAGTACATACAACTTCTCTTTGGAAAGGAAAAAAGGTACAAGTCTAGTTATTATTATCTTTTCTTCACGTTGTAATAGTTGGTTGCCCGAAATTCGTCAAGATTAGGAATTTATGGCTTCAGATCAATTTTATAATCTAGTTTTTTGTCAAACTGATGATTAATTTTTTGATAAATATACAGTGATAGTAATTGTTTCATCTTCTTTTGTTTCAGGTATGAGTACATCTACATAACCGGTAGAATAATATTTTCATTGCACAGTATGGTATGTCCGCTTTTTCTTTCTCTCCGAGAACACCAGATATTGATTTCCGCGCTCATAGTAAAAATTTTACTTCATTTGGGTAACTTCTGTGCACGGATATCTTTAACAGCAAGGACGGTTTAAATCTTGCCTTCAACACTGGTTCAAAACAGCATAGTGCTAAGAATGACAGTTTATAGTTCCTCCTCAAGTATGCAGGTTTTCCAATGTCTAGGACCAATAAATATCCTTTACGAACAGTGAAATGGAGAGTTATGAACTACATAGACAGTCGCCATGAAATAAACTAAAATGGAATGCATGTGCTCGAGCTCAGGACCGCTGTTGTACACGTCTTTTGTTACACCGGGAAGTATTTCGAGAACTTTTACGAGCGTCGAGTATTGATTCAGAGTGGCTCGTCAAGCGCGAAGTGCACGACTTAGGTGCAAGCGCTAGAGATGAGATGTCTCACCACAGTTTTCTGTGTCTCGTCACGAAGAAACTATTTTGTGAAGACCTTATCTTTGGAAGGATCTGGATATTTTTATGCAACTTTAAGGGTATATGGGTTGCTGGATGTTTAATACTAGACTGAGAATAGCACCTCCTCAAGGTAGACCTATTGCAAGAGTTTTTTATGAGTTTATAACTCGTAAAATGTACATGATTTTATTGAAATATTATTGAAACTGTCGCATTTAAAATAATTAATTATTCTAGTTCACTACTAAGATATTTATCCAACTCTTCTTATCTCTACATCAATCCCAAGGTTGACAAGCATAATGCCTCAACCATTAAGTGTGTCTATAAACGCGATATAAATAAATCTAAATTTGTTAGCAGTGAAATCGATTTAAAATATATCCGGTGTCACAACGCGGGGCGTGCACAGTGCAGCACTATTCAGAAATCCAGATCGTAAACTGGCTCGCGTCACTCGTCCAGCGAATTTAGACGTCCAAGTATCGACGGCCGACGCTTATTTACGATTACGCTAATATTATTTATGTGTGTCAACTCGTTCTATTTACGAAACCGGCGGGCTGATGCACGCTCGCGGCGAACGCGGCATCCACCACGTGAGAAATGCACAACGGGATGAATGCGCTCACGAAATGTCGGATTGTTCGCGTTGAGATTTGCAGTTTGTCTGTTGTAGGTTTTTGTTTTGTGTATAGGCGAATTAGATATGTAATTTTTAATTGAGGAGGTAATGGTTTTTTTTAAGGAAACAAGTAATTATGCTGCATTGTAGGTGCGGTAACAAATATTATTAATATTTGTTTTAATTACTTAACAATGTAATGATAAAATAATCTAAATTAATTTTGTTTTGCCATAACCATATCTCGGTGACCAGGAATCAGTGTGTGTAGTTATATTATTATAATACGACCACATTATCGATTTCAACGCGCCACCCCTGCACTCCATAAAAGGTGACTTAAAGTGAAATGGAGACGTGCACACCTCACCAACGCTATTTTCTGCCAAGAATTCATACAACTCGTCACACATGCAGGTATTATGTTTAGATAAATCTTGCTGCTTGAATAAATTGACAAAGTACACAAAGATAATTAATTAGGCCCGCCTTCATACTAAATTCCTCATAGTTTTCAAAAGGCGATTTCATATTATTTCAAACGCTTAATCCGAGTGATTTATCGTAGCATAATGCTTAGAAACTGCTCACTTGCGTAATGACGTTGCGTAAGAATAAAATAAAATGAAATATCGATAATTCATAAAAGTGTCGTACTGCGCATTCATTGTGCGTGAGACGCGGCGCCCACGGATGCCCGGGTGCACTGATTCATTGTCGGAAAATGGGTGCATTTCTACATCCTAACGAAGCGACAAGTTGAGGCATTGCCGCAGTTAATCAATGGTATACCAAGTTATCCGCGAATATATCATATCTGTAGCGGCGGACGTCGCTCGGGAGGCTCGCTGTGTGATGTGGTATAATTCATTCGGTGCGTCTAGCCGGTGTAAATTTATTTTGATGCATTGAGGTCGTCGCGCGGGCCGCAAGGGCGGTCGGTCCGTCGGCTCGCGTACACTGGCGCTGCTGATCGTGAGATGTGACGTGGACTGATCGTGTTGGCGTGTTTGTGTATTTAGCTATACTTTGTTCAACTATGCTTATAGCTACGTAAACTAGTGATAGATGTAGTGGTTTATACAGAGTAAGCAAGGGAATGTAAAATGTAGATGTTACGAATGATTGACCACAGTTTTTCCTCTACTTCTGGCTTCGTTGTTGTTGAACTTATCCGATTTATTCTAAAATGTTATTTTGTACAGGCAGTCACTTTTCTGAGGACTTAAATTTTCTCATTTTATATTTTCTCTTGCATACTTAAATGTATTTTTATGGTAGTGGAACATTTACAACTAAATTCCATAGATATCTATTTTAAACATTTAAATTAGTCTTAAAAGTTCTACAACACGATAGCCCAGAGAAACCCGACACCTATCTATATGAAAGCATTAATTTTCTTTGACAAACTTCGCCTAATACGAACCAGCAATAGCATAAATATACATCGAGGTATGAATGTACCTGGTAGCACGGAATGACAGCAAACTACGACAGCGATAATGACCGTCGGTCACACCAACTAGTCGTTAGCGGTCCGCGGTCGCAATGTCGTGGTAATGAAGGAAAATGAAAGTTTACCCCTCCGAATAGGATTGCCGGCGGCGTGGTAATCCTTAACCCTGCCCCCTACTCCTCACACCCTCGCCTGTGTTAGTCTAATGTCGTCACCACACCTACAATTAAATGCTCTGTATAAATCGTAACAGTTACCAACGTTGACAGTTGTGCTGCAAGTCATTATATTGTGAACGAAAGCCGTTTTCCGACGGAGTCGTACAAAAATGAGTGGTTGATTTTGAATTGAAGGTGATTGTTGGACGTAACGGAATCCCAAGTTATTGACTTGAACTGAGATAAAAATATGAGTTAAACAAATGAAAAATATTTATAAACAGCAGACTTTCTTTTGTTATATGATTTCCATAATTTCTTTCTACCCGGCGTTATTCCGACTTTGGCTATTTATGAATAATACTTTCGTCAGTATTCAGGTTGCAATTAAAGAAATACTTGTATCTTTGTAATTATACTTGTCTATGTCAATGTACTTATAAATGTAATTATAGAAATTGCAGCAGCACCAATTGGGTCTCACGCTAGTTGTTGGAAACCGAGATCCATCCCGGCCGTAACTGTAGCAATAACTCGAATAAATGCCGTATGTTTAAGCGCTAAATGCGTCGTTTTAGTGTCGTACCATTTTATACATGGTGTTTTAGTTTCACCGTCTCCCCGAGCGTGCGTATGGTTTGTCACGCCCAAGGGACAACGATGTCTCTAACAGTTAGGAGAAAATATTTAATTGGCTGTCTTATTTACCATGAGAACACGGGAAAAGTAACCATTGTAGATATAGCAGTATGAAATACAATATTCTCGTCAAGTGAACCAACAATTATCTAATCTATCCTTTTGACTGTTCCATTTATAACTCGTCATATTAATTCTCTGCATAACAGCTTCCATGTGGTGACGTCACGCGCTGCTGCAGATCTCGAGATAAACACTATCTTTAGACGCAATGTTGACAAAGAGTTACAAGGAGTCTAGAGATTAGTTTTATTTGTGCCCGACTTATAACCTAAGCTCAATTGTACAGTTTATTTGTAGACCACTTAAGGAAGTATGGTGTTGATGAATATGACTTGAAAATCACATTGAAGTTTACTAGAATATTTTTTGGTGATACTCTACGTGTTAAAAAGGTAGTCATGATTAAAGAACACGGTATCCATTTGAATATTGATCAACATTTTTTGTTTCTTTGTAAGGTATTTTCATTTAACATTCGTGGCCGATACCCTCGTCTATTTAATTAGCCTCAGTAATTTATAGAATCTGATGATTGAACAAGAATGACGTGGTAAATGCGTAGAACTTAAGTCCTAGCAAGTGTAGTAGTGGTGTTTATAACTCTTAACGCAATGAAGAACTATAAAACGGCTCGCATAACGCTCACGGCATCTCAATTATGAACACTTAGCGACCCATCAAGCTAATTTGGCCAATTTAAATTTTTACGACTGCGACTGGCACGATGGTTTTTGCTAACGAGCCTCGCGCGGGAAAGTTTCAACCCGGTTATACTATATCTGGATTTATATTTTTTTAATTGCGTAGATCCGGCAAAGGAGCAAGCCGCCTACCATACCATTAATGAGAAATCGGGAAAAGTCATTGGAAGTGAATACTGGATATTAGTTTTTATGACATAGGCGAGGAAAGATGTTCGGATCTCTTGCGATCAATATCCTAGCCGAACCTAGGACCTACCCTGTTTCTGAGTGTGAATCTTTTATTAATAGATATAATAGTTGATATTGGGTACAGGTAACAATTGTTTACTTGGGAATTATGTAAACTGATTTGTCAAAATATTCATTACAGTTTCGCATAATTATCAAATGAAAAACATATTGGAAAAAATCTACCAAAACGAAGTATGTACTTAATTTTCTATCTCATAATGTGAATAATCGGCTAGTTTACATATACTTATACGGGTATATTAAAACCCCTTTAATGTTAGACCTTTAGGATCAGTCGTAACAGAACGAAAAAATCTGGATCAGAATGTTAAGATACAGTTAGGAAGATGGCATTTGGCAGAATTCCAAATCGATCAACTTTTTCAATATTACTTATCGACTATAAATTGAGTCGTAAAAAGGATATCAAACGAATGATGATCATTTTACCATCGTAAATTATATTTATTTCGTATTTTATCACTAAATCATTCATTAATAACTGAACACGTCGAAATGATTTGATGGCCTAAATTTTGATGATCGAATGTAATTAAGAACGCAGAAATGTAGCATCATGATTAAAAGCTAATGATTACACGATATCCACATAAACTAAATACCAATTATTGCTACTGTCTATTGGTATAGAAATCGGTCATACTATAAATTGGTTGGAAACCATTTTGACATTTTTCGATAAGATGGTATTATAACCCTACCTTTTTCTTTGATGCGGTTGAAAACTCTTTATGTAATTTTACCTACGCCAAATATCTCCTGTAATCGATAAATTAAATATTCAAATTCAACTTCTTAAGTTGTTATTATACCAAACCAGCCAACAATAAAACCTTATAATTTTCCATTTAAGGATAATGTTCCAATTAAATTGTGTAACAGCAAATAATGGGACGCCTTATCTGTGTTCGAGTGAGAGCAAAACGGAGAAAGGATCTGATGAAATCGAAAGTTGACGCTTGATTAAGCAGATTATTGGTTTTTCAAGCGAATGCCCCGTAATTGCGTCGCTCCGATGGTTCGCCTATAAAACTAAGAGTCCATTGGACTAGGCGGTTCGGATATCGTAGTAAAGCAAAAATTCAATTCTATGATCGAGTTGAATAATATGCAGTGCAGCTGAATATTAGTTACGTATTTGTTTCAAAACACTTTCAATGAGTTTATCTGATGGATGTATTTAGTATACCATTGAATATACATCCGTCAATAAAAAATACATTCCAAAAAAATCATAGCAAAATTCTTGGTGTTCTACTTTAGCATCATCGTCTGCCACTGACGTTAACTGCTGCAAAAAAGATTAGGACAATGATTTTCAAGTATCGCTTAAAAATGTCTATAATTAATTTTAAAAAATGATAGACACAGCTTATCTCTAGTGGACGTTTATCTTGATTCGTAACGCGAAGCTCTGCCAATCAAGGCTAATTAACCACTTGTTTTGTTTTTTCTTACACTTTCAACCCTTTTCTCGTTCGACGAGTTGCAATTGTCATGTAATTTTTGACGCGATTTCCAACGACTTTCGGATAATTGCCGTGATGTGTAAGGGAGGATCGGCGTAATTAAAAACTTTTACTTTTGCAGATGTAATTAAGCCAAGCTCGAAACTATAAGTCACATTCAAACATAAGTGCCACTGTATAACTGGCGAATCCGAACATTGTTGCGTTAAAAAAGCAGTGCTTCGTGCAGGCGATTGCTTCAAATTATCTTGCAGAAAACATTGCATATATACCATGTTTCTATCTCTTACGATTATTAGAGAAAATTATCTATGAAATTCATACATTACTAAGCCAGCTCTTCACTCGAGGTGCTCTGCAAGCGAAATCCACGTACATAAATAACCAGCTGAAGCAAGATCAAGTCTTCGCATTATCTAAAGCCGATCAATAATGTTTATCGCATTGCAGCAGTGCTGAGTACGTGTAAATGTTTCCTGCGTTGTATAACGCACAGCCACGGGTGTCATACACCGCTAGTATTGATTCAATGTATTAATCAATTACGCGGACATAATCGCCGGCGCATTAGTCGGATTGATTTAATGCAGGGAAATCGGCTACATTTCAACGTCTCCCGTTACGCTAGGAAACGTTGGTAGTGTTTCAATTGATTACGGGTTTCTGTTACAATGTGTTGTTTGTCCCAACTTTGTAGTGTTGATATGAAATTTGTATCAATGTTGTATGATGTTGTAGATATCATAATGGCTAACTTAACCAAAAGATTACAAGAGGGAGGTTAAAGCTTATTTAGCCCTCAGCCTTTAGCTTTTTGAAGTAATGCATCTAAAGTTTACATATGTAATACATAACATTGCTCAGATTTTAAAAAAGAAAAGAAATGATTATAATATGGTTTTGAAATATGTACAACATTGTTGTCTGCGTTCACTGTTGCTTTATTAGCTTCAGTTCTTACAGTAATTTCTTGCACTGTAATGTAGCTGTCATTCGATTCCGCGACTCTTCTTTACCGTACTAGTTTTCCGTCGGATTTCCTTATTGTGAATCCGAGAAGTTTTCGAACGTTAAACGTGTTGTGTGACATTTCGTGGAAATACATGATCTCTCTAGTTGTGCTGTGTTTTACGATTCATTAACCGTTCAAGACTTACCGAGAATGGAAGTAGTTCTAACGTGATTTATTCGAAATTAATTTAATATGTTTTGCTAAAAATATTTTTTAAGTGAATTTTAGAATAATTTACTTCGTTAATTTGAACCCAATGGGTAACCATTGTGGGTAAATTTGGATGGATTTGTTTTTGAATCCGCTGCAATAAATTGAATCCATATCATAACTAGGACTCATAATTCCACGATTTTTGCCGACATTGTAAAACATTTTCAATATAAAAATTACGGAAATACAATTTTCTTTTTCGTTGTCTTTTTCAATCAATGACACGAGGACCTTTTGTATATTGTAAGAGAACTAAACAAAATATTTACCTTACATCGAATGTAAGAACAATAAAGTCACCCTTTGTTACATGCTAAGACCCTGGACGTGATGTTTGTGGCTGAAGACCTGGAAGTGAAAATTGTGCAGCGTTTCAACGAACCATGAAATATAATGTTTTCACTGGTGGGATAATGCAGCACTTCGTTGTCCATTGATATAAATTAAATGTTGTTGCAAATTATTTTTTTTTATTACTACACTACACTATTTTCTTTTTACACCAATCGATGTGCGATCCTTCTGTTATCGTGGACGCATTGACGAAATATACTTAATATGTATGCATATGTTATAATATTTTCTAGCCTCGAAGCCTTACTTCTTAACCCACAGACAAATTTTTTTGCAACACATTCCCCCTAAAAGGATACGTGCGTTAATTCTATAATTCGACATGTCTCGTTAAATAACATCAATATTATTGCGATAAGGAACTACGCTACAATGTCTTCTCGAACACCAAAGCAAGTCTAAAACGTTGGTTTAACTACTTCTGGTCGAGACATAGTAGCAACAAACGGCAAGACTCGGTTGCTATGCAAGCGCGTACATTTGGCGACGTTATTCACAGCCAGCGTGTCTCCGCCGCCCACCCATCTGTCGGACAGCGCCTTATAAGGCCGCCGGGTTAGTCCCAACACGACCTTCTATATATCGACATCGTCACATTGTTACTGCCGACCTTCCTTAATTACGATCACTTTCGAACACGTCCGCCCTATTCGGCTAATAGGGCGGTGCGACCTCACCATCGCCCTGATTTACTTTGATCGCTAATTGGACTGATTTTATCTTTCACGTATCGACAGTTTCATTCACCGATTTATATTTAACATGCAACAGTTTAAACGATACCAATTTGGTGGTATTTGGCTTTTTAATCCCCGCTTTGCATGCTGACGCATAATTAGCCTTCCTTTGTTCGCTTCAGTTAATATTGGTTGTTAACGTTCTTAATTTTAAAGTAAATGTTTAAGTAACAAGCACACGTGTATCAATAAATATATATCAGCGTTTTCGCAGAATTAATTGAAGTCGAAGTATTGAAAAAAGTTGCGTTGTAACCGTGTGGTCCAAGCATATAAGGCTGCGGCGAATATTTCAATTTGTATGTTCAGGTCCAAAATGTTTCAAAGCAGATTGAGGCAGCTTAAAAATGTTTCAAGTACAACGTGCTTATAAAAATGAGTCTTATCTCTTATATTAAGCTTTTTATAAGCGGTTCCTATTTGTCAATGATGTATTTAAAAAGGTCTTGTTATTTGAAAAATATTTTAATATAACTGGTCAAAGGGCTGCACCGTTCATTACAATCTTAACTTACAAGAAAACTCAGAATTATATGTAATAATATGCGTTTGATTTACCGTATATAAAAAAAACATTTAGTATTGTAAAACACACAAAAAGTAGTGGCTATACTTTTTTAGGACGACAATATGAGACGGTAGATGCTACGATGTTTTTCATTTCTCTTGAAATTATTTTTCAATGATCTAGAACGTTCTTAATCTTCGTGTAATACAGATGGTGCTGTATAATTAATTTAAAAGAATGATTCAATACTACATTCACTTTTACCTCCTTGCGACCGACTCATACCTAAATGGTAGCAGATCGCGACGCCTTACATGACTCACTATTTTTAATATAGTTATCAAGTTAAGTAAATATCGCATAATACTTTACATTTTTATTTTTATGATATATAATTAATTGCTTGTGTCAACATGGCATTAAGTTGCACTCATTACTATACAGATACGATCTTTATTCGACGTATATAGCGCATTGTACTTTCAAATGAGACGGTATCCTTGTATGGGAATATTCATGCCCGCTGATTCATGTGCTTTCGATGTGGCATTTATTTTTTTCCTTATTATTTTTGCGTAAATTAACAGTATTTATGTATGAGGAGTTTTATATGATTTAATAATATAAATTAATGTGAAATTTTTTGTTCTAAAGCAACATTTGTTAATGCTTGGTATTCGTTGACCATGATCTTTTTAGAACATCATTGATTCATTTTCAATGTCACTCAACTAGATGCCTGAAAATGAACAATAAAAAATGACTATATTATGACGATTATATACGTAATACATTGCCGTATTTCACTACAATTTATTGCAATCGCCAGCTCAAATCAAACAGCGTAATAGAAGCTGAACAAAACGTTATACTAACACCATGTAACAACACCCAACATACCGTAAACAACTGGAACTTTTCAAATCGCTCGTCAACACACAAATGGTGCGACGAAGACCGATGACTCTATAAAACGATCATCGTTCTTTACGATCCGAAAACACAACCACCGTTAATTAATTAGCCAGTCGGCGAGATGGATGAATTCCGTCCATTTTTATTATGGTAATTTCCAAATTTAATGGTGCGCGTAAAAACGTAACATTGAGTTGCAAGTGAGCTGGTAACGCAGATTGGTTGAACATCGGCTTTACGTACCGGTAGTTTTGTCAACCGGTTCGAGATAATTGTGTTCGTTTCGTGACAGTTGATAGTTTTTGAGCCGTCAACGCATTTGCCATTAGGTGTCAAAGAGATTATTTTGCCGTATCACGAAAAATAACGGCACGGTTTAAACAATTCAATTAGTGAGATTCGATTCTTATACCTTGCAAGTCTTAGTTGCAGCACAATAAATTGAAATATATCAGAATACAGCCACAAACAGAAACAAGTTTGTAGAAATACACATGTGCCTACACTAGCAAAGATACAAGCGTGGATGTATTTAAATATTATAAGCATTCCTCCAATGCGCCTGAGAAACAGAAAATGCGGCGAACTTATTAAAATACAAATCAACCAACGAGACGATAAATATTAATGAGCCTCCTCAAAAACACAGAAAATCCTTTAATATTGTTGGAATTTATCCTAATGAGGTCATTTGTGAATCGAGGCTGTTATTCATTAGAGCTTACGATGTCCATCGGTTGTGGTCTGATTGCACAGCGGCGCGCAGCGGGTGTCCGAACCGGGCTGGCGGCTAGCGGATCTGGGATCGATATCATGAGGTCAAGTTTTTCCAACGATTGAGCGATCACCTCATATACATACACGCCATGCCATAATTTGCACGGTCACCGCTTGTTTACGTTGGTTTTTCTCCAGTGAAGGATGTGTTTTAATGATGTACACAGAAAAGAGTATTGATTGGAATGGAAATAACTACCGTTATGCATAGCATGCATATCTCGTGTAAGAAACTCATATTTCTGAAGCTTATTTAAAGATATTCGTAAAGAGTCATGGCGTATTGTATTTGCAATTACAGTCGGTAATGGCGAGTAGAAACATAGGCTTCCAGTCTCCAGACAAAGTATGCATTGTAGTTAATACCTATTCATTCAATCTTCGTTTTAAATTCTTGATAAACAAGCAAATTATAATAAACTAATAAGCTTCGTGTATCAATCTTACCTTGACGTTTTCAAAAGCATCGACAATTAATAATACTACTTATTAGGAAAAATAGCAGCTATAGAAATTGATATTCTTGTATAATGATCGTCATTACTGCCCGTATGTACATGATAGGGCAAACCAACAATTCATTGTAATAATTGTAGAAAATCAAAGACTGCGGTTGATTGCGTCAATCACAAATCATGATAGAGCCCGGTTTTCTCCCGTAGATCGTTAATAACTGTGGGACTGAGATCTTATCACTGGATCTATCTTGTCTCAAATGCTCTGATAACGGTAGTTAAAATGCATTCTGACTTGTTTATGGCCGTAATATACTAGAAATCAATGGAAATTGAAATCAATGTTTATGCATCGACTGCATGGTAAATGCAAAAAAAGGCATTAAATCATTTTTAAATGTCAGTTTTATTGATAGAGATAAACTCTAGCTGCTTATTCGGAGGCTGAAATGAAATACCCGCGCTTATTAAGTATAGATACTGTACAAGATACAGCCGAGACGCGCTTGTTTGCGGATGCCGAAGTACTCTTATAAAATTACAGACATAAAATGTAGCAACATTTTACGACTTGGAACTCTTCCCTCGACGTCCGCCTCGCAACGCCTGGGGAAATGTAAAAATGAAAATATGTCTGCCATTCATATTTTATAATTTTATTTAATGTTTTCTCCCTTGGAGTTATTAACATGAAGGTTTATGCATCACGCCAGGATTTTTAATGAGGACGTTGCTATGTGTCGTGTATGATTTATATTTCTAATTTACATTTGTACATATCATAATAGACTTTTTAACTTCTATATTACCGGGTGTAAAAATTCTATGAAGTTAAATCGTTATTTATCGTCATAATATGTCATAATAATAGAGTCAGTCCATTACGTCATATTATGCAATCTGTATTTGTCATTATGATGGTTCATTTTGTCTAATTAAGAAATAGTCTCTAAAACACATACTTCAATGTAACGTAAATATCAAATCGATGAAAAATACTAAAGGATCACACAAAGGTATACATTACAGAGAAGATTGAACTCATGACCTCTCCTTACGCTCCGCCAACAAGAAGATAATAAAAAGCATTAGATTTTATGTAATGTGAATATCTTCATGTACACAAATAACTTGTAAAGGTCGAATGCATTCGTCTGATATTTGAGGACGAGTGCATAGCTCGTAAATTGCGCTTTCCTTTGGTCGCGTGCAAATATCGCGTGGCGGCCTGTTCAGAGCAGTTATTAATATCGGGTATTTAGGAGTACTAAATATTTGTGCTGCGGAATAGTGAACGATAAATTTTTACGATCTCTCCTAGGGTTGTTGAACGTGCCTGCTGGGATTTTTCTGTTGCAATATTGTAGTGTTCGTGCCTCCACAAGTATTAAGTATTGGCTCGTTACGTCACCAGCAGTCAGGGTAAACACGTCCGCTCTCGCCCACGGCGCGCACCAGACTGTTCCCCCACTACCCGTGTCACCGAGACAAGTATACAAACACTACATCCCTCCCTTAATGTATTTATTTTAAATAATCATTTACTTTTAAATACAAATCACTTTAAGGGTTGGTTACTTTGTCTAGCACATCTTTTCACAAGTGCTCTATATTTGCTTTATTTCCTTTTTCATTTTTTTTTTTTTTCATACACGCCATAACCACACAGATTGCAGCAACACAAGCTCCGATCAATTTACTTATTCATAGTCTGTCTTCGCATAGTCTGTCTACCTTTATTCCTTTTGCTGTCTCGTGGGTACCAATACGTTACAAATGTAGTCCATTTTTCCTCATTTCTCTCAACATATGATCGTGTTCATCTCCATGTCCAAATCGTCTTCTTTTTTCATTTGCGTAACACATCGTTATACAACAACGACCCACAGCTTATTATCATCAATCTCTCTCTCTAGTCGGTCTCTCATATCTGAAGATCGTGGTCAGCATTAGGGTGACATCTGGAGCGGATGATCTGTTTCCACCGGTTTCTGTCAAGCTCTTCTTTTATGGCAGAGTAGAATTTGGAGGACGACGACTCTCTTACTTGAACAGACCATCTCGTTGGTTATTATCATGTCGTTTTATTAGTCTGATAAGATCACGTACAGTTTTCACACAGAAGGCCTGTACTACCTAACACTATAACGCACAGCTTTTCTTTAATTTGAAGCTTGCATCATAATTCGACATGATTTTCGTTTCATGAAGGCTTATACTGCCTGCAACATAATTATTTATTTATTTAATTCAGCACAACCACATCACATATATTAATACATTTGTAGCTTAATAATTATTACTTAGGTACTATATCCGATATATATGACACTTAAGGTGTGCATAACATTCTACAAAGTATTACAAGAAAAAGACAAACAGTTAATAATGTGCAATAGTAATTACAAACAACTTAACAATTAATAAACAATTTATAATGTAAAATATAATAACAGAATAAAAAATAAAAAATTAAAATAACAACAAACAACATATTAATTTAACCCTTAACTATTTTTAAATAATTTTTAAAACATTAGAGCACATTTAGATTGTTTACTTTAGCAGCGCCATCTGCAATTAATTATGTAAAGCTTTCTTTAACTTGAAGCCTGCATCATAATTCGGTATGATTTTCATTTCATGAAGGCTCATACTGCCTGCAACATAATTATGTACAGCTTTCTTTAACTTGAAGCCTGCATCATAATTCGGTATGATTTTCGTTTCATGAAGGCTCATACTGCCTGCAACGTAATTATGTACAGCTTTCTTTAACTTGAAGCCTGCATCATAATCGGTATGATTTTCGTTTCATGAAGGCTCATACTGCCTGGAACATAATTATGTACAGCTTTCTTTAACTTGAAGCCTGCATCATAATCGGTATGATTTTCGTTTCATGAAGGCTCATACTGCCTGGAACATAATTATGTACAGCTTTCTTTAACTTGAAGCCTGCATCATAATCGGTATGATTTTCGTTTCATGAAGGCTCATACTGCCTGGAACATAATTATGTACAGCTTTCTTTAACTTGAAGCCTGCATCATAATCGGTATGATTTTCGTTTCATGAAGGCTCATACTGCCTGGAACATAATTATGTACAGCTTTCTTTAACTTGAAGCCTGCATCATAATCGGTATGATTTTCGTTTCATGAAGGCTCATACTGCCTGCAATACAATGATGTACAGTTTTTATTTATTTCACGGTTTTTTTTATTAAATGTCTTGATATCTCACATTAATTTCCAATAACGCCTTCTTTCTTCGAATAAGGTTTGATTCAGTGGTAATAGTTTAGTCTAGTTTCGGTTTACTCGTACAGTGGCGTATTTCTCATACTATTTGTATTTAATTTATCACTCACTTCGGAAAGCAGCCATTAGTAGAGAAACGGACAAGAAACTCCAGTGATACTCTTTTCCAATCAAGATACGGTACATAATATTATATAGATAATTCTCCCAAAATTTTTTTTTTTTAGGTGTATGATATCTCTTATCCAGTCTATAATAATATATGTATTTCAACTTGCAGTCACTCATACCAGCCTGTTTCAGTTCACTTAGGGAAATTGCCAAATGTCGAAGCACTATCGACTATTGACGTAGTTGTTATCAAACGGCTTTGGTGGTTCTCTACACACACAAAATCGCGCCAATCAAGAACTATGTTTTTCTTCCCTGGACTGTAAAGACATCAAATTTATACATGTGATTGTAGATGCAACACCCAACGTTAAATCCGGGCACATGCTTTCAACTTCTTGGAGAACGTGACCTTCAGAGGCCAATGGTTGTCGACTCAATGTGAACAATATTTTCCAAACAAATGGGACGTATAGGCTTACTATCCAATCCAACGCAAGATTCCCGTTCTCGATCTGATAACGCTTTTTACGTTCTCACAGACTTATGTTGCTATATGCAACCAACCTCGGCGTATTGTAACGAGTACAGCTCTCAGTACAACTGGACCAACATATGCAAACACTTAGGTTCTATCAAAAGTATCACAATACCTAATAATCTTTTATTTATTTAATTTGACACAACGACATCACATGTATTAATACAATTTATAGCTTTATTATTTTTACTGAGTTACTATATCTGATATATATGACAGACATTTAAGGTGTGCATAACGTTCTCCAAAACATTATTAGAAAAGATAAACAATTAACAATCTGCAATATTAATTATAAACAACTAATATCAAAATTAAAACAATAAAATTAAGTAATTAAAGTGACATCAAAACATAAAACATTTAACATGGAGAAGAAAACAAGACTTCTTATTTTAGTTACGGGCTATGGCCGTTTCAGATAGTCAAGGCTAATTCGGGTATCGTTCCAATACGAATCTATATTCGCGGTCTTAGCCAACTTAATTTTTTTATAATACAACTTGCGTAAAAGTTGAGTGTATGTTCCCAAATCTGGAACCTACTTGCCCATGTTTCTTAGTTAACTCAGAAAACTTGAACTTCGTCACTGGAAACAGACTCTCAATTACTAATATATTAAACATTTTCTTCTAAAGGTTTTATTACTCTTATTAACATTACGCATTCTTCTCTTCCAAGATGTTTTTTTTTTTATTTTATTTTATTATTTTTTTTTTTTTTTTAACTTTCAAAAGCTTATTAAATATCAAACACGAGATGTTATTTTTTGACTAGTTCTTGACCAAAAGTGAAAATTATGCTGACTTGAGAAATCAGTTGAACAGACTCCCTCTATTGGAATATAGCTTTGAACATCCTTGATTTTAAGAAACGTTTCCGCAACTGCATTTACTTCAAGACAAAACTTAAAGTTTAGTTGAAATTTCTTTTCTAAGAAGATTTCACTTTTTACCACATGATTTGTCGATTTACCGAACTGCACCCATTATCGATCTCGAAAACTCGAATCAAATCTTCGAATACAGTAAATTAATTTTGACATCAATAGGCAATACTATTTTTTTCTTGATTTTCAAAGTAGCGTCATTAATGACACTTTACTACTCGTATTTATAAACATATCTGTTCCCACGTCCTCAGACATTTAATAGGGTCAACCCCATCTATTCTTCGGATTTAAGATTCTGTGAAGAATTCCAAATAAATGGTACAACCCTCCCTTAATGTATTTATTTTAAATAATCATTTTCAAATTTACGGCGACCAGTATTTTTTAAATTATTTGCTTCAAAATATTATTGTCAATTATGAAGTAGTCACCAAGGATTAAAACCTTTTTCTATAATTAAACTGATATATCATCAACCAACACACGTCCCACAGCCGGGCACAATACTTCTCCACCTTTGAGAGGGCTCAGGCCACAGTCCACCACGCCGGCACGGCGCGGGCTGTCGGATCACACACCCGAGAAACTCCCACAATCCTCTAAGTGTGCAAACTTCATCACGGTGCCTCTCTCCGTCGCTAAACCCAGTGACAAATTAATGCGAACACACACACAACTTCGAAGAGTTATAGGCCCGGGACTCGAACCCGCGACTGCAGAGATCCCAAACCACGCCAAAACGCGAGGCCAACACTGCTTTAATTAGTCGTATAACTTTTTATTAATTTGCTCAATGAGTCGGGTCTAAGTCTGAAAAGAAACTTATTAAATTTCTCTCTTAACTGCTGTTTCATTGTTTGAATAAATATCGATCGAAAACTTCATTTAGGTGCATAACATTTATCTATTTTAACATCAAATTTGTAGATTTACTTATTTATTGTTTTTTTTTTTTTTTTTTTTTTTTTTTTTTTTTTTTTTTTTTTTTTTATAAATTTTTTTTTTTTTTTTTTTAGACCGCCAATAATACGTGGAAGCATTGCGGCATGGTCACAATTGTTGCCGTATGACATACCTAGCTCAATGCCACGGTTCCACTTTTCCATCTTAAACAATTTAAAGCTTTACAGTTCATAGACTCACAAATTATACATATAAATTGAAAGCACATACTTTTGTAAGCAAAGTTCAAATATTCATAGCACGTATTTTATTTTTTCAGTGCTAATGTTCCAATTTTGATCTAACGATCTTTAGATTTATTTTAAAACAAAAAATCATTTAGGTACTCTACTGGCGAACCAAACTACCTCTTTACATACAGTATTAAATGTATTGGTGTGAAACTAAAGCATACGATAATAATTTTAAATGTACTACATACCTTTATAATACATATCTTTATATGTGTACTTGTAGTTATTGTTTCAAGTTTCACTCACAAAGCTAGTTTCATACCAGTTCAACGTAAAACATTCATAAAACAACCAAGTCTCTAATAGAATTGAAGGCAACGTTTAAATCTTTCTTGGATAAAAGTATGCTTTTAATCATTACATAATTTTTCAGGATAAATAAGCCATTCTGATATTAAATAACATAATGTAAGCGTTATAACCGGCTATTTTATATCTGTGGGTACGCAGACGCACAAGCAGCGTCGCTGACCAGTGAAAACAATTGAAACCACATTTCAAATAGATAAGCAAGCAACCGGTTTGAACATTTGTATTAGAACACATCTGTCTTGTTCGACAGAAAAAAGCATTGTTAATGTTTACTTTTAATTTATCACAACGTATTCTTAACGTGACTGGACTTAAGATTACGGGACCTGCATTGTGCATACACATATAATTCGGTTATGCAAGGTCTCCTACAATCTATTACTTAATTTAGTTAAGAATAATTTAGTTCAGGAATCGAGTATTATATTTGATCGTACAATTTGCGCACTAGTTTACTTATGTAAAATGACCAAGGCATTAATAAACAACTCCATATATTTACATTATTGTGTACTTTTTTTTTTCGTTTATACTTTTTCCTTCAATAATATTCATGGAGCACTATAACATTTATTCACTGACCTTTTACCTCGTCGCCATTTGTAGTGTTCGTGCCTCCACAAGTATTAAGTATTGGCTCGTTACGTCACCAGCAGTCAGGGTAAACACGTCCGCTCTCGCCCACGGCGCGCACCAGACTGTTCCCCCACTACCCGTGTCACCGAGACAAGTATACAAACACTACAAATATTATTGTTTTTGTATAATAATTTTTAATGGAAATCGTAAAAGGATGATTATAGTTTGTGGCGGTGGGCAATTTCTATTAGATAATTATATTAATACGTAAACCTGGACTATCTTAGCGTGGTGAATTAAGGCCTAAAAACTGTCAGTTCTAGACTAGGCCTGTTCCCAGCAATATGACGTCTATGGGCTGATGGTGAGGACGATGATATAACTATAAGATTATATCTAATGAAATCGCCATTGCCTTGTTAAATAAATGTACCAGAAAAATATCACCACAATGACCTTATGCAGTCTAATCACACAAATACTCAAAAATCTGTATTTATTGTACTGCGATCGGAGGATTAAACTAAAGACGAGGAGTCGATATAAGAAGTTTCAGGTTTCCTACCGCGGGCTTAGAGACTGTTCCGCATTGAAACGGCAACAAAATGTCGCGCACAATGTTGAGATCAGCTCGCTCTGAAAATAAATATCTAAAATACTGCATGTGCCGCTCGTTATTACTCGATGTATAATGCAGTGTCGATTCTGAGATAATATCGTATCGGTATACAAAAGCTTATTTCGTATTCATCCGAGCGCGGGTACATTACGCGGTTTAACAGTTAATACTCGTTCACTTTACATAATTATTGCATTTTCATGTAGAAAGGAAAGTTTAATGTGAACAAATCGTAAACGCCCGTATCCGTAATATTCCTATTAGTTTTATGTTACTTTCTAAATGGACTTACACTAAGGGTGTATGACTTGATTTTTATTAGTTTCAGATATCAGTACGTATAGTTTCTAAAATGTAAGGACGTCGCGAGAGTTCGCCGCCTCTATATATAGACTGAATGTTTAATAAACTGAATGTTTGCAGCGAGAAAATACTTGTTTACGATTCGCTAACACCAACTAGAGGCTAGGGTTTGGAGCGCATGCGTCCTGAAATTCGCTAAAACTGAATTTTGTGTAGTTTCACTTGAAAATACGAATGACTAAAGTTGAGCACAACCACTTAAATTAACGATTTTCCCCTTGTTACTTGCGAAAGGAAAACTACTGGAAATTATTTTACTACGTCCATCATTAGCTGTATTATCATACACATAGATATTAATATATTATATTATTAAGAACATGACCTGAACTCAATATTTTTTTTGAAATATTCGACAAAATTCAAGCGGCTGATATCAGTAACGGCTAAAAGCTACATATATGCATACGGCTTAAATGTTCGGTCGCACTTGCGTGTGTGCCGTCGAGCAGAAAAAGCAATAAATTACGTATTGATTTAATAAAAGGCAATGAATGTAAATGAACGTTTACCGTCGCGTTAGCCCGACGTCCGCGTCCGCGTGCGCTGACAGCCGCCACGCTGGTTACGTCCACGCGTTAACAATAAAACTGCAATAAACAACACGCCGATACATGGACATGCAGACTGCTGAAGGAAATTTATATATGCCATAGTTTGTCGGCGATACATAGATAGCTTTTTGTGCAAATCATTTGTTAATGTGCGTATTAACTTCTACGCGGAACCATTACGAAAATTTCACGACTATCAAACACAGGATCTTCACATAAAATCTCCAAATATTTTTAGTACAATGTGCCTTAGGTAACCGGCAGCCAGCGATTTTTTGTGACTTTTCTTTTCAATATCGCAAGACACATTGTTAAATAGTAATAACAACTTTCTACAAAATAAGGTGAAGATTCAATCCACGAGCTCCATAGAATATAAGTACACCATACGAGTCCTGCTTCATAATAGACTTACGATGGGCGACAAGCGTATTGTCCGTAAGCGACAGGGGATATTACTTAGCAGCCCCACAATGCCGGAAGGGGGAGCACGCACTGGAAATCACGGCGCACCTGACCCGCCAGCTAGACGGTCTCCTCAACATTGTAACACGATAGCGTACGCGCCGCCAGACCGAACCCAATGGCTTCTTGTAATACTGGTACACGTTGACTTATGAGTTTTAAGGTGTATGTCCACTAAGGGCTGGAACGTGTCGTGTAAATATTCTTGATACTTTTGTGGTGAGGTTCATTGAGATTAAAGTTGGTCCAAGGTTTTTACTCGTGAATCGTTGAATGTTAAATTTAAAACCAAAAAGGCCAACAGGACGAAAAGGTAGCGAAACTTATTTGCGCCATGCTCGTTTAAATATGGGCGTTATAAAGATAATACTTTTCGCTCATTTATATTTGACTCTGGTCTCGTTGTTTGAGGGACTGAAAAGTCTTTCAGAATTTCTGATAGACACGACACACGACCATTAACTTAAGATATTTGTGTAAAGATATATGAAAATTATTATGCTTTTTATGCATAAATTCCCAATTTTACCAGAAAGTCTGTTGAAAATGCTCAAAAAAATCCACACGGTTTCATATTATTCCAGCGTAGTGGAAGCTCAGCATAAGTATACAGATTCATAGCGTCTTGTGACAGCCATCTCTTGTCGCGTGTTATAACAACCCGTTTGACTTCTGTATGGGATGCGTACTCAAACATTGTATGCAATTTTTTGTATATGCAAAATGCACGTTGATGTATGGTGATCGGTCGTGCGTTTTATATTATTGCCGATTGAAAGTGAAGATAAATGAATTGAATAAGCAATGCCCAGTGAAATATGTTAATACTATTCGAGAATATTTGTAGTGTTTTTGTATAGATAGAATCGGACGATAACGCGCTGTCTTTGGTCATAGACTTTCTATTGGAATTTTTAATACATATGTAAACTAAAGTAAACAAATAAATAGTTAGCAATGCGAGTTGGTAGAATTCTCGTACCATCGGACTTCATTATGGTTCTTGTCGTTGGTAAATTAACCGTAAATTAGCAACTAATGATTTTAAAATTATATTAATGGTATCAATATAGTGAACTATTTTTACCCGTTTTTCTCTAGTGACGACTGCCTTCAAACATGGTATACTAAATTTTGATTTAACAAAATCTAAGTTATGTATTTGATATTTTAAGGATTCAATAATTTATTTAATTATGGTGAGGAATAGAAAGTATTAAATTTTGCGTCAAAACCTTTAAAAAAGGTTTTACTTTAATATTAAATAATGAGACTATTATTTCGAAATCCATATTAGGTATTACCTTCCTACACCGCGTATAAAATAACAAGGAAAATGTATATGTACAATTTCTTGTCTCATTAGATTCCGACCCACACATAACAAAAGAAAATAAACCCCAGATACGCCGCGCCGTCCGTTCCTGTCAAGTAATTACGCCCATCTAGCTTATTTTCCCGGGCGCCAGTGGCCGTTTCCCAGCGTACGCCCGGGCTCTTTTCACACGTCATTAGGGGATGCGTGTCGCCCTGTCGCGGCGCGACGTCGCGTGGGCGCGCCTAATGTCGCGGACATAAGCCGGTGCCTAACGCACGGCAGATTAGATGTACTGATATTCAATCCGAGACATGATTTATTCGCATCGGTACATGGACGTGATTTAGTTTATAGCGTGGTTGATATTATGCGAGTTGAGCGTCGTGTTTTGTTTTTGTTAAGTCTAAACAATTTTCGTATTTGGTATCTGTATTATGTAGAGCATTTTTTATACAATAAAAAGAAATGCTTTTGGTCAAAGTAGAAAAAAATAACATTGTATTTTTGTTTGTTTGTTTGTCCTAAAGTAATGTCTGAAGGGGAATGGGGTATGGGGTCTTGAGTAAAATTTTACGGATTCAACAGGAATGTCAGTCTGTTCGAAAAACAGACGACCTTTCTAAAAAAATCATATGCATCCAACGTGACATACCAACTACCAACATGACTGAGCATTTTTCAAGTCAGATAAAACTAGACTTCGTGAAGTTATTTTTCCACTCAGTTTTGAATGTTAATACTTCTTTTTGAAGAAATTTTACGCCACCCTCATAATCAGTAAACTACTACTAATAGAAATAGAATTACAGATGTCGCCTCTTGAACTTACTAATGACATTTTTTTTTTAATTTACAGCCCCAACCGCCCGTGCACGCTCAGCCGCTGTCGCTGCCGCCGGCGCCGCTCGCGCTCCCGCCCGGCGTGTCGCACGTTTCGCCCCCGGTGGCGGCGCCCCCCCCAGCGCCAGCGCCAGCGCCCGCGGTCGCCCCGCCAGCCCCCGTCGCCACGCACTGCGCCGCGCCGCGCACCATCGTCATACAACGGCCCGACGCGAGACACGGGTTCGGATTCACGCTTAGGCATCTCGTCGTCTACCCACCAGAGTCCATTCAGGTTTGTGGAATTTACGTTTTTTTTTAAATTTAATACTGTCTGACTAAGGATTCCATGGAACACAATGGCACAATTCCACATGACTGCTGGAAAATCGTCATGCGAATATCAAATCTCGCATAATGAGTTAAAAACGTTTTCATTATGGCCATATAGTGTACCCTGAAATACGGATTCACATGATATTGTAGTAGTGAATTGAACAACATAATTTTAAAGAAGTAATTAAATTTTAGTACCTTAATTTTATAACAAGAATCATACTACCAAAACTGTAACTTAAGAAATCAATCAATCAATCAGCCTATCGCCGTCCACTGCTGAACTCCCCCCAAATGGCACCACGTTTAACTTAAGAAAATAATAATGAAATTAATTTCAGCCTTTATGCCGTATTCAATTCTAAATCTGGCACACGTTCTTGTTTCACACGAGTATACATTCTCATTCCAGGAGTTGTACGAAGATGCGCGCCACCTGGCGGTGGGCGCGGTGGGCGCCCCTATGGACACGATCTTCGTAAGGTCGGTGCGTGCTGGTGGGCCGGCGGCGGCGGCGGGACTGCGCGCCGGCGACCGGGTGCTGGCCGTGAACGGCGAGCCGGTGGCGTGCGGCCGCGCGCGGGCGCCCTACGCGAGGGTGGTGCAACTAGCGCAGCGGGAGCCCAGGGTGCTGCGGCTCACCGTCGTGCCCAGAGACCACGACCTCTTGCAGAGGGTGAGCGTTCTGATCACTTTCTTTCTGCAACACTGGTGTTAAGTACAGCAACCTAGATTGAGTGTCGTCTAGAGAGAAAAAATTCGTCGGACAGACTAATAGCAAACTACTGACGTTTTAATTATGTTCACAACTTACCGATGATAGATTGCGGGCGGAAGTAATCCTGCAGGGGTCAGACGAAATCCTTTATAATTCTTATTCTCCTTTTTTTCAATTTCAGTATTTCAGTGAAGCCGCGTATAATCCTGAGACGAACCAGCGGCCGTTAGACATGCCTGCGCCGGTGACAGAACACGAGTCGCGGTTGTTCGACGCGTACCGGAGGCCTAGGGCTGCGCTGCCGGCCCCGCAGGCTCCGCTCCGGCACAGGGAGGACCCGGAGTACGCCAGCGTTGCGTCCATAGCGCCCTCACGATACGACATGGCGCGGCTCACCGGCACGCCGCATTATCTCGTGCATGATGGGTAAGATGACTTTTATTGTCTATTTTCTATTAGATCATAGCAAGCTAGTTCTGATTGCATGTCCCATCATTTTAAGTCTTTCATTTCAAGTAACATACCCTATTAATTTCAAATATTTATCTTGACATTTGACAATAATTGAAACGACCAAAAGGTGCAACTAAGTGGGAGATATTAAGCCTGGAATTTGTTTATTCATTCTAGGAGACGGGAATCAGACACGTCCCTACCATCATCAGCGGCGGAGAGCAAGGACAGTCTCGGGTCATTCGACTCGAACTCGACGCTCACCGGTCGGGAGATAGACGACTCGATCATACTCTCGCGAATACGAAAGAGTTTGGAACAGAAAGAGGCTTTCCTAAGACGGCCCAGCCAACCGACCGGTTGGGTCACCCCTGATGCCCCACCGCCGATCAAACAGAAGGAATTCTACGCCAGGCCACAGAAGTTACAGAAACCAGCGTGGCCCCCTCCCACTTCCTCCCCACCTCTTGCCGCATCGCCTCCTCCCCAACCGACCCCAGAGCAGAAGAAAGAAGAATGTGTCAGCGTTGACAGCGGAACGTATAGCGGTTATGGAGAGGTGAATGGAACACATAACGATAAAAACAGAGCGAAACAGGACAAGAATCAATTTGTGGTGACGCTGTCCAAGATACAGGAGACAGCGCCGAGCCTTCAAAGTCCTAATATTGGGACGGTTAGTAATGGAACGGCTAAAGATGTTAAGGAAAATAAAGAAGAAGGGGCTGCTGGCAATCAAGAGAACAAGTGAGTGCAGTATTTGCATACCACTTTAGGCAACTTCTTTCTTCATATTCAAAGTTGGCTTAAATCCTAAATGCTACAATTAAGAAGGCAAATCTTCATTGATCATCAAGATATAGTGGTACCATCTGTGTGGGTGTTGCTAGCTATGTGTTCATGTGCAGATACCCGGTGGCGGAGCTGCAGCTGGTGACGGCGCGCACGCGGCAGCTGGAGGCGGCGCGCGGCGGCGAGCGGCGCACGGAGACGGCGCGCAGCGAGCTCGCCAGGCTCACCACCACGCGCCTCGAGCCCAGCGTCGCGCTGCGCCGCAAGGAATTCGAGACGCGCGCCGCCAGGCGGGTGGCGCGCTCGCTCGACGTGCAACCGCAGGGTCAGTACCACTCATCATTGCCTTTATCATCATTAACAACAACACCAACACCATCATCATCATCAACAATAACATCATTATCATCAACATCATTATCACCATCGTCGTTGTCGTCATCATTATCATCATCACCGTCAGCATCATCATCAGGCCTATATACTACTACTGGTACAGGCCTCCTCTACAAGTGAGAGGGTTTAGATGTTAGTCCACCACGATGGCCTAGTGCGGTTTGGCGGACTACACCTGAGAAAATTTCTAAGAATTCTCAAGTATAGTATTGGTTTTTATCAGGATGTTTCCTTCCCCGTTAAAGCAAGTGATAATTCTTTGTGAATACGCACATAACTTCGATAACATATTCAAAGAAAATATTTTTTTACAGAATTAGAACATGAAGCACCCCTAGGTGGCAGCTTATCAGGAAACCAATTAGTGATCACCGGCAGCAAACACTTGCATTGTCCGCCTCCAGAAGGATATGTGCCCGGTATGTATTTCATACATTTATAACAGCGCCATCTCTTTTTAATATCATGAACTGATAACGTAAATTTTTAAACATTCGGAATTTGAATTATGACGATTACTTTTTTATTCATTTTAGAAACAGAAAAGGTTCAAATGCGAACAAGGTCAAACAGTACCGGCAGTGAAGGATTACCTATTAGAAGACATCATGCCACAGGTAAAACTATAATTTTTATTACACATTCGCAAACAAGGACTTATACACTCGCATTTTTTCATCTTATACTTTTCTCACAAGTGCTTACTTTACAAACTCGTCTAAAATTTGTTTTTTTTTACGAAATTGTCTTTTCACAACGTATCGACACTGCACAAAATCTAAAAAATACACTCTATCTTGTCATCTAGTGCTTAGTTTTCATTGTCATACGCAAACTCACTTCTCGCCAGAAATGACAGTACGGTTCATCTGTATATCTTTAAGCTTGAGCTTACGTTGGTTGGCGTTGTGTTCATGCTCATCAGTTTCTGTTGTCCAAAAAGCTACTTATGTCGTTTGTCATACAACCTATTCTTGAACAAATAATCAGCGCTAACTATAATAATAATCGTAAGAACTGGAGATATCGGTCAATATTGGCTTGGTTTGCGTATACAAGAGAACACGGCACGCCGGTACGCAGTCCGCACACACACGCACACACCGAGCGCTTGGCAGCACGGCGTCTAATGGCACTATTACCGGTCCAAGATGGCAGTCACGCGAAGAGACGTATGGGCCTGAACAGAGAGCAAATGGAGGCGATGAACCGAGTGTCGCTGCCGTCGGCGGTCAACGGCGAGGGTCCGCAGCGGCCCACGCAGCTCAACCTGGCGCCCCCCGCGGCCCCCGCGCTCGCCGCGCCCCCCGCGCCCCCCGCGCACGCCGCGCCGCACGCGCCCTCCGCCTCCACCTCGGCCGCCACCTCCCCCTCGCCCACGCCGAGCACGCCCGCCGACTCAGGTCCCGCGCTCGCAACAACAATACTACCACTCGCATCTCTTGTCTTCTCGTGCTTGCGCTTCTACGTGTCCACCGCCAACTACACTCGCCCGATCATCCTTACTAAACCATTTCGCAGCACAACATTTAAGCAAGCCGTGTGTACTATGTTAAATCTATATCGAAACTAACACTGACTTCTGCAACCAAAACAAAAACAATACGGTCCATCATCAATCATTGCTTGAATGCTCGGTGCTCGTGAAGCGAATACTATCTGTACATCGTTGCTTACACGTCGGTAGCAATGTGAAGCTAACACTATCTTCTGTTCCGAACATGCATTAACCGAATGTTGAGTGTGCTTTGTCGTCCTCGCAGACTGCAGACGCTACGAAGTGCGGTCGGCGACGGGCTTGGGTGTGCCAACTAACCGTTGTATTACACTAATAATTTACAGACTAACTCAAGGCATATTAAGGACAAAAATATTTTACAGGTTTCGCTGATGATCTCGTGACGAGAAGGCAAAAGAAGGATGCTCAACTTGGGGGTGCGTTAACCTACAAATATCATTGTTTCATTATACATTTATTGCAAGATGATTGCATCAGATGTTTACTAATGGATTCTATTCTGTTTGACAGAGGAGGAACGTGCCATGAGGAGGGTTTCCTACTTAAAAGCCACATGGGGTGATCGGTTGCACTTAGATAGCGACGTGGAGCCAGACGGTGACCACCACGCTCTTCGAAGGTAAACTCAGTCTTCAGTAACTTTTTACTCTGTTTAATTTGCAAAAGGCATCCGCACACTCATTTTTGTCACGTTCCATTGAACTGCCAAAGATAAGTGACAGCCCTATGCGCTCTGTTTATCCAGTAGTGTTACCCAACGTATTTGCAACTTTCATGAATTGTCCAAATAACCAATCTATTGTGTCATTACTACAACACAGCACCTATTGTACCTTTATTATTGTCGATCACATAGATTGTTGTAGTTAGTTAATGATATTATTGTGATACTGTCCTCCAAGTAGTTAGATAACATGTATGTAACAAACGTCGGGTTTTTATTGATGACAAAATTTCTTCTTTTCTTTCCACTAATCCGGGGTGGTTAATTGGGTTCAAAACGCAGTGTGTATCGCAAGTGGCGCCCTCCACGTTTCACCGACGACATTACACCGTTGCTGCGGATATTCGACCCGCACGCCGTCCTCCCCGCGCGGTACGTCGCATGGCGTCAAACTTTACGCTGGTTTAATACAGATGGCGCTTATTACAGAAGTTTTGCAATAGTTCACGAATGTGGAAATAGATGGCGCCTTTACGAAATAAAAAATAGGTGTTTCTGCAAAAAATAATTAAATGCCTTGCACTGCTTAGTAACTTAAATTAAATATTGTAAGAGGTAAGTTGAGGTCATTATTCGAAATCATCGTATCATACAACATATTAATTCGCTGTCACATCATGGTACAGTACACGCGCAACAAGTACTGCAGATTTATTCCTTCATAGAATAGCGTGAACACATTCACGAGTTAGAATGCATGGGAAACGTTTTGTCGGCATACGTATGCATGATCGATGTTAGAGATTAATGTATAATTAAATGTTTAAAGCATGGTTGTTCGTTTGATGTCGTTATTGATTAAATTAGACAATTAAGTTTAATAAATCATCAACTAGCGATTTTATAAATGATGACTTTTGTCATAAATTGAACTTAACAAACTGGCCTAAATCAGTCCGTTCATATTATGATTCCTACCATGGAACCAACGTTTAATTAAAAGGCGTTATAAGGAGCGTCGTGTAAATCTATCATGACAACGATTTGATAAATTCCCCCTTTTTTATCACGTCAAAAGTAATGAAAAAGAAAAATAATATATGTACATAATTATAGTACCTACCTACTGAATATTCATAATTCGTAAATTCGACATTTCATTTTTTTCAAAACCTAACTTAATTTATGGATTGATAATAGTTTATTTGTGAAGTATCCCCTTTTTATTAGTGAACATTTCATTCGATATAATAATTTAGTCCAAGATCAAATTGGCTCACCCAAAGGAACATCACCCCAATCATTGTACCACTGTACCACTTGTGTACTAACGTAAGTCACGCAGTAATTGTAGATACTGCGCATTAGTATACAATTTGTTAATGCATTGTGCTCCTCTAGCCCGGAGAAGAAGGGCGAGGGAGAGGCGGCGGAGAGCGCGGTGGAGGCCGTCGAGGGAGACGTGCAAGGGAACGTGCAGGTCAAGATGGTGGTCAGCAATGGAAAGGTGAGTCTGAATTCTTTGCTGGAGCTGATGATGAGGAAGATGATGGTGGTGGTGGTGATGATGTTGACTAGTGCTAGGAAAGAATAGACAGTGAGTGGCTAGAACATGAGATTGTAAAATTTAGTAGTAAAACATGATTTTTTGTTGCCAAAGTCATTAGTTATTGACAAACTAAGTGGGTAGTTTATTTACCTATTTTTTTGTAATTCGAAATTGTTATTGTTTATTTAGTAGACGTGAAAAGCTGTTGATGCATTTATTAAAAAAATTATCCCGGTTTCTTCATCAAGGTAACTGGTCAATAAATAGTTCTCCCAAAAAAACAGCCTGGAAAACCGTTTTAGTAATCTTGAATGGTTCCAAAAATTAATTCTTCCAATTTAGGATACTAAGTGAATTTCAAAATTGTTTTGAAGTGATTACGAAGCTTCGATAAAAATATCGCCAATGGCACTTCACCTTTAACATATAATAGTAACAAATCAATTGGACGCCAATCTACATTATCTGCTACACCTGTCCACTGGATTACGTCTGCGTCGACTCTGACCTACTTCTAATCGGAAGACATAGATCAGCCCTTAAAGGTCAGCTTATTTAATGTAGAGGAAGTTGAGAGCGCGAAGGCAAAGATTTATACGAGGATGCTAGTGTGGTTGTTTTGAAATGTGGTTAATGATTTGAGAAATTAATAAGGATTTTGCGTCAATAGCTCACACAGTTGCTATGCCTAAATAGTTTCACTGTCAGTCACACGATGTTATACCTATGATCATATGGGCTAATTATTTCTCGAAATATTTTGGATTTATGTGCTAAAACTGTGCATGTTGTTTCAGCGCGCAAGCGACAGATCGTGGAAGCAAGTGTGGGCGGTGCTGCATGGGACCAAGCTGTATCTGTACAGACACCATCCCAGTCAGGTGAGTCTTATTGTAATACTCATTAATAGGTTACCCGCAGGAGATTGACCACGGAAAAAACTACTTTTTTTCTATCAACACTAGGAGTCCATGCACTTTGTTTTTCATTTATGTTACGTTGTTGACAGTAACTTAATGGCATACATATTTGGTTAAATGTCATTCTTTATAATGTTCGTCGTTTTTATCAAGTAAACAAAAGGAGACTGTGCTAATTTTGATAATACAATAGAAATATATACGCACATTGATGACAAAAAATGACAACTGCACGCCTTCAAAGTCGCTTAATTGAAAAATCCTATAACGCGACTTAACGTCTATTTTTACTCTGTATCTATATTTTTACAACGCCTATGAATCTCGCGCGAGCGTACTAAAGATATAAAGAGTGCCAATAAAGAGTATTATGGGCATAAATAACGTCGTGTAATATCGGGCGGGTTTGCGCGGCGGCTGTACGGATTGGGTGGTCCCGGCGGCCTTCGCGTGTATACGGGCCATCGGTCAGTTTATTTGCCAGCCCGACCTTGGGACTGGCGATCAATGGGGCGTCGAGCCACCCAGCACACTAGGGATGGAGGGCAGGACACATCGATGTTATTGTTTAAAGAAAAAATATATATAAGCTGTATTCTGACCGTGAAAGGAATTTAAGGCAGGTGATAGCTACGGTGATAACGGACTGGCGTTAAAGCATATCCCGATTAAAATTATAAAACAGAGTAATAAGTACAACAGAGTTATTGACATTGCCCGCAAAATTAGCATAAGTGGCCGGTGGAGCAGACTGGTATGAGTGAAGACCACGATTAGGTAGATGTAGTGTAGGACGACTTGCAGCACGATGAACCGACTTGAGGAAAAGTTGCGTGTCGGATGGATGAGGTCTACTCAAGACCGGGATGATTGGCGCATTCTTGAGGAGGCCTATGTTCTGCAGTCGACGATGATATTCTGAATGTTTAAATACAGTCTTGGCTGTATAAGGCAAAGTAGACGTAGGTATTTCTACTCCCTATCAATAAATGTACTTTAATCTCTTGAGAAAACGTGAGCATTTTCACTATGAACTGGTGCGCGAGTATTACGACTGGCTAGTGGCTAAACATGGATGTACAAAAGCGTCTCCTTTTGACTGAGGCGTGAAATTTTATGTATGACGATCGTTCTAAGGAGCGTTTGTTCTACAATTAAAACAAAATATATTCAAAACTATTCAGCTTCATTACAAAATCATCAAACCAATCATAAGCCGGTCATAATTACATAAATAAATCGATGGTTTTGTCTTCCAATGTCGATAGTCGGCATCCCTATTCCCTGCTAGCTGTCACGTGATCACTCAGTACACACAGTGAGGGCAAACATCGCGCCCGGTAATGGAATGTTTTACGCGGAAAAAAGATTTATTTTGGTTAGTTTCCGTTTGACAGGAACTGGCCAAATTTAACTTCAGCCTTGGTATTGTAGTGTATGGCTCAGGCGAAGAAATACTAATTGATGGAACTATTCAGCAGCATAGTATAAGATTGTGTATTGCGTAGCAAATAATACACGGATTTTTATAATACTGTTTAGTCTCGTGACTATTTTTTTCCATTCGATTGGCAACTCTTTTCAATCAATTAGGAAAAATAAATTCATAATGCCACTACAGCGGATTTCTTCTCATAAAAATTAGTATATTTCGTATCTAATTCGTTTCGGAAACAATTCAATGTCTCTAAATGACAGTGTTACAAATATTTGCATTTTTTTTTCTGTACATTTAAGAGATTCCAAGTCCCAATTCCTGATAAAACTAGTTGTAAATGAAATTTTCACGACTCAATTATCGTCGGAATTATGGGGAATGGAAATAAACCGCCACCGTGCTCGTATTAGACACAAGCTTGAGTGTTTGTGTATGTACCCTTGCATGAACCCCGAAACGGTCCGCGCGCGTCACGAGGCAATTTATCATAAGATCTAACGAGTGCGTAATGTGTTAATTAATGCGACATTCGCATCGGCCGATGTGTGTTCGAGTGGCGCGACCATTATCTCTACGGTACACTTCCGTCGCGGCCCATAAGCGAACGAGCACCTGGCTTCTGTACTCATGGCCCCACCTTTGGACTAGTAGGGTTGGCGACCGTTTCTTAGCTTTTATTTCTGTTAGTAGTATTAGTGTATGTAGACAGCGTTATATTTTGCTGCCTTTGACCACTACACGCATATCTTTATTAATCCTTATTTCAAGAGCAATATTGCCGTGTGGTCTCGCAATTTAAGTACCTACCTACGTGCCGTGGGACCTAGACACGTCGGGCGTGCAGTGTTATTAGGTTTTCAATTAAGAAATTCTCCGTAGCAGCACGGAGTCTGATTATGTGCCCTTAAAACTGCAATAGGCTTGCCTATGGCTCTCACCTGGCGAAATATGGGTCCAGAAATTCCTATTAGCTACCTACTCTTTCTGGGAATACAGGCGTAAAGATATAACCCGCATAATACAGTCAAACGACACCCCTACATCAGATATTAGGCTCGCCCGCACCTCGGCGGTGCAACAGTGTATTAATGTAACTAACGGACATTTTCGGGTGCTAAGGTGCGTTACACGTTATGAAGACAGCTGACACTCCTTCATTCGTATCGCAAGTTAAACATAACATCTGGTGCTTTATTGTAATGCATAAGATGTTTTTTAATTACATATACTTGACCGGTCATAATGATCGGAGCGTGTCTGTTTTATTGCTAACGTTTTTCGTAATGACAATGTGACCGAAAGAGCACCTGATGGTAAGTGCAGTCCAAATTGAGCGTCGACTAGCAAGAAACGATTATTTTATCCATCACAATTGACACAATAATGCCAGCTTATAGAAAGGTTAGTCGTGAAACGGGTTACAGGATTTTTTTGAGTCATACTTAATACACAGTATACCACAAATGACAAAAGTTTTTTTTTTTCATAACATAACCCGAACAGAGTCATATAATAATTTACGATGTTAGGTTCGCCTAAACCCTCTCAATGGTAGAGGAGACCCGTGCCCAGCAGTGGGACGTATATGAGTTGATGATGAATGATGCTATGTTGAATGTCCCTATGAGAAATACATTTCTAAAAGTCAAATGTAAAAAATACGGATATCTTTTTGTCCGATGGGTACTGCTACTTATAAATAGCTTAAACAATAATCTAAAACTATGAATGTGCAGTTATAAGTCAACGTGCCATGACGTCACCATTTCGGAAACCTTCAAATGAAAGGACTAAACACTAAAAGTCTGATTTATCTCCTGTGTAACGCGGAAGCTTTGAAGCACTTGGGGTAAAGGTTGATCCACACTGGATGTAACTCGTTTTTTCGGTTAAAGATGAAGTATTTATAAATTTTTTAATAAGTTTAAAAAGAAACTATAAATTCTAAGTGACTAAAAATAGAAATACCTGTGTTATTATGATTGCCTCGTCAAAACTTTGGCTACACTTTTTGTGAGACTGGTATAACCGTGGTCATACCAGCACAGTCATTCTCTACTTAAGACTAATAATAATATAATCAGTGAGTGTATCACGGTTTCATTTCACTGGACTCAAACCACATTAAGCAATAGTAAGGTAGGTGTTTATGCCAGTACAAGAACCTAAATATTAATAGAAAAAATGCAATGTAATATTGGTGTGTGTCAAAGCTTTAAGGGTGAACCACCGTCGAGCAATAAAATGCGCAGTAAAAGTCGTCAGTGGCAAGTGAGAGCCGAGAGTTTCGAAGGATGTTGCGCGCGTCACTCACTCGCCACCGGAGATAAATCTAAAGATGATGTGCTCGTACAATAAACAGTTGACACGCGACCTCCGTCCGCCCATTCACCGAATGTCATATTCAATTGTGATGCCAACGCAGCCCTATACTACTATATATGGTTGTTTTGAATAAAGTAAAGTATAGGTGGTAAATATATATGGTTATAGCTTGTTAGAAAGTATAAATGAATTTATATTTTATCGGTCCAGAAGCAGAAAAATAATCAAAAAATAAAATAAAGTTAAGCTAAAATTCAAAGTAAAAGTGATGGGCAAGAGTTATAACTCGTAATACAACTTACATGATCAGTACAAGATTCAAAATAACGATCATAATTATAAGTATACCGTAAAAATCTACTTAAGATCTCTCAATTCCGACAAACGATATTCTTATTTCGTGCTAGATGTCAATATTATTCGACCGATTCTCGAAATCGTTCGCCGATTGCAAGCACTCATATCATAAGAGCTTATTGAAAATCTCATACTTGCATAAAAGAAATCATTTCGATCCTCTAAGACATTGATTGACTTTGGATGTATTTGGACTTTGGATGTATTGGGATTTTGGATGAATTACAAAACGATTGAATCTGTGCCTTCGAATATTATTTATGCAAATTGCGCGATGGTAAACAATTTTATTCAGGGTCCTATTGTGCATTATTTGATAACTTTTGAGGAGATGTATTTTATTAGTCAGTCGATAATTAAAGACTATTTCCCATGTTGGTTCAAAAGTTTATATGAAGCGTCACAGCTTGTTTAAATCCTTAGTCTTCTGAAACAAAGAGAATGACATGTCTATAAAGTCTGTATAACTATCAAGTCACTACTAGTACACAAATAACACATTAAGTTATGACTTAATAGATCTCTACTTTTTTTAATCTAAATCTAAGACTTACCTACCGACACAAATTTAAGTTTTTTTTTATTTATTATTATTAAGATTTATTACAGTATATTATAAAGGCCAGATTACAGTAGATAGAGTTTCATGTAAATTATAGCCGAGGTTGATACATCTTCCCTGCGTCCTCGCCCTTGACCTAAATATTTTTATGACGAGTCTTGACTTTTTCAAAATCCGCAGCGCACTGAGTGATTAGGGTTGTCGCCTTGATCTACGCTCCTGAAACTCTTGAAACTCTTAGTATCTTTTACAACACGATATATTTTACGGTTTCTTTATTTAGCTGAATAGGATTGTTCCTTTTTATTGTTATTGATAACAATAAAATTAACAATTGTCTTTGCTGTCTCAGTTGATTTAATTATAATTAATGGAATTACACACATATACATGATATAAACAGACCGTGATTGAAAACGGATAAATAGTTATCATGGTTAAGAAAACATCAGTTTCTTTTTTTGCGTCAATCTGTTTGTATCCTCCTAAAATATTACGTGTCTTAGCTTTTGGTCACGGTCTATTTACATTATGCATATTCCTCAGAAAAAATCCTATGTAACTTTCACAATGCTTACATTTGGTCCAAACATAAAGCTTTGGGCTGTACGTAATCTTTCCACAATAAATCGGGCGATAACATTGACTACCTAAGTATAAGCATAATCTTAGCAAATATTCAATTCTTTCCACTAGACAGCCCTACACAAAGCTTTCCATTCCCGTCGTTCCAGTACATCTATGTAATGCGTCTCAGTGGATAACGCTAAGCTGTGAAGGTCCGCTGGTGTCACGCGATGTCGCTGGATTATGTCAGCAGTAACCCTGACCTACTTGTCGACGGAAACACAGCGCAGCCCTCGCAGGTTGGGTGCGGGACGCTTTGTATAGGAATTATAGGATCAGACGAACCCTGAAGACAATTTATGTCTTCTTCTTCTTCTTCATCAACCCATATACGCCCACTGCTGAGCACGGGTCTCCTCTACCATTGAGAGGGTTTTAGGCCGTAGTCCACCACGCTGGCCTAGTGCGGGTTGGCGGACTACACACCTAAGAAATTCCTAAGAACTCTTAGGTGTGCAGGTTTCATCACGATGTTTTCCTTCACCGTTAAAGCAAGTGATAATTCAATGTGAATACACACATAACTTCGAAAAGTCAGAGGTGTGTGCCTGGGGTTCGAACCCGCGACCGCCGAGATTCTCGACCGCACGCCTAAACCTCGAGGCCATCACTGCTTCAATTTATGTGATGTGAAACAAATTTGGTATGAGAGAGGAATTGTTTCTATCATGTTGTGGAATGTCTTTTTACACTTGCTTAATTAATAATTGAACCTTCTAAAACTTTAGTATAAGGATAAAAAGTTGATTCTCATTTTTGATTTGATACTGACATATAACATTTGCGCTTTAAAATACAGAAAACCTAGCATTTTATCTTTCTGGTCAAATGTTTAAGTGCTAATTTATTTCAATCTTAAACGCATGATGAAGCAACGCTTTTAAAGTTTTTATTTCGTCTTTTATATTTATAACTGAATCCAATTAAAAACTAATTGGAATTGTTGCTGTTTCGAATTTGCGTTTCGAGAGCAATTCAACCTACACTGACAAGAGTTTCATATAATTTGTTTGTATGGTTTGCGTAAAATCAAATAATATTATAAGTTTATTAACATAGATATGCAAAATGATTAAAATTTATAGCACCAAATGACAATTGTCAATGGACCGAATACATATTTCATGAACCAGTTGAAAAGCAAACGAAATTGTACAAAACTCAATCATGTAAATTGTAAAATCAGTTTAGCATATCGTTGAAATATCTTCGATTTACCCATATGATATTCAAGATACTATTTTTATAGCAAGCATCAATAAGTGCATAAATAATATAAGATTACGACTTACGAGAGACTTCTACTCTTAATAAAAAAATATAAAAGAAATGCTAACACGATTGTCCAACTTCAAAGTGGACCTCATCAGTCATGGCTGGCATATAGTGCTTATATTTATTTCATAACAGATACACCATACAGCCGAACTATCCCGTCCAAAACGTATACATTATGGTTTTTAAAAGCCCATCTCGAGCTATCGCTAATCGCGTCGTAAATCTTGCCAAAAGGTGTTCGAGTGCGATGCATCTTTCCACCCACATCCACTCCTACGTTTCACTTCGCCCGATTATGTTCTTAAGTAATTACGTGCCTTCCACGAAGAATAATGTATGGGGATTATGTATATATGTAAATTGTAAGTATATAGAGATAATTTATGTCGCAGTTACCTCGTGAAATTCATAAAACTTTGTTAGAAATTTATACCGAAAGTAAATTTGCACTGACCTGGATAGACCCCGCAGTCATTAGAAATACTATAATTTTACTCTCAAAAGAAGTATGCTATCTAAATTAAATTAATTAGCAAGACATTTTCATCGCATGTGTCTCGCTTATTCATATTCTTAGCTCGAAACGCACATTTTAATGACACTAAAGGTGAACGACTACCTTATTTACCTTCTGCACAATAAAAAACCCGTGTTTAGCCTGCATTTGTTATTATGCCACTTTATGTAAAACAAAAACTATCAACCGATGCGTTATTTATTATGAAAACAAGCGCGCAAGGTCTCGCAGTGTGCTTCACTTATCCCCGAGGGCGTGTTCCCGACGCGCTACCACTAATATATACGAAAATTGTTGTTGCCATTTATTCCCATATTTATTGCCCTCTTTTGGCCGCGGCTCAAGTATTTTTCATTATGTTAATGTTCGAATTATTATGGACAGCTGACAGAACTATACGATTACGTGTATTTTTTCAATGGTTGTTGAGAATAGTGTAAGTTGTAGCCACGTGTAAATCTGTTTGCGCGTCGCAATACAGACTCGGGCAGCAATTTTTTATGCCGCTGATTCAGACTCCAGTATTACCGTTCACTAGTAACATAATGTAATTTATGCAATAATTCAGTCGGCGGTAAAAGTGTTATCATAATAAACTATTTACTACATTCATATTATGATTTAAAATGAATGTTGTGTTTACGTGCAGATTCTGTAATATGGTCGAGATGTTACGACTTACGATGCTAGTCGCCCACCAAAGTTTAATTTGGTAAATAAAATGGTTAGTATTTTTTATAATACACTGACAACTGTTGACAAACGAATGGTTCTCTACGCTTTCCAAGAAAGTAGAAACATTGTGCTATGAGGAAAATCAGAATTAATTTAAAGCAAAGACAAAACAAAAGTAACGTCCTAATTACAAGATCATTTACTTGGAGTTTAAAAGTAATTGTCAATAAATTATTTAGACATGTTACAAATATAAAATGATACAATACATCGCGGCTCTTAGTTAGTAGGTCACATTATCTGATACTATTGTGCCAAAATGACTTAAAATCTGGAATTTGGAGCGTACCCGTTTGGTGTCCTAAAATGTCAGTCTTTCCGTACTCATAAAGCTGACTCTAGTCTAATGTATCGTGTTTTTAAATACCAAATAAAATTTCGTTTCGAAGTTGCAAAAAATATGCGAGACGGTGGAAAATGCACTAATTATACGAGGCCGATGTGATTAAGTCTAGATTGCTCTCAATTGTAGAAAAAGCCAAACCAATACTAAGACCTATAAGGGCCGATGGTCGACCCAAGGCCCCGTTCAACTTCAAAATCGCACACCTAATATGTCAGGTCACCTGCGCCCAACATTTGGGACAAATATAGACTGATCAATGTATATAGACCGACCAAATAGCAATAACACTCCGACAACGGCGCATTTTAATACACGACACAAAAATGCATCGCGTCTTGTGCCAAAACATTCGTCTTGATCTAATTGTGACCCAATTATCTTGTACAATGTCCTTTATGTGGAGCGTCGCGGAATCGAGCCCCGGTTTCCTAGTTCTCTTTCAATAATATCAAATGACTGAGACTATTTTTTATTATGTATCGTTTAAAACCCTGAATGTAGAACTGGTTTAATCACGCTATACACCGTGTAATGACTGGTGGTCGTGTTATCGGCGATCAATCGGTTACTGCTCTGACACCGATCGCGGGGGAGTATTATAAAAATGGTCGACATTTAATTTTATTTTACAAAATATTTTAGAAGTGACGCAATTTCCATCATTAGCCAATTGACATCCAACTATCTCTTCTACCATTAGGGGCTTAAGACCTCAGTGGCGGGCCTAGTACGGGTTGCCGGAATTTTTAGGTGTACAGGTTTCATTAAAATCGATTGTGAATACACTCATAAATTGGAAAAGTCAGAGCAAGAGGTGCCTGGTATTTGAACCCACGGCTGTCAGAATAGTTACAGGATAATCAGCAGTATCAATCGTCTCTAAGAATTAAAGTATAGAATAATAGTGACTTACACTGACAATATCACAAATGCCGTCGAAAGTACAACGCGTATCACCAAAGGGCAGGAAGGTTGTAATAGAATGTTCCGTAGTAATGTCACATAAAACACTAGCGCCATTTAAAGATATCTATAGTTTATGGTATTGTTTACAATGATAAATTACCTATTATTATGAGGTAGTTTATGTATCCATTTGAAAATCTTATGCTTATACTGACATTTTAATATGTCTGTACATCCATGAGCCCTTATAACATCTCTCTATTGATCATAAATTTTAAGATTGATGGTTTGGCTTACATAGCTCGTTTCTATAATGCAAGTTATCATATATTTCTTCATACAACAGTCTATCTATGTGTATTAGTTCAGATAGATTATGTTTTCTTACGATGACATAGTGACAACGTGTGATAAATTAATAAAATGTCGATTAAGCCACAGTCGCCGTTGTCAGAATAATGCCCATGCGCCTGCGCAGATTCCCCGATAACCGCCCCACGCCCCAGTGAGTTACAATCGAGTTTATAATTGAAAATCTCCGAGATCTGATGAATAGAGCCACTCTGTACCGCTGTTTAATTGAAACTGACTAGCTGAGTGTGAGAAATGGTGAACGGCGGACGTTGAAGGTACCGTTGATTTATAAAAGGGATTTTATAAATGCATCTCATGCAATCTATTTTAATCGAGATAATAGATCAAAGATTTATAATCATTCAGATATCGATATTTACTGAGATTATAGATGCGAATTTAACTGTCTCTTCGCTCACTTTCACCTTTTAACGCCTTATCTGTTAATCGAATAGATGAGACCTTGGAAAATGATATTGGCTTATATACTACAGGATAGGCAGGCAGATTGAGGCTTGTTTTAGATTATGTATGTATGCACTTATCTGTTGCATGTAAATACGGATCAAGAGATGCTCGTCTAAACTCCAATCTCCTTATGTAATTTCAAGTGAAACAATCCAAACATTGGATTCCTCCATTCGTTTCAAGGAATTCGGCCGATATATGTATCTTTTTCACGCGTCGATCCTTCGCTCTTTTCAGCTCGTGTTTACATTCGCTCAGTACGAAGCAACAATGCTTCGTGAAGTGATTTTTTATTGAAGGCCGATTGAGAGACGTGTTGTAAACACACTTTGTAGGCGTTTACTATCGGCCGATCGATCAGTGTTACAACCTAGGTCAATTGTGGGTAGGCACGCGGAGTAGTGTTTTATCTATACGATTAAAGAATGTAGCTTCTTCATTTCTGAACGTACATTTTTGTAATGTCATAACATAATGAATGTTGTGGGCTGTGGATTACAGCTTATAGTTTAAGATAATACAATTAATTATAGGTTATAAGCATTATAGATTTTAAGATTGATGTTAAAGCACTGACAGAAACCATGACGTTTTACTATAATTGTAGAATGTATAATAGAACTTTGAATACGACTTTACTAAGCATTATTTCAGAGCTGAAAAGAAAAAGTTATTGTGCTAAAAGACTTCCTTAAACCATACCTCTACAAGTACGAGCGAAATATTCCTACTGGCATGTTAGTATACAACAGTGGCGATATGATTAGTTATCATGTCCCATTCACGTACACAATGCTGGAACAGTGATGGTCGCATGTCACGCGTATTCATTGTTCGCCCCGGCTGCCCACGTAAGCAGACGCCGAGCAGGTGCCGAGTATTTGGCGTAGGCACCGCGGCCTCACCGGAAATAACTCCATGCCTTTTGTTATCTTATAATTGTACTTCATTGTTACGTTTGCGAGCTGAAATAAACGCACGGAATCGCCGCACCGATGATTGAAACCACTCGCAAATGTTCACGTAAATAATTGGAATTGTCGTTTTGTTTGACGACGTTTTTAATTTGTTGTAAAGGTACTTAGATCAAATGGTGTCAGCTGTCGACGATTGATTTTCAAATTCGATACCATTCTATTTTTGAACCGAAAAGTTTGTTGTTGTTTTGTTTAAACTCAGTCTTATTTATTTGAATAGACCTGTTCTACCTTTAAAATACTTTTCTGTTTTACCAACATTAAGTTCCGAAACAAATATTTGTAGCTTGCTCTATCAATATGATATCAGCCGTGCTTGAAAAATCTCATTTCAATGTTTCAACTAATATAATATAATATTATTGATAAAATACATAAATATTAATACTAATAACAAAAATGAATGATGATACAAAACAAAATAAAGAATCTCAGAAACGTTGTATAGGAAAGTTACTATAAAGCGTTATTACCAATAAAATCCCTTTCTAAACCTCTAATAAAATTGATAAAGTTATTTTAATCGAAACATAACATTTTACAATCGCCGATCTTGTTCACAAGCTGTTCAAGATAACTGCGCTGATTTTACCACTTAAGGCGATTTTCTGAACATAATCGTAAATACGCCATTATCAATGACGCCGCAGTAAAAAAACGAGTAGCCGCGAGAGATTTAAGGGTGTTGGTGAAGAAACCTGCCCCATCCAGAAGCAACGAACTGGTTGTAAGCGGACGAACGGTTATTTATAAACTAGATCAGCCTTGAAGACCTACGAGACACGCAATTTGCAACGAACAAATATATGTGGAACGCATAAACAATTTTCTCGAGGCGAAGTGTGGGCGTCATTCATTCCCGCGCTGACAGGGATTTTTCCAATCATCGATACAACCACGCGGCGCGGTTCAGCGACCTCGTGGCCGGCGTGAACCGTGAGAATTCGCAGGTTCACAAGTTAAAAAGAAGGGGTAACGAACCCCGCGATGACGGCCGCCCGTGCTGTCTTAGAATTAGTTGCTATTGTGTCTGCTCCTTGCTGACGTCACGGGAAGGGCTTCGACCTCGCCAGGACTACCATAAAACCGAGCGTGAGGTCTCTCTCCACGTAGCACTTTCACTGATCATGCACGGCTCGCTCGCTGCCGGTACTCAAGTGCCGCACACGAACATCGCGTCAATATCCAATTTTAGTATGGCCGTTTCTGACGTAAATCATTCAGTATATCACTACTGGGCAGTCTTACTCAATTAACCGCGTCGTCGTCCAAATTGCTTTATTTATACACAAGAGTTGCGTTGGTCGCCGGCCGTCGGTGCCGACTTCCTGCAGCGGCAATTACAAAAATAAACAATAATCACTTCCTACGGTATTAACACGGCTCGTTAAGGCCCGTCGGCGTTTAATTTAAGGGTGGCGCTGTCGCGAATTTGCGTAATCGAACGACGTGTGAGGCGAGGCACTTGCGACGCCGACGGACCGCCATATAGGGTGAGGACAACCGCACCAAAAAGGCTCAACCGTCAGCGAGTAATCGACACTCTGTCTATCAATCGAGCCGCCACCACGAATATATTATATCGATGCTATAACAATCGCGATGACCTGGAAACAGGTTAACAGTCGGCAGCTAGCACAATAGGAAATTTGCGAGCAACGTCATAAGCAAACACTGTTGCGCTTTTAAAATTCTCCAAATGCCAACATTACAGCACCGGGAGCGATGCCGGCGCAACTGCAACTTTTTGTAATAGTTTAGCAAATATAACACTGTCAATGCGTGTTGTGAAAGTATTGTCGACCGTTTCGACATGAGAAATTATCTGGTGTCTATGCAATGAAGAGACCGTTCTGTTAGTACCGACTTGGTGTTGGGTTGCAACAGAAAAACTACCGGTTAGTACACAGGCTATAGAACTGTTACAGAAAAAATCGTAATGCAAACTAACTAGACGCATTGAACTAGAAAAGTGATGACACAACAATCTCATTAAGCGCATTGTACGTTAGGTCGTAAAATTTGGAACGCTCAGTTTTTTCGTCTTTCATAATCTAAGTTTCGCAACGTGGCTTAACTAAAGAAGTGATTAAATTTTATAAACAGTAAAAGTTTATCAAATTACTGATACTTACCGGCAATTAAGTGTATTAAAAACGCAATACTCTTTTCTTTGCTCCATAAAATCTAAATTAGTCTTTAATCGAGCTATATTACTATGCCTGTAATAAAATTTCAATATAATATCAATAGCATAAGTTCGCCCCCATATTTAATACCGTATTGCTGGAAAACATACTGATTGAATTTTTTTTTTGAGAATTTGTCGTAAAGAGGGCCTGATGATGTTTTATTTTATAATAACTCGAACGAACATGGAAAAAGATAATTTTATCAAAATTGATGGCTACCTCTTCCTGTTACAAGTACGGTGATTATGCCTTTAGTAATATAATTTTCCCTTACACATCATGAATTTTCAATAAGTACCTTCTCTTTGCGGCGAGTCGGCCAGTGTCTTCTCCCTTTCGCGGTGCAAAGAGTAATCGCTTCCATTCCGCTTGGGCGGCAAAGCCATCAATTTGTTCACTCAAGCCGCGTATAAACCACTAAAGGCACGAAATAATTGATATTATCCGTTATATGACAGCCTTCTTGGCGCCAAAGAAAGTTTTGAAACTGTATACAGTGGATACGATCCACCTGAATAGATAAAGACTCAATTAATGTGTGCTGTGGAAAGTTATTAAGAATTTAATTAGTTGTTAAGTAATATCATGGACTCTGACAACTACGAATTCAATGACCAATATCATGAAATTATATTACGTCCTCTTGACTGGCTTGGCTTGGCTTGGAACAGCCAATGAAGATTTGAAATTTTCTCTACATGGAAGAAAATTTCAATAGTTCAATATAAGTGAAACGTCATAAGCAAACTTACAATCGAATTGGTAATTTTACTTTGTATAACTCTTGGTATATTACTTAACATATCTAAAGTATTTATAGGAGTAACATTTTAGTTACAAAGTCGAAAGGTCACATTTCTGTTTAGCATTTAGCGTGTTCGATGTTACCGCTGTTGATAATTGAAATACTCAACGCAATTAATACGATCTCGTTGAAGCACAAATTATGTTAATACATAATCGTGACTTGAAAGTTGATACATTGTCATCGAGAGTAAAGGTGAACAGGGATTCAATATTTACACAACAATACTGATTTAAGGCTTCAAAAGAAGAAATTACTCAAGATCATCATTAGCGCTTGCATCCAACGGTTCATCAGTTATTTTTCAGGATCCTCATATAAGAAAGAAGATCTTATCGTCATTAAAGAGTACCTTAGAAGGCTGCCTGTAAAAAAAGTCCATGTTTGAAAAATCCAACAAGACTAATCGACTTCAAAATCGAAATCGGGACTTGTCGATCACACGGCATACACTTTTGTATTGAAACTGACGAGGCAGTCATTAAATTCACCTCGTCACCATTTCTTCAAGAATGATATTTACACGAATATATAATCAATCCATACAATGCATATAAAGATAGCTTTCACAAGAACAAAAACCATTACATCATTTCATAACACTCCAAAACATTGTGACGCGAACGTCGGTGGCAACTAACGAACTCGGTAACAACGTGCACGGTGCAAACATAAAGAGGTACACGCGTATCACCGACTGTCGTACTAATGAGGGCTCTAGTGGAGTTTGTCACGACCCGTGACTTGAGAACAAATGGGACAGGAATAGAAACAAAGTAATTACGGCACGGAGCTATTTGGGCTGTGCGCTAATCTCGAGGGGTTGTCCTAGAAACTGCCGCGCGCCGAGGTGTGCGCCACTCGTGGTATTGTTTACACGCGAATGTGAACATTGTGTTTTGGCGATCTATTTATATAAATGCTGGGATTAGACGTTTCACACGTTCGTTTATCATTGCAATTATATGTGGTGATAGTGCGGTTGAGTATCGACTAGCCATAACCGATTCCTGTCAGCAACAGCGGGGCCGAGCACTGGTTATTTGACAATATATGCACGTAATCGATGTTCCGTTTCATACGAATATTTTTTCACAAACAATGTAAAGTAAAGTATACCGATATCGTACGATATTATATCTTGAACAATAATTTTGTTACTAAAGAGTAATCTATTAATAAATGTAAAAATTTGCTTTTCAAACGAAAGAAAGGAATACAAGAAAGCTTATGCTGATTAATTCTACAATAAGCTCGGGTGGTGGCGGCGTTGTACTATAAAAGGAATCAATTCTATTATTGTCATTGGAATTCTATTCAATTTTACAGATGGCAAATGCTAATTTTATCTGACATTTTAAGCGCATCGGTCCAAAGTCTAGACATGACGTCAATTGCCTTCTTTATAATTGCTGAAACATGATGTCAACTTTAATACAATTTAAACTCAACAATGGTAGAATTATTATTGATCAAATTTAGATTTTGTGGATTTCCCATCATACATTCACAAGTATCTATAATGAACTTGTTTTTATTACGTGGACTAACATAAACAAACCCCGTTCACGCGAAACACGGTGTAGGAAAACAACATGTTTTCACTTATTCCCGCAAGCGATCCATCAGTGTACTTTTACTTAGCCACGCCTTTACGGGCGACGAACTAATCCCGATTCGGGAGTTATCCTGAGGGACGATGTCACATCGCGCCGCCCTACATTCCCAGACGAGGCCGTTGAGCTAGAAGGGATTCGGGGTTGTACGCGTTATTCTACGCGAATTTAACCTAGAAAAATAAACGTTGTTTACCTCTACATAAATATCAGGATTTTTGTAATATTTACAGGATTTAAGAACTAAAGTTGATTTTATAATTATTTTATGATCTACGTTAGTGAAAGTGCTCTTAAAAATCCAAATTAAAGGGGAATACAAATAAATTTTAATCATTTTATCCATAGGATCCTTTTTTAATATAATTAATGATGCATTAGCACAAGAAAGAATGATCTCATTTTTATTGCCATTTGTGAAGAAATAAAAAAGAAACGGGCACTCACCCTCCTACTCAGCTTTCATTTCTCCCGGTACGTAAGCCCCAAGGTGTTGCGTAACACATCGAAATGAAGATGTTTTTTCGCCCCGTCTATATTTAGACGTTCCTTTTGTGTTATGATTGATTTATGATAAACTCGGGCAACGTCTGAACGTGTATTTTCACGTTTATAAAACTCGTTTAATAATGTTTATAATTAGAAGTGCATTCTTAACCTGAAAAAACGTAACAAAAGAGTTAACGTTTTACGGTTTCCAGTAGTTTGAGTCAGAGTTATTTTTAGTGCAAATGCGGGAGTTTAAATAACTTGAGTTGCCTCAATAAATGTGCATTTATTGCTTATCAAAAATTTGACAGTTTGTGTCAAATGTTAATAATGTCAATACTTGTAATGAAATCAGTGTTCACAATAGAATAAGCCAAGTATATCCAAAAAAATCTACAGGAGAACTGTTAGAAATAGTTTGGTGACTAAACAGGACGTGTAGATTAAACCGCAACGGAGCAAAAGTACCATATATATTTATCAGTATGCTTATCTATCTCACGAAATTGGCTCAATGTTGGTGAATTTCGTAAGCTGGTAATCGCTGAAATCGTTTCTACTAAATGTTTTCGATGTGCAGTAACATTACTAAAATCCCTGCATACAGATTCTAATAGATTTGTAAAGTTACATTTTTTAGGTGTGAGTTCCATGAAGCAAAGTATCAATACTGTCGAGAAATATTTTCTGCGTTAAAGTCATCGGAAATTCTAAGTATCAAATCATGTGAGTGACATATCAACCGGAAATAAAAATATGTTAATTATATTTTTTATGTATTTAAATATATTTTTTAATTTATTTAAAAAAAGAGTTTGTATATCGTATCTTTAGTACAAGGAATATCAAAGCAAGTGTTTGACCTAGTGCTAGGCTCGAGGCTATTCGTGGTGAATAGGCGAACTAATATATTTTGCAAGACGTCGTTAGACACAGCCGTTTCCGAGAGGTCACTTTAGTCTTTTTTCTTTAGAGGCCTACTTTCAGCACTTGGTGTCATGTCAAGTAGTGATGGCCTCGATGTTAAGCCGGGCAGTCGAGTTAAAACTCTCGGCGTTCACAGATTTAAAATACGGACACGCCTCTGACTTTTTGGAGCTATTTGTATATTTACAATCGAGTATTTTAACGGTGGAGGAAAACCTCGTGAGGAAACTCAAACACCTAAAAAAGTTCTAAGGTGCGTAATCCGCCAAAACGCACTCAGCCAGCGTGATGAATTTAGCCAGATTAAGGAACGTCCGTGCCCAGCAGTAGGACGTATGTATATGGCCTGATGATGATGAATGAATATGATTATTATTATTACAAAATGCACACGGCGCTGGAATGTTAGAAATATTTGGCATGTGTTACGTTAACAACGGTCCATAGCTGTCTGTGCGCACGTTTCTTTCTAATCGTGATGATAAAAAACAGGAAAATGTATTTACATATTTATCTGCATGGGAATGTATAAAATTCATGGAAATGGTAAATATAGCTGGTCTCATATGTTTAACTTGCTATTAAAAGCTATCATTGACTGTAGTATCATAGAAATCTTGTCAATCATTGAATGGCGATACAGTAGTTGTCAAGCCATTTGAAGTGGGTAGAACAAGGGAACGAAAAAACATCAAATAGGGTTACTTTTGGGGTCCTTGCGAGCTTACAAAAGACAGAGAGAGATGACGAGAGCCGAAGGTCAAGTAGCGTACTATTGTTGAGGCTATGGCTAACTGTGGACATAACAAAGGTTGTTAATTAAAGTTTATTGCATTATTAAAGTTTTCTGTAAGGCCGTAATTTAAGTTGTACCGACCGACTCACTTGAATTGACGAATTCATTCATTAAATGTACCTGACTACAGATTTGCTCTATCGCTTTCTAGGGTTACAAACATTTACGAGTATAGCGATAATAAAATAGATCCACGAAGTTGATACACTTGTATAATATATATTCGATGAGTAATACTTATATAAACAGGATTTTATTTGCATTTGATGTTCTGACGCGCTGGATTTTCCCGCCTAAACTTCTATTTGTCAAATAAAACTAAAATGGGAGTTTGATTATCTCATACGCAAGCCTCGTGAGATTTCACATTAGATTTTGGGATTGCGGAAAATTTGAACTGCATCGATATTTCCTAATGCATGTAAAATTATTCTATTCTGCTATTTTTATTTTTTATGTTGATGTGGTTGAGGAAACGACAGTTTGTATTGTTAAATGGATTTTGCAGAGTAACGTCTAGACAAAAATGAGCATGTGATAACAATGTTAGTAATCTGAATATAAGTTGAAGTCATTTAGTTATGTTTTATTAATTAGACATTGTCTAACTCTAAACATACCTTCGCAAATCCCTATTAAGCGGTAAAGAAACTTCGATCGTAAAATCACACATAGCTTCCAAATAAGACTCACTAGCCACGGAATCCTTGGAGTAACTACCGCATGATGCGTGTGTACACCATCGAAATATTCCGCAATCGCATATTAATCAACGAGGAGAGACACGGGCGGCGGCCGCGGACTCGACTCGAGCCAAAACATTTCAACAATGATCCAATTACTCACGCCAATGCGCCGTGAAATGAAACGAGCTGTTTACACCAAATGAGCTATTACGTGTAATCACGTGCAGGTAGGGCTGCCCCTCGAATTTGTACTCTTAGGACAATCTTCTTCTTCTTCTTCATCAACCCATGTACGCCCACTGCTGAGCACGGGTCTCCTCTCCCATTGAGAGGGTTTAGGCCATAGTCCACCACGCTGGCCTAGTACGAGTTGACGGACTACACACCTAAGAAATTCCTAAGAACTCTTAGGTGTGCAGGTTTTATCACGATGTTTTCCTTCACCGTTAAAGCAAGTGATAATTCAATGTGAATACACACATAACTTCGAAAAGTCAGAGGTGTGTGCCTGGGGTTCGAACCCGCGACCGCCGAGATTCTCGACCGCGCGCTCAAACCTCGAGGCCATCACTGTCTATATACACAAATGTATAGATTCAAAAGAAATAACGCGCTGAGCGAAAGCAACCCTACGCACAATTAGAAGCTCTATCTTAAGATTTTTTTATCACGAATCGTTTGTGTTAATGCTAATAATTTCGCTTTATAGTGAGAATGTATTAACAAAGTCATGACTCGGATATTTATTAAAGCTTTAGTGTCGCATAAATAATTTTGTAGGAGAAAAATTACTGAACTCATTTAACTGCGTAACGTATTTTTGAATTCGTTGAAGACACGCGATGTCCAATTTGTATTACGAAATTCATCTTTAGATTTACTTTTAAAAATAACCCGTGTGAAATTTACGTACCGTTACAAATATTATTTATGAAGGCCACCTACATTTTGTTATGTTTTTTTGTATCTCAAATATTAATATGGTGCTATATTTTATTCAAACAAGTGAAGTCAAAATTATATATTTCTATAATCAAAGTACGCCTTTCTTTCTTTTCACTATAAGCTTTTGACTCAAAAATACAGCAGAAGAACCTTGAAATTAAAATGTATTTGTTGTGGAATACAAACATTTGGTCCAATATTGGTACTCATCAAAATCGTAGCTCATCTTTTGTGAGCTTTTCTTTGTCATCATTGTCACGTGTGTTGTATTCGGGCAAAATGTTTGTCATTTTTGCAAGCAAAGTATTTTCTGTTTGACTCGAGCATCGAACTACATTTGGGGCACATTCCGCGGGCATTCGTTGCTTCCTTCTCACCCCGACTTATTTCAGAGCACGACACATATCTGTCCACACGTACAACATTTGTTTGGCCTCTTCCCTGGAAGATTGTCGTGTGAAATTATTCAATTTCTCGAGAGATTAACATTATCTAACGACATGGCGAACGTACGCTAGATTATTCGGGTTCGAGGAAATGGGACTAAAGATTCGCGTTGCGTACGGTTACATGCGTTGTTGAAATACTGTTTCTTATTAATATTAGTCAACGGAACTGTGTCCTATTTCCATAAATATTGTTCAAGGATTTTCGATTTATTTGCACAGCTTACTATGATCGCATAAGATTAAATCTGCTATTTTTCGCGTGTTATAAATATATTCGATATTAAAATTCCTTGTACCTATTACTTTTATGTGTCTAAAACCAAAAAGTTTATGGGATAATATTCGAAACGCCTAAATAACTGCCACGTGTATATCAGTGTAACTATGGATAGTTTGCTAGAAGAACCCAGTAACAAAAATCATCAAAAGTTACCTGCCGATTTTAGTAACTCCTATATGAAACAGAGAAAAGAGAAGTTTTGAGGGCTTTGTATGCTCTTAATTCTTTGCTTGTAATAGCCACGTATATAACCGCCATCAAATGCCTTACTGCTTACGTCGAGCCACTAAATTAAAATCTTTTACACAACCTTATTAATCCTATAACATTATTGTACAAAGAGTCAGCTTCACACAGCTATTATGCTAAACATATGGGTACACCCAATATTGAGCGGCAAACAAGGCGGCCGAGACGGCCACTTAAAGGTCACCCACAAAGGGACCGGTGCGCAAATAAATCAATTTTGGGTCACGTAGCGATTAGCAGACATCCCTTAATCAAACCACTGACTCGAAAGGGACACCAAAATTTGGTATTTTTAGTACACACGACATGAAACTGGCCAAATTAAGGTCTTACCATTTTTGTATAATACTAAAAATGTACAATTTATCAGAAAAGAAAAATGATCTTCTATTTTGTGAAAGTGGTAGCCGAATAATCGATTGAATTTCGATTCATTTATAAGACAAATTTTTTGATCGAATCTAAAGAAATTTTCAGTTTTATTTTCACTCAAAAAGTAGGTGCATTTCCAGAATATGAAAATAAATACTGACTTTCAGGCATCTTCGAAACCCTTTATTATGACAACATTTCGTGACAAATGTTTACAGCACTTTTATTACAATAAGATAACCATTTTTTTTGTAAACGGAATACGCTACGTACACGTGTTTGCGGATGACACTGTCTATTTGCTTTCAAACTGGCCGTTTATTTTGGAATTCATTTGGATTTAATGTGTTTTCGACGAAAACTATATTATTTCGTCAAGGTCGTTAGAGTAGTAACGTCACAATGATGCAAAACATATTGAGGAAACCCGCGAGATCTCAAAATATCACTCACAGTTTGCACGTAACTTGCAACACATTGTAGGAAATGATTTATCTGTCTGTTCCAAGATCATGATATTAGTGAAGATTTCCTCGAGTTGTTCGTATATATTCAGCAAAATCCCCTCGAACACAAGTATGCTGGTCATTCGATGATACAACGGATAAGAGATTTTTATGCATCCACATTTCACCGACCCAACTAAGTACATTAAAAATAATTTCGAATGCTGCACTTTTATAAAGTCAAGCAAAAAGCTAAATATAACAACTAAAACCCTATTATAGATGCCCTTGTAATGTCAATAGGAACAGAATACGAGTGCATATTAATGTCATCCCGTGCTACCTTCCGTAAAAGCCAGCAAATTGATTTATCCGCACATTTGCAGTCTCTCAATACCCTTGATAGCGGTCTGACGTCATCCACTCAGATTCTATTAAATTATTCTTCCTATAGTCGAGTGCTAAAAGCTCATCCGCTAGCTAATAGCCACGCGCCCGTGAAAGCGATAAAAATAGATGCATTAACTTAATAAGGAACGGTGCAGTTCATTTTCATCCAGCAGGTTCGTAATTGGTGTTATATAAAGGGGGCCATGACCCTCAATTTTTGACCTAGAAAAAACCTGTAGGACAAATATTGTCTTCCATGTTAGTTAATGTGTAGATTTTCCCACGGTTCCGTCAATGGACTAAACGCTTTTACGCAATACAAAGTGCTAACTGACCAAAACACAGAAACTACGACGTTTAAATGTTACTGCATTTTAAATTTAATTTGTTTGCAAAATTAACAATACAACGGTAAAGAATAATAATCTTATGCTTAATTTTGACGTGAACATACTTCGAACTTCAAATTCATGGCAGTGCTCAGTAGTGGGCGTCGGTCGGTTGATTTTAATAAGTAATAATATGCATTTAAGCATTCAAAGATTATATTACTACCAACACCAATCAAAGTACCTACCGCGAATATGTAATACGAATCATTTTTAATCCATAATTCCAATAACTGCTCTTGTGCCTCTTAACCACTCGACCCCCTTCTAAATACGCGCATGCGCGATGTGTTGTTTTGTGCACGAAACTGAACACTGTCTGCCAGTATTAGTCATCGGTGGTTACCCACAAAACAGTAAGATCCGATATGTAGGTGAAGTTTTTACGTAAGACCACGACCGTTGGGTGTTTTATGAGTCTAAATTATTACTTTTCCTGCAAAAAATTCTTGTTAGTTATAAAGGTTTTTTATATTTTCCTAAACCAATAAGCGTAAGTTTATTTTAAGTTTTGATTTTTTCGGTTATTTAACCTGAACCGAATTTGTTATGACGATTTTTAAGACCCATAAATAGGGCCCCGTAGGACATTGTTGAAGGAAGATTTTGAACGAAGAAAATAAATGTCCACGGTCTTTTAAAAACCAACTGATGTTTTTAATTATTCTACACAATTATGGACTTTACACAGACAACATCAAGGGTTATGCGATTGATAAATAAAGATCATCATCAGATATCTTCCATAATGATTGATAATGATTTGTTCCATTGAAGTGAGCGCGTACATTATGTCAGCAGGCGCGGCGCGGCGCGTGGGTCGCGCGCGACTTTGCGCTGATTTATTTTCGTCGTTTAGTGAATGTGGTGTAACCGAAGTGGCGTTGAACTCCACGTGTAAATATAATACGGGCTTCCAACACAATTATGTTTTCACAATATTTATATTGAAACTCTACAAAAATGTATGATACGATAATGATTTTGCAGTTTTGATGATTATTGCAAATGTAATTATTAAATTTGTCATAATTTCCCTCTATATTTAAAGAGCCTTTGTAAACGTTTCAAATTATATTAGATGTAAGCAGTTAATTAAACCATTATGATATGACCAAATAAACATCGTATTAACGACTTTAGTCCACACAAAATGGTTCAAATAACTTATACATTAAATGAGGTGCGGAGCTATGCCATATCAGTAATAATAAAAAAAAACATTACATATTGCCATGCGACCATGGCAGTTTCCTATGTTGCAAATAGGAAACGGCCACAATTTAGGGGAAATGCGAACTATTTCAGTGCTTACGGCGAGCCATATCGGCTGGCACTCAAACTAATTAAAACTTGGCATTGAATTAGCTAAGTGAGAGGTCATTTTGCATAAGTGGAGCGGGCAGCGGGATTAATCGTAGGCGGGATTGGGGTTTTTTATCGCCTAGATTTGATTAAATCAATATTCACAAATACTTTGGTTAGTAAATTTGATCAATGGTATTCATTCATAACTATGCATAACAGGACTTAGAGGAGCGAAGTAGACTGATCGTGGTAGACACGTTAACAAAAATCATCAAAACCAAAAGCAAAACCCACAAAGAGACTAAAACACATATAACCCTCACATTAAACACAGATAGTCTACAGAGTACGAAAGCGAAGTCACAGGCCGAATACGCTTCTGGAAACATCTAACCGTGCGATAATAATAAACGCGTTCCGCGCGATCCTTTTTATACGTTTCCGCGGATTTCTTTGTCCCGGGACCATTACTCACCGGGAAGCGAACCCCATGCGTCTCGCGTCCTCTTTCCACGCGCACTCATTGTCTCTCGCTCTCCATTCGTCGCAGTATGTGGGTCAGAGGCTATTCGAGTGCATTTGCTGACAAAGAGCGAATGTCTCGAGGCGTTTTAATTCCGTCTAGTGCTTGCGGAAGGGGAAAGTTTCTAAAAATAGAATTTATGAGAAGGGGGTTATTAACATAGCTCTATTTGTGTCGAGCGGTTTATGTAACTGGTGATGTGTGACACGAAATCAGGTCGGAGTTTCAAGTCTTTAAAGCCTCAGATGAGTATAAGTAGGCTGTGGAACACCAGGTTCTGGCTTATATGTATGTATATCCAATATGAGACAAGAATACCATATTCCTCTTTTGTTTTGAATCTTTGACATAAAAATCTTTTTTATTCTTTACTTTTTCTCATTCTGAAGTGGGCCTGTATTTGAAAATTACGCAAGTTTCTTTTTACTAATATAAGCACAAAGTAAATTTAAATTTAGTTTAATAACTTAATCACTCTTATTAAAAAATTGCTTTTAATAGAAAATACCCCTTAACCTTCTTATCCAAGACATCTAGAATAAATTATCCCCAACGTCGAATAGCAACAAGATGATTAGACGAGGGTCGTTAGGTGGCGCGACTGGCGGCGGAATGAGGTGCGGGCGCCGTGACGTCACACCGCTTCCGATGACGCGTGCCACTGACCAGATTGTCTCCACGCCCTAGATATCAATTGTTGTAATAGGCCGGGAGCTTTAAAGGTTGTTATGCTATTGTTTAAGGTATTTTCATTATCAACACATGGAACAGTTTGTTTTTTGAAACTGCTGAACCAATTTTAATAATATTTTAGATTGTTTCAAAAGTAAATCGAAGCTTTTCTATCTTTGCAAATCCTACAATGAAACCCAGGCAAAGTCGCGTCAAACGGTTAGTTAGGATTTTGGAGGAAAAAAAATAGTGTGAACTTTCCAGAATGCTGCAGCAATGCGTGTGCATTTCATAATTGTGAAATTATATAACAGCGTAAAATGCTAAAAGTAGAAACTTATAAATTACCTAACCACTCATTTTTACCATATATTTATGCTTTTTAAATTTTAAAGCAATCATTATTTAACGAAAGTTTTACTGCCCTCAAGTGCAATAACTCTAATAAGAAAATATAGTACCATCGTCCGATGAAAACATCGAACGCATCGAGAGTATATTTTGATACAGAATATTTAGTGTTAATTTCTTCATTGATCTTTTTAGGTCTATCTATACGGGAATGTAGAAATCTGTAACGAAAAACACTTAAAAAAAACTTATCTGTACACACACAATATTTGTACATCATTATTTGATTTGCGCAAATATTGGGTGAGGAATTGAGCTTCATAACAGCTCTTGGACAATATCCGATAGCAAACAGTGTTGTGTTATGTCAACGGAGCTAAATTGTTCGTACTGACACGGGACACCGTGTGGGACGAGTTCGTCCTCATAATAACTTGCTATTCGTATCTACAATATTTATAGTACCTTAACTATAATTACATCTTTATCAACGTTTAATTTTCTAATTATTTTTGAATTTTAGTCAACCATGCTGGCTTTGTAGGAAGTTGTTTAATAACGTTTAAAAAATGACGACGGAGAAATGTTGAGTATGCAGACAATGTTCAAGTAATACCTGTCGAAATGTAGGTGCAGAAATACATCTCTGTTTAATTCTTCGGAATACAGACGTGAGGTTCGTGTATGTATGGAGATATCATCCATTAATTTATAAATAAAAAAATCTCTTCTTAGTGTCTCACATATCAAGTTCTAACAGCCAGTCATTAAACTCTCTCCGCCATACAAGAACAACTATCACACACCTGTTTTTAAGGATAATTCTTACAATTCGTATGCATGATGTCCAACCAGTTTCTCGCGAACGATCACGTAACACACTGCATTGAATAAGAGATAACATAAATTTATGCATGAAAATATTAACGCAATAAAAAAGTGACGACTCCACGTAATTATATTCGCGAGTTATACAATGAGTTTTGCAAGAAGTTGGGGATGAACCGTGGTTGATATAAATGTTAGCTTGAAATTGTTTGATTGATGCAACTACATTGTCTTTTTATTTACAAAAAGAGACCTCAAAACTTCTTAAAATTAACTGTATAGGTAATTTATTAATTATTGTCATATTAAAGTAAAAGTGACCTTAATGCCTCCTATCTCCCAGTTGAAGTTACGTATTTTCATATAAAAAAAAAACTTACTATGATACTAATAATACTCGTGTTTCAAAGAAAACCTTCGCGTAAATTGTTGCTTATACTGTATAACGGGATCGATTGTTACTAAAAATATCTCTGTTCATCCCCCGGGAGAGTAACACGAGAAATGGGAGACATAACATTGTTATCAACAAATTCTCGTGATACGATAAAATTAGGCGTCCCGACGCCTACGGGTTTTTATTCTGTTTTTCATTTACATGTAAATGTTGCCGTGTCTCTGAACCCGGGATACTCCTAACAACTCGCTCTGAAAGTCTTAAAAGGGGCCTACTTTCTGCATTTTTTTTTGCTGCTAAGATGAAGACTATTAGTATAATAATAATCGCAATTTTATAAGGGTTATGTGCCCTCTACCGTCTCACCTGAGCAGATAATATTAAAGAAGACTCAATAACCAAATTAAGCATTTCATATAGCATTAAATAAAAAAAAAACTATGTAAACTAAATATCTAATATATTACGGCCCTCATTGTGTTTAATAGTTAGAATGCTATCTCCCGTTGTTACAAAACTTAAAAGCATCTGACTCAATGGGGAGAAAATTCGTCAACACAAATCGTAAATCAGATGCGCGGGGCACGAAACTCCGAGCGCATTGTTTCAGCGAGTATTGTGCGCTAAATATAGCACGTACCGAAATAGAACTCTCTCAGCCGCATTAATGGATAACGCAGTGATTGTGGGAAAATTTTCAGTTCCTTATTCCGACTCGGACACGCGATACCCTAACGGGCTCATTTGAATCGTGTAAGCTTATATTGCGAGGCGATTCACGTGGACTCTATCTATGCACTGCAGGCCATTGATGATTTTTTTTAAATACATTTTTAATTAAATATCGTGGCTTTTGATGGCTTGAATGATTCTTTGACTCTATTTCGATTATACTCGCTGACACATTTATGTACTTTTATATCATATTGTCCTTCTTACGTTATTTATTGGCGCAATTATATTTTAAATTTGTTTTTGTTTTTTATATGAAAAATTAAGCATCACGACCTTAATTTGTATAATGTTTAATTTTTTTTGTTATAGAAATATTTTAACATTTTGAAATACCACACCAATTCACTTTGATCATTATTAAAATAATTGGAATTTCAACGGTCTAAAAGAGCTTCTAAAACCCATTAGTGGATCGTGTCTTAAATCAATCTGTTTGTAATGCGAGTGAATTAATCGTCCCGCCCAACGGTATCGTCTTGCGATACTCTTTGTCTCTTCAAACAGCGTTTTATTCGTCCTCACACTATAAATTAGTGCGGGAAATAAAAGAAAATCCCTGGCTTTTAAGAATTCTTTAACAGTGGTTTATTAAGAGAATTTGAAAAGAATGAGTTCACGTAATGATAAATAATATAGCAAAGAGTATTTAGTCACAAATTTTACTTTAAATTTCCTTAAAGAATATACTAAATAGTAAACTAAATATATCCCAGTTTTTCCTTGACGATATAAAATATTGAAGAAGGCTGTCACGGTTCAGTTGATTTCAAGTTAATAAAAAAAAAGAAAACGCGTTTCCAAGCCCATTATTTCTCCTCGATTACACTTGATACATAGACGATGTATCCAACATTTTCCTTCCCATTTCTCGACTTTCTGAGTACAAAGTTCGACGACCCCTCGGGAAACTTGGGAATATTATACGATCATTTAGCGAGGCTGTTCTGTTTTTATGAACTTTGCTTGTTTAGGGGATCAACTTTGTATGTGTTGTAACTATTGGGTCGTCCTATCTACGGGTTCATTAACCCTTATGTTTGTTTTATCTTAATTAACGCTGGGAATTGGTTATTCCTGTGAACTGTAGTCATGGAAATAAAATATAAATACTAAGACCTTTTAGAAAAATTGATTAAATAATAACCACAAGTTTTGTTGTAGTTTACGGCTGCCAAATTTTTACATAATTACCAAACTTTCTTCATATAAATTTCATATATCGAATGGGTTATTCAAGTATTCTACAAATGAGACAATACACACATACAAACCGCATAAATCGATTTGGTAATTCCCATCTCGTTTTCCGGCTCATAAAGTGTACAAATCACACTCATCATAAAATTCGTATACCTTATTACTATGGAATTTCACAGATGTGTGTATTCTGCAAAGTGTTAAGCCAACGCGATGGTCATAGTGATCTTGACATCAGGCATTAAAAACCCTAAATAGTAGCACCGAATCTAGTAATATACCCCTATTACGAAGGCAGTAAAACATATGAGACGAAACGTGGTATAGATACACACTTCTAAACTCCTCGACCATCAAATCACAGCGCTTTGCTTTCATTTGTTTTGGTTCTACATTCATCATCATCAGGCCGTATACATCCCACTGCTGGCCCCTGCCTAAAAAAGGTTTTAGCCTTAGACCAGTACGGTGGCCTAGTGCGAGTATTTACGTGTGTATGATTAATCTATGGCGCCATTCGGGTGCCGCCCATCAATGTTTATTGCAGTTTCAATAAAGCATTAATATTTGGGCAATAGGAATGCGAATACCACGGATGCCTCACTGTACTGCGCAGTAAATAAATGTCAGGAAATTTAACGTAAACCATATTTCACGTTTGATGACTAAACAGGAAAATCACACACCACTTAATATTTCGGAAAAATGCTCTCGGAAGCTTTTTGTTCTGTCACAACATATTATTTTTATATGAGCGCTTCTCTCGAAAGAGCAGGATCGAGTGAATTTCTTTAATTGGCAAGAACCGTGGCCATTCGTTTCATTCTTTTTGTGGTATTGTTCTTCGTACGATATGGTAATTACTCAAAACGGTACCTAGAATTATATCAAAAATTTTGACGTTGCGAAGGAAAATTTGAGAAGGAAAAATAAAAAACGTGATTTCAAATGGTCTCGAAAAAGTGCGATTGAAATTATAATCATACATAAAAATCATACATACATATATAAGGGATAAGCCGATCGCCATGAGCCAGGTACGTTTCCAGTGTCCGGACTGATTCTGAGAATTTCTAGTCGGCGGTATATTTCATGCTCAGTTCAGATATGAACATGTTTAAATCAATATTATTTACGGGAATTGAAATTCAAATATATAGCCGTAAAGTACGACTCGTGTAATAAACTTTTCAACGCCGCGCATCGCTAATGCGAGTAATTGGATATCATCCCTTACAGCCGTGTGCGCATGCGCCGAGCACTAAGTGAATTCCTTTCGGTCTAAATACATTTTTAAATAACATGCTGTGGAATTCCAACACTCAAAAAAGTCTTGCAAAGATTTTGTCATTCTTTTTTTATGTATTAAGAAAATATATGAACGAGTAACTGAAGGATTATCTTTATCGCTCAATTTTAGTTTGACTTAATGTGGAAATGTTTTAATATCTAATACTCACTAGATGAATAAAATCTCATTGCCGGTATACATACAGTTCCTCAGAAGGTGAGAAGAGTAGGTTATTAGCATTTCATTAAAACGCGCGCCGGTCATCAGTGAATGTAGGCCTTTTAATAATAAAACACAACTTCTTATTGCTTTGAGAAACCCAGTGATGTTTAGAAAACGTCGCCCGGAAGCCATTCGTTGAAATCTGTGTCGCTCGGAAGAAAGTTCATATAGGTGAAGTTTACGATAACGGCTTTGCATTAATTGTGGCCTATATTCCTAAAGGAAATCAGACATATACAACGTTATCAGTGGAATATTTTAATCCCGTGGGGACTTTCACCTAAAGAGATATATAGAGGATACCTACTACTCTAATGATGATAAGTGCAGTCTCGTCTGATGAGAAACGATTTTATCATTCACCGGATAAATTAGTTATGCCGGCCAATCATTAAACGCAGTAATTTCACTGATTTGACAGAAATTGTTGTAAGTCAGTTTTTTACGCATAGACTGAATCAGATGGTGACATTGCTTCATTATTTTTAATGATGATGAACAAATATTATATACTTTTTATGTCTCAAACTCTTCATGCATTATGTTGGTAACACCATTAGTACATGTTACCAAATATGTATTACAATTAAAACGAACCGTGGCATACTCACGGAATCCTACAAAATATGATCACATAATCAACATAATTTCAGAAACACTCGACAATGTTACAAAACTAATAATGTTCACTATGTAGCAAAGATTTATTATCTACTCTGAACATAAATCTTTGGCTTTGCCCACAAAATTATATTTCATTTAGAAGAAACTTCTTTTGCTTTTTTCATGTCATCTAGAATGCATATCATCTATTTTCTTTCATGCCATATGTCTTCTAAGCTATACCAATCAAGATTCAATCAGCGACTTTATGACATCTAATCATCTTACGAGCAACGATAGTTCTCTATGATCGTAAAAAGTATCAAGAATAAAATTACCTTCTTACGTATATTCACTTATCAATTATTTATTTACATTACTTGACTTGAGCACCACTATTAAAGCGGTTCCAGTTATGATCATTAAATTAAATAAAAGAAAGACCTAATTTAACAGCAGCACTTACTCCATAAAAGACGAAAAACATACAAACAGACTTAAAATCACTTTCGCGCCGCTAAACTATGGATATAATTAATTGGTGCGGCGCGCGCGTGGTCGGAAGGTATACATTATGCATGCCGGATCAGCGCCAAGGCTGCGGGCGATTGTTGCCGCCGACACCTGTTCTTATGATCGAGGGCCTTTTGGTTTGTTTGGACGTCCATCTGTGTCAAAAAGCCCTTTGGCAACTTTGATTGATCGCATCTGCATCGATCGTTCCGTTTCCGATGTGAACAGTGAAAGACAATAAGTCGGGTCAATGTAGTGTACAGGTATTTTTAAATCTTAGTAGTACTGCATGATCGGATAGTAATAAGGGATAGGCATTTGCCTTACATGCGGTATTGTCACTTTGCCCTGTCGGAATATGAAGTATTTTACGGCCCTTTTAAAGAAGGTAATACGCGATCCCCATTGACTAATTAAAATCAACATCAACATTGTTATAGAAAATCTTTTCACCAGCAACTAGACCAAACGTTAAAACTCTTCCTCATTGTGTCCGACCTTATTCACGTCTCATACAAAAGCTTTGTTTTAACATTTTGCGATTTCTGTATCCGTTTCAATGTAACGTTCCATAATCCAACGCAACGTTCGAAAACGTCATGAAACGAGTCAATATAAACTTTATGAAGTCTTCAAATCCACGAACAATAGCCGGTGACCTTAATGCGGACGATCAAACGCTGTACGCATTCTCAAATAACGTGTTTTTCAGTATTACTCGACTGAGGAAACATAAGTAATAAGTTAATCATATTTTTGTATGGTGATTTATTTTTTTTGTAATTTCACGAGTTAAGTTTTCCTCTGTTTATTCTAACCGGAAAATAGAAACTCATTTAGAATGCTTGTACAAGAGTCAAGATGGATCTTCTGTCATTCGGTTATAAAGGATTATGGCCATTACTTAAAGACACGGCTAGTGTATATCTATTAACGTACAATATAACAACCTTAGACTTTTATTACATAATGCATTTTTTTTGTATTCTTACTAAATGCCTCTCACCTCTACTACTCCAATAGTTCAAGTAACTACTAGACTCATGTAAGCGTAATGTGTGTATCCTCATATCAAAACATTCACGTGATTATAGTTTGCGGAACATGTTGGTATATAAAAAAATCTCTCTCGTAACTCTAAATACTGAAATGTTAAAAACATCGTTAAAAACGTACCGTTGACCCGGTTCCGAGCTGTGTTTACCACTTTTTCTCGCCTTCATATACTCGGTGAAGTAACGTAGGTTTTAATGGTATTCTCGAGTACGCCAAGTTATGTTTTTTGTTAGCTCTTGCTATTCTGACTTGTAAATAATTTTGGTTATAAAAATACTGCACCCATTGACTATATCAGCAATACGTTAAGATTTATCGAATATCTGAAGTACAAATATTATTCCTTATGAGTTTATAGCATGTAATGTTTCCGAATTAAGTCTACGATGTGGAGTTTTTTAAAAAGTGTCTTAATTTTCTGTGCGTATGAAATAGGGTTTTGAAATTTCCAGCATTTATAAAATTTTATGTCTGGACTTATGAAAACTATTTTTTATACATAATAATTTTATTTATTTTTTGTTACAGGTATGTAAATCTCTCAACTTGAGCAACACTATATCAAATTTATTGTAAGTAACTAGTCAATCGCATTATTTCTGATAATAATTATAGTATAGGGGGTGCCCTATAGGCACAATATTGGCAAATATCTGCGTTAATACTCTACAAAATAGGTAAAATATGGTGTACATAAATTACTATAGCTTTCGTTATTATCTAATAACGTAGATATAACTCTTCTCCAAAAGATATAAAGTCGAACAACGAGTTCAAAGTAATTGAGTCCTAAGTATCGTGTTTTATTCATTACAGAAAATATAGTAGTCTAATAAACAAATCACTTTCTAATAAAGTAGCGTTTGGAAAATAATAAATGTACAGGGAAAATTTATTTGCGAAATTAATGTTTTCTTTTCATCGTTACCCATATGAGCTTTCTCTCGATGTGTATAATAGTGAGGTATTATGTGTTATGTGCATGTATAATATAATATATCTAGAACGTAAAGAAAACCTTAGACAGGAAGTTTATTCATTTGAATGTCAAAAGGAAATAATAATAAAAGGAATCAGTTTATCAAAACTTGCTGCAACAATGTAGAAAAAATGAATGTTTATGGCGCAGTGAATCAACTCATTGGCGCTGCGTCAATCGATCGACAATTATTATCTATCGTCTCTTCCATACCTTGTAAAGTTCTTCAACAACTTTTTGCGCGTTCACTGCCGTAAAATCTTTAATTGTTGTTTGCGCACAAATTGTTCGGAGTAGTGTCGTGGCATTTTCTTTGCAATTTACTCAGTGAATTGTTGTTTCTCTAACGCGTATTTTATTGTGTATATCAATCATCCTCTTTACAACGTGTCATAAACATAATTTTGTTTCTCGCTGGATGTGCCAAGCGGTAGATCATGCGAAATCGCGTTGCGGCGACAATTTATCCGAGTAGTGTAAATTCGTCGACGTAACCCTAATTTTCCTCAAACCACACGCATTATGAGATGTAACAATTAGCATAGCTTATCGAATTATTATCCTTGTAATTTCTCCAGTCTCTTTATAAATTGCATCAAAACTTTGAAATAAATAAAATTATATGAAGAATTGTCACCGCATGCTGCCAAGATTGTGTCAAGTGACGACAGATAGAAGCTCGATTATGTTTAAACCGTTTGGAATGGCAAGCATACTGCGTCAATTGTGTCTCTATTCAGGGCCAGCTAACTTTAATAACTTCATTCCCAATATCCATCCTAAAGTATAAATAACCATCAGGTGAAATAAATCTCTTTTTGCATTATCATTACTATCATAAAAATAAACAGAAAGATTTATGTAATAAACATTTCGCTGGTCAAGTCCTCAGCTATCGTTACTCCAATTTTGCAAATGTGACGAAACGAAACATCAACATTCGCACTTAGCTGATTGTCCAATAAAGTGTTTTATTGCATGAAGACAACCTCAAAAGACGAATCGATTTCTGACCCTCGCACCACGGACACACGTCGTCGTAGCTCCGTAGCTACCCGACACCATAATACCATCTTTCGATCCACCAATAAAATTAGCTACTATATTGGGAGTGCGTGGGAAGTGGCGTACAAATTGTGTCGGCCGAAACTACCCTCCATTAACAGTAATACAATAATGCCCACGTGTTTCAACCGTAAGAGCAACAATTTACCTGATTTTTTCGCAAGATAAAAGTGGAAACGATGTTAGAAAACAATGATACGCAATTTTTGAGCCGCTTTTGTTCGAGGAAGGGTTTTGAGGCGAAAAATTGATATCGGTAGGTCAAAGTTCAAAGAAGCGTTGAAGTGAAAAGTGCACTAAGTTAAAAAAATATATATTTTTGTTTGATTAAAAGCGATAAAAAATTGAAAATTCTAACAGCCATACCAAAAGATCTCGTTTATTTAACTATGACATAATAAGACAATAACCCCTAAAAATATGTACCTATTGCAAAAAAAGTCATAAATTTTATGTCATTATAAATCGCCGAGAAAACCTCAATTCGATAGTTGAATCATAAAATTGATGACGTAACCACTCTGATACTCTAAGTGCAACACTGTTGCAAACATGCTGCGAACAATTTTCACATTTACATAGTTTACAACGATGACAGGTCTAATTTCTCTCGGCGGGAGCGCGCGCATCTCGCCGCACCCCGTTCTCAACTCACTGACATAACTCGGCCGTGTATTTTGCAACACGCTCTATAAATAATAACGCTATTCGCCCATCCCAAAATTAAACAGTTTATTTTACGCCTTATAATTATAGAGGCGGTGTCTTTAACCGCTAATTGGGATTTAGAAGCATCTTCCAAGAATTTCGATTGGCGTCCCCGGCGTTCTATATATCAATGACTCGAGGCACTAAATCAAGGACGTCGCGAACACTTTTCATGCGAAAGAAATGACTTACGTAGATACGGAGAAATGTCTGCGCCCCACTGACATAGTCTACGTGTATGGACAACGGATACAATGTAGAATTCGGACAATTTTTTGAAGCGTTTTTGTAAACAGCACATGACATAGTTCAGCTTTCTATTGCACCACCTTTTTATACTTCTATCTATTGATGTATCTATCTACCTATAACATGTTATACTTGTCCCACTCCAGCAAGGCCCCTCTACTATTAAAACGGTTTAGGTTCTTAGTCTATCATGTTAGCCTAGTAACGGTTACCGGACTTCACAGGCCTAACATTTTCATTACGAATAATTCGATAGTATGCAGCGTAATTTACAATGATTTTCCTCGCCGTGTTATGAGTGTTATTCATTCTTTCATATACAATGTATAATAGGATTCAATTGTAAGACTTAATCCAGTCCTTTTAAGACATAATGCAAAGGCAATGCAGACTTGAGAAAACTGTTTCAATGTTATGTTTGTCTTTTATACTTTATTACTTTTTACGTGCATTGGACGCGGCCATTAAAAATATAAATTAATATCTACACGAACGGAAAAGAAAACTTTTAAACGCTTGGACGTTTCAATTCCGGTTGAGCGCCGTTTGGAATTCAGATGTTTTTAAAATTGCAATTTTAAATTTAGTCCTAAACATAGATATTTTGATTGTTCAAAGCGGAGATGTAGTGCTTATTATAACATTCATTATATATATTATAACATTCGACTTACAAGCAAGTCGCTCCCCATAGTCAGTGATCTCCAACGTTTGTAATGCTCACGCGGGATTATCTATTAGAAACTCATAATAACAGCATGGAGCTAGCAGGGAAATATAAAAAAATGACCATAACCAAAATAAAAATCACCGCTTACGAAACATTGTTGAGACAAACTGTTTTTCCGTTAAGGCATACAAACGTGAAACTACTTAGAAAGAGTATCTTATGATTTTCCCCGTCGATATAGCGTAGTTAAATAACCATTTCATAATTATAAGTTTCATAGTTAAATCGTTTCTTCGCTAAAACATCCAAGATATTAAATTCCGCGCCGCGATCGGACGATGGAACTTTATTATTTCTATGAAGTTGCGAACGTTGCCGCAGTTACGCAGCTACTCTTCTCAAAAACAATAAACCTACATCCCATTGACGTTGCATTACCCGCGGTTATCCTTTGTGCTTAGATTCCAGTTATACTATTATTTTTTTATTATAAGAAAGAAGGAACATCGATATGATGGCGGATCTGTTGACTTCCGCGGGATTCAATCACGTAGAGGTTTAATAAATCCTAGTTTATTCCCCGAAAATTAAAATAACGATTAATTTAGGAAGTTTGAATATAATATTACCAATGTCGGAACAAACACTTGTGTGATTTAAAAAATAGTTATCTTTCAATTAATTAGATGGCTAGTGGAATCATGTCTATAAGTTGTGAGTGTTCATAGTTGGCAATGTTTGATTTTTCATTTATATTCTGTAAAAGCCAATGCTCAAATCATGAAGTAATAAATAAATATCAACAAAAATGAAAGTAACACCAACAGGATGCTATGATTACAGATAATGATGGAGTGTTTTATTTTTCGTTCAAAATGAATAAAGAAATTGCGCCGTCAAATAAACTTCTCATTCGCATAATATACATGTTGTGATATGTTTACGAGCTTATTGTTGCGATTCGTGTGCAAATACTTAACGCGCGACCTCAGCGCTGCGATGCCGCTTGTATATCAATAATTTTGTGTACAAAGGCGTCATCACGTTTCTACCCTTTCCGTAACAATGCACAGAGCGAATGACACGTATCCGAAAGGCATGAGTCAAATTAATCCAAGTTGAAAACAATATATGAAACACTCTCGTACGTGGAGCGCAGCCTTGAGCACCGTTATTTGTTGTTCGGCCGTAATGTATTTATTCATTGTGAGTAATTACTGCACAATTCGGGTCTAAATTTCCTGTGTTTTTGTAGTTTTAAATATTAATTTACGTGCATGTTTCTTGACTTATAAGGTATTCTTGAGTTGTCTTAAAAGCGATTGATGAGAGATACACCGGTGTTGGCGATCAATAATCTATCTAAATGACACCGTATCACATATTAATCGCGATCATTTTGCCATGCTGTACAAATGTTCGATTCGCAATTGTGATAGCAAGGTTTTTTAACGATTGCTTCAGCGCAAAGTGCTAAAATGTCATGGTGTTTCAAAATCTAGGCATAGCACAGCCTAGCCTAAAAATATTGCGCCAATAGGCCGATTGCATACGTTCGTCGAGCAACATCCAATCCGACACGCCATGGGGGTCGACAGACATTTACGCTGTTCGTTATTAGATCAGATTTTTATCTCATGTAATATTGTATATTGAAATGTTAGGGAATAAGATATTTTTTCTTAATATCTATTTTTTACATGATGTAGGCCCGCGCCTAACTTTATAAATGACGTCTGAAATATTTTTAAACAAATAAAAAAAAACACTATAATGTCTAAGGTTATTGTTTCATATTTGACGAAATATAAATCCGAACTATAAACCATTTGTAAATATAAATATAATAGAACTTTCTGCGAAATACACAAAAAATAATCTCATGTGATCCGTCTCACACCTTTCTATAATTATATTAAATCTGTCAAAATATAATCTCTCAAATTATTGTGTTCCACTTGATTTCCCTATTTTGCATTATTTATTAGTAAATTGGGTTATATAGATATCAGCAATTATGCGGGATATCACATTCCAAAATGTTCATGTCATATTTTAATATCTAACATATTGCTTGTAGCTATAATGTCTCCAAAAAGCTATCGACATAATTCAAGAAGCTAATTAAGCCGTTTGGTAAATATTGAACCTGAAGGGTGCTGGTCAAAGGTTACGCCCGTTTGCCTTTCAGCACCTATATACATATAAGTAGGTACACATTTATATACAGAACAAACAATTATTGCGTACAAATTTCTACGTAATCCATTGTGGCTGTTCTAGGTGAGTCGTACTCATAATAAATCAAATTAAATTTACCTCAAAATAATGTTACTGGTTTTCGACAGTGTTAAATATAGATTTGCGTTCGTCTTTTGTTTTCCCGAAGTGGCGCCGCCAGTCAAATGTGTTCATCGTAAACGGTATTTTAATATCCGCGTTGTGTTATTTACTTACTTTTAGATCTATACCACATTTGAGCACTATTTGGATTTCATGGGACTATATTTTTTAAATATAGCAGTATTTCTTACTGTTTTAATAAATAATAACGTTAAGCATTAACTGTGACTGATAATCTCTTAAAGCCCGTGAGAAATCGTTGAATGATGGCTGTCTTTAACAAATCGCTAAGGGAGACCTATATCTGGTAGTGAACGTAATTTTCTGATTATGATAGGTTATAATTAACGCTGGACGCGGGCTTTTATCTACTTCATGTGCTCCTAAATTGTAATGATAAAGGATATTGCCACGCTGTTTTCAATAATATATTATAAACCGGGCGACTGTGATCTGGTAGAGCAAAATTACAGAACTACAGATTAACCATGGATTTTTCGCGTGTATTCAATACCAGCAATACTGTTTTCTCACCAGAAACAACCAGAGAACAACAACTACACCAAAAACGATTATTATCGTTTACAATCAAGGATGCGTTAATCCATTCTCTGTAAATAATTTGATAACGTACTCAATAAGCTTACCCCGCGATAGCTCGAATGCAAGTGTTTCGTAATAAATCGGAAGCCGCCGGATCATCCCCGATGACGTCACGGTGTTGGGCTCGCTCGCGGACTTAATGTAACAATCGATAAAGAGCGCGCCGCTGACCTTTCCAAAAAATAAGGTCGAAACATCAATCAACATGCCATCCGAAACAATATGTTTACTCGGGCCGAAGAGCTGCGATGATAAAACACAATGATAATAAATCAAAGCGTAAAGTTTTACAATAACGCACTGGCCGTAAACGGTGTCCTGATATATGTGCATCGTAAAATAATTCTAAATTGGAATCCCGCCGCTTGACTCCATGCGATATTGTTAAATGCGTCCGTGTGACTACTTTATTACCAATGTTTGTTTACAAGCCGAGACTACTCAAACACAGTCATCTAAATCTCGGTAAGATTGGACAGGGGTATATATGTTTACGAGTACTTTTCAATGTTTCTTTGAAAGCCCGTGTGGCAACACGAATCACTCACTACCTTAGAGAGCAAATCTTTTCCGTTTTTCGTTTACATTTCCAGATTTAGTGCTACCATTGTTGCGATATTTCTTAGGGGAAAACACTATCAAATCGGAGTCTCTCGCAGGGGAACAAACGAGGTAGTCCCTACAATAAGCACATCTTACCATTTCGTAATTACGCATGTAGAAATGGAAACAGAAATGTCCGGTGAAACTACATCCACGAAACCAGCAACAGTAAAAGAGATTCCGTGTAAACAAAGCAGGAAGCGTTTGCGCCCTTCCATTACCTCTAGACAAAGCCCTGCCAAATAGCAGTTTACGAGCGCAGGCGCACAAACGTGTAATGTGAAGCGACTCCGTCATGTGTGACTCGCTTCGGCGTCGTAAACTCGCCCTTTACGACGTTTTATACCCGGGGTGTCTTTGTCTGCCATGTGCAGAGCATGGCATCATTAATTGTTTATTCGACAGTATATATATTCTGTCCCATGATGTAATAGAATAATAGCTTAGAATAATATATCTGCGGTCAATCCTCCTTTTAAAATTCAGAATTGTCGACGAACGCAATATTCTTGGAGGTCCAAAAAATGTATGCAATACAATATGTTAACTTCTACTCCGAACCTGTATTTATGAATAATCCTAAAGTAACATTAAAAATATGGATGTAAGCATTTCATTTACTTTCACACAACGGACAAAAGCACAACTGCATCGTCACACGAATGTTGTGAAATTTGTCACCGAGTTTTAAGCCGGTGGCTTTCAAGAGATTAAGGGAAGTGCGATCATTGTGATGTTCTGACGACACGCCACGTGGGAGTGCATCGGGACCTTTGTGATGGTTTACCGACATATTATTGTTATCTGCGCAAGGTCTCCGTAATCCTGCACGTCCATAAACATGTTCGGTGTATTCCAATTTTAAGAACTTTGTTAGGGCTTGCTTGAACATAATGTTTAGCGTGCACTTACAGTGTAGAATGAAAGTAAAAAACAATTGCTAGGGAAGTAATATATGGGTATTTTGTGGTTCCTGATCATGATTATATTGTAAAATAAATACATATTTCGCATCCTAAAATAAGACATACGAGTAAGTGGTGTTTTATGAATCTCAAAAATAACGAGAATCACTTTTACAATTCTAGCATGTGAAATCGCATGTGTATAGTAGGTTAATAAAACGATAAGTGATATAAATAATATAATAGCAATGCACGAATGTCGAAATTTCAGTCCGAGCTCACGTCTTCACCTTAACCCGTTGGAAGCTTACGAAACTTTTTACATTCAATAGAGCGTAAAACACATAGAACATCAATTGCACCGGATTGAGTCATCGGCTTTGATATAATGCCGGCTCCATTGTGGAGGCGAGTGGCGAACGGACGGAGAATGCCGATTTAATAACGTTTTGTAAAAACAATAGGCCGGTGTAGCGTGACCCGTGACCCTGTCTAGCTTGGGGATCGATGGTTTTTCAAGTTACGTCACTTTATGGGTCTTTAATCGTGGCTCGATGCAAGCCCCACTGTACAGTTGTGTCCAGATAAGGTACGGCCAGTTAATGCAATAGTGACCAAATATTTTAAGTGATCCTTTTAACGTGTACTTCATAGAGATCATAAAAAAAAATACGTTATTACACCTGTCCATGGGGAATATTCTTCAAAGACAGATTGCTATAAATCGCATAGACAAATTTCACCAGGTTCATTTCCTTTCCAATAAACAATATCGTTCAAATTATATTTCTCTAAAATTATGACGTCAGACTATAGCCATAGCTCTATGCACAACGAACGCTCTCATATTAATTCAGGACATCTACTTATTTGCCAGTCGCATAACATATCACTTCAAATACTAACCGCCGAATAAAAAATATATTATGTGATTTATTGTCCGATGGCAATGACCTCGCGTTGTCGCGACTTTTTTGAAGATTTTTGATACGTTCCGCTCTGCGAATTCGAAAGTAAATGAAACAGTGTGCTGTCCGGAAGTCTGCGTGGCGGGTCGATGCGGGTCATCTCATCACGAATATGTTGTGAACTCATTTTTTGTCAGCTGCATACATTTCATTATGATGTGAAGGCGATACTCATTTATTTATATTATAGGCAATTATAAATGCCGGAACGAATTAGCGTGCGCGGTGATTAATGTACTCGCGGGCAATTGCATATGCAATGTGTATTTAATGAAATTAGTGTATTTGTATGAAGAGGTATTTTACGTTTGCAATTATAAAAAATGCTTTCAAACATTTTTGGTCTTGACCACGACCACATAATAAAACTATGCAGACTGGCAAATCGTTTCAACTGTTTAGTGGTAGCTTTATTATTATTTTTATGAATTAATAAATTATGATCATAAATACTAAAAAATGACTTGTGACCGCTCCTTGCCATTTTAAAGTGTCTCCCGTCGTATTTATACCTATGACCCACTTTTCCCCACTTCGTAAAATAATGTTTCCTAGTATTTTTCAACTTCTATATAAGTTCATCGTGAACTGTTCACGTATGGTAGCTCCTGTCCTATACACGTGTACCAACCTACATCCTCAAACGGTGTATCGAGAACCGGCTCGCTCCGGCGCCCCCGTGTTACACATGTTACGAGCTGTTAGATCACACGCGACACGTCTTGTTACTTACTGAGAAACGGGCGCGGGAAGTGGGGTATGACGGTCGACGGTCGTGGACACCGCGCTTTATAATTAGAAATACCGAGCAAAGCGATTTGTTAATGATTGTCGAATATAATATGTGGCTTGATATGGAAGCTATCTCGTATGTGATTTGATAGCTAATTTTGAGGTTTGTTCTCGTCGTTGCGAAAATACTTGTCTACGATTTAAAAAAGAATATACCTATTCATATGCTAGATACCTATTCAGTCCGTACAGTTCTATACAAATAATATTGATACATGTGAATCACACTGGCATATTGATTATGCTTATCTCTGCATTGTAATCTTTCTGATTAGAATACCTTTCCTGTTTACTCATCTTCTGAATCTATTGTCAACTGCACTACGTAACAAACTCGGAAGTACACACATGGTGCGATAGTGTTTCCAATATTGACAAATTAATTAATTTGGTAAACAGATAATTATTATGAACCAATTTGTGATAACACAAAACTCTGAAAGTTGTATAGAATATAATGAAAAGAGTATACCATTGTTATGATGTGAGGTATTCCTACATTTTTTACGAAGCTATATTCGTGTTATGGTCAAATTTCTGTACCTGTCAAATATAATGCCCATATATAATCAGGGGATGCCTTTTCCATTGATCTCGCCAGTCATGGAACAGGGCTACGAGTACGCAAGCTTAGCCCCCCGAGCTGAGTAACTAATAGAGTCAAAAAATGGTAAAAATGTATTCGTTACTGGGAGTACATACACAGGCTGATCCCAGAATAAGCCATACATACGTAGGACTATATGGCATGTTTCAAATGCCTGCGGCGGTTACTATCAAAAAACCAACGGAGTGTAATTTAGTTTTTTATTTTATTTTAAGTCCAAAATTCGTCTGCGTTAGCCCCAGCGTCGCTTAATGAAACCGTGACGTCAATCTTTACGTAAACCGGCATCGAGACGGGCGGCGCGTAATTAAAGTTGAAAAGTTCACGTAGCCGAGCGGCGGGTACCTTGCCCCGTGCAGAATCAATCTCAAACGAGTCAGTACCTACACTAAAATGTTGGGACTTGGGACAACCTCACAAAGAATTCAATTTAACAACCTCCGATACATTTCTGCCGTTTGTGCGATCTCTGATTTCTCTCGTTCCCGGCGGGGTCACGTTCCTATTGTAAAAGTTTATTCGAAAACTGTTAGCTAGTAGATTTTGCTAGGTTCAACGATACTTTATTGCGTTTCGTTGTACATTGCAGACCAGGGATGTTCTGGAGCTCCGTAACCGTAACCGAAACAATCGGATATCCGAAATAAAAATATATCCGTAACCATATCCGTATCCGATTTAAAATTTCGGATAGTTTCGGATAAGGGCGGGGTCTAAATAAAACAACATGTTTCGACAGCAGTATCTTGCAGTTTGTTTGTTATTTCTAGTCATAATCTCTTTCATAACTAGTTAAAACCTATAAATATCGTAGTATTTGTATTTATGCTGCCTCGTGGTCTCGTAGTACAAGTTTGTGCCGTGCGATCTAGAGGTCCCGGGTTCGATTCCTGGGTTGGGCAAGGTGATATTGGGTTTTTCCATCAGGAAATTCTCAGTAGCAGCACGGAGTATGGAAAAGTGTCCGAAAAACGGCAATGGGCTCGCCTCCTATTACGTTGGACTGATAACTACCATCAGGTAGGTATCAATCTTCGGCCTTGGGCATTAACTGCCCCCTAAAATGTCTGGTGCAGAAAGCAATGGGGAACTACTGCACTATTAGCCCCAAGAAAACCACTATGATGAGTTCCAACAACAGTTGCGTTCTGTCTAGTGATTCCATTGACTCTCGGCGCCATTGCAATTCCGGGTTGCGTGGTGTGAAATATGCGATCGGCCACTCAGCTGCGAACCACCGGACAGTGAGTGGAAACTATGTTACTGGCGATGGCACGAATACGTTGAAAAGGAAACTACGCAAAAGACTCCGTATAAGCACCTGGAATGTAAGAGGGCTTCTAAACCCGGGAAAATTGGAAGTCATAGAGAGAGATGTCCAGATGCAATATTGATATCTTGGGAATAAGTGAAGTTCATAAAAGAGGTAGTGGTCATTTTTCTACGAACAACGATAATACTATGTACTTCGCAGGTGCAGAAGAACATAGTCACAATGGAGTAGCTTTCATTGTTCCAGGAAAGTTGCGTAGCAACGTAAAAGGTTATGTTGTCCCTAATGACAGAATGATCGCTATAAAACTTGATGCTACCCCCGCGCGAACAACATCATCCAGGTGTATGCGCCTACGTCACAATCAGACGAGGAAGTTTCAGACAAATTCTATTCTCATCTTGACAACCTGTTACGCACTATACCATCAAAAGAAGTCATTATTGTACAAGGTGATTGGAATGCTAAGATTGGATGCACTTTGGGAGATCCACTCCAGGGGCATAGTTGTCAGTGCCTGGGGATACGAAATGACAGAGGTGAAAATTTTCTTCAATACTGTGTGGAAAATCAGTGAATTGTCATGAATACGTGGTTTCAAAACCACCCAAGACAATTGTACACGTGGGATTCTCCTCAAGGCTATAGAAACCAGACAGACTATATTATAACAATTAAGTCTAGATGGCGATCAACAATTACTAACTCGAATACGTTCCCGTGCGCAGACTGTGGAAGTGACCATCAGTTAGTAATAGCTGATTTCAGACTCCGCCTAAAATGCACTTAAGATTGGATTAGTAAAGAGTCGTGGGCGTTAATTGAAGAAAGAAAAATGGTGAAGCGTAGAGATCTTAAGACATAAACTGACTTAAGACATTCCGCCGAAGAGCAGCTATGGCTAAAAGTGCTATGACCAATCTCGATAACATTTGGAGGAACAGAGGCATTCGAAGTGCAACTAAAGTGCGGTTGACTCGAGCTCTGGTATTCTCCATTATTTGGTATCATCCATTATTTCTATATGGTGAAGAGACTTAGACTATGAAAAGCCAAGATTGCAGTAACATCGATGCCTTCGAGATGTGGTGTTGGCTGCTAAAAGACTAAAGACTTATACCATGGACCGCTATGAAATCCAACAAGTTCATACTTAAAGAGCTATAGATCAACATACGACTCTCTGCAGTCTGCCAACAAAGAACCCTTCGTTTCTTTGGGCACATTATGCCATCACCAAAACACCATTGAGAAAGGCAAATCATTTTGGGCAAAATGGACGGCAGGCGTGCTCGTGGAAGGGCGCCTACAAGATGGTCTGACGTAGTGAGGGAGGCGGTGAGGGGCTGCATGCACCGTGCGGTTCACTCCGCCTACGACCGCACCAAGTGGAAACTGATCCTGCGTAGTCGCGATCCTCGGCAGTGAGGGAACGAGAAAGAAGAAGATACCTACCTGGCGTAATGTGGGTGCAGGAATGCATCTCTACCTACCCCTTCGGGGAATATAGGCGTGAGGTTATGTATGTATGTAGGTATTTGTGTTTATAATTTACTTCAATCTAATATCCGTAACCGAAATTATCCGAAACTATCGGATAATCCGAAATAATTACATATCCGTAACCGAATCCGAAACCGATATAATTTTATTCCCATATCCGTATCCGTATCCGGATCCGAAATATCATATCCGGAACATCCCTATTGCAGACTATAGAGGTTGATAAATCAATCAGTTTAATTTAATGACTGGAAATAGAAATTATATTTATAATTCTATAAAAGTTACCTTTGCGTGAAGGAAGCTCACCCCAACACTAAACTATGCAACCGTATGCTTAAACGCCTCGAAAGCTGTCAAACAATATACTTATCCATATAGTGTAGGTATAGTTAAACTCAAGTAAATTGCTTCAAATCTATTAATATCGCGAAAGCGCTACAGTCCATAATAAATGACATAATTACTTACGCACAGTAAACAAACTACAGGCTAAAATAGGCGACACGCGGTGACCTTACCGCACGTTTGCCGTTTCGCCGGTGTAACTTACGCGATGACGCAGACGCGATCAATTAATGAAGGCTTGACAGTTGGGCTGTACGTCACACCCCCTCGGTAGGTCCCCCAAAGGTTGCAAGATTAATTTACTGGTCTGTAGACGTCAGTTTTCCTAGCTTGATTGACGGTGGCACATAGTTTTGATGTTATTGCTTTACCTCGTTTGTATTTGAAGTTGTTGTAAGTTTTGGGTGTCTAGCAAAAAGTTTATATTTGTGATTGGAAAATTCGGAGGTGAAAAACACGTTGATTAATATTATTAAAGTACGGTCTTTGGAAATTTATTTTAAAAAAATACAACATCCAAACCTAAGCTCTAGAGTGTCACTGAACAAAAGAAAGTGTTCTATACATGTATTTAGTAATTAACCAAAAATGATTGGATTGTTAGGTTTTATTTAATTATAAACAGAGGCATGATGTAAGAAAAAAAGTTATAAGTTAATTAAATATATTTGTTATGTTATAATTGTAGAAGAGCGTTACCCGATACACACCGTCCAACAAGAATGCGCATAAGTCATGATTACTGAAACACGCTGAGTATGAATAAAATCGGATCTCAAAGGAAAACATATTAAAGTATCAACGAAAAATATGTATATTTGCGCAAAATACACACTTTTTTCTCAAAGCGAGAGAACGTGAAAGTGTCATAAACGATTTATCTTGTATATTATGTATCAAATTAAAAAATTCTAACGCGACGAGTGCATCCGAGTACTGATGTTTATTAAGACTCCGTTTGACAGGTTGAGTTATTTAAAGCGTATCGGTGACACGTTTATTGCAACCAGTTTAGACTTTATGAAACGCGGTCGGCGAAAAAATCGCGCGGCTGTCCCGCGGCCGACGTAAACATGGTTCTGGTTATAATTGACTAATTATTAATGAAGCAAATTTATGTATTTATATTTAAAAATAACGATGTTGATATAGGAGTCTTATTTATATATTTTCGGAATTGAATCTCGTACCTGAGTTATAAGGAGCTAAAAATTGCCTTGTAGTTTCCGGTAGTGGGCTATCTAACCAACGAACACTACGTAATAGTTAATTGCCATATTTTATTTCATAATGAACATAAATTTACGAATTTCTTTCATTTTGTTACAGGTATGTGGAGTTACTTAGTGAGATGATACTGTTGAATACAAGTAAGTTTCAAACAACAAATGAATATCGGACGGTTTAAGCCTCAGTCTAGTTACTGGCGCAGTATGGGTTAAGTTTAAACTAAATATATACCATTCATAGTAATATAAGTATACGAACTCATAGCAAAAAGCACATTTATTACCATACAACAGGAACTGAAGTCAGTTTCAGTATTAAGTAATCGTTCACACATTGGGAATTAGGCGTGTGTATAATGTATATAGAAGATATATTATTTGTGTAATTATAAACTCTTCCAAAGAGAAAGATTCGTAAATTTTATTACGAATTACAAACAAAAATTTACGTAATATGAAACGTAGTAAATCGCTTTACAGCAGTATCACATATACAGAAAGAAGTAAAATAAAGCTTTGTGGACGACGACAGTATAAAAGAAAATCAGTTGACCAAATTTTAAATTAAATTGAATGCTCTCTCGTTAGCACAAATTTGATTTCGAATCGTTCAGAATGTCTGGACGCTAGGGTAGGGATTCGAAGTCATTTGTGTTTAGATATTTCTTTGAACTTCTGGGAAATGTATCGTTTTCTGACCAGTTTCTTAAATAGGTATTAAATTAGTCTTAATTTGCACATAAAGTTCTTTAAAACTGTAGTTATTAAGTATTGTAATAATGAAATTGTAAATTATATATAAGAGTTTGTAATCACATAAATGTATCCAACCAACCGCCGATTATGTTAACATTGTGCGATAGAATAAATCGTGTAAATTAATGGCGGCTGACAACCACTAGCATTATTTTCTCTCAGAACGCAGTCAACTTTGGTTAGAAATAGCGCAACATATCATTAGATATAACAAAAACGTAAATGACGTTGGTTTTTTAATAAAATTATATCAATGTTATTCGCGTTCAAGGGGGCTATATAAAAAAAAAAAACAATTCGAAATGTCACCAAACATTTGATTTTGTTACAAAAACTGTTAGAAGGGTTGTAAGAGTATTCAAAGTCAAAAATAGAATGCATGAACCCAGGGTTTTTCTAGATCTCGAAGGTCAAAACAACTCTTGCCACTTGAACTTTGAGTCGTACAAAATTTCGGATTATAAATTAGAACGTCATAAATTATATGAACAATAAAAAGTTTCGTACAATTTGAATCAACAGCGATATAAATTAAAGGATATGATAATTACTGTCATAATAAAATGCATAAAAACGTTTTTAAAATTGTAACATACCATTAACATCCCATTACAGAGGCGACGACGGAAGGCGAATATAAAAATATCATAAAACAGAATTAACACATTCACGCGCAAATTTTAACGATCGCTTACGAAAAGGAATCCGTGTTAAGCTTTCTCTGCTCGTGGCGTTTCAAAAATTCTATATGTAGGCTACGAGGCATTGTTTAATATTATCTAGTGCTTTTCTTTCCACTATCACTGTGTTACTTTTCCTTATTTAAAAACTCGGCCTATTCAGAAATTCCTTAGCAACTATTTTGATATCTTTATCATACTATTTTACGCTATCATGTAACATTACAAACAATACTCACGTAGTTTCTGTGGAACAGATTTCTTGTGAGAAATGATCCCTAATACTAGATTAGCAATAGATTCATCGATGCACCGATGAAGGCTGATCATGCCGAATTATTCATCTAAAAACACTCTCCGTAGTTATCGGGCTTATTCATTATTTTGCCGGCGCTCCCTTCCCGATAAATGTTTACACGCAGATGAGCTAAGCTAAAAACCCAACAAGTATACAATAATATTTGTACGGTGCAATTATTTATCTATAGACATCGTATTTGTTGAATATTTCAACGAAGAATGAGGAAAAGTTATTTTCGTTACTATGATGGTGCACGACGTCCGATTTGATAGTTGTTTAATTTTTCTATTTCTATACTATTTTTGGTCGATTATCTCCGCGATGTCTTTGGGATTTCATATAATTGTTGAGTTTTAAGCAATCACATATAATTTAAGTAAAACAATTATTGTTTTTGTCCCTGTCATCAGAGGGTGTAACCAAGGCTTTGTACCTTAGCTTCTGTTGTCCTTGTAAGTTGAGACCTGAACCCTATAAATTACCCAGGTAAATTGTAACTTTTTACTATTTTTAATTAAGGGAAAACATGCCTCACAAATAATATCAAACGTGTGGGATATTCTATAGTCCACTCCATGGAAATATTGTTGTTTTCAAAACCGGACCGCAGTTAAACTTCGCATTCCTGAACGAACTCTGCCTTCGCCTATTAAAGTTATTTACACATTTCCACCGCATTGTTCGGGATTGGTAAAATTAAACAATGACATGTCCATTTGGACAGTTTAAAAGGCATTCGTTTCCCAGCACATAGAGGAAATTAATCAATGTTTAGAAATAAAAGTGAATGCTGCGTCGGACGCGCCCGTGATATTTATGCCGCTGTTGTCCAAGTTATTTATGTTTTAGTTTGGAACTTCTTTCTCTGCACTGATTTACCGATGCTGCATTTGTGGTGGCCACCAAATTTAATTTTGTATTGTTTTGGTATTTACTATAAGTACAATGAATTTTTACTTGTGTCTCCTTTTGTCTTGCTATAAGTCATTCATGGAGTCCTCCATTGCCTTTTCATAGCAGCCTAAAAGTTTTTCGCAATTTGACGTACCCTACCAAAATGGTCCCTATCTGTACCGCAAGTTGTAGGATCCGAATTATTTTCATGTTATGAATAGTATTACTACTTGATTGTATCTTATTATTCAACTGCAGACAATTAAAACCAGATGCAGTCTAGTCGTAATATAAACTGGCTATAACATAAAAAATACAATGGCAATATGTTTGTATCGTCTTCGCGGCATATGTTTCGTGCGTTAATTAGGGCGAGTAACAATTAAAAAATTTGATTTACACTCGCAATGTCGGCTTCCTCGGCTGCCGTTCGCATTAGGCCAAGGCGATGTAATAATTACACCTAAACAAATAGCATTGCACGATTAATGTGAGGTCGTGTTGCGAATATTTTTTTCGTAAGGAAAGTCTACTTGATTCATTTCCTTCGTAAATTGTGCGGATATCGCCTTGGTTCAAACATTTATTGGGACCTTGCCGTTCTTGCGGACAACAAGCAGCTGTTTACTCAAAATTGTTGTGAGATATCCGTTCAAGGCTGCATAGGACAGTATCTACGGCGCAGTTGGTGAGAAGCCGGTTGTAAAAACATTAGACAACAAGTTTGATTTTCGCACCTAAACAAATGGTTGCGAAAATGAAAAGATGCACCAAGTTATAATAAACATTACATAAACATGTGTTATTATAAGGTCGATACTAAAACAGATACCGAATCCATTACACTCCAATTTAGCAACAACACTTACTAACTCCTAGTCTACCTATATGGCATGTAATATGCCTTTATCAATTAACTATTTAATGTCCTTAACCTTTTTTATATGGAAGCCTCCATCAACCCCAGTTGGTAATCACTAGCCATTTGAAAAGAACTAATTGCTCCTTGCTTTTACCTGCGCTTTCACATTTAGAAAATATCTTAACACTTTCCTTACATAAACGTTTTACGAGGACATCGAAATGAAAATAAGCAGTAACCTTATCGTCACCACACGCCTCACATGCATTGCGCATTCAATAAACCTTTAAAGGTTCAAGAGAGCTTTACGCGGACGATTAAAACTGACGTAACTACTGTCAATTAGTGGACTCCCTAATAAAACTGATTCTATTGCTTGATGGCAAATCTTACGCAGTCCAGTGAATAAGTAATCTGTTAAATTAATCTATACTATTATAAGTAAATACGGACCACCGGATGTATACCAAAATCTTTGCGATTGCAATACTCGAACAAACCGACAGCCTGACTAAACTCACAGCACATCCTAAATTAAGCATACAATAATAAGACAATTTTGCCTTAAATTTTGAGATTTCCTCAATAGTTTCGTTCATTATCAATGTGGATGTGTAGTACAACTGAATGGGCTGAACCTACGCAGGAATGTGGGCTCGTGGCCTAGACAGCCGTAATCCTACGCCCCAGACTGTTGGAACACTAAATTGTATAATAGTGAGTTAATCGACTGATTTATATAATTTAATCACGTGAACGGATCTCATTTATCTAACTACGATTCGGGTTATTGATGCGGAAGATGAACAAGCGCTTCGCGTGATGGACAATAAGTAATCAAGGCTTGCTAACTACTTGCTACTTCAAACTAAAAATTGTGATGATCGTAAGTGCGTTACAAAATTAGGAATATTGCTACTATTAACTTAGTAATCACACCACTACGCGGTAATATAAATTCATATGAAAGAGTTATGATGACAGAGGTAAAAAACTGAAGTCTTTTAAAATCGGTAAAGTTTGTTCTTTATACTTGTAGAGAGACAAAACTTTGCTTGTTGAACCGTAGTTTCGATTTACAAATAGATAATTCTTGGTTTTGGTTTTATGTGACCTAATTTCCACTCGTAGTCTATGATACCCAATATAAGACATATCTTAACAGAGGTTAAAAACCTCATACATGATTGCAATGTTTACTTTAACAAAAGCGACTGATGAAACCAGATAGAAATTGGTCTAAAATTTATCCTCTCCGGCTTAAAAAAAGTTATCAGAAGAAATTATCCTTGTAAACTAAATAACAACAGCAATCAACGAACGTACAAAACTCTAATTAAAACAGCGTAGCTTATAAATCTATCCGTGCGTTCGGCTCCGTCCCGCGAAATGGCACAAGGTCGGGGGGCCATCAATTCCGATTCTCCTTGCAATTGTTTTGCGAACGTGTTGGGCCCGACGCACGCGGTTCATCTTTCTCAGAAAACCTTTACTATTTTTAAGGTAATACGGTTATGTCAATCATATTACCATTGAGATATGACTAAGTGCGACATCGGATTATAGGTTATGTTTTCGAATTGGATTTTATGAATATAGGTGATAAATTAAACTCTAGTAAATAATACTAAGAGAGAAATGTAATTATTGGAAAATATAGAGAACATTTTTTCCCATAAAGCATTGTTTGTTTATTTTTCGCATATATAACTAGGTAAGTGCTTCCAACCATAAATTAATCAATATCATAAACACTCACTTACTTACTGTAAATTACCTTTATATATTTGTAACGATAATCAAATATAGTAAACGCAACAGCTTTGTGAATTATAGCTATTGTGTGAGCCCAGACTTACTAAGCGGACATTACGAGCTCAGTTGTAGAGACTTAAATATTTTGAAACGTTTAAATATTTACTCCTCCGGCTAGGTGGGGTGACGATATTCGCAAAATAGCTGGCAGCGGTTGGATGAGGAGGGCCGAAGATCGAGCCCAGTGGCGTGCCATGAGAGAGGCCTATGTCCAACAGTGGACGTGAAAGGCTGTTGATGATGATGATGATGATGATGATGAAATATTTACTCTAGTTATTGACTCATTTATTATTGATCGTTGGTAGTCAATAAATACGGACATAAAATATAATACGAATTGAAACATATCACACGCTATCCAAAATGCTATTCTTAAACAGTTGCTTGTTTAATTTTTATACGGGCTGTGGCTATGTACTACCTATGCGGAATTTTATAGAAATATTATTAGTGATACAAAACAGCGGATACTATTACTATCTCCTAAAGCTGATATTTCCCTGAGTGTTAACAATATAGAAGAACATAGACACCCGAACGGAAACATGACGAATACCTAGTAGACAATAAATACAAAATATTAATTTGCAATCAATCAGCGGACTGACGCTCGGACTGACGTGTGCATGACGCGTCCGGACGCGGTGTAATACTAGGAGGCTCGTCCGTCTCGGGAATGCTACAACGCACGCTAAGACGGTCAAGAACGTTAGAACACGCCAAAAATATATTTCGTCAAATATATTCAAAGTATTCATAGAGTACAGAAGACATATTGGTAGATTTCATTGAACAATTTACGATTCACTAGTTAACGCATATAGAAAACTAACCAAACTTTATGTATGTCCTGTCAATATCTTCAAGTTCAACAAAATAGGTAAAGTTTACGTCCCAAAGCGTAGCCAAATGCCTTAATGTAAGTATTCAGAATAGAAGATTAAGATAAAAGGCGCGATTCATCCATGTTAGCTTCCTGTACCTTAAATGTGTACTCGTCAAACGTTGTGTGGTATAACACAGCAATCGCAGTAATTTAATCATCATCAGCCCATATACAGTCCCACTGCTAGGCTAGGAACTCCTCTACAACAGAAAAGGTTTAGACCTCAGACATCTACACAGGCTTAGTGCGGATTGGCAATCTGCAGCCACCAATAAACGTGGAGATACGCAAACTGGCTCCATTTAATAACTTAGAGGACGCAGCAACACAGTACGCTAATTAGTAATTAACACTTAATACCATCCGATAGACAGGAAGCTTTCGAAACTCCCCGCGCTCGACACGGTACATGGGAGCCTTCGGCGCGTCGCACACAACCAATTTATGAAAGCAAAATACAGATTGCGATGTAATTGCAATTTGCCTACATTAGCTCGCGACTTGCAACATATTCGATGTTTTTGGGGTATTAAAGTGATTAAATTAAAGAATGACAAAATCGCACTGGGCCAAATGTAAGCATTCAGACTGTGACGAGTATACGATGCGTTGGTAAGAAGTTATGAAAAATACGGCGGGACAAAACTTTGTGTATGTGAAATTTTCAACAATTTTGTGCGGTGAGGGAGTCCGACAAATTTGAATCTCCTAGAATGAAATTGTAGTGCAGTCCATCGTGATGCTTATGTAACAATAAACAAACAAACTAATCCATAATTTTTTTGTGAAGATAATATTTCGTAAGTACTGTTTGCTTATCGTTGCGTGAAGTGCTTAAAGTGAAACAGATTGTGTTCATGATAAGAGTAATAAAATTAAATTTAATTAGCATTATAATCTCAATCCTCTTAAGTCTATTATAAAAATATTATGTTCGTAGTTAAAATTAAGTTAAGACATTATATATACCTTGTTAGATCATAACGATATGATTGCACAAAACAATTTAAAATTCATCGAAGTTCCTGTGATCTTCATACAACCTTTAACTTATCAAAACAAAACAAATGAAAATCAAAATATTTTTACAAACTAGTAATATACCCGCATAAATTTATTAAATGCACTTTCTACTTTAATATTTTCTAAATACTACTTGCCCACTTTCAAATCCATATTAGTAAAAGATAATCATAATGAAATCTCGGCCGTATATAACTCTAATCCCTGTCACAATCATAAATGTCATAACCGAAACAATATTTAACCGAATAATAATAACATTTCGCACGTTTTCTAATAGAAACGCTCGAATAATAATCCACTATATTTAAGCTTACAAAAGTTGTAAATCTCGCACTAATGCACAACAGATCCGTAGTAGAGAAAAAAAATATGTCCGAACATCAGTAAGTAAAAAAATCAGGTTGAAAAATCCCTAATATTTATTGAAATTAGAAATACTTTTTAAACAATATATGAATGTCTGTACATTTCATGAAGAACAAAACAAATAAAACACCATTAAGTAAACAAATCCATTTAAAGAAATGCAAACATTTCACTGAAAAAGGACAGTTTAAAACCAAAGTTTAAACGAAAAATGTCGCGCACAAACTTCTGGAACAGGTCTAAAACAGAGATTTATGAAGCTGCAATTCCGATGTGGCCTCGGTGACGACGGCACGCCCCCCCTCGTTAGCCTTCGGTGCGTCCCTGGCACAAAGCTCGCGTACGATCGGAACGCAGTATCTGCGTCCTGCACCCACCGACTAGCCACGTAACTATAGCTGCATCACTAACTATTGTTATTACGTCATTAGTTTAGTGCCAGCTCACTCACTACTCACAAATAAAGTTTACGAGCTGTGCGGTAGTAATTCAGTTCCCTATCTAGCGACGTATGTAGTTCCAATACTGGGGAAGTCGCCCGCTGTCATTCGTTTTACGTCAATACTTTTAATTAAATTTACAATCGTACAATTTTCATTACATAAGACATTCTATTTTCACCGTTCTGAACCCAAAGAGAATGAAATCAGATTTACATCACCTAAGCTTTCCGAATTATATAAATGAACGACAGAGTCGACCTTTGGAAATTTTCTGCATAATTCCGTACATCACGTAAATATTATAATAGACTAGCATTTACACAAAAATCGTGAGTGAGGAGCATCTTACGCAAACCATGGACCGGTAATAAACGGTTCTCATTTTGCCATTACTGTTATTTACGTGTGAAATGTTAGTAATATTGTTGTGTGGAACATTTGTTCAAATATTTGCTCTAATGGCGCCAAATGAGCAAATTGTGTAGCGTGGTTGATTTAAACTGTTATTATCTCGATTCAGTTAAGGTATGTTGGAACTAATGTCGGATTTGTAAAACGGAGTAACGCAAACAATCATTACTGTAAAGTGATTTTGTACCCAGAAATACTCACGATAAGTGCGCAGAATAAACTTCAGGTACAATTCAATGCAAAACTTGGAATAGCTGTCTGTTAAGCAATTAATAAATCAATAAGTGTATTAAAACGATTCCTCGCTTAAAGCTTTCAGGCATGCAGTTATATTAATTTTGTATTTTTAATTTTTTTACTTCAAAATGCATATCACAATATTGAATATTGAAAAATCGGCCTAAGTCTTAGGTCTAGTCTTGTGGACTGCCACCTCTTCAAGTAACTTAACCAACAAATACCGATATTATTGCTTGAGTTTTATCTACTCTTAAACATAAATGAATCAGGTCATAAAAGATTTTACGCTGTCAATATACTTATTTTATATGATCATAAGGCGCCACCCATCTCACTCCGAAGGTTGCACTCAATTCTCCCGAGGACGAACGGACAAACACTGTATAGACTCGTAGCCGACCGCCATGGCGAAATAATGCAACGCTCCTTTTGGCTCACACAAAACGTGTTCATTCATAATAACTGGCCATTATTATTAATCGTTTCTTAATAAAAACCAAACAAGCGGTAAACCGATACGAACGCTGCAAACTCGTAACCGCCATAACAGATAATAAAAAATCGATGTCGTAAAAATTTTTAGCGTTCACCAATTTAGTGTTTCAGTAGAAAAACCGTTCATGTGAATCATGTTGACATCAAAAATGTAACAAATTCCAGTGAAAGACAAAATGTGATCCAATTGGTTTGGGCGGACGCAGGGCGGGCGCGGCTTTCCCGGCTAAGGGAAAACGCTACGGTGGGAGCATTCGCGCCGCAGCCGCCGTCGCGAACGCACGCGGCCTGCAAGCAACCAACAGTACAGCTTACATCGCGATACATATACACGGCAACTAACAATGTTACAGTTGTATACTCAAGTGAAAAACATATAAAGTAAACAATAGATTCAAGTGGATTTTATAATCTTCCGAACGCGAACTGATTTCGTTGTGTGTCGGTAACTGTGACAGAGTGTAAAATGACATTGGACAGGGGTGAAAACTGTGCTAAGATACAGCCGGCCGCGTCCGTGTCCTGTTTGTCACAGTGTCAAAACATTTTCGGGAAGAGACTTAAACGCTGGGGCTCCACCGGATCGTGGGTAAGTCGAGCTTTTGAAAAAACTGACGTAATGTAAAGATGAATTTATTGCGGACAAGTGGGATTACGATAAATTTCATACTTTTTGACTGTCCCTGTCGCGTTATTTCATCAGAAATAACATTTCAACTTTTTTGCATCAGTTTATGCGAGAAAATTCCGGCGGTACTCGATGTGACGCGGATGTTACACGACGTTTCATGCAGTGAAACGGTGACTGTACTCTTATATCATAATTGCAGGATTGTTTCGTCTTCCTGACTATAAATCAAGTTTTATTAAACAATAAAAATTACGCTTTTAACGAGAGAACAAGTGACTGTTTACATAATTAAATACATTGTGTAAGGAGATGAAGGTAATTGCAATCTCTTAACAAAAAGTCTTTATGATCATGCAAGTTTATGGTCATGTTTATTCAAAGTTTTTGAAAAGTATTAGATGTCATATTTAAAAAAAATACATCCCACAATTTTTCCGAATAAATTTCAAATCCTTTTTATTCATTCATGATTTCTATAATTTATTGTTCCTTGACTTTTATACATCACATACAAGTTAGTTTCATAAGGGGTCGCCGGGGATTACAAGTTAATTTTTTTCATTTTAATTTAAATGCAATTTATAATTTAAGTCAATACTATCCAATAGTAAAACATTCTGATTCAAATCAAACTCTATTCTAAGTTCAAATAAGTTACGTTACATTTGGGTACTAAAATAAACAATTTTATCGAGGAAACAGTTGCCAAGTGTGAAGTAAACTTTCGTTGTAGAAAACTTGACAAATGACGTCGGCACTCGGCAAGTGGTGTAGGTAGGAATAACGAAGCCTTGTAAGGTCCGATTCGGTATTGTCGCGACGGCGTGTCGGTCACGTGAAGGCGCCGCTTCCGACCGAACCTCCCTCGACACCGTCGCTGATCGATGCGTGAACACTGATTACTATCGCAACTCCATCGTTTGAGATAGTACGCTACATAATTAAACCTTAGCTGAGTAAATACATGAGCAATTTGCAGGCAGTAAAACGATTGCAACTTGCCGTAGTAACCCACGCAGTTAGCCTTCCAAAATCGACCTGATTTCGAGCAAAGAGCCATAACTAAGAAAGTAATAATAGTGGGTCTATACATTTGAAAACCATTGTAGTTTTTTGCTTTATTTATATTTGTTAGGAATAGGATAAGTCTTGGATTTAGAATCCATACCGCGGCTTTAAGTTTGGCTTCTCGGTAATTTTTTTACTACAGTTACCATCGACAAGAAATTATTTTATTCCTTTAAACTATCTTGTTTCTTTGCGATCATTTAATTACATCGGTTTCATGTTCAATAACACGAAGAAATTGTATTAAGATTTTACCCAGACCACCCGCTGGCAGTCTTTTCAATGAATATCCGGTCATTTCTAGAATGTAAAGACCAATCCACTGAGCTCGACCTGGGAACCGAACTAAGCTGTTAACGCTACGACATTACCGCCGAGCTGTCTATAAACATTAACAGTATGTTCAACCTTATTCCTATAAAGCAGTTTTCTGAACAATTATCGTTGCAAACTGACTTCATTCTCGTCATACTACACCGGCTCTCGATTCAAGTCTAGCTCAAAGCGGATGTCTAGAATTAAATTTATCAACAGCACTATTAATTTGTTTAATCTGACGCTTGATAAAACCGTTTCATAATTATTTGCATACAAAATCGTAAAGAATACATTGCACATCTGTTGTGGTAAACATATTAATTTTATTCTTATTCGATTTGCTTTTTTAGAAATAATATTTGTTTCCGTAACCTTTCTTAGTGTTTGCTTCAATATTTAAGTGTTATTATATTTTGGCAGGTTGTACATAACACAAATAGTTTAGATGTTTAATACGAAAATAAAAAGTGCAAATATCGTTGTATTTTTAGACGTTTTGATTGATACAATGTTTAGAATTCTAATGATGAAATCTTCTTCTTCTTCTTCATCAACCCATATACGCCCACTGCTGAGCACGGGTCTCCTCTACCATTGAGAGGGTTTAGGCCATAGTCCACCACGCTGGCCTAGTGCGGGTTGGCGGACTACACACCTAAGAAATTCCTAAGAACTCTTAGGTGTGCAGGTTTTATCACGATGTTTTCCTTCACCGTTAAAGCAAGTGATAATTCAATGTGAATACACACATAACTTCGAAAAGTCAGAGGTGTGTGCCTGGGGTTCGAACCCGCGACCGTCGGATTCTCGACCGCGCGCCCAAACCTCGAGGCCATCACTGCTTGATGAAATACTGAATAACTATTCCAGAATCCTTATGTTGGTCTATAATGTTTGCAAAAGTATAAATGCATGCAAAAATCAACAATTGTTACAAAATTAATGTGGACCAAAGTTTACTCAGTACACCCACCGTTTTGGATAACGATAATTGTGTTAATAAAGAAGTACGAAATGTTCCTCTTAATGATTTGGTAGGTCGTAAAACTGTTTTAAGTGTGGAGATCGCAAGTGTTGCGGCGTATGATAAAGCTCAAATTAAATTGAACGTTGTTGACGACCGTGTTTTTGGGACATACTTACGTCACAAATGAGATGAATATCATTCTCAAATTAGCATGTTGGTTATAAGTACAATAAATAATTAAACAAATATTATCAACGGACTATTAACCACAATCAAAAAAAAGATCGAATCAGTATCCTTTTAGTAGGTTCATAATTGATGCTAATCTATATAAATCTAAAATGTAATTATATAATTTCATAATAAATATGTCCATTTCAACATGTAAAACTCGGTTTATTTATAGAATATGTAAATCCGATTATCAGAAAGTATTCCAAAGAGCCCACTGTCTATAATAAAATATAAAAATGAATTGGCTGGTAAGACACAGAAAATGAAAAAGAAATTAATGGTCAATAATAGCGAATAAAAGTATAAATAAAATGATAGTGCGGTGGCAGCGTGTGAGGAGGGCGTGTGTGCTCGTGTGGCGCTCGGGTCTATGGCAGGACCTTGCTCCGAGCGAAACAGGTCCCGCCGCCCGCGACAACTGGTTCCGCACCCGTCAGGTGCCAGACAAACTGTTTACGTAATTTGCAAACCATCGCACTAGCGAAAAGATTGCATTGTTACCAGGTTTTCGTTTCTTTTTTATGGGATCCGCAAATGAGCCAGCCAGTCACATGAATGTAAATGATCATCGCCGCACAAGAACAAACGCAACTCCAGTGTGGTCCTATGAACGATTGCGGTTTTTGTTTTTTCTCACAACGATCTTTAACACAGGCAACGCAATTTGTTGTTATTAGGGCTACGGAGGAAAAAGCACTTCGCCTAAAGGTCACGATCACTTATTTTATTTCCATCGTGGAATATTTTTCGTTCGTTTTTTAACGAATTGCTTATCGTTCTCTCCATTCAAGTTAGATAAAGATCTATGTTATGTATTTTCAAAAAAAAGTTATAACTCGATCAATCAGTACATCTGATGCGTTCTCACTGCGTCACTCATTGTTCTCCAATAAAAACTGGAAGTGAAATTTGTATGGAGACTATTGTTTTGATACGCGCATTATGATTAGCTTTCACTTTCCGTTTGCGCAGTACTGTGCACGTCCGAACGAGTGCCCATCGATTCCGCACTGTTACATCAATAGATTTTTAACATTAATTTGATGGTATCCGTAGCAACGTTTAAGAAAATCCTCCTGTCATGCTATTATGTTTTTGACCGATGTCAGTCAAAACATCGGCTTGGAATTTGAATTCACTATGGTAAACTTTTGGAAATTCTGATGTTACTAGTCACCAGCTATTAATAAAGCATTGTTTAGATTACATCCGAAGAATGAATCCGCGGAGATTTAGACACCATTCAACATCGACGCAAACTGTAAAAGCTAATGTAGTAAGTAGGCTTGAAATTCTATTGTGTGTAAAAAACACATCATCCGGAGATTTGAGACTTGACCTATATGCGAACGTTGGAAGTGGGAGGATGAACACTGAACAGCACTGTATAGGTCAAGTGTCGTAGCGCTGCGGCAAATATTGGAGCTGGTTTTAATTTTAAAACATTTTACAATAAATAATTCAATTCTATTTTTCATCAAGCGTTTATGTCGGGAATAAGAACTTCCATATAACAAAGTTCTGTCCGTAGTTCACCTGCATTCTGTTATTGAGAGAGTTAAGGCTTCGTTCACCATGTTTCTTTTGGTCGATCTCTCGCAATGCTAATTTCTTAACGAGGTTTACCTTCATCTATGAAGTGTAATTTGTCCATTTTAATATTAAATCACAGCACTTCACGAAACCTTTTTCTTTTATGTAACACACTACCCAACACATTAGTGACACGCAAACCCGTGTGATAAATCAATTAGAGGACGCGGATGCGTTCGGAATTATCTAATTACACGGTCGCACACAAGTTTTCGAACGAACCTTGACATATTAGTTTTGACGCGGCTTGCTGTGGGCGTTCGCGGTGTATTTATAAAATTTACTTGTAGTAGAGTTAAAAATAACAACAATAGTTTTCAGTGTCGCTATGTGCGCTGCTCCACTATCGTGTTGTGTTATGTGCAATGCGCCGCCGCGGTGTATAGCTTTATTTAGATTGTGGATATTTTTAACGTGCATTCTTAATTTTAATCTCTACACACTCAACATAAGCATTAGCAATATACTAAATTATACATGATACAATTTGTTTCCAACGTAGATTATCCGTGCCCACATTAAGCTTCGCTCTCCTTATCAACTTCCTCTACTTTGCCCCATTCCCATTCCCTTGGGACTTGATTTTCCAGATAGGAGATCAAAGTGCCTACAGCGATCTTTCCGGAGCTTATGCGACGGGTTGTTTCATTATTAGTAAATTGGATTTGTTGTAAGGATTTACACTTGATATTCAAAACATAAATTCAAAGTTAACCGTTGGGCTGTTGCCCCTTGTTATAGCTTACTTCAATGTTAATGAAACGCATACTATTATTACATTATCATTTTCTCTTTTTAAATACCGCAATGAAAAATAATGACAGTTCTGCTAAAAATTTGTGCCATAAGTACAAATCAAAGAGTAATCGTTTTACATGCTACATAGTAAGCTTAACAAGAAGCAAATGAAGTAGTATTTTTATGGATGGAACATGTTCCTAGTATTCAAGTACTAGCACGATGTGAAAATGAACAGCGCTGTAAAGTAAATGACTAGTTATGGAATATTTGTGAAGGCGTACATGTTGGAAGCTTGTCGCCGCTCGAGATCTCGATGAGATAGGAAAGAAACTAGGCCGCGACCTCTTCCATAATGAGAAGCTCATGTGTCGTTTGAATAGTAATTTCCAGTGCTTATAGAAAGTGTTTGTTTGCTATCAACAACTGTTACACATCATTACTTCAATATTGCTTAATAACGGATGCGGTCTAAATAATCGCATGAATTAATTCTATGCTTTTAGCCGATAAATTGTTTATTCATCCGCCTAGTTTGCCACATTCAAATGTAATATAGGTTGTTCTTTTTAATGTAACTTTTTTTGACGCTTGGCAATTTATTTCATTTTTTTTAATTTATATTTAAAGAGCCGAAGATCGAGCCCAGTGGCGTGCCATAGGAGAGGCCTATGTCCAACAGTGGACGAAATAAAGGCTGATTATGATGATGATGATGATGATGATGATGATGATATTTAAAGATTTAAACGGAAGCTATTACAACGTTTTTGAATTAATTTACGCGCAATGAATTTATCACATTCATGGATGTTTGTAAGAACTAACCTGAGAAAATATTTGCTCGTTTTAAAGTACTCCATAAAACTTGTAACAAATCATGTTCCACAGTATTCCACCTCACGCGAGAGCATCCGAGGCATCCGAAACCACTAACTCACAGCCGAGATACACCCGTCGCACAAATCCATAGGAATTCACATAAATCAACTTGGAACAACCCAAATACATGGACGTTGCATGCAAATCGTTCGAGAGCTCTCTGATAACACTGTTTGTATTGCAACAAAAAATTGTTTGGGAATTTAGATGCCCGCATCTATTTGTGAAACCTAAAGCGTATAGACGCGAACCGTAAAGTGATAGAAGCATTAACATTTTTCTTTTTGTAGTCTAAAAGTAAATAAGCAATTAAATTTAATTAACGTACTATTTATTAGGTCTATTTAAATTGAGTCCAATGCTTTTTAATAGTCTTATTTGGAAAAATTGTTGTTCCCTTTCTATTACGTCACATTTAACCACGTAATAAAAGACAAAGTTGAGCTAAAGCTAGTATAATTACTGTTTATAGTAGGTCCATTTATCCATGTATGAATAATATGTCAAAAAAAACATGTATGAAAATCCAGGTCTTGCACCTAATATACGCAATCTTTACCTAATGATTCTCAGCCGTTAGTCAATATTAAATTTCGGTCAACTCTATCAAATAGATACACCGATGTAGGGAAAAACTGGTGATATATTAAAATATCCCGGTTTTGAGGAACCGACCGCGCGGTTCTATCCATCGGCAGTGGGTCGCGGTTGCGGTCGCCATCGTTACGGCGGCACATCGCCCGCCTGTTATTGATACATTAAGTGGAATCGCAGTAATAAAATTAACTCTATGTTTATTTAGCGTTTATCTCGACCCAGTTTGTGGCGAGTGAAATGCAACAACTCGTAGTGAGTGTTGTAAAATTTACCGAATACTACGTATCGGCTGCGGGAAATAGGCCATTCGCACGAATCCTTGCGATTTTATTTCTTAAGGTTCGGCAAATAGTTGTCATAATTTAGTTCCTCATCAATACAAAGTTATGTGTTGAGAAAATTGTTGTTATGGTATGATTATACATAATTTAGTTGACACAATTTTATACTGACCATTTAATAATAAAATCAGATACGGGAAAATTGGTTAAACACCGGAAGTTATTAACTGAAATTTATATAAATATACCTACTAAAATGCTTTGTGACAGGAATTTTAAACAATATTTAACGAAATTCTCAACTCTTAGAAGCTTATACAATAAAAAAGCCTATCGACAAACACGCCTATACAACTGATCAAATATTGACAAAACCGACGAGTTTTGGAATTCATTTTTTTTCTCTCCTTAAAAAATGGTCATACAAATATTTAATTAAGCATTCCGGTCTTTTATAACTTTAAAATCAATCTCAACTTAATTAGTTTTTTTTTTTCATTAAACATCTACCGATGACAATCAACCGACTGATATAGGGCTAAGTCATAACTTAATGCAGTACTATATAGCACCAACTAAATGAAATTGTTTTTCAAATACATAGTTGATAAGATCTTAGTTCTAGATCAGTTCGAATGAAATATCTATCCTCTCTGCTCAACTCTAACTTTTCTATTATGCCAACTTCATAGCATTACATGCAGTATTAACTTTAAAGACTACTTACTTGATTCCTTCTAGTAACAAAGTTACTCCATGCTCACTTTACCTTACTTACAAGTGTAAAGTACCTAGAGGGTAGTAGAAAGGGAAACCAGCGAAATAATGACATGCGCCAGTCGAGTGATTTTTCAAGTATAGCTTTCGTCAAACCTCAACTAGTGTTTTCCAACCCGTTGGGAGCACACATCCGCGATTTCTAACATTTGCGGTTTTCTTTACCTACATACTACACGCCGTATGTAGGGACAGCGGGCGCACAGAGTGGTGCGATGCTATGCATTGATCACAAACATAGTATGTGTGAATAGAGACGCCGATGGTTCGTTCCGCGGATAATTTTTGTGTTGTTATTAATATTTGTTTCGGTAGGGGAATTGTCAAACTATAAGTTTCTTCTAATTCTTTAATCTTAATGTGTGAATTAGTTTTCTTACTCATAAGATAAGTTTTTTTTTAACTTAGATGTACGATTGGTAAATCGTGATTTGGAAGTCATTAGTATAAAGTTAGTAAAGTCATAAGGAAATCACGTCTCAATCACGTTGAGTATAAAAGCAAGCACGCTGCATATTTTTTAATATTGGATCTTACTTGAAAACGTTTATTACTTCAATCAAAAACTATTTTTTCTCGTTCTTATAAATTACCTACAAAACATCGAAGATCACACTACCATAGGATCTCATTGTCAGTAAGTAAGCGATACAAATGATATAGATATTGGTATAGATATTTGTTTCGGCTAAGACCGAAAAGGACTCAGGACTTGTATCCAAGTTTGGAGTTAGAACTGTGTATCTATGAGTGTTGGGTGTATTTCTTTTTATTTATTTATCTACGAGTAGAGTATTAGTATAGCATAGCTGCGTAGGAGGTGATTCCGTCCGGCAACAGTTGCACAAGTCGCAGTTAGCGCAGTGTTCGTCGATTATCACGGCCCAGTTGCCCCGCCGCGCTCCGTGGCGTAAGCCTTACATGTGTCTCACGACCCTAATATTGGCTGCACACTCCGCTGTGTATACCGTACTACAACTATTAACATATTATGCAAAACAATCATGTCTAGCTAAAGTGCTGTGTGTAATAACTATTGAACAGACAATATGTATTTAGAAGCTGCCGTGTTTAGCACAAAATTGGGTAAATTTATTTTGCTTCAATATTGATCATAGTTGTATGGCACTTATTCTTATAGATGTATATGGATATATAGGCTGTAAATAGACCGTGATGAAAAAGTTGTGACAGTCGAAACGTACGGAAATTACTAGCACACTGACGCAAACATAATCCTGAAAAAAATACGTGTTCCTAACTACCAAAAGTATTACCATTCTCAGTGTTTTTGATTTGAATAAGTGTAGTTATTACCCTGGGTTAATAATATTTTACAACATACAATGTAAGCTCTATCATATAAAAGCCGTGAGTGCTGTACAAGCATCTCGAAACATAAAATCTGTATATAAATTCGGAATGAAAATTGGCAAATCAATCTTTACTGTGATAATAAAGAAAACATCAACCGGAGAGGAAAGGGGCACTAAAATCGGCACGACTCTCGATTTCAAGATCAACGTCCGCAGAATCTGCGCATAAAATTATAAGTAAACAACGCACGCGAACTGGGATGAAGCGGATTCACTCGCGTCGAGTTACTGTAATCCTCGCACACAACAAACGTAATTAAATGCTGAAATGTTGTCAAACACCATTACGCGACCGGCGCAGGCGACACCACCCGACAATTCCGTTATTGAACAACTAAATAGACTGTAGACTATTAGTTTCTCGACGAGTTTTTTGGTGATTCGAAATACGAACGATTCCTAACAGTACATGGATGACACTTAGTCAGTTTCCTCAGGGGCATTTTCAAAACCGTTATTTTCCTTAATCATTCTATTTTTTAGTTCCCAAATTACGAAGGAAATATTCAAAATATACGGTTACACCTAATGTTGAAACACGTCCAAGTCAACAGATTCAGTACACTGTGTACTAAGAATCGTGGCTTTAACTTCCAAATGAAATACCTTTTAGTTAATTCAGGGTAATTTGTGTGCCTCGACCCTAAGTGCCATTGACCCTTTTGAATTTTCCGTATAACAGGCTAATATCCTGGCATCATCGCAGTATTAAACGAAGCCTGTTTAACGCTCTTTATAATGCGGAGTTAGGAAACTTCTCTTCGGGGTCGTCGCCCTCTGAAAGTAGCGGAATCAGTGTAGTATTTGTTTTCCCCGAAGTTACGGTTCGTTGAAGAACAATTACCAAGGGATGAGCCGTAGCCCGTAGGCTTCAAAAAATATATTATTATAATCGCTAATGTAACTTTGTTATTCTTATTTAAAGGCGGGATTTCTGATAGAATTTTATAATTTAGTAGGTCTATAATACCATAAAAAAATAAAATAACATAAAATTTCAATGGAACACTATAGCATACAAATCAATACGGAAGATTTTAAGGTGTGTAGTTTTCAACAGTGAGTCAATATGTAAATGTTGTCATTCTTTGTTACAGGTATGTCGAGCTGTCAACTTTAATATTACTGAATCAGTAGGTATTATTTTTATTACTTCGCTTAAGGTTTGTCTAACTTCAAATCATATCGAAATATTAATTACTAGCGACCCACCCCGGCTTCGCACGGGTGCAATGCTGATATTTAATGGATGTTATCATACATATAAACCTTCCTCTTCAATCACTCTCTATTAAAAAAAACCGCATCAAAATCCGTTGCGTAGTTTCAAAGATTTAAGCATACAAGACATAGAGACAGAGAAAGCGACGTTTTATACTATGTAGTGATTCATGAATCCTTCTACTTGTTAAGGAATCCCCTATTCGTATTAAAAAGTTTTTAACACACTTGCGTGGGTTATTAAATTGATGTCTTTTGATGTCACCATTCTAGCAGATACGAATTTTGTACCATCAGTAATATAACACGTTAGGCACGTTCGTTGAAAGATGCGATCGAATGCACATACAAGCATACAATCGAACTCGAGATTACAAGTTCTACAGGCTTCTGTTCCGATAGGTTAGCAATTTAAACATTGACGATTATGAACTAAATTAATGGCCCGGTATAAGTAAGTATATAAACAAGTCAATATTCAAGAATTCACTTGTATGAAACCTGTTTTAATCGATTTCCTATCGATGTTCTAAGATACGAATCAAATCTAAGACGGTTCAATAAGTTTAGAATCAAACAAAATACACAGGATCTTAAGTATGTGCAGTCGATGTTTATTTCCTCATAGACATGGACACATAAAACAATCGCCTGTCGGCGGCTCGCGGCGCCTTGAACTCATCGCCCGTCGATGTTCTTTTAAAGGGAAGGCAAGCATGCGACGCGGCCTTGCACGACGCTTCTTAAAGCTATGTGCCAGTGTAGAGCCTAGAAAGGGCCTTCTGTACACTCGAAGGAGTACTTGTACCTTCAGTGTAGGTTAATTTGTTACGAGAAACAGCTGTGTTATAAGAATTTGTATACTTTTCTATTAATTATTATTTGGAAACTCGGTGTCGTGGTAGGTTACCCACCAGCTTGCGATACCAGAGTGCTCCACAAATATTTAATTCGGGTAGGTATGTTTGTAAGGCCGAAAAGTCTCTTGTAGTTTCTGACATCCACGATGTTAAGCTTGATCTAGTGTAGGGTCAGAAATAACTATGTGACTTTTTGATTGGCTTATTTGTTTATTATTATTTTTTATTTCTTAAGTCAATTAAACCATGACGTGGAGATGTGATTTTGTAGACATTGTTTCCGATTTGATACCTAATCTAAAGAGTATTCATATAAAGGCGCCATAGCTTACAAAAGTATTCGCTTACTTAGTAACACGTATTACCTACTGACAACAGGTTTCAGAATGCAACCGCACAGTAAACTCATAAAGTATGCGTTTTTTGATGTAACCGTGATGGATGGCTGTTTACCTTGTGTTGAAGTTTTTTCATAGTCATTATGCCAAGCTATCGCAGCAGGGACAGGTCGCGGAGCTCGCCTTAATCTACCATGTAAACTTGAGTTCCGTTTCGCCTCACATTCTTTACTTTATACGACACGTAATCTGTCGACCATGATGATTTATGATGACCTCTAGTCGCCTCTTCGCCATATAGACGAAAAACAATAAACGCAAAAACAACACCAAATACGGTCATCAGAGCCATACCTCGGTGAATCAGCGACAAATCGCGCGTATTAATCTCGCGATTTTTTTATTCCACATGCTACTGTCATTCGATAACAATTCGACAACGTCAACAATGCGCCGAAAACTGCCGGCCCTCGTCGAACATAGTGCGGGCATGCGTGCGCGCAATTCTTTTATTAATTACACGGAGCGCTCGGGCCAATTGAGTGAGGATATGACGCCATGGCGGCGGTGCGCGCGTGACCCACCTGCAAATCGATCCTGCGGGCACGCAACACCTCATCCTTGAACGCGGCGAGTTTGGAATCGTATTATTCCGACGCGCGTGCCAACTAATTGTTGAATTAAGGGCATGCTTGGCCCACGCCACGCCACCACTCGTCGACACAACGTTTTCAACCGTATTGACGCGGCGCGAAAGGAGAACCGATGTAACAACATCGAGTCGATCATGTCGCAGCGTGGGATGTGTAAATTGTGATATAATCTCGTTTTAACATGATAATGGCGGATGATGTGATATTACAAAATGTGGCGTGACGTGTCGTGCGTGTGTGACGCGTTGCCGGGACGGACGCGTCTTTCGAGTCGTTAACTATGCACATTTTTAAACAGAGGAACTGGACGTTTTACCAAATTGCTGGCCCTTTGGCCTTTGAGGAAGTCTCGTGATCGTTCTATCCGGTCGCATTAAACAAACCCTCATTACAGTGAAACTTGGTTAAGTGGGACCTGGATAAGTGAGAAACCTCCATAACTGGAACTTATGCTGAGGTCCCAACACTTTGGCACTGAATTACCTCTGTTAGTGGGACGAGGTAAGCCTCTATATCTGGGATTTGTTCTTTCGATTTATTATCATAGTTACCTCTATAACTGAGACAGCGAGTAAATTTTATATGCATAAACCTCTGTAACTGAGATAACATTGTTTGTTTACTTATTCTTATTCTACCCACAAATTCCACACGTAATTCAAAGTACGTAAGTACAAATTTTGAACTTCAATTAACTTCAGTTTTAGTTTCGCTTTACTATCATACAGATGTTTATTTGAAAAATGCCAAAACGAAAGCTACAATCGTTAACATTACGTGAAAAACTGAAGTAAATATCCGTTTATGAAAGTGGGAAGACACGCGAAGAAGTTTGTGCCGAATTTAATGTGCCAAAATCGACTCTTTGTAGAATAATTCAGAGTAAACATAAAATTGAATCACAATGTGCTGAAGGACAAGGGAAACTAAAACGTGCACGTTTATCAGAATATCCTGAACTTGAGCAGTGTTTGCTAACATGGATCAACATGTATTCTCACCTCTATTAATGGAACCCTCTGTAAATGAGACAGATATTTATTTATACCTGTATATCTGAGACACTGGGTAAGTGGAATACCTCTATAAGTGAAACGACATTGCAGGTCCCTTGATGTCTCACTTAACCAGGTTTCACTGTATTTATTTTGACTAGTTTGTGTGATTTTGAATTGGGTTAAACATTTTGCTTTTGAGGAAACTTGAATACATTGAATTTTCTATCCTTTCCCGTTGCTTAGATAAACATTTGGTCTAATAAATGTCGCCAGCTAAGAATTGCTTCTTCAGAACAGTCCGAAATAAGAAAAAAACGTCATGGTTAAATACATGACTACAATTATTTCTATAATACAGTTTCGTAGGCTGGTCCCCATAACAGAAACGATGGCACAATGCCACTCTAAACGGCCGTCGATGAGTTTCATAACTCATTTTAACGTTGTTTGTATTCGATAAGCGGCTATGACGACACAGGCTTCTGGTCGCGAATCACAAACGCAACGGTGCCCTTCGAAATATGTCGACAGACTTGATTCTAAATTATTAATTTTAACCGACGAGGACAGAATCGCTTCGAGCGCACATGTTAATATGCCACTTCGTAATAATCATTTTAAATAATCTACAGTATGGAGAAAACTAACGTAGGTACTAGTGATAAAAGTTTCAAAGACAAAAAAGGGTTAAAAATTAGGATTTAGGATAAGGTTGTAGGATTGCACGAAACCTAAAAGACTTAAAAATATTATGAGGGTATCAAATGGCGAGAGATGCTCTTTTCAATTTCAGCATCAGGTATGATGTTGTCTACTCGGTAAGAAATAAGCTAAAGTGCCAAAACTTACAGCACAGTTTATTTCGCGTTTACTCAGACTCAGGAAATAATATTTTGTGAATAAAGCACTACATGAACCACTGAGCCTTGGAAGTGCCGATAGAAAACAATAAATCGGAAGGAATGCATGATGCGTAAGAAGTAAGACTTAAAAATTCAATGCGGTGTACACCTAAACCAACAATGTACGGAGTATGCAAGCTTGGCGTGGGCCGCGAAACTATTCAACTGCGGGGGCCAATTTTATGGAGAATGAATATTTGTACGATACCCACCGTCGCAGGAAGTCGGCCCGCTATGTCCTCAAGTCCGAACTTTTACTGGCTATTGTAAGACATGTCAATATGAACATGTCAGTATCGAAAACAAATTTGCTTTAGTGATTGGAACTAAGTATATACTATATATATACTTAGATAGTAAATACTCTTAGCATCGCACTATTATGTGTATTCGAAGGAAATTCGGAAAATAAATATGTAGAGAACTATGGACTAAATTTATATTACCTAATCCGTTACAACCTTACTGACCCCGAAGCACGCTTCTTAGTTTACTATATCAAACGCTCACCTTAATCAATCATGTGAATGTGTAATGCATTTCTGTGTTACTATTTGATATAGGTGCAAAAGGAAAGGCTTAAGAATCGAACCTACCTCACGTCACTCAACTAACTAATTCCTGCACTAGAGCAACAAGATTTGTATTAATTCTAATAAATTGTTATGTGACACGAATGCGCAACTTATAGCATGTGGTCATTTTGTGTGTAATGTTAAATTTTCAAATCACCTTTAAATATGTAAATAATGAGTGGTATTTGTGAAATAGCTCGGTGCTTACGTTCGGTTCGTTCTTTAGAACCGATGCCAAGCGTAAAATTTGATTTTACCGCACTGCTTTTGGATAATCACCAACAATAATAATAAAGCGGTGTTCAAATCACGAGAGATCTATAAATATGCACCCTAAATATTGCTTAAGGCTTGTACACAATGATTAATGGCGAATCTTACTGTGCAACTGTTTTGTTATTCGTTTATTTCTAACATTTTAAGTTTATAGTAAATATGTAATTGCAAGTGTAATTCTGAAAAATCATCAGAGATCGGCTAAGTTATCAGTGAAAGACCATTATATCCAAAAATTTATTCAGCGCCCACGTAAGCTTTTTACGCACTTTAAATCAGAGACGATTCAGTAAATATACCTGAATGTTAATATAGATCGAAATTGTTAATACAATAACAAAGTCGGTTTCCTACAAATCCAATTTTTTGCTGACACCGCACTGCGCGTTATGTTACCTCATAATGATGTTACGCATATAAATAGACTCCCGACTACAAGACAATCTTATATCACGTCCAATATAAAATTTACAACATACATTTTATCGAAAACTACTCTTCATTAAATTCCAAACATACTTACTCATATAAATTACGGTTCAATTCCCAAACATTATCTCTCGCATATATGACATCAAGGGAAGTGTCGGCTCTCGGCCCGGACAGGCCAGACTTAATTTTTTTATAGCCGTCAATCCGGAGGGTTAGTGTTGGCACATCCATATTTATATCGGATGGTGTACGTGGTCGCCGACACGGCCGTGGTGATCGGCTGAACAGAATTAAAACTCTTTCGCAAGCAAGCAGTCCCGACTCGTAAACATAATGTCACTCAAAACAGTTGAACATTCGAACCTCGGCCGAAATATTCTGATTGCGGCGTGATATGATTCCCAAAACAATAAATGCCATAGCAAATGTGTTATAATTTTTATTGACGTGAAACGTTTTTTATACTTGTACTATTGGGGATTTTCCCGAAGCGTTTTGTTGAAACATTTTATTGCAATAATTTTGAGAGCTATATTTTTTAATATTTATTACTGTGGTGACGGTGAGAAAAATGTTATATACAAATTGTATATATTAAATTTGTAGTGTTGTAAAATAACCATCTGCAATACCCACTATTTCTTTTGCTGAAGTTCCAAGAGCAACTAAAAAAAATAAATCGCATGTTTCTTGGTAAATTTTATTGCTAGTTTGACATGCTTAAATAGCAAAACCAATAAAATTATTTTCGAATACCATTTTATTATCTAACCGAAGTGTCATTGACCTAGTCCCTTTGATGATCACATGACACAAACCAACGGTGAATTAAGGGACACATGTGTCACCTAAATCTTGATGTTCACGAATATATATTACGTCATTTATTATGTGTTTTATCATCACGATTTCGTGTCAAAATACCTAGACGATAGTGAACAAAAATAGCATTTTAACTGATATTATTTTTAAATATACAGCAAATACTTTTGTAACAAACATTAATAGAACGTTCTAGACGTATATATTTGATGTCATAAAATATGATTGCAGATTTATTTTACCTGCCCCTAATACGCCAGTCTGAATTAAACATAATTCGAACTGTAATTCTGGTTACGATAACGGTGAGTAAAATACCTCCATATCATGTTTCAGTGAGAATACTTTTCTCGATGAAGAATGATGGATGAAGCTATCCATCATTTGTTTTTCCCAGTTATCCTAATAGGTTTTGCAGTTTCCTTGTATTTTACCACAAGTTCACTGTTATAAAGATATTATCAGATATGAAATATCATGTAACACTACATATTTATTTAAGATTTTCGTACATTATTATACGTGTTTCTTTGGGGAAGTTGTTTATTTTCATGGTCTAAAACACCTATTTAAATTTGGCGGGAGGTCTAAAAATAACCCTGTTATATTAAATAGGTACTTATTATGAACTTTGACCCACCATCGCTTATCTACATAATGTTTTACATGTCGGGAGTAATAAAGCAATATTTTTATTATAGAGCAATATTTTTGAACTACAAGATATTTTCTGTTTCCCATCATTAGTCCATATGCCAAAAGAATCAAGTTATCGTGAATGAGATATAAGCACTGCTATACACGTATATTACTAAAAGATCAAAAATGCGTTCTAACGTCAGCTTTACATAACGTTTCAGTAAAAAGAGGGAACATAGTAATATCATGAATCCTACATTATTTTCGACTTCGTGTTCATGAACAGTAACATAACAAAGAGTGTTAATAAAAAAATCCACTTCCTACATACATTTGGAACGCGAGGAAACAATCGTAATAAATCAAAATTCAAGGTGTACAGTAAATCCATCACACATCCCAGTTCATAGCACTAAACAATAACACATCGGAATCGCCCCGGTTAACCTTTGTGATGGAAAAACAAACTTTTTTAAAATAAATTTCCATCGTAAACATAGTTATGAAAAGATTTTCTCAATGGTATAACAGAAGTTTTCTTTGATGTCTCGCGGAGTTCCCGCGTGTGTATAATTGAAACAGATTTACATGGATTTTTACGATCAATTCACGATTTATTTTATGGATCGTAGAAATGCACCCGGTAGACAGGTTCGGAATTAAATCAACAGTTTCCAACATTATCTTACCGATGCACCTTCGCGAACTTTAAATGTGCAATGTGACAAAATTGTATACTAGATTATAATTCTTTATTATTGGTTAATTCCCACATTGGTTTAGCTGAAAAATAAATAACCCTATCATAAGCATACCGCAACTTTTTTGTTTACTTTATAGTTGTTCCACCTACCTATTAGCGTGACATAAATTGATGAGCTTAGTATTCTAATAATGATCCTAATATAAAATTTGCGTACAATACAGTCTTTGTATCCTGCACCAACCGGCACTATTTGAAATGGCACAAGCGTCTGTCTGTCTATCGGGTCGATACATGACGAGCTGAGTGTGCGTGGTCTTATTTATAGTTTCCTCACTGCATCGTGTATCAACTCCTTTATTTTGAATTATACTAGCGTCTGTCTGTCTAACGATGAAAGCGGGTTTGCCAACGTATTTGTAGCGTTCAAGGAACGGATGCCGGGGTACCAGGATACCTCCCGCCCCCCTCTATCCCCTCCTATTACAGGATGGTGCATTATTATAAGTTATTAGAAACGTTTTAAAACCGTTTAGGACGCAGATGCATCGCAAATTGTGCAGCTTGCGCGGTTAATTGCATAATGGAGTTGTTTGAATGGTGCCTGTTTTTATCGAGACGTTACTGCCTTTTTGTGATTAGATACTCCTCGTGGTCAATAGCTAATAATTCTTTACAATTTATTACTGTAGTGAGACAGATTAATTACATTACCGTTGCATTGTTTTATAATGGCATCAGGCCGCATAAAGTGGATTTACTGTCGATTTCCAACTTTCACTTATATTGAGTCGTTCTGATATTTTTCACTAATAAATGTTAATTATCTGCTGTATATATAGCGCCAATCCCACAACCTAGCGAGACGGTTGAAAGTAGTTACTACATCTGCATGGACTGTTTTACTACAGTCATTACCATATTCTCCAGTGGGTACGTAGCTATAATTAAATAACCAGTCCCGTCCAGCAGACACTTAAAAGACTGTGCGGCAATAAACGCAAGTTCCTAGAAACGGCGAAAGCTTTTCGCTATAAATCAGAGTATATCACAGAGGTCGGTAAATTGATACTCAATGCTCGTATCGGTTGGACACTTAAACGAATTGAACCATATGCGAGCGCTGACATGTAATGGGCTTGATATACACGCCATTCCATCGTTGACACATTCACGCTGGAGACATACAACATATCTATGGTAATAACCATGCAGTCATTATTATTTGGTGTTTATTTTTTGGTCAAGTCGAGAAATTAGAACCTATACGATATCAAGATACTTTTAGTTGAAGGAAAAGTAATGTATAAAAATATTTTAAGAAGAAGTAGTGAATAAGAAGCAGTGATGGCCTCGAGGTTTAGGCGCGCGGTCGAGAATCCCGGCGGTCGCGGGTTCGAACCCCAGGCACACACCTCTGACTTTTCGAAGTTATGTGTGTATTCAAATTGAATTATCACTTGCTTTAACGGTGAAGGAAAACATCGTGATAAAACCTGCACACCTAAAAGTTCTTAGGAATTTCTTAGGTGTGTAGTCCGCCAACCCGCACTAGGCCAGCGTGGCGGACTATGGCCTAAACCCTCTCAATGGTAGAGGAGACCCGTGCTCAGCAGTGGGCGTATATGGGTTGATGGAGAGAAAAATATTTTTACATATAATAGTCCAGACAAAAATGCACATTCAAAACCGCATGTAGACAGTGAGATTCATAAACGTCATCAGCTTATATAACGACAAATATTGTGTACGGCGGTTGCTATACTAGAAACACCATTTAAAATTCTCAGAGATATTACCTTCATTACCAAACTTTTTGCTTCACATCGACAAAGATACAATGAATTCTCTTGTGTATTTAGATTTTCTCGCGATGCTTTTATAAAATTTGCTCAATTAATGATTAATTTAATGGCAAGTATATGAAGTGTCTCGGTGTGATGCAAACCGATAGTCCGCGGCGCGCCGCATGCGCGCTGCCACAGACCGAGTGTCTGCCTTCCCAGAACAGTGAGTACGCACGTCGCACGCCCGCACTGCACGCCACTCATTAAATTCATCAATGTTGTTACGCCCATTTGCTTTCGTATCCACTCTTGTGACATTAACGATCTTTATTATTCCCTTCGAGTTTCGAACATTCGCCTCGTTAGGCTTAAAAATTGTTTCAAACTCACTCAGCAGATTTATGATTTCTCGGAATTTTAATGGCAGTAAAGTGAATTGTGTGTGCCTAATTTGGCTCGCCGTGCACCTGCCCCTCGTTGGTGATTCACGCCGCCAAATGTATTTCTTAATGTAAACGATTTAAATACTTCGGAGTGCCACACAACACTAGACATGTACCAGTCTCATCAAAATCTATTTGCTATAATGTATACCCTAATGCTGAATTCTTTCCGAGCCCTAATCGGCTCAGGTCTTGTTAACATCCCTGTATTGTATTTACACAACCATGTCACAAGATTTTAGGCTTAACCTGATGTAAGTCTAGCAATACCTACTAGTGATCAGTATTACGAAATGTCTTGTGTTTAATCTGAACCGGGTTTGCGACAGTATCGCTCGCTCTTATTTCTCAATACATCGATTGAATGGTGCATTGTTTCACTAAGCCCATTCAAAAGCGCATTGCTATCACGCAGGCGCATCGCAGGCTCCCTGCCAACCGCTTATCCGCAATCGGTTGTCTATGCGCACACGCACGCTCCTACGCAACACTGCCGGGATCAACGACCTCGCCATCTTCGGATAACATGGATTCTACTAGAAACAATGACCTTCTACAGCTATTTCATATTGGCGTTTCTATAAATGTCACAGAAATTGAAAATATATGCTAATCACTTCTTTAAATAGCGCTCTTGCGAAATGTTTATATTTAAAACATGGGAAATGCTGAGCTCACGCCTGCCTGCCGTCTCACGAGATTTGCTCAGTCATACCTGTCAGGTTTTGAACGCGTGTGTTTCTGGAAAGTTCGGAACTGTAAATATATATTTTTATAACAACCCTAGCTTACGCAAATAAGTAAAACTACACTAAAATTTCCTTTAACTTTTACCCACTTTTCACCGCCTTTCTCAAAAGTCAGCAAATTTTCTTTGTGCTAGTTGTTACGTCCGGTTTCAGCCACTCGTCAGCAACAAAAACTGTATGTCTTTAATCCCACGTATTAATCAAACTAACCGTCGCTCTTTATTCACGAAGGTGTCAAAACCACCACTGTCAAAGATAAGACACGAGTCTCGGCGCGCAACAATGTAATACAATAGTGAATTGAACCGACCTGGACAACATCAATCGGATTAATTAATCATGTCGTAACATCACAAAATTAGTCACAACAGTGCGTGTCGTCACTCTCGTCTGTTGCCCAACGTCTGAAACAATGCGCCCACGTGTCGCATCCAGGCTTCACTTTTCCGCGTCCGCAATGTACGCGCGAGTGGGTGAACATTTGCCAATTATTGTCTACTTTCTATTAATAATTATTAATTTATTGTATTGAATTATTATTGTCTTGTGACTTGTACTGAACTGTGAAGTGATAAACTTGCTCTGTACATATAAACAAATGACAGGGGCGTGCGATCAATAGTAATGTCATGTAATAGTATCAGCGGTGGAATAGGAACGTAAATGGATCGTGACCATTGAGATTGTGCACTTTACACCCCAATCATGCGTACTTATTTATGAATATTTTTAATCATATAAATATTTCCAAAGTGTTTCTTCATTTGTTCATCAAGTTTATGTAATATACTGAGAATATAGGGTATTGACAGGTCGGAATTTCGTGATTTAACAAGTTTTCTTTCAATGCAAGATTATATTACAAGATAAACACACCCTGTTACAATAAACAAAGCGCACTCAGTAGTCAAATACTGCGATGGTCTATGTAACCTGTTGTATGCACAATATAAACAGATGATTTTTATCAGCACTACCGGATATTGAGGAATTTGTAGAATGAGAAAGAATCGGGACAGAATTAAACGTTGTATCATGAGTCCGCGTGGCGGGCGGTGTGCGGTGTGCACCCGCGCACAGAACATTCCTGCAAAGTATCAAAAACCAACGAATCTCCTTCTAAACGAAACACTAAATATTTGCCGCTAACGTAAACAATAAACATTGAATTTCTGTTCTAAGAACATCTCAGTGCTGAGTGTAAACTAAAATTAATGCTTTTCGCTTAGTTTATTAATAAATTGCCGAAGTACATTTGTCAGTCAAATAACCGGTTTGTGGCGAGGTGCACACGTACTCTTCGCGTGGTTCTTCTAAACATACGTTTCTTTTCTTGCTAATGATTCTCTTAGTGCATTCTTTACTAACCTGAAAATAACTATGTGCAACTGTAAACTAATACGTTAAAAAAAAATAGAACCTTAAAGCAAACGTCAAACTATTACTATCATGACGATACGGTGATGATACTTAGAAATTTCTATATCAAATCAAAGGTAATTTGAACATCATGTGATCTTATTAATAATTTTGGCTCCATAATCGGGAAGTAACGTCACAAACGACTTAGGTTTCTTAGTAGACTTCTTTTCTACAGTGCCATGAAGACCGTCATATCCAAATTCACCAAAACATCTTGCGAGCTTTGATCTCTAAAACTTGTATACAAACTGCAGTATTTTAGCCTACATCGAGATCAAGACCAGATGCCAAAAGAAATAAAAATTAATGAAGTGATTAACAACCGGAACAGGCTGTATCCGCGCGATCTCACCGTCCGAGTTGACAACAAAGTTTCGGGGTCACGGCGCTATGTAAACACAACACACGCACCACGCGCCCACGTGGATCGGAACATGTTGTAAATCTCTCACTTATTACCACAAACTTGAAGCGTTCATCGTAAATCTAAATATAGAAACAGTTTTAGTTGTAGATCCGATTAATTCCGATTTTAAATTTAATCGTATACAATGTTATGAGTAGTCCTGGCTCTAAAAATAATAAAATCAAGCTTTTATTATGCACGAAAAATTAAAAAAATAAACTAAGAAAACATTCATAAAATTCGTATTTTTTTAAACGTTACAAGTAACAATTTACAAAAGTGTTCGGTTTATCAGTAGAAGTATGATACATAAACATATATTATCTATAACTAGTATATTAATATTCTTAAGTGATCTAAAAGCTCGTCGCGGCCGAGGTCTTTGCATTAACGAAATTGCGCGACAAGCTTTTAAATTACTTAAGAATATTAATATACTAGTTATAGATAATATATGTTTATGTATCATACTTCTACTGATAAACCGAACACTTTTGTAAATTGTTACTTGTAACGTTTAAAAAAATACGAATTTTATGAATGTTTTCTTAGTTTATTTTTTTAATTTTTCGTGCATAATAAAAGCTTGATTTTAAAATGTGTTTTTCACCGTTAATTTATTTTTAACTTTTTAGTTGGAAATATTTCTAAGACTATCCATTTCGTAGTCATACCGAAATTCAACTCAATCGGTCCATGAAAACTAGTGTTCCTATGGGCACCTTCCAACTTCTCATGACACCAGATCAACGATACCTTGTTATTATGTTGTCACTAAAAATACAAAGGCATACCAAATTTTAGCTTACTTGGTCCACAAGAATCGGAGTTCCTATGGGCTTCTTCCAACTCCTCATCAGATCAGCTTCATGATACCATATTTTTGTATTATTACCGAAGTTACGAAGACATACCAAATTTCAGTTCAATTGGACCACAAGAATCGGAGTTCCTATGGGCATCTTCCAACTCTTCGTCAGATCAGCTCTATGATACCTTGTTATTATATTGTCACCGAAATTACATAGGTATACCAAATTTCAGCTCAATCGGTCCAAAGGAATCGGAGTTCCTGTGGGCTTCTTCCAACTCCTCAATAGATCAGCTCCATAATATCATATTTTTGTATTGTTACCGAAGCTACGAAGACATACCAAATTTCAGCTCAATTGGACCACAGAAATCGAAGTTCCTATGGGCATCTTCCAACTCTTCGTCAGATCAGCACCATGATACCATATTTGTGTATTGTTGTCGAAGTTACAAAGACATACCAAATTTCAGCTCAATCGGTCCACAAGAACCGATGTTTCTATGGTCATCTTCCAACCTCATCATCAGACCAGCTCCATGGTACCATATTATTGTATTGTCATCCAAGTTACGTAGGTATACCAAGTTTCAGCACAATCGGTCTATTGGAAGTGGTTCAAATCTTCATTGCAAGATTTGTAAACATACAAACATACATACATACATACATACATACATACATACATACATACATACATACATACATACATACATACATACATACATACATACATACATACATACATACATACATACATACATACATACATACAAAAGTGAAGTTAAATAAAAGCTTGTAAAAAAGTTGCTATTTGAATTAAGAACAACGGATTATTAGACACCAATCCCCTCAGGGTGATATGACGAGACATAATAACTGTGTTTGCACTTATCTTAATAATTTCGTTACCCATCAAGCTTCATTGACTGACCTGCATACATACACACTTATTATATTACGCAATATGGCGCCCCAGCTTTGCCTCAACGTAATTTCATGTAAAAAGGTTGATGCTACACTTGCGGTCAATGCTGCACAATCTGTACTTTGTTGTCTACCTGATCTGAAGCTTAATAAAAAGAATTAAAATAGAAGAATATTGAAATAAAATAAGAAAAAATCTATTGAAGTCATTTTCTTTTCACTAATTGCTGACAGAACCAACGTTCTCACAATTCGCGTCTGTTAAATCTTTAAAGTCTTAGGCATCATAACTAAAACTATCAAATTGAAATAACAAAATGTTTTCCTAAAAACAGCAGACGTTAAATTTTATTGTTATTTAGTTTGTAATGTTTTAATCGGCGTGCTAAGAATAAAAGTAAAATAAAAGTTAAATTCCGACATTTATTTTGCAAAAGATTGATTGAAATGTTTATTACTTATATGAAATACCAATAAAATGTGTATACAGGGTGTATTTAGACCGTGATCGAAAACTGAGTCAGGTAATAGCGATAGTGATTACAAACCCCCTGGCATTAAAGAAAATCCCGACAAACAACAAAATTTTTGAGGTTTTCCATACAAACCACATACTTTTAACATCGATGGTTGTATGGAAAACGTTAAAATTTTTATTTTTTGGCGCGATTTTTAATATCGCCACTGGGTTTGCGAACACCCTCGCTATTACCTGCCTCAGTTTTCGATCACGGTCTAAATACACCCTGTATATACTTCGCTCTAATTTTAAAATTATCAATTAAAATGTACAATAGCATACAGCGGATTAGAGCAGATTCCGAATTTTAATTAAAATTAACCATACTTTCATATATTAACATATTTTTTTTAATTTAAAGTTTATCGTATTACATTAACTTTTGTTTCTTAAACCTAAGTTTATAATACATAAATTTAAAAAATAGATATAACGCATTTGCTATTATCTAAATTTCTTAACTACCTGTTTAGTGCATGCATTATTTGATCAGTTTTCGCAAACACCGCCATGTCTATAACCTACTTAAGTGCAAATGATTCATTTGCACTCGCTTAACATGTTTTTAGGGTTGTCAAAACAGAAAACATTCCGTTGAGTGCATAATTCTTTCGTTCCCTCATTGACGTACATCGGCATTATCCGCCCTACTTTCCGACAATATCGATATAAAAATAGATTAAAATAGGTTATAAAACATGCAATGTACTGACAATCTGACCCAAATGTCGATATGACGTTAGCACCTGACGTAATGGTACGCAACGCAGGCCGCGGCCGATATGTGCTCACTGATTGAGCTGATCTGGTTTCCGTTACACACTTTCTCGCTCGTAAATAATGCGTAAAACTGTCCATCACCGGATCCGCAGCATTGACAAGCAAGGTGCCTGCTTAGAAAGCCCGTGCGGCCTCATTTTGCGGTGATAACTTTGTTTTGGCACATCGTGCGCACGCGCATCAAAAACTTGTCAGCACACGCGATGATTTCTATTATTCTACCAATATTAAATGTTTCTGAGAATGTTTTTAATGTTCGTTTCATGAGGTAAAACTTACCGTTATTCGTTACCCAACTAATGAAGCTTTGACATTTCGAGACATGCAATTACTATGACTAAACACCAATGTAATGCCAACAGTAACATAACAAATAAAACGAACCGACGAAATGCTATCGATAATGGTAATAAACTAGCGAAACACATTGCAAAATCCCTGTGCAAAGAGCTGTGCGAAACGTCATTACATTTGTACGATAATGCATCTGATTCTTCACAATATTTACTGAGTGTTGTATGAACCGCGCGGTCTCACAATGGTGCGACGGCTCTATTAGGTTGCGACACGCGGCCATAATGTCTGCGTGCCGTTTTTTAAATTTTATATAATGCGAAATTAATTGCCAAATATCAGCTATCTACGACAATCTCCGGCCGAATGGCTTAAACGCAGTCTGGCTTTCTTGTGTTACGCAACACTGATTCATTATTACCAAATATACTTTTGCACTTTAATAATGGAGCAGTTCGCGCCATGAAAACGCTAGTTGAATCATCGCTGAAGCCGCTCCGTCTGCTGGCCGTTAGTCACGACGTGCTGTGTCGGCGTCGCCGGCACAACATTACATCTCTGTAACGGTTACGTAAAGCGGAAATGCAAATATCACGCTGAAGTACTTTTTGTTGGTCTATAACTGTTGCCTGTATATGATTCATTGACTATAATAAGACTGGCGTGCAACTTTGCTTCAATGAGAAATATTTTTTATAGAGAACTGAGCGATAGACTAGTCGGAGGCAAAGTGGGCGGGAAGGAAAGAAAAAGCGGATGCAATCCCGAGGCACTTTTATTGAATATGGATGGGAAACGATGTCCTTTACCCACTTTGTATTTAAAACATAAAACTCGAAAACTGTTACTAAATTAATAATACTGTATCATTAAAATTTACACGCATGTCATGCCTCGTCTTAGCAATTTAAACAAATTGCAGGAAATGAAATCCAATCTTAAATTCTTTAGATCTCACGTAACAACTCAATCCAGACAGAAAAAGAATGAATTATTAATGTCTAGATGCAAAAATAATACACTTGATTTAATATAATGGCGATGACGACTACTAGTCCGCCAATAATCACGACGACGGGACCAACAATATTAGTTTCATTATATTTAAACGTTCAGTTATAGTTACACGGTTAAATTAGATCTAATTATAATTACAGCGAATAAATGCTCTTTCACTTTAATTTAATGTTACAAAAAGCCAAAATCTAGCGGCAGGTCAATGGCAAGAAGACTGCCGAGCCGGAAGGGCTGTCAACCTCTCGTGCTTTATTTAATACGATATTGTGGAATGAAACGTATCCTGCGGAATATTTCTCTTCTTAGAATTTTGTTGCCCTAAAAGTCACAATTCATATGTTTTTGACACTAACGAGTCCTCAAAAAATGTAATGTTAAAAATATACTATAAACATTTTGCCAGCCCTGCATCACGAAGTGAGAAGGAAAAGCATGACAAATGGCGATTACAACGCAGTGCGTTTGCGGATCGGATGAAATTACCAGTAACACGGTCGTTCGCGGCTCACGACCGCTCTACGCTCGTCAATTATAAATCACATTGTAATTGAGCCGGATCTAAACGCACTATTACGCACGTCTTATTGTATGTGATGTTAAACAATGTTACAATGCCAAATCCCCGTTTACTGATTAGAAAAGGGAAAAAAAGAAATGAAAATGAAATTTATGATAAGAAATGTATTTTTCATTGGAATCGGCAAAAACTGAATGAAAGTCAACGGTATAGTGCACGGTGCGATGGGTCGTCCGGAAAAAACATCAATTTCCGAAGCGTGAAAAGCACGATTTGGCAGACTGCGCGGAGTCTGCGGCGGTACTTTCTCTGCGCAGACGCAGCGCAGGCCGCGGCACGCCACAGTCCTTCAGACAGGCGCGGGAGTCGCTCGCCTGCACCTCCGCACTCCACACTCCCGCGGTACAGTCCTTGTAACGAAGTTTACCGCGATCTATCGCCATTATCCGAACGATTATTCACGCCCGAATGATTTATCTCGCATCGGTGCGCGCGCGTCGTGTCATTCATCTCTGTGATATTCGGGAAGTTCACGGATGACGTTAGGGCAAACGGCCGCGTGTCGTACGACCGGACGGAATTAGATAGAGCCGTGCGTGTATTGAATGTTGGTGCATTATTGTCGCGTCCAGTGACAATGACCAATGCGAAGGTTCACCTGTGACGTGCATGGAACTCGGCCAAACGATGACACTCTGGTACACTGATATATTGGTAAGCTCGCGATTTAATTCTATTGTTAATTTCATGATTTATTTTTAATTATTCTTAGAGATCAATTGCTTTAACGCAAACTCTTGTATTGTAAGCAGTTTTTGGCGAACGATACAAATGGCTGCGAGCCAGACGTTTGACTAGACGGAGTGATGTAGCATACCCAAGTTCGACTATTTGATAAATGGAAAGTACCATGTGTTTAGTGTGCAAATAATAAACAATACTTTGAGAATCAAGGTGTTTAGCAAAATTATAATAATATCAATTGGCTACATTTCATAGCCTTGCAATAATCACATTATTACAATAACATCATAAAATATATGTAGCCAACGATTGTCTCATTTACTAAAATTATTTTTAAACTCGACATGTCTTAATATCTGTTAACTAATTTGTTACCATGATTAATTTTTCGATTTTTATAAAAAACAGTTAAATTTAAGGGTTTAAAAAACATCATTACGCGTTAATATTTATTTATACAGTGGAAAGTTTCATTCTAATTATCTATTTTCTCCTACATTGGTTGGCCGGTAACAACGTAGCAATTTAACCACAACGCACAATTCCAAACGCATTAATTAGCCACGCATGGTCAACAAGAGGCCGATACGTGTACATTAACGCTCGTAAACCTACATACAATCGATTAGGTCAAACAAAATTACATAAAGTGTGTATAGATTACACGGGGGAGAGGCGCGCGCCTCAAAACAATTGGAAGGTTTGATGGCGCGGACGTATTGACCCACAAGCAACGTATTATTACTAGTACATTTAGCGGGTCAATTACTCGAAACGTTCCGTTTTTGGTTCACTTTAGCGGTACATGGTTAAGAAATGCTAATGAAAAGTTTTTGAGGCTAAAGTTTACGATCGTGTAAATTCTTGATGTCAAAATTTAATCTTACACTTTTGGTTATAGAAAAAAAGATGTCATATTTCAAAAAGGGTAATAATCAATGGATAATTTACATCAAATTTCCTAAAGCATGATAGTTCAAATTACGTTCGAAATTCAAAACGCTACAATATAACGGTCGCTCTATGTCCCTTCCGTTGCGTACTATAATTTAATTAAAGCAGCGCTCTAGAGATGTCTGGAGCATCCTCATTAGGGTTCCCTGTTAATTGTCTGTTAGCTCGCTTCCTGCAGTACTTGGCTCATTATGCACAGCACACAGTTACATATTAAACAACTCACATGTGCATATGGTCGGTGCCTGCAGCCGCCTCTCCGACTAATTGCCAGCCTTCTGGTCGCCAAATGTCGATATAACATTCTACTAGTCACGAACACGCAGTAGAACATTAAATCCATGAATTATGACTCATTTTGCTTGACAGCTTAATCATCTCAAGTGTATGTATTATTTCTAGAGATATTAAAGTAAATAAAAGAACAAACCTACAAAGTACAGTCACTCGCACACTAACAAGTGCACATAAACACACATTGGTTACGTCACTGCGCTACATCTGACAAGACTGTGACCTGCTAATTGCGACCGTATAGGTTAGTCGTGAAATGTTGACGGACATATTTTTTCTTTTTTCGAAATAGACTGTTGCATATTATACGGAAACGTGTTTTTTTTGTAGGTCACCAGCAATAAATCATCGATTGTTATCGATGTCAGTGATTTATATTAAAAGTTTAAATCGATGCCGATTGTTGCAGCTCACGGAATACTAGTCACTTTTGTGATTTAGTCGAGATGAAAATACGTCAACGGAGTGACTCACGCACTTAAGATCGTGCACAAGTTACCGTTGAATAACAATATTTCATCAGACAACAATATCTACAATACAGAATCGTACATTTTGAAATGGCTGTGATTAAGTTTTCTAAAAGTCAGCTTAGCAAGGCAACATAAAATAATCAATAGCACAAACATTTCACTTTCTACGTTTCATTGTCGCAATAACTATAATTAATATTGTAATGTCAAAGTCAATTTTACCGAAATGAATTACCAAGAAATTGTTAATTAATTTTATGTGACATGTCATTTATCAGCCGATTTCGTCTGCTTAATTCGTTCATTATACATAAACGTGCACAATAATTGAGTACCTATATTATTAATTACGTTTATTCTTATACATTTATGTTATTAATCTTCATCTTTTCCAAGTTATTATTGTGACTGATGAGGATTTTGATATGCATCGGCCAATCCTACAATTAAGTGGGATGCGTTATTAATTCATTCATTACGCTAGCCCTAAGCCGGTTTGTGGTCTTCATAACCTAACAAATTATTATTTATAGAAAACAATCAGTTTGCACATTCGGCCTCTCATCCGCTTAACCACAGTACTTTTTTTTTAACACAAAACGAATGTTGCCAGTGTCGAAAAGCACGATATTTACTCTGCAGCGCTGTTATTAATAGCGCGTTTTAAAAATCATAACACACACTTCCGCGATTCGTATTGTTGTTCTTCTTTCTATTTGGCTCGACGACCATCCGACATTTCCTATATATAATTGCCAATTGGAACTGTCTTTGAATGACAAAGCGATTTTCTAAGAGTTAAAGAACCGTTTTATTTGAGAGGTATTTAATGTCAAAAATCACTTATTTTTAGAACATACTGCATTTCCTAAATTTATTAAAGACTCCTGTGTCTAAAAATAACCACTTATTCAAAGTAAAATATGTACGTTATACAAAAATATAGGAAAAGAAAAAATATTTACCTTTGGTACGTTATGTTTCCCAAAAGTAGTTTAGTAGATATGTAACCCAATCGTTGCTGTAATAATCATTCGTTAAAAGAAAAACGCCCAGTCGTTTACAGCTCTTGAGATACCATTTTTAAACGAGCTGAAATAAGAAAATAACCCTTTTCATAAGCAATTATTCCACATCGGGTGATAAAACGTGCATTGAATATTAACACGTGTGAGAGAAACCATATTGCTCCATAAAAATGATAAATAAGAAAGTTATGGAAAGAAACCGCGCACATTTCCACCTTTCTACAGATTAGCGACGTGCTTTATCAACATCTGTAAAAGGGATTTCCCTTTGGAAAGCCCTTGAAACTGCGTGCCGCCGGTGCCGGAAGATGCGGCCGCATTGTGAACTTTCGATTTCCTATGTGTAACTAGATTTTAACCGCGGCTCAGACGCGCCGGAACACGCCGCCCATTTGTGTAACGAGCGACAACTGACGATGTTTACACCTCGTCTATCTCTATACGTATGCATTGACATTTGATTTGAAATCGCTATAGTGGTGTCGTAGAAAAAGAGTGACACTAAATATTATTTCAAACGTCACTCACTAGTAAAGGTTGGATTCCCAAGGAGGGTTGGATTCCCAAGGAGGGTTGGCGTCAGGCAGGCGGCCGGCCGTAAAACATCTGCCAAAACTCTTATGCAGCATGTTTTGTCCTTCCACACAGGAAGGAAGGACAAAACATGCTGCGCCGACCCCAAACAAGAATTGGGATCAGGGCAGGAGAATGATGATGACTCACTAGTAAAGGTTATTAATTTTATGAAAATGATTCTTAAATTCCTACACCACAGCATCCAACAAAATTTTAGTTCTTTCCCATTCACACCATAAGCGTAAAAAAATCAATACAGTAAATTTGTAGAGTAGTTTAGTATTTTTTTTTACTTCAGCAAAAAGCTAATTAATCAAATTGCCGTACCGTATACCAGTCGTTTTAATACCGACAAGAATAAAAATAACCATAAAAAATAAATTAATGTAACAACGCGAAAATAAGTGCCCAACATTCGCAGAAGAACAATTTCAAAGTTTTTCGACAAACCGGATGCGAAGTGATTAAAACTTCCAACAGCGTCCGATTGATGGTGTTTCTTAGAAACTGCATCATACAACAATACGACTAACAGCGAAACACGACCCACAATACAAGTGGTAGCCCACTTACATTGCCGACCAAATAGAACCACTGCAACCATGCGGTCTTGGCACACAGTAAAAAGTGGCCTCTTCAAATATTCCGACTACGTGCCCACAGACTGCTTACAAAGCATTTAACTGACTCGAGTAAGTCATTTACTGGTACAAACGATGCCCCAATTTGCAGTTCATTTTTTAAATCATTCAATTAAAAGTATTCGCTATGTTGCGATTTTCGATCAATTCCTAGCTATATTAAGTCGAATTGATTGATTAATTGAATTGAAAAGTAGTCACGGTCAATGTGGGTTTTTAATTTAAATTGTGAATCTCCATTTTAATTTAAAAAATTGAATATTTGTAATTTTTATTTACATTTTTGGTAACGCGTGACCATCACAGAGGCCATATAGATAAATAAAAATGTGAGGAATCGTCTGAGTGTAAGATGTTTGTTACAAGCCTAAACGTGCTAATAAGTTTTTAACCTACATACGAGAACACAGTCTAGATAACGAACGTTGTTATATCATTAATTTACATCCACACTCGAACGTGTTACGACAAAAGAGATGTATTTATGTCATCGCAAAGCCGGTGTGTTTCGCTCGCGTGTCCAACTTTACGATATCCGCGAATAAATTTGACGTTTGGCACGAAGCGCGCCGGAAACCGACGATGTTTCAATATTTATTCGATTTAGCAAATAAACTGAATAACTAATAATCATGCGGAACGTCATCAAAATGCTAACCCACATTATGTTGCCTTTGAATATTTGAAATATAAACAAGAAGATTAGTTATGAAGAAAACCTCGCGAAAAGAAGAAATGCAATTCAAGTATATATTCAATGAGTAAGATTATTTTATGTTTCAGAAGGCAATTATCATTTCAAATATACCACCCATCCTACGAAATGTGCTGCCTTAGAAATAATTAATATTTGATAGTCATTATAAATATGAATATTGGTGTTCTTGATAGATATATTAATTTGTAAATGCAGTATAACAAACGACCTGAAATTGTGTAGGAGTCACATTGTGTTAAACATGTCTAGCATTGAGAAAGGTCGAACGAGCAAAATTAAGATCTTCTGTCAAATACACTATCTACAACATATAACTATTGTAACTCAGCATCAACATACACAATTCCACATTCAAAACTGGTTCGACAATAAACTGTGCATGTAATGGAACAGATCTCAAATCATACAAAACCGTATGTAACATGCTCCTTGGTCCGTTCTAAGAATGAACTGAAATAAAATATATAGGACGTAGGTGTGGTAACGCAGTGAGTAAACGTGGGTATTAAAAAATTACGCGGTGTGCATAGTACGGTATAGTAAGCCGAGAGAATTGAATGCTACCATTATTTTAGATATCGCATGTATATTTTTATCATTGCACACTCTGACCTCCGTCATGTATACATACATTGCTCTATAAGCTTTTTTCCTACTTGAATTAGTAAATGAAGAAAAGCATATTTTCAGAAACCAATTTATGGTTGGAATTACGTTTTATTCGGTTTACGCAATGCTATCTGCAGTCAACGTAAAACATCAGTAATTTTTATTTTGGGTTCAAGCAAAACAATAGAATCGATGAAAATTGTAACTCACGAACATTGTATCGATTACCAACTCCTCCCGCCTTCATATATCCAATAACATCCACATTATAATAGAGCCAAGACACGGCATTTCACCAGACGTCTGACTAATCGCCATTATTCACCAAATAACTATAATTAGGGGGTGAAAGCTACACCAACACGAGTCTTTTTGGTTCTGTGAGCAATGTCAAACGGACCCACACATTTCGTGACGCGAACACCAAATGATTGATTGATGAAGTGTCTCGGGTTATATATATACGATTGAAGAATATATTGGCCATCAACAATTCTCGATGTAACATCTTGAATGTTCGCTTCCGTTACGAATTCAAATTTATTTTTATGGAATCGTAAATAGAGTTGATTCACACCGATTTTTGTCATGATGTTGATGCAATTGTTTTTTCCGTTTTTTGTTTTCTCAACGTCGTCGACATTAAGGATAATTTTTAGCATAATAATAAGGCTTGTAAATTGTAACACTCTTCTAGGAAAAGGAACATTTTTTCCCTTTTTTATGACTTGCTAAATATTACCTGAAATTAAACTTCTTAAATATCTTTTTGTCATAGTCATACAACATGTCGGCAACCTATCAATAATTTAAATCACAATTTTATTTATTTAGTAACAAATTTGTGTTACATATTGTTTATGTACAAACATAATACACAGTATAAAAAGATTAACTCCATAATTAATAGAAGCATCAATTAAGTCATAATTACGAACCATGCGTGTATATTTTACAGCTACGTTAATATCGCTAATTGCTCTTGCTTGTAACAATAGATTACGTTTTTCGTTGACGCGTACAATACAAGAATGTGTTTTCCGTGCGTTTGTCTCGTCGTCAACCGTCGTCTAATCGCCAGTTAATTACTCAGAAACGTTATTTTTACAAGTTTCACGTCACCGTCCATTTCGTCTCGCGTATCTTTCACGGTCTTATCAAATCTTTCCGACGCGTGCAATGTCATGTTTTGTTTTTTAGTATTTTTATAAAGTATTTAATTAGTTTTGTCATACATTTTCGACAACCTGTTTGACAGTGGTGTCAGTGAATTCGTATCAACTTCATCATCTTCACGTAGTTGTGTGTCAGTTTTGACCTTTGCTGAACGTGTTTTGTTTCTAAATAGCTGTTTTGAAGCCTTGACACTGTTATGTCATTCAAAAATATGACGGATGCAACTTTCTTCTCAAAAATAGTTAGGTATGTCAGTTAAAAATGTGAAGGTTACTTTCACTTTTAATTTATTGCTGTAACAATAGAAGTGGCAGAATCAAGTAGTGCAGATGATTGATTAGTTAGATTTCCTGTATTTAGATGTATTTGTGGTCCCTTTTTGTCCGTGGTATTAACGTGGTTGTTGTTGTTTGTCCCCAGAGCCCCGGCGCGGTGACGGGCGGCGCGGACGCGGCGCAGTCCCGGGACGCGCTGGACGTGCGCTACTCGCTGGCCGCGCTCGCAGACGACTACACCAAGCGGAAACACGTGGTGCGCGTCACCACGGCCGCCGGAGCCGAGCTGCTGTTGCAGGTCAGTGTACATACTTGTGAATAAAGAAACTCACTCGCACCTTTTCCAGAGCCACAAATTACAATATTCTTCTCATGCATTTCCGATAAGAGTGCTCTAGACATTACCCTTACCTTTATTTGTTTGGTAAAGTCCACTTTGAATTTTCAAACAATTTAGACCATATATGTCCATATAACATTTTTATTACATGAAAAAAGAGGAGTAAGTTACCACACCGAGTTAGTCTTAAAGATATTTCTAATAAGTATTTTCACGTGCCGCAGGCCGAAGGCGCCGCCGACGCACAACGATGGCTGGCAGCCCTGAGGCGTCACTCTGCCGAACCGCCGCCCGCCGAGCCCGCACCGACGCAGCCCGCGCCCCCGCCCGCCGCACAGCCCGCGCCCGCACCTACCAACGCGGCCGCTGAATGCCCCTCGCCCTTACCACCACAGCGCAGCAAGAAAATCAGCAGGAACAGGTCGCCCACTGGTGAGTGTCTTAAGTAACGTAAAATATATTTTGAACATCTATTCACATGTAAAGTAGGGAATAATTCTGATTCTCTGAAAGTTGATGTAAAAAATTCATGTCACAGATTTGCATAAAGATGTTGCCGCTACGCCCGTATCTTATTAAGTAAATTACTTTTATATTCTTAAGTACACATGTTTATAACGTTTCTTGCAACGTTCAAAGTAAAATGTTTTTAAGGAAGTTTCTTTAAGAACCCTATAGGGTTTTTATATATTTTAACAACTCATATTTGTTTAAAGGCCCTCCAACACCAACCCTGCCCTCGTCGCCAAAGAACAAGACGTGGAAGGGGCGCATGGCGAAGCAGCTGCGGCGCATGCACGGGGGCACGGCCGCCAGCGCGCCCGCCGCCGCCGCCGCCACCGGCTGGCTCGGCGCGCCGCTCGAGCGCTGTCCCGCCGACCAAGAACATCCATTCGTACCTAAAGCAGTCACGCTACCTGCACAGGCTGTCGAGGTAAATTTACATAGAAAAATACCTAGGTTATATAAAACAATTAAGGCCGGAGTTATTAATTGTTACGAATAAAAGGCGTCTCCACAATATAACAAACCCGTCACAGTTTATTGCATTATTATTTAGTTGCGGTATCATACTGTTGACACTAGTATCAATTGCATGAATTGAGAATCTCATAAGCGTATGTTACTCTGCAGGCGTACGGTCTGCGCACGGTGGGCGTGTACCGCGTGCCGGGCAATGCCGGCGGCGTGGCGGCGCTGGCGGCGGCGCTGGACCGCGGCCAGCCCCCGCCCGCCGGCGACGCGCGCTGGGCTGACGTGCACGTCGCCTCCAGCCTGCTCAAGGCGTACCTGCGACGACTGCCCGACCCGCTACTCACGGCACATCTCTACCCAGCTTTTATCGGTAATTACTGCTTTTGTTATTTCTACTATAAGTCAATTTTTGTAAATTGATTATCGGTAGGTTAGATCAGGTGGGTTTAAAAATTCATTAATTTAAATTATTGCTTACACAAATTTCCTAAAACTTTAACTAGCCTAGATGTTACTATTTCTACGCACTACTATGTAGGAAATATGTGTATACAAAATCTCTCACTGGAGCAAATCTAATTATGATTCTAGGAAAAAACAACGAAACAAATATACGACGACGCACGTTTTTGATGTCAAATATAAATTTTATACATTCGTAGAAAGTTGGTAGTAAACATATTTACGGTGTGTTACGGCGTGTAAATCTAAATATACAACGGTACTTCCAGCGGCGGACAGATCGCCGGACAGGGCGCGGGAGCTGAAGCGGCTCGTGCACGCGCTGCCCGAGGCGCACTACGAAACACTCAAGTACCTGATCCAACATTTGCGCAAAGTGGTCGCGCACTCCGGCTCCAACAAGATGGAGGCGCGGAACTTGGCCATCGTGTTTGGTCCAACTTTGGTGCGCGCGGCCAGCGACGACATGCTCGCCATGGTCAACGACATGTCCAGCCAGTGTCGCATCATCGAGTCCTTCCTTACACACGTGAGTTCAAACGTACCATTGTAAATCATCGTTATTCTCTTATCCTAATCTCAATTCTCTTTTGAGGTCGGCCCCGTATGTTTTATCCTTTCAAACATACTCGTACTTATCAGCCGTTGTGTCTTCATTCACCCAATTTTCTTTCATATCTTCTTTCACGCACTCCATGCACTTTTGCTTCTTATAAACAATAAATAATTCTACAGCTTGTGTTTTTGACTTTCAGTACGAATGGTATTTCGAAGAAGAGGACGGAGAGCCACCCGTGGACCCGCCGCCCACCGCCGACGAGCTGTCGCCCGCGCCCGCCCCCTCGCGAGACCTCCTCATACACAATGTTAAAAAGATCGAAGGTAACACTTACTGATTACACATTTTTTTCCTTACATGCATTTCAAGAACTGTTTCGCCTTGTTAACTTCCGAAAAGTACTGATTGAGTCATTAGATCCTGGATTTGGAGCACACCTGACCTTTTATTTCTGTTGTTGGACCAAACAACTTTCTTTTATTGCACAGTTTATTTGAAACTGAACAGGCGTCTAAAAGCTTTTAAAATCCATAAAACATATCTCATTGCGTATATACTAATTATATCCGCTATATTTTTAGATCTGCATTTTACTATTATATGCATGTGATTATTTATATGCAAATGCTATATGAACCTTAGTATCTCTTTCAGGCAAGGATGTGTCGACGAGGGACATAGTGTCGTCCATAATATCGGCCGCCAACCGCAAGATCCAGCGCAAGCCGCGCTCCAAGCCGTCCGCGGACAAGAAGTGGTCGGAGGCGGAGAAGGGCCGCGGCGAGGTGTCGCCCGGGGGCTCGCCGCCCAACTCGCCGCTCACCTCGCCGCTCGCCTCGCCGCCCGCGCACCTCACCACTTCGCTCGCGGACTACGACGGACTGCCGCACAGGTTCGCCAGGACACACGACGACGTCAATAAGTGAGTTGTTTTGTTTAAGATATTAGTATAGGGATATGTGTTGATATGTAATAAGTAGATAAAGAAAATTTATTGTAGAAGAGTTTTATTACTTTCAACAAATACGATTGTACTTTTAAAATATTCTGTTGGTTTAATAGCTTTACTTTAGTCGCAACGTTTCAAACGTAGTAATGATATTATAGTTTAAATTGCTTAACGTTCCATTTTATATTAACGTTTGCGTATCTGTTTCAGAATCGAACTGCAGTCGATGGGGGCGCTGGGTCGCGGTCGTCAGGAGCTCTCGCGACACACGCACGCGCTCAACAACTTCTCCATTGACGGTGAGTAGCGAACTGTCGCTGTCCGAACATCCGCTGCAGCAATCAATGTGGTAGCATTTCTGAATGTGCCAAGTGCCCTCTGCGTTCTATGTTCGTACATTTTATGTATTTGTATGTATGTATGTATAAATAAAGGTGTCTACTATTTGCCCCACTAGGTGTCCAGTACTGACGTCAGAGAGTAGACACAGCAATCCCTTTCTTTTGTCCACATTGAAAAAGGTATAGGAATGTGTGCGTACGATGTTGCAAGTGTGTGCGTGCTCGCGGACCGCCATCTTAACACGCACTACGGTCTTATTTGTTTACATGTGTTCTGTTCATCCGCGGAACTCGAGTGTGTGAATAGATGTGAACAAATTAGCGAAACCGAACTAACGCTTTGATTTAGCGGCTGCTGACGCACGGCTTCGTGTGCGCCGCAGACTCATACCATGCCATGGCGCTGTACATAACGACCATTCATCACATTCACACAAACCAATAACGACACCCGATCGTCTAACACGCTTACGTGACTCGTGTCTAACTCGCCATCGAGTCGCGCGCCGCTCTAATGACCCGTAATTTGTTATAGGAACCGGAGATTTGGTGTCATCTCTGACGAACACGTTCGACCAAAAGCTGCGGACGTTGAATAACTCGTCTCCGCTGGACGACGGCAGCATTCCGTACGCCGACGAGTGCCAGGACGAGCACGACGAGAACAAGTCTAGCGCCAGCTCGCCGTCCGAGGGCAGCCTGCACAGCGACGAGCGGGACGAGCGCGCCGCGCCGCCGCCGCCCGAGCGCGTGTCGCCCGCCCTGCGCGCGCACGAACTCAAGGCGGCGTGGCTCGCGCGCGACCACCGCCACTCCTCCTCCAGCAGCGCCGACGAGCCCGCCTGGCCGCGCCGCCACCCGCGCGACGACGGCGACGACTCCGAGAAGGAGAACTGCGCCGCGCCGCGACACGCCTCCGCCGACGGGGCCGCCGACCTCGAGCCGCGCGCCGCCGCCGACGCGCCGCGCGTCGCGCTCGACGGCGCCAAGCGGCACGGCGCCGCGCCCGAGTGCGCCAAGCGGCACAGCGCCGCGCTGGAGAGCGAGCCGGCCGCCGAGCGCGCGCCCGACGCCGCCAAGCTGAAGCGCTCGGAGTCGGCGACGCGCGAGTCGCGGCACGAGGCGCGCGTGCTGCGCTCGGAGAGCCTCAACTGCCGCTCGCAGCGCAGCCCGCAGCGCGACGAGCGCGCCGGCAAGCAGGACGCGCGCCGCCGCGAGCCGGCCGCCTGGCGCTCCACCAAGCTGAAGCGCAAGAACGGCATGCCGGAGCGCGGCATCAAGCGGCGGCACACGGTGGGCGGCACCAAGGACTTCGACAAGGACGGCTGGTCGGCGCGGCACACGCGCACGTCGTCGCCCGACCTGACGGCGGCGTGGCCGGCGCCGCTCGTGCCGCCGCCGCACCACCCGCTGGAGTCGCACGTGTGACGCGCGCGCCGCGCCTCGCTGTAAGCGCGCGCTGTGTTGTGGTGCTGTTCTGTGTAGTGGTGCGTGGTGCGACGACTTTCCGCCGGTTGTAGTTACAGTTCCGCCGACCGCTTTCGCCGCGCGGTTCGACACTTTCATTTTGAGAGAGGCTATTTTCTTTGATTCGATTCAATTGACTGAATAGATTAGGTCACAAATGTCTATGTATGATATATACGAATAAATATAATACTCAAGAGTCGCAGCGCGCCGTGGACGTGGCAGTTCCGCGCGCGTTCCGATCGTCAATCACTCCGACTTATTGACTGTCTCGTACGAAATGTAGGTTAATGCGATAATGAATAAATAGATACGAAATGATTCAATTAAATAGATGTGTGTAGCGGTCTAACGGTACAATATGTTTTATACATTACGGACGAGGAAAGTATTTGATTGAATTGATAAAACGATTAATAAAAGTCTCAGCAAACTTAGCTCACTAAATAATGCCAAAGAATGATTTATGAAACTGACGATATTTTTGAGAAGAGATAGATGCATGCGCGGAGCGTATTTGGGCGACAGGAAGGATCGGTGATAGGGATGCAAGGACTCGCACGTTGATGACCAACGAAATAAATGACTGCAACAACACAATGAGGAGCATTTTCATACCTAAATAAAAAGTAATAGCGCGCATGCAATACGCGGCGCCGTGGTCAACTGAATCGTTCCACACACACACATGCGTAGATTGATAAACTCCCTTTGTAGAAGCTGAACTACTATTGACGGAGTTGATGTGGAACTTTGACTTTACACAGTGCAAAACGAGCATAATATAATTAAATTTTGTGCTACTAGTTTAGTTTACGCAAAAAGTGAAAACGTTATTAGGTAGGACGCCCGAGGGCTTATCGTTTAAGCGAAATCACCCTTATGGGTATATTATGACCACACTGTAACACCACTTAGTTGTAAGATAATTTTAAATAAATAGCGGTTATTAGTATCCTGGAGTTTGCATAATGATTACGATGCGATTTTATGAATGCATACATCACCTACTTGCCTTTGCAATAGTTTTAGCTGATTGGAATTTTATTGCACAATTATCAATTATAATGTTACAAATTATAGTTACCTTCGTGTCAGCGTCTTGACAACAAAAGTGTGTGAATGTAGACATGTGAATTAGGATATGATTAATGAATGCGTTGACAGAATTTGTGAATTAAATATCTCATTTCATTAATGTTAAAGTATATGTATTATGTGTAGAGTAAGAGGACGGCAAGTGGAATGTACATAGTGAATGCAATATGTGAGGGGCGCGGGGGCCGGCGTCGGTACTCGGTGCTGCACTCGCCCTCCGCGCCCGCGAGTATATTATTGTTTGTAAACACTATCGCAGTGATAATAATGAACGTGATCCCATTTAGCTTTGTAAAAACTGTACATTTCTTTTATGATTAATTTATACTTGTTATCGTAGCTTTGTTGAATGCAATTATTTTTTATTGTTTTGTTTATTGAAGAGAAGTATTTTTAGGCTAAATTCAATTGTTATTTATTTTGTGAAAGCTATAAAAAAGTGATTTGGCACAACCTTTTTTATTTTAAGTTTAATTCTTGTAAATATTTTACGTCGGCCAATTAATGTTTTAGATTTTCATTCTTTAACTTTTTGAAAATTTTATACCATCTTTACGTTAAGACGATCTCAAGTTTGTTGAATGTTTGCAAAGCGTTCCTTTTAAAGTTTTATTTGTAAATATATCATTTAATGTAGGAACAGTGAATTTACTGGATCATTTAATAGACGGTAGAGGGCAGTTCGCCTCACAAAAGACATGTCTCCCGCGGCGGAGATAGCTTGACGGTGCGTCTGCTTGCAACAGATTTGTATTCAAATAATCTATTCATGTTCTTCGTGTAATCACCTATGAAATTCAAATAAACATCTTTAAAGACATTTTGCAAATATGGTTCAATCCAGATTTACAATATTTGTCATTGTGTATATTTTGGAACAATGAAAATAAAATATTGAATCAATTTACTTACTGCTTTTAATTATTTTCTATTCCCTTGTCCCTAAATCCTATGTACCAATAAATATTTTTTTTATTCGTCCGTATAGTCTTCAATAGAAATAGTCCTACTGGTTTCAAAAAGAGTATAAGCTGTAATCTATTTTAGTCCACAGAATCCTATTTACATTTATGCACACAAATAACCAGCCAAATCTTTCCTCTTTATAACAAACAAACCATAGAATTTGCACAAATGGCATATAATATTCAATGGAGGGACGAAGGTTAGGAAATGACAGTTACACAGAACAGCTGAATAAGATTCGAAGGGAAATAGGCAGTATTTTGTTTGTGGACAGTAAAGTGTATTCGTGTCTGAAATATAAAAAATAATAAAAACTTACAGCATTATACGGAGCGTATCCCATGTCCCCCACATTCCGTGGAGACCCCTAGATCGCTAGATCTCAGCCATGTAGATACCACCAAATTATAACACCTTCTATCACTATAAAAAGATTACTTCACCATTTAATCACAACCTTAAATATTATTTTTCAATAATAAATTTACCCACGATTTTACAATTAATTTAATATAAAAGTTTCACTTGAAGTACTATACTTTTAAGTTCGAATCACATAAGTACACTGAATATTATAATTGCTGAAGCCGTATAAAGCAAGCAGTGATGGCCTCGAGGTTTAGGCGCGCGGTCGAGAATCTCGGCCCCCAGGCCCCAGGCCCATTCGAACCCCAGGCCCACACCTCTGACTTTTCGAAGTTATGTGTGTATTCACATTGAATTATCACTTGCTTTAACGGTGAAGGAAAACATCGTGATGAAACCTGCACACCTAAGAGTTCTTAGGAATTTCTTAGGTGTGTAGTCCGCCAACCCGCACTAGGCCAGCGTGGTGGACTATGGCCTAAACCCTCTCAATGATAGAGGAGACCCGTGCTCAGCAGTGGGCGTATATGGGTTGATGAAGAAGAAGCCGTATAAACGATTCAGTAATTTTAAATACGAATAATGTTACTACAACAATACTACCCAACGATTGTAACAAAATAAAACTTGTGGCATTTCTAAAGCCAACCTTCGCAACTGTTTCCCGCCTTTTTTTCTTATTGGCTCAGTTGTCACAACCGTATTATTATAATTACTAATGACAAGTGGAGTTAGAAATAAAAAAATAATCTTTTAGATTGTCAAATATTAATTAAATATGTAATTATAAATAAATAATAATTAAAATCAACTAATATAATAAAATACCTTTTTAAAATTTTCATGTTCTCTTAGTGTTCAAGTAACAATTATAATATGACTTTTATGGAAAATATAGCAGTGTAAGTCAGTAGCTGGTTCTTAAAACTGTCCACAAATAAATAATACTAAACTCTTTAGTATCGTCATTAAAGTAACATAAATCGACCTATGCATAGAATAAGGTTGCTTATGACTGTAACACCAAAGTACTTTTTATGTCTATAATAGAGTTAAAATTGTTTATATATTGCACTAGTGAAGTAATAATGATAATAAATTTTGTTTTTGTTTGAAGAACATAAAAATTTACTGATAATTTTGTGCCCAATTAAGTTTAAATCGCTGAGAAAGAAAATTTGTGCAAAAGCACATATAACTTTATACTGCGCATAGGTCGAAATAATACCCAAAAACCAAACATGAAATCGACAGACAAATTGGCATTAGGTAAGGCAAATCTCTTTCATCCAATCTTGAAATCAAATTTATTCTTATGAGACTTATAGACATCTCATAACCCCTGCATACAAAAGGATTATCTGTCTTTTTTCATAAAAGCCATGTTGGGAAGTTTTAGACAAAAAATCCAACCAGTCTTTCTTGGCAGGGTTGCAGGCAACCCTTTCATTAACAAATTAGAGATGTTTACTCTAACAAGATGTATATATTATATTTGACGTCGAATTGTAGTTTAAAAAAGAAACACAAATGCGGAAGTAAACACTTTATTACGACAAATACGCTCATTCAATCATAACATGTGAATACGATGAAGATAAAACTGAAATTGCAATATTATACCAAGAGTATTAATTTTCCATCAATAAATATTGAGCCAATAACTCACGAAACTATAGGTCGGCTCAAAACGTACCTAATAAAAAGTAAATAGGTAGTTTTCAAACTAATTTCAACGTTAAATACAGTTAAATGTTCAGATATACTCAACTCATGCATTTAATGCACTATAATTCAACCGCGTCGAATACATGTTCAGCAGAATGACCAGGTAATATATGATCACCAAGACCATGGACTTTGTGATGAAGAAACAATTTATAATTATTTTAAAAAAGTTGTCCGTCCTCATCACTCATTATGCTCACTTTACTTAGTGTGTAATGCAACTTGCGTTTCACATGCTTCTGTTAATAAATATTCATCATACTACCTAAACCTGCAAGGCATGACTAGTTTTCCCCGCGTCACAAATTAAATCCATGTCCATATCTAAACATTTATTTGTATGAAAAATAGTTTTTAGATAAACCTCTTTTAGAATTTAGAATTTAGTATTCATCTCACTTACAATCCCACTGGTGCAATTACTTTTTGCCACATGTAAGAAAAATTTATAATAAAATCAGCCTATATTAGTAACAAAATAGTAGCTAATAATGTTGTCATTTTGGCATCTGTTTTTAATATTACACTTTACAATAAACAACAAAAAAGGATTAAAATAAAACAGCCGACTTCCTCTTGCAGCGTATCGACAAAGAAAAATAATTTTTAAACTTAATACAGAAAATATTTTTTGGAACGCCCTAAAAACATTACTGGTAAAGTAATTACACCATGGTTTCAATACACTTAAACTAATACACAATCATTTCTTTAAGCGAATCACACGTTTGAACTTTTCAGTCTACGCGAACTAAGCGAAAAATCAATCATAATACCATAGACAAATATGCCTACACATCCAGGCGTCTGCTACTAAGCCGAAATACAATTTGAACTATTACAACAATAAACAAGCCTCGCTACGGCAATCACATTTTGGGGTCAAGCGACATAAGATGATATACAAAATTTAAAATTTAAATTATTTTTTATTAAATTATTGCGATGATTGATATAATAAAATTTAATCATTTTACAAACTTCAAAAATATATATATTGTGGTTACATATATATACTGAATAACTGAAATTCTCTTGACCCCAAAACTGACAACTCAACAAGTAACATAGACACAGAGAGACAGACATATTAACATTACTATGGCCCTAAATGGCATGTTGAGAGAACAGAGGGCTAGCACATTTGATACTACTTCTATTAATAGTAAACTAACTCTATGCAAACATGCATTAAAACATGTGACCTTTGCTTACAACATTTGAGACATGGAAACAGAAGCTTTGCAAACTTCCACCGAATTACAATCAACTTTACGAATCAAATTATATCCGAAAGGCGCCCTTCGCCCCTTGGCATTCTCGTTTTCATTTTTTTCTCTCCAAAAGCAAAGCTGATGTCTCTGTGTCAAATGCACTTCGGGCTTTAATGGCTTAAAGAAGTAACCCAATTAATTAAACTCATACTCAAAACAAAAAAAATAGACCTTGTTAAAGTAAATTACTAATTATTTTGTTTTTTTTTCTTAAAATTTCTTTTTTGAAAAGTTTTATAGAACCCGCAATAATATCGTTTATACGTAATATCAAGTTAGTCAGAATTTTAAACTCTTAAACAAAAAAACTCGTCACGAAAGTAAATATATCGGAACAGTTTGTGACAGCTTGAGTTTAATAAAAGCAAATTTGAGATTATCTTAAACAAAAATTTATATAAAAATGTACTTAACATATTTGTCTTTAGCCGTTGACACATTTATTTGGATACATCTATAACTTCTATACTTCTAACGTAAATAATACTTTTGACTTCGCTTAAATAAGCTCAACACACTGGAGTACATGAACAAGCTTACTAATAACCTATATAGTTCTTAAATCTTCAACAATAACCCATGAATGTTAAAGAACCAAGTTAGTAAACGTAAGCATAACCTCAAACTCACACGCACACAAAAATACATATTAACGAAAGACAAAATATCGACAACGCACCGGTAATTGTACTGCAAAACAATTTTTAAAAATCACGCCTAAAAAAATAATATAAATTTAAGAGATCGATAGTTTTTGAGTCTTCGACTAATGCCCGCAATAAGCCACATTCTTATCGCATTCACAAAAGCACAACTACTAACCTACGTACATTTAATACACATTCAACTATTTGAGGAGAAATTTATCGAAATGCAGAGTTGAGACTTATTCAAAACTAAATAGTGCCATTTTTGTAGATGTTGAAAATGGCAAGGCGCTTGTTCCGAGTGCCGTGTGACATTTGCGCACTCGATACCCTCACCGACAACATATTTAATTACAGATATGGATGTGGGTTTGGGTATTTCGCGATAGGAAGATACAATGAACTACTTAAATCACTTTAGTTGTTGCGCTGCAAAAATATATCAGTGTTTTTAAAGGGTAAAGAAGAAAACTAAATTCGTTTTTATGAAGGAATTCCGTATTTTTACAATATTCAAAACTCAAATTCTTTCAACATAATACACTCCACTGATACATTTCGCATACAACACAAACTTAACTTTTTAAGGATTTTTGTTTGACTTTGGAAGGACCTTGAATTAGTGCAAAAAATATTATCAAATGCGTTATTTAAAAGCAACCTCTCGATTTTCATTCTAGGCAATTGTAACAATAAATGGAATGTAACATAATGGCACGTTCAATTTCTTTGAGGCGGTAAATCTCATTCAACATTAAAGAAACCAAATCATTCGGTCCTTCCAATGTTTACCAGCTCTATACTATGTCTAAATAACATAATATTAAATAAATAAATATCGACAGCAGTACATTAATATACAAGGTACGTGTGTATTTCCTATAAACGACCTGTATGGCTTATTGATGTTTCATAGATATCTGGCAAGTCTTTAGAAAATACTCAAATGTTATAAACCTTTTTTTTAATATACAATTTAAATGTTTTCTGGTATAACACGAATATCAACTTACAAAGAAACTGTTTTTGTAATGGCAGATTATTTTTCTCCATAAAATAAGGACTCGAGTGAAACGAAATAAAATCCACTCCTTTGTCCCTCGTCACTTTTCTGTTTTTATAAAGACCTACTCATTTTATATTCATCCGCACCATTCTATTATAGCCCCCTTTTAAATAGTTTAATAGCGTAACTAAAAGATGCATACCAAACATTTTTTCCGTTTACATATTTATTTGTGAATGTACACTTTTATTTTTCATTCCAATATTTGTGTAAAAACTCAAAACGCTTGAGCCAACTAATCGGAAGAAAAATCGAAAATATTTTCGCAACATATAAGTGTATCGAAAGTATCGACATCTTTAGTAGCAAAACGAAGGTGTAATGTGGACGCGCGCCCCTGCGGTTAGTGGTAGTACTCGCGGCGGTAGTAGTCTCTGTAGCGGGGCGGGTAGGTGTGGGGGCGGCCGCGTAGTCAGTCCGCGTGGTGCGGCGGCGGCGGCGCGGCGGCGGCGGGGTGCGCGGGCGGCGGGGAGGCGGGCGGCGGCACGCTGGCCGGGATCCACGGCTGCACGGGCGGCGTGGCGGGCCGCGCCTCCTCGCACTCCACGCCCGCGCCCTCCAGCGACAGGCTGTTCAGGAGCATGTCGAACAGCGTGTCCTGAAACATAACCGACATTTAAGTCACGTTAGCAACATTTCATTCAACAGCAACGATCCATAGAGAACATAAAGTAAATATTTTTATGAAATGAATAGCGAATAAATACGGTATTTACGTTGTAATCCGAGAACAGCTCCACCTCGTCGTTATCGCTGACGGAGGAGACGGATGGCCAGAAGTCGTGCAGCGCCACGTTGGGCGTGGGCGACAGCGCCGCGCGCTCCGGCGTGCCCGGCGGAGTCATCGCGAACCGAGACAGGTGGCTCGTCACTGGAAAACATACGTATATTGATTTAAAAAATTCTTCTCATACATAAATTTAAAAAAATAAACTTTTTCATTCAAGTCTTGCTTTCCATAATTTTGTATTAATTTCGCATTAAAATGGCGAACAGAAGAAAGTTGAAGTGCTGAGTTACCAGGTCTGGCGTGATGTCGCAGTTGTCCGGGTGAGAGTGGCGGCGCGCGGAAGGAACGTCGCGCGCGTGGTGCCCCCTGCCCCGCGGCCCCCGCGCCCCCTGTTCCTCCTGCGGTGAAGGTGACGTTGCCGCCCAGCGCATTATTACCCGAACGCCGACTGCCCCGCGCCTCCTGCACCGCGCCCGAGTTCGCCCGCGCACTCCAGTTACGCTTCGGACCGGCTGCTGACAAACATTGTCTATATAACCAGTTCACACATAGACAACTCTGCTGAAAATGATTGGATTTCTGTACAACCAATTGCCGAAATGGTGTTTCGGTAGAACGTTCGCCGAATCCCTAAACTCGTAATATAGTCTAGTCAACATGTTCAAAAACGTGTTAAATAGAAATAAAGCTCCTAAAAATATGAGCGATGGCTCATTCGATTCGGAATGACGTCTAGAAAAATGTTTTTGAAGGGTATATTAGCACATAAAAAATTGCAATTGTTATTAACAAAATAAAAAAAATAAAAAAGGTATTTAGTTTTTCGTTAATAACTTTAAAAATAATAATATTTAAGGAATTTTGAAATAAGATCCTGAAAGAGGAGAAAATTTCCAATAAAAAAGAATTATTTCCCGGAACTCTATCTATATTATTTATATTATTTTTTTATACTGAAAATAGAGCTCCGCGAGGGCGTTACGGCATAGGCGCCGCCTAAAAAGCCGGTATATCACCTAAAACAATTTATTTTTAATATTAAATGACAATTTAAAAAATTGAAAAAAATTTGGTGTAAAGTAGACACTTGAACGAAAAAAACCTCGGTGACAAAAATTTTTTTTGTCGATTTTTCAAAAAGTTACATCATTGTTAATTAACTAATTTTTTTCCAATCTCTGTTTTTATAAATTACGGCATAACATTTTTAATAATTGATCTAAAAATCTTTTCGCTTCGTGGAGCTCTTCATGTTTATGTACCTTATAAAGTTATGCAAAAAAAAATAATTTAAGTTAATTATTTTGTTAATTATAATTTTTTTAAATGAACTAAAAATGAAATTTCTAAAAAATGTTATTAAAAAAAAAATTTTTTTGGTAATGTATTATTATTGCTGTTTTTGCATCTAACATAGGTATTAATTATCATCGGAAAAATTTTTTTTACGTCATTTGTTAAGAAATTATTTATAAACAAATAGACTATTTTGGGACTTAAAAAAAAAAATCTTTATACCATATTATAGCATAGGTGGAATAATGATTTAAAAAAAAAAAAAAATTCTTAAATATTTTTTTTTTATATTTTATAATCGATTTTTTTATATTTCAATTGTTTAAATAATTAGTTCAGAAATTATATTATTCTTAAAAATAATCACTGACCCTTTTCAATAGAATAACAGAGAAATAATTTTTTTTTATAAATAAATTAATTGCTTATTAATTTAAAAATTTGTTATAAACAAATAATATTAACCGTTATATTTTTTTTCGAAAACTCCAAAAAATTACAAAAACAATCATATATAAAAAAAGTTAAGAAAATTTTTTTTTTTGTATTTTTTTTATTTTATTACAAATTTTTTTTTTCTAAACTTTTTTATATATGGTTGTTTTTGTAATTATTTGAAGTTTTCGAAAAAAATATAACGGTTAATATTATTTGTTTATAACAAATTTTTAAATTAATAAGCAATTAATTTATTTATAAAAAAAAATTATTTCTCTGTTATTCTATTGAAAAGGGTCAGTGATTATTTTTAAGAATAATATAATTTCTGAACTAATTATTTAAACAATTGAAATATAAAAAAATCGATTATAAAATATAAAAAAAAAATATTTAAGAAAAATTTTTTTTTAAAAAATCATTATTCCACCTATGCTATAATATGGTATAAAGATTTTTTTTTTAAGTCCCAAAATAGTCTATTTGTTTATAAATAATTTCTTAACAAATGACGTTAAAAAAAAAATTCCGATGATAATTAATACCTATATTAGATGCAAAAACAGCAATAATAATACATTACCAAAAAAATTTTTTTTTAATAACATTTTTTAGAAATTTCATTTTTAGTTCATTTAAAAAAATTATAATTAACAAAATAATTAACTTAAATTATTTTTTTTTGCATAACTTTATAAGGTACATAAACATGAAGAGCTCCACGAAGCGAAAAGATTTTTAGATCAATTATTAAAAATGTTATGCCGTAATTTATAAAAACAGAGATTGGAAAAAAATTAGTTAATTAACAATGATGTAACTTTTTGAAAAATCGACAAAAAAAAATTTTGTCACCGAGGTTTTTTTCGTTCAAGTGTCTACTTTACACCAAAATTTTTTCAAATTTTTAAATTGTCATTTAATATTAAAAATAAATTGTTTTAGGTGATATACCGGCTTTTTAGGCGGCGCCTATGCCGTAACGCCCTCGCGGAGCTCTATTTTCAGTATAAAAAAAATAATATAAATAATATAGATAAAGTTCCGGGAAATAATTCTTTTTTATTGGAAATTTTCTCCTCTTTCAGGATCTTTTTTCAAAATTCCTTAAATATTATTATTTTTTAAGTTATTAACGAAAAACTAAATACCTTTTTTATTTTTTTTATTTTGTTAATAACAATTGCAATTTTTTATGTGCTAATATACCCTTCAAAAACATTTTTCTAGACGTCATTCCGAATCGAATGAGCCATCGCTCATATTTTTAGGAGCTTTATTTCTATTTAACACGTTTTTGAACATGTTGACTAGACTAATAGCGACAGAGTAAAGGGGAAGGCTAAAATACGCATGAGAGTAGAGACACGGAGAGTAGTGTGTACTGACAGTGCCTGGTGTGGTGCGGCGTGAGTCCGTTGATGCGCATGAGGTTGAGCAGCAGCATGTCGGTGTGCGCGGCGGTGGAGAGCTGCGGGTCGTCGTCGCGGCGCATGGTGGGCAGCGCCGGCATGGGCGCGCCGTGCAGCGACGCGTGCGGCGGCGGCGCGTCCGTGCCGGCCGGCGTCACGCTGCGCCCCCCGCCGCGCGCCGCCCCCGCGCCCGGCCCCGCCCCCGCGCCGCCCGCGCCCCACGCGTGGCTCGCGCGCCCCGCACGCAGCAGCCGCGACAGGGCGTCCGCGCCGCGACCCTCCTCGCACAGGCCGTCCACGTCGTTCTCGCCTGGAAGCGTACCGTACGGCTTAATATCCATTTCTATATACGTAATGATCAATCATTTAAACTACTAACAAACATGTTTATTGCTAATCAACTACATTCCCCTCCCCATTCCTTGGAAAACTTATTATGATAATGTTACATATTTTTTTAGAATCGCGTTGATGCTGAAATACAAACAAACATTTAAAGTGGCTACTTACAATGTCTTTGGAGCGGTCGGGACGGGAAGGAATTGAAAGGATTTCAGGAAGTGTTTCATAGTTTTATTGTTATTATTATAGCTTATGAGAATAATTATGTTATAACAAATATTAATGAGCCTAAATGTTTAAAATGATTTCCAAAATGTAATTTAAATTGTTATAATTTTTTTCATCGTCGAATGTCCTCGACTAAAAAAAATCATCAGTACACAAGATCCGAGTAATTTTGAAATTAAAAATGAAAATAACCAATGAGATGTATTTGAAATGCTACAATGAGAAGGCAACACATCGCTATGATCCAACGGTGCGGATGTATTACAGTAGTGTGTATGTGTGGCACACCGCCCAGCGCGGCTCAGTGCGTGCGCGTGGCGGGCGCGGGCCTGGGCGCGGGGCGGCGGTAGGGCGGGGCGCGGGCGCGGGGGCGGGCGCGCGCGCGGGGCCGGGCCGCGCTGCCGCACCACGAGCACGAGTCGCTGGCGCCGCTGCACCACGACGCCTCTGCGGACCGCGCGCCGTTACCCACCAGGACGGGAATGGACGGGGAGGGAAGGGTAGGAGAAGCACGAGGGGCACGCAACATCGTGCACCAACAAACAAATTGAACATGACATTGATCAGACATATTGAATACCAACATGGAATCCAACATGTTACTGCGATATCGATAAAATAATTTTTTCACAAGACAGTTTCATAGACACATTGTGCAATAACTTAAAGGAAATTTCTTACCGGACATTGTTTCTTCGTCAACGTCGTTCTCCTCGTTCGAGTTCTCGTCCACATGGACGACATTTGTTTCATCGGGGAACGCTTCAAGTTCAGTGAACAATAATTCCTTTAAAGACAAAATAAAAATCGATTAATCGAAATGAAACTCCGTGACAAATATATACTAACCAAATTGATATAGAAATCTAAAGAAGTAGTTTTATCAATACTAATAATTTAATTGCATTTTTTACGATTAAGTATAGATATATATCAACGGTATAGTATAATGTACGTGGTGTGTACTGACGCCGGTGTCGCTGCTGGACTCGGAGATGGCGAGCGCGGCGTGCGTGGCGCCGGGGCTGTCGGCCGCGAGTGGCGCGAGGTGCGCGTGGTTGTGGCGCGCGGCGTGAGTGTGCGCGGGCGCGGGCGGGGCGCCGCTCGCGTTCAGCTCGGGCGACGAGATGGACGAGCACAGCACCACGTTCGACGTCGACGGACCCGCCTCCGTCACCGGGCTGCTCGCCACCGCTGCACACGCACACACATTGTATCGACAAATACAAATGCTCATGTCGTATTTACTAATTAAGGTCACCTTTTGTTAACTATATTAAAAAGGAAAACAAAACCTTCTTCAAACCAAGTATGATTTATTTTCCAAAATTCACATTAAGAAAATAGGTCGCTTAATATAAACCAAAGTTTTTATATTGTTGTTTAACACAAGTTGTACATCATCACATAATGGGTTAAAGGCAATAAAAACAAATTACCAGTCAAAGCAGAGTCCTTAGCGGGCACGTTGTTTTGCTTGTCAGGGCGGGGCTGCTTGTTGGCGAGCTTGCTGGGCACGCGGCTGGGCGCGTTGGCGGCGCTCAGCAGCGTGTGCAGGCTCACCAGCGCCAAGTTGTCAGAGGCAGGGACTTGCAGGGAATTCGCCGAACTAAGTTAATTAAACATATTATTTATTTATCAACACATATTGAACTTAAAGCTATTTGACATACAAAACTCTAAAATGTTGGAAGTGAAATTTTAAGTGTCTTTATTTTAAAAATATCTATGGGTTCTTTAGTGTATTTAAGATGAAGGTATAATTACCGCGAGGTGGAGGGCAGGTTGTAGGGCGTGATCATGGAGTGGTGCCGGTCGGACTGCGCGAAGTCTCCGTACCCGAACGCGCCCTGCTGGCTCGACACGTCGTTGTTCCGCGTGTCCTCCACAAACATCGCAGTGTTCAGTACATCTGCTTTTAGACATAAATCGCATCAATTATCATGTAAAGTGAATATCGAAACAAGACTTTTAAAATCTTTCTTATAGATTACGTTACACTCAAATGTACGTTTTAAATTTAGATAAAAAAGAAGTTCATACAAAATAACTAAAAAGATGATCTTCAGACATAGAGATTGTTCGTGTGATAAAAATCTGTTCATTGCATAACGTTAAAGAATGAACCGAAGTTTCGACTACTTAACTGCCATTTTGTAAGAATTCAAGCAAGAGGACACAATAATTTAATTAGATATATTTTTAATATATTTGCTAATTTTAATTTACATAATTTGATTTATATTGTGTCGATGTATGTAGTAGTGTCTGACCGGCGTTAGGCATCCTGTGTCCGGGCATCAAGTTCTGCGGCGTGTTGAACTTCCACTGGTTGGGGAAGACGAGCGCGTCGCTGGGGCTGGTGTCGTCCACGGGGTTGTTGTGCGCCGGCTTGTCGTCGGCGGCGTCCGCGCTCGGTGGGGCCCCACCCGCCGCCGCCGCGTGCGCGCTAGACACGCCCGATACTGCGCGCGTCGCCGCCACAGAGTTACGGGACATCTCCAGGGATAAACGCTAGGAAAAACAGTACTGCACTTAAAATTTGTTTACCTCACTGTTTGTTTATACATAAAAAGATTGAGATATATTTCTTTAAATAAAACTTCTTTTCGCTCGACTTGGGGAGTATGCTGTTGAATGCGTGACGAGAGCGTTACGAAAATTGTGATTGAGTGAGGCGAACGGAGGTTGAAAGGACGATATAAATTAGCAAAGTTAAAGGAACTGTGAAGTGTGAGTGCTTATAATGAAAACTGGTTTGATAGAAAAACGCACCTCTTTGAGATCATTAATCTGCAAAATATGTTGGTTCTGCATCATCATAAGATGGTGGATGTACCACTGCTGGTCGCGGCTGCGTTGATAGAACGTCGGTGCACGTACTTGGAACCTTTAGTCAAACGACACACATGATATTAATGTCCTCTATTAACCTTTCACAAAATTAAACAGTTTTGAGTCCTAAATATTAAATGTAACTAGATGATGAGAAATTCAACATGTTTATTTTCAGATTTAATTTTATTCTCTTGCCATGCGCAAGAATAAGATATTTTTGTATATTTTTTTTCCACTAAAATCAAGATTGCCAGTAGGAGCAACAAGTACTTTAACAAATATTATTGGCCTATAGTCACCAAAGAGTGCGGCACTAACCTGAGTATGAGCGTGTCGGTCTCCGGGTTGAGGTACCCCTCGCTGGCGAGCAGGTCGAGCCTGAAGAACCTGTTGTAACCCCAGCACTCGCCCACCTCGAAGTCGGACGCGAACTCGCGCACGATGTTCTTGGTGGGGTCGCGCGACACCTGGTGCAGCATCTCCACGCGGTACTCGTACCTGCGCATCGCACGCTCGCACTCGCACCACACACCACGCACCGCGCTACTCACACCAAGCGGAGGCACATGCATGTGGCGCTTTATGCTATACTTCGTCCCTATGTCAATTTTTCAATATAATTCTAAAACCACTGACACTATGAAGTATTTAACGTTATTGTCGATACTACATTTGTCAATATTATTATTATAGTATTGTTCTTTCTATTATATATTTTTTTTATTTTAATCCAACAGACGTAAGTACAGCTAAAGAAATGTTAATTGTATGTTGACACAAATATATTTTTAATTTTTAATTTTTAATCGTTAAAGCCTGCATGTACTGATATTGTACGTATTTCGTAAGTGAATTATTTCTGTCACCCACTAAAAAGGGATTCCACCATGTTCACATGTTCAACTAACTACATTCAAGTTATGACGAGAAATGTATTATAAACATAAGTCTATTAAACTACCCCAAAGTAGAGATTAATTGTGTTAAATGTTGCAACTTTTGGTGAGTTCTCGTGATAGGCGAAGGAAAGTGCATTTTGTAGAAACTTTCTAAAGAGTCTTGAACAAACAACACAACGACTAATAAAGCGAAAGATTTCAACTGTCAGCTATTTGTAGCTATGTATGAAAGCTTCCGATGTTTCGAAAACGAGTTTGACGCGTGATGAACGACAGCTTATCTTAGTTTCATCGCAAATTCTCCAAACGTTACGAAAAATTTAATGATTAATACAATTATAGTCACTTCATTCCATGTGGAAATATATAAATAGTACAAATGTGTTTCCGATCTGATATGTTACGTCAAAGGTCAAAAAATCCATTATTTTTTTATTGATACCAAAATTTGTAAAAAATTAAACCCTTTTCTCTGATCGGAATCTATGTTTTAAGTCTCTACAATGGCATCACCAAATTGACGAAATTATAATTGTAACGAATTCAACAAAGGCTATTTATCTAAATGGATATCTTTATTTTGGTTGGATTGAGTATTTCTAAGATGAATTTTACCAGGCTTCAATCCATGTTATTATAATCAATGCAAACTTTACGTGACCAATCCAAAATTCCTTATAAGTATACATATCTCTATAATACATATTTATTATTCATATATTCTTATAATGTTCATTGCCGTTTTTATTGTATGTAAAAAATAAAATAGAATATTTTCACAAATGTGGAAACAGTTTTTTAATGAGATCACATGCAACAATGATTGCCAAAGTAGCTGCCCAAACAGCTAGCGTACTACGAATGCATTAGCAGGCGTGATGTTTGTTCTTCTCGTTGGACATTTTGCGATGAAAACCTCAGCCTGTTAGCACATGATTCTGCCACACTACATCTAATCAACAACTGTTCGTTTGTCCGTAGCGATCGACACTTACCGCTTGCCTACTCTTGATTTAGCAAAGCTTGCAATAATGAAATACTATTAGATTATTTGAAAACTTAATAAACAACATAAATTGTGGAATTTGTACATATTCATTGCAATTCGGACATCGAATCAATAGGGGGCGGTGGGGGGAGTTATTCCTCTAGTGCAGGGACCGGAATAAGTGCACGCATTACAAGTGCCGCTCTTGCACGTATGTGGTTAACACATCAAATCTACGTAAATGTTGAGACAAAAGGGGGGTTATATAAGGTTATTGTATGTGTAGTGGTGTGGGGGGGAGGACTTACTTGGAAGTTTCTGGCAGTCCGGCGCTGAGTTCTAGGAAGACGGAGAGGTAGTTCCCGCGCACGACGCCGTTGCCGTCGGGGTACACCTTGAGGCGCCAGCACAGCCCGTTCACGTGCATGGGCCCCGAGTACACGGGCGCCGCCGCGTGCTGCAGCTGGCTGAACTTGCTCAGGGAGAACGTGCACGTGTCGTAGCACGGCACGATCTCGCTGCAACCACACGCACGCTCAATACTCGCACCACTCTATTGGTGGGAGACTAATAGATCGGTCAACAGACACTCAAACTCCAACAAACGTGTGCCAACCATTATTGAACTTCCATAGAAGCCCAAAAGCCTAAATTGCCTTAAAGTATTTCAAATAATCTTTAAACTTTAAACCTTTATTTAACAAGAACTCTTCCATTATCGAGCAGTCCCATAAAGTTTGTTAAAATTTATGCTAATATCGAAATCTGGAACAATTGTATCAATATGTAAGACACCCATACCTGTGGAAGTCGGCCGGTACAGGCGCAGTCACGAAACTCGCCATCGGCTTCTTACGCACCTGGTGTATCATCTTCGATAAATCACTGCTCTTCGCTATTAGCTCAGATCTGCCGAAAAATTTACATACATTGACACCAGCGCGAACTAATCCTCCAGTCTACTTTATCATCCTAATTTGAAATAATGTTTAATTTAAAGGCCATTCCGTTTTTATACTAACAAAGACAAACTATTGGAAAGACTTAATAATTCACCATCGAACATATTCACGACATTGGCAAGAGCATTATAATTATCTAGTTTACCTTACAGGCAACATTTAACTGCATTTTAATCACCTATAAAATTATCGTCAATCGCCACTTTAATTTCATGACTAACTAGTAACTCCTATATTAATTAACATGACTTTCCATCTATCGTCACTTACCGTGTGCTAGTATGGAGCTGATGTTCCACTTCCTGCAGCAGATGTTCGAGCTGCTCCGTCTCCTGAGTAAGACTGTTCTTCTGCCCCATCAGCGTCAACAACTTGGCCTTCAGCGCTGAGTCCAGCCGGGATATCATCAGCTCCACAGCGTTCCGTATCTCACGCACGCGCTCGTCTTTCGCCGCACGTACCGATTCCACGTTACGCTCCTGTTGTACAATACATTTTCAACATCCACAACCGTAGTATACTACACAATATCCGATTTCTGTTACTTCCAAATAGAAAAGCTCTCTTTACCCAACTCGATAATCCAATCTTAATATATACCAATAAATATTGTAAGATCAACGAACTAATAGCAAACCCCAATCATTTCTTATGAGTATATTACGGAATTAAGTTTAAGTTCTATTTATTTAAATGTTAGTTAAAAGGAAACAGTTATTCTTCCCAATTGGGACAGAGATTATCTTTTTCGTAACTTCAATGGATAAAAACAGGACCGTTATTTAATAAGAAGGTCAAAGTAAAATTGCAAAATACGTCTTCCGAGTAAACTTTTCGCAACGTGAATTTTGTTGGCTTCTAGGATAAACACTCTCAAGCCATAACATCTTAATTTTTTAAATTCCGATATTCGTTTTTGACAGCAGTAGGAAACCATCATAATCTTCTGCAAAAGGGAAAATATTGAAAGCAGGACAGGATCTGCAGATGTTGCTGCAATAACTGTAATTTAAGCAAGTGACTCACCACATCCTGCACGAGGCTGATGAGTTCTACGAGCCTGCGCCGGAGCTGGGCGACTTCATCGCGGATCTGCGTCACGTGCTGCTCGTACACCTCCTCGAGCGGCTTGAACGTGTGGCCCGAGTGCATGCCGCCCCACAGCGCGCACTGGTGGCAGATGCACCGCCGGCACGTCCAGCAGTACACCGTCAGCTTCTCTTGGTGTATCGGACATCTGGTATCACACGGCACTCGTCACCATATACTCTACTGATCCCCGCAAGGTAATACGGTTTGTAGTTACATTTTAATAAGAGAGATAATAGTAGATCATCGTAATCGATTAAATCAATGCTATGGATGAATTATAGGCATGGAACTTTTACTGTCTGCCTTTATACATATGATTTATAGAAAAATATGAAGACCTGTTTAATGAATAATCACTGCAATTATTGCAATTTATAAGTTAATGCAATCACTATCCAATATAATATATTTGAGGCAAGTGTAATAAATAATCTAAAAACTGACCTTGTCGGCAATGAACCCTTTTCGGTCTTATCGTGTGTCGGTATATATTCAGTTATATACCTCATCAAAAGTGCTAGGGTAACGAAAAGCTAATAAATTCGCTGCAAGGACTGCAAGGTTCCAAATCGGTACTTATTTGGTACTTAATTATCCACTGTGTAATAATACACGTGATTGGCAAAATGTTGTCCTGAAGGGTCGAATAAATCTTTGTAATGAACTTTAAATGAGCAATTAAACGGATCGCCAGATGCAACCCGTGCAAGATGGAAACTCGCGTGAGATGACGCTGCTCTGCGCTCTAGGGCGACGCCCATGATGCGCCGCGCATCGAGAAAATCTATCAAATATCAGTTTATGCCTATTCTAGCCATAGTATAACTACTTCGCATTGATTTTCTGCATCCTGTACTACAATTTTAAAGCTTCAAGCTCTCTTATAATTCCCTGATCAAATTCGATAAACAAAGCCCAAACTATCTCGTAACATTCAATTTATCATGAATAGTTGTCATTTAAATATTCGTTAACGTATTTTTGCAATACAGACATAGTTATATGAAATAGAGTTAGCCACTGGCGCTACATATTGATCTGGGTCGGGGAAGATTGCGCAGATGCGCAGCGCGAGAGGTGCTCGTCAGGATATAGGTATTTTATTTCAAGCGTACTTGTGTACGTGGGGTCGAGATTTAATGCGGACAAGTCACAAATAGACAATATTTGTTAGATGAACATTAATGGAACGAATTTTAGTCAACATAAATGGGCAACTTTATTCTTTATTCTTCTTATAAGATCATTGCAATGTCTGTTATGTATACCAATAGATGACTTCATCATTTACTATAAAAACCTTATGTTACATATAAGGTCAATATGATGATGACATCTGAGTGCTCCATTGTCTTGCAGCACAAGTATTATTGGATTTATGCATTAGGAATTTCTCCATTGCATCATAAAGTCTGAAAATGAGCCCAAAAAACAGCACAATGCCCACCCTTAATTACGCAGGACTGATACACATGTGGTGAAATTTTGGTGGAAAGATACACTTCTGCCTAAACTTCATGGGTTCCCCATACACATGTAAACACATGTGTGTAATTAATATCAGAAATTATATTATCACCTTATCTAAAGTGAAATTACTAATGATATGCTTATTTTCTCCATTATTTTTTTCTGTTTAATGTTTTAAGTGCATGGATAGAAAACCATGTTATTTATTTACATGTATCAAATTAATATATCTTTCCTATGTAATCATCATCATTCTCCTGCCCTGATCCCAATTCTTGTTTGGGGTCGGCGCAGCATGTTTTGTCCTTCCTTCCTGTGTGGAAGGACAAAACATGCTGCATAAGAGTTTTGGCAGATGTTTTACGGCCGGCCGCCTGCCTGACGCCAACCCTCCTTGAGAATATGACATGTAATATGACACAAGATTATTCCTCTTTTCCAGATTCAATAAAAAAATTCCTAATGTACAAACCCAATATCAATTTGTGAGACATGTAAATTGAACCCGGCATTTCTAGATTGCCATGTGCCATTGTGCTATGAAACAACATGACTGTCAAACTATAGTTTACAACATTTTCAAATTCGAGAATCAATACATTAAAATCATCACAATGTGTTCTAATAAGTTTTACTGTAAATAATAATAAAGTCAAAGCATCATAATTTTAAAATCTTTGTATGTATCACTTAATTCATAGAAATTTATTCATAATTTACATGCCATTTGGAATTTGCCCAAAGTGCCCTGCATGAAACTTCTCAGCATCCTCCGTAACATTATCTGTAAATTTTGTCAACTTACTTATATGAAATTACATATAATGAATACCTTTTGCATACCTTATGAATAGCTTATGCAATGCCGACTATGGCAAATATTAAATATTTATTTTGTTATAAGATACAACATACATTCATGCATACATAACCTCATGCCTGTATTCCCCGAAGGGGTAGGCAGAGGAGCATTTCTGCACCCACACTTTGCCAGTTATATGTCAGTCTCATGTAACAGGAGGCGAGCCTATTACCGTTTTTCAGGCACATTTTAAAAAATTATTATATACCAACGAAAACAAGCAGTTCTAAACCACAAACAATGACATATTTTACCTTGTCAGACTTTGCTTTTAATTGTTTCGAATACAAGGTTAAAGAAATCTCACTTGTCCCTGAAATTCTCCCGTTGCGTGGCCGTGTTCGTTTGTTGCATGGTCTCGATCTGCTGCGTCACCTCCTCAACCCAGCGGCAGTTCACCAGCTCGTGCAGATGCAGAGCCGCTCGGCAGTGAGGGCATTGGGAGCGCTGCTCCGTCAGCCATCGTCGGACACACGCGTAGCAACACAGCTTCGAGCAGTGCGGGCAGAGGTGTGCGTCCACCAGTTTCTCCATGCAAATGAAGCATCGAAAAACCTCCGCCAAGGTCTACAACCATGATCCCAATTCAATACTCTTTAAAATTACAATAACCGTCAACACAAAATGTAGGCCACATCAATATACCTCCACAATCTGCTCTTCGCCATTTCCGTTCGCTTTGTCTCCTCGCGAGGCCATTATTCACTTTTCTTTTTTTCCACTACGATGCCGACGAACTATTCACCATAATTTAGACATTTTTGTAATTCTAAAACAACAATTCGACATATTTCGCAATGCGAGCGTCAATACACGAAAGTCACGGAACCACTTCCGCGTTCGAACTTCAAATATCAATATCGAACCAAAATAAAAACAAAAAAACGGTGTTACCATCCTAAATCAGATGTTCTGAAATAATACCTCTATTTTTGTTTCCATTAAGCTGAACATGACATTAAAGTTTTGAAATGCAGTATTTATTAAACCCATAGCAATATCATCTTTTTTAATCCTGCTTATAAAAATAACACTACAGAAGATTTAAAGATATTAAATATAATTTAAAATTAGATTGATTGAGGCTTGCAGTGTGAGTAATTTTGATATTAATCTAATCTTTATGCGGTATTAAAACTGATTACCATTTTATAAATGAAATAAATTGCATAAAATGAAAATAAAATTTACAGAGACTAGTCACATCAATAATTAGATCGGTAACACTAAAACAATTCAAGAAAGAATACGGAAATTAAATACCTACTCTTCTATCAATGCTAATAAGCCCCGTTGACATGGCCCATGAGGATGCTCAAAGGCTAATAATTGAATGGAAAGTATTGAAAATATCCTATACGACAATTACAAAAAAAAATCTTTTGCAAAAAGGCCCCAACGGTAGTACAATCCAAGCTCCTGTTAAAACGTTCCTATTGGTATAAATAACTATGTAGGTAATGTAATTGCTTATAATGCAATGGCAGGCATTGCTTTCTTCTAAATTTTTTAACACAATGTTTATTATTTCAATTGTTAATGTTAAGATTTTTTTTCACATCCCTATCTTTAGGTAAAAATATTAATAATAGTTAATTCAATATTTAATCTTGAGGTCTGGGTGTTTGTGAGACCGAAAAGTCTCTCGTAGTTTCTGATACCCACGACACAAGATTTGTATTTTAATGTGGGGTCAGGACTATGTGTGTGACCGTTGGGTGTGTATTTATTTTATTTTTTTATTTAAAAAATATTTTTGCGTCTTGTAATATTTCGTTACGTCACCGTCAAACGTCACCTCATATGTCCTCTATTACGAAAATAACCTGAAATGTTTTCGATTTATCGTTTTTATCTGCAGTAATATTATAATACAGCGATATATTACTTTTTAATATATCTTACATAGTCTTATTTATTTTTTAAGTAAGTAAAATTTGTTAACAAGTGAAAAAATTAAATTCTTCATAAAAACATTCAAGAGGTTTATTACATGTATTATAATTAAAACAGAAGTACAATTAATAAAGTAATTATCTATCGATTTGGGTTTATTGAAGATGAATTGTATGTATATACAAATATCAATGTTTATGTAATGTTTACCAACACACTCGTAAATACGCAATATTTTTTCGGTTAATTTTTTCACATGACTTCACGCTTCTTTCAGGATGTCGGCCCGAAATATATCGTAATCGAAAAATGTCATACATAAAAGTGCTACACTGCACGCTATGCCTAAAGCAAGGCACAAATGGCTTTCCTGCTAGGACTTATCTGCTAAAAATTGGTGTAAGTAAATGACTTTATTTAAAAAAATATATAAAAATTTATCTCTCAATACGTAGGTGAAACTTCGTATATAAATACCTAGTAAAGAAATTCGTAATTACAAGAATGAGGAAAAGGTTACACAATTGCCAGTTAGCAATCGTACCTCTAAATGATATTAAGTATATATGTATATGTAATCTAAAATTTTAAAATTAACAAATACTTATACTTTTTATTGATATTTATTTCTATCCTCTGCTAAGTATACCTCTTTAATTTTTATTATTTCAAGTGTCTGTTGTCTTGTATAAATAAACAATTATATTCATTTTTATTTAAATTTGCATTGCATGCTTTTTAACACATTGAATTAATGAATGTATAATAAATAAGAAAAGAAACTCATCAATATTCAATTCTGAAACAAAGTTAATATGACTATTATTCTGGGATGTGGAATGTTCAATTAAAGAATTTCTTGCAATAAAATCCTTTTATGTATGTTTGTGGGCTAATATACATATGAATGTGGTTTACACACATTTATACCTATAATCTGTTATTACTTGTAACACCCAATGCAAACATTCAGTGCTAATAATCTTATCTGCTAATCAACAACATGATATTATATATCCCATTACCAACATATTAGTATCCACAGTATAGTTCTATTTAATCTGTTACCATTTAGGTTATCATTAAAGTATGTTATTATAAATCTTTTCTTTATGACCCTCATAGAAATACACTTATTTACTGAAATTATTTCTTACATAATATATGGATTATAGACATCTTTTCCTAAGATTCAATACATCTCACTTACTTTTCAAAGATCTGTGTAGGCCAGTGTGATATGCTGATTAAAACTCAAGTACAGAAGGAGTCTTAGCCCAGCAGTGGAATGTATACTAATATTAACATCCATATAGAAAAAACTAATTTCATCTAATTAAAATGTAAATATGTCTTACAGAATGGCAACTTATCACACCAACTGGCGAGAATATCAACATCCAATTGTTGGAGAAGCAAAGTACCACTCACAACTCAAACATCTGCATCAGTTAAAAACAAAAATGTTCCCCAAGACACAAGAGCATGGAAGGAGACTCCATCCAATGACAGAAAGAATAATGTGGGACAGTATTGTATGATGCTGTCCAAATTTCGTTTAACTTGTAAGTATACAATTATTTCTTCGCCTAGTTGCTCTTGTATCAGAAATTTTTGTTAAGCTATGGTAGGTTTAATGGGTACTGATATAGATAAATGTGTTATATATCATCATCAACCCATATATGTCCCGCTGCTGGGCATCGGCCTCTTCTACTACCGATTCCTTAGTCCACCAAGCTAGCTTAGTATAATACAGGTTGAGTACACCCCAACCTGTAGTAGAACAGTCCATATCAAAGAAATTTTAGATTTATAAGTTTCTCTTGGATGTTTGTTTTGTGTATAATATAATGTGAGGCGTTGTATCACAGCGCTAGTAGTGATGACGTCGATGGCGGGGTACGCGCTGGCGCCGGCGCCGTTCGAGCTGGCGACGTTCGCGCTGTGCGCGGCCGGCACGGGGCTCGTGTCCGCCGCCGCCAACTCCATCAACCAGTACCACGAGGTGCCGTTCGACGCGCAGATGTCACGGACCAAGAACAGAGTTCTCGTCAAGGGATTGTTGGAGTCAGTTAATATAATCTTTTATGTTTCTCAGAAGATAAATCCAAATAAAGTTTGAAAACTGAATAATTTTCTGTAGGTCTGTTGTCTCTTTAATGGTGCATTAATTTCTAAAGTAATCTGATCACCTTGCTCTGAATGCCTTATATAAGCTAAACTGTTGTAGCATGTGTACCAAAGCATATGTACATAAGCTACATTTTCAAACTATATTTGTAAATTTACGTCATGTTACAATATTGAAGTTTTAGTAAATATTTTTTTCAAGAGCATGAACGTCACTTCGTAATATAACTATAACGTAGTATTGTCTTAATGATATTTCAGGCCGGTACACGCAATAAGTTTTGCGGCAATGACGAGTGCGACGGGACTGGGTCTGTTGTACTTCGGCGTGAATCCGTTGACAGCGGCGCTAGGGGCCGGAAACCTCATACTATATACCTCTGTGTATACGCCTATGAAGAGGATGTCCATACTGAACACTTGGTTGGGTTCAGTTGGTAAGAACATTTTATCAAACAAATACAAAAAATTATTGGTTATAAATGAATTCGATAATTCAAATCTTTGCCCAGTGGTCTTTTTAATAAGCTCGATAGTCGTTCGATTTAAGCACAGGAAAGTTTTGTGTACTATAATATAGTGATGGTCGACTCGAGTAAGTAACTCGAGCTAACTCGAGTTGGGCGTAACTCGAACCCACTCGAGTTGAATTCTCTCTGACTCGAGTTCGTAAATCGAATGGAACCGTCAACCGACATGGAGCGTAGTTTGCCGATCATTTGTGTGAGACTATGTTCGTTAATTGATTCATAACAAGTGTCACATATTATGTATTTAAGACTAAATTATAAGTATATAATTTAACTAAGAAAAGAATTTGTGATACTAATTATCTAATTTTCTTGAAAATATTGTGTATATTACTTTAATTAGTATAACTCTGTCAATTCATTAGAAATAAATAATATAAAAACTGAAAGAATTGAAACGGATAAAAATGTCTTTGTTACAATTTTTTAAACTATTAATGCGAAGCTGAGGAAATAAACTGGTAAAAATTATAGAAAGAACATTCATTTGTCAGTTAACTCGAGTTCAACCCGAGTTAAATCGAGTTCTGTTTTTTCCGAGTTGGCACATCATTACTATAATATATTGACTATAGGAAAACATATAGACTTAAACATTTACATAGTGATCACTAGTAATCGAAATCTTTGTCACCTCCAGACTTCATACATCACCATTTTATGATGTAAATGAATTTTTACAATTTCCAGTGGGTGCAATCCCCCCTCTAATGGGCTGGGCGGGTTGCACAGGCAGTTTGGATGTCGGCGCTCTCATACTGGGAGTGATATTGTACTCGTGGCAGTTCCCCCACTTCAACGCGCTCTCGTGGAACCTGCGACCCGACTACTCGCGCGCCGGGTACAGGATGATGGCGGTCACGGATCCTGGTAAACTTTCTATTTTAAAAAAATGTTATTATAGTAAAAAAAAATCCTTTCAAAACATTAATATCAAATTGGAGTTATTTTATTTAAATAAGGAGTAATGATTTTTAGTCCCGTAATACCTTTTTTTAAATCGATGATTAATGTTTCTTTTTCAGCTCTATGTAGAAGAGTTGCCCTGAGACACACGGCTGTGATCACAGCGACTTGTTTAGCGTCGCCCTACCTCGGTGTCACAAACACATGGTTCGCGCTAGAATCACTTCCACTCAATATTTATTTTATGTACTTAGGTATGCATATTTTGTTATTACTAGTATAATTCTAAGAATATAACGACGTAACGCAAATTTAATTAAACTGACTATTTATTTGTAGCGTGGGACTTCTATAAGAAATCAGACAGCGGAAGTTCGAGAAAATTGTTCCGTTTCTCCCTCATACATTTGCCGGCCTTGATGTTGCTTATGCTCGTCAACAAGAAGTATTGGAGTACAAGCGATACCCAGGAACAAGGCGAAATTGCAAAGTCACAAGATATAGCCAAGTTACCGGATCCCAAAAGGATCACAGTATTGCCGCGAGGACCCGTGGTGGCGGCACAGGACGCGGAATCAACAACTATTAACTAAACCAAGTCTACACTTTGCGTAGATATAGTATTTTCATTTTGTAAATAATGTACAATTTAATTATGTGATTTTTAGTGAGCTTGTAAGTTATTTGAACACATGTGTGTTGTATTGTTATAATCGCAGAACAATCGATACATTATTTTCTTATAGACGTTGGTACCGCAATTTTATGCGATGGCATAGAACTCATTTTTACCTGATTCTTACAAGTTTCAATACTATGGGTTCAATGTTGGTTCAGCGGATTTCTTTAAAGCGACAATCATGAGATTAGTTGGAATTCTCTCTAAATAATGTTACTTTAAAAAATATATTTACGATTGTTTGCAATGCTATTGCTTTGGCGTGCATAAATTGGCACCAATTTCGAAGGCTATGTTTATTTTAAGAAGTATTAGGAATAATAATTTAATTCTGAATTCAAAACTTGTTTCAAGTGTATCATGTCCTGTGGTTACGACAAATATAATTTATTGTTTCCCATATTTAAATAAAACTCGTTGAGACGATTTAAATGACTCAGGAATAAATGAAATACGCAAATATAAATCCTTATTTTATTTCTGTTATAATTTAAATCAATGCTCGGCCAGAAATATAAAAATGTTTAGTGGACATTTGGAATTATTTTTAACTATTTTCTTTAAAAAAGGGGATTTGGTTTTCTATTTTTCTGGTCAAGCTTACAACGTTTCTTGGAATTTGATAAACTACATACAAACAAACATTCAGACCTGATTTTGAACATCGTACACAAATGGGCACTGGGTAATTTGACATGTCCAATGTAAAAATATAACGTAAGCCGTCGGCGGCGATTGGGACCCGTTTTGACTCAACAACGAATTCTGTCTTGAAAGTGTTATTTCCTGGAAAAAAGAAATATTGATAATTGAGTTGATTTATATCATTAAATTAAATGAACTAATTAATAACTTTAAAACATAAGTGTGCAATTAATATGCACTTTTCTTGAATGGATAAATTACAACCAATTTATTTTTTGTAAAATTCAGTAAAATGGCCACTGAGTATTGTACACTTAGTTTATGTGCTGTATCTATGCACTAGTAGACATAATATCACGAAGTGTATACTGACTTGGCTTTCTTGGGGCTGCGTCCGTGTTCCCTGCTGTCGTCCCGGCCGCGCTTGTGTCCCTTGTGGTCGGAGTGCTTCTTGTTGTCTCGGCCGGACTTGTGCTCGCTGCGGTGCTCCTTGCGTTCGCGCTCGTGGTGCGACGACTTGTGCTTGTCGCGGCTCTTCGACGGACTGGAATATAAGGTTATCGAGGATCGTAAAGAATGTTTATGTGCGCTTGGATAGTGACCACAGTATACAGGATATATTCAGACCGTGATCGGAAACTAAGGCGCGTAATAGCTGAGGTCATTACTAACCAGGGCATTAAAGAAAATCCCCCCAAAACGCAAGAATTTTGACCTTTTCCATACAACCGTCGGTATTAAATGTACGTTTTGTATGGAAGACGTTAAGAAAATTATTGTTTGTAATTAAATTAGCTATTACCCGCCTTAGTTTCCCATTACGCTCGAATACACCCTGTATACATAAAATTTAAAATATGTACATTATTATTAGAATCAATAGTTTTGACAACTCAATCTTGAAAATTTTAAGAGGTATACCAGGTATAAAGATATAGGAAATTATCGGTTAACATACCTGCTGCTACTTTTAGACGGACTTTTGTGGTTAGAGCTTTTGTGATTCGAACTGGAACTCTTGTGGTTGGAGCTAGAGCTCTTGTGGTTGGAGGGTTTGTCGTGTTTGCTTTTCTTGGAGCTGTTCTCGTCAAACGATCTCCGCCGGTTGGTGCCGGACTTGCGTTTGCGATCGAAGTCTTCCCGATCGTAATTCCGCTCTTTTTTATCCTCCTCTGCCGCCTCTCGCTCTAAATCTGACCAATCTTTGCCGGATTCTTCATCTTCCTCTGCAAAGAAGTCAAGTGAGTTTGAGTGTCTTATTCGCATGATTTAAATAAATCGCATAACTACGGGGTTATGCCTAAAATTATATTTGTGGAAAACCATTAACCGGAAAACTGTAGGAAAGGGGGAAAAGTAGAAAAAGATTTATAAGCCAATCGAATAGTTCCCAAAAGTCCGTCGCAAACGTTCTTATAACCACAGTATTGTAAGCTTACCATCACTATCTCCCGACGCATCAGACTCATCGGACGCCTCCGAGTCGTAGTCGGATCCGTCGTCGGACTCATCCGACTCCGCGTCCGTTGGCTCGTACGCGTCGTCTTCTTCCTCAGACTCCTCATCCTGGAAACAAAACAGTCAGTTGATATCACAAAATACGACAGATTAAGTCAGTTCCACAAATGAGTTAATAGAATGTTTGTAGATTACACAAATTTGTCTCGATTCGGGCGTAAAAACTCTCAGTTTACAAGTTGATAATAACCTAACCTAAAAAACGGCGCAACGAAAATTACAGGAATAGGTTTTGTATATATTGCAGATTGAACCTACTTGTTCCTCATTCTCCGCATCAGATTCAGGATCCAAGAAAGACCAGCCGCCGTTGTCGAAGAAGCCCTCGATGTCGTCCGTGATCGTTTTCATTACTTTCGTCCAGTTCAGAGATTGGATACCTTCCGAGTAGCGAATGTCGCATGAACTGTGAAGTTTAAAATATTAAATAACAATATGTCGTCAATCTATACTAATATTATAAAGCTGAAGAGTTTGTTTGTTTGAACGTGATGATCTCAGGAACTACTAGTCCGATTTGAAAAAATCTTTCAGTGTTAGTAAATTATTAAAAGAGGATTAAAGGAAAGAGGATGGCAGAAGAAGCATGAAAGTAAAATTAATGCAGTTGAGATGAGAGCGCTAAGAAGCATGTGTGGAGTGAAATTGGTAGATAGAGTGAGGAATAGTGTGATAAGGGAAAAATGTGGATTGAAAGTAGTTGTAGTGACCAAAATTGAAAAGGGGATGCTTAAATGGTTTGGCCACATTGAAAGGATGAATAGTTTCAGAGTTACGAAAGAGATTTACTGTGCGGGAATGAGTGGTGAAGTCGGTCGAGGACGGGCCAGGTGTACTTATAAAGACCACATAGGTAATTTATTCAAAAAGGGTAATATAAAGAGTTCTCGAAACCGACGTGCATGCATGAAGAGGATAATGTCAATGAAGGAAGCGAAAGAGGTGTGTTTGGACCGTGGCATTTGGCGCTCTATAGTCTCTGCCTACCCTAACGGGAGACAGGCGTGAGTTTATGTATGTATGTAGGATTATTTAAAGTGTATACTAACTTCAGCCACTCCTTGACGTGGTCGAGCATGTTCATGGGCACGGCGTTGACCATGGCGACCTTCTTGGCGTAGTCCTTGAACACGAACACCATGTCGAAGTTCTTGAGGTGGAACTGCACGCGCTCGAAGTGCACGAGCTCCACGTCCTCGAGCGCGATGACGAAGGGCGGCCACTCGGTGAGGTTGACGAGCGCGCCCGATGTGGGCTGCAGCAGCACTGTGCTGCGGAACGGCGCGCCGGGGAAACCCAGCTCCCTGGGGGGACACAATATTAATTTAAATTGTAATCATTGGTGAAAAAGGTAGTATAGATACTAAAACTGCCACAGCTACTAGGGCCATATCAGTTAGAACTATGTCGCTTAGTCAATGAAATATTAGGAACAGTTTCTCAGGTTGATTATTACGATTATTTTCTAGATTAGAAACTAATATTTGTTATACATTGTGATTATGGCGCAGGATTTGCATAACACATTTCCTAATCCTAGTAAGAATCCCCTGTGGCTATCTTCTTGAAGTTACTACGAAATATATCTCGTGCAAATGTCTATTCCTTAACCCGCGTTAGGCCAGCGTGAAAGACTAAAGTCTAATCCCTTCTCACTTTTTGGAAGAGGCCCAGGCTGTGAAATATGTGTAGTGCAGTATTGCATGCGTTACCTGAAGGGCGTGTCGAACTCGACCTCCTGCTTGGTCATGTTCTCGACGCGCTCGCAGAAGCTCTTGAAGGCGACCTTGAGTTTGTGTCGCAGCTCGCGCTCGCTCTGCTCGGCCGCCAGGTCGTCGCGGTCGTGCATGTGCTGGTGCTTGCCCAGGTCCGTCGTGATCTCGCCCACCTCCGTGTAGAACTGCACGTCCACGTGCTTCTTCTTGCCTGGGACACAACTTGGCGTTAGGGAAATCTATTTATAAGAGGGTGTGGACTGTGGTCTAATGCACAGGTGTACCGTAAAGGAAGCAGGAGGAACATGGGATGATTTCATCATGTAAATAAAAGAGGATATAATGCAATTGTAAAGCTAATGCTTAAAATTTTCTATTAATTAATATCAGATCAATAGAATTTATTAAGTGTAACTTACCAAACATAATAGCGTGTTTTAAATGGAAATGTAGTAGTATGATCATTTCTCCATCACAAGGCTGGAAGAACGCGTTCTTTATATTATTATACAAGATGTCTACTTTGTCTCCTCTCACTGAAGTAAATCTGAAACCATTTGTGTGCGCCTCTAGAGACCCGCTCATTCTCTTTGTAACAATGTTTGGTCTTATGTACAAATCTTTTAATTTTGGGTTTCCTTTGCTTTGTGACAATACTAGTGTGTCTTGTTTCACTAAATCCTCTTTTTCCCTCTCTTCTGCTTCTCTCGTTTTGAACTTCTTCTGTACTTCTTTGATAAGTCTGAAGCCTGTGTTGAGATTTGACGACGGTGCTGATATTTCGCCTGGTTCTTTCGTATTTGTACTTCGGTATGTTCTGAAAAACGCCCAAAAGAAAAATCACTCTACATCTACTTCATACAATAATATGGTTATACAACGTAAATATAGCTTAATAACATATTTGGTCCATAAGTACCAAGAAATATGATTCATACTGGAAACTCTTCGCCCTGTACAATGCCTTGTGCCTTGACAATGTAATGCTCGAAATACTTACACTTCCTTAACAAACGTGGCATCAGGCTGCGAGTGATTTCCGCCCTCGTTCCTGCCCATAGTGGCTCCGGGGTGGAAGAAGTTTATCCTGAGGTACGTGTAGTCTCCCTCCACCGACTGAGAGATGTTCTTTATAGTTGATATGTGGAATGGTACCGGCACGCCGAATATCGGCAATATTACCGTTTCGTATTTACGATCTGGAAACAATTTTATTTCCACGTTAAATTTGAAAATAGAACTAGAAGACTTATAACAGTTTTCCCTATTTTCTAACCAGTTATTTGTCTAGGTATTAACCACAAATTTAATACATTCTAAATAGTATGTAAGATTGCATATTGATGTAGAAGTATACCACTACTCACCAACATACAATTTAAGCTCTTTGACCTCATTCTCTCGCGGCATCTGGCTAATACTTTTATATGAAACTGTACTTTTCCTCAACTTCTCGGCGTCTTTGCCACTCGATTGTTTCGCTAAGCGCTCTTTCGCTTTTTCGTTCAACGTTATGGCTAATTCTCTCTGATGTTCTTTGCGTTTCTCTTCCGAAGAATGCTCCGTTCTGAGTTTAGACTCTATGACGGCCGTTCTTTTACCCCGACCTGAAATCGTAATGTCAATTAGGGATATTGCAGTTTATAAACACATCTATATACAAGTTTCTGTGCCATTTGACGTCACAAAGCAGATCCGATGAACGTAAGCACTTGACCGCTGTGTTCTTGTAAGCATTATGTAATGAATGAGTGCAAATTTTACAGACTGTGGTTTTGAAAATCTATTGATTTGTAAGGAAACCGCCTGATAGTAAATTCTGTGTATATTATATTCAAATTGTAACTGGCTGTTTCTTTACCCAACATGCAATTTGTAATGTAGACAAAAGATATTATTTCGAGAGATTAAAACATACTTTCCAAAACCACGCCATACTACTGTTGTAGATTCTTACGATGAATGATATTATTACATGAACTATGCTGTTAGTGACTGCTTTCATCGGATATGACATAGACTCACCTCCATTCTCTAAAAATCACCCACGATTGCATGTAAGTAAAAAATTATTTAAATATAAAACAAAAAACCACATCAATGATGAATGAAAACTTAATGAGCTTAAGTGGTTAGCGGTAATGAGTGGAGCAAACGCCTCATGGCAAGTCATGGTACTGGCGCATCGTACTGAGCTTTGTAATGGTATTTTAATAGCATAAAGCTATAATCGTAAGTTTTCATTCATCAAAAAATATTTATAACAGTCATAGCTTCACCAATGTCCTGGTAAAAGAATATTATGTTATCAGAAAAACACCATAAAAAATGTACTCAAAAAGGTATCATGTTGATATGAAAACTGTAAGGGGGCCACTCTCAAAACAAAATGAACATTTTAGCGCAATGCTTCCCAAGGCCAAAATATGTCTATCAGTTATATTAGGGACATCAAAAAATCAGTCAGTCAGTGATATTTTGCGAAGGTTACATGAGAAATGTACATTATATAATCTATATGCATATTATTTAATAATATCAATTAATTGGACAATTGACTTCCATTATTTTAATTTTTTTGTTAGTTTGGTATACATTTTCACACTTCAAATCTCCAAATATCGATCAGTAAAGATGTCCTGATTATTGACATTGAGTATTATTATTTTTAATAAAAACGAAGCTTATGTACATAAAAACAATGTGAACACACTGGCAAGTGCGACTCACCAAGTATTTCAGTCTTGTTTTCTTTCTCTTCCTCTTCTTCTTCGTCATCATCCTTCAAGAAGATTCCAATATTTTTGATTTTCTTTTTGGACTGTGTAAGTAGAGATGCCGGCTGTTCCTCATTCACAAGTACTGTGTCACCAATGAAGAGGGCATATGTCTGAAGTAAGGTAAAATACACTTTATTGAGACAAGCATTAGGTATATTTTTAGATATAAATAAAACCATGATAATCATTATGTGTGTGTAATAGACATTTAAAAGTATCATATGACTTTGAATAACTCACCTTGCCTTCTTTATCAGTGGCAGCACTATTCGTTAATCCAGCCAAGCCAATGTTGATGTTAAACACCATACCTTTCTTGGCCACCACTGATGTTTTCGGACCTATGATTATCGAGCTCTCGCGAAACTCAATACCCATTGCGAACCTGTGAACAAATGTTTACCCTCATCTTTATTTCTTGTATAGAGTGGTGTATGATTAGTTAATGAAATTGGCTAGTTAATTTACATGTCGTAAATTGAGGAATAATTCTGCTAGTTGTAACTATAGTGGACTTATAAGTCCAGTGGTGCATGCAATGATTCAAAGTATTTATTTACTCACCCGAAAGTTTTTGTAAGATTATCTACTAAATCAGGTTTCTCCTTTTTTGCCAGTGCTAAACCGGCTTCATATACTGCGGACAACTTCGCGCCGGCGACGAGAGTTTTCATCACTTCCTCCTCTACATTCAAGAGGAAATTGTAATTGCTTTGTATTTCGTCTGAAGGGTTGACCAGCAACGTCCTCACTATGTTTGAGCAATATGATTTGTATCTCGCGCCGAGGGAGCACACGACTGCACCGAAATGCAAGTGGTTTTTGTCTGACACTGCGCTGAACTTGAGACTGTAGTTGCCGCCCGACTGTATGATGGGCGGGTAGCACATGTCCACTTGGCTGGTGTCCACGCCCGTCACGTACTTCTTGTCCGATATCGCCGCCTCTACGCCTTCTGCTAGTTTTGAGTGTTTCACTTTCTGTGAAGGTAAAGTTACTTCTGTTAATTTATTTACTATGTTTTTAAAACTCTTATATCAACCCCATACTTATCAACTTATGAGTTGGTTATGATGCCTTATTGCTTTTGGACCAGTGCCAATTTAAAAGTCTCTACCTGCACCCTCCATCTTTGGAAAGGTAGTCATATTCAGTGAGTGGACATGTATAGGATAATATAACTAACACTTACCTTATCTGAATCTATAATTTCCATAATTTGGTCCTTTAAATACTTTGTAAATACATCAACAGTAACCAAACAGGCTTTTTTAACTGTAATAATTTCTGAATCCTCTTTGGGTGCCATCAAGAGGGCAATCGCGGAACTGATATCAACATTTTCAAACTTTTCGCCTTTTATGACTGCTTTCCAACCTTCACAGAATTCACCGGGATAGTTGTCTTTTGCAAACACTCCTAATGTTTTGCCAGATTTCGACTTCTTTATTTCTTGTATAAGTTTGCTGAAGTTTTCTTTGTCTTTGTCATTCTGGAACAAAAATTATGATACTTGTAAATTAATTATTTCTATTGCATGGTAACATTAACATAACATAGACTTATTTTATCTTATTACTCATTACTTTGGAGTATAGCATACATAGGTGAAGCATAAAATGAACATAAAAAACACAGAATGGATGTTAATATGTAAAACTTACCCTATCTCTCACAAGCAGTTTCACTGGGGGCAGTTCAGATTCCTCTTTTCCATTTTCAATTTGCCTTAGAAATTCAATCTTCTTTTTACTGGCGAGAAAGCACATGCTGTTCTCTGTGAGGACTGTGATTGTGTCCGGCAGTTCATATCCAAAGAGCCATGTCTGTTTGACAGAGGAAATAATATTGATTAGGATATTTTTTTCATTTAAAAGTATTTAGAATATAATACAAATAAAAATGGAATTAGTGAAATAAACTATCTATCTTGGTTGTTACATGTAATAGTTTTAGTACTATGTTAACAAAACTTATTAACACCTCTCTTATAATTTTTGTGTTCAATAACATTTCCATAAATTGTAAAATTGTATTTGTGGTTTTCTTTGATTTATAATTTGTCTCAGATCAGATTATCATTCCTTATGGAAAATAATGAATTTGTTTGGAGGTTTAATATAAAACCTTCCTAAACCTACTTCATTCAATATACTAATCTAACTCTGGTACATAGGGCTCAAATATGATTTTAAACGAGTTGATAAATTTTAGCCGATCTGAGTGCTATGGTTTATTTCCTGGCTGCCAAACGTTATATTTCATTTATTTATTTTAATAGAAATATCACTCAAAAGATTATGGCACAGTCATGGTTCAATACCTATTTTGTATTATCTCTTTAATCATTCCTGGAAATTGAATGGAGTAATAGGAAAAGTATTTTGTTTTAATCATATGAGACGATAAATTCACTAATTTCGATAAGAATTAATACTTATTAATAATATTTAACAATAAATTTGATGTAATGATTTAAATTATTTTTTCAATATGGAAACTACTTTTAAACTTATATATAAAAATTAGGCATGCTGACTTTTTTATAGGCTTAATCAAACTCTACAACTTTTCTCTAGGGCTCAAATATATTATATCTTCCATGGGTACAGCAGCGTTTGTAAAAAAATATTTTTATTAAACCATTTTGTCACTGATTTACTTTGCAAATCCTGGTACACCAAAAAAGTCTTATCATTTTGTGTACTAATTATAGCCTAAGACACTCAGAAATAATCTTGTTTTCTATTGGTAAAAGAATTTTCAAAATTGGTTCAGTAGATCCAGAGATTTTTTCTATGTCACTAACTTTATTTCTTTATAATATTAGTATAGATATACACCCATCATTTTCAAGAATTAAGTTGTAATCACTAAAGATAAGTACAGTAGAACCTGTACTGCAGATGACATTAACAAAATTATCATTAATTTAAAGTATACCAGAGAAACAATGATAATCTGATCACAGTTTTAATTGCATATTTCTGCATCTTCTTCTGCACAGGCAAATAATATATGGCACTACATTATGAGGCATGGTAAAGCAAGAAAGAGATAAATTTTATATTGAACATGATGCAAAGAATATTAAAATTGTGCAATCACAGTAAATAAAATATATTGCCCTACTCCAACATTAGAAACATTCAAATGAACAAATGGAGAAACTATAATATTCAAGTAATAATTTACTTATTGACTAAGTTGAAAGTATCCCAAAATCCTCATAAAAATAGAAACTAGGTATAAATGAGCTATATTGTTAATTGTAGTAAACTATTTGATTATTTTCATGTAAAGCAAAGATGTTCTTATTTCTTCCACTTTGAATTTTAGTCATAATTAAGTATAGGCAAAAGTAGTATCTAAGATTTAAGGTTAATATTACGATAACTTGAGCTATAAAGAAAGCTATTTACGTTAAATTATGACAAAACATCAGCGTCATAGTAAATTTGTCTAATAGGAACTTTCCTACCGGTGGTACATACAAACAGTTGTTATTCGAAAAACATTCAAAATATTATGAATTGCTGACGGTTGCAACTCTTTAAAACAGAAAGAATACTTTGATTGCATGGCCAAGACAATGTTTGATCGTTTAAATGCGCAGTTAACATCGTGGAAAGCACATGTAAATGGAAAAAATGCGCGTACCTGTAGAGCTGTCGATTTACTGTATAGTGTGTCCTCGTCGACTCCGACACATGATACCAAGCAGTCGACCTTTGCCAATGCATCGTCACCCTTTGAATCCGTCGCGGCACCCTGCAAAACACACATGTAAGATAAATGAAGTACAAAAACCGTTTAAAGTTATTAGCCAAAAGCAACCAACCTTCCAAGCCGCGTACAGCCTTTTCATACGACGATAAAACGTATCCTTATCTAGCGATATATTCGACATCGTAACATAAACTAATTAAACCTAAATAAAAAATAAGAAACTACGTAATTGTTGCTTCAAATCGAAAAATTATACACCACTCCACGACATTACACTGGCGTCTGACAGAAAACACAAATGGCGGGCGTCGGTCGCAATCTTATAACTCTGTAATTGTTTATGGTGGGCGTTCGGATACGCGTCTCACAATCGAATACTGTCATTCTAATTGACAAAACAAACATCAGTCATCAGTCTGAACTGAGCTTGTAGTTTGTACATATTCCTTAACGAAATGTCAAACAAATAATGTTTAATAACTTTCTGAAATTTAAAATAATTTCAACCGTTCAATTTTTATTAATAAATCTTGGAAAATATCTTAATTTACTAGGGTTTAAGTGTACTATTGGTAGTAATGCAGAAATTGAAACTTGGCCAGTTTGCTGACCTCTCGGAAACTGCAATTAAAAACTTGTCTCAAAACAAAATAACAACATTATTTGAGTTCCTACAAGAGGATGTTTCAAAAGTATCAGCCATATCTAAACTTACATTAGCACAAGTATTAAACATAAGAAATGAGATATTTTTGAAATATTCACCGCCTTTAAGAAATGGGACTTCTTTGGTGGAAAATAGTGCTCTAAGTAGGAAGCACATAAAAACTAAAATTGATAGGTACTTTAAATCAATGCGTTTTTGTGTATAATTAAATAAACCAGAACAATAACTTAGTTATTTCTCATTTTAACTTTTCAGTCTTGATAATATAATTGGTGGTGGTATACCTACAAGAAGTATTACTGAATTATGTGGACTTGCAGACTCTGGGAAGACACAGATATGTTATCAAATTGCCATGAATTGTGTAAAGGATACAGATACTACAGTTCTGTATGTTGATACTAAAGGAGATTTTTCAGCTGTGAGGATACAGAAGATATTAGAAGGCTCTAAATATTCTAATAAGGTCATTGAAATAATAATATCTTAAACAAGTTAATATTTTCTTTATATATATAAATTGCATCGTTCTTTAAAGATTATATGATAATTGAAATGATAGCAAGAATCTCTACCTACCTCTATGAGATTCAAGTGGACTATATCTATGTACATATTTAAACAAAAAAAAGTGTTAATTGATTTATGAATTTAATGAAAAACTATAAGATCCAAGTGAATACCTTAATAGCCTAGAATGTCTAGTAGTCCAAAGAGACAATGTAAAGCATAAAAAATATAGGTCAAATTAGATTTGCAATATAGACTATTAATGATTTTGGTTATGTAATAATTTTTGATAAACACACCATGTATTTATTTATTTCAGGATATGGCTTTGATAATGCACAAAATTAGAGTTATCCACATATGGACAATGACTGATCTCATAGAGTTATTTAAAAATTTGAATAAAAATACCTATGTTATAGAAAATCTAGCTTTGATTATAGTAGATTCACTACCATCTTTAATGTTTCAATATCTTGGAGAAGAGAGTAAAATAGGTTTGTAATATTTGTATTTTTTGTTTGTTGAACAGGGTTTATATTTTTGTAAATTAGACATAGTTCTGTTCCTATAGATAAGGTAAGGTAAACCCTATCAAGTATTAAGATATTTTTCTATTAACCCTCCGTGCACTACGTGGGGTTTAGTACACCCCAGCGCATCAAAAATCGCTGTATCTTTTTAAAGTACCGCGCGATTTCCGCGAAACCTCGTGTAGCTGGACTTGGAACGTTCCTAGATCGTACAGTAACAGAGATTTTGTGGTAAAGTCGCAGGTTTAGCGGACAGTCGCCCGCAAAGTGTAGCGGGGTGTCACAAACCCCACGTAGTTCGGGACGTTGTCTAAAAGGTAAGGAGTAAAATATTCATAATATATAGTTTTTCTACCGAAATATTTATTCATTTTGTTTTTTTTTTTATTACTTTAAACGTTTGAATTTGTTAACAGGTCTCATGGCTTGTTGTATAACTAAAAATGAAATATTATCGGCACATAATATGGTTGATAGTGATACATAGTGAGCGACACAGATGAGCTGTATTTACCCGAAATTGAAGGCAATTTGGATCATTTGAAGATGTATAACTAGATGCTCTTATTCTATAGGTGAAAATATCGAAAGATTAAGCATGATTGCGAGCGGTGCGATGCACCTGTATGCTTAGAACACGCATTTTTTTTTGCAAAAGTTGTACAGATTTGAAACAACTGGGATCTTAAGAAAACTAATTATGCTATGTTATTTTTATTTTATTATTGTTCCTTATCTAATTAGGCCTTGAAATAAAAGGCAATAATCAGTTATTAGTTAAGTTTTTTTGATAAGGCTAAGCAAAAGAAGATGGTCTCTTCTTAGTTAGTAAAAAAGTACTATTTTTGTTACAAAGCCTAAATATAATAAAAACGTTGAATAAAGTAAATAAATTTATTTTTATTTTATGTCTTAATAGTCCAGAAACAATATTAATACATATAAAATAAACTTTGAGCAGATATGCCCTGTAAAAAAATATATTGATGTTGGGGTATAGGAAACCCCACATAGTGCAGGACGTAACTTTTGTCCACGTAGTGCACGGAGGGTTAAGATTAAAATAAGAAATATTGTGCACAAGGTTTCCCATTTTGAAGACAATATAACAGTTTTAATTATTCCCACTATTAATTAATAACTTTTTATGTATGTTACAGGATTAACACACTTGAACACATTTGTTAATTATGGCAAATGTTTATGCAGAACAATAAATGTTGCCTTACTCTGTGTGAACATACAGACCCGGTGGATAGACCCAGATTTTCCAGATATAGAAGGTATTGTTTAATGTTAAGACATTATGAATTATTTATTCAAAACTATAAATAGGACTTTGGATTCATAGACTGATATATAATTTATCTATTAGAAGTGTTACTTTGCATTGAAAAAATCAGTAAAAATTTTATAAGGTTAATTTGGAATTGTACCCTTTTTTTCCAGGGGAAGAAGCAAGTGGACCTTTTAAAGATTGTTATGTTGAGAAGAGAAATCGATGCTTAGGAAAATACTGGGAGCAAATTCCTGCGCTAGTAATAGTAACAGAAAAAAATCCTGATAATAATACAAATAATTTTGTTTCACAGCTTAAATTAACTGTAGTCAAATGTAACAACGTTTCCTTCGAAAACCGAGAATGTTTTTTAAATATAAGTACTGTTGGTATAACTTGATGTAATAAATCATAAATTTTAATATTATTTTTTCAAGCTTAACCCACACTATCTAAAGAAAACAATATAATTTTAGTACTTATGTGTATTTTCCTTTTTAACTGGTTGATGGACCGTATGTACAATAGTTTTTAGTAAATATAGGTACTAAGAAAAGACTTTTTTTGTTAACTCAGCATAGATGGCGCTGTTGAACAATTCTAAATGCACGGCTGAAATAGTTTTATTGTCAATGGTGTACAGAGATTTTCTCTATGACTCGTTCGAGTGATTCATTCGAATCAATCAAAATAGTGCCCGATTCCCTCCCGTTCATTCTTTCACTTGAAAGCACGCCTGACAGGCGATGCGTGTCTTACTGTGATGGCTCTTTTTAACACTTTTGTAAATTTAACATTTTTATGATATTTACGTGATTAGTATCCTTCTTAGTGTAATTTAATTTTTAATTTATATTTAATGCGTTTACAAAAAATGGCGAATCAATCCCAGAAAATTGTTTACAAGCTGGTTCTTACTGGAGGTAAGTGTAAGCGGTATTGAAATTGATCTTCAGGATTAAAAAAAGTTACGTGTCGTTGTGAATCTTCAAGAAGAAATATATGATGGAACCGCAAATACTGGTACTAATTACATTTTGCGTTGGATTAGTGTGTTTTTGATTAGAGTGCGGCGTGATAAACGTAACACGTGGGGCTATTGATTACGTTTTCTATTCATCATGTTATGTGCACTGTTCCATTCAGGACCCTGTGGCGGCAAAACTACCGGCCAGTCACGACTGAGTACGTTCTTCGAAAATTTGGGATGGAAGGTGAGCATATTTTGATTTAATTACGTTTCTATTTATGTATTGAAAATATAACATACGGTCTTGCGATAAAATAAGCGCTGTTGAAATATATTTATCTTTCTGTTAGAAACCTAATTTTGCTGCTAAATTAAAGTCTTAAGCAAATTTTTATTCCTTTTTTTCCCTATATAGGAAAACATTAATTATAAATAAATTGGATCATATTATTTTGTTTTACATAAATCTAAATATAGTATTCATACTATACTTTCTGTTTATTTAAAAGCTTTCTTATTTAAAGAAGCTCTCATTAAATTCAGAGATCTCTTTAATTTTATTTCCAATATAAGTCCACTTACCTCCATGGACTTGATCTAAATAAATTTAATGTTGTAAATATAAAATCAAGAGTTAGGAAATGGTTTGAGAATGGTGTCTCCATGTGGAGATGCAATAAGACATGGTTCCACATTGTGTTTATTTCCAGGTGTTCCGGGTGCCGGAAACGGCTACCGTCCTCCTCAGGTACGATGTGTTACCTACAAATTGACACTGTGCATGTTACCAGATTCAGAATTTAAATTTAATTATTGAAAATAAACAATTGTTCAGGAAATGCAGTTACTTTGATGCAACATTTGTAATGCTTTTATTGTAATTCATGTTGCAATGTATAATTGAATGTACTTTGATATTGCAAGCATGAACTCATGTGATACAGGAATTTAAAATCTGATATCATTGAACATGCACTGTGCCATCACATTTGGAATTCTGAAGCTTTAAAATTTTGAATATGGGATTCTTTAATTGGAAATATTTTATCCAAATCTATGTAGTTGCAACTGATTTTTTTTTCTTTTACAGTGGTGGCGTGAAGTTTGCAGATCTCAGTCCAGATGAGGGTGAGTTGATTGATTTTACATTTTTTTCTATTAATTCTTTTGACAATTATTACATAATCCTAATTTAAGACATAAATGAATAGCTCAAATAAAAATATTCCAATCACATTATTTTCATGCTAGATTAATTATTTATTCATAGCCATGGTACTAAACAATAAAAGTATTGTGCGAGTGGAACTAAGTGGTAAAAAAAACATTAGTCTAATTAACTATGTGGACACAGTATAGTTATTTATAGCATTTCTACAGTATTTAAAAACATAACACTTGTTTTCCGTTAACTGTATGTTCAGCAGAAATGACAACACAATGGAATATTGACATGGACAGTTTTCCTTCATTGTTTTCTCTGTGTATAATTATGTACCAAGAATCAGCCCTTTGAATGCATACAAGTTTTAAAATATTTTGTTGTTTGTGGAATTTTAATATTTGGACTCTTTGTATTTAATTTTACAATTCTATAATTAAGATGACAAAATCAATCTCTAATTTTTGTCACAATATAGGTTTATTTCTCATTTTAACAGTATTAGGAACTAAGTAGCAAATTCAATTGCTATTTTTTATCAATCAAAGCTGTAGGACTAGGAAGCCAAATTATTTAAGTAAATGAACCGTGTTATTACTTACTTTTGTTTACTTGTCATATTTTGCCGTTATCCTGTTGCTGGTGAACTCAACTATGTATATCTCAATTAGGTTTTACATTTGGTTCTGCAGTAGGTTAATTTTGTATTTTCACATGATAAATTACTCAAATAAAATTTTGAAACAACTTCAATAATAACAGACAAAATTTAAGCAAATTATTTATGGCTAATTATCCGCGAAAGAAAATGTCGGTTACTATTTTTGTGCTTAGGGCATCTTTTGAGTTTTTATTGAAATTGGCAGCGCTTAACCGGCCGGAAACACACACATATTTGTTTACTACGGTCACTTGCCAAAACTTAATTTGCACATTTTTATTTCTTTCTAGAAGATTCTAATGCGGTGATGCCGGACTCAGTTTTCTTTTAGAAGACCTTGTTACGTTTGTGTTACGTAAATCGAATCTTATGCACGCGGTTCAACCAATGTCAATGACCTTTTAGATTATCATTTGCCGTAAATGATCAAGGATGTATAAGGGCCAGAAGAAAAATGTTAATATATTAAAATATATTTTAACAACTATGCAGTGATAGTCATACCTAATAGACCCGACTATATCTATTGAAATATGAAGCCTTTGTTTTGATTCTTTATGTTGAATTATGTAAAGTTCTTGGCTACAAATTGTTTGCACTGCAATAAATCCGACAAATTATTCCATGTTATGTCTATTTTGCTGTTCGTGATTTTGTGCAATTGTTTTAGAAGCATTTTTATAGTTGAGTCCCAGCTATTTGCTTTGTTTAATGGATTTCTTAATAAAAATAAAATTTTAAAAAGAAAGGCATATTAAAAGTGGAAACAGTTAAAGGCGATCGTTATAAAGTTTATTGGAGGCGTGACTGTCCATGACGTGTGTGCACGTGAGGTAGGTCGACGACGAACATGTCTGCCAAGTTGGTAATCACATTTTCATTGCGAAATACTATGGCAATTACCCTCTTATAATATTCTTAGCGCTGATCTTGTCTTTGTTCACGTGAAATTACATGAATATACAAAATGGCTGGGATTTTCCTACGTCTATGTTTTGCTCAACAGATATTTATATTTACTCGTTTTAAGACTGTTTGTTATTGCATATTTAAAGCTTTCATTGTTTGTATGATTATGTTAATTCTATTTTAGAAGGATATAAGGCTTTCTAACAAAAACAATGATTATACATTGTATGGGAATTAGATATGAAAAAATATCGAAACCGATTCAAGTCACATAAGCTTTTAGATGTGAATAAACTTGCTCGAGACATTTTTTTACCTCGCGCCGAGTCATCGCCGTCTAATTTGGCAATATATCCGTATTATTTTTTGGTATGGCTAAAGTGTTAATGATCATCTTTGGAACGCGTGTTAATCATGCCTAGACACAATAACAAATGATAAGGCATTGTTTATGTTTGGACAATTTCGTGTTCAAAATCTATTGCTATTCTAATTATTGTACTGAAGTCAGTAAATATTTAAAGATAAATTTATATTGCTTAGAATCTCGGTGACTGGTTTAATACGTCGATGATCATCCACTCGCCGTTTTAGTATGTCGCGTTTACATTTAAGGTAGTTTCCATTTACGAAGTTGTGTAAGAAACGGCAAATCGATACGGTTTTCGTTCTATTACTGTTTCGCTAATGCGGTTATGGTTTGGTGTCACTGCTCTAAAAAGTAAATTTCTTGCGTGTTACTTACCCATGACCTCATTAATACCGTAGTGCCTATGTTTGCATCTATTCAATAATGGTAGTGAGGTCATCGAAAACCCTTTGATATTAGAAAAATAATTTAATGATGGGCTTTACGCTGCTAACGAATTATTATTGCTATTTTATGAACTCCCCATAATTTTATAATCGATTTTTACGTGATATTTATTACTTGAATGATTCTGATGCCATTGCATATTAGGATTCTATGCTGATAATGACTATACTAATCAGTTATTTCGTAATTGCCTATAAAAATCTGCGTGATTCAATAGTAAATGAGACTGCCTGCAAGGCCATCGTGTACATACTTTTTACATACAACTCTTGTGTTCTATTCAAAAGGATTATCGCATTTGCTCTAATTCACTGTTATAGCGGTTTGTCATCATGGCGGACAGATGTATCATAACAATCACTGCCAAATCTCGGGCGGGTGCAAAGTGCGCTGTACACGCTCCTACGTCACATCGGGAATTTGTAAAAACTGTGATACGTTGCGTAATATCGTATAAAACGTGTTTTGTTACGAGATTTTATTTCGGTTGTACATCGGTCACGTGAACTGTTATTTTAGTTTTCGCACATTTCGCGATGTGTTGGATCTCTAGTGGCGCGAAGCTACATGCCATGCCATTATTACTCTGCTCTGGGGAGTGGCAACATGTATAAAAATGTTTATGTGTAAATGTATTCTGTCTGCCGAACCCGTCTGAGTTCTACTGGTACTTGATACTGGTTTTTAACGGCTACCTACCGGTATCGGGTTTAAGACTTTTAAAACGTATAGTCCGTTTATATTACATTAACTATAGTATTGCGACCGCATTGGTTGTATTTTTCTTTCAACATGTCTTACAGCCGTGTGCCAGATAAACTTCGTTACGCGAAGGAAATAGGCAAAAATATGATATCGTTAATTACTTAGACTGTTTAAAATAGTTTCTTACTTCTGAAGTTCCTAATTATCCGTCGAGGTATACTGACGAACGTCGCAGCTATCTATAGTGCTACTTATAAATATGTATAAATAATTGTGTCGTATAAAACCGCGATTGTGGTCAGAAACGGCATGGTGATGCCGCTATCTGTTCACACAATTGCGTTCCATTTGCTATATTGACAATTGAATTACCCAGGCACAAGCTCGGTGTCTTAATCCATTAAAGCCAAGGTTTCTTTGTCTTCCCGTGGTGTAACTATAATCCCCTTATAAAAATAAAATTATGATGCGATGGTGTGTCGGGGCTTCATCTTTCAACACGTTTGCGTTAATGTGTGCGATGACGTGGGGCGTGAGCTGGTTCACGGTCACGAACGCGGCCTGTGTGTTACGTATATATAAGTATACGTTGCATATAACATGCGTAGTAAGCATATCACCTTCGGAAAAATGTTAAAGGAGGTCGTAGTTACAGACGCTTTTCAGTATATAGTAGGTAGATCTAAATTATTTATGTAGACTAGACTGTCGATAGTTCAGTTTTTTAGTTGTTAAAAAGGCCTATTTGAGAACTGTCTATTTCATTTAATTATAAATATTTCGATTTTGTTTTGTTAGTTCTGGAGTATTCTTCCATCTGACTGTTCCATACTTCAGCAAACAATGAATATTATGCACTATGCATTTAGAATATTGCAATCAGTGCTTTCTCGCCCACGTTTCTCATTTACGCTGTCGGATAATCAATGTTTCAACAATACATTACTGTAAATACTTTCACACTTGTAGGAAATTTCTATTATCAACTTATTTCATAGCATCGTTAATTCGTCCCATGCTATTTCACCAGCATATTTTAAATTTCAATATAAGACGCAATATGAAAACTACCTAACTAATTACCAAATACGCGTCGTTTACGTATATTATTTATCAATCAACCAATCGTTTTAAAATAAAAAATTCAAATGGACTTGTTAATATCTAAATTGTGATTTGTAGTTAAAAACGACTGGTCGGTGCTTCTGTCCGGTCGATACCAACTGTTTCTAGACAACACTCGACGTAGTAATATGAACGTCTCGATCCGTCCAGATTCTAATTGATCGACTGTTATAAAAGCATTACGTAATATATTATAGACGAGTATTGATATTACTTGTTTCTGCACGTGTAAATTATAATATTTTCGTGCTTACATTAGTATATGTAACTACCAAATGTGATGTAGGGAGATCTGATTACAACGATGCTTGATTGATGCCAATTGATCTGATATACTAAATACGGCGTCTATCTCCCCTATCTGTGTTAGCTAGTGCTATACCACTCCTGGGTAAAGACGTCGTCAAGGTCCATGAATCCCAAGCTTGGGCCTTTTCTAACCTGCATACCAAAAACAGATTTTAGAAATCATAGAACCATAATATGCACTACCGCTGGAAGATTTATATATTGATTAATTTTATTTACGTTAATGCATATCGTGAAATATATTCATGTTATTAATGAGATTAAAATTAAGATAAACACATAGTACTAGCTAGAAATTCATGTAATCATTATTTAGTAATCAACTTTACAAAATGTTGTAATCAGTGTCATAAATATGTAATGTATTGCACGTACTAAATCGCCAATTATTCTTTTGCATAATAAATCTGTATATGTTGCGTAAATTTAATATACGCGATTCAAAGTTCTCATCGCATTCAATTATGTGTTAGTTTGCCCGGAGGTTAACAATATCCTGCCCTTTTCACCCCTTCATTCTATTTCGAATGTTGTATGATTGCTTATATTTAATATTCCAATTCAATATTATCTATGGCCAGCTTTGTGTGCCTTTATCCAATTCAGTTAGCCGGTCTTTAGATGTTGTTCGACCATAGTTTCACACGAGGCGTCTCTTGTGCCCACATAATCAGTAACAGAGCACTCGCTTTGCCACTGGACCGTGCCGTTTCCACATCATTACTTGCATCTGCATTCGATATAGCATGTGAAGACGTAATTAATATTGAAATTTATGTAATAATTGTCGCTATTATGCCAGTTCATGCGTCTTCTTCATATCAATTGAATTAATCAGGTTTGTTTCATAACATGGTTTTACTAACACTTGTTTAATATTATACTATTTTTAAGGGCTTAGTCTTTGCGTATGAAAGTGATTGTTGTTTGAAGTTCAATCTTAGACCTATCTTGAGCGAACATGGATGTTCGTTGTGACATTTCTGTTAAAGGCAAAAGTTGTTTGTGCTGACATTTGTCATGGCTGCAAATTTAGCAGATGGATTAGATAGACAACTTTTAAATGTTATGCCTAAAATTTCTATAATGAAACCTTTACGAATGTTCTCGAATGTGTTGTGTAAATGGTTCAAAGCGTATTATTTATCGGCTTTATACGTACGGGGATTGGGCCAAAGTGTAGTATTCTGTTGGACACAGTAATCCCTCGGCCGTGCGGATTTAGCTGACTACACGTAATTCCTCGGCATGTGTTCTCTCTAATCTCTAGGCTTTCGGTATTGCGAATGTGGACATGTGCGGACACTTTGACACTCATCAATAAGTAATGAACTCGTGTAATGAAAATGTAATAATGGATGAGGTATTCAGATATTGTTGGACACTATATTAAGCTAGGGTTTTAGGAAAGTCTCATTTTGAAATGTTCTTTTTATTCGATTTCTTTCGCTTATTGTGGTTGCTTGTCCTCCTATTCTTAGTGTAGATGGGCCGGCTATTGTTCAACATTCGACTTCGTTGCCGATGATAAACCGTTGTCATAACAAGATTTTCAGTTTTACGTAAGACGCAGAAAATAACCCACAAAATATAAAAAGAATTTCACATGATTACATGGTTTAAGCTTTTCTCACACATCACTTAAATAAAGTAATAAATGTTATCAAGTTAGTGTTCAGAAATGTATACATTTTGCAGAGTGACGTATTGGTGCGTCGCCCGCCAACAGATAACTGGCACGCGCTTTGTTTAGTTTTATTAATGTTTACTTATTTATATCAGGAGCTCTTACAAAAGACATTATCACTAGATGTGCGTTATCTACAGCTAGTGCACATCGTTCGCATCACGTGTGCACTGTGACGTCAATCGGTTGAAACATCCCGGCCTGACCTGTGTGGGTGTAATTGTTTGTGTTCGGTTTCACTGCCTGAATACATTACCATGTCTTCTCAAAGTCACTGAACAAGCTTTTCGAGATGTTCGCCAACATAAATAGAAGATAATATAATTTTGCGTGATCTATTTGAATCGAGAAACCTTGAATTTACATGTTAATTTCTATGGCAAATTGGCGCGCTTGTTCGTCTATATTTTTAGGTAGACAACATATATTTTGAAATGAGTCTATCTGTTTCATCTTTTAGGAAAAATCACTTCTAACACTGTCTGAAACATAAATTATTTAACGTGATAACCGCTAAGATCTTTTTGAAATATAAGTATTTTGTTTTCATAGTAATTGTGCAAATATTTGGCATATTAAACAATATCTCACTATGTGTGTCCATAGCAAACTATTATGACCGGTATATAGAGGCTTTTGACACTGATGAATAGTAGTATTATAGAGATATACTGGACCATCAGCCTCATCTACGTATATTGACTTTTATAATGCTAGCGAATAAAAAATAACCTTCAGAAGGTTTCACAGCTAAATTAATTAGTTTGATAAGAACAAATGTAGCTATTTGTCTGTACACAGGCTGTATTTAGACCGTGATCGAAAACTAAGGCAGGTTATTACGGTAAAAACCCATTTTTTTTTTAAAAACATCTCGAGAAAAAAGGAAAATGTCAAAATTTTTATATGTTGTGATTTTTTTTAACGCCACCGGGTTTTTATTACCAGCCTTAGTTTACGATCACGGTCTGAATACAACCCATGTAAAAATATTTTCTAAGTGGTTCAACTAAGTAATATTCTTTTATCTATAACTTCAATAATAGAATATCAATGTCGTTAAAAGCTATTGCTGAGTGAGGTCAAGGTGAAGGTATACGTCGATACCCATAACACTTTGTAGTAGTCAGCACAAAAGGGAGACATACAAAGAATTTATACCATAAAATAGATTTAGGGTCAGGGTGACCCCGCGCCGGCGAGTTGACCTTTACGCGTTTGCACGTTTCATCTTATTTAGATCGATTTCTCCCGTTGAGTAACGTAACAATAGAGATGTTTGTTTAGCAACGGCATGATTTTGTTTACGATAAGTCTGCTGAGTTTTGAATGTCATCTGAGATTTGATTTGAAGTCTCGATACAGTATTTGGAAAGATCGGAATGTCAGGATTGAGTAAATCAACAATAATACATTCGGAACGTGACGTTATTAAAGCAGTTATTTTTCGTGTCTATAAATCGCTCCCTTTAAACATGTATAGCGTTGAAACAAGCTTTTTTTACTGATTTGTGAGAATTGCCGATAGGTGTTACAGGGGAGATGTGCCAAAAGGAATGCAAGCGTTGCACTGCCGCAGCCGTGGTACTGGCAAACGTGGGTGACTGTGGTGAGTCCAGAACCACCCGTTACAGGCCAAAGCGTAATGCTACCAACATCAATGCTCCAAAAAAGATCACTGCACCTTAAAATCAATTACATCGATTTTGTTTAAGTCATTGTTCTGTCGCTCGTATTTGCGGTCATCATCATTAAATGACGCTAGTCTATTGTTTTCGATGCGATGGTAATTTGTTTCATTCGTTTTTTATCATTTTATTAATTACCGTCGACGTTAGTTGTCTTCGTCCGTAGCATCATTTGTGTGTTCTGCTATTGACATAAATCGTAACTTATTAATATTGATTCAGGATTAACATAAAATTTTATTTCAATCGAACATAGATCAACCGAATCGAAAACTTCCTAGTTATTATTAGCCTTTTTTATATCGTTCATTATACAATGAACAGTAGTTAGGCGCGCAGTTTGGGATCTTGCCAGTAACCGTATTTAACCTCACGGCACACGGCTTATATTAAGATTTTTGTAAAATAATACATGAGAATCTATTTTAATGCGTTACTTATGATTTTCTTCAGTTGTCACGGCTGTTTCTGTTATTGTAATTACTGCCAATGAACCTCCAATTTGAATAATCGTCATGACCAACTTTTCAGTGGTTTACGTCACTGGAGGCGTGTTGGTCAACGTCCACACGTAAACGTTGCCAAGATTCCAAATTGTAGGCAATTCCACAAAAAAACGTGAGCGCGTGATTCTGTCTGTAATTCTGTTGAAAATACTTTATTTCTCAATGCTGTTCTGCATTTTTTTTAAAGAACGGAGGTATACTGATGTTATTAAGGATTGAAAACTTTACTGCTAAATAACCATGCAATAATTTAAAGAAATAATGATGTTCGTGCAAAAGAGATACCAACTACAAGTAACCTTCAACTGAGTGTATTCTTACAATAAATTAATTCATAAAAACGTACTGTCATTAGGGAAATCGCCTGATTTATTGTTGAAACAAATACTTCCATTGTAATTCGGCTTCCCTCCGTCGAAAATGTAAATATGAATTGTGCACGTCAGTCGCCGGTTATTTTACGTCGCGTCGGTACGAAGCACGCGATAAAAACATAAACCGCTTGCTTCGTTATCTTTATCTTCGTTTGTTTACGAATTTTAAGCATTATTCTTCCTGTCGTAGTACTGCAAAGTATTCATGACGGGTCTTGCTTTTGCTTACAATTTTCTAAATTCGCGTTGGAAATTGTTATCTGAGGCCCATACCATGCTATTATTGGATTCCGAATAAGTTGTTTTTATGTGACAATAAAATTTTGGCAGTAATGCAATGTTTTACGATCGGCCATGAATTTAACCCCCATTGATCGCAATAAACTACTTATATTTGTTTTTTTTTTATTTATTTGTCTACTAATCGAATCTAATATAGGTACAGAATGTCATGACGAAAGCAAAACAAATATCAGTGACCGTAAACTCTTCTGGGAAATATTTTGTTACGATTGAAACGTAACATTCACAAAAAATCTCGATAGTAGGTAGATTTTCGCGTATCTGTTGTAAGGTTACATAATGTCATCGACACATCAAAGTTTGTTTAGACTTTATTATCCTCAGATAACATTTGTCGCGACCCCTCGTCGCGTTTCGCGCGTACTCAAAACATAAACCAATTCAAGCCAGCACTTTCCGATATTATATCATATCAACACGCGCCGTCTTATTTTTCTATTATACACGTTCTATTATTGTTGTAAAAATGTTATCGCAAAATATACAGGACACTTGAATGTCAAATCATTTATACTTCATGCCATATTACGAAAATACCGGTTACCGACAGTAGTAACCCTTAACATTATACAGGGTGTACTTAGACCGTGATCGAAAACTGAGGCAGGTAATAGCGAGGGTGATTACAAACCCCCTGGCATTAAAGAAAAACCCGTCAAAAAATAAAAAAATGACGTTTTCCATACAACCATCGGTGTTAAAAGTATGTGGTTTGTATGGAAAACCTCTTATTGTTTGTCGGGATTTTCTTTAATGCCAGGGGGTTTGTAATCACTATCGCTATTACCTGCCTCAGTTTTCGATCACGGTCTAAATACACCCTGTATAATCTTAATTTCTAAATCTTGTTGCTCTTTTTAGAAAGAATTACTTTTTTGTTGCTATTACAGGCAGGAAATCAAATTCTCTTTTAGTCCTTGGTGATACGTTTTTGCTCACTGTTTTATGTCGATACCTACTAAAATGATGTTTTTCCTAAAAAGTTTTCTCATTTCTTTTTATTTGTGATTGTAAGAAATCCTATTCGTCACCTGACAACTTTTTTTGGCTCGTCTCTTGCTTTGTTATCAAATACATTTTTTTTCTTGGCTCGCAAATCACCTATGTCATCGTAAAACTTGCTTAACGGCAAGTCTTAAATGTTCGTAAGCGTCTGTCCACTTAATAATCTAGTTTTTGCCTCGTGCTGTGTTCCGGTTTTATCTGATGCTCTATTAGTATAGTAAGCTTTGACATAAAAAAGTAGAGTAGCACGTCGTGCACTACGATAAACGGTGCGGGTTCGTTGGCAAGTGGCTCGAAATAAAGCGTGGCGGTAGTGATTGTCTTGGCTGTCGCACCGCTCCGGCCACGGTTCGAAAATATTTTCTCGCAAAATTTTTAAATAAAGCACCCGTGCCACCGACCTTCTCGTAAATGGTATCCAATGCTATTTCAGTTTTCCGGGCGTGCAAAAATAATTATTTAAACATCCGTAAAGAATCGTCTGAATACTTTCAGTAATGAAAATCAAGCCGCAAACCGATTACTCGGTTTTCAAACATGGCTGAATGTTTGCATGCTCATTATGTTACGAACTGAAGCAGTTGGATGCGATTTACAAAACAAGCAATGGACACGCTCGACTCGCCTTACGCGAACAGGATTCCACTAGATACACAATTAGTGCTTGCTAATTGAGCAACAGTTGTGTCAAGCAAGCACTAGTAGTTGAAACTTTGTATAACGAGATCACCAACTAAGTTAACGTAGTGGCTCCGCGTGCTGGAACACCCCGGAAATTAAACAGTTCATTAACTAAACTGGTTGACTCACGCTCCGATCTGGGCAATGATCTATGCTTGAATAAATTTTACTTATATTCATCTCCACGTCATTTGACATTCAGCACGATTTCGTACATTTTGGTTGTGTCGAGGTCATTAACAGTAATTTGTATGTGATAATGTATTATCCGTGTCGTCGAGTGTACTCACTGTCGCGATTTGCCGCGTGATTCTCGTGACGAAATCTGTAAAAAAGTAATTTGAAATCGTTGAATTCGACGTGCCGATATTTGACATAACGCTTAACCATTTATCAATTTAAATAGCTCTTGTCTCATTACTAAGCTTGGGATTTAGAATACTCTATTAAATTATCCGATTTTATTATTATCGTTGGAACAGACTGGGAAGCTTTATTGCTTCCTGACTCGGATAAAAATAAAAAATACAACGGCACTAGACTGGAGTCTAGACAAAAAATATAAGATGAATGTGAAATGTCTGCTCGCGAAACATTTGCATTGAATCTTAATAGCTATGATGAACAACAATACTTGATAGCAATTTGTCTAGTTGCGCCTTTCTTGGCACGGGCATTCTGGAGCTGTTACAAGAGTGTCGTAGACCATGACTGCATTAGATTCTTGGTCAAATTCACGTAAATTACTTTGTCGTCACTCACTGAATTAATTTTATTCACAAATTTACATTCCTTTATCCTCTTCATAAATGGAATGCCAACTTTCCAATTACCTATGTGCAGCAACTTGGCAGTATGTATGTATGTATATGTGTCTACGTGCTGCGGGAACTCGTAAAACCAGAACTTTTAAATGGCAATAACCGACGATACCTCCCTGTCGGAATAAATATAGGCATGTTCATTGTGTATACTTATGTCCATCATATTATAATTTAAATAATTGAGTAGGTTTAAAAGAACTTTTACAGTGCAATTTGTGAATAGTACGCAATATTATCCTATGCAAACAAAACTAACCTTTAATATTAAAGAAACAAATATTTAATAGCTAGTTTTGTTTAAATAATAAAGCTATCAGACGTATATCATAGACTTCTGCCATCAATAATATGAACAAGAAATAAAATAAAAGATGCAACGCATTTATTAAATCGTATAAGAAATTCTGGCTTGGAGAATCGCCCTGACTAGAAAGCAAATAGGCTACGATAAACATAAAAGTAATAAATATTTCTATTTTAGTAGCCGTGCAAATGTCTTAGCCTCGGGAAATAATTTAAATATTGAAATAGTATGAGCAAATAATTCTCTCTCTCTCGTTTATTGATAGAATGAAATGATCCGAAATATCCAAGCAAAATCGTCATACTCGTACATTATCCATCCCCCCTCACGGGACATCTAATGATGCTAATACTAATTGCCTCCAATTCAAGATAATACTCACTAGGGGTTACACGTAGTATACTCTTAGCGTCATAATATAAATAGTTTTTTGCAATATCCAATGCATGTAGTTTTCAGTCATTAGTAGGTACTTCTAACATATTATTTAAAAACGACTGTACAATCTTTTAAGCAATGTCAGATGAAATCTATTATAGATTTCCCAAAAAACCTTGAAGACACAGTTTCTTTACAATCTATTTGAAAGAATCGTGAATTGAGCTGTTTTATTATAATCGTTGACAAGTGCAGGTCAAGACAATTTATCTGTAGCTTAAATTATTTCTATTGAAACCATTTGGTTATTCATGAATCACTAACAATGATTGGATTTTGATACAGTGACTTTTGCGGAGTTATAAATAGATATAACTATCATTTTTATTTCAACATTTCCATAAAAATAGTTAAATGGATTTCTTTAGTGTAGTATAATTAATTTCTTAATGACTGTCTCTTGCCTTGTAAATCTTTGGTAAGGGCAATAATGTCTGTGACTGGATGATTGCAACTTTGCAAGACAATATTTCCTTACAAACTTAAGAAGCAGTTAATATAAATTGCAATTAAATGTAAACAACTTTGTGTATAAAGTAATTAATTTTAATGACCTCTACATACAATGTTGGAGATATCAGTTAGCTCTATCGCCTGCACGTGCTGAATTCTACATTCTTTTCTGCGATGAAGATATATTATAGATTAAAATAAAGAAAGTTGGTTTGTTGTTTGTACAATGTACGAAATTTCGTTTTTACGAACATTCCTCGCTTTTAAAATAAACTGAATGGCGGGGCAATGCAAATTCGTTTTACATTTACTTTCAGCGAAATGGTTTTCAATACATTTTATTAAATATCGAGCCAATATGTCGATGGAATAGTACCATCCAATTGTTGGACATGCATTGTGCTCGTGTCATTTATCGTTTATCATATTGAATTTCATAGTACTAGATGTTGCGATAGTTTTGACATAAAAGAGTTCCGAATCCCACCATCATTGCATCTTTTTTTGGTTATTATTACACTTTAATTAACTTGTAAATAGTAAGAAGCTATGATTGTTTTATCGAACAAGTTTTATGCAGTCATTAGTCATGTGTGTTTACCGTCGTTTTGTGATGAATAACCATTTGTATAATAACCGGTAGTGATTGACCTTGCATCGGATAATACTCTAACAGTCACACGATTGCATATGTTTATTTTTTTATTGTACTAGTAATATGTACATTCATTGATTTTTTGTATCCTATTTTTTTACAATTGATGTTCAAGTTATTTTACTACGCATAATAGAGTTGAAAATGTTTTATTCTTCTAGATCTTACGAGCGTTGGTACTTGTATTGTTGTACTTATATATCAGAAGATTAGGCAAAGGTGTTTTTGTAAAGTTCGCCAAAATTAGTTTTTCACTCACAAGTTTTTGGTATTTAGAAATCAAACAATTGATTTAGGTTACATGGTTTTTAATAATTGTTTTTTCTTTGTTACAGCGACGAAGTTCCAAGAGAACCTCCTCAAAACTATGATCCAAATTGAGAACACATTCTTCGAGCTCGGCAGGACCAGCCAGAGGAACTGTCTTATTATATGCGATAGGGGTGCCATGGACGCAAGTGCATGTGAGTACAACAATTTAATCAATACAATCTTAGTTAAACAACTTGTCACTCTGTATACGAAAACGTTCACTGCCCGATATAGTCAGACTTATCTAACGATATCTTGAGATACCAAAACTTCCCTTGTGTCACTTAAGCCACGAGTATTATCAACTTTTTATCTCCAAAAGGCAACGTTATAAAAAATAAAAAAAATTACAGTCAAATAAACACGACCACGTTTCTTAGTTGTGGCAAATTTTGTAACACATACCTGCACGACTGTTTGTTAGTATGCTTATAAATTCTGCTGTATTTTCATAAATTGGATAAAAGCTTATATTGCAATGCGTTCGTCATGAATTATTGCTGAAGCGGTCGCAACTCATTGATAGTGGGACAAACGCGTAATAAGAGACGTATTACAGAGTCCAAACATATTACAGATAGTAATGTCACGTAATAATTACGAACCAATTATGGTATATTTATTGTATCAGCCGTATCTGTTCCGACTTTACGTAATTACAATGTGTTTAATTTGCATCCAGTTGATTGAATATGTATTGCCAATTGCCCCACACTTGATTGCATTGTGTAGTAGGTATCGAGTATTACACGAGTTTTCAGAGTCGCAACGCCCGTACTTGAGATAAATCAACCTATGCATAGAATAACTTATGACTATAACACCAAAGTACTTTTTATGTCTATGATAGAGTTAAAATTGTTTATATATTGCACTAGTGAAGTAATAATGATCATAAATTTTGCTGTTTTTTGAAGAACAAAAAAAGTAACTGATAATTTTTTGCCCAATTAACTTTAAATCGCTGAGAAAGAGAAATTGTGCAAACGCACATATAACTTTATTCTGCGCATAGGTCGAAATATATATAAACTGCGGTATTAAACCTTTTATGCCATAGTCTTAGTATTTCATTAAAGTAAATAATCATATGTAAATAAGTAACATTCAGAGAGAAATCAGCAAAAGTTATATGTGATATCCTTTGTAGTTTCTGCATGCATAAATAAAGCAATTTCAAAATGAAATGTGTACAGTGTTGTAAAAATTGCAATAAAAAGAGAAGGGCGGGCTTTCGTACTCGTGAAAGGATTTTTTTGTTGAAACCACACCGGTTCTTTGCTACTCATTTAATTATAATTATTTTTTTAAAAAGTACACACCAGTAAAAATGGACTTTAAAAAAATTATTTCACGAGTTTTTTTCTTCTTCGGAATAGTGAAAGAAATATGATCCCTATGACCAATACCAATATATACTTATAGAGATGGTCTCGCCCTGTGACTTCTGTGCAAGGGTCAGAGTTCCGTTACACAAGTGCATAGCAACATCTAAGGGAAATGCATAAAGTAATAAAGTATAAACTGATATTGAAACAATTATCATACTATTGCAATGTCCTTAAAACACATTTGCGGTTTATAAAGGTAAATTCCCATTCATGACGCATTCATTTCATGTTTCTCATCGTAGTTTTTTCCTTATTCCGAATAATTAATTGCTCACCTGTCTGCAATACCGTGAAAGCTTAATAAGGACACTGTTGTCTGGGAATTAAAAATAACTTCTTCCTTGTTCATTGTCTACTACGTTTTTGGCATATTGATTTTGTTTTTGTTTTACACGAGATATTTTCGAGATGTCAAGTCCTGACAATAAACTAATTGATGATAGGATGCTTTTTTAAAAGATTACGTTGTTATTTACTATGTCTTCTGTATCCATAAAGGTATATTCATTTATAGACAAAAAGTACTGTTCTTCCTAATTATTACTAACGGCATATTTAATTGGTTGTTTTTACTTTGTACGATACGTTGTTATACAATTGTAATCGGTGTGTAATAATCGATCGACTAATAGATTAACCTCAATTAAAATTTAAATATGACAGTTTTATATTCTTAAATTACTTTTATATATACTGAAAATTTAAAGAGTATGTTTCAAACAGCAAATACTTAAAGCACTAAAATTAATAAATAACGCTACATATGTATGTAATTGAAACTGCACGATCTTTGACTGCGCCTACTGCTAATCTATTAAGACTCACGGAAAATAGTCCACACCAGAAGAAATCACATTCTTCGAATCGGACAGCTCGACAATATGACAGACGTTGTGCGAATGTCATTTGTTTTGTGTGCCAAAAGTAAAGATACACAAATAGGCTACACAGACACCGCATGGATGAAAATTATGAACAGTATAAATTGTAATGAATTAATCATTAACTTACCGTGACCGCAAAGTAGGCCTCGCACCCGACTTTTAGTAGGTCGTCGTCGGTAACCACGGTTAGGCAACAGTGGCGGTTTCAAATCCCAAAGCACCTGAATTACTTAGACACTGGCCTTTGCCAGTACCTGTGACTGTAATGTGCCAACCAGGTGTCTATTACTGAAGCCTTACAATAAAAAGTTCAAGTGCTTAATATAATGTCCTTCCGTTACAGTTATACCAAAAGAGAAATGGGAGGCTATTATGGCTACGAACGGCTGGAACAACGTGGAGCTGCGTGATAACAGATATAACCACATTGTTCATATGGTGTCCGCTGCTAATGGAGCCGAAGATTTCTACTCAACCGAGGTAAGATTTTGTGATACTCTTTATTTTTATATATTAACGGAGTAAACATGTGTATATATAATATAATTGACCAAACGATTACGAGTCTATTATCCATCGATAAAGCTTTTAATCCGTCTAATGTTAGATACATCAGGTCGTCTACGACCGCAAGTGCTCGGGTTTATTTTCTTTATTTCTCTCAACGTGATATAGCTGTCGTCAAAACAGCCGCTCGACTATACAATATCAACGTTTGTTTGATCTCTCGTTCCACAATTCTAATTTGTTGACCGATTTATTATTGCAGTCCCCGATATGTCGTACGTTACTGACCTACAAATTGTCTGCTAAAATAAAGCAATTTTATCGCAATTATGAAGTGTGATTAAACATCTGAAGTATTTTATCAATTTGTCGTTTATTGATGGATTAGTTTTTAAATGTTTTAGTTTTATCTTCAATGTGGTTTTATTCCTACTTGTTATTATCGCACTCCAAAGGAGTGTTACTGCACAACTTTAATTATCTATAAAATTTTATCGAAATTTTCAATAGTCTCATATTTTGTGTTGGGAAATACGCAGTATATGTGATAAAACTTTGTTTTCGCAATGTATTTAATAGAAAAATCTGAAGAGATAGCTCGATATTGCGTGACGTCACATTCTCTATCACTGCAGCCGCTCTAGTGAAAATATTATCTCGATCACGTGGAGCCGTCGTGTACAATAAGAAAGCGGTACTAAAATTAGCACGGTGGAAATGTTTTATCATCTGTCATCGGCGACATTGTATTGTTGTGCGCTTATCTACAGGTGATTTTGATTGTTTCCAATGCTGAAGGGTTTGTTTTGTTTTTATCCTCTAGAATGGATTATTAAAGGACTTGTTAGACTTGAGGTACTTTAGTCAGCCAGCAACCTCGTATTTGTTTTAAAAAATAATTTCATTGCGTGTAATACGTGACTGATAAAAGTAGTCTACCATTAGGAATCTTATGTAATCTGGTTCATTACTAGAACAGCATGACGTAGTCATGGCAAACCATCATGTCAGTTTTACGACTTGTATACAGTGGTCATGATCCATGCGGATAAGAATATTTTGACACCAGCAATTCGGTGCGTACATGTCTTTCATAGAGAGACTTAATGCGGGAAGTATAATGTAATATTTGTGGTATGACTCAGTCACAATTCACACAGTTTCATTCAAAATGATTGAGATATATCTGGACTGAGCTGCAAACAATCAGTGGGTTCATTAAAGATAGTTAAAATTCAAATATAAATCGTGCTACATTTGCTTAGGCATAACGCAACTTATTTGATCAATGCAATTTAACACTGCAATACATAGTTACGGACCATCGCAGTCCATCTTTCATTTGTTTAAACGCCAAATCATGTGGAAACAAACAAGCTCTGTTAGCTCAGTTTTCAGGGCTGACCGAGGAAATTAAACAATCTATAATGATTGTTTTGTAGGATTAAGTGTCGTGATAGATGCATATAGATTTTAGAATATGATCAATAGCTTTGTCTAAGGTTAACGAAAATTTAATAGAAACTGCGTAACCGTAAAATCTTAATTCACAAAATTTAATTTGGTTGATATGAAATCATGTGACACAAAATTAGTTATTTTCTCGCCTATAACGTAATGACAAGGCAAAACCCAGATGTTTTATTGCGCTAGCCTTGACCCTCAAAACCAGTTGTTAAAAATAAACACGGACGAATAACAAGGAAAATTATATCAGTAGTTTTGCGTACTGCTTAAGTATATTTCACCAAATTTCCCACACAAAGATTACTCGTGCCCGCAGTAGACATTAGGTATACAATATCGAAGTGTGATTCGAGCCGACAGCACCCAGACATAAGTAGATACTGAGGGTTAACAGATTAAGTAATAAAGGAGATTATATTCGAAAAAGTCTGCGTTCGTTGATCTCATGTGTCCAAATAAAACTAATTACGTGAAGAGGTTTGAACTTTAGCCTACTCTTATTATCCGATGTTAATTGCTGATCCGTTGAAAATAAACAACATTTTTATTCTTTATTTAAATCGAAATTTTAGGATGTGATATTTATTGCATCTTTATATCTAAATCTATCCATGAGTGTTTTGTTTTATTAAAGCTTATGCAGCTATCGATCTGTTAGCAGTTATCAACTTCCCGAGTACCATTTATGCACATGCTAAAAAAATATATACAAATCGGTTCAGTGACTTGTGATAGAGCTGTAATGTCTGATGGATTACTAATATCTCACCTCCACACAATGTGCTTTGACATAACTGGTGCGGCGAGTGCAAAACGACTTAGTTTTATCTCTACACGCAACGGCCGTGTATTATCTGCAACATAAATTGCACATAATAAGATGATCCAACATGCATGTGCCGGGAAACGTGACACGTAACGCACAATATGCATTTCCCGTGACACACGACGCGTGATTAAAACATTAGTATTCCGACCGTGTTTATAATTTAAAGCGTAACGTTAGGATTTCGATGGCAGCGGTCAATGACCCCCCGATTGCTGATTTTGTAAACTGGACATTTGTCTATGAAGCAATTCGCAATGTGATGACAATTTATGTGGAACATAACTGTGCTTGCGAAACTGTATACGAATTTGCCTTATTCGATTTGCCTGTATTTTTTTAATTCCATTTTCAAATAAATCGCACAGAATAGTTAATCTTTTTCTTAATAAATTATAATCCTGTCCATAAATATTATATACCCACTTCAATGTAAATGCAAACATGCATTAGGTAATATAAGATTAAACACCATTTGCTCTTTAATCAGTAAACGTAAATCGAAATAATAAAATACCGAAGTTTATGTGTTCCCCTTCGGTGATCACGTGATATGTAAATTGCGTTTATCAATTAAACCGAATGCAAATATCATGAAATGAAACGCGACTAGCATTTTCAATTTAAAGTCTCGGATTATTCAGTAAAGATATCAGTTTTGTTTTTGCTGGAATGTCATTTCATACAAGCATTGTACCGACTAACGTCAGTAGGAATTGTAAAACAAACACCATGTAATGGAACAAAAGACTGTTACCCATATATTCTGTACAATGGACTTGTCATTGAAGGTCGATGAATCACTAAGCACGTCATAACGTATTGATCGCTGTTAACTTTGAATTTGCTGAAGATGGATAACTTATCAAGATCAGTGGGTATACTTCCATAGAAACCAAAAAGCCCATCATACCCTACAAACAAATAAAATTCCGAATAATCTTAAGCTTTAAATCTTCATGTAACAAAAGTAGTTTAACATATTAATGACAATATACTCACACGGTAAACAATTATAAACTAAGACATTACACGATATGTATGTAACCCTTTTAGGCATCTGATACTCAAACATAGCCTCTCATATTGATTGATATTGTCCTGGTAGTGTTTGAAGCAGTGGCGGTACTTCCATAGAAGCCCGAAAGCCCGACTTGCCTTACATAGTTCCGAATAACGAACTTAACGATTGTTTATTTATAAAATAACGCTATAAACGTGAATGTGAGTACTAACCGGTAGGTATTTATTAGTCCTACGTACCAAAAAAAAAATGCTGCTACTAAATAAACATTTGGGCTTGCCTTAGTTTGACACCCTAGGCACGCCACTGGTTTGAAGTAGACCAGGAATAAAACCCATTGAAAGCTGGTTTCGACAATTCTTACTATGTCTATTGTCTTATGTCTACTAGTGAGTGGCTATAATAATCGATAATCGTATTTATACAGAACTTTGCCACAGTGGTTAAAAAGTATCAAAGCCGGAAACAGATACATCGCTTGTAAACATTTCAAGTTAGCACAAAAACATTGTATTGAGTCGTGTTCAGCGTAGCATGATATTACCTCTTCACAGATAACAAACGATACGAATTGATTTAGTAAATAATTTTTCCGGTCCTCTGTCAAATATTATGATAAAAGCGTTGACAAGTTATCTAGCCAGAGATGACCTTTTAGAAGCGAGACGTATGTCCTCCGTTGTTTAATAATATTGTTTTAGAGGTACCAAACACAGTCTCCGTGTCCGGTTGTTATTATGTTAATAGTAAAATCTGGTAGAAACTCGTTTAAAAGAGATTATACTGGTATAATTAAATGATAAAAATGGGTCAGTTAGTCGTGCGCGAAGCTTTTTTGTTTTCTTATTTCAAAATTAAATTTTCTTCCTTATTATATTAACTATAGTTTAGAATATTTTCAGGGTAAAAAAAAAAACTTGCAAGCAATGATGTATTTGAAAATATGTTTTCATTAAATACAATTTAAAAATTCTCAGATGTGACCTAAACAGTCAATAAAAAGAATGTATTTTCGGCCTCAGTTATGTTGTTTTGATAATACAAACGTATGGGGTTACACAATGTACACATTTGAGAAGTAGATAAAATCGATACGTCAAGATTCTGTTATTAAACACGTGAAATGTATCAATTTTTCATTGACAATGTGGCATTTATTTTGAAATATCAGGGTCAAGAGTGATACGATAGTCGTATACTTGACGAAAATGTGTGTCACGCTGGAACATACACATTACATTGTTTATATAACAATATTTTAGAAACATTACTTTCAATCCCGGGTAAAACGTAGACATACTGAAATTTTATGTCAGACTCAGGTTTTCTCACCATTGGACGTGTGTTGTTACAGGACCATCAATGCCGGTCGGAAGGCGTGGAGCTCGCCCGCGACCTGGACTACAAGGCGGCGGCGGCGTGGGTCGGCCACCCGTATTTCGACGTGATCGACAACTCCACCGACTTCGACAAGAAGATGAACCGGCTGATCGCGTGCGTGTGCCAGAAGATCGGCATCGATACCGGCGACCGCCTCAACGTCAACTCCAAGAAGCGCAAGTTCCTCGTCAAGACCCCCCTCGCCCCCGATTCGGAGTTCCCCCCATTCCAGGACTTCGACGTCGTCCACAATTACTTGCAGAGCGATTTGCGCAAAGCTCAAGTCAGGCTGCGTAAGCGCGGCCAGAAGGGCCACTGGTCGTACATCCACACGTTACGCAAGTTCCATCCCACTAACACGCAGTCGGTAGAAGTGCGCACCCAGCTGACGCACCGGGACTACCTCAACTTGCTGCCGCAGCGAGACGATGCTCACTTCACCATCTTCAAGAAACGCCGCTGCTTCATTTACAATAACCAGTACTATCAGTTGGACATTTATAGGCAGCCCACGCATCCCAGGTGATATGTTGTTCATTGTATTACTGTTTCGTAGACAATAAATTATCTTTTATTTATTTATTTTATTATTTATCCTTAATATATATTACACGCAGTTTAATTTAAGGTAATACACTATTGCATTTATTTATTTTATAGACGGTAGCGTAGATGTTTTAGATAATTCTTTTTTGGAGATATTTTGTCGTCGTCGGTTATTTTAATTGTATTTTATTATATTCTAGGTGCCGCGGATTGGTTCTTCTCGAGACTTACAGCGCTGCGTATGATCAAAATACGCTGTTGGAATCTTTGCCCAAGTTCCTGACCATAGAGAAGGAGGTGACGGGCGATCATGCTTATTCCATGTACAACTTGTCTTTAAAGGAAGATTGGAAGACTTCAAAAAAGTACTACGCCGGCACTGATAGCAACGGTAAGACAATTCAAGCAATACAAAAGAATTATATTTTTTTGTCACTTGCGTATTTGCTAAAACTTATTCACGTGGCATTGGAATTGTTTATAAAAATGGAGTCGCATTTCCGATGCTACGCGATCATGTTTCGATCACTGTTGTTGTAATTTCGTTAATCATGTTGCAACCGTGCATGTTTTGATGTGGTGTGAACACTGGCGTAATTGTGTCATAGAACTCCTAGTGTACATTAGACCCTATTAGTTTATTTTGATTAGCGCATAGGTTTTGTGCATTCGGTGTTAGTTTTTTTTGTCTTATCGTTGTCACAGTCGATGTAACGCACTTGATGTATGCTAGCTATCCGCGTACTGTCTCAATACGAGCATAATAAATACTGAACGTATTTTACAGATTCAAAACGTGTTGTTTTGGGACATAAACGCTCTGACGTTTGTTCGACAGATGATTCCACTAACACGGAATAACATTGCCAAGACTTAGATTAATAAAGTATTGTTTACGCTAACGTATATATATTAACACGTGACTAACAATTGCGCCAGTGTGTCAGGAGATGTAGCGGTGGGAGTAACGAAACGGTTTTCTTTTGATTCATCAGGGCATAAAATTACCAATGGTCACAGTGATGGCAAACACCACGGACACGCTGATAAAAACGGACATGCCAAGATGAACGGCCACGGTGACAAAATGAACGGTCATGGAGACAAAATGAACGGTCATGGAGACAAAATGAACGGCCATGGTGACAGAATGAACGGCCACGGTGACAAAATGAATGGCCACGGTGACAAAATGAATGGCCATGGCGACAAAATGAACGGCCATGGATTCGATAAAATGAACGGCCACCATGGTGTCGGCAAAATGAATGGTCATGATGGTGATAAAATGAATGGACACGGAGACAAGATGAACGGCTACGACAAGTCGGATAGTAGAAAGTTGAACGGTCACCAGCACGTGAACGGCCGCGGCCCGAAACCAGAGCCCATGAAGAACGGCGTCGACCACGACACAGACTTGGACAAATACAACTCCAGCCATCGGATCGATCTCGGTTCACCAAAGATTCAAAAGGTCGCCGTTAAGATATAATCACTCTAAATGTATTAATTAGACGATAAATTTTATAAAATTCCACTTTGTAACATTTCAATATACACCAAATCGATTGTAACGTATTATTAAGACTACATAACTGTGAAACGGTATCCTCTATTCATTGCAGATATATAATGGTTATCACGTATATTAACGCTATGTACAATTTCAATTTACACAGTTCGTATGGATTGCCAAATGAAATATATTTTGGTAGTAATCCTTGATTATAATGTATTTTGACTATATATCGCAGAGCATCATTATAATGGAATGAATTACATATATAACCTTTTGTATCGTTTGTGCCTTCACACACTATCTGAGCCAATACTGAAAACACTATTATTCTAATTAAAAGCAATATGTGAAACTTGCCAGATTTAATATTGGATCACATCAAAGCTGTTTAAACTGCTGTAAGTGTATATAATTGGCATTGCTCCTTCAGTTTTGGCATCAGTGTATGTATGTTTTAAAGTTTTATAATGTCTACTTAAATCTTTTTTAGTACTTAATGAATTGCAATAATGTATTTATTAAGTATTGTTACAGTATCTTGTTTGTGTTCTAGGTTTAATATACCTAACATTATAGCATTTTACGATAGACTTATTTGTTTCTTTTAGGAAATATCGACTACTTAATTAGAAATGAAATATTGTAATTAGGTATTTGATTTCTAGATCGTTAAATGAAATTTTAGATGTCTCGATGTTGTGTCATTCAAGTTACTTTTAGGGGTCCAAATGTGATGTCAAACAGTGTTTAGAAATGTTCCTTAGGTTCAATAAATTATATGGTATTCTGTCTCTGGTCCCCTAATTTTAAATTTAGTGGCCTTTTAGCGTTGAATTCGATGTACTAAAGAGATATTTTTGATTGATAAATATTTAAGTCATTCAGTCGTAGATGTCGATGTTCATTTCTTGTTCGCTGTGTCGGTAATTAGTACTTATAAACACGTGAAAAAAATAAAAAATGTAATTTACAAAAGTATTTAAGCCACCGTTAATGTATTACATTAATTAGAATGCATACGTCTGCGACGTGCTGCAAGCTTGTCTGTCAGCATTCGGCACTCACCAGCGCCTCACTACCGTAGCGTCGCTAATGGCTGTGCATTACAAACAATATAGAGCTTAGTCTCTGTGCTTAGCGCGAATGTTGGCTGTGATCTTTACGCCAACGATGTTTCTGAGCCGGTTGCACCTAGCGCTCGGATTCATTGGAATTAGACATATTCTCAATGCATGGAAAATAAAAACAAATTGGAATTGCTGATGTATAAACTCAAAATGTGATAAATGTCAGAACAGGTGCAACCGTTTTCTCTTTGTATGAAATAATCTCGAAATGTCTGTCATCTTCTGCATTGTTTCTCAATAAAGAAAAGTGCATAGAGAATTTTGTTGTTTTTTTTTTACATAAATTCCCAAAAATATGTTTAGTATAGAACCATTCATCAATACAATAAAATGAACTATTAATAGAATGCCGATTAAATTACGCCTGTGCTCTACAGCTATCCTAGAAAGAGCTATAATAAGGATTAATTATTATTGTTTATGTAAGTGAAATGTTCTCAGAATGTAAGTAATCAATACATAGAAATAAATCTTTGTCTTTTAATTCCTATTTAATTTATATATAGTCATTTAATTCACTATCCATCAAATCTTCGGTTCTTAGAATGTTTTTAAATATAGTTCCTCTTTATTTATTTATTTAATCTTGGTGGTGCAGAGAAACACGAATAGGTGCATAAAAATTGGTGTTACAGCTATATACACAAACATGAATATACCTACATATTATATAAATAAAAATATATAAACCTATATACATATAAAGTATATAATAAAATCTTACTTATTAAAAAAATACATTTATATAATCAGGGTTGGCCTGCATCCAGCGGCTTCCCGCGACCTTTATCAAATCGTCGGTAATAATTAATAAATAAATAATTTAATTCCAATAGAGCGCTTTGGAAGTCTCTGGGGGAGGCCTATGTCCAGCAGTGGACGTCCTTTGGCTGATGATGATGATGATGATGATGAATCAGGGTTGGGCATTATTTTAATTACTTGTAATTAAAATACTTAATTGAAATACAAATACGTATTTTGTATTTGTATTTCAATTACTTCCTTAAAATGTAATTTGTAATTCGTATTTTAAATACTTGAGGCTTTAAAATACAATTAACCATCATGAGTGCAATAGTGGTAAGTGGCGAGAAACGGCATAATCCTCTCAATGAGTGAAACTAGGACCAGGCCTCCAGTCCCCGGCAGCCCCACTATTCCTGGTTACGGTAGCGGCCATGGTAACGGCGGGGCAGGGGGTGCTAAGAATCCCCGGGTTGGCCCCGGCTACCACACCCAACGACGACTGGCCATGGTTACACACAACATACGCACTTTGAGGACAAACGAGAAGATTGTTGATTGAATTGAGTGGATAACACTGGGACATACTGGGGTTGTCGGAAGTCCGAAAAATCGGGAAGGACATGACAACCCTGAAGTCCGGTGTCCCGAGGAGGAGTCGGATTTCTCATCCACAGATCTCTCATTAACAACATCGTATCCAATGAAAATGTATCGAACAAGGCAGTGTACCTCATACTCAGAATATTCAAAAGATATTCGTTGAAGGTCATACAGGTATACGCGCCGACCTCGACACACCCAGATGAAGGAGTAGAGGAGATCTATGACAACATACGTCGAGCCATACATACTTCCAAAGTTGGGCATGAGAAGCGATGCGCAGTTGAATGTGGGGCAATTTGGACATGGGCAACGCAACCAATACCGGTGGAAGTCATTGGGAGAGACCTTCCAGCAGTGAACTTCGATAAGCTGATGATGATGATGATGAATCTTTTTTTCCTCATCTTTCCAGACCATGCAGATTACTTATTAAGTATTTTGTATTTGGTATTTTAATTACAAATAGCTAAAATACTATATTTTGTATTTTATATTTCAAATACCTTACTTAAAAGTATTTTGTATTTCGTATTTTAATTACTTGTGATAAAGTATTTTGTATTTCAATTAAAGTAAAGCATATATTTTGCCCAGCCCTGTGTATAATATATACACACATAACTACAGACACATACATACATGAATATATACTAGGGTAATTCGGATATTTGATTTAAAAAAAGTTGCCGAACCGAAACCTAGACAAAGTACACTTTGACCCTAAAATCAGATAAAATGTATGATTTTCATATAATATAACAATACAGATCCTGTTAGTAAAGTCAAGAAGCACATAACAATAGGAGTCTTTTGAAAAAAAAAATAAAAACTTTTGTGATTTGAATTCATTTATTTTTTGACAGCATCCTTAAGTTTCTGCTGTTTGTACAATTTTATTACTTTCTGGCTAGGAATTAGCCCTTGTGTGAGGCCTGGCCTTTTAAGTTTCTTTTTTTCTGGTGTGCCTTCCCATGTGTCTTCTTTAGGTGATACAGGTTCTTGTAACTGTGGCGGAGGTACTGATGTCACTGTGCCAGCACCTTCACACACTACAGCCTTCAATTTCTGTAAGAAATATGATTAGAGACTTAATCAAGAGTCAAGGGTAAATGTTACAAACTTAGAATTATTACTATTATAATGCGAAAGATATCAACATTATAATATGGCAATTCCAATAAAATATTTCATTCATACTTATGTTTATACCTCATGTATGTAATTATAGTTGGTCATAGACCTAGCTGCTGTTGTATAAAATTATACCTATGCCAACAACGCTTATTTAATGTGGGTCAATGAATTTTACACATATCTAGATAATCTTTGTCATCAACACTACAGAATGCCAGAAGAGCAATAAATTAATTGTTGAAAAAAAAATAGGCACTTCAAGGTTGGAATTAACAAAAGTTTTCTTATATTTTACCTGTTTTTCAACCTCCAATTCTTCAGAAGTCTTCTGTATATCTGTGTCATGTGCATATTTACAGTTATGCCCAAACCTACACCGGCCTTTCCTGTGGTTCCAGCATATTTTCTTTCCATTTATCATCTGTGTATCTTCTTTGCCTGGAACCTTACAGTCACTGCCTATGTACTTGACGATTGTATGTGCAATTCTAAACAATCCTTTCCTACTATGAGGATATTATTGGTTATGTGCTCCCAAGATGGGTGTTATTACATTATACTGACCTGACTTAGGGCAATTCAGGAATCTAACTAAGGTTTCATTAACCAAATTACTTCCTGTATCTGTCTATATCTTAACATGGTTAAATTTTTCTTAAGTATTGCCAAATATGTAAAAATTATTAATTAAGCACATATCACATCTGCCTTCAGTAGAATTACCAGGTAAATTAAAAAATTATCTAAATGAGTATTAAAGATTTCAAAAAAATCATTCTTCTTTGTAATAAAAATGTATGTTAGTAATTCTCTGTTAAAAAGTTATATTACTCTGAACTTTGGAATGATTTATTATTTGTGTAATTGTAAACATCATAAAAACAAAACAAAATAGTGATAGAAAGTCAACATATACCATTTTAACATGTTTCTCTAGAATAGCCTTTTTTTCCTTCTCTGCTTGTACAAAGGGATTTGAGAACACTGATGTTTGCAACGAGCTCTCGCCTAATGCTGGTTTAGGAAGTTTCAATTTAGAAATCTCAGAAGGCGACCTGGAAATTAATAGCATAATTTTATATCTTAGATACAAAAAAGCAAATCTTTAGCGATCGGAAATACTAACTTTTCTTTGTCTGTAACATCTTCATCACTTTCACTGGAAGATGATGATGAACCATAACCTAATAGAGCGTTCATTACTATATACTTTAAGTTAGTTTTTAAGGATAAAATAGATTTCTTTGATAAATACAAAATCAATAGTCAATACTTTATATTGACATTGACATAAATAGGATGTCAAGTCAATTCGAGTAGAATTTTAAGCAAAGAACATACAGCAATGCCCTAACTTAATAAAAAAGTAGCAGTTTTAAAATTGACAAACCAAATCGACGTCTATACCAATTCAGATAAATGTATTATAATATATAAAAACTAGTGTAAAAATTTCACGTTTTTCGAGATCAAATAGTGCATATCCAGAATGTACTTGTGAAAGTTACAATTTAAAACGAAGAATATTTAAAGAATATGATTACGTAAAAAAATACAAATGGCATGAAACTTGACTACCTACTTTAGCATTTTGCAATAATAAAATCGTGACAGCAGGCAAATATAATTTAAAATTTTGCTACCGACATAAATGGATGGTTGTAATTGATTTTTTTTCTCATTTAAAATAAAGTTGGTAGGTATGTTGTATTTTACTGTATATAATTTTTTTGTTGACAGTAAAAACAAAGCTAAATAATACAAATATAACATACGCTGATTTGACACGATCAAATCATTATTATGTTATTTCATAATTTTTTGAGTGATTTTAGGGTTTTCCTTTTTGCTATGCATTGAAATATATAATAAATTAATGAATGCACCAACGGACAAATGTTAGTAGATTTTGTAATCTATACCATAGACTCACTAAACTGTCTTTTTCTTCCCGTTTTTGACACTATGTGTGAGAGAGATAGCAAATCTTGCTAGTTCGCCGTGTAGTGACGGCGGCATCAATTTCTGAATTAATTACCATTTGTCGCAAAAACTGCGCGTCCTTTATCTTTTCTAGACCAAAATCTCTCATCTTATTGTAGGTTGTGTTGAATAGTAATCTAAATGGCATCAGATGATGAAGTAGACGGTTCCTTCGCAGGTAAACGTTCATTTTAGCTAGCATGTCATAGGTAAGCCGCGAATAGCGGTATCATGTGTTTACTTGCGGTGCAATTAAAAATTTAGAAAAATTTCAGTGTCGCGTATAAGTTTTTTGGAATGAAGTGTGACTAAGTAGCACGATTTTGCATCGAAGAAACGGTTTATGAGTGTGTCAATGGCGTATTTGTTGTGTTGCGGTTGTAAATATTTTTAAGTGGCAGTTTGTGACAGAAAAGAACATGCGATATCCCCTCATTACTACTTAACAAAATGGACGCCGCCAAACAAAGGGATTAGTGACCTTAGCGTGTGGTGTGCTGAAGTGTGACAAAATTCAGTTTCCCTACCGGTTTCCCGTGTGTCGGTCCGTTGTGAATGATGCTTGAACTGGTTTGACCAGTTTGTTGTGAACTTGCAGGTGATGAGGAAGTGGAAGAAGGTGAGGGTCAGAACGAGAACTCCGGAGACAGTGACGAAGCACCCCCAAAGGTGATGTTTCCTTTTAGTTTTTACTTAAATTCGTACACTTGTGTTGTTTGTAAACATACAAAATACAGTCGTTTCGTTTGCTGGCCGTATTTTTGTTTTTATGTCGTGTTTATGGCCATGTTAAATCATTGTAACCTATTATTTTAACGCTGCTGACGTTGTTGATAACACTGATAAGTTATGGATTAAAACTTACCATTTCACTACCTAGTTTCAGCTGCAATAAATCCAACGCCAATATTTGTTATGATTTCAGTATGATATTTTTTGCAAATTTATGAATTAAAATGTATTTATACAGGAGGATGAAGATTACTCTCCAGAAGATGGCAGAAAGAAGAAAAAGGGTAAAAAGAGAAAAGCTAGAGGAGAGGAGAAAAAAGGCAGAAAGAAAAAGAAGAAGAGAAAGAATGACAGTGAGGATGTAAGTACTTTGGTGTATTTAATTTAGTCCTAAAACTGAACTAGATGTTTTAATTAATGTAAGTAATTAAAACCTTTTTGTAAAAATCATTGAAATCTGTTCAAAAAACAGTGTAACCTTAACATAACATGCCTAAATATAACAACTTCTTCAATCTAACAAATTCTTCACAATTTTTTTGAATTGTCCATAAGAGTAATGTAATATATACAAACATTGCAAACATTTTTTGCAAATGGCCTCTTTATAACGAATTTTGTTAACCCTAAACTTTTATATAAAGTTTTTACTAATATATGACTCTCAATCCCATAGTATGTGATTCAAGTCGCAATAGGTTTTGATGCACTTTTGTCCGTAACACAATCATCATTGTTTGATAGAAAGTAATGTAAACACTACTGCTTGTTACTATTGTTAGAGATTCATTCATTAGTGGAAATGGCTCATAAACCTAAAAGGTGTTCCATATTGGTCGGAAAAAGCAAAACATAATTAATTATGTTGTCAAAAATCCTAAGACGAAAAAATTCAATATGGCTAATAAGTTTGTGATTCCTGCAAAGTTATAGATAAATTTTCAAAAGAAAGTGGTTTGCCTGTAAACAGAAAAACTAACTGGTATAGATGACTACTGGATACAAACTTGAGGACATCTTTAACATCTTTTCTTTTAATCCCACACACAATACACAATTTCAAAGTTCTTGGGATATCAATAAACATTGATAATGCAGGTCACATAATGCAAATAACATCTAGATAACTTTCAATGTAAGGCCCAAAAGTAACTGTATTCGCAACTTAATAATGAAATAAGCCTTCACAGTGTCATTAAGACATGGTTAAAAGAAATCAATATGCAAATAAGTAAATATTAATTGAAATATTATTCAGATTTGTGTGAAAAGTTGCAGTACAAGGTGGTTTTGTAAATTTTGCATGCTTGTTCATTATTTTCATGCATGACTTATATTTAAAGCATATTTATTGGATATTGAAACAAAATAAGACATGCTTCACCAATGCCATTAATTGGCATTGGCATGGCCAACACCAACAAAAAATTTACTAAACAGATATTGAGGTTGCAGATTGTTGTAAATAGTAAAATATACTTTATTTATTTCTTATTTCATCACCATTATTTGAAGATATATTTATGTGCAATACATGGTATTTTTACAAATAATTTTGTAATAAATGTTGCATCATCGTAATTCAAGGTCAGTTGAACATGCTTTACAATTGATTGTATTTAAATTAGTTATTAACCTAATGTCTTAGTATGCTGTGCTGCAATTCAAGGAATCATTACAATTTTTAATTTGTATTTTTTTAATAACCTATAACTGGAAGTTCTTACAAGAGGGCTAATCGTTTATTCTGTCTTTCAATGGATGTAAATCATTATTTAAAAAAAAGATGTGTTTAAATAATAGCTCTTATATATATTGTTACTTGAAACTGGATATCTGACAGGTAAAATATTTAAGATAATAAAATTTCATTTTGTGCAATAAGGATGATGACTTCGGCATGGAAATGGAAGCCGAAGGCGACAGTGACTACGCGCTGAGCGCCATGTCATCGAGCAAAAAGTCGCGGAAAGGTCGAGGAAGCAAACACAACACTCCAACCACACCTGCAGCATCCGATTCTGGCTCTGGTAAGTGATCCCTGAATTCAACTAATTTTATGTATAACATTAGTTTTTTCTTTCTGCATCATATTGTACTGTGTCGGCCTATAAGATTTTAACAAGTCGTCACTTTTATGTAGCACTATCAGATGCATCAGTGATTTAAATTGTGTTCAATAGGCTTGCATAGTCATATAGATATAACGCGGACGGAAACCGTATGAATAACGAATTTAGTAAGGCAATATGCAAAACATCGACAATTTTATAGTAAAGTGTGGATTTCAGAAATATCGTTAAATGTTCCACCCTCCGATTTTATTAGTTCGATGAACATTTTTTGTGACGTTTGCGGGAGGTTACGGTCCATTCTATTATTAAATCGAGAATTGGCACGATATCTTAATTATACCTATGAATCTGCTTAAAAATTCGTAACTTTCAGCTGAATTTGGACATGACAGTAACCAAATAATTACTAAAAGCTTTATAATTTTAATTTAATCAGTGACTCCAATGTGTTTGACTGCATTTAGCATGACAGTATTGACTTGTTACTTGTTGACTGATTTTATACAAATTATCAAAGTTAAATATATTTTACAATAACATTATATGCACTTAGGCGCTCTTTTAACATCGTGAATTATAATTTTCTAGTATATAGTTTTTATTAGTGTAGCTACTTCCCTTTGTCTAATCGTCGTAATTCTGTCGCGTATGATCTATTTATACTGATGTACAAAATTCTCGTCTGAGACATAATATTGTCCTATATTGTAGATAAGGTTGTGTGATAACAGATAACCATTTATATCACGGGTGTGATTGTTCGATTAGTTCAGAATGATGTCCCCATGGCCCTAAAATATTAAACACGTTTGAACACAAGGCGGAACCAGGCACCGGTCGGAACAGTGCTTTGCAGGAGCAACAAACGAAGAATCGTAAAACAAAGTCGTGTTTATTTGTGTACAAAGCATAATTTTTATATTTATCGCAGTTATAAACGTTATCCAAGCCGTTTCCACTTAAATATCGAATAAATAACTTTTTAAGATTGAAGATTGCATTCGGCCTATTGCAAGTTGTATAGGTGCTTTTTTCTTCGCCTTTTACGTTCGCGTCCATTGAAATAACATAATTTTGCGCGTCGTTTCTTTATTCAAAACACATAAACAAGCGTCTATTCAAACTGTATATGATTAAAATTGCTTCTACTTTCACCAACAAAGTTTTATGAAAGTTATTTATTGCCGAATTTACGTTAGTTTTTAATGGTTGACCTTACAATGGCGCCGGGGACATTGACCTTTGCAGCTAGCACATGTGACTGAACTATTAGGCGCAAGTTGATTTGCCATTGTATTTCCAATACGCGTGTGCCGTTTTAGGAATGCCAATTGATTCTCTTAAGGAGACTAATTTAGATGGACTAAAGTTTGCTAACTATTAAAGATTGTGAATCAATTCAAATGCTAGGTTATGTTTGCGTTCATTTCAGAAATGTTTAGATTTGTAAAGAGATAATTAAGAAAACATATAAAACATTGTCTTCATTAATCATAGATTATGAATCTTAGTATGAACTACAGATTAGTAAGTTGCCTTGCGTTGCACCGGTTGCGTGAACCGGGCGTTGCCAGTACCTCCCGGGAGAGCTGTGCATTGAGTGTTGCTGTTATGTGTTGGTTCAGCGATGTTGCCATAATATAATTCATAAAAACTTCTTTATTTCAAACGCTGTCTGACTCAGCTTTTTTTTACGAAACTGTAACAAACGAAATTTTGGGAATTATTAGGCAACAAGTATCTTAGAAGTCTACTTGAATGACACTTAAATAATAACATCCCGCAGACTCCGGAAATTATTTCTATTACATATTTAGCCAAATATTTATTGTTAAACCTTTACGTGGCATTGTATAGGTTATTTAGATTTTTAAACACTCAATCGCTATTAGTTTAACATTAGCCTAATGTAAATCTTTTTTTTATGTGTTCTATGGAAATGGAACATTGTTGTTTCGAATTTTGATCATTATGATGATGACGGGTAATGTGAAATGATTCATCACCATCAAAAGTTTTTCTCACATATAATGAATTCTTTTTTGTATTACATTTAACTACGTTCGACTGAGACGCCATTCTGACATGTCCGTAAATAAACATTACTAGGTATATACAAAAATCTCAGCAGCATACAGGAAATATAGTTAATGCAACTAGATCTCTGAATGTCGCCCACTGCGTCCGGTGACGGTCTAAGAGTAAAAACTATCAGGCTAACGAGCATCGTTTGCACAATTGAAAATGTTACAATTGTCTCTTAAACCTTATATTTATTCGTATTTCATGGAATTGATTTCAGTTTTATATTCGTTTCGGGAAAAATCGTGTTTCCCGAGAAATTCACATTGTATGATTGAGATGGCGTGTCATTGTGACGTCACAAATGTTGGTTGGTTGGAAATTCCAATGTTGTCAAATCCTTTATTAAAATGCACATTTTGGAAAAAAAATGTTTAATTTAAAAAATATATATTTACATAATGATCAATCAGTTGTGAACAAAATAATCACTTTAAAATTTAATTAATACTTTAGTTTAAAGTTGAAGTACTAAGTTAAGAACAGCCAAATGAAATACAATCAAAACCCCCATTGCCAAAGCGTTAGTTTGTCGCCTTCCAGAATCATCTTGTGTACAATAAATTTCATCTGCATAGATGTTGATGAAGGATGATCGAAATTTCCAGAAAGTCGACATTCTTCTAGGCAACGTGGGTCCGCAAGTTACTCGCCTTGTAGGCCCGTGGTAAAAAAAATGTTTCAGTATTCAGATTTCAGACGTGAATGTCGACGGTTTTCGTCGTTCGTTTGATTTATCATTACATAAACACTTTCACAGTTCGCAGTTAAGGAAAGATCTATGACATAACTAACGAAGTCGTGTCGTTTGCGTTACATGAAATCTCTATAGGAATAAGACAAAATTACTTTACCATTTCATAACCTTATCGATCTACGCTATAGATATTGAGTGGCAGTATTGCAATCAGCATGTTTTTCAAACAACCTATTTTTTTAGAATGAACATTGATGCACAAATTAAAACCTGTACGTCAATGAAATTTCCAAAGAATTTTCCTACTGTTGAAATTTTTACCTTTGCTTCTTTATTCATTATGGTAGAGTTTACCTTTGATAATTCAGAAGTGGGTGCACGACATGGAATTCAGGTCTGAGTCACGTAACCATTAATATGTCATTAGAACAACTGAAGGATTTTATAGTCTTAAAAAACAAGAGTTGATTTATTAGTGCTTTTTTTTGTTTATTTTTATTCATCATCAGATACTAAAAAATCTAATAAAACAAAATCAAATCTAAATGAATTTTCAATCGATATGTGTTATAATCAAAGTATTTATGTAGACTTGCTACACATTCAGAGTTTAACTTGGAATATTTCCGAGCCATGAATGTATTGCTGTATGTTTAGTGCGTGGGCGTGTTTTTCAAGCAATATGAAAAACTCAGACATGAATGTGCAAACAAACCGAGCCTTTTGTCGTCCGGCAGCCAGACCATATTTTTGTAGAGAATTAAAAATGGATTTCGTGGACGACGTTAACAGTTATGCTATTAGGATCGGATGAAACTACATCCATAAATGATATTTTAAGGATTTTTTTATACAATCATGACAAGGTGCCGACACTGCACATGATGTTAAAGATGACGATATACAAATAGAATCTCAAGTGGGCACAGATTCCTATCTCGTATCTCGATACTCTTATGCCTGTCTTCGAACTATATACAGAAAGTATTACGTTGTCTGGAAAACTATTTCACAGTTTCATGGTAAGTACTAAGTAGCATGATAAAGAAATGATTGTAGTTAATAATTAATAACCGTTTTTCTATTGCAGCGGGCATGCCAACAGTAGAGGAGGTGTGCGCTTCCTTCGGTCTCACAGACGTGGACATACAGTTCACTGATGCAGACTTCGAGAACCTCACATCGTACAAGCTGTTCCAGCAACATGTGAGGCCGATGCTCGTCAAAGAGAATCCTAAGGTAAAATTCGCGGAGACTTTTAGTTAATAATGAGGTTGTAAAAGATAATTCACAAATTAGAAAAAAGAATGCTAAAATTCCTTAAGTCATAAAATTTTGTTTTTGTTTTGTATTTTCTATAGGTGCCAGTATCAAAGTTGATGATGTTAGTTGCGGCAAAATGGCGACTGTTCTGTGAGACGAATCCTCACTTGGGCGGCGCGACACAGACTATGGGCTCCGAGGAAAATACAAACACCTCTACGGCCTCAGACTATGCACCAAAACGGACAGGACGCACGCCCAAGGAATCAAAGGTAATGGTTATAAGCTCGTATCTCCTCTTATTTTATAAAACTTTTACTTGGACAATTATTTTGCTCATATTTATTAATTTTAGGTAAAAGTAGATTTATTTATGCATTTTTTAATGATTGAACAGGAATACTTAGAGATTACGTTAAGTAATAGACCTAGGCAAAATAATGGATGTATGAATAAATTCCCCGTTTCCCAAAAAAAAATTAAAACTGATGGATGGTTTTGTTCGTTTTTGGGATCCTGATAATCCTTTAAAAAATCGATTTATATGTACCTATTTTTACATACCCTGCTTAGCTTAGAAAGCGTAAATCGTAATTAATAACTTTTCCTCACATTTAGTATGTATAAAATAAAGTGTATGCAACGTTTGTAGGCCGACGAGACGCTAGAAGAGCCGGAGGAGGAGGAGGAGGAGGAGGCGAGCGACGAGAACGCGACGATGCCGCGCAAGCGAGGCCGCAAGCCCAAGAACGCGGGCCCGGCCACGCCGCGCGGCAAGCCCGGCCGCAAGCCCAAGGTGCCCACGCTCAAGATCAAGTTCAGCAAGCGGAAGCGCACCAGCAGCGTACGTACACACCATACCACTCACTATTAGGGTATGAGAAATACTTCAGGCGTTGATAGGTTGTGACGACTTCCCTCCATGAACAAAATCTGGCTTTAAAAAATTTATTATCGATTTCGCTGTTAGTTTATAATAATAGAAAAAAATCCCATCGCCATTATTTTGTGCGCTCTTTTGTCAATATATGTTTTAGTAATTGCTTACAGGTTGCGACCATCAATTCATTTTAAAAACAATTTTATTTTATATCATATATCTTTCATTCAATGATTCTGGACGTATAATATAAGTTTAATCATTTCTTAGGAGGAGGAGCAAGAAGGCAGTGCGGGCGTTAACTCGGACTCAGACGCCGAATTCGAGCAGATGCTAGCCGAAGCCGAAGAAACTAAGCCACCCGCGGCTGCCGCGGCGGAGGAAGGGGCACCGCCTAAGGAGGACGATCCCGCTGTGCCAGTAAGTTTTATATTTAATTAAGAGTAACTAGTATATTTAATTAATGTTGTCGGGAAATCTGATGTTAGTTTGTGAAGCTTTTAAAATTAGTGGAGGGTAATCATGAAAAAGAGGTAGAAAATAACGAAAATATTGTTAGTGATAAATTCCTTATAAAAAAAATCAATCACAATTAGACACAGAAGATTCAATAACGATCTTTCAACCGCACGCGAATACTTGTGATTCATCAAGTGGTTTTATAAACACTAAGATTTAATGTATTGTTTTTCTTATAACAGCAACCAAAACGGAAAGCTAAGACCAAGATTGGCAACAAGACAAAGAAGAAAAAGAAGATGAAGACAACTAACAAGTTCCCCGACGGTGCCGAGGGCGAACACGAACATCAAGATTATTGTGAGGTGTGATATACTTGTAAATCACTCTAAAACTCTCTAATCCTATCTGCGGTAGCTCGTAATTGGCTATCTTTTGTATGTATTTTGTGAAATATATGTTTGTTTGCTTTTGATAGCTATGAGCCACCCAAAATAAAATAAAATAAAACTAAAAAAATGTACATGTAGGCAATAGCCGTATGTAACAAATGTGGTAGATCTGTTTTTTAAATTTTTTAACCATTTTTATTAATATTAGATTCAACTATATTTTATTTTGTGGAACAAATCTTAAACTATTTCACATAAATGCATCAAGTTTAAACAACATGATATGAGTATATTCAATGAAATAAGAGCACTTATGTAGGATGTATATCATGCTTTAGATATGACATGTTAAAAATAAAATTACCCTTAACTATTTCTTGACATCCAATAAACAACAAATATGCATATTTGTATCAACCATGTACACGTAAAATTGGTTTAACAAGTGATTGAGCGTGTTGTGTGCCGCAGGTGTGCCAGCAGGGCGGCGAGATCATCCTGTGCGACACGTGTCCGCGCGCGTACCACCTGGTGTGCCTGGAGCCCGAGCTGGAGGAGACGCCGGAGGGGCGCTGGTCGTGCCCGCACTGCGAGGCCGAGGGGAACAACGACCAGGACGACGACGACGAGCACCAGGAGTTCTGCAGGTACACTACTCACTAACTATAACTCTGCACAAGTCTGCTTTCAATTAACCCGCGATCACTCGCACAGATTGCTGTCGACACCCCACGCATTTTTGACCGAAAAAAATAATTATAATTTTTGTGGTTACTCATTCGCTCGTCTCAATACCTTTAAGTTACCTTTACGTGCCGACAGCAATCTGCGCGAGTGATGGCGGGTTAAGAAGGGCTAGGCGTTAGTCCACCACAAAAAAAAAATTCTAAACAGAAACCTTCATGACTAAATAATTTCATATTTGTCTTTTTATACTTTTATTAGTCAACACTTTTTAGCCCCTTCACAATACCATAATTTTGTTTATTATTTTCACAGGATTTGCAAAGATGGTGGCGAGCTGTTATGTTGTGACTCATGTCCTTCAGCGTACCATCGCTTCTGTCTCAATCCACCTCTCGAGGAAGTACCAGATGGAGAATGGAAGTGTCCACGATGTAGTGTAAGTTTTACACACTGTTGATTGATATTGTTCGATTTTTTGCCTTAATTTAGTTCATGTTAAATTTATTCATGACGAGAATAGTAGGTTTTAAAGTGTTAAATTATAAATATTTGGAATTAATTTTAGTATGCTCTCTGTATAGACACATTTATACAGTTAAAAACAAAAAACTAAGAAAAACAAAAAGCTATTCTTATGGATATGATCTGTTTTTACTAGTGTCCACCATTGGATGGAAAAGTGGCAAAGATCTTGACATGGAGATGGAAGGAGCAGTCAGCAAAGTCGAAGGCGCCTCGATCCAGAGAATTTTTCGTCAAGTGGCATGAGCGCTCTTATTGGCACTGCAGTTGGATATCAGAATTACAGGTGTGTTGAAAACTATCATAATTCGATAATGTAGGCAAAAAATAGTATAATTGATACCTTGTCGTTTTTACCATAAGCAAAAATACAATTTGTACAGGTTGTGTCAGAAACACAAGAGAATTTTCGGCTTATCAATTTGGTCATTACTATTAACACCTATTAATATTGTAATTAATTTTATTTATTTATTTAATTCAATTACACACGTACAGGACATACAAGTGGTGAAAAAGTGTACAAGCATCTCGTATGTAATAAATGAATGAATGTATTTACAGTTGGACGTTTTCCATCCGCTGATGTATCGATACTACATGCGCAAATCGGATCCTGAGGAACCGCCCAAGCTAGAAGAACCGTTGGATGAACGCGACAGCCGCGTGAAGAGATTGAAGGACAAACAACCGCAAGATCACGAATCCAACGAGAAATTGTTGGAGGAAAGATACTATAGGTGCGTAAAATTAATACACTTTATTCATCACCGATTGTCAATTATGTACATATACCGAATCATGTGTTTAACACAATGCTGTGCATGACCAATAGATTTATAATCCTTTATACTTTCTTCTTCTTCATCAACCCATATATGCCCACTGCTGGGCACGGGTCTCTTCTACCACTAAGAGGGTTATATACTTTATCTCAAAGAAATATTATATCAAGAGCCTTATGCTCACTTGTTCTACTGATTTTTATTTATCCCGATTGCGTCTTCTTACGTTATTATATAATTTTTTATCAATCGCGAGATCCACACTTTAAGCTTTTACATTATAAATATTATTATTTAATCGTATACTATTGTTTTCTACAAGGTATGGCGTTAAGCCTGAATGGTTGGTGGTTCATCGCGTCATCAACCACCGTACGTCGCGTGATGGTACTACATATTTCCTTGTCAAATGGCGTGACCTTTCCTACGACCAAGCCACGTGGGAGTCAGAACACGAGGATATTGCTGGATTAAAACAAGCTATTGATTATTACCAGGTAATAATAGTTTCTCAATATATTTTTAAATAAAATTATTAAATTCATTATTACTTTTCCATTGGTAGTGAATATGAAAAATTGTTTTTACAAAGTCACAAATTTTCCCAGGACATGCGCGCATGCATAACGTCAGAAGGCAAAGCTAAAGGCACCAAAGGCAAGAAGCCAGGACGCAAGAGTAAGAACAAGGACATTACAGACGAAGATGACAGCAGCACTGGTCTTCAGATGCGTCCAAAGAAATACAACCCTCCACCAGACCGCCCAATTACCAACTTGAACAAGAAATATGAGGACCAACCACCCTTCGTATATGAGACTGGAATGCAACTGCATCCATACCAATTGGAAGGTCTGAACTGGTTACGGTATTCTTGGGGTCAAGGTATCGACACCATCTTGGCCGATGAAATGGGTCTCGGCAAAACTATACAGACGGTAACATTCCTGTACTCTTTATTCAAAGAGGGACACTGCAAGGGCCCATTCCTGGTTTCTGTACCACTATCAACTATTATAAATTGGGAGAGAGAATTCGAACTGTGGGCTCCAGATTTATATTGCATTACGTATGTCGGCGACAAAGATTCAAGAGCCGTTATTAGAGAAAATGAACTGACTTTCGATGACGGTGCCAATAGAGGAGGGCGGCCATCGAAAATAAAGTCGCAAGTTAAATTCAATGTGCTGCTGACGTCTTACGAGTTAATTTCCATCGATGCTACATGTCTGGGTTCTATTGAATGGGCTGTACTCGTAGTCGATGAAGCTCATAGGCTGAAAAGTAACCAGTCTAAATTCTTCAGGCTTTTGGCTGGATATCATATCAACTACAAACTCCTACTAACGGGTACGCCATTACAAAATAATCTTGAGGAGTTGTTCCATCTCCTCAATTTCTTGAATAAAGATAAATTCAACGACTTGGCTGCATTCCAAAATGAATTCGCTGATGTATCAAAGGAGGAACAAGTCAAAAGGCTTCACGAGATGTTGGGCCCGCACATGTTGCGACGTTTGAAGGCAGATGTACTGAAGAATATGCCTGCTAAATCTGAGTTCATTGTGCGTGTAGAATTGTCGCCAATGCAGAAGAAATACTACAAATACATTCTGACTAGGAATTACGAAGCTTTGAATCCGAAGAGTGGAGGTCAAACAGTTTCGCTACTGAACGTCATGATGGACTTGAAGAAATGTTGCAACCATCCGTACCTATTCCCTGTAGCAGCCGAAGAAGCACCATTGGGACCACACGGAAATTATGATACACAAGCACTTATAAAGGCATCTGGAAAACTTGTACTGTTGTCGAAAATGTTAAAACAGTTGAAGGAACAAGGTCACAGAGTGCTTATATTCTCGCAGATGACAAAAATGTTGGATATTCTCGAAGATTTCTTGGAAGGCGAGGGGTATAAATACGAGAGGATTGACGGTGGTATCACTGGTACTATTCGACAAGAGGCCATTGACAGGTTTAACGCGCCTGGTGCTCAACAGTTTGTGTTCTTGCTGTCCACAAGAGCTGGTGGTTTGGGTATTAACTTGGCCACAGCTGATACAGTTATCATTTACGATTCCGATTGGAATCCTCACAACGATATTCAGGCGTTCTCCCGTGCCCATCGTATTGGACAGGCGAATAAAGTGATGATATATCGATTCGTCACTCGCAACAGTGTGGAGGAAAGAGTTACGCAAGTGGCCAAGAGAAAGATGATGTTGACTCATTTAGTGGTGCGGCCCGGAATGGGTGGAAAAGGTGCTAACTTCACCAAGCAAGAATTGGACGACATTTTGCGATTCGGTACTGAAGAATTGTTCAAAGAAGAGGAAGGTAAAGAAGAAGCCATTCATTACGATGACAGAGCCGTCGGAGAGTTGCTGGATCGTTCCAAGGAAGGTATCGAACAAAAAGAATCATGGGCCAACGAGTACCTCAGTTCGTTCAAAGTTGCTAGTTATTCAACTAAAGAAGGCGATGGTGAGGAGGAAGTTGACACCGAAATTATTAAACAAGAGGCAGAAAACACCGACCCGGCTTATTGGATCAAACTTCTGAGACATCATTATGAACAGCATCAAGAAGATCAGGCTCGGACATTGGGTAAAGGTAAACGTGTTCGTAAGCAAGTTAACTACAATGACGGCAGCGTCGCCCAAACAGAAAACAGGGAAGATTCCACATGGCAAGAAAACGGTTCAGATTATAATTCAGACTTCTCACAAGGCAGCGAGGATGACAAAGAAGATGACGACTTCGATGAGAAGAATGACAATGGTGATCTCCTCAGTCGCCGCAGCAAGAGACGTCTCGAGAGACGCGAGGAGCGTGACAGGCCATTACCACCCCTGTTGGCACGAGTCGGCGGAAACATGGAAGTACTTGGCTTTAACGCAAGGCAAAGGAAATCATTCCTTAACGCCATCATGCGGTATGGCATGCCTCCACAGGACGCATTCAACTCGCAATGGCTAGTAAGAGATCTCCGAGGGAAGTCTGAAAGGAACTTCAAGGCATACGTGTCATTATTCATGCGGCATTTATGTGAGCCGGGAGCGGATAACGCGGAAACATTTGCGGATGGTGTTCCTAGGGAAGGATTATCCAGACAGCATGTTCTTACTAGAATTGGTGTGATGAGTTTAATTAGAAAGAAAGTACAAGAGTTCGAACATATTAACGGTTATTACAGCATGCCGGAGTTAATTAGGAAACCAGTGGAACCAGTGAAGGTGGCCGGGGCAGAGGGAAGCGCAGCGCCAAGCCCTGCGCCTTCTACCGCCACGCCCATCACGTCAGCCGCACCCTCGCCGGCGCCCACACAAGTGACGCAGGCGTCTGGACAAGCGCCGACACCGGGCGGTTCAGACAAAGACGACAAAGAGGAAAGCAAAGATGACAAATCAGAAACTAAAGAAAAGATCAAAGACGAACCTATGGACACCAGTGAAATCAAAGAAGAGGTTACAGACGACAAAGAATCATCTAAAGATCAGGACGACAGCAAAGATGCGGAGCGACGAATGTCAGTGGATGAAGAGCCTTCTAAAGATGACGAGAAATCGGAAGACAAGAAGGACGAAAAAGATGTTAAAATCAAGGAGGAGAACAAAGAGGACGTCGATAAGAAGGAGGACGCCAAGAGTGATAAGGCGGAGTCTGAAGCGTCTGAGAAGCCCAAAGACGAGAAGAAGGTAAGTTGTTTTGATGAAATGTTGTGTATTTAGCGTTGTGTGTTGGTATAACGGTGGTTGTGCGCGCAGGACGAGGACGACGACGACGTGGTGCTGGTGAAGGAGGAGGAGGAGCTGAAGGTGGAGCGGCGCAAGTTCATGTTCAACATCGCGGACGGCGGGTTCACGGAGCTGCACACGCTGTGGCTGAACGAGGAGCGCGCCGCCGCGCCCGGCCGCGAGTACGAGATCTGGCACCGGCGCCACGACTACTGGCTGCTGGCCGGCATCGTCACGCACGGCTACGGCCGCTGGCAGGACATACAGAACGACCTGCGCTTCGCCATCATCAACGAGCCCTTCAAGATGGACGTCGGCAAGGGCAACTTCCTAGAGATCAAGAACAAGTTCCTCGCGAGGCGCTTTAAGGTAACTATTTTGTTTTAATTATATCGTGCTGTATTAAACATAACAATATTTCTCAACAACAAATTTAAAAGATGCTTTACGAAATGTTATATTCCATATCTAAGAAATTATCCTACCGTTTATTTGAATTGCTAGCAAGGTCTAGGCCAGGGCTTCCCAAACTGTGCGTCGCGACGCCCTAGGGCGTCGCGGCAACATCCTGGGGGCGTCACGAGGCGATCGGCAAACATTCACTGTCCGTATTTTTCTGATAACCTCATATTAGGCTAACTGCTACTGTTTTATATTCCTCATGTAGTTTTAATGATGATGGGGGGGGGGGGGTCGCAAGAAAAATAACAATACTATAGGGCGTCATAGTGTAAATAAGTTTGGGAACCCCTCGTCTAGGCGTTAAAGCTTTCTCTATGTAACAAATACTGATCATTTACTGGAATACATAAACGAAGCTTATATTTAAGCCAATATGTGTTTTCCATTTTCAGCTGCTGGAGCAAGCGTTAGTGATCGAGGAGCAGCTCCGCCGCGCAGCGTACCTGAACCTGACGCAGGACCCGAACCACCCCGCCATGTCGCTGAACGCGCGCTTCGCCGAGGTGGAGTGTCTCGCCGAGTCGCACCAACACCTCAGCAAGGAGTCGCTCGCGGGGAACAAGCCCGCCAACGCTGTCTTGCACAAGGTCAGTCAAATAACATTTACATGTTTATTATTGAAAGTTTTCGACTATAAATGTAGTTCCCACATCATAATTCTAATCCCACACTAAGAAATAGATCTTATTTTGGATTATCCGAAGCTATATATATATACACACACAAGAGACCAATGATGTTAGCGTATTATTAAACATTTATGTTTGTTTGTGGTGTCAGGTGCTGAACCAGCTGGAGGAGTTGTTGTCGGACATGAAGTCGGACGTGTCCCGGCTGCCGGCGACGCTGGCGCGCATCCCGCCCGTGGCGCAGCGCCTGCAGATGTCGGAGCGATCCATCCTGTCGCGCCTCGCCGCCACCGCCGGCAACCCCGTGCCCGCCGGTACACACACTCGTTTGTAATATAGTAGTGGCATAGATATAGCGTCATTTGGCAAGAAATAGTTGCTACAGACGATGTCAGTTGACAAAAATACGCCGGTCTGTTGATATCGTACTTGTAGCACTATAACGCTAAACTAGCTATTTCTTAACCATTGTAGCAAAGGTACCTTTCTTACAAGCTTTTAATAGATGTTATAGTTACACACAATTAATAGTTAAAATTATTAATTCTATGCTCAAGTATTCGCTGTGTGCGCGATGACAGCGCCCCTAGTGGCCACAACTATTCAGGACTGAGATCTGTCAAATCATGTCAACTACATCTAGTTGATAACGATTTTCGACTAGTTTTTCAACAAAATTAAAAGAATATCGTAAAAAGTGAGTGTGTATATTATACCTAGTGATTTCCTTCCTAGTCAAAAATATGAACATTATAATACGTACGGGATTTGCATCGATTAAACATGAACTAAATTTCCAACCTCAAACTGTGAAGGGGAAGAAATTGGTATTAGCACAGCATGTGAGAGAAGTGGAAGAGCTTAGAACGAACGGAGAAAGCTTCTTAATAAGAGCTCTGATCATAAGACAAACGTCTGTGACACAAACTCCCTACAAAACATCATTAAATGTGAGTACATACCTACCTACATATCAAGTTATAGAAGTAGTATATCTGAGTTAGCTTCATGTCAGCTTACTTATATTAATTATTTTATTGTTTATTTTAATTCCAGATAGATGATGAACGTGTCGTTACAAATGTTAAGTGCGACTGTGTTTATAACCAAAGTGGCAAGTGCAAACATGTTGCTGCTTTGAAACATTATATCTTTGTTGTAATGTCCATTTTGATGTTGGAAACGAATAAAACTTGCACGAACTGTTTTTCCCATTGTTTTTACAATTTACGACACATCATGTACTGTGACCCATATCGCAATTTTTTACGTTTTTACTTAAAAATACAAAGGAATTCATGAAAATAAAGCAATTTGACACATGACAGCCCAGAATTAATTCACATTTCTGCCACATCGTGCGCTACGATCGATTTGCCGTTCCCCACCACCCACTTCGCACATAGCGAATACAAGAATTCACTTTTGCATTTTTTTTTTTCAGAGTTACCAATTTCAAGCAAAGCAGTAATATATATAATGTTGTTTGTAGCTCAAATGGCGCAGTTCCCGGGCGGGTTCCAGTCTGGCGGCTCGCTGCCCGGGTTCGCGCCGTCGGCCGCGGCCGCCGCCAACTTCTCCAACTTCCGCCCGCAGTACTCCGTGCCGGGACAGCCCGCATCCACTGGATCTTCTGTGAGTATTCACCATCTGTGTTCTTTGTAAATGTCACATTAAATAAATGCTTCTTGCACTTAATAATATGTTCATAGCCAGTTGTTCTGCTATTAATTATATTTAGTTTTTGTTATAACTTCCGTATATTTGAGTCCATTATATAAAGTACAGGTTATTTAAAAAAACTATTATATAATGCACCCATTTAATCATTTTCTCTATTATTTATAAGAAGACTTGACTAAAATTATTAAGACTAATAAGACGTTGCTTGTAGACCATAAAGAGGTTCACTCTTTCAACTCCGTTACAATAAATATAGATCTAACTTGATATGTTTCTTTTTCAGAAATCATAAGCGCCGTAACTTATACACATTTATTAAATTTGACACAATCGCAGGTAAAACATAGTTTCTTATTTATTTATGTGGTAGGAAAAAGTTCGCTTGACTATTGTAAGATGTTCAATCATATAAGATATTCTCCCAATCTATGCATGTTAGTACTTGGCTCAAGACACAAGTAACAAGATCGTATTGTTTGTTTTAGCGAGCGGTTATGTGGTTCCATAGATGAAATATTGTAGATTAAGCTTTTCCAAGATTCCTGTTCCACCTTGGGTTTGAAGTGATAATTTTAGTGAATTAGTGCAGTAATTATGTTAGGTAACATAATGTCATTTTAAAGCAAAACTCACAATATTATTTATTTCATCCTGATCTGTATGAATCTTGTAATGTGTAAGTGTCTGTGGACTTATGAAATCTTTATTTTTAATTTACCAAAAATGAACACTGAATAAATCATACAGTTAAGTGAGATTGTGATTTAATTTTCCCTGACCTATTTGTGTTCTGTGTACTAATCATAATCAATCTTATTAATTCGAATACAATCAAAACTAGATAATGTTATGTATTCCGTTAGGAAGAATTTTTATTTTATGACAGCATCATTCACATTAACAGTGGTCTTTCTAAGTATTGTAAGCAATCTTTTGTGATTGTAAACTTGTAGTGTAATGTAAGGAGACAAAAATAAAACGACAAATTATCAAAAATATATTTGTTTAATTCATGATCACACATTCAAACTCAAACAACAATATAAATGTATAGAAAAATATCACCATGTGTATGTCTCATCTTCTTTGTTGTACTTAACACTATCCAGAGTCTTTACAATATTAGGATCTGAGGAACAGAAGTGCCGCAACATTTCTTCATTAATACCACAATCAGATAAGTTTTCCTCATTGAAAGCCTTCGCAAAGTGATTTGGTTCATTCTCTTTCGATGACTCTTCTGAAAAATAAAATACGATTAGAAACCCGCCATAGATAAGTCAGACCTGCGGCGATAGTTCAACTGTATACCATATTGTGTAGTTATTTTTAGTAGCAAGAGTTTAGAAATAAACTTAAAAGGAAAATAAAGAGCAATAGAGTCCCTAGAGAAATACATTTCTATCAGTTTTGGAAATACTAGCTTTTGATTTTGTTAAAACCCTGTATTCCGTAAGGATCTATAAGATTGCACACGAAAATGGGCAAGAGTGATGTGATTCACCAATCACATTTCCTAATTTAGTGCTCCCACAAAAATCCTACTCCTGACCTGGGAATTAAACGCAGGATTTAACATGCACAGATATAAGTCATGTTAACTAAGTTTTAGGTCAGCTCTAGGTAAGAATGTCAATGCATTTTTCTGCGACAAGTGTCATGTGATAAACATGGCCCATCTTAAATATTTAATAGAACCAAAAAAAAGAAGATAAAGGCGGGCCTCATTTGTGACATTTATCCCTAATTTCTAAAAAAAGGCCGGCCGTACCTACTACAACACAACCTACACTATACATTTTTAATTTATTTTCAAAACGGACGCAGGTAAGTACTACGCTGCCGCGGGTTGCCGACAACTATGTTAGAGTATAGGGAGTGGTAGTGACCGTGGGCCGCGAGCGCGTGCGTCCAGCTGAAGGGGCGCGAGTGCGCGTGCGGCGCGAAGGTGGCGCTGAAGGAGTCGCTGGCGGTGTCGCGCAGCACGCGCGCCAGGCTGTGCACGCTCGTCGGCAGGATGGCGCCGCGCACCTCCACGCTGTAGTACTTCTTGCTCTCCGACAGGATCGTGTTCTCGCGGACCTGAGAACCAACATTACTATGTAGCTGTATTCAGATTACATCCGAACTTTTATGGAGTACTCAAGTTTCCAAACATTCAGCGGATGTTGCCACATGAGTACAAAACTTAATAAAGCCCCATATTATTATCTACATTGATTAAAATGTTATTGTTGAAATAGGCTAGGTAGATCCCATTGCTTTGCAAGGGCCTAGTTTACAACTGAAAGCGATTATAATTAACAAAATTATTTAGTTTTTTACTATTGATATCCAATTTTATGAGTGAAAATATGGGGCAAGTATTTTTTGGAATAGATATGAAGAGATGTAAGTACGTGTAGCGACTGCAGCGTGCCGCCGTGGAAGGCGGTGGGCGCGAGCAGCGTGGGCGGCACGCCGGCGAGCGGCCCGGTGGCGCCCACGCTGGACTTGCAGTTGAGCAGGAAGTTGAAGAGCGCCTGCGCGTCGGCGCCGCGCACGCACACCAGCGACTCCGCCGCGCTGTCCACGCTGCTCTCCACGCTGTTCGACACGCGCGCCTGCAACACAACACACTTACACTCACTAATGTATTCCTTGGAGTAGAGGCAGAAGTGCTTTTCTTAACCCATATTTCGCCGATTGGGTTTTTGGCCCACGTATTAGAGGGTCATCTGTAAGGACGCAGTAATGAAGTTTTTCGTGCACATTTACAAATTTCGAGTTCTTATTGAGAATTTAATAATGAAAATCCCTTGAGTCTTGTATATCGCATGGCAAACACTTGTTTCATAATCTACCAGCCGAAAAGAAATTAGTTCAGACAAATGATTTGACATGTAACTAAGAAAAAATAAATTTTCAAACATTTTTAAATTACTGTGATAGAATTGCAGTATTCTTTTATAGGCAAACCTTCAAGGTCAATCGATTACACTTACAATATACTTCACATTTCATTACAGTGTAGTACAAACCTAAACAAAATACATAACTGACCTGCGATATATTAATTTTCTTGATGACGTCAGTCTCTAGTCCGAGTTGCGAGAGGAACTGATCAGGATCGTCTTCGTCTTCCTTCTCTGCGTCGTGCGACTTGGCGTCCTCCATGGTGTCGTAGCAGCTGTCGAACGACGAGTTCTTCTGGCGCTCCTCGTCAGACGTGTTCAACTTCTTCTTACTGTCTGGCCGGAGCGGCATTGTGAATTCTACGTCTGTTGATAAATCGTGGTTAAAATACACTATTTTTTTTAATACTATGCTTAAATAAAATAACTACTACTATTGGCGATACAATTATTGTGTTGACGACAACACATTGATGCGAATCAGTCTATGAGACATGAAAGACACGAAAATATAAATCAAATACAGAATAGCCTCGAAAGAGTAATCAACCTGTGGCTTTACAAGCTCAAAGGTGATTTTATAAAGGATTTAAATATGAGAGTTTTAAAATTGGTCACTATTGTATAAAACAATAGAAACATAAACGAGTTTGTTTATCGCAAAAAAGACAGTAAGAGGAAAACACTTCAAGGAACAGACAGGATCGTAATATGAGCGCACCGGGTCTTATTTGCTTTATGAATTTTTAAGTGTTTATCATCTAGGTCCTAGATTCTAGGATGTTCACATTTATAAAACATGTATTATGATATTATTTCGCCGACAGCATTTATAACAAAAAATTGAAATAAGTATTTTACCTTCCTGCCGGAGCGTCTGCCTGAAGCCCCTAGTGGTAGGCGCGATGAGTGCGCAGGGCGTGGACTCGCCGCACAGGCCGGCCGCGCGGAACAGGCACGTGAACGTGTTCGCGCACACGTAGAAGTACGGACAGTGCAGCGCTCGCAGCAGCTGCACACAATTTATTCACATACATTACGAACTCAAATATATGGAGTAGTAGTTATGTTTATTTACGCACTTTTCACTGGCTGATTTTGAAGTCAGATGTAACAGAGATTATTGAAAACTTGCTGAAGAATTTCTACAAAACCCAAGCACCAAGCTTATCAAAAACTTCTATATTATAGCGAAATGTCTTTAATTTCACGTCACACGGATTACCGACTATTTAGGCAATAGTCATGGGCGGAGAAACGAGGAGTATTAAAAGACGTTCCGAATAATACAACCGGTATACGGCAATGGTGTCGCCCCTTTGTACGTGTTACTTTAAAAAATCTAGCGAAAAATTAAACTGTAATAAACCTTTGCCTACCTTGCTGAGTAATACAAGTTTCGTTGGATATACTTTTAGTTAATAGTACTTACCTGAAACAGGGACCTAAAGCTCTCAGTCCATTCATTATACAGTGCTTCTTTGACTTCCTCGTTGGTTGCCAGGAAGCTAGTGGCAGCGACCTTCCCTGAAGACCGCGGGAACATCTCCAACCATGGCAAGTGTGGGTGTTGCCAATACAGGCAGGTCTGGTGGAACCGCGCGCGGGGGGATGTGTCCAGAGATGACGACTTGGTGGTGTCCAGACACCGTACAAACCTGATAATAAGTTAATACTGGTGAAATATAATACACACAATTTTGAACTCATACTAAGACACTAACTTAGTCTTATGTATGTATGGGTAAAAAATAACAAATTATGGATCACAAACTTTTGTCTTGGTGCAGTTTCGCAAGCTGGTGTTTGCTAACTATATCATGAGGTTGTCAACTTATGATACTATGATCATATTGCCTCAGTTCATATTACACTTTATTTGTAGTCAAATGTATTGATCACCAATGGTAGGATATGCATTAACGTAAATAAATATTTATGGTTTATGTTGTTTTTTACTATAATAACTCACCCTGTTATTCCTGATGCTTCCTCACTGGCCTTTAATTTAGAAGACCAAGCAAAAGGCTTTGATGACATCAGTCTTAACTTAGTTTTGATTGCCCAGTCTATTGGTAAATATTTGTATTTCTTTTCAATATGTTGCTGAAATTAAATGCATTGTATATTATTTTGTTATTATACAGTAGCTTGATAGATTTTTTTATTTATATCTAAGAATTAACAGGATATATTAGGGATTATTTTATACTTTTATGAAAATGCTGAGCTGTAAACAAGAATTTACGAATGAAAACCTCAAATGTGTATTAAATTATTACTTACTGTCTCCACAGAATGTTCAGCTGTATATTTTTGCAAAAGATTTGAAAAAGTAGCGAGTTTCTCTGTGTCCACATCCTGGGCAGGTTTCTCAACAACTTTTGCTGGTAAATTTAATAAGGCAAAAAGTGTTTTATCACATGATTCTTCTAGTTGTGATTCTTCTTCTATTTTTGTTCTCTTGCATTCTTGTGAATTTGTTCTATAAAGTAATGAAATGAAATTTATGAGAAAGAATATATTTATGAGTGCATCATCATGTATCAAAGAACAACACCTAATAACAATAAAGGTCTGATATTAACAACTTTGTTAGGTTACTATAAAAACACCTAGAAATCTAACATATTAAAACAATCATTCCTTATTCATTACTTTCATGTGTTACATATCACACCCCTGGTGCAAGACCATTACTTATGCAAAAATGCAATTTTTCTGGAGAAGCTTTTAAAACTTTGACATCTCAAAAAATAATAATTTTTCAAGAGTTGGACAAGGTCAATAGCTTTTACTACAACATCTACTTTTAACATATGAATGATATAATGACCACTTCAAAAAGGGGTGATTAAGGACAGTTATTTATTACATAATTAACTTGTGATTGTAATTTTTGCATAAGTGAGTGTCTTGCACCAGAAGTGCAATATAAGGTTACATAATCATGTCATACAAATTTGTCATTTTCCAATGTTTATCAATTACATTAATTTTTCCTTATCTTTCCCATACCAATCAAAAGCTGTTTTATTTTATTTTAAGAAAAATACTATGCCTAAAAGTTTTATAGCTCAAAAGTTGACTTTAACCGATTATGTATCTTTAAGGATAAAAAAATAAATTTCACTTACTTTGAAAATGGGTTTTTTCTTTTATCACCATTTAATATTCTTGAAAAATCTAAGTGTGGTATATTCTTTTGACTTGTTTCTTCAGGAACTGGAGTTGAACTTAATGGTGCTTTCATACGCTCCTGATTAAGAACAAGTAAAATTATTATAAGACATACATCTTATTTTTACTGTCCTCATGATTCATTTCATATGGCTGAATATGTATAATTCAGATGTCTGAGGCAGGGCTGCCAGCAAATAAGTCGCAGCTATACAATTTAGTATTTGCAATTATACAAAATTAAATTGCATTATACATAACCATTGCACCATATGCAGCTCTTGTTTTTTTTTTAGGGTGATTAATGCACACTTATTGATAAAATGTGAACATATGCCTTTGTATCTTATTATACAAAGTGGTCATGGATACATTACCCCATCCGATTATACAAGATTTGTATCCAATTATACAATCTGGCAGCCCTGGTCTGAGGTGGCCAAATTGTAATTGGCTTATTCTATCAAAAAAATATCAGTACCACCACAACAATAGATTCATAATTTTATGATGTGCCCATATATGTCCCACTGCTGTGCATGGGTCTTATAGTTAATAGGAGTTTGGCAACCATGTTGTTCATCACATTGGCATAGTGCAGGTTGGCATCATGGTAACCTTTAAAATTTAATTTGCAACATAGTCCAACCTAAGATTTAGATACACACCTCAAGTTGACATTGATAATAATTTGTGATGTTTAAACACTTCAAAGGTATAATTACCTAAAAAGGTCATGTTGTATGTTGCTCATTATCATATTATATAGATTTTATTCACATTTAAGAATGTATAGTAATATTTACAACAATACTTTGCTGGTTTGAATAAGGTTAATTATTTTTGAGTGAAGCAACATGGGAAATTTGAAAATAGGTTGTTGCTGTTGAGAATATATCTCGAGATTCAGTCAAATTGTTTAGATAAGTCTGTGTTAAATATTTGCAAGTTTATTGGGGCCAATATTTTATACTGTAGGCTTCAGCAGTTGCCTGTATTATTTATTTTATGCATAACTCAGTGGCGGTACTTCCATAGAAGCCCGAAAGCCCGACTTGCCGTACATAGTTCCGAATAACGAACTTAACGATTGTTTATTTATAAAAAAAAGCTATAAACGTGAATGTGAGTACTAACCGGTAAGTATTTATTAGTCCTACGTACCAAAAAAAATATGCTGCTACTAAATAAACATTTGGGCTTGCCTTAGTTTGACACCCTAGGCACGCCACTGGCATGACTGTAGTAAGATATTGGTAGCAAGAAGATGTTATGTATGGTTACCAAAAGATGTTCAGTCTTTCTTTGAATTGGTAGACTTAGAGGCATTCAATTATAATCATAAGTGCACACACTCCCCAGCTGAATGTGTACTATGGGGTGGTAATTTGTCTCCTACAGTCCATGAGTTTCTATCATTATTAAATACTAAGAATAAAGTACTAAAATATTAATAATTAATGTTTTGGACATTTCAAAAGATGTGTGGGTGTTATTATAACAATTGTGGTAGTCTTACTGTTAGTTCATGGTGCTACTGTACAAGGGACACTCCTGGCCTCTATCTAATACTGAAGAATGATGACTATGGTGTAAGAGTGAATACTTTAACTATTGTTAATGAACCATATATTTGTATAATTTTAATCATCTTTGACAATATAATTGTTACCATGTGGTAAGTAGGACATGTGTTTTCATATAAAATTATTATGATTTTTAAATTTCACATTTTTTTGAAATCAATACAAATTGTCTCAAAATAAGAACGTATATGCCGCCATCGTCACATTTTTGTATATGATAAAGGCTTATCATTAAGATAGTCAGCTGCAAAATGATATGAAATTTGAACATGTGATGCGCTCAAAATAATAAAAAAATATATATATTTGAATTGAAGGTCCTAAGTTGGTTTGTGTATTATATAATCAATTAAACCGATTTACTTTGAATTATAAAGTAGCTATAATGAAAGTTGCTAAGAAAGCATAAAATATACTATTCGAACGCGACGCTTCCAAAAGTAGGATTCAGCAAATTATGGACTGTTAGTCTAGTATTAGTATTTTGTTATTACAATAAACGATAAATTCATTGATGTTTAAATATGGCATATAGTACCTGCAAAGCTTTTTTTCGTCTCTTAAGTCTGTGTAACTGCATTACTTCACTCGGTTTTTTCCACGGTGAAGGAGGTTCCATTTTTATATACAATTACAAGAAACAAGACTAAAAAAATAAGACCAATTTGTACTTTAAATATAATAATCAAAATTAAATTTATGAAATCAACGCATTTTGTTTACAATCAAAACATAGTAAAGAGAATACTATAATTTTTTATTCGCTGTTTCTTTTTACTATAAGCAATTTGACCTTTTGGCCACTTCAGAAATACCATAGAGCTTATTTATTTTGGATCTTGGACGCATACCTCACTACTTATAACAATAACTAAAACTATAGTGTTTTTAATCATATATAATAATTACTTATTTACTTAATGACATCAATCGTTTTTTTTTTGTGGACAGTTATTGAATTTGTAAATTTTGTTCAAAGGTTTGTATCATTTTTATTATTAGACAAGCAACACTGTTTTCACCACCAAGAAAACGGCGCCAAATAATATTGTTTCAAATTTAGAATAAAAAAGTTAATAACTAATGTAAATTTTATGAGGTGTTTCAAGTTTTAAGATCGCGATGCCTTTTATAATGTTTTGTATATAAAAGTATAACAAACAAGTTAATGTTCTTAAAAATCACATTAATAACAGTTTTCTATTTACTTTGGTATGATTTGTCATTGGTACCTGAAACGTACATTATTTACTTTTTCATACACTCTGAAATTTAAATCCGATATAATTACGTAAGGCGGTCCAAGTTGCATTAAATCCTCTGACGCTCTTCGTGAATGCTAACCGGTCGTGCCCACACAGCGATACCGGCCGGCTAGGCAGTCACATGTCATGTTCGCGAGCGTACCAGCACCGTGAATAATCACGATGGCTGTATATATCGAAAACAAAAAGAATAAAAGAAAACAGCAACTAAAAGATATAACTAACTAAGAAAAAGCGGGAAATTATATGAAGTTTTTTTTACCATGTTTTATTAAGATTGTTTTAGAGTATAAATAATATTTAAGGGTATATTAAAGTGACAAAATGAGAGTTACATCAATTCTTCGTGATTGTTTAGAATTTTTAAAGAGGCGGTTTTTCTTGGTAAGTAGTTTTTTTTTTAATATTAACGAGGACAATTTTACTAATACACATTTTTCACACGTAAAACAATATTTTAATCGCACTTTAATTCGTTATTTACTTAGTAAATTTAAATTTACGGATAACATTTTTGCCAGGTTTGAAAAATGTGCAAAATTCCATGAATTCAATGATCTCAGCAACATGGAACGTTATTTCATTTGCCTATACATCTCGGCATTTCTATGTACAATATTTCAGCGTGTCAAAACAAGATGCTCAATGAACCGCGCATGAAGTCTTTGTAACGCTATAGTAATTTTGGTGGACAGTAGGCGCGCTGAAGGTTGAATCATCACATTCAGAATAAATAAACTGCCTGTCTGGTACAATTTATGGATTTTTAATTATGTCACGCACATTTTATAAAAAGCCCACAGAAAATTTTTACACTACTAAATTAACATAACAAACTGATCTAATTGTTTGAAGTTTGCGTCAACTTTGAAACCGCAGAACTTGAATGATGTTAGCACAATACAGGGTGTATTTAGACCGTGATCGAAAACTGAGGGAGTTAATAGCGAGGGTGATCACAAACCCAGTGGCGATATTAAAAATCCCGACAAAAAATTAAAATTATGACGTTTTCCATACAACTATCGGTGTTAAAAGTATGTGGTTTGTATGGAAAACCTCAAAAATTTTATTTTTTGTCGAGATTTTCTTTAATGCCAGGGGGTTTGTAATCACTATTGCTATTGCCTGCCTCAGTTTTCGATCACGGTCTAAATACACCCTGTATATATATATCATAGATCTTAATAAAAGTGTGTGAATTCGTCATCGTTACAAGGTTTGCTTGTATTGTCCATAAAATTATTACCTACTTTGTCGGTGAACATAATTGTACAGTATAAAAATTACAAGTGTTTTTTCATGATAACCTTTGTTTTCCATAAAAATATAATTTCATTAACCTCAGAGCCCTAATTAGTATCAGTTTTTTATTACGTCATAGGATGAACGGAGGTCCTAAGACTATTTGTGTCGATGTTACGTCATAACTCATATACGTTAACTCAAAGTTTGCATTATTATGAATAATGTCATGTCCACTGTTCAGAATACGTAAACAGTACCTAAGTATGCCAAATCATTTTAGGTAATGTAATGCACAGATGCTATATCTGAATATTTGTATCATTTTTGTCAATGATTTGGATCGTCTAATAGAAAACAGTTTATTGAGTTTCTTTTGTCCTTGACCCGATTTGTAATTTAAATCTTTGGTTTGAATTTATAAAAAAACATTCAAACCAAAAGAAGCATTTTCTTGCTGCTTTCTATTCTATGTTTGAACAATTATGTGAAATATTTATTTAGAATTGTACCGAAACAAAGTTACATATATTATGTTCTTTTAGCGATTACCTACATTAATAAAGTTTTTGTATAATCTCGATTGTTAAGCTCGCGATAAATAAAAGAGGTTTTAGATGCATAGGCTATGGATACCTACTGATCCATATAACAAACTAGTGCGAGATGGTGAACTCCACTTAAATTCTTTGTTAGTAACTCTTTAATAACATTTAAAACATTAATAGAAAATTTCAAAAGTGGTTGTTTAAAATGTTATCAAAACTCACTACACTCTTTATTCTCGAGGTCAGGGCGCATTATTTTTGCATATTTTATTTTGGACCCCCTTTAGTTTCTTCATATATCCTACATACCAGAGTAGAATAATGCAAATTCCTCTCTCTATCGTGCAGCTTAAACTATATTTCTAACTCATGGTTTATGTGCTCATTATAGAAGTTTATGCTAAACTAAAAAGAGATGTTTCAGTCTGAAATTATTTTTACTATCGTAATTTGTACTCTATTTGAAGAATGTTTATCTTCCTTGTTTTTAACGGGTTATCAACGCAAAAGAAAAAATGATTATTGTTTGCATGCCAATGAATATGCGAAATTTCCTCTTTTCTTTCTTCCGCTCTCTGTTATCTTTATAGTCCATTGAAATGTTACAATTCAGGGGCCGAATATTGCATTTCTTAGAGGACGCAATTTTATTTTTGGGATATGTTTGGGGGGTCAATAGAAGCTTAACCTCAAGTTTGTGGGGTTGCCACCCTTGTCCCACGGCCGCCATTTTGAAAAAAGGGGTGAAACACTAATATTGCGATATCTCTGAAACTATGCGTCTCACAGAAAATTTGTAAAGACATAATTTGTAGCTAATTATTTTGCCTACAAATATGTTTATATAACTTTTTGCCCTAAATTAAAAATTAAAGAAGTTATAAGCAAAAAAGTGAGAAAATATTTATAAAATTTTTCTTTTTTGCTCTATAACTTTTTTTATATACATTTTACCAAAAAATTGCATCAGACCAATCTTGTAGATTATCTTTTGCCAAAAATTTTACCCATTATATTTCTTCAATTTAATTCATTTAAAACGCTGTTACAGCACTTCAAAGTTGAACGGGTTTGTCAATGTTCATGAGAATCTGGTTGAAACGAAATGTTTAACTTATTTTTTCTTTATGTTTTTTATTGTAAATATATTCCTTTGTTAAATTCGTACAATTTTACTTATTTATTCCTAACTGTTTTCCTCGCCGCGTATGAGAAAGAGTCTATAGGCGCGTTTTTTACGTGGTATCCTCAGTAGGTCTACTCCACGGACATCTTGCTTATAAGGTAATCCTCGACATCATATTTTTAATTACTCATTAGCTAGCTACTCTGATCGACTTTTTTTCGATGGTCCAGGCTGAGGCTCAGAGTCTAAATCAACGTCAACCGTGAAAGTTTGAGGAATGACAGGAGTTAAAATTGGAGTCATAGTTGGAAGTTTATCCTCAAATTCATTTTCTTCTATTAACTTGGATATTTCCATAATAATAATTAATAATATGCTGCATGTGTCACCAGAGCAATGGAGGCATACTGTAGAGCATTTCAGGCCTGGTTTTCTGCAGCCACACATACTTCCGCAGTATCCCTTGCATCTGCAGAAAATTAATTTCATAAGGCCGGGGGATGCTGGAGGCTTGAAAGCTTGTATTGGCATCCAAATGTTTGTATGCTTTTTCAAGCCCAAATTTTCAGGATTTTGATATCTTCCGAGCCATGACTGGACCTGGTGATATACTCAGAGACTATGGAAACGAGCGGCATCTTGTGTTGGAGGCAGCGATGACAAGTTAAATGAATATTTAGTCACTGTTATAGCCAGATTAGTCTTATATAAATAAGTAAAATTGTACGAATTTAACAAAAAAAAAATAGGAATATACATATTTACAATAAAAAACATAAAGAAAAAATAAGTTAAACATTTCGTTTCAACCGGATTCTCATGAACATTGACAAACCCGTTCAACTTTGAAGTGCTGTAACAGCGTTTTAAATGAATTAAATTGAAGAAATATAATGGGTAAAATTTTTGGCAAAAGATAATCTACAAGATTGGTCTGATGCAATTTTTTGGTAAAATGTATATAAAAAAAGTTATAGAGCAAAAAAGAAAAATTTTATAAATATTTTCTCACTTTTTTGCTTATAACTTCTTTAATTTTTAATTTAGGGCAAAAAGTTATATAAACATATTTGTAGGCAAAATAATTAGCTACAAATTATGTTTTTACAAATTTTCTGTGAGACGCATAGTTTCAGAGATATCGCAATATTAGTGTTTCACCCCTTTTTTCAAAATGGCGGCCGTGGGACAAGGGTGGCAACCCCACAAACTTGAGGTTAAGCTTCTATTGACCCCCCAAACATATCCCAAAAATAAAATTGCGTCCTCTAAGAAATGTAAAGTTCATGTAACATTTCAATGGACTATTAATTTTTTACTACTTTTAATATGATTCTTATCTAAATAAATTTTGTAAGTCGTCACCATTTCGCCATTTAATATCGCTGTTCGAATCATTTCCTCCCAACCCTTTAAAGAAAGTTCAATATAAAATTGAGTACTCATAAGTACTATTGTAACTTACATTGATACAAATCTTTGGGTAAAACAAGAAACCGTGGACACACCTGTTGATCTTTTTGCGATAATTCCTCAGGAACAAAAAAAAATACGAGATAGAAAATTTGTCAGTAACCTATTGGTTACAGTATAGTATAAGTGTACCTATCCTATAGTAACAAAAGCTAGCAATTAAGACGTAAAACTGTACCTACTTACTCAGTAATTTTCAATTATTATATTACGATCGCTATAGTGTTACAATTTTGTTAAAAAGTAGAACGATAATAATTGATAATTTTGTGTACAAAAAACGCAGACACAGGTGAATATACTTTTGGACCCAAATATAATTATCATGTTTACTTTAGCGTGAGAAACTGTCTAGATAGGCTTTTCAATTGATGAATTATTTATGCGAAATAAAATTCCGCTATGGCAATGTACGGAAATGGGCGGTTTGCAAAAATGAAAAGAAGCTATCTATTATTATATTACGTAGGCATACATACAACTCAAGTCTATTAATGTTTCATCTTAACATCAAACGCATATTTCTATTTCCTCGCTATTATAAAATGCACGATTTAAAAAGTTAGATCTAAAATACTAGCTCGGATGTAGTTTAAGTTTTTAATGCTGCAACATAAAAATATTCCTGGGATTTTTTTGTAGTCGCGTTTGCTAAACCGCTTGTGGATTCCACGTAGTTCCTAAGATTTAATAATGTCGGCTTACAACGGAAGATTCTTTCATATTTTTTAATAAAATGTAAAAGATATGGTTTATCCATGTATTTTGTAGCTGATGTATTGTGATGTATATCATATGGGCTTGGGACATGAGTGTATGCATTGTTCTGAGCGGTTGTTACCTCTTCAGTTCATAAGTTTTCCTTTTTTTATATCTACGGTCTTTAAAGCATACTTACCTAAGTATACATAAGTGTACGTAAGTATAGAAAACATTTTTTTTGATACACCGTTAGGAAGAATGATTATCTAATTAACGTTTAAACTTGTGTGAATATCAAACTTTATCAAAAACTGTGGCATATAATAATTAACCCCTGAAGTTGTAGACAGCCGTTATAAATTACATAGATTGAAGCAGATAATAAATTATCACACCTATACCTCGCATACTTTCAATAATATACCTAACTCAAGATGATTGATAACCATACCCCATCACCCTACAAGACAGATTAATGCATTGAAAAGGAAAAACCCTTCATACGTGAAATGGTTTAATGTGGTCCTCTGCCCTCCGTTGCCCTAGAGATTTCAAATAAGGAAGCGAATATGAGGGACCCAATGATGTATGAAAATAATATGCATGCTTCCAAATATGCTGTAAGGAGTTTCAACAAAAGTTTGTAATTCCAATACAATGGTAAATGTGACCCTTAGCGGGAAAGGAAAAGTTGGCGTTTCTCTAATAGACTTTGTAAGAGTTTAGTAAGAGTAATATGGATTGATGACTATTTCTACGAATAGGTTTCCACCGTTTTTCGACCACTTAACTTGACTTCGACAATTAGGTAACTAAAGGAAAATATAATTCCGTTACCCAACCCGAGAATTGAATCTGGGTCTCCTCGATCAAAATTTGCACAGTAAAGCCGCGGAAACAATCGATCTAAATAGCTATTAACTTATTATCGAGAAGATAATAATTATATCAGCTGAAGATTTTTAATGCATTCTGTATCAGTTCATTAGCGATTTTATTTCGTTTTATAATGTCATTGTCAATACCATAGCCATTACCATTATATAGATATTGGACACAATGATCTCGGTCTGGTCCATTGCTTGTTACGCTTCGCTTGAAGGTTGTAGAAGGGAGGGACACGTGCTACCAGTAGTTCCACACCTAGATTGCAAACGTTTTGTCTAAGTCCAGATTATAGTAACCATAAAAAAGCAATTTCGTAAAGTAGGAAGCTAAATCTATCCCGCAAAAATATATACCTTTTAATTGATCATTTGTACGGTTCTTTTTTTTGTTATGACACTGCTATTAATTGAATTTATCTATAAATCACATGTCTAACACGCTTCTTCAATATATAGCTTTATGACAACAATGTTACGAATACAATCCACACCCAATTAAAAACTAAGCAATTATGACTCAACATTCCGACGTAAATTATTACGCTTGTGAGATATGCGTACTCGTAATCGACTTCAGATGGCATTTAATTTGGATCATAATGCATTTAGCATCATGGGTAAGATTATGACGTAATTGATGACAAATATTCATACGAATTCTGGAAACTCCGATACATTGTCGCGATGTAAATGGTTTAAGAGAAGCCGTATCCATTACGTAATTCCATTTAAAAGTAACAGATTCTGTCAATCCATGCAAATAAGTCCGATAGCGCATTCGGCATCTAGTAATTAATGCGGGGCCACACTTCGCTCACTGTCATCGGGTCCATTCAGGTCTATGGAGGCAGGCACAACGCGCCTGTCAAAGGCTGTATAGAGCGTAGTCTACGCACCGAGTTGAATAGAGTCTGAAGTGGGTATGTATACGTCAGTTTACACTTCCGACGCACGCTGTGCATGCATCATAGAATTTATGCTCTTTTATACTCAGTAAAATGTGTCACGGCGCTATTTGATGTAAACATAAATTATTGTCAAAGATAAAACTTTCATGTAACTTGTACACAAAGACTTCATGCGCAGCAAGTAACAAATGCTGTCGAGCGTATTCATTTGAATTTCTCATTCGAATCGTAGATAAAGTTTAGAGGACTTTGCTGGATGTACAGTCACGAGCATAAATATGTTCCTATGCGAAGGTTACCAAAAATATCTGACCCATGATCGAGTTCAATAATATGTGCCTACACGTACGCAGCAAAAATATGTGACATTATCCGGCTGCATAATGCAGTACCGTCAAAATGATGTGATACACTCACGAAGCATAAATATGTGACACCACTAGGCGGCAAAAATATCTGACATAATTTTGTCTTCGAATTAATATAAAAATTATACGAAATAATGAAAGAAATAAATTTTATTTTACATTGTTACAAGATGGCTGTACTTTTATACTATACTAGTCGGCCCGCGCTCGCTTCGTTGGGGGGTAAACATTTTTACTTGCGATTAAATTGTGATTTTAGTTCGGTTAACACTGAATGCCATAATTTATTTTCTGACTGCCAAAAAATATTGTATTTATCTATTTTTAATGAAAATATCACTAAATAGATTACGGCACAGTCGCGGTTGCATAACTAGGTCAGTATTATCTCTTTAACCATTCGTGCAAATTGTATGCAGTTAAAGAAAAAAATATTTTGTTTTAAACACTTGAGAGTATAACTATAAACTCACTTATTTTAATAAAAAATCATAATTATTGATAATATTAATCAATTAAGATGAAGTAATGATTTAAATTATTCTTCAATATACAAAACATTTTTTTTTCAGTTATATTTAAAGTTAGACATATGCTGGCGCTGACTTTTTTATAGGCATTATCAAGCTTTACAGTGCTGGGCTCGAGGTTTATGCGCACGGTTGAGAATCTCTCCGGTCGGGGGTGCACACCCCAGGCACACACCTCTGACTTTTCGAAGTAATATCTGTATTAACAATGAATTATCACTTGCAATAACGGTAAAGGAAAACACCGTGATGACTCTTGCACACCTAGAAGTTCTTAGAAATTTCTTAGGTTTGTAGCCCGTAAACCCGTACTAGGTCAGCGTGGTGGATTAAGGTCTTAACCCTCTCAATGATAAAGAAGACTCGTGCCCAGAAGTGGGACGTATATGGGCTGATAGTGATAATGGTGATCAAGCTCTATAACTTTTCTCTAGGACTCAAGCAAATATCTCTCATGGGTAAAAAAGCAGCGTTCATAAAAAACGTTTTCGTTCGACAGTTTTTTCTTCGGTTTACTTTGTAAAACCGGCTACAATGAAAAATTGTTATCAATTTTCTGATTAATATTTACCCTATGACACTCACAAATAACGTAGCTTTCTATTGCTAAAAGAATGTTCAAAATCGGTTAAGTAGATCTAGAGATTACTTTATACAAAGTCACAAGCTTTACCTCTTTAAATTATTTGTATAGATTTTTGTGTAGATATATTCTAAATCACGACCAAATTCAAATATTCATTTAATACGCAGATATATTTTGCCTACGGCTGCTGTGACATTAAGGAATTATTATGTTGTGTTAAACGGAAGCGGATTTTAACACGATTGCTCCGATTAATTTATTATTTATACAGTTTATTGATTTTTCTTAAATTAATTTAATTTTTTAGATTCCCTAGCAGAGTTTTGATAAATTTAAAACGAATACCACTGAATTTGGTGAAAAAGTAGACCATAATTCAAATTCAGATATAATTCCACAAATAATAATTGCTGGCTTGGTAGTGAGTAATATTGTAAATACTGTAAAGCCGATTTTTGCGCAAAAGAAAAGCTATGGTTACTTAAATTAATAGATTTAAGAGACATGGTTGATTTAACTTATACATAGTTCAAACGACGTATTAACGACTATCTGACTCTGAACGCAATTGCATTTTTCTTTTCAATAATTAGTTCTCAATACCATAACTTGTGACGTGAATGATAAGGTTTTTTGCTATTGCTACCGAATATTACTCGTATACACTTACGAAGTAAGGCCAAACAGAATGAAAAAACAGACACTTTATGACATAATGACTGTTCGAAGTGAACGCACTAAGAAATATTTAGTACCAAAACAACGTGAATGCCAAATGTGAACAAATAATTTTCAATCTTATTACTTGCGTGTGACGTTTATTTTAAAATATTTGTCCTCATTTATTAAAGACATTATTTTAAAATGACATTTTTATTTTCTGTATTTTAATGTCATAACGTCTTAAATTCAAATTTATTGTAAGCTATATAAAATCCAATTGCAAAGATTTAAGGTTAATTGTAACCAGGAGTCGTCTTTAATTTAATACTTTACAAATCGAAGTCTGAATTACAAATGTGTAAATATATCATGAAATATATGCAACCGGTGCCACTAAGACAAGTGATTTTGTTTGCGATCTTCAATCTAGTATATTTGACCGAAGGTGTGTGTAGTATTCCCCAAAACAATATTGGTAAGATTGTTTAGTGAAGAACAATTTAACGATCATAATTACTATTTTAACGAACGAAGAGGAAATAATTAAAGAAATATTGTTTTGAAGTTAAATTTCTTTATCGAAGTAATACGAGATAACTGGTCGCCTTAACAGCGTTGAATATACAGGAATTCTTTCAGACATTTTGATACCGACAAGGCGTATCATCATCATCATCATCATCAACCCATATACGCCCACTGCTGAGCACGGGTCTCCTCTACTATTGAGAGGGTTTAGGCCATAGTCCGCCACGCTGGCCTAGTGCGGATTGGCGGACTACACACCTAAGAAATTCCTAAGAACTTTTTAGGTGTGCAGGTTTCATCACGATGTTTTCCTTCACCGTTAAAGCAAGTGATAATTCAATTTGAATACACACATAACTTCGAAAAGTCAGAGGTGTGTGCCTGGGGTTCGAACCCGCGACCGCCGAGATTCTCGACCGCGCGCCTAAACCTCGAGGCCATCACTACTTTTTTTATCGTACAAGGCGTATCAGTTACCTGATTTAGCACCTCTTTATGTGGTGCAAGACAACAGCCCGATCCACAACTCACGAATAACTCGTGAGTGGTTTAATACGCAAAGAGAGACGATAAAATTAATAGATTTCCCTCCTAAAATCCCTGATTTGAATCCTATTGAGAACCTGTGGGGTTTAATAGTCCAACAATGGGATCCAAATCAGGCTAGAACTTACAATTCCCTGCGTTGTCACACCTTCGACATTTGGGAGTCACTCCGGGGCTCTCAAGTGTGCACTAATATTGTTATTAATACAAACGGGGGGTATACTAGATTTTAATTTATAATGTTTATAAAAAAAGAATTAAAATTATTAATTAAGATGATTTGATAAATTCAAATACAAAAAAATATAAGTGAATATTTAAATTTAGTCGTGATTTAGACCATAATATCTAGACATAAATCTATATCTATATATATAAAAGAAAGTCGTGTTAGTTACACCACTTATAACTCAAGAACGGCAGAACAGATTTGGCTGAAAATTGGTAGGGAGGTAGCTTAGAGCCAGGAGACGGACATAGGATACTTTTTATCCCGTTCGATAGCGTTCCCGTGGGACTTTTCATTGTTTTCTTTATCCATACAAAAGTTTCGTTTTAATAATTAAGTAAATTTAAACTTTAATACAATACAATAAATTTTAAATCGTAGTGGAGGAGTTCTATGTTATAAAAATGAATTGCTCGATGTGTTCCTAAGCGCAAATCTCGAGAACAGCTGAACCGATTTCGCTAATTCTTTTTTTATAATATTCCTTGAAGTACGAGGATTGTTCTTACGGAGAGATACATTTTAACAATTGCCTGAAAATGTCTAAAAATAATACTTTTCTAAATTCCCATACAAAAGGATCGTAATGATACTTAAGTCATTTTGAACTTTAACACCATACAAAATTTCCTGACATTTAATGTTGATCCCGTCGATGCAGTTAGAGACCCCCTCAAATAAAAGAACGTATTAAAATAAGCATTTGGAATCGACAATATGCATCTATAACATTCGAATAATTGCGTATTTTAGATGTTAAAAATGCAGAATTGTCATGACAATGGATTGACATTTTTTGGCTGTCAAATATTAAGGCGTGCTTTCAGAAATTTATTTTGTGTAACAAATCTCCTTGGTAGTGCCTAATTTTTAAATTTGTATTATGCTTGAATATTATAAATACTCTAAATCTCCTTCAAGAAATATTGATAAATGGCCAGGGGATGCCTTTTCCATTGATCTAGCCAGTCATGGAACAGGGCTGCGAGTACGCGACCTCGGCCCCCCGAGCTGTTGGAGTCTCCCACTACTTCCTTATCCGGGACTGCAGCATCCTTACCATCAGGCCAAATATCCTTACCTGCAATATCCTGTACCCAAACACACGCTATCTCTACCCCATTACCAAAACAATGAAAGTCCCAAAGAGAGTTGGTGTCAGACATAAACATTTGCAAAACATTTGCCATAACATTTATGCAGAATTTATAATAAGAAAGGTGACAGGGCCTAGGGCGTCTCCCGTAGCCGACGCGCAGGGGCAGCACCTGGCTCCTGTGAGAAATGGGCAAGGTTTGTTACACCAGCCCAGGCGGGGGCAACGTAAGACACTAGGCTGGGAAATGAGATTGAGGTATGCAAGTTGGAATGTAGGTACGATGAATGGTAGGTCAAGAGAGCTAGCATCTGTGCTGAAAAAGAAAAAAAATGGTCAACGAAGAAGACTTATGAAAGACGACTGCATGCAGCAATGATGCGAATATTGCGGTGAATGTGTGGTATTATAACACGGAGTGACAGAGTGAGAAATGAATACGTTAGGGTAAGTCTGAAATTAGCTCCTGTGATAGAAAAGATGAAAGGAAACCGTCTGTCGTGGTATGGGCACATTATAAGAAGGAATGAATCATATGTAGGAAAAAAGGTGATGAATATGAAAGTGGATGGATGGGCGAGTCGAGGAAGGCCAAAAAAGAGATGGATGGAGTGCGTGACCGAAAATATGAAAGAGAAAGGGGTGAATGAAGACATGACGGCTGACAGGGATGTGTGGAAGAAGAAGAGATACTGCGCCGACCCCAAGTAATTAACTGGGACCAGGGCAGGGGAATATACCTAAGTAATTAAAAATTAAATTCTGTTAATAAGTAACAAAACATTCATTGGCGGGTAGGGCGATATGAGGTTTGCCGGGATAGCTAGAATAGTATAAAATTACAGCCATATTAAAATAATGTAAAATACAATTTATTTCTTTCATTATTTCATATAAATTGTAAATTAAATTAAATTGAAGATAAAATTATGTCACATATTATTGCCGCCTAGTGGTGTCACATATTTATGCTTCGTGAGTGTATCACATCATTTTGACGGCACTGCATTATGCAGCCGGATAATGTCACATATTTTTGCTGCGTACGTGTAGGCACATATTATTGAACTCGATCATGGGTCAGATATTTTTGCCAACCTGCCCATAGGAACATATTTATGCTCGTGACTGTACATAAACGTTTTTATTATACCCAGTTGTCAAACAATAAAGTTCTTACGCCGTGATCGCTATAGCAATTTACTTTTTAGATGGATACTCCCGTTGGATCTGTAAAATTATGAATCACACAGAATATATATTATTTTTAACGGAATTAAAAATAAAAGTCATTTATATGTATAAGTAGAATTTTAAAGCCTTAAATATTTACTGCCTCATAATAGCACCTAGTTAACACCTCTCGAGATTTCTGAGTTTTCCGGCTTACGTCCTTCCTCCTTGACAGCAGTGCGACAGGGGCTGAAAGGACCTTGTCGTTAACACTGAAGGTACAATAGCAGTTAACACCAATATGCTGGCCCATTGCCTCTGAAGAGTTTAACTTCTATTTACTCGAATCCCTTTGTGGGGATTTGAGGCAAACAGTTTTTGTAAGTGCTTCGGTAAAAGTAGCTTGTAATTTTAATAATCCTGAATAAACTAATTTTAGTGAAATTACTTCATGAAGGAGTTTGAATTGCGTTTCATATTAATCATAATGAAACACAGCAATATACAGCCTTGCATCAATGGTATCCGAGACTTACAGACACTTCTCCGTTACAAATACATAGAATAGAAAAAATATATTTGTGAATGAAACAAAGTACAAACATTTCTCAGTACCCGAATCGAACGTGCAGGCCGCTCTTGTTTCACAACCCGGTGTCCAACTTACTGCGTCACGAAGGCTATTAAGCTTTCTATCTTTATTATATCTTTAAACCGCAATAAAAACCGCCTTAACGAACTTTATCCTTTGTTCCAGATTTCCTGGATCTCATTAGTGTTATACCTATTTTACGATACGTTTATTTATTACCAATATGGCCGACAATTTTATTATTTAAGAAAAATATTAGGGGTAAGGACTCTAAGGACTGAAATGATTATAGACTTCTTGCAAAAAAATCGATACAATAATTATTATGGGTCATCTAACGCGTCTTTTGTTTTTCAGTTAGGTTTGTGTGCTTCCCGTGGCACAGCATCAGTTTTGAACCTCTGTTATGCATTAATCCTGCTGCCATTATGCAAGAAACTTAATCAAATTTTGTACCGTGTCCTGTCTAAGCTATGGCCGGGGCTTTTCTTTTTCTGGTTGGAGAAGGCTAAAAGCTTTCACATGACGGTCGCTGTAACGCTTTTGATCTTCGGTGGTAAGTTTTTAAAATGTTTTTCTCATCTATCCATATTTTACATAACATGTTATTGAAAAATCAATATTCCAATTAACTACAACCTTAATAAGGGCCCGATAATAAGTATACGTAAAATTGCGGGAATAATTATAGATTTGGCTCATAAAGGTCGTAAACAAGGTCCACAAAGCGAATTGGAAATGCTGTAGGGCTCATTAGGGCTCCCTGTAAGTGGTGCACCATTAAGTTGTTGAGACGCGCCTAATGGCTGCCCTACCACTGCTTAGGATTCTTAGCTTTTGTTTGCGAACTAGAACGGTCGACGTTCTTGAACGTGTTTTTATAATAATTATTTAAGAGCAAGCTATACTACGCCATCAACAGATGGAACAAAGACCTGAGAAGAACACAAAAAAATACCAAAACATTTTAAAAATGCCGTCTTAATCTGACCTCTTGTTCTTAAGAGTGGTCTCTCCATTGTAGCGCGTTTATGTTTAGAAAATGTGTTTGTTGAATAATATTTAAGGACGACTCATGAGAAGTACATAAGTGTACTTAAGGTGCTACTCGTTTATTTGAACTATTCAACTAGAGTGTTACGACACTCTCATTTCCGCGTTTGTAGACGATGTTAGGTCCCAAAGACATAATATTGTATTTAGTTATTTTCTTCGCACATCTAAATATTTTTAGTTCTGTTCAATGATGGCTAGGCCTAATCAAGGTTATTGAGCAAAGAAAGAATGGGTTGGAATTGGTTGAAAGAATTGAAAAGAAACTATCACAACACAGATCCAATCAGGATCCATCTGGGCTGGGATAACAGGATTGCACGTGCCAATTTGTGCCGCGCATCTAATTAAGTAACCATTCCCTAAGACAACTCGTGGCACTAAATGAATTTGATGATATTTATAATGAAACTCCAAATATTTCACTAATCTATTGTATTCTATTTTCTCTTGACATAGACAAAAGTTTTGTTTGAAATATATTTTCTCTGCTTTCATTGTCACAACATCTACTTGCTACTGAAAATTTCAAAATAACAAAAATGTAAAACCAATGTTGTGTTTCCAGTGTTACATTCCATTTCCCACTTTGTTAACTTGTGGAATTTCTCAAGAGGCTACAACCAAGAATGGACCGAGATTAACTTCGCAAACTACAAAGACGAGGTAAGTTTACCAACAACGTATTTCACCTGGCAACGCTAATATCTATTGTTTCTAGGCACTTAGAATATCCCATCTGTTATGAACAGTATCGAACGAGCAACTTCCAAGAAATAAGCGTAAGGCTTTATCGGAGCTGCTTTGAGATAGGCTATTAGTGTGCTTCAGATAAAAGATAAGCAAGATATGTTGGCCTTATTATAGAATGTTGTTCTGGAACATTACGTGGATTAAGTTTATAAATTGCTTAGACTGGGGAGGTCTACTTTATTGTACAGAATATTATAAAGAAATACTGGAGTTTTCTTACAGTAGATATTAATTTATTTATTACCTATAAAAGTTAAAAAAAAAACACATCAAATTAAAAAGGGAACAAAAGCAATGATCTTGGTAATTTGATTAATTTTCATGGCTAGACAGTCAGTGAGATCAACGTTTTCTTTTATGGGAATAGCAAGCCTTAAAAAGTGGAATATAGTAGAAGAAATTATGCGGTATGTGTTTCTCAGTGGAAAATTAGAGAGTATTAAATTAGTAAACAAGTGTATTTAAAAGTCAAAGCTCGTACGCTTTTCATAAATAATCATATTGGGTTAGCCCTGCATTACTTATACTATAAGATGTCAAATATAGATAAAAATACCTTATAAAGTTATTTCTACCACAAGTAAGATTAAAATATGGTTAAACGGTGCTCGGAGTAAATATTGCGAAAATTTAAATACCTAACTTGCCTGAAGCCTTAAATGTAATAAATCAACACTCTCAAGTTACACTTCGCGATTAACTTTTAACCTTTACAAGTAGTGAAAGGAGATTATTGATCTCATATTATATCATATGTTTTAATTAGCTTAGTTTAATCTGGATATCAACATGAAATAGGTCATTAGTGATACATATTTTAATTATGAATATTGCAGAAGGAATTTGGTTGTTTACCAGGCATATCACTGACGTCAGCTCTCAGTTATTTTCTGGATAGATTATTATCGTCTGAATAATTTAATGCAACTATGTATATTATTCTGTTTTGGGATATTCATCGATTGTATAATTATAATATTTGATATTTTAATTCCTGTTCTAAGTGACTTGTTAAATTAAGCTTTATGGGAATAATCTTAAAGCTTTATATAGTAAATGATGCACCTATAGTAAAATAGCATACGAGTAAAAATTTTGATTTCAGACTTTGGACTAGTCTTGTTCTTAAATTAGGCGCTTTCAATTCTTTTAGCGTATAGATTACAATATACCACTATTTGATTGGACGCAATTGCATCGTCTAATACTTGACATCGCAATAAAATGTATTAAACAGATGTTTGGAAGCGTTCTTGGGAATAATTCTGGTTAATGGTAAACACTGGCCCACATTTCGTCAGACTTATTTGTTAACATTTTTGGAATAAGTAGGTGTAAAAATTAACAAAGACATGTAGGGTCTTTTAACATATCTCATATAATATGTACTAAGGATCGATTGGAAGTATTCGACATTTTGTGAGTCTGCGAATATTTGGATGCCTTTCCCACGTTAAACGTTTGATAAACTTCTACTTGCGGAACTTATTCATAACTGATTACTTTTAAATTGGCACACAGTAATTATTGGTTCATGCCCTTAACAAACTTGAGTCTATAGAAATTAGCTAAGATAGACTTTGAATCGTGTTTTGTTTTTAGAATCCAGTGTTCCTGCTGTTCACGATGACTGGAGTGACCGGCGTGTCGATGTTGGCGATAGTGCTGTGTATGGGCGCTACATCTATGAGGATCGTGCGGCGTAGATATTACAACGTGTTCTGGTACACGCATCAGCTGTACCTGCCGTTTATGGTGCTACTTATCATTCATCCTTTGAGGTAAGTACTGCATTTTCTGTTCTATTGTAGTCTGTTTTTGTTATGGTAAAGGTGTCCTTGTGGACAAAAAACTTTACTAATTAAAGAAATTGAATAAAAATTGGTAAAGCATGTTAGGAATGATTGATACGGATTAGTTTTAGGTAAGATCTTATTCTTCTTCTTCTTCTTCATCAACCCATATACGCCCACTGCTGAGCACAGGTCTCCTCTACCCTCTCAAGATCTTATTATTAACAAGGAATTTGGGAACGGTTCTCCTTTTTAATAAAACATTCAACAGCCTTTGGGAATACAAGCTTTATTGTATATTATAATTATTAAACTATACAAAAAAAGTCAGTCATCAATTTAAGTATAGCCTTTAAAAGTTAATTGCCTTCTTAGAAATAGGTAATTTTTAACGTAACACGAAGAAAGACTAGACTCAACTAGAAAAGAAATGTAAGCATTGCTAGTGTGTTTTACAAGACTGCTTTTTATTAAGTGGTGTAGTGTGTTATATCAAGACTTGTATAAATGCGTAACAACAAATAGTAGCCCTTCATTTTTGTTTGATTTTTTTTATTATTGGTCGTGTAATCGTAGTAGAATGGATAGGTAACAGATAAGCAGCCGACACTCGTCCCCATAAAAATACTGTCTATTTCCATTCCAATTTTATTTAGCTTTTCTGTCTTAGAAAATAATACTGTTGTTACGACACTAATTTCCTTCCACATGCCTTTGAAGCTTTGAGTGGATCTTTCAGGGTTTGAGTTGCACTCACGATTTTAACTTTACCATTAAAACCTGTTAAACGCCCCAAAGCGAATAAAAAGTTTCTGTTTTGTTCAAACTACTCTATAAATTTCCTAGAAATAACATCCATTTAACTAGGCAAAGGCAAAAACCTAATTTTATTTGTGATGAATAAACTCGAAAACAATAATACCGATTTGGATAATTTTGGTATGGGTATAGATGGAGTTATTTTAAAATTGCTTCTGGGTGGTGATACAGTACTGCGTCTAGTACCTTGTGAATACAAAAATGCCAGACATTTGAATAGGAAAGGTAAAACATAAGGTTAATTACTCGACATTTCAGTGCTGTTAGCAAAACAAACTCCGGAGCTGAATGTAAATGACGCTTTAAAGTTTCAAAGGCGGGAACAATAGTATGGTATCAATAACCGCAGGCCATCTGACTCACACCTCATTTGACATGACTCATTACACGCGTCGGGAGACCGAAGAAGGAAAGCTTTTTAAACTGACCTTAGCTCTCGGTTTGAATGATACGATTCGCGGAATGTTCGCTTCGTTTTATTTATGAATAATTATGTCCATTAAACTGCATTTATCTATTCGACCCCGGCTACGAACTTGAGAACATATCTTTAATCTTCGATTTTTACTCTTCATCTGCAAAAAAATGGAGGGCCATGTTGCTTTTCAATTGTGGTTACAAAAATGAGGTTGTGACGAAAATTCGTACTTATATCCAGAGATTTCCTCACTGCTATTTCCGCAAGTCATTTTCCGTTTAATATAAACTGATCAAAGATCATGATGGTATTTAAAATTGTTTGTTTAAGTGATTTACGACATCGGCTCTGGTTTAGGCGAAACAACTCTGCCTATGAAATCCGGTCAATGCGAATTCTGTTTGTTTGAACTATGCGCGAATGCTGTACAATTTCGCACGGATATTTGTTTGCGAACAACTTGCGTGTGTGTTTGTGCAATTAATTATACAAATAAACCAAATTTAGATTTTCGTAAGTCTAGACTTAAAATATATTTTTGTTCGTTATGAGTGTATATTTTTCTACGTCTCGATTCGTACTAGATTTTATCCAGGTTATTAATATAATATACAAACTATTCTATGGGTGGATGATTATACAAGTTTCGTTATCAGGCGTTTAGACTAGCCGTATATGCTCAAAAACTTTAAATTCTACCACCTTCGTACCTTCCAATCATTTTATTTTAGCTTTTAAATGTCGTTAGTTCGCATAGATCGTGAACCTTAATACGAAAATTCAAGGAAATCTGTTTTCACATCAGATTTATACTTGCCGAATTGAATGTGCCGTATATGTATCTATAATACCGTTAAGTTTAACATATAGTGTATTTAGTTAAAGATCATGTGATCAACAAAAACTCTATGCATGCAATATGCGTCCATCGTTAAAATGATAAATTTTGTTGCAGCGGTGTATTGAAACAAGAAATTGTAGAAGAAACTAGTCAATATCCTAGTCATATAGAAAATTGGACCACCAATTACACAATTAAGGATAATCCAAAGTTTACAGCGATACAATCAAAGGTAAGTCCTACTTAATGAAATGCATTTCGGAGGTCATGAGTAGAAAATAATAGAATTCAGGTATATTTAGATTGCTATCTTCTAGTTACGAATCAAAAAGTGCTAGTGTGAGTTTTGCAACTTTACGTCGCAGTTAGTATGTGGGATTGCTCCGCCTTTAAATTGATTATCCTTCAAGGGTTACTAAAGAAGCGTTTTGGCAGATCTGTGGTGATTAATGTTTAATGGATCTCTCTCTAGTTGGTATTTTATGTAAGTTTAAGTTTTTAAATCAGATAAATTACTACCTTGCCAGTCATGGGTACGCAAATGCCTTTATTAAGTCGTGTTCTTTTTTCAACAAAACTTTTATGAATTCCTCGATTATTTTTAGTACTTACTCGTACGCTTCTTTGAAAACGATGTCGCAAAGTTGAGTTATAAAATGAATCATGACAGACTTGCGTGTTCACCTCGCGAAAGGAATGAGCGTATGACATGGCCTCAAAATACAATAAATGTATGTCATTCCATTTAGGTTTTAGTCATTTTATGTCCTCCTCATAATTTTCTTCTATATGAACTTGAATAATCAAATCTGATTTGGGCTTAATTACTACGAACATACTGAAGATAGTATGAATTTGTAAATGCTTAAAGAAAGTTTAAAAAATAAATCATTATCATGATTATGATAACAGGGCACCAAAGTGGCTACTTAAGTCGTTGATGTAGAATTTCGCATAGGAAATGACGAAACCTTTCGCCACTTTTATTTTTACACAATGCTTACCCTTATCCTGGAATTATAAAGTAATTTTTAATTTGACCAATTTTGACATTTCAATTGGTACATCAGCTCTAATAAGTAAGTTTTTAGCGAATCTTCAACGAAAACGGTTTTGACATAAAGTAATAAATGGGAAACCTCAAATTAAGTACAAAGGGTCCACTCGTCCCTCATGTGAGAGTTAATTGATTGAAAGCACCCCACTTAGTGTCTGAGTGCAAATTACCTGTGTGGAGAAAGTACATTTACTTTAATTACTTAATATACATCCTAAATATATCGACAGTCTTGTTAACTATATGTAGAACTGACAGTTCAGGTCTGTGTGTCATTTCTCTTGCGTTTAATATTCCTAATAAGTTTTAAAATAAGTATTTCACTACCCTGCAACTTTGAAATCTCAACTTTGTTGCCGAAACGTGCTTTTTAGGACTTAATACGTCCAGGGCTTTTAAAAGGGGTAAAGACGGCGCTGGACTTAAATCCAACAGTAGTAATAAAAAATGATAATCTTCTTCTCTTCATCAACCCATATTCGCCCACTGCTGAGCAGGGGTCTCCTCTACTATTGAGAGGGTTTAGGCCATAGTCCACCACGCTGGCCTAGTGCGGGTTGGCGGACTACACACTTAAGAAATTCCTAAGAACTTTTAGGTGTGCAGGTTTCATCACGATGTTTTCCTTCACCGTTAAAGCAAGTGATAATTCAGTTTGAATACACACATAACTTTCGAAAAGTCAGAGGTGTGTGCCTGGGTTTCGAACCCGCGACCGCCGAGATTCTCGACCGCGCGCCTAAACCTCGAGGCCATCACTGCTTAAAAAAAAAAAAAAAAAATGATAATAATCAATAATAATTGTATATCTACCTACAAAAGAATATAAAATACTGTTAGCAGTTAATGGTAGGCCGGAATGACAAAAGCTTCGTATCCATGATCATTTCCAAACATAACGACCGGTGTAATCTGATTTATTCTTTGCATTCAATCATAACTGGCCGTAAATGTTTTCCATCGTACAACACGGCTTGATGTCGCGTTGATTGAATCGTAATGTCGTTCGTGATTATTGTCGTTTATGTCTGTCGGTCGATTTACGTATTCCCTGTATTTCAGCGAATGTAGGCCAATGTACTGCTGTTTTACGGATGTATGATATTCTGTCATGTGATTTGTACGGATTAAAAAAAAAACTTTTATGACTACGGCCTCCTTGGTGAAATAACTTGAAAGAGTTCTAAAAGAAAGAGTCTTGATCTCTTTTGATTGAGTCTCATTGTTACAAATATGATACTATCCCGCCCTGATCTGATCCGTTTTTGGGTGACTGATAGAAATATTTATAAACACTAATATTGATGTCGCTCGCGTGTCTAAGGTCGACTCTTAGGTAAACATTTGAGCAAGTGGCCTCGTGGATGTCATGGGCGTCCATTTTATCAGAGCGCCAAAAATAATATCCCTGTAATTAGCCGATTCCATAATATCGAGGGATTAGGAGTTAATAAATAAATAAAGGAGCGTCTATTTTATAGGCGCTTTGTTATTGTTAAAAATATCTGATGCTCACTACACAAGACTTAACCATATATAGGGGCGGACCACATAGATTTATCAATTTATAAGTACATTTAACATTCTTTTTACGAGTATAAAGAAGTGATAAAACAATCATGATTTCAGTAAATAAAAATCATACAAAATTTTGTGATTTAATTGTATTAAAAATGATTCATAAGTGGCCTAATTAAACACATGAATATATTATTAATATAACATAAAGAGTTATTATTCCGAATTCCTTAACGCAATACCAGTCAGAAGTCGCTAACTGTGAACGAATCGTTCTAAATATCTCAACGATTGCATTCACACTGTTCCAATTAATTTATGCACGTTTTAATCTTATAAATTACATAGAAAATTTATATTACCAGTAAATTATTTTCCACAAAATATTACATATAAATTGAAAACATTTTAATAAAATAGTAAATAAATACTTTATTCTAAGTATGTATATCTGTAGTTATTATTTATTTTTTCCGTACAGATGTTCATCTAGTCTATTCTGAATGGGAAGAGTATTTTATGCTGGGGGCATTGACCTGGATCTTGTCAAAGCTTTGTAAGCAACATTCCCAGTGCACGACTTTTGCAGCTTTATTCATATATATTTTAACTGCGTCGTTGGTCTCGCTACGTGAAAGTGCAGCGTTCTATCTAGAGGTACTGGGTTCGCATCTCGAGTAGGGTGAAGTGTTATGTATGTTATTATGTTTTTCGTTAGAAATTCTTCAGCAGCATGAAACCTAGAAACCCGTTCGATAATGGCTAGAACCTCGTTCTTTGTTATATGAGGCTTAACACATCACAAGAGAAATGTAAATTTACAGTAACAGCTCTGCCTTTTTCTCTGTAGATGCCCATGTTGGCTGTATATATTATTTTTATATATATCCATTGGGCAACAACAAGAAGTTATAAATCAAATGTTTTTAGAATTAACGGCTTTTGTTTGAAGCAATAGCATTTTCAAGCTTTACACTAGGCCACTTGGTGGAATAAACCTTCGCAATGATAGAGAAGATCCGTTTCCAATAATGAAACGCATATAGGCTGATGATGATAATGACCTACATCTGAAACACCAAAATGTAAAACAAACATTTGTACAATTGAATATTCAGTAAATATTTATCACCACAAATGTACCTTCAACACGCTTTCGCAGCATCCTAATTGGCAATGTAGATACATTAAGGAAATTTGAATAAGATAATTAGCATATAGGCTCAGACCGGAGCCCTAAATCTGGTATGGTTAGTGGAGCATTTGTAATCCGCAGTTAATTTTCGTGGAACAGCTGTGTCCACAGTACGGTTGTACGGTAATAGGTTTACGATGGTTCCGCTTCGGCACTTAATGTTGCCAGATGCCTGGCATACTGGGACTGTACAGGAATTTATTGTAATGTGCCATGAGTGTACTCAGGAGGGTAGTATGTCAACCGCGATGGACAACCACAGGGAAAACGTTGCTGTGTCGCCATCAAAATTTATGTCTATACAAAGATCATCCTTATCTATCTTCTTCTTAAGGAGAATGTCAAAAGCACTGTTAACACGGAAGTAAGGAGATTTCTAACAAGAAAGAAACAATGTTTGTTTCACTGGCAATACTTCCATACAAGCTCAAAAGCCCAGTTTATCTTACATAATCCGAAGCTTTACATTTTCACTTATTTATAATTTAGACATAACACAGTTAACTTGTAATGCTTTTGAGCTTCTATGGAAGTACCGCCACTGGTCTGTTCGATAAAAGCGAATTTCCATATGCACTGAGGTACACGTATATCTCCAAATGTAGGTCTATGCATGAATTCATAGAAACTCAACGCATCAGAAAAACATAATGAGATATTATAGTTATACACGAATGGTCTAACAATAGGCTTAAATGCAGTTAAATGCCGCTACGATGAATTTGTCACGTTTCATTACATTCCATTTAGTACATTGTTATTTGGTATGGACCTTTTGATCTATGATAATTTGAATCATTATATGTTTTATGCAAATTTAGTAAGTTTAATTTTCTTGTTTTGAAGAGTGAATTAAAATTATAGGGAACGTTATGCCTACGTATACTATTCTGAATGTTTCCATTTATTACTTGTTCACTATCAATGTAATGTCATTTCAAGTCATATAATATCCTATGATATTTATTTATTAAATAATTAATAGAAACTGTACAATAGTAGTTCCGTTAAAATGTTGTGGTTGGTAACACCAGGCGTGCCTCTGAAATAAATCCATCTCCGGATTTGGCCTTCCTTTATGGCTACATGATTACTGGCGCTCCATTCATTGAGATCCAACTGTTCATGGGAGTTGCCCGTATTATGCATATAAATAGAATTGAACAGTTTGTTCCCAAAGTAGTTTCACACGTCTTTTTATGACATTTTATACTTTGATATTTGACTGGGGTGACAGGTTTTTGAAAAATCTTGCGTTAAACAAAACAATTGCTTTGTTACCGCGTGGCATTCGTATGTTATATACTAAGAGATCTAGAATTCCAAGGATCAATTCTCAGGTCGGAGTATGGAAATGTATAGGATGCCCCCTATCGCAACGTGGCTAAGAACTTTGTTGATAATAAACTTCTATAATCATATATTAATTTCGTAGTCTACCTTTTTGTATAAGACGAGAATTTAGAAGATTTTCATTTATTTATTCAATTAAGTAACAAAATACAGACGTTTTCAGCATGTAAGGTTTCAATCTCAGTTATTGTTATAACTAGTTTTTATACGAGCTAATTTCCTAACACAATCTTGCATAAACATTGATGTTTGCTTGTTCCAGACTTGGCTATGGATATCTTTACCGCTTAGCTGTTTCTTGTTAGATCTGCTCTGGCGGATATTTACAAGAAATTGGGCTAAAGTCGAGATATTAGAAGTAAGTATTAGTTTTTTTATAACTTTACTATTAATCTTAAACAACCATAAGTATATGGAGTATGGAAATTTGATAGAGTGTTATTATTGAAATTAACTACGTACAAGTGGACTCTATCTCGTATTGTTTATTCTGTTAAACATTAGAAGCTATTGAAACTTATCCAAAAGGTTGTATTTTAAGACAAACCAACTAGTTTGTATTCCTGCTAGTTAAAAATAAGAAAGATAAGACTCATAGACTTTTTGTCGTATAATGGCGGATTTATTTTGGTATAACTGAATCAAACAGTTAGTTTTTTTATTCTAGTCATAGGTCTCGTATTTTACTTTAAGAGTTCAGGTATTGGGATTAGCAGCGAAAAATTGGGTTTTTGGATAGTAACAATGCCGGCGAAATTTATTTGCTTAATGAGAATAGTATTTCATGGGAAATACAATAATGAACTACCGACATACGTTGGTTTCGTTTGCATAATCCTATTACCGCGCTAACAATATTGTGTCACATTCGTGCGATAATAATTGGGCATATAATATGTATTATTAATATTTATTAAATTATACTAGGTATCGTTTACATAAAAATTGAACAGTTTTAACTACCTCACACTAAAAATATGTATGTTTATGTTCGAACCGAGTAAATACACCGAAAAATTGAAATTGGGTTGCTTAAAAACTCATTTGAGTGTTAACTTTTTGCACTGCCACGGATAGCTGGACTTATGCAGGCACTCTCAAGATCCTGGTGCGTCTAAACAAAAAAAAAATAACATCATAACTCTATCAACTTAAACGATGAAATATTGGCCTCCTCAATGACGCGTTAAAAAGTGTTAATTTTGCTATTAGGTGCGAACATGTTACGGAGCCACCGATCTAGATCCTGAAGCACTTGGCACCACTAGAATATTAATAGGCGGTGACGTCTTTTTCAAGAGAGTACTTTGAATATAGTTAAGTTATACGTAGGCGAGTAACGTTAAGCGTGGTCATTAGGACGTGAGGAGAGGCAGCGCCCTACAGCGGTTACGGGAAAGTACACAACTCTGCCCTCAAAACACACGTTGGAATATTAACAACAATTTTGCGGCTCGCTGCGTTTTGTTTGCCATAATATGCCCTATTCTAACTTCTCCATCGTTACATTTTTTGTTATTCAAAGTCCTTTTGGTAGGGGTTTCGTTGTTTGTTTTGAAATAGAATTTAAAAGCGGCAATTACTTTAGTTGTCAATTAGGTAAAGCTAAATAGTCATGACCTTACAAAAATGATAGTGGTTTGAGTATTTTGTCTCAACCGGATCTAATGTTTTGCAAAAATCATTATTTGTTGTATTTTTTTTATAAATAGGGGGTTCTAGAATTGCAAATCGCCTAACACTTTCAACTCTAACCGATGACGCCGCGCGGCTTAATTAAGGAAATCCGTATTAACAGTAAGCATACTGTGCTTAGAATACTGACCCTAGCAAAAAGCATTAGACGTGCGAGTGCCAATACAAGGATACACTTTAGAGTAACTATTCAATCAAGATTAAGAAAATAACATTATCTAATCTAACATAATCTAACATAATCTAATTCGGGAAGAATCTACGAATAACCGTAGCAAAACTGACGATCTCGAAAGTTTATTGCCTTTAAAACCAAAAGCAATAATACTACAAAAAATACCTAAAGGAATAAAATTATTATTTACTGACAACCAAATGATCCAGGGGCTAAGAAGTTTACTTACATTGTCAGTTACAAATTAATTGTATGCCTTTTCCGGTAAGCCTTCATTTTTTTACAAAAACAACCCCTACATTAAAGCGAAAAAATTACAGCGTGGAGCAAAATTAAATATTTTGTGCGACAAAATTGGCTACAGCGTAGCTCCACTGCTTAAACACTTTTCGTTTTATATTACACCTGTACGTATAGACTTTAAGAGTAACAAACAAAACTATTGGAGTCATAATATTTCTTTATTTATCTGTGACATTATTCGAAATTAATTATTTTGAATAGATGGGGGAATTTTACATTATCACTGATTCATTATTTAGAAAACCTGATATATCCAAGAAACTACATATCTGTTTATTAGTACAAAAGCCCCGTGGCGTTGTCAGCTGGACACCAGCTTTCGAAATTAGAGCCTACGGGTTCGATCCCAGCACCGAGACAACTCTTCGAGTAATCTATAAATCCTTTGTAAGACCTAAAAGTCTCTCTTACTTTCTAATATTAATTCTTGTTTGTACTTATTTAAACAAGCATAATTGCCGCATTTGCAATCAATGGTAACCGCGATTTAAATAAAAACGCGTCTGGAAAACTATTTTAACTCACTAATCGACGATCATTGACACACCTAAAAAAGCTCTTAGGAATTTCTTAGATGTGTAGTCCGCCAACCCGCACTAGGCCAGCGTGGTGGACTATGGCCTAAAATCTCTCAATGGTAGAGGAGATCCGTGCCCAGCAGTGGGACGTATATGGGTTGATGATAATGATGATGAATCAACGAACAATGCCCTCAAAATTCACGCACAATGATTTGCCAGGTAAGACAAATGTCGGGTCGTACAATCAGCGTGAGTATGAGTTCGCCTCACGAGCGGTTCGTGTGTCGCGCCGGCCAGTACGTCCTGCTGCAGTGTTTGGACGCGTCGCTTATAGAGTGGCATCCGTTTACTGTTGTTAAGGTGAGTGGAATACTTAACGTCACACAGGTAGTAGTAATAAAGGGAGGAATAGATGTTCTAGAATAGTCACAGTATTGGAGCGAAGGTAGATTTATGACCAACTTTTTTACGGTCTAGAATTTCGACTCCAGTCTTATATTAACTTTCTCTTTATTGATGAGACATAGACATTAGAGATCAATATTTATTTATTTATCGTTTGGTCTTCAAGTAGCATAAATAGTTATAAGCCTGGCTGAGGAATGGTAAAACCTAGATTCGAATGCTTAAACTACAATAATATATTATTTTTACTCATAAATTAATAACTTGTCTTGTTGGATACGTGATAATAATTTACGTATTTTACATTTTCTATCTACTCTAGGTTCCTACGTCATGCCAAAGAAATTTCGTAGTATGGATACGTGTGAAAGGCGATTGGACTGAAGCACTAGAGAAGTTGTTATTAGAAAAAGGAATTAATAATTTAAGGTGAGTTAAATTCATACATATCTTCACGCCCGTATTCTCTGAAGGGGTGGGCAGAGGTGCATTTCTGTAGTTTTGCTATGTATGTACCAGTCCCACGTAATAGAGGGCGAGTCTATTCCCTTTTTTTTCGGGCACATTTCCAGACTCCGTACTGCTACTGGAAATTTGGTAATGGAAGAGCCCAATAACGCTTTGCCTGGTCTGGTATCGAACCCAAGATCTCTGATATCGAACTCTACATCACGTCATACCTTCTTGTGCCACGAGAGCACGAGACAGAGTTTATTAAGTTATGTGTGTATTAAATATGACTTATAATATATAATACTCGTTGAAGTAAAAGAGCGTATGCTAATTGTTAACCGCCCACATATTTCTTCGGTGTGTAGTGAGTAGTCCCCCAACCCGCAGTAGTCTAACGTGTTGAACGAATCCCTAAACCCTCTGAGTAGTAGAGAAGGCCTGTGCCAACGATAGTACATATGTGGCCCGTAATGTATATTTCAGCATGTTAGTAGACGGTCCATTCTCGAGTCCTATGGAGAGTGTGGGTCGCAGCGAGGTGGCGATATGTGTCGCCGCGGGAGTTGGAATCACTCCTTTTGTAACTATACTACACCATATGCTTATGTAAGTATATTGCATTAAAAAACGTAAATAATTAATTTAAAGAATTTATAAGATTCTATGAATGAGAGTGTATTCTATGAATAATCACATACATTATCAGTGAAGGATAACATCGTGAGATAACCTGTGCATCTGAAATTCTTAGAATTTTCTTAGGAGTGTAGACTCGCCAACTCGCATTAGACCAGCGTGGAGGACTTAGGCCTAAATGCTCTCAATTTTATGAGAGATCAGTGCCCAGCAGCGGGCAGATGGTAAATTATCCTTCAATTAATAGTCATTACAACATCACTCATCCCTTCTGCCATTTCCAGGTATCCTCGCAGCCGTTTACCAGGTAGGATACATCTCCTATGGATCGTGAGGCACGAGAAAGAGCTAACCTGGCTGGCAGAGTTAGCTAACAAGACTCTACTTCAACTACGAAACGCTAACCGGCCTGACAGACTTCATCTCGAACTCTACGTCACAAATAGAGACAATACTTTAGATCACATCGTTCAAGTTAATGAGAAAGGAGGGCTCTCCCATCTCTTACAGGATAGAGTGGACGATGAAAAAGCGACGCTCCTCACGCCTCACATGAAGAGGAGCGCTTACAAAGATAGAGATGAGGGTTATGACGTAGCTAAAGAGTATCCGCTACTGGGATGTAGGGTGAAGAGAGGCAGACCGCATTGGGATAGGGTTTTCGGATATTGGGTTCATTTATATCCTGAGTAAGTATGTCTATCATATGTACATATTATATAAGATCAGTTAAGATTTACCCGATTTTTAATGCCATCTAAGATTGAAAAAATACAAAAAAATATGAAGGATGTTAAAAAATCCGATGTTAAAACAATTCAAAAATATTGAAATAGCGACATCTACCGTGATGTGTGTCAACTACTTCGAACATGTATGACAGAATTTAATTAAAAAACAGTCTGATTATATGAAAGGTTTTTTTTACTTTACAGGAATCGTCTAAATGTATACTGCTGCGGTCCAAAGAAACTAGTAAAATCGTTGAGGAGCAAATGCAAACAAATATCTAGGGACACAAAAACTAAATTTACCTTCGTACACGAGGGGTTCTCTTGATTAATACTACACCATTTCTATACCCACACCATTGTGGGAAGAAACACCATCGCAAGAGGATATCTACTTCATTTAATGGCCTATTCTTGGTTAAATTTTCTGTTTCATTTTGTTAAATGAGATTGTCCGAGATTGGATCATATCCACTTTCTTTATTCTGTTCCTTTTCTAATTTATTTTGGTAGGTGGGCAGTATTGTATCTACTAATCGACGGCGTCAACTCTTGCTTGTTACATAATGATCCATATGAGACCTAGAAATCCCGATTCAGAATAAACCAGAACATAACCAGTGATGCAAATAATAATGTTTTTGAATGTACTACGTATTGAAATATAATGCATTTATAACCGTTAATTTTGTTTTATTTGATTTCATGTTTGTTCATGAGACTTGTTCAAAACGATGAATGTAGCACAGCTCCTACGAATCATGAGTTGGACCCCGTAATATTATTTACATTCACAGCAAACAATAGGTAGTTACTAGTTAATTATGAATAAATATAATTTCTTAAAGTTTTGTAAAGGACTGTCTAATACCACTTCATTGGCCATTAACTCGTTATAAACAAAAACATAACACAGCCCCCGTGGCGCAGTTGGCTAGATACCAGCTTGCAAAACGAGCGGCCGCGGGTTCGATCCCCGCACCGAGAAAAATGTTTGTGTGAACCACAAATATTTGTTTCGGGCCTGGGTGTTTGTGAGACCGAAAAAGTCTCTCGTAGTGTCCGATACCCACGACACAGGTCTTGTAACCAAGTGGGGGTCAGAGCTCAGGTATTTATTTATAATGTTAATAGTATTTTTTTCAATAAAATATCTTGCTCTGAAAAATAAAGTATTACTTGGGAGAAGAAAATGAAACTTCACTTCAAATATTACGAAAGCATTAAATCATTGCTTTTATAAAATTGTTCCACACGCCTATCATCCGTATGGTCTAGTGGCTAGGATACCTGGCTCTCACCCAGGAGGCTCGGGTTCGATTCCCGGTATCGGAATAATGTGTCAGTTTTTGAACACTAATTTTTTACTCATTGAAAGTTAAACATACAATAATTATTTTATATATTATGTATTTTATTTTTCAATTTATAATTTCTTTTTCATATTTGATTATCTATTAAACCGGAAGCAGGCTTGTCAAAACGACAAAGGATGTATGTAGGATGCATGAACTTAATATCTAAACATGCAATAGATGATATTACTAGTTACTACATAGTATTAAAGTACATACTTTAACTTTAGCCACATATTACCTAAGTTTAAAACACCTAAATGTAGATGATACATAACATAACATACCTATTTATTTATAAACAATAACGTACACATAAATAGTTTCTGATTTCGATTCCTCTATAAATATTAAATACTTTTTACTTTCTTAGGAATTGGTCTAAAAAAGAATTTGACGGATTCTGCCACCGTGAATCCTTGTCTAATTTGTTGTGTTATGAAAAAATTATCTGTGCTGACCATTTTCATATGGATGAAACTGCGTTTTATATAAGTTACAAACCCGGCTATGAAACCCGCGTACAACGAATTTATAGTAGAGAAAACTATTAAGAAGCGCAAAGGAATACAAACTAAGAAAAAAAACAAAGCTACCGGACCAAAACGAAAAAATGTAAGTGCTTTTTTGTTAAAATTTTTACATGCTTGCTTGAACCTATTATTATGTTCATGTAATAGAAGGCTAGTTTATATCATTTTTAGGCTCCTTGTTAGTAAAGAGGATATTCTAACTTAAACTCCTCTTTATTGTTAGTAATAATTTTATATACCAACGAAGAATGGATTTGTATTGAATAGGTTAAAAAAATCTTGTTTCTTTTTCTTATTTGTTTTAGAAAAGTATAATCTATTAATATTTTATTTTACATATTTATATTTTCAGGCAAAATCCGCAGAGAAGAAAAATGTCTTAAGTGTTATCTGCCCAATATGCTTACAAGATTTATATAGCCAATCAATTGTAGCCACTAAATGTGGTCATGTATTTTGTGAGAGTTGTCTTCAGAAAACATTGCAAATTAAAGCAGTTTGTCCTAAGTGTCGTACAAAAATAAAACAGCCGAACGGATATCACGCTTTATATTTGGATACAGATAATTTTAGTAAATTATAGATCATATTGTAAAATTGTATTTTGGTCCAAAAATTGCATTTTAAGTTTGTTAGATTAATACGTTTTATAAGACGTTAAAATAATTAATTAAATTAACCTGGGGGTGACATTGTACCGTCCATACTGTAGACGATTGTTTCAAAAAACTAAGAATTTTTTGGCTGTATGTGTTCGTATATGGCTCTATAACATTAAAACAACGTCATTCTGTCAACGTCAGCTGTCAAGTGTCACAACGATTCATTGATGTAAACACGAAAACTAATCAGTTGTTGAATTGTGAATGATACAATCCTTAAGAAAAATGACCTTACAATTGGATCCCACGACAGTTGAAGCTTACCAAAGCTTATTTTCAAAACATGAAAACCCTGACATCACATATCAGAGTTTTATGAAGAGACTCGCAAAGTACCATTTTCAAGTTAAAGCTATAATTCAGGTAAGCAGTCCCGAAATCTCTGTCATCATTCTAGAATATTTTAATAGAACAATTTTATTGTTATAAAGTGATGCAAAGTTGCCAACATAATTGCATTGAATTAGTTTAGTATGAACTGTTTAAAACTAAGGATTTTATTGATTTCTTTCATTAAAGTAAAAAACAAACAGATTATCCCAACAAAGTATGTCATGATAAATCACTTTTGAGTTTTATATAAATATGAATGATAAATATATAAGTGCACTTAACATTTACATATATTCTGGACATAGAAGAAATGATTATAGCAATTATTTTTATATCTTGCTTTGATAATTTTGAAATATGTGAGGTGTACATTACTTAGTATTATATTTAAACACATTTAGACCGGGATGGTTGGCGCTTCCTTGGGGAGGCCTACGTTCAGCAGTGGACGGCAATAGGCTGATGTGAGATATTTAAACATTACATTGGAAACAAGAAATGAATACATACCTTAATTTTAAAATGATAATTATAATAATTACTTGTGTGACTTTTGTTTTTTTTGCAGGATATTTTAGAATTTAGAGACTCAGTGGACACACTCAACGAGCTGAATGAGAAAGGAAGGGCCAAGATTAGTCAAATTAGGGAAGAAATGGAAGCTTTAGAGTTGTATGGGAAAGACAATTGTGATCCAAAATATGATGTAGAAGTCGAAGCACAGAGACATCAATTAGCCAAGTAAGAATTTGCAAAATTTTTCTTTATTTACAGTAATCCGACTTTATAGAATACATGTTATTAAAATATAACTAAATATTTGACAATATTTAGTTATATTTTAATAACATGTATTCTATAAAGTCGGCTTATTAATGATTATTTAAAAATGTAATTTTATTGAATTGCATTCAGTTTTGTGAATTTAATTGATAATGCTTTAATTGATTAATCTATCTATAATATTCATGAATGTTGCTAACAATTCAATAAAATCTTTTAGCAGCAATAAAAAATAATTACCATATAATTTTCATTTTTCTTCCAGTCTGCTCAAGGAATTCAAGGAAGCAAACATAAGCAGTTTGTTTGCCATTGAGAAAGTACAAAGGGAAGAACTGTTGAAGCAAGGCAGTGGAGACGACAATACTCTCAGACAAAGGAAGAAAAAAGTTGACAGGGATGAATTACTTAAAATGTCATCAGGTATATTAATAAAGACATTTAATTTCTTGCACTCATCCATAAACACATATTTCTAAAATCAAAAGTTTATTAGCTTGGTAATACGTGTTGGTCTCAATGTATGGTTACATGAATAGTAAAGAAGAGATAGCGGGTTTTATTCCCAAGTCATGTAATTAAGTTTTTCCACTAGGAAGTCTAGAAATATGTGTAAAAACAGTTGTAGACTTGTTCTAAATCTTATTTATGAAACCTAGCTGCATACATTCAGCTGACATACAATATACTTTTTTGATTACTTTTATGTATGTTTAGGTGTGACAGAACAACTCTTGTCTATTAGTAGACAATTAGCTGACACAACACAGCGGAGTCAGGTTACTTTGGACAGCTTGGTGTCATCGAGCTCCACAGTTCATGTATGTATTAACCATAATATTCACTGGTTTGTATGCTTGTTCTTAGGAGTCACTACACTTTTGAGATACCAAAAGGAAAATAGTATTGATCAATATACCTTAAAATCATAGCCATGGGTTGTAGAGAAGGACAGTACACAAATTGGGATATATTGCATATCACCTGCTGATGATGATGATAATAAGGATGATGGTAGATGGTAGATGTTTATAACAATTAAAATTGATATTGAAATAAAAATATTACAGTAATAAAACAATTGAGGTGTTGAAAGCCTATGTGTGCTTTCAGTAGCTTGCGGCTGTTTAATCAGTTTTCATCATATCCCTGCTTTTAGTATTAGAGAAATCAATAAGACAATAATGTCAGTTATTTTCTAATATGCCATATTCTATTACAATGATGCGTCACATTCCAGGGAACCCAGTCGGAGCTTCAGAATACGGCTAGCACAATATCCCAGTCAAGCAAACTGCTGAGCAAATACGGACGAAGAGAGTTCACCGACAAAGTTATCATGTTCTTTGCATTCCTGTTCTTTTTAGCCGTCTGCCTCTACATTGTTCAGAAGAGGCTGTTTTAAATGTTCATGTGATGTTAGTGTTCGTAAATTTTAAGTTAATTTATTGTGTAATAAATATTTTTTATCATAAAACTTTTTTGTTTTCACATTCATTCGCCACATTTTGTTTATTTTATAAATTGTCAACGCGGCGCGATTCAAAGAATTAAAATATATTACGATTAGAAAAAAAATTAAAACTTTGAATAAATAACAATAAACTTTAACATAGATTTGGTTAACTTTAGCGACTGCGTGTAAGTAGCGGTTTCGAACTCAAGACTATTTAGATTCTTAGAAGTCCTTTTAGCAGTTCAATTTTGCTTATATTATGCTACAGAAAAATACATTGTGCTCATATGGTTATGACTAGATATCATGACAAAATCCCGAAGCCTGTTTGATCTTCATTATAAATTACAGATTCTATAGTCTTCTACCCCGCATAAGGCGAATGTAAAGAACCGAGGTCAAATTAGTATAAAAATAAAACCTTATATTATTTTTTATTAGTCTAGTACCTAATAGAATTTGTTGTAGTGTTATTATATAAAAAAGTTATTGTTACTGTTGCATGGTTTAAAGAATGTAAGTATTACTTATAATGCGTATTTTTCCCCGATAAAAGATTTATGGCTCATTATTAGAATAATTAAAAATAAATACATATTAGCATCAGCATTTTTATTATTTACATTTGTTCCCCCTTTCTGGGTCATATTCTTAAGTTTACGTAGGTGATGAACGACAGTTTCAAGTAACTTATTAGTCTTCCTGACTTAGGTTTATTACGTCGAGTCAAGTCTTTTTGAAAATGAGTCCAGTGTGTCCCCTAGTAGGTACTTAAGTTAGAAGAGTTACCTAATAAAATGTGGGGGTCGTAATATAACTTTGCGTATTCTTTATGGCATACAGGCAATAGGCATGACTGTTCAAATGTATGAATTTAGGAGAAAATAGTTTACTACTAAAATAAGTAATTCTCCTTTTTTAATGTCTGTCTTTAAGTTCTACGGTAAAAACTATTGAGTCTGTGATCTTAATAAGGAAATCTTTAGATGATCACGATGGTGATAAAGGATTTTCTACCCTGTGTCTATTGAAATAAGTAGTAACTTGCAGATAACAATTTACACACTTACTTTCTGTTTTTACCTGTTAGCAAAAACGATAAATGAGTATGCATTTAGTGATGCTGAGATGGTTTTTCTAGTTTGTGATCTGAATTGCAAATTGGATTTCCAAGTATTGTAGTCGTAATATTCTTCTTCTTCTTCTTCATCAACCCATATACGCCCACTGCTGAGCACGGGTCTCCTCTACCATTGAGAGAGTTTAGGCCATAGTCCACCACGCTGGCCTAGTGCGGGTTGGCAGACTACACACCTACGCAATTCCTAAGAACTCTCAGGTGTGCAGGTTTCATCACGATGTTTTCCTTCACCGTTAAAGCAAGTAATAATTCAATGTGAATACACACATAACTTCGAAAAGTCAGAGGTGTGTGCCTGGGGTTCGAACCCGCGACCGCCGAGATATTACTAGAAGACTAAAATATAACTGATTAACATACTTCCTTGATACCTAATATTGTAGAAGTGAGTAAATGTCACCGATATAAATTTAAGGTCAACATATGTTGACATACATAATGGACATTCTTACATATACAAGAATTAACAAGCGAGCTTTGTTATTTAGGGAGTGATTTTTTTAGAAAATAACATAAAAAATACTGAATTATGTTATAATCTTTGACAGTGGCTTTTACCCAAAAAATAAATAAGACATTAAAGGTTCGCCCCTATTACGGGGGATGGAGTAGCAACTTGCGAACTCTCGGTGCAATAATGTATTTCTGTCTACCCCTACGAGGAATCGTGGGAGGTGTAAGTGTATAATATACTTAGTTAAGTTACTTATAATGGAATAGGAAGTTGGTATTTATTTCCGAGATCCGTGGTATCGTTACAGGTCCTAGGAAATTCTAGGAGTATCTTTGTGTAAGTCTTATTGGCTAATTAATAAAAAGAGCAGTTGAAAAGAAGAATGCTTATTTGCTCCTTTTCATATTTCATTTTTCATTTAAATGTTTATAAGTCATGGTCTTCGATAACGCTCGCGTCTTAATTTTTACTATTTTTCGTATTTTACAGTCAATTTCGATTCAAAGGTTTCTTAAATGTGACTAAATAAATAAATTGTCAGAAATACCTATATGTTTTGACCCATTTTTTTTTGCTTTCATAAACTCCTAGGTACCTATTAGGCATGTTGAAAGCTTATAAGCTTTCGTTCTTTACAATAAAACTAACATTTTATTTTAAAGCAACATTCCATTGCATTGAGAACGATTTAAAGCCAGATTATTAATGATGTTAGTTTCATTGAAAAATAATAGGACTAGCGCTTATTGTGTGCGTAATTTGAGAGCCATTTAAATCTTTATTATAAAATAAGGACATAATATTCGCTATCTCAAGTTGTGCAGTGTGCATCGTTGGCAATTTATATGTATAAAGACTAGAGGTTAGTTCACACGCCAAGGAGGCATAATTAACATATTTATTTGTAAAATCTTATATATGTAAGAATTACCGTCATTTATATAAATTCTATGACATAAAGTTCTATTAGTTATATAGAAAAAATCTTTTAACAAGTAGTGTAGTAGGCGAACGTATGCGTTTTTGCATTTGCCTACATATGTAACTACAGACTATTACAAGCCCCACGCAGCTGCCAAAATTTTCCTGGAAACTTAAATTTGCTCGATCTGGGAATCCCAGACTTTTCTACTACTTTATCACGTTGCTAATCCAACTTGGAAGTTATATATTTATAGATAACAAATTAAAGAAATTAAAATATTTGGGTCAGCTCATTTATTAATACTAAATGTTTACTGTAAGTGTAACTTAGTGTTGCATTTTCAACTATAGTTTATTAGGAATGAAATGTAATTGTGTCGCATCCGATGTCGCTTCAATGTGAAGACTTTTACAAAAAGTGAAAATTGCAGCGGTGTTTTATAATATTTAAACACTGCACTAGACTTGCCATGAAATATTACGAAATAGTAATATGAGCTAAGTGTTTGTCTAAATCTCTAGATCTTTACCTAACGGTTTGGCATAAACTTCGTTCGCCTTGATGTGAATTGACCTCGAATGTTACTGATCTACGGTCAACCGCCCGTCAGTCGACCGCCAGCTGTGGGCAGCTTTAGTGCAGTATCACATGTTTTATACTTAATCAACAACTCTAATTTAACATTCAAATGTTTCGCGAACTAATACTCGTAGTACTTTTGTCACACAATGTCTTTGCATACAATATACTCGCCATTATTTCTCTACCGTTGCGAAGTCACTACATGGCTTTTGCACCGTTTTTTCGCGAACTTGCACACAAAGGACACAATGTGACAGTGATGAATAATTTTCCTGATAAAGAAGCTACTCCGAACTTGCAGTTCATTGACGTTGGAATGCCGTTTAAATCGACACTGCCAACGATGGATTATTATGAAACAATACCTTCTTCGTATATGTATTTGAACGACTTTTATAGGCACATGTTATTGTCGCCGAAAGTTGTAAAAGAAGATTGTGAGAATATGTTGATGAACGAGAAAGTCAAAGAGGTTACTATGAAAAATAAGTACGACGTGATTTTCGTGGAGCTGTTTAAAAGTGAATGCGGTCTCGCTTACGCTTTGAGTATGTTCGATGCTCCCGTTATTGGGATAAAATCGCATGTGCTTCTGCCGTCTGCGTACGCCAAACTAGGCATTCCGTTTAATTTTGGGTCGGATCCTGACTATCGCTCTAATGCAGGTGCGAATCCGTCCTTACCGCAGAAAGTTGCAAACTACATCATGCATTTAGTCTCAGAGAATGTTCGTTATTTTTATACGAACCCGACTATCAAAGCAGTTTTTGAAAAACATGTTCCTGGAAAAAGCTTAGATTTAGATACCGCTACAAAAGAAAGATTGAAGATGGTTTTTGCCTATCAACATTATTCGGTGACTGGAGCGCGATTGCTGGCACCACAGCTTTTGGAAATTGGCGGATTGCATGTAGGGAAACCGAAACCTGTACCAAAGGTAATTTCCGTTTCTTTATAATAAGAATCTTCCAATGTGGGCGAACTGACGGAATATGTAGTGTAAAACGTATTTTTATCTACATTCTTTAATTAACTACGCGGATGCGTGGTTATAAGTGCAGTGATGTTGAAACAGAACATCGAATGGCAAGGACAGTTAAAAGACTACGATCGTCTAACAGTCGGTACAATTATGACGGGTTTATTAATAATCGTAGACACAGACACACTTCGTTTTGAGAAATGCTCTCGTTAGTCTATGGCTGGTGTATTGAGGTATTTACGATGGAACCTCCGTCCAACTGGGCATACAGTAGTCTTATTAACAAACGATACAATGTTTTTAATGCATATAATCATTCAATGTCGCAGAACAACAGGATGGATTTATAAATTTTACCAATTGTATGTATTTGTCAATGAAATTGGATCAGCTCGATAAAGAATATGATATTTTAAATATTGAACCAATGGCTATTAAAAAGTATAATAACTGCTTTACTAGATATAGTATAGTTTATTGCATTTCTACATGAATAATTCATTTCCTATCAGCAAGCTGTGAGGTCAATGCTATGTCGATATGTAAATATTTTTGCGTACCTATAGTGCACGGTTCATTTAGTAGTTATTTTTCTGATAAAGCCCAATAGGCAATATAGTACTTCAGTGTAACCCCATGGCGTAATTAGCTAGACATCAGTTTGCGAAAAGAGACGCTGCAAAGTCTTTCGTGGTTTTTGGTACTCACGACACAGCACTTGCATCCTAGTGTGGGGTCAGAGCTATGTATGTGACTGTTGGGTTTATTTAATAATTATAATATTAGAATATCTCGTACTGTAAATAGTATTTAATGTCACCTGGCTCGTAAGTTCCGCGATATAAGTGAGTCTAAGGTTCAATTGTGGGGTCAGACAGTGCAGTACAGTCATATTCAGTGCATTGACATTGAAATCTGTAACAGATAATTTAAACACGATTTTAATCTCCTTTAAACGTTGGATTTATTTCAAATTTGACACACTTTTAAGGAAATTTTGTTAGTAATGTCATTTTAAACCTTTATTTATTTTTATTTAACGTTATAACGGATGTAAGAATTACATTTTAAAATTCCTTCATCTTTTTTTTACAGAATATCGAAGACATATTGATGAATGCGAAAAATGGCGCGATCTACGTCAGCTTCGGCACGTTTTTGAGACCACACACGATGTCAAATTGGAGATTGCAACAATTCTTCGCAGCTTTCAAACGGTTGCCATACCAATTTATCTGGAAAATAGACAATATTACTATACCTGAAGGAATTGACAATGTTCATATCGGCAGCTGGTGGCCACAATTGGATGTTTTATGTAAATATAAGTTTTATTTATCAAAGGAACTATGCTGTTTTATGCACCAGTCAACGGGCTACGAATAGAGACAATAAAACCATTATTTTATCTTAGGTCAAGGACAAAACACACGATTCTTTATTTTCTAGCTCAATCTCAATAAACCTTATTCTGATTGAGGACTTAAATTAATTAAGTGCTTATTTATTGCAAACAATAGATATTGTATTATTGTAATTAATTTTTTTCCCCATAATCTTACGTCCATTAGTAGAGTATGTAGTTTTACAGTTACACGTCGAATGTAAAGCATAAGACACTGACTTACTCTTTCCAATCACCCTTGAAGTACTAAAGCAAGTACTAAGGCGAACACATGCTTAATAATTTGGTAAAAAATATTGATGGTTTTGATCAATCTTTAATAACTGCAGTAATAAATTTGTTTTCAGGCCACCCAAAAATCTTAGCTTTTGTCTCGCACGGAGGTATGCTCAGCATATCAGAATCAGCTCATTGCGGGAAGCCTATGATAACAGTGCCGTTCTTCGGAGACCAATTCTCGAACGCTGCTGCAGTGAGAGAAGTTGGGTTGGCGCTAACTTTGTATCTAAGCGACCTTACTGCTGAAAGTCTAGAAGAGTCGATAAGAAAATTAACTTCCAATGAGTGAGTATTTTTGAATTCTTTATATATGAACATATTTTTATTAAATTTGAAAATGTGCCCAAAGTGTGTTATGGTGGTGATTTTCATATAATAAGGGTAATTATAATTTTTAGGATGCAACAGAGTGCTCGAAGGGTTTCAAAGTTGTGGCACGATAGACCTCAGCCTGTGATGAACAGCGCCATCTACTGGACCGAGTACGTAGTGCGGCACGGTAACGCGCCACCGTCATTACCTTCCAAATATAGCACGTGGTTCGAGAATACGCTACTAGATGTCTATACACTCCTTATGTTAATGCTAACAGCGGTATTATTAATGTTGTTTATTATTTTCAAAGTGTTGATGCTGGTCACAATTTTAGTATATAAAAAAGTATTTGGACTTTTAAAAAGAAAAACTGACTAAATTATTTGTACCTAGATTATATATTTTTAATTGTAATGCTTTGTACGTATATTGTTTACGTAAATTTTTCAAAGAACTAAATTTTTCTAAATGCGTGAACTGTGATGTATATTAACAGTTTCTGAGGTCCATTTGTAAAATCAGCTTGTATAATAACGCATTAATATTATTTCGGATCGGGATGTTTGTGAGACTGATAGATTCACTGATCATAATAATTATCAAACAATATACAGGGTGTATTTAGACCGTGATCGAAAACTGAGGCAGGTAACAGCGAGGGTGATTACAAACCCCCTTTTTTTTTTTTTTTTTTTTTGTTCTCGAGGGGAAAGCTGTTTATGGCTCTACTTCCCGCCAGCCCGGGGGAGGGGGGCGGGAAGCGTATGTCGGGGTCACCGGTCTTCCAGCCCGGCGCGCGGCGACGTCATATCCGCGCAGGTGTTAGTGCCGGGCTGGGTCCCTAACAAAATCCCTAAACCGGCATACCGACCAAAACCCCCCGGTGGCCATCTCCGCGCCAGATTGGGCGACCATGGTACGTGAGCGAGAAGCGCACACCGTTAACCACAGCCGCCCGGTGCGCCTCCGAGACGAAATTGTCTCGGCCGTCTCGGAGTTTTAGGGGGCGCAGTTGCACCCCCACTTCTTGGTTCGGGCGCCTTGGTTGTGGATGGGCGCCCGCGACGGACACAGGCCACAGTGCCGCCGCCCCTCTCGGGGTCACTTTCAGTGAGGACGCGCTGCCCCCACAGCACGTCCAGCGACCCCAAGGGCCCCTTTAAGTCGCCTTTTACGACAGGCAGGGGATACCGTGGTGGGATTCTGACGCTCCCTTGCCACAGGGCAGATTACAAACCCCCTGGCATTAAAGAAAATCCCGACAAAATATAAAAATTTTGACGTTTTCCATACAACCATCGGTTTAAAAAGTATGTGGTTTGTATGGAAAACCTCAGAAATTTTATTTTTTGTCGGGATTTTTTTTAATACCAGAGGGTTTGTAATCACTATCGCTATTACCTGCCTCAGTTTTCGATTCGATGTGTGTGACTGTTTTAGGCACTTATAAATACAAAGCAATAAATCTAAAAGACTTAATTGTTAATAGTGTAGTGACATGTATACGTACTTCAGTTTCAATTATTCTTAATAGGGATATTTAAAATTAGTGATATTTTATTTGCGCTATATAAATGTAATACTAAGTAGTAGTGCATGTGATGAATTGTTGTTATATTGAAATCTTTTATTTAAGGAAACAAAAAATAAAATATCATGTTGAGCACTAATAGATATAATTACTTATAAAATAGTTTGTTACAGTCCTACATTTACAATGTGAATTTCAGTAAAAAATAATTAAATTTTAAAATGTTGTCTACTGACGTTTTATTTTTTCTAAGCATCCCTCAGACATAGAAAAGTACTCAAGCTTACCAAAGATCTATACTCGGGATAACACATGCGACTGGAAAAAATTATATTATTCTTAATTTAAACTAGTACCAAACATTTTTATTGCTTCCTCTATAAAGCTTCAACGTGTTGTGCCTACAACAAGGTCCCAGGTAATTGTCCCGTCACGTTCACGTGGACTTAGTGGCGGGAAGGTCGTCTAGCGTCTGTCCAGTCTTGACCGTGGACGACGACCCGACACGTGCACGTACCCACGACCCTTAGGCAACCCCACATCCGCACCTTAGTGCGTGGAAAAAACCTGATCGAGTTTTACAGCCCCGTGGCGCAGTTGGCCAGACATCAGCTTATGAAACGAAGGCCGTGGGCTTGATCAATCGAGACAAATGCTTGTGAGTCCGAAAATGTCTCGCAGCCTCTAATAACAGGACTAACCTACTGTAATCTAGTGTAGGGTCAGAGCTATGTATGTGACTGTTGGGTGTATTTGCATTTATTTATAACATACTTTTACTCGATCCCCGCACCGAGACAAATGTTTGTGTGATTCACAAGTATTTGTTTCGGGTCTGGAAAGAAAGAAAGAAGAACGAAAAAGACTTTATTGTTGGCCAGTGCGAAAAAAAACAATTATATAAAAAAAACCATATTAGTAATAATGATAAAAAAAAACAAACAATTAATTAATGTCTGGGTGTTTGTGAGACCGAAAAGTCTCTCGTAGTTTCTGATACCCACGACACAAGACTCGTATCTTAGTGTGGGGTCAGGACTATGTATGTGACTGTTGGGTGTATTTATTTATTTACTCTCTTTCCGGAGCAGTAAGTAGTGGAGGCCTTGTAGTGATGGTTGAGTATATTAGCGGTCGCGAGAACATACTCTACACACCTTTTTTCAATTTACTTCTGTATTCATAACAAATTATCTCGTATTTTCACTTTGAATGAAAACATCGTGGAGGAAACTTCCCCTGTAAACATTTTAAGGAATTTCTTAGACCTGTAGGCAGTCAACTTGCCCTAGCTCTGCGTGGTAGCATAAGGCTTGAATCCTCTCAGGTGTGCGGTGGTAATGTACAGAAGCTATTCCATATTTCACTTTGACGAGATTAATCTTACGAACCTTCTACTATCGAGACCACACCATACAATATAAGTCAATCGTGGAGTGCCAACACAAGAAAGGTGCAAACAATTAATAAATAGACCGAGGTAAGACGCAAAAGGACGGTGTATGTTGTTGCGTTCATTTATCATCATCAACAACAGGATCGTTCGTAGCCTTTTCTTGTCCATCTTTATCCTCGTTTATTAAGCCCTGGTCTCGATTCCAGAACATATTAATGGACCGACCACATGCTATCGCCCATATTGCAGTGATTGAAATGTATCTATACTCTAGACAGAAGAGCTGTATGGCAGGTGTCGCTACATAATTGTGAGGCGTATGATCATAGGAATTACACTTTGGTTCTTAATTGAATAATGCTGTTGGGTTTTCTATTAAAATACTCAGTTTTTGTAGTCATGATTTGCTTCATGTAAACCAATTTCAGTTTCCGAAAAATAAAAAAATAGTAAGTTTTGTTTTTAGTTAGTTAGTTAGTTCTGTTAGAAGTTTCGATCTAATACGGATCGTGATAGTAAAGATTTATAACTAAGTACAACTAAAATAAAAGTTATTTTTATCTAGAAAGACATACCACCTCCATTGTTCCTTAAAGTATAAAATAAAACTTCTATATAAGTACCCTTTTGTGTTATTGCTTAAAACCATGGAAACTAGTTAATTACGAATCAAAGGCGGCAGAAGGATGTATTAAACCATAACCGATTTTATTTACGACACATTACTAAGAAATATTTATGACATGTCCTATTTGTATATCCGAAGCCAATGATACAATAGTTTCCTATGAATACCATGCAAGTTTTAATTGCTACATGAGTTTACGCCGCAGTATAATTTATTGACAAATTAAATTATTAAACTTATTATAATTTATGCACTAATTAAATTATTAATTATTAATTTCATGGATTTAGATAAAGCTTGTTGTAATAGAAATTGCTATTTTTAATTTCCTCGTGAGATCACAGCCATCATTCCTTTTAATATTCACAATGAAAGCTTTTGCCATGCAATATAAAGCTGAAAATACAAAATCAGATTTAATACCCAATTTAAATATTCTTTAAGGGTATGCAAACAGATTGTACCCACCATGTCCATATCCAAAGATTTGACGTCACAAAAACATAACAACGCACAACACAACAACAATATAATTGCAGAGATTACTGCGTATTTGTTTTCCTTGAGAGTCCCGTTCCGATATTTCCTACGATAACCAGGATCAAGGTTGCACATTCAATGAACTGATGACGAGACTGACGGCGTGAGTCAGATCGCTTCGGACGCAAACATTCGCGACCTCAGCTTTGTAGGGTCGTCAAATTATACTCGTAATTTGAATGGAAATATTTTATGGTCCGCTTCGTTGGTATCACGACAAAAGCATGGGACATTTGATCAAAATCCTGGTAGAATTCCCCAGACAGGTGAAGTGATAAGGGAATTATCGAGTTGTATGTTGTCATTCTCTGAGTCTGAAATTGTGCTAAAAATATTGTCAGTTAAAGGATTTTGAGTGATGATGAAAAATGAGGTGTAGAAACTACATGAATGTATAAATATGTACCTACATTTCCTGAATGTCCATGGATACATATGAACATTCAACTAGCTTGTTTGACAGTTAAAAGAACTTAAAGCGTTTGTGATGTTGTTATAACTGGAGAAAAAATAAATTCAGGAAAAGCGTCTTCGTCTGGATAGCAAATACACGTTTTTTAATATTTTTATGTTAACGGGACTAAACCGGGGTGCTTAGTAAATATTTCATGTTTGTATTGAATGACCTACTTCATTTTCCTTTTAAATCCTTCTTTTGCTACGTTAAAAATATAGTTTATGTTCTAGTTTCATTTTTTACTTTTGTATATTGTTCAATAAGGAATTACAAGATATATTTTTTTTCAAACCCACACATTTCTCTATCAACCCAAGTATTACTGTCAAGAATCTTAAAAGTTGAAGTCGAAGTCAAAATACTCTTTATTCAAATAGAACTTAACGTGTTATGGCTGAGTCAAATAGTATTTACTATTTCTTTTGAATTGTCAATTTTGTTGTTTCGGAACATTTTATCATTGGTGAGAAGAAACGTCAAGAAACATTCTCATCAACACATTTCATATATTTGTTAAATTATAACTAAATTAGCGATATATTTACATTCTTTCATCGCTGTGGAGAAGAAACGGCAAGAAACTCCCTCAGCAACACGAAATTTCCTATATTTGGTTAATTCTAAATAACTTATTAATATTTTTACATTGTTTGAAATTGTCATTACTTCGATACGAATTTCTCAGCCACGCATAGAAGCTAGCAAATATATTGATTAGTAAATATTCCATTGCAGGATAAGGACTAGGTGCCAACCTTACTGTCGGCATTGAGATGCATTAACAATAATTTATCACACTACACTGGTGTCAGTAGATGAGGTCTGATTTCGGCGCATAATAGTTTTAAGGTCGTAGCGTTTGATTGATGCCTGAATACATTCGGCAATGGGACACACGTCTTGAGGCGAGTTCAAGGCTGAATAGACTTTCGAGAGCAAAATTATATGAGCGAATTGCCTGTGAATTATGTAACGGAATTTTTAAATTCCAATTTCGAATAGTGTTCTTGGGATGTTTAAAAATATAACGTACAGATAAGAAATATTCGATTGACTTATCTTTGCTTATTCTTCGTTTTTAGTTGTTATTAAAACTATATTTATAAACATATTTTAGCAATGTGCGTATCGTATTCTTGGAAGGTTAAGAGTTATTCTTTACTGTTATTTTATGTAATTCGGTATATTTGATTAATAGTCGTAATATGTCCTAATTATTTTTTTTTGTCTTGCCCTAGAAAATTTTCAGTTGCAGCACGGAGTCTGGAAATGAGCCTGAAAACGGCAATAGACTCGTGAGACTTATCCATACCTGGCAATGTGTGGTAGCACAAATGAATCTCTGTTTATGAACATCGAAATCTAACTACTATTGTTGTTAAGCAACATTTTATGATAAAGTAGTCGCAGAGAGATGAACCCGAGAGCGTAAATTAGTAAATAAGATAAAATAAATATCAGAAACGCAGTGGGAGTAACTTTTTGATAAAATAATGAATTCCAGTTATCTATTCAATTAAGCAATGACGATATTTATATACATTTTTTTCGTTGCCAAAACTTTGATTGGCTGAATATAACATGTACGGATGAAGCTGGATTAAATGATTTTGTCACTAAGTCAGTTAAAAAGCGGTGGGTCGTAAAACAAGCTGACACACAAAACTAGATCTAGCACGAAATCTGCTTCATTTCAGCCTGATTGCAGATAAAGAGAAAAAATCTTGTTACTTGCGAGAGTCAAAAGGTGAATTTTGCAGTTTATCAAGTGCTAAAAGACGGAACGGAGATCATTTTCTGCACTTAATTTTTTAAAAATTCACGAAAAGAATGGATAAGACTCGAATGTTGTTTAATTAAAAAAAATATTGTTAAAAATATCTATAATACATTTCTTGGGCCAAGTGAGATAGCAATAAACCATGTTCGTAGATAATAAGTATTGGCTTTATAGTCGTTTACAGCACATAAGGTGTAAAATGCGTTCCCTTCAGCTAAATGACTACGGAACATGTTGATAGCTTCTGGTCGTTAAGACTGTATTGGACAGCGCTTCACCCTACTAGCAATATGTGCTATTTTTCAGCTTTATTGAAATACTATAATCACTCACGTTTCTTCGATGGAGTCACTAGGTCCCTTTAATGGAGGAAGGAATGCAAGAGGAAGATAATCAACTTAGGATCAAAGGAACAAATAGTATTTCCTTTCAGAAAAGAGTTTATAATTTTATAATTATAATTATAACTTTTTTAATTTCCTTGGATTATTTTTTTCTCAGCATGAAATTTCGGTTTATATGGAAGAAATGTAGGCAGAAGTTTTTTTTAATGGTAGTAGGTACGCTAGTGGGTCGATCAGCTGTGTGCGTAGTCGCCGGTTTGATCGGGGCAGCGCGCACAGATAATGAACTTGGGCGAGGTCAGTGCGCGCCGGTACACGCACTACGCCGTCTGGCGCATAAATATCAGCTGTCCAACGTGTAATGCTGTTATATATTTCGCATATTTTTTTTATTTATTGTGCATGCGCGTTATTGTACCTTAATTGCGGTAACGAAAAAATCTTGGAATTGTAAAATCATGAGAGTCCAGATCGTGGACTATGACCTAAACCCTCTTAGTTACAGTACAGGAGGCCCGCGCTCGGCAGTGGGACGTGGTCTGACAATGATGATAAATTTGCATGAAGTCATAAGTATTTTATTGTGACACAGGATTTTCAAGATCCCAGCATTCACAGCAGTATTCATCCCCGAACTTAATTATCACATTTCCCTGACAATGAAATTTTTCATCGTCAACATTTACATGTGTATTGTACCTTGTATTATGTTTGTCGAACTTCGGTGCTCCTATGTAATTGAATTTGCCTTGCAATATTGTGATGGTAATGTTCGTTGGCAGTTAATTCGTAACTGCTCGGGGTAAATTTACAGGCCTCGTATTGTTATGGTAAACGTAGGGTCTGAAAAGCATAGGGTCCTGGGTCCCAGGTTGTTTTCAACATCTGTTCCAGTGGTATGGAGTTTGGAATTTCTGCAAGACTGATTTATTGTGTCTGGTGCCGAATTGGGGAAGGATTTTTGCATACTTTATTCACGGAAAAGTTGATGTTGTTTTCATAATGTGTATTGTTGATTGCGTTGTGTTCATTATTAATTATAATAAATATTAAAACAATATGGGGTTTTCATTTAAACTCTTTTTTTTTCTAGTTACGTTATTAAAAAAAATATAAAAAAGTTCAGTATGTATAACTTTTTTAAATTGATATTTTATTTCTATGAATATTTCTTTTCATTTTTTTTCTGGGAAGATAAAGACAGGCGTGTATAATATCTAAAGAACTGGTTTAAATGGTTTAATATTTGTCTCTTCCGCCATATAAAATAACCTGTGGAAATAAAATACCGTAATAGGAACCATTAGAGAGCGTTGAGTTGAAAGCTTTATCATTCGAGCGGTTTGATGTGGGCTATATTGTTTTATACTTCATAATGGGTGCACACCACTTGCTTCTTTAGAGCTCATTCGGTTACCACTATCAACTGGCCACAAGAGCTATTACCGTCCGTTTACTGAGCGATCAAATCCTTCTAGTTCGCCAGGTTATTGACTGTCAAGTGAAATTTAAAGAAATTTACAGTTTGGGAAAGGTAGGAGCGCATGTCGAAACTAGTTAAATTTTTTATCTAAACGAATATTTGAAAAAAAAAAAATTCTACCATTTCTCGCATGCTGTGTTTTAGTTCCCAGGTTGACGCGGGGAACCGAATGACGCTTTTCAAGCGATTTTATTATTGGTATTTGCATCATAAATATCACTGACCGATTTGCGTATTAAACCTCTTTCCACAAAATCAGGTCGCGATACCGACGAGGCATTTAAAAGTAAATTTATAGGGATTGTCACGGGCCGCTGTGTATTATGAGTATCATGATCATTATCATCGTATAAAGGCTATGTTTCACTAAAACTGAGAGGGTTTCAGCCTTAGTCCACGCTGGACAAGTGTAGATTAGGGGACTACGTTGCAAAGAAATTTTTAAGATTTTTTAGGCATGCAGGCTTCCTCACGATGTTTTTCTATATTATTCAAGTTCATGATAATTCATTGTGAATATAAAAGTCAGATATTTTTCCGGAGGTTTGAATACGTAACCACCGAGATTTAACCTAACCGCGCGCCTAAACCATTACCACTAATTGATTATTCAAATTTATTTGTATATACGGATTGATCTGAAAGTTTTAGTACAATCATCCAATACTTGCATAATTTAATACTTAGCTAAACGGTGACTAATTCGCTATAACATTTATCTAACAGTTGTTGCTTATACGTGCATTACTAAACGGTCTGCAGACTGTAGACTTTTAAATTATTTCAATGAGTTTGTTCAACTCCACTTGTTGGTAACTGTCTTGCGGTTTCGTTTTATTTTTATCACGGTGCAACAAAAATTTAGGGCTACCAAACATGTTACGCGAACCTAGTTTAATTCGTTTAGAAAGTTTACAGGTCTTATGTAGGTTTTAATGCAATGTCTACTAGCTATAGTCTACTAAGTAAGTCTTGATGTCTATATTCGGTGGCAGGAGGTTCTTATCTTCTATGGTGATCATTGCTTGTCTGTTGATGCTGTATTATTAGTTGAGAAAGGGATTGTCTAGATAGAATAATTTGGTTAGAAGAGGAAGTGTAAATTTCGGCTTGATACTTTTACATACGATTGATTGTACAAGCTATCGGTAGTTAAAACAAAATGGCCGGTCAGAAAACGAGGTGATTGGAGGCTTGACATAATTCGGACGGTCTTTCCTACGTCTTTAATTTTGAGTTATAAATATCGAACCTTCAAATAGGATAGTTATTAGGTTACACTTTCTACCTGGCGCGAAGATGGCCACCGGGGGGTTTTGGTCGGTATGCCGGTGCAGATAGGGTAGGATATGGACCCAGCCCGGCACTAACATCTGCCGGGCTGGATGGCCGGTGAACCCGACATACGCCTCCTGCCCCCCTCTCCGAGGGCTGGCGGGAGGTAGAGCCATAAGCAGCTTTCCCCTCGAGAAAAAAAAATAGGTTATACTTTGTTGCTTTTAAAATTAAATTATTTATGACCTTTTTTGTTAAAAAACCTTTTTATTTCTTTATGTGCGGTTTAACAAATCACGGACTAATTGATATAGCAAGCGAATTTAGACCGAAGTTTTAACATTACATGGTTTTCTCATTCTTATTTGCCAATGTTACGTTTTATATCGGTAAAATATTGGAGAGTCGTAATTTGATTGTAACAAGGGACAACCCTTCGGCTGACAGGTATACGATCCAAATCACTTCGCAGAAAGCCATTGGATGCAGGCGGCTCAACTCTAAGCCTTGAGACCTATACTGAGGCTTTTGTTCAAGGAAACCCTTTAGCACATTCTCGATTAAAGTCACTCATGCGTTATACGCTTGTTTGGTACTCGGAGCATTCTATCATTAATGTTTTGATGATGTTGATTGGCTGTTAATACTAAGACAATGACGGTTCAAGCCATATCTAGCTTCATACACTTAAGACGTCCCTTTGGGCATTCTTGTAGTCACAAATTACTAATATGTTTTCTTATAATTTAAGGGGTACTTTAGTTTTTTGAATAAATTATTTTGGTGAATCAGAATTCTTGACCACCGCGTAAAAAGTAATTAGGTTATTTTTTAAGATGACATTCACAGACAATTTGACTCATAAGCAACACTACGTCATTTCCTACCGGAAAATTACGTGTACAGATGAATATTCATTACCCACGCCTTCGGCTTTGAATTTGAATTCATTGAGCGCTGTTTGTTATGGTAGGAGATAAATATCTAGGGAATACGAACATTATTAATATGTCCCAATGCGCAACAATTGAATCATTGATGCACAGATTACAATAGTGTTGGATCAAGTGCACTATGGTTGCATTTTAATACGTGGTTATTATTTTACGACTTGTTGTGCCTTGAATCGTAAAAATATAGTATGCATTTTTTATAGTATCTTTCTGTCCGATATCTTGAGTCATTTTAGTATGGTATTTTAAAATTCTTTCGTCACGACACGCTTTCAGACATAAGAAAATATTATGTCTCCACTAATAAACCCAACCTGTCTGTGTAAAGCCAACACTAAAATAATATAAAATGTTTATTTTGGATAGATTAACATGGTTTTGAGAATTTAAACTTAATCGCGAAATGGATAAAACGACTAGAGTATATTTATTTCAAATGATATAATTTTGTTAATTTCCAAATTTTGTTACTTGACTATCGTATCTATCTTTCCAACCTACCCTCTTCTCGTTAGCGCATACTCCCATAACATAATACCAGCTATTGCAATTCCTACTACAAAAAGATGATGCGATAAAAGGCAAGTTAGGTTACAGGTATTTCTAATGTGTGTATTGTTCACGATATAAAATTTATGGGACTTGTTCATTTAAATATCGTGAACATTGTCTGCATTAAAACACTGCAATTTTTTGAAAGCATTATAAAGTCGTGGGAAATGTCGGCCCTTGTCTTATCAGCATTCTGCAAGGCTCGCGTTCTCTTGGCATGGACAGTGTCTATAAAATATGGTGCTGTTGAACCCTGCGGTTAAATCTACATCGAAAGCATAAGGAAAGTGATTAGGATGGCTATCGCGTTGTCAAAAGTCATCGTCGTAAACAGTACACAGAACTTCTGAATTAAATTGGAAGGGAAATAGCCAGTATTTTACCAGACCAATCATGAAATTTTTAAACGAAAATGATTAGCTAGCTAGATAACCAAGCAGTATTGGCCTCGAAGTTTGGGCGCGCGGTCGAGAATCTCGACGGTCGCGGGTTCGAACCCCAGGCACACACCTCTGACTTTTCGAAGTTATGAGTGTATTCACATTGAATTATCACTTGCTTTAACGGTGAAGGAAAACATCGTGATGAAACCTGCACACCTAAGAGTTCTTAGGAATTTCTTGGTGTGTAGTCCGCCAACCCGCACTAGGCCAGCGTGGTGGACTATGGCCTAAACCCTCTCAATGGTAGAGGAGACCCGTGCTTAGCAGTGGGCGAATATGGGTTGATGAAGAAGATTAGCTATTGGCTGTCACAAATTTATAAAAATCTTGATATCACATACTAAACATATGATAGTCTAATTGTAAGTTTGACACACTCGGCATGCTGACTTTTCCTTTCTAGGCTTATAATATAAATACTATTCAGTACCAACCTTTTTTTCAATGTACGTAGATAGGCTCCGTTCCTTTCTTTTGTTCATATTGCATGATTCACGCTCTCGCGACTAACGCATCATTGTATGAAGGGGCGATAGAAGTCTATATCTAAGTAGCGATGACCACTCATCATCAGACTAGTCTCTTTTACCCTATAAAATAACTTAGAACCTACGTGACTCGGCGATAGTAACATGATATTAAAATGAATGAAGCACGTGCCGCCTAAAAGCCACAAGGTTAAGGATAGGATTTGTTTAGTAATCCTTCATATTAGTTTTATATTTAAGACGAGGGAAAGAATTTTCGGTTGAATATAGTTATTAGTGAAAAAAGAAAGATTACTGGTAAAAATTCTTGCTTTGAATACGTATGCAGAATAAACCGAATGAATGGTTGCGGTATGATATTAGTTAAAAGAAGATTAAAATGATACAATTTTAATTTTCCGATATCCAAGAAAGATGACCTTCGAGTTATTTTTCAGGGTAGTGTCATTTTTAAAGACATGCTAAATACTTTATCGTCCTTGACCAATTAAATAAATTATTTTTGAAGTAAAAAGAACCATCTTTAGAAATCCTGATAAGTTCTAAAAAACATTCACAAGATAGTATTTGAAATTATCGATGATGTAGCTTTGAACTTATTGGTAATGTCGAATTTAATTCTATTAATCTTTCTTCCCACCATAAAAGGTTTAATCAATAGATGTGGAGTTTAAATCACGAGGTTGCTAGGGCCCTCGGTAACACAGCAGCGTTGCAAAACGTTTGTATGGCAGGCTATGTTGAAACTACCATCGATTTTACAACATAGATAATTGTACTTTGGATTTATTTATAGTGAACGTGAATAACGCTATAATATCCTAAACAACTTCGTTTAAGTGGCTTAATATATGACTTCAAGCTGTGTTAATCTCTTGTTTAAAGGCAACGTATTAGCGATTCTTTAAAAAATCTTAAATTAAATTAAATTAAATCCTTTTTTGTCTAACCTACTTTGATTTAATCTAAAAGTTAAAAACTATATTTTATTGCCACAGAAAAAATCTCTATTCTTGATGAATTAATGTACTCCAGCTAGAAAGCTGGACCCGATAACATACGCGTGTATGTTTTCATAATAGGCGCCTCTGACTGTAGTAATAAAGCGTGAAATAGTAACAAGCGGCTCTGACTAAAAGGTGTAAAATAGTAACAAGCGGCTCTGACTAAAGTAATCAGGCGTGAAATAGTAACAAGTAATAAAATGTAGACTTGTATTTATAATATTTCTAGGTCTTTAGCTTGGTTTTGCCATTTCTTTTATAAATATCATCTTAGATTCTTTTTCTACTTATATTCTAAAATATTTTAAAATTAATTAAGCGCTTTGACTCCAAAAGTGCAACATAAGTAGATTAAGTTACTCACTGTATAACTGAACATCTAATTCTATACTTAAATCATCAAAAGGAATTAGGTGATTTAGATGGAGAGATATTATAATTTCTGCACGGAAACGCACCGCAAGTTATTAAATTCGGTCTAAATATGTGCGATTAGATCGTAAAACATACCGACGAAGTTACTTTCGCTTTTATAACTTTAAGTTTAGATATTCAGGCCGTAATGCAAGCTACAATAATGTAGGTCTGAAGGTCTTAGTCCATAAATCAAGTATGAACTAAAAGCAAAAGTTATATATAGTGTGCGTTGTTTATGATCTTAGTTAGAACCGTGATTATCCTCGCCGCTACGTGGTAGTGATGCAAGTAGGTCTTGTGATTCAGCCGACATTTCTAGCTTAATTGTGAAGGAAATGCTTGCACATTCACCGTGGAATATGTTTTGAGATATACAGGTTTCTTCATTTCGCATTCCTGTGTTGTTTGCCTTTTAGATTCGTTGAACTTATTACGGTTTAAGATTAAGGTATGGCAGCCCTGATGGCAGCTCCGGATCTTGGGGGAGCTGCATGCCGGGGTCTGTGCCCCCGGCGGCAAGTTCAGAGGGCGGCTAAATTCACACTTCATAGACGTATGGATAACTCATCATTTATCAGTTTTTGCCCCCCCTAAAAAAATCAAAATCCGGGGCTAGTTGATGGTTTGGTTTAATGGCTTTGATTCAACAGGCGAATTGATTGAAATAGTATTATGTAGGTGGATCCTAACCTTCAATGGTTTTCTGTTACACAAGGTACGACAAGGTAACAACACAGCTCACGCTGAAATATACGTAAACAGAAGATCTTTTGGCTGATCTATAATTTGATGAATAAAGGTATTGTTAGAAAATTAAATTTTTAAACCATTTTGTATAACATATTTTTGGCTCCATGATGAAGTACTATCAGAATTATCGGATATAACAAAATATTTTATGATCACTTATTTTGGACATGATTAATCTCCATCACATAAAAATGTAAAAATCTCCGTTCATTTTATTTATTTCTGCTCAAATCCACCTTCAATTTAAAAGTCCTGGCACCGTTCCTTTTTTTGACTAAACATTTATTAAAAAAAAACATTGTATCCATTGAATTCGCCTATTTCAATCCGTCCTAAATTTCCACTCTTCTATCGCGGACCTTTCAAATTGGTTTTAGATTGCCCATTACACTGATTCTAGGTTTCAAACATGACGTACGGTGGGTTTATCTGTTCGCACGACTTAAATTACGTTGGGAAACAAAGTAATTCGTGGCAGTAAAATAAAAAACCTTCGGGATCGACGGTTATTTGTCTACTGACGGCTGAGTATTTGTTAAAGGATATAAAAGACTAGCGGGGAGACACGTATCCATTTTCTTGGTTGATTTCGTCTACTCTTTTATGAGTACAAGTGAGTGTGAATCTTTTTTGTCAAATCTTTCTTCTGCCACTGTTGTTTTGATTCGTCGCAATAAATTTCTAGTTTTTCGACAGCTTGGACACACTTTCTATATTACGTTCAAATAGTATAGATTTTTCAAATTATTACTTAAATGAAGATTAAATTTTCGTCGGATAAAGACACTATTAGGGGGCTCGATTAAAAATTTCAACATCACTTGCCGCCAACTTATTGACGCAGTTCTGAATCGGCTCTACTCAAACCTGCGTTTAAATTCAGCAAATATTAAAATTTGTTTGAATTGCAGCAAAATGTACGAAAAGCTTAACCTTTGCCTTCAAAATCGCGGTTTAACGTATATCTTTCAGCCATATTTTTACGTGTATCACTGCTTGCAGTAAAATATTTTTCAAAAATGGCACGTTGGCATATATTTTTACGATGCCATAAAGCCGTAGATAAATTTGACAAATGCACATACTTAACCTTACGTGTTTTTTTTTCGTGGGGGTAAGCAGAACCTCATTTCTGCATCCAAAATTTGATAGGTATGTATCAGTCCCACGAAATAGGGAGCGAGCCTATTGCGATTTTTCCGAGCATATTACCTGACTCTGTGCTTCCATTGAGAATTTCCAAATGAATCACCCGATAACAGTAAGAATAATTTAATAGCTTACCTTTTCCATTTTTCTGTTATCTTGCCTTGCTACATGTTTTTATTGCTATGTAATGAGAGCTACGGATTACTTCCATATTCCAGCTTGATAGCTTAGGAAATATTTGAAAAATTAAGCTATATATATATAAATTACTGTTATAGAAAACTGTATGTTTGCTTAACGGCCAATTAAACGTAGAACTTTAATTCTTGGTTTAAAAGCGCTCCGTTTAAAAATCTTTATTTCATCGCGAAGTTGGTACTATTTGTAGAATTGCAGGGTTGCATAACATTCCATTACAGCTGTTATTATATGTTTTCTCTTAAGAAATGTTATTAATACGTCAGCTAGAGAGTTTAATGTCGAAAAAGACCTTAAGCCACACCTATAAAAATGCGTATAAATTTGTAACGGCTGCCTTGTGTGACAGATCTAGAATTTATTTCTACTGCGCTATTTCATTGATATAGACCGTATATTTTTCTTTGTAAAATTTATCGACCAAATGCTATGTAAGGCTTGAATTAAAGAGCTCCTTGTTTTTTATGAATCCTTAATACTAACACTTTACCATCATATACATTCCGCTTTTAGGCACAGGCCTCCTCTACAACTGAGTTTAGGCCTTAGTCCCACACGCTGGCCCTGTGCGGGTGGCAAGTAAATACACTCATAACTCCAAAGACTTAGAGGTGTGTGCCTGGGGTTTGATCCTGCGACCGCCCAGAGTCTTGACCCTGTACCTAAACCTCGTCGACAACTAAAAATAGTGATATATAGTTCTGATCCACTATTGAAATACATGAGTCGAAATCAGAAATTAATAGAAACTTCGGACAAACACGTAGACCAGAAATAAATGTTTGTAGGACAAACAATACGTACGTGGAGAATCGAACCTGAAGCCTTTTGTTGTACATACTACCTCACTTGCGAGGCTCTATATTTTTCCTTAATACTAGGGCTATCAATGAGGGTTATTACGATTGTGTAGCCCGAATGGATATTCCCTGGCAGCTTGATTGATGTTTTGTTCCACAATTTGTGTCAAAATGTTTAAATAAAATCAATAAAATAAAATTAATTGATTGCTATTTTATAAAGAAAAATAAATACATTTCGTGATGCTGATAGAGTTTCTGGCTGTTTATTTTCCACAGTGATAACACGATAACTAGCTGAAGCTAGTTGTAATGGCATAATATGATTAAATGCTCATGAATTAAGATTAATTAATTAAACGTTTATCATCATGAATCAATAATAATTATATCGGACAAATGCATAGAACTAAGATTTACGTACACGTTAAGATTTGCACCATAACTAACAATTACATTCAGATTGACACACCCATAGAATTAATATTTGTGGACCATGAAAACGATCCTTAAGAATCGAACCCACTGTCTCTCGTTTCATAATAGGTGTTTATGTATATGCTACAGATAAAATATGTTTAAGTGAGAGAATTTTTTTTATTAAATAATCATAAAAATAAATAAAATGTATGTAACCTACAAAAGCTGAGTGAACCGGAAGACTGCTTGTAGTACTGGCCCCGTCAACATTGATTGATCACTAAAAGGTCACTACTAACCGTTGTATGCAATTGGGGACTTCTTTATAATACAATTTTGCGATGAAGAATATCGTATTTAATTTTCTTTTAGACCCATTATCATGACCACAATATTACTAAATAAAAGCCAGTGTCGACGGTTCTGTGAAATAAAGAGCGCCGTGCGACTGTGTGGTCCCGATTTCGATTCCAAGATAAGTTGTCAATGTTATTAGGAAATCATCATTAGATGCAACAGTATCTATGAAAAGTTTCTGATTAAATAAAAGACTAGCTACATTGTGCGCAGGACTTATAAAGCTAACGAAATGTGATAATTATTTTCTACTTACAGTTTTTGGTTACATGAGTTAGGATAAATTTGGAAAAATAACAGTCATGTAAATTCTCCATACTCCGAAATTTATCCCAAATGAGGAGCTATAGAGAAACGTATGATAATTTAGAAAAAAAAAACATTACGTTATTGTGATTATCGGTGGGGGAACTACTTACAATAGTACCTAGAAAGAGTTAAAAAATACGTAGTGATTTTAAAAATACTAAAGATTATTCAAAGTAGTGGGTAATGTTATAAACGCATTTTTATCAGGAAGAAAAACATGAGAAAATCATACAACAGCAATAGGAAATTACATGGTAGTCTAAGGCTGAGGACACTTGTAGACAACGGTTGTTATTATTATACATAAAATTTGGTTTAATTCGACACTTGAATTCTGAAAGCTTCATAAGCCACCGCGTTATAGTCTACTTGGTTGTACAGCAAAGTGATAACTACACTATGGATTCTGTAGAAAATAATAACCTCACATTCTAAAGATGACTACGATATTAATTCAGTTCGCGCAGTGTTATTAGGATCATTAGGAATTGTAGTCGAAGGTGCGATAGGCACATGAAACGTGAGTACAGAGATACAACTCTACCTACCTCTGGGATACTTTCGCGAATGTCTGAAACTATGTTTGGAAGAAGAACAAATCTGGATTTAGCAATCAGTACAACAGAATATGTCAACATACTAGTTGAAGTAAGCAAAGCGGCATCGTCTTAATCGCGGCTGTTCACGGGCAGAGGTGAACGCACTGTCTCGTGAACTTGACTCTGTTTTACCTTAACATTGCCAGTGCCGGCCGTATATTATGTAATGATCTAATTCCATTGTACCTGCGTATCGTGCGGAATCGTACGGTCTCTCTTATGAAGATGATTTTTAACACGTGTTGTCACGTTTGATTTGTTTTGTATGTATTATATTGTGACACATATTGAGTGTTCTGTACTGAGGAAAATATTGGGTTTATATATTAAATTGTTAATAATATTGTGTTGTTTATTTAGTTAGATAATGTGTATTTACAATCGCTGAGTTGTTGACCTATGCCTTTGTAGTCTTAAGACTGGTTGCGAAACAGTCTACTTGACACATCTCGATGACCTCTCGCCCCTTAGTACCTATGTGGAAGCAATGGCATTCTATTCGTTTCGCAACATATTGTTTACATAAATACAACATTCATAACTGGACCACGGCAGCTGCGAGTTCTGGTTACAACAAAGTGGAACGTTATCTAGGCGTTTATGACGATGTGTGATGTTATTAAAGGTAAAACTACTTTATTTTAGTTCTTGGGGGAATTGGCCCTGCAGGCTGAAATACAGGTTCGTCCTAGTTTAGCTGCAGCTGTCACTTACCTCACGCGTTGGTTACTCTAAATTCCTAGAATTAAGCATTTCTTGTATGTTGTATTCTATTGTAACCTTAGAAAGTGAATAAATAATTTATTTATTTATTTACTTCCTGTTTACGAAACGTACCCTTCGAATATTCCGCAGTGAGTGTCTGTGCGCGAGTCCAGGGTGGGACCGTGAACCCGCGCCCGCGCACCCGTTTTATTCGCAGTCGGATGACCCGAGGCCGGTATATAAGCGGCGGCAAGAGCACCCGCCATCATTCGTGATTAAACGCCACCGGTGTGAGCTTCCGCGGACCGAGGCCGCCCTGACCGCCAACTGAATTGACACAATTGCTCGCCACCCTTCCGCGATGTCGAAGCGACTGCTCCTCGTCGTTCTGTTCCTCATCGCCTCCGTGGACTGCGCGCCCTTCTTCAACGCTATATTCAACGCGATGAACGGCGACTATAGACGATCGTACGGGTACAGAGACTACGGTGTCTATGGTTACAGAGAGTATAAACCGCGGTACGAGGGGAAACATGAGAAAAAAGGGAAGACCTTCAAGGAACTCTGCAGGGTTCACTTCCCTGATGCAGCCGCCGTTCCGGGTACGGGCGGCGTAATATGCCCCTACTGAGGGTCGGACCGCGTGTTCTACGCTGTGGAGCGTTTGCTCCGACGCCGCAACATCGTGAGGATGGGTTGATTTTTTAAATTCCGCTGTTTTCATTTTAAAAAATATCATTCCATATAATCAGTTTATCTCGTGGAATCAGTAAATAAAATAAAGGTAAAAATAGCCATAATGCTTCACGTATTTTGTGTTTTTGACAGTTTATTAAAGTGTTTCATGCAAAAGCTAGTCATTAAACAGTTCTATAGCGACCACAACCCCCGCAGCCTAGTGATGTTTTCGGATTCAATATTTTATTTCGAGTAGATTTAGTGTTTGTGTTGCGTGCAAGATCAGCCTGTCGTGATTAATTTTAATTGTCATTGATATGCGTGTTGTGTGACCTTGTGATAGTTAGTTCATCTCTTAATAGTTTAATGTTGATGTTGTATTAAGTGTAATGACCGGATGGACTCTGCGTAGAACACGCGAAATTTAATTGTTAATCAGCATTGTAAATGCTTTTAAAATTATTCTAATTGGCTCTTTGTACTTAGGAAATTGTTTGGGATTCTGTATTGTTCGAACGTTTCAGCACTTTACTGCCAGATAACTCAATTACCTTTGTTTAAGAGTACGGTTATAAGTATTGATATGTAAATATTAGAAAGTAAGCTTACTTTACTGAATAAATGTTTTATTTTAGTTATCGTCTTATTTGGTTTAATTTATTTTAAATGCAATTAAATTTGTTCTTCTTTAAATTTGTTTTTTATTACTTCCTTCATGTAGGCATAGCGTAATGTGCAAAAACTCTATATTGCAGACCGTAAAGTAAAATAAGATTTAATTAAAAGGAGAGACTTTTATTAGGTCATCCTTCAGCTTCTAGACTATTTAAAAAAAATATATTGTTTAAAAATGCACCGCTCTAAGTGTGCAAGACTACTTGTCGATTTTATGTCTTTACGTATTATCTTTATATTTTAGGTACTAGACACTGAGTTTATCTTGAAGAGGCGAGGGCATTTCGTCACATATGATTTGCTTATCAAAAAAAATACACAAACACAAGACACAAGTATAATAGTATAAATAAGTATTGCGTATATCAGAAACTACGAAAGACTCCTCGGTCCTTCAAACATCCAGGGCTGAAATAAACATTTGTGGACTACACAAACATTGTCTCGGTGCGGTGATCGAACCCGGGACCCTTCGTTTCTCTGCCTGGTTTTTAGCCAACCGCGTTACGCGGCTTGCAATAGTTATGTTGTTTTAATTTCTGCTTTAGATTCAGAACTGATGAGACTGTTGCTTAACGACTGCTTTTAGACTGTACGATAAATTTGATAGAATCTTTTAGGGAAACTCACGATTGAATTCTCGGGAGTAAAAATATACAAGAGGCCTGAGAAAGGTGCTTGATAAGCTGATACATCATGCGGCCTGTCATCATAGGTGCCCGTTGTTCCATTGGCCGCTCTCCGAAATTGACTTGTGACCTCAATAAAAATTGGGAACATATTATATCACTAATGGGAAATTGGGAGCGTCGGAAACGGTTTTCCTTTGAACATCCCGGTATGCGGATGTTTGTCAAAATCTGTTTAGTGATTTGCCACTTAATTCATTTTACGAAGGTAGTATAACTACAATTATAGATTGGCGTAGCTTGGTTATTATACTAAAGATTTCACGATGATTAAAAAAACACGGTATCATTGAAAACTTTTTTTTTGTACTGGAAAACTAATCGCATCGATGTTTCCACCCTTAAACACTATTTTATTTATAACTGTGAAACAATTGTTTGGAAAATAGGATAGAAAAAAGTCGAATGTTTTTCGACTGTCTGAGTTCCAGTCTTTTCTTCGCGTAATTGATGACTACATAATATCTTTTTATCTTCTTCTTCTTCAACAACCCATATACGCCCACTGCTGAGCACGGGTCTCCTCTATCATTGAGAGGGTTTAGGCCATAGTCCATCACGCTGGCCTAGTGCGGGTTGGCGGACTACACACCTAAGAAATTCCTAAGAACTCTTAGGTGTGCAGGTTTAATCACGATGTTTTCCTTCGCCGTTAAAGCAAGTGATAATTCAATGTTAATACACACATAACTTCGAAAAGTCAGAGGTGTGTGCCTGGGGTTCGAACCCGCGACCGCCGAGATTCTCGACCATATCATCATGTTTATGTTCTTAGAGTGTAGATATTCTTGTAATAGTAAAATCACGTATTGTCAGCTGTGTTTCTTTCTCAGTTGCTTTCTTAACGAACTGACAGAAAAATGTATTGTTTTAAACTAAAGTAGATTTAATAAATTATTTAATATTGTATGGGTAAATAATAACCGTTTTGGAATAGAGGTCGTGCTCTCAAGGGCACTATCAATTTATAGTTTTTACCGAAGGGACTTCAGTATGAAATGTGAATGAATATTCTTGATCATCAGCCCATATCCCACTGTTGGGCACAAGCTGCTTCAATAATTGAGAGGTTTAAGGCCATAGTCCACCATGCTGGGTGTAATAAATAAAAATAGTAATCTTCTATTTAGAAACCACAAAAATAGTAACATCGGAAAGAGGTGTTAAAGTTAAAATATTCTAGTTATGGATTTTTTAAGTAAATATTATTTTAATATAAATAAGTACTAGTTTATTTGTTAAAGAATTGCTGATAATATTTGTTTACAAGTTCCGAACGCGAATTCTAGTAAGAACTGATAAGTTCTTCGAAGACCGCTGGGGCATAGTTGTATTGGAGGATAAACAAATCCATAAATATATGTGTCACGGTCTATGAGATTAAATGTGTTGTCCAACATAATACCAAGCTGCCACTCGAGGCTAAGGATCCAGTAGAGGGTTAATATTAAGTAATCATCATCTTCCCACTGTTGGGTCTCCTCTACCACTGAGAGAGTTTAGCCATTAGGCCACCACGCTGGTCTAGTGCGAGTAGCCGGACTAAACACTAAGAAATTCCTCAGAAATTTTATGATGTTTTTCTTCAGCGTTAGAGGAAGTGATAATTATCCATTCTGAATACACACAAAGCTTTGAAAAGTCAGACGTGCGTGCCTTGGGTTCGAACCCGCGACCGCCGAGTTTTTCGTCCGCGTGCCTAAACCTCGAGGCCATATTTACTGCTGCAAAAAAAAAGAAATAAAAATAATCAAATAACATCAATATTCGCAATGAACTTTAACGCGTCGTAATAGGGTTTGCAATCCCGCACCATTTTTTTTCCCGCGGGAAATTTGCGGGAAACTTGCCTTTCCCGCGGGATCCCGCGGGAATTCCCGCAAAAATTCAAAAATGTAAAAATATGCATATAGTAATTCTATATTACCTGTACATTAGTTATACTATATTTTAAAAAATAATAATAGAGACATTCATAAATGTATCTAATAGAAAAATTACTTTTTCATAGTTCTTATGAGGTAAGGTAGGAGGTTTGCAATCCCGTATTTCCCGTTGCTAGATTCCTAAATAGTAAATAGTAACCTAAACAGCAATTAAACCCTCGAGGTATAGGCGCGGTCGAGAATCTGGACGATTGCAGGTCCAAACCCCAAGCACACAAGACTGACTTATCCAAGTTACCTATGTGTGTATTAGGGATGTTGCGGATTCAATTTTTTTCACATCCGCGGATGCGGATGCGGATGCGGATTTTAAGAGGCTCACATCCGCGGATGCGGATGCGGATGCGGATCTGTATAAAATTGATCGATTGGTTGATTTGTATAAAATGTTATTGCTTTCCTATTGGTCAATCAGCACGTGCGGTCAACCACTCGACACTCGAGACCGACACGCGCACCTCGCCGCCCCTCACCCCTTTCTTTCTTTTCGCGATCTGCTACACATCCGCAACCGCATCAGCTCCGCAGCGATTTATGCGGATGCGGATGCGGATGCGGATGTCCAAATCGATGCGAATGTTCCGCATATGCGGATGCGGATGCGAATATTCGCAACATCCCTAGTGTGTATTCACAATTCAACGGTAAAAGAAAACATCGTGCGGAAACCTGCACAAAATCAAACTAAACCAAACTATTTCGCAAACCATAGTGGTGGTTAAGACCTACATTTTCGATGGTAAAGGCGACCTGTGCCTTGGCGTAGAATGTTTATGGGCTGATGATGATGAAGAACCTTACCTAAATAATTGTTACTACCATTCAGTTATTTATATACTAAGCCTATCGCCGTCTTTTTTTTTGTCTGGGGAAAACTACTACTAACAAGCAGGATATGTCGGATTTTAAGAACTAAAAACCTCATGGTTCTCGGTTACCGCGTGCAAAGGACACCGGGATCTCAAGAATGACACATATCGGTAATCCTTCTTGCGGTTTGCTTATATGGTCTTCACATATACATTTCTAAATTACCATTCTCTTAAGTCTTAACTTGCTCGAAACCGATTAGAGGTTACAGCGCTAATTTGTCGGCCTCTTCGTGTTCGAGCGGGATCGGCTTTTTCACGATCCCTCTCTGCAGCTTCTTTCTTTGCCATGACAACCTCGCAAAACCTATCGCCGTCTACTGCTGAACATAGGCCTTTTAAAAAAAAAGCGTCAACCATACTGGTCTTGAGGGACTCTTATCCATCCTATTGTTGAGTTATTTACTTTATCGATAATTTACTGCATCGATTTCTGCTAATTACATTGTGCAATCAATAAACGAATATACAAGAAGACAAAACTTTTAGTAGTCTCTTGTAAAGTGTTACTTTAATTGGAAACTCTTACTTTTTTTCTAACAGAATAAACAAACCGCCGCACATTTCAATCTTTTATTTCGTTCGATCGATTGATTGATACTGTCCGATGCGCCCGCACTGTTGGGATGGAGCTAATAGGCCGTCAGTGATAGCTGAATTACCTTTCCGAGTCATAAAATTTCCGCGCGGAATTCCCGCACAATTGCGGGAATTCCGCAGGACTTAAAAATATGCGGGATCCCGCGGGAATGCGGGAATGCGGAATGCGGGATTGCAAACCCTAGTCGTAAACCTTTAGGAATGATTGTGAGATACTTGAACAAGAATTTTTTTTGATTTGACTAGTCAATTAAAATGTACTGAAATTTAGTGGTATAAAAAGGCTTAATCCCTCCAATTGATAAAGTAGCGCAACCTTGCTGCAACCACCGAAATGTATAATATGTTACGTAGAAATTGCTTGGACATATTCAAGGTTCATCACCATTTTTAATTCGGGAAAACCTGCTAAGTAACCTTTAAAAGTCGAATGCCCGAACTAGGCTCGGGCATGCGTCAAGTGGTTAAACAAGGGAGGCCCATGCCCATCGGTAAGATCTAAGTCTGCAAATACTAACTAAGAAAGCCATTGATGCTTAAGATACTAAATTTTCATGAATATGGCATACATATGTAGTTACTAAAGTAATTTCGGCTTAGACGATAAATTCTCTGTTTTATGCACTTCCTCCGCTAACAAGAAACTTTGGCTCTCACATGAATGTGGTGATAGATGGTATTGCTTAAGTTCAGTATAGACATTATACTGTCACACAGGCGATCCGAAATGCAATTTGGCACATCCAAGATAGTACTTATTAGGTTGCTAATATTTTATTAGCATTAACTATGGTAGCCAAAATTGCAACTACTGATTTGGATGTAAATTGATTAAGAAATGTGAAAGAAATGCAGACTTTATTTTTGTATTTATTAAGTCACTGCCGTGGAAAACATCGTGAGAAAACCACTTAATTTTATTGCTGTTTATGTGCTGTTCAACAAGCATATGAAATAAAAAAATGTACCTAAAACTTCTAAAGAATGCAGCGTGGTGGACAAGAGCCTTACACCGCTCCTTGGCAGAGAAGAACCATGCCTAGCAGTGGGGTATATGTATACCTATTTGTTGTAGAAGTACAAAAAAAAATATTTTCGCAATGGTCTCTTAACAGCGTGAAACGCAAACCGATGTATATAGAAAATTTAAAGTAGCTACTTGTTGTGTTTAAAGTTGGTCTCGCTTTAGATAGAACACCTGATTATGAAAGCTATATATCAAATTATTGAATCATTCCTAAATAATATTTTATATGATAAGGGGTTTAAGACTATTTGCGACATATTGAGTAAAATTTCGTTAACATACATATATTTTAAAAATTTCGGAGTCATGAAAGAGTGTGGCCATGATGATTTGGAAATGTTGATTAATAATTTGTGTCGTCTGCTGTTTTTAAGAGGGAAAATTCTAGGTCGTAAATAGATGACCAGCTACCAAGAAACGATTACCTAATCCTATTCTCAGCAATTGTAACTATTATGTCAGATGTATAAGAGTCACGATGAATGCAAGTTGACCTTCATAGGAAACAATAAATTGTGCAGTTTACTATGAGAGCATCATATTTGTAAAATTTCGATTAATGCCAACTATTTTTGAAATAAGAGATGTGCGTGGATTTCTGCGACATTTTGCAAATTTTAGACCTTGTGCGCGGTAATCTTATTATTACTGGATTTATGTCTTTAATATCATTGGCAGTGTTTGTGTCGTTGTTGGCTAGTTGGTGAAAATAAGAGTTGTGTGTTCGATTCATGCAGTGGTACAAGACAGCTTGATTTTTTGGTACATGTCAATTATACTTATCAACAGTCCCTAAAGCTTCAAGCGTTATCGAAAAATTTAAAGACTTTTTTGCTTCAAAGTACAATTTAAATAGGATCATTGAAAATAATAGACGCCTGTACAATGTTACATCAGTCGGACGGATAGGGATGCAACATCGTTCATATCGATGTCCACCTCGACAATTTTATTGAATACGAAATAATAGTCGAAATTAGAGATGACACACACAAGCCCCGACAACTCTGGTGATGATGATTTTGGCTGTGCTTCTCTTTCTTAATAAAAACTGTTTTAAAGATAAAACTATTTTATTTTTCAACCTTAATTTTTACATACAGGGCTATTTTTGGACCTCTATAGAAAACTGCTCGATAAAATTGGCGGGAGGTCCAAAAAATCACTGTAATATTAAATAGGTACTTATTATTAATATTGACCCACCCTCGCTTAATTACCCAATGTTTTATATTATGTATAGTGCAATAAAGAATTTCACACCTAATGCAGTATCTTCAAACATTACTTTTTGGACTACTAGATATTTTCTGTTTCCCATCACAAGCACATCTGCCAAAAAATCAAGCTATCTTGAACAAGGTATAGTTGTCTAATCAAAACTTAAGTTTCGGGTCTGGATTTTTATGGGATTTTGTATAAATTCTCGAGTTTTCTTTTATGTATGCCTGAATAAATATTTTTTTTCGAACAGTAACATAGTTCTGACTCCACACAAGTGCTGTGTTGTGGGTATCAGAAACTACGAGATACTTTTCGATCTTACAAACACTTAGACCAGAAGCTAATGATTGTGGATCATACTAACATTTGTCTCGGTGCGGGGATCGAAATCGCTACCTTTCGTTTCACAAGCTGGAGTATAGCCAAATGCACCACGAGGCTGTCAATATAATATAATATTAACTTAAATATCTGGAAGATTTTTCTAACGTTAAACAATGATATCGTTTCTATTCAAATCTCGTGTGTTTTAAAATCAACTTATAGGCCCTATGAAACGTAAATATAAATAACAGGTGGTATTAATACCACTAAATAAATAATATATTATTATGGCGGCGTGACTTGAATGTATATTTTTAAAATATGAAGATCACCATTGACCTTGAAATATGCAAAAAATACCTCTTATAACATCCGTTGTATAAATATTAAAGTTGAGACAAAGGACTTCACTCAAAATGTACTTAAATTATGTGCGTACATAAAAATGAGTCATGTTTTGTAAATAAGACGACAGAACTTGACCGCTGTGCTTGTAGCAGAAGGACAAAACTATATTACATATTTTAATACATACATTATTACACACATGTTGTTTTTAAATTTACGTTTAAACCTTTAAGGAGCACGTGCTCCTACTGAGGAATTCTTGTAAGTTTATTATATTTTGGATATGTACAATTTAAATTAAGAATTAAATCCGGGACTTTTCAAGTAGTACGCACTAACATTTGCGATCCGAGCGAGGGCCGTAATGGCATCAAATTTTAGGGAAATAATAATACAAATGAAGTTATTAAAATGAATACTATTAATTGATTTAAGTCTGAAGTCCGCTGACCTACATCCATAGAAACTAAACTTATGTACTCATTGAGGAAAATTCTTATAATAACTGGAATTCAATTGTGCACATGCAATTAATTGCATACAATTACGTCAAGCAGAACAAATATTGTTGCAAGGCCGTGAAATCGACCTCAAATGAGTAACATGGAAGTAACTCATGGAAATATTAATTAAAATTAATCATGTAGGGGTATTTTCCTCGTTGCAAGTATGAAATAATAAGTAAGGTGCGTATACCAACTTGAGTCACTAGTAATGTGCTGGATTAATCAATTTTTTGTAGATGACCCAAACATTTGTCTCCGTGCGGGGATCGAAATCGCAGCCCGCTGTTTAGCAATGTGATGACTGGTGACTAATCAACTGCGCCACGGGGCTGATACCAGCTTAAATTTGTCGACTGTTAAATAGTAGATAATCTTAATTATTCCTCGTTGTCGGCTGTCTTTTCCTGCTGTATTTAATATCAAGTGCAGTCATTTTGCAACGCCGGTATAAAAATATCGAATTCTCTACCCAGGCACAAAACAACTGATTTGCATCAGAATATTTTTTGTTTCTCGCGTAATAGGGGATTCCTAGTTAACGAGGCATTCGTATGTGTCTCGTGTTCGACGTTAATATTTCATTTCCGAAGTATTTACCATCGGTGAACATGTACTCGAATTATTAACGAAGCATATGTAATCAGTATTCGGGACGGGGAAAAAATTACGCGTATCTTGTGAATACAATGAGACACTGATTTAGGCAGCCATTTTAGCAGTCAGTTGAGGATGAGTATTTGTTATAGTATGATGTAATTATGGTGTATGAGATTTGTTATTATTTTTGCAAGACAATACGTCTAATGTTGGAAATCAGTCCCCCTAAGATCTCTCAGAGCTACCTGTTGAAAACTGCATGCATTGATCTATTTTCTTAACGAAGGTTTTAAGCTATATGTTGTCACTTAAAGCCATCTATTACATGCTGCCTTCCTGCTATTGCTGTTATAATATGAGTTCTAACTGCTATAACTTGAGCATGCTTTTTTGTAAAGTAAAAAAAACAGTAGTGCATTGTAAATAGCTTACTAAGCGATTGTAAGTTAAGAGAGATAGGTAAAGTGTAATGTATTAGATATTTTTCTTCATTTTATAATATTTTGTGGTCGAAGTTCCCGTTAGCCACTTTGATTACGTGCAGAATCACACAGCACTTAGTTTTGGGGGCTCGTAATCTGACATAATCTCAATGAAGGTATTTTGCACATTCGATAGTAGAATACTAAGTGAGACGCGAGAGGGATACTTCTTACTTATTTCGTGGTGTATTAGTTAAGGTTTTTTATTTACCCCTTGGTTTATTGTTTTATTTGTTTAATCATGATTTAGTGGTAATTAAAAGAAATCTTCAGAGATATATTTATTTATTTACACTTTTTACACATAATGTATAAAGGCGGACATAATGCCAGAGGCATTCTCTTACAGTCAACCTTAGGGTGATGCAGAGATTAAAGGTAGGTGTATAAATAAAACAAGATTAAACAAACAACAAAAAGAAAGAAAAAAAAACTGCTATAAATAAGCAAAATCTATAATATATATATAGGTATATGATTAAATAAATAAATATTACATACAAATACCTATATAATATTATAATATACAGAATAATAATATATACATAGATAAATACATTAACAGACGAAAGGTGAAATAAAAGTCATTCAACACTCATATTATTTAGAAATTTAATTGGAAAACAACTGCCGAACTTTTATTTTAAATGCCAATCGGGTTGTAGCCGCCCTGACTTCGAGGGGGAGTGCATTCCATAGGAGAATGGCTTGGATGAAAAAGGAAGAGTGGAGAATATCGGAGGTGTGGGGGGGACACTTAAGGAGGAGATTACTTGAGGAGCGTAGATTTCTAGAATGGTTGCTACCCAGGTACTGAAAGTGGGGAGTTAAGTAGGAGGGTGAAGAAGGAGAGTTGAGAATAGAAAATAGGGTAGTAAGAGCACGGAGAGAACGACGTTCACGGATAGGCAACCATTTTAATTGGAGGCGGAAACTGGACACATGATCAAATTTACGAAGGTTAAAAATGAATCGAATGCAGTTATTAAGAAGACGGTCGAGTTTATTGAGGTATTCTGCATTCAGATCGAAATAGCACACATCACCATAGTCGATTATAGGGAAAATCAAAGTCTGCACAAGCATCGCTTTGGTCTTGAAAGGCAGAAAATTCTTTAAGCGATATAAAGCGCGAAGAGAATTAGTAACTTTCTGGCATACCACAGTGACCTACGTATATAGTTACGAAGTATAACAAAGTAGCATAGATATTAAATGTATGTGGTTGTAGATATAATTTTTTTCGCTGTTTTTTTTAACACCAATGAGTTCATAATAACTGTTGCTATAGTCTGTCTTAGTTTTTGATCACGGTCTGAGTACATTTTGTATAAATCCCATTGTGAGCTGTACATCTTTTACAATCTTTTACCGTTAAAAGAGGTGTGCTCTCAATTTACCTTGCTGACTTAATTATCCCATAGAAATTCCTATAATGTTTATGTTCAATATCATCCATGGGTGTACTCTGAAGTAGATAGGGTGACCTCTATCTAGCAACTGGTTGCAGCGATAACAAAATGAAGTTGGACATCGAGACAATAGTTCCGGCACTTTTGGATCAGTTTTAGTTGGTTCTCGCCGTTCGGACTTAGACATAGATTTATACAGAGGAAGTATTGTTCAACTCTTTGGTCCACAATGCTTTAGCGTAGAAAACTTTAAACTTAGTTACCAGTATACCGCAAAATTACATCTGGCATTTCTTAAGCTATTGCTAGTTGCCGACTGCAATTTAGTTCGCGTGGAATTTAGTTTTTTATGTTACTTTTCTTTAGCCGAAAGTCTTTGGCTATTAGTGTATGTCTAGTTATTCAAAATAATATCTAATCTGCTAATCATTAAATGTTGTCGGAATTAATTAACAAAATTAAAATAATAAAAATTCACCGAATTTCTGATAAACTTTAAGATAACGCATGTCATATGAATATGGCAGAAGAGGGATTATTTTTTTGTTTCTATATTTATTGTTTTATTTACTTACTGCCTAATGGGCGCCATACACGGTACGATTCGTCTGTACGATCCGTCGCATCAAACGGATCGAAACGACGAATCGATGGTGTGTGTCAAGATAGCTAACGATTTACTTAATTGAAGACGTTGTTGAAAATCGCAACAAAAACCCATGCAATCATGAATATCGTAACGATAAATTGACAGCTTTTAACAAGTAAATGATAAAGCGATACGATCAGTCGTTTCGTGTATTCATCCGATCTATTGTACGGACGAATCGTACCGTGTATGGGGCCCTTAACAACTTATGGGTTCTTAGTTTTTTGAATTGGTCTACCAATAGTGGATTTAGTGTGTAAATTAAGGTTTTTTAAGAATAATCTCAAACATAATAAGTATTAATCTGGCTAGGTGGGGTGACGATATCCGCAAGGTGGCTGGCAGTGGTTAGATGAGGAGAGCCAAACTCGAGCCCAGTGGCGTGCCATAAGAGAGGCCTATGTCCAGCAGTGGACGAATTAAGGGCTGTTGATGATGTGATGATGATGATTATAATAAGTATTTTCACTGGTTGCGATAGACTTCGTAAATCATTGTTGAAATAATGTATATGTATGATGCATTTATAATAACCTTACTAAATAACAATTAAATTTGTACCGGTTGACAATGCACTATTAGCCTTAAGACAATTATTCATGACCATTAAGCATAATTACCGGCACATATTTGGTATATTTAATTATTTCTAGATTTTTATCAATAACGAGGACATTATTTGATTCGTTCATATCTAATTCTATCCGGTTCCACAAAGGTCGTATATTTAAATTTATTTCGGTAAGGTATACAGCCTACCCTAGTTCCTTTAGTGGTGAAAAGTATTCCGGGTTACATTTATATGGAATCTTGACTGTTTTGGAATGGAACTGGTATGATCATTCAAATTCAAATTTTCGTTGAAATTTCGCATTTCTCGATAATGTCTGCGGAAGTATGTACAACGATCAATGACCTGGTAGGAATTTTATTTTAAACAAAGTACAATAAAATGAATATAGGTAATATGGATGTCTTTTGTCTTGACAAAAGACCTTGACCTTTTCCGAGTTAGGAATCGAAAAGGAATAAAGTCATTCATTATATGTTACATTTATGTCTTTTATTTATTTCTGTTGATGACCTTTTCAAAAAAGAGCGGATTTTTTTAATTTTATTTATACTTATTATGGGTCGTGGTTTCGAGACACAAGGGTGTACTACAACGTATACTTCTATCTTACGTCATCTAGAGGTCCCGGGTCGTGCCAAGTATTTTTGAGTTTTTCCATAAAAATATTATCAGGAGCAGTTCGGAATCTGGAAATGTTTCTGAACTGATACACACTTGGTGAAATGTGGGTGTAGAAATACACCTCTGTCCGCCTTTTCGGAGAACCTCGTCCCTAGGTTTTAACTTACCGTCTAAAAAATCACTAAAATTGACTTATCTGTTCAGCCTTATTTGTTTGAAAGGAAATTTTCAGTGGTAACAAAAAATGACAATAGGCTAATACTGCCGTCACAGGTGGAAAGCATTATCAATTAGTGTTGTATCATCTCTATGTATATCGAAGGGGATCGAGTTACACATCACGTCGAACGCGATCGGAGACGGGCCATCAATCAAGCTGTTCAGTGAGCTCGCTGATACCTCATCGGCTCACTCCACTTTCACTCCATTTGAGTCTCAAGATGATTGTTAGCAAATTCGACAGCTTGGGACTCTGTTTACTTAATACGCTAGTTTTGATGACTTTGGTAAGTTTTAGAGTGATTGGCGCTGTGATGGGCTATATCTTACTAATAAATCTCTAATGTAGGTGCTCGAACCATTTTACTTAAATATTAAGAAGGTCTATAGTAAGTTAACATTAAATCAATTTTAATGTAAAACTTATTGTTATACATAACTTTTGATAGCCTTAGATAGAGGACCCAGTATTACTTTTTTAATTTATCTTTCCATTATATTGCATAATTACCTATAACTATTAATATGCCCGCACATCTTATAAAAATGATGCAAATAAATATATACTTTTAGTATATGTCAAAATATGTTGAGATTTTAAGTATTTTTTACCATCAGAACCTACTAGCTATACATATATTCATAAATATGCAGGATTGTGTTGTTGTAAGTAGAATATCCACGCTGACAAATTAGTAATTGCTTTGCAATCTGCTGATTAGACCGAACCTGCCCACGGATTAGCTTTGTGCTGGCCCGAGGGGATTTACGATTCATTACAATAGTATTCTACGTGTCGCTCACTCATGTGTGGATGATCAAATGTTTTGTTCTAACCTTCATGCATAATGTAAACAACAAAAGCGCCTGTTGAATTTTATGCGGCAATGTGGTTCGATGGAACTTTTGCAGCACATCCACATACAAGATCCACATACAAAATTTGCGATTTACAAACTACTTCGAGATTATGTAAATTTCCAAGAGCATTGCTCTTCTACAAAACAAAGCAATGACATAAAATACGTCCTAGTCATGGAAGTATAAAAAAAACTTGTTTATTTGCATCGAAATAAAACGGTCTGGTCAGTGACAAGGGTCACAGTTATACCGGACAGTGACTAGATGAAACGTGTTGCTTTTAACAATGCCTGTTATTGCCCTAGCACAGAGCAGTAGAGGAAATTATGTAGTACCTACGCTACAAAATGCAGCGGGTTCAATACTAATACCGTGACAAATGTATTTGATTTTTTTTATTTCTAAAAGTTGGAAAGACTTGTAGTCCTGCAGTTTCTGATGCTCATAGTATAAATAAAAGAGAAGAAATGTGTGAAGCATATTATCGTTATCGGCCCATATATGTACTTCCTACTGGGCTCAGGCCTCCTCTACTATTAAGAGGGTTTAGGCCATAGTTCACCACGCTAGCCTAGTGCGGGTTGGCGGACTACACACCTGAGAAATTCCTAAGAACTTTTAGGTATACAGGTTTCATCACGATGATTTCCTTCACCCTTAAAGCAAGTGATAATTCATTGTGAATACACACATAACTCGAAAAGTCAGAGGTGTGTGCCTAGTATTTGGACTAGCGACCGCCGAAATTCTCGACCGTGCGCGCTTAAATATCGAAGCCATTACAGCTTTTAAGTATATCATAGAATAAATTAATCCCATGTATTATTGTGCTGCAACCAAAGGAAGTGTTCATGCAATTTCTGTTTAATTCATTATAATTATCTGTAGTATAAATCTTAGTCATTAAGGAACGGCGATTTCAAAGATTCAATAGCTGTAATAGAATTTATGTTCCCGGCAATCATACAGGCGGGATAATTCGAATCTATGGGTAATAGGAATAAATCTGTCGTTCGATCGACGGAACGAACAATCGCACAATAAACGAGCTTTATTAAGTGCATTGAATGTACTAATCGTAGTTCTATCTCGATTCTGATTGGAGTTTATGACTGTTCTGTAGTAGATAGTGCGCTTTGGATTCTGCAATGTATTGATGGTACAAGGAAGCTTTGTGTAGATTTTCTTTCATACCTTCTCTCACGCACTCCATAGTCCATACCAACTTTCCTTTGGTCTTTTATTAATTGATATCGCTATGCAAATCCTAAGCCTAGAGTTTTATCTTTAGTATAGTCAACAAAAATTAAGTCCGACTAGATAAAGATATAAAATGTTACAAGAGAAACGAAAAAAATATTACTTCCATTCACTTTTTATTATGAAAGAAAATACTAATCGTCTGGCGGAACTTCGTGTGAAAAGGTATGTTTTCTGTACATCATCCGCTGAGATAAAAAAGGGCGACAGAGCCCGGATAGACAAATTGGATGCTTTCCCTGACATAAAACAATAAGGTGTTTGCGCCCCGGGGTTGGACGTGTTTGCACTCATAAACTGGAATAGGTCATAAATCGTGCAGGGATCAACTGGACCCAAGAACGAAAAGGTTGTGACAGTTCGTTTGGTGACACGATGTAGGAGGATGTCAAGATTCCAACTTTTTGCTTGAATAGGTGCATTAAGACTTAAATCGAGTTGAATTTGAAAATTAGATGCAATAGGGACCAAGTCTCGGTGTTTGTAAGTAAATTATCAAGAACTTTTATGGAGAAGGTACATTTGATGAAACCTACACACCTGCAAAAAGTTCATCTCTTATCAGTTATAGAGGAAGCCTTTAGGTAGTAATGGGATCCCACCACACACTCGTCACTAACTCATGTAAATCGGGTCGAAAAAGGGCATGCACATTCTTGATAACTCTAACTGACTCAATATTCCTAAGCTGACCAACAAATTGTTTACAATACTACTGTTTTCAAAACATTTATTACCGTATGCAAATCGACGTGATTGTATAAATTCGTCGATCACTATTGATAAGCGTATTCGTGCAAAATTCGACGGCTCATTAACTACATGCAATTTAGCAATGTGATAGCGTGTGCTGTTATTGCCGATGTATTTGAACGATATATGCGATTGTTTGTTGTTTTCGACATAAATAGCCCCAGGACTATTCAATTTGATTGTTGCGTCTTTGTACTACGACAAAAGATAGAAATTGTATTCATTTTGGTGCCAATAAGTATTACAAATTATGAAAATCTGTGAATGCACTTGCAATGTCTTGAGTACATTTGTGCTCGGAAGTAGGCGTTTTTTATCATTATCAATAGGTGCAACTCCTAACTTGGTGAGAAATTGCAATACAGTATCAATAAGCATAAATATTAAACACAATTATAGCATTCCTAATATTGTTAAGATTCTTTAACACGATCTTATACTCTATGAAGGAACGAATCACTAGTTTTGAGAGGTGTTCCGCACTAATCCAGGTCTTATGTCCGGAGTCACACATTTGTAAACGCCGGCCGGGGATCAAGGTTGAGTGTTTCTGTCAACACGTTATACAAACGGAGTGTGCGGTGAGCCGGCCGTGACGAACACGCTCCGAGCTGTCGGGCCCTAACAGATTTGTCAGATTACAACGTGTTACATCATGAAATAAAGGTGTAAATGGATTAATATTGAAGTAATTTTTATATAAGAACTAGCGACCCGCTCCGGCTTCGCACGGGTGCAATGCTGATATTTAATGGATGTTATCATACATATAAACCTTCCTCTTCAATCACTCTATCTAATAAAAAAACCGCATCAAAATCCGTTGCGTAGTTTCAAAGATTTAAGCATACAAAGGGACATAGGGACAGAGAAAACGACTTTGTCTTATACTATGTAGTGATATATATATTTCAAATTTATTTTTAGATAAACAGGTATAGATACATGTAACTAAGAAATGAAAGAATTTTTATGTCGTATTATAATTCCATACAATGTAGTTATCAAACTTCATCTTTGATTCTTATTTTTTACAAGCTTTTATTTAACTTCACTTTTGTATGTATGTATGTATGTTTGTATGTTTACAAATCTTGCAATGAAGATTTGAACCACTTCCAATAGACTGATTGTGCTGAAACTTGGTATACCTACGTAACTTGGATGACAATACAATAATATGGTACCATGGAGCTTGTCTGATGATGAGGTTGGAAGATGACCGTAGGAACATCGGTTCTTGTGGACCGATTGAGCTGAAATTTGGTATGTCTTTGTAACTTCGACAACAATACACAAATATGGTATCATGGTGCTGATCTGACGAAGAGTTGGAAGATGCCCATAGGAACTTCGATTTCAGTGGTCCAATTGAGCTGAAATTTGGTATGTCTTCGTAACTTCGGTAACAATACAAAAATATGATATTATGGAGCTGATCTGATGAGGAGTTGGAGGATGGCCATAGGAACTCCGATTCCTATGGTCAAATTGAGCTGAAATTTTGTATCTCTTCGTAATTTCGGTAACAATACAAAAAATGGTATCATAGAGCTAATTCTATTGAGGAGTTGGAAGAAGCCCACAGGAACTCCAATTCCTTTGGACCGATTGAGCTGAAATTTGGTATACCTATGTAATTTCGGTGACAATATAATAACAAGGTATCATAGAGCTGATCTGACGAAGAGTTGGAAGATGCCCATAGGAACTCCGATTCTTGTGGTCCAATTGAACTGAAATTTGGTGTGTCTTCGTAACTTCGGTAACAATACAAAAATATGGTATCATGAAGCTGATGTCATGAGGAGTTGGAAGAAGCCCATAGGAACTCCGATTCCTGTGGACCGATTAAGCTAAAATTTGGTATGCCTTTGTATTTTCAGTGACTACATAATAACAAGGTATCGTTGATCTGGTGTCATGAGAAGTTGGAAGGTGCCCATAGGAACACTAGTTTCCATGGACCGATTGAGTTTAATTTCGGTATGACTACGAAATGGATAGACTTAGAAATATTTCCAACTAAAAAGTTAAAAATAAATTAACGGTGAAAAACATATTTTAAAATCAAGCTTTTATTATGCACGAAAAATTAAAAAAATAAACTAAGAAAACATTCATAAAATTCATAGTTTTTTAAACTTTACAAGTAACAATTTACAAAAGTGTTCGGTTTATCAGTAGAAGTATGATACATAAACATATATTATCTATAACTAGTATATTAATATTCTTAAGTGATTTAAAAGCTTGTCGCGCAATTTCGTTAATGCAAAGACCTCGGCCGCGACGAGCTTTTAGATCACTTAAGAATATTAATATACTACACTACTGGAAAAAATTAAAGGATCAAAAAATAAATCCAAATTTTTGGGCGTTTTTTAACAGGCCGTAACTTCGAGAAAAATGGTCGTACATGAAATTTAAAAAAAGAAAATTGTAGCTCCAAGTCTCTAGTTTTTGGATTAATACATTAAACAATTGTAGCATCAGTGGTTTTTGAGTGATCTTAGGAAAACCAGCAACAAAAAAAATTCAAAATTTTTACTGCTTCTTTTTTTTGTTATACGGGCGTGGAAAAAAATGTTCTTGCTTAACCCTTATAAAGATCGGATACATTGTATATTCAGCTTTAATTTCTATTTTTTTAACACCTCGATATGTTTAGTTCTCACCGAGATATCAGTCTCCAAATGGAAAATGATCCTTTTGTCTTTAATTGTCGATATCTCAGCAACCAATAATTGCACACCAAGTTAAAGGTGCATTTCAAAAATTTGGATAAATATCCTTTAACCACCAGCTATTACTTTTTCGAAAAAACAAGAATTCTTCTTGTTACATAAATTTGAAAATGCAACAAAAAATGAGCTTTAGGTGGTGTTTTGGAAAATCAAGCGCTGGATCGAAAATATTGTGAAAACCAATAATGTTAAGTGTGCGTTTTACAGTTCAATATGTCCACAATAATCCTACAAAGTGCCAAATTAATCCATCCAGCCGTTTTTTTGTTTTTGACAAAAATAAGGGATCACTTTTTGCTCTGCAAAGCTCATAATTTAAGAAATGAAAAATTTTTATTTTTAAAGCTTTTTCCACGTTTCTGTTGTACAAATTTGTTGTTTTGGGACAAGTTGAGGAAATTCAAGTCACCAACGCCAATATTGCCCGTTGTAGCTATTGTGTGTGATTAACGAATTTTCGAGCAACAATATTCGCATTGACGAAATATTGAATTGATTGGGCGTTTGTTTGTTAAATTTCCTCAAGTTATTCCAAAACAACAAATCTATACAACAAAATGTGGAAAAAGCCCTTAAAAAAGAATATTTCTCATTTCTTAAATTATGAGCTTTGCAGAGCAAAAAGTGATCCCTTATTTTTGCCAAAAATTCGATCGAGTGAAACAAAAAAACGGCTGGATGGATTAATTTGGCACTTTGTAGGATTATTGTGGACATATTGAACTGTAAAACACACACTTAACATTATTGGTTTTCACAATATTTTCGATCCAGCGCTTGATTTTCCAAAACACCACCTAAAGCTCATTTTTTGTTGCATTTTCAAATTTATGTAACAAGAAGAATTCTTGTTTTTTCGAAAAAGTAATAGCTGGTGGTTAAAGGATATTTATCAAAATTTTTGAAATGCACCTTTAACTTGGTGTGCAATTATTGGTTGCTGAGATATCGACAATTAAAGACAAAAGGATCATTTTCCATTTGGAGACTGATATCTCGGTGAGAACTAAACATATCGAGGTGTTAAAAAAATAGAAATTAAAGCTGAATATACAAAGTATCCGATCTTTATAAGGGTTAAGCAAGAACATTTTTTTCCACGCCCGTATAACAAAAAAAAGAAGCAGTAAAAATTTAGAATTTTTTTTGTTGCTGGTTTTCCTAAGCTCACTCAAAAACCACTGATGCTACAATTGTTTAATGTATTAATCCAAAAACTAGAGACTTGGAGCTACAATTTTCTTTTTTTAAATTTCATGTACGACCATTTTTCTCGAAGTTACGGCCTGTTAAAAAACGCCCAAAAATTTGGATTTATTTTTTGATCCTTTAATTTTTTCCAGTAGTATAGTTATAGATAATATATGTTTATGTATCATACTTCTACTGATAAACCGAACACTTTTGTAAATTGTTACTTGTAAAGTTTAAAAAACTACGAATTTTATGAATGTTTTCTTAGTTTATTTTTTTAATTTTTCGTGCATAATAATTTATAATAAAAACACAAGTCACATTATTTTCTAAAATAAGATATTATTTCAGAGGGACAAAATTAAAGACATAAAAACAAAATACAAATATGAAAACGGTCAACTGACATTTGTAATATTAGCCAGGATATGGGTTGTTTATGATAGTAATATCTATTCAAGGAATATCCACGTACTATTCATTTCACAGAGCTAGACTATGTCTAAGCAGGTTATTTCAAAATTCCAAAGATAAGAACGAAAAGGAAATCTTCATCAAGATATTTTATTTCATTGTTTATACTCGTAAAATCATGTCATATAACGAAGTCTTTTGGCGTATGTCCTTACTATGAAGATAGTGTTTTGCCTTTATCATGAACAACTTCGAATGACAAGGTAGGGGCTCGTGGCTAATTTGCGTGATTAGCGAAATGGATTACAAAATTTCTCCTCAATTATTGTAATTATTATTGTAAATATGAATGTATATACAGTGGCGTGCAAAAGTTTTGGGCCACCCTCATTTTTCTATGAAATTAATAAAATATATTTATTCCACCGCTATATCTTTGCTTAAGCTATTAAAAATGGCAGGATAAAGATAATAACGTTAGATATGTAGTGTGCTGGAGGACTACTTGAAGTGAAAGACCACTTGTACTGTCGAATGTCGAATGTGTATTTTATTGAGAAACATGCACTCCTTATATACAAATTAGACCAGCGAGAGTGGCGCCCTCTGCGGGCAAGCGCGGGCGAAAAAGCGCGGGAAACGAGCGCGTGCCAACGCGCGCCCCGCGTCCGTGCCCCCGCGCGCCCCGCGTCCGCGCGACTCTCGCTCACCTATAAATATTAGGCGCGTCGCGGTTTCGCGGTTATTCAGCGCGGCGCGTCGTCGGAAGAATCATCGGGCAGCTACTCGTCGTGTGCGGTGTGCGTCGCTCGTCGTGGGTCTCCAGAACTGTCGCCGGGCCGTGCTGCGTGTGTCGTCGAGCTTCGCTTCGTGATCAGCGGTGATGGCGTTTTCACGCCGCACTTGCTGTGGTTTCACTTGACTTGACGTCAAAAGTATGTGGCATTTTCATGCCGCGCCCTTCCATTATCCAAAGTCTATAAAAGACTTATAAACGTATTATTATTCTACTCGCTGTGTTTTATTTATTATATTCCCTCTCTGTGTTTTATTTCTTGTATTCCTGGTATATGGTATATTTGGTATGTCACGGTAAGGTAAGGTAAGGTGGTTGGTCTTGAGAGGTAACAGGTAAGTATGCATGTTCTCTGTATGTGCGCGTGACGCCACAGTACTCCCCCTCAAGTGAAACGCACGGAGGGTTTCACTGAGCGTCCCGATCGTGTGACGTAGGGCTGCTTTGACGGCGGTGCTGCTTCTGACGATCGTGGCTCCGTGTCTGCCGAATTCTTGCTCGAAGTAGGTGTCGAGGTAATCACGGCGCTTTCTTCATTGAATAAGTAGGCTGGTTTTAGTCTGTCTATTGATATTATTGTAGTGCGTAGTGGTAATTTTATTTTGAATGTTTTGCCACTACGCTCAAGTACTTCAAACGGTCCGTCGTAGGGCGGTGTCAATGAACTGCGTACCGTGTCGTTCCGAATGAACACGTGACTGCAGGTTGCGAGATCTTTATATACAAATGCATTCTTGCTTGAGGCGTATGTTTTATGTACTGGTGATAATGTTGACATAGTTTCTGTTAATCGGCGGACGAATTCGGTGTCTTCTATTTTTGGCTGAGTAGGCACAAAAAAATCGGATGGAACTCGTAGGGTGCATCCGTAGGTCATTAATGCAGGGCTAACATTGTTGTCGCGCAGGGCTGTGCGTAGGCCGAGTAACACTGTGGGCAAATCTTCCGTCCAGTGTGTGTTTGCGCCTCTTGCCATGAGCGCGGATTTCAGCGTGCGATGCCACCTTTCAATTTGACCATTAGCTTGCGGGTGAAATGGTGTTGTCCGGATACGTGTAACACCAAACTTTTTCATGAGTTCGTTGAATAGCGCGGACTCGAATTGACGGCCTTGATCGGTCGTCACTCGCGCGGGGCATCCGAAACGTGCGATCCATCCTTTGTAAAATGCGCGCGCGATTGTTTCAGCTGTAATGTCGCGCGTCGGGACTGCTTCGGGCCATTTCGTGCATCGGTCGATCATTGTGACGCAATATTTGTGTTCGTTTGATGTAGGTAACGGGCCGATTATGTCGATGTGCACGTGTTCGAAGCGGCTTGATGGCGGGAATTGACCAAGCGGGCTATTGACGTGTCGATTTATTTTGGCGCGTTGACATCCGATGCATGCTTTAGTCCATAGTCCAATATCTTTATTCATTGACGGCCAAAAATATTTTGATGTTATTATCTTCCGCGTCGTACGAATACCGGGGTGGCTTATTTCGTGTTGCGCTTGGAATGCGGCGTAACGATAAGCGGGCGGTAGGTACGGGCGGGGATGTGTAGTTGTGATGTCACAGGTCAATGAGCGATGCATTCCCGGTAGCGTAATTTGAGTGAATTTTAAGTTTGGTTTGATTTTTAATTTTTGTAACTCGGCGTCGGTGTCTTGGTCTTCTGATAATTTATTGTAATCGATGTTTGAAAAATGTTCTATTGCTTCTATGCGTGATAAGGCGTCTGCTGCGTGGTTCCGGTCTCCGTGCACGTACTTTATGGATGAACAGAATTGACTAATGAAGTGCAGTTGTCTCTCTCTTCTGGGCGTGTCACTGCTACTCGGTGGTCTAGTGAGTGCGTGCGAGAGTGGCTTGTGGTCGGTCCATATAGTCAAATCGTTGTTTCCTTCTATGAGTCGGCGAAAATGTTTTACAGCTGTGTAGATGGCTAATAATTCGCGATCGTACACACTGTAGCGGCGCTGTGTTTCACTCATAGTTTTTGAGTAAAATGCGAGCGGTCTCCATTTGTTATTAATTTTTTGTTGTAGGACGGCGCCTATACTCTTGTCGGAGGCGTCGGTCATGAGACATAGTGGTGCACTAGATGTTGGATGTGTTAATGTAGTGGCCTTCAGGATACTTTCGCGGCATAGTTCAAAGGCGGCGTCGGCTTCGGGTGTCCAATTAATTATTGTCTTATCGTTCTTCTTTTTGTTGTGGAGATATTTATTTAATTCGTGTTGTAGTTCGGCTTGATGGGGTAGGCAGTCGCGATAAAAATTTATCATACCGAGAAATCTTCGTAATTCTTGCACAGTCTGCGGTTTCGGGTAACTCGATATAACTTTTGTGCGTTCGTCGGTAGGTTTGATTCCTGACTGGCTAACTTCATAACCCAAAAATTCAATTTTTTCTTTGCCGAACTCGCACTTATTAATGTTAAGTGATACGCCGTATTTATTAAGGCGTTCGATCACTTGCTCCAGATGTTTTCTGTGTTCTTCGGCGTTGGTGGAGTAAACTAATAAGTCGTCCACAAAACAAAAAACGATGTCGTCAAGGCCGCGTAGTACTTCGTGCATGAATCGTTGGAATGTTTGTCCCGAGTTGCGTAGGCCAAACGTCATGCAATTAAATTCAAATAGGCCAAATGGTGTGATGATTGCTGTTTTGGCCGCGTCGTCCTTTTCTATAGGTATCCAGAAATATGCCATTTTTAAATCTAATTTTGAGAATATTGTTTTTCCATGTAGCTGGTATGTGAAATCTTGAATGCGCGGGATTGGATATCTGTCTGGGACTGTTACTGCGTTGAGGCGTCTATAGTCGCCACATACACGTAGTGACCCATCTTTCTTCTTTACTACGTGTAGTGGACTGGCCCAGGGACTCTTCGATGGCTTGCAAATACCCATATTTATCATGTTTTCGAATTCTTCTTTCGCGGCTTTGTACTTGTCCGGCGGCAGCGGGCGTGGCCTTGAGTAGATCGGCGCGCCCGTTGTTTCGATGTGGTGAGTGACGTCGTGTTTCGCGGGCGATTTCAAGGACATCGGGCGTAGTATGTCGGGATATTTAGATAAGATGTCGTGGTATGGATGATCTTGATTTAATGTGAAAACACTTGGGTCGGTGCTGTTTGTCTTGATGGCGTTTATATGTAGTTCAGTGACGCTGTCTATTAATTTTCTTCGATGCAGGTCAATGATTAACTTATGGCTCTTCAAGAAGTCTGCGCCCAAAATGGATGTTTTCACGTCGGCGATGATAAATGTCCACTTGAAACTTCGGCGTAGTCCTAGGTTGAGCTCTAATGTACGCTCTCCGTAGGTACGTATCGGCGTGTTGTTGGCCGCGAACAATTGATACGACGTGGATTCTTTTGATCGATCGCTTCTCTTGGCTGCAAGCACGGAGATGTCTGCTCCGGTGTCGATCAGGAATTTTTCCCGCGTGCGAACGTCAATGACGCATAGGCGGTGACTAATACTAGGAACATCGATACCCGCCGCTATCGGTGTTGTTTCTAGTTTAAATGCTTCTTAGAGCATGGAGATATACACCGGCGAGCTTTATCGCCGAAACGGTGATGGTATCGGCATAACCATTCTCTGTCCCCCGGTTTGATTGTTGAAGCGCTGCGATCAGCTGATGTTATACTTCGCGAGCGCGCGCGGCGGCGTTGATCAAACGGACGGCCGCGGCGTTGTTGAGCGTGGAATGTGTTTCTTTTGGCGCGTAACTCGGCGATTTCGACGGACATGCGCTCGAGTTGTTTTGATATTATGTCCATTTGGCTATCTTGTTTAGTAGTGCAGCTAGGTGAGGTGACGCAGGCGACGGTGGGGCGGAGGTCTGTGTGCTCGCGTATTTTGTCGGCGATTGTGGCGAGCGTGTCGAGACTTTGCTCCGTGGTTATGGCCAAAATGCTCCGAATTTGCTCCGGCATTTGTCTCAGCCATATTAATTTTAGCGCGTCGTCTGTGAGCATTTTTCTGTTGAGCTCTTGCATACGGCGTAGGAGTTGGCTGGGTTTATCGTCGCCAAGCTCCAAACCGCCGAGAAGTTTCTCCAGCTGGCTATTAGCCGACTCTTGGTAAACGGCTATTAGGCGTTCTTTTGTGCGCTGGTATTTATTTTCGCCGTGGACGTCGAGGATAACGTCGCTGATTTCCTGGATATCTCTCACGTCGAGGGCTGGGATAACAAGCTCGAACTTTTGTTGTTCGCTGGGTTTCGATGCGGCGACGACGGCTTCAAACTGGGCGAACCATAGTAGCGCGTTTTGGCGCCAAAATGGCGGAATGCGGGACTGCAGGGATACGGCGGCGATGTGATGTTCTTGATTTTGCATGGTGGAATCTGGGTTTCTTGCAGAATGATGTTGTGGAATAATCTTCGGGCAAACGGGCAGAGTTTCTTCTATTAGATGGCTTCTTTTTTCTTCTTTCTTGCTGTTCTTCTTCGGGGTCACCAATTGTAGTGTGCTGGAGGACTACTTGAAGTGAAAGACCACTTGTACTGTCGAATGTCGAATGTGTATTTTATTGAGAAACATGCACTCCTTATATACAAATTAGACCAGCGAGAGTGGCGCCCTCTGCGGGCAAGCGCGGGCGAAAAAGCGCGGGAAACGAGCGCGTGCCAACGCGCGCCCCGCGTCCGTGCCCCCGCGCGCCCCGCGTCCGCGCGACTCTCGCTCACCTATAAATATTAGGCGCGTCGCGGTTTCGCGGTTATTCAGCGCGGCGCGTCGTCGGAAGAATCATCGGGCAGCTACTCGTCGTGTGCGGTGTGCGTCGCTCGTCGTGGGTCTCCAGAACTGTCGCCGGGCCGTGCTGCGTGTGTCGTCGAGCTTCGCTTCGTGATCAGCGGTGATGGCGTTTTCACGCCGCACTTGCTGTGGTTTCACTTGACTTGACGTCAAAAGTATGTGGCATTTTCATGCCGCGCCCTTCCATTATCCAAAGTCTATAAAAGACTTATAAACGTATTATTATTCTACTCGCTGTGTTTTATTTATTATATTCCCTCTCTGTGTTTTATTTCTTGTATTCCTGGTATATGGTATATTTGGTATGTCACGGTAAGGTAAGGTAAGGTGGTTGGTCTTGAGAGGTAACAGGTAAGTATGCATGTTCTCTGTATGTGCGCGTGACGCCACAGATATAATGTTTTTTTTAAGTATGTTTTAAGTGTATCATGTTAAATGACTTTGGTCAGTGTGCAAAAGTATCGGGCCAATTATTGTCGTAGCTTTATACCCACGATTTGTTAACTTTTTTTTTACATAATTTTTAAAACGATACCTCGCTCTGATCTTCAGTGGAATTTTAGTCTTAATTTTGAGATTATGGTAAAACATACGAATATTCAGGTTTGCGAAATCCTTTTAAAGCTTTCATTGGAAGGGAAGAGTTCTCGTGATGTCGCGACGACTTTATCTATCGATAAAAGCACTCTAAATAGTTTAATTTCAAAATATAAAACTACAAACACATTTTCTGATAAAATTCTAAACGGTAGACCAAAAAAACTTCAAATCGTGTTGATAAAATTAGTAGAAAAAAGTGCGTTGTCGATCCACGAAAAAACGTAGCCGAAATTCTTAAGAATTGAGAAGCGAAATTTTAGGTAATGTTAGCCGGAGTATAGTGTCTCGACGTCTGATAACTGCAATGCTAATTGGACGTGTTGGGGTGAAGAAGCGTTTAATTACCAAATGAAATAAGAAGGCTAGGTTGGATTTTGCTGAAAAGTATAAACACTGGACGGTATCAAATTGGTGGAAAGTCTTTTTTTTAGACGAATCGTAATTTCAATTGTTTGGAAGTGATGGTCGCGAGTATGTAAGACGCCCAACAGGTACCAGATACGATGTAAAGTATCAAAATCTCACTGCAAAACACGGTGACGGTAACATCAAGCTTTGGGGAGCATTTTCCACTAATGGCGTTGGTCCGCTAGTAACTATTAATGGCAATATAGACGCTATAATGTATACAAAACATTTTACTAGAGCATATTCTCCCATTGGCGAAAAATAAATTACCTCGCGGTTTGATCTTTCAACACGACGATGATCTAAAACATGATTCGCGTCTTGTGAAAAATTTTTTTCGGAGCAAAAAGTCCGCCTCCTTGACTGACCGTCGCAGTCACCGGATTAAAATTCCATTGAAGATCTGTGCCAATACCTAAATCTTCGAGTTAGAACCAAAATCAATCTAATAAGACAGAATTGTGGAATCATTTGCGGCGTGAGTGAGAACAGTAGCCAGAAGACTAAATAACCAAATAAATCGAGTCTATGCCTCCTTGTTGCGCAGCAGCTATGGCTGCCAAAGCCATGGCAACAAAGTATTGAGTCCCACGAAAGAAATACAAAAATATTTTTTAATTTATATTCTTCTTTCCCGATTTTTTCGCCGAAATTGTATGCGGCCCGATATTTTTGCACAGCCGTTAATTGAAAATTTTTGAACAATTAACTATTGAAACAAAATTTTAATGAAAACAATCGATTGATTTCAATTATAAACGAATACACATTACAATCAGTCGTTTATGTTCTCTTAACACCATAAAATAATGTGATTTCTATGAACAAAAGGATGGCCCAAAACTTTTGCAATATATTTTTTTTTATATGTTTCTCAATACGATAACTTTCATTACTTCAGTAATATATAACGCGGGTTCAGATTTATGTATATGACGGTTAGGTGTATATTTAATTTGGCCGTAAATAAATAACTCGATGTTCAAAAGAGTTGAACTTCAATGGAGTTCTGTACAAAAATGAATAAATAAACTAGCACCTATCGATGAAGTATGAAATATTTTCACACGAAATTCCATCGCGGTGTGAAAATTGAGTTTTTTAACGGGCCACCGCAACAGTCAGCGGCATAGTTTGGGTGTAAATAGAAAACAAATTGGCTGCTTCCGCACAAAAAGCAATCAAGGGTACGCACTGACCGACGACGCACCATCCGCTTTTGTAGGGATGACAGACTATCCTCACTCATACACAACCATGTTCTATTTTTATTGTCATTTATAAAAATAGATGTATGTCTTATTACTAGGCACGGTTCTTCTACAAAAGAGAGGGTTTATGTGCACCATGCATGCATTAGTCCACCATGCTGGCCTAGTGTGGTTTGGCGTCCGCCAAACCTAAGAAATTCTCAAGTTGTAGGATTTATCACGTTTCCTCACGTTTTCCATACCTCTTCAAGTAAGTGATAATTCATTGTGAATACACACAATAACGATGTTGAGATGTTCCTAATGGAAAAACTAAGAATACTTACCCGGTAGTCGAATTAGGGGGCCTCTTCACCTCGAGGCAATATAATTATTAAACAATTTTACTGTAGTGATAACCCTAGTTTTGGTGGTTTTATCGGCTATTGACGGGTGATTGTGGCAGATTTTAAATTATTCCCACATGGCATTGAAATTGTGCGACCAATTATGTTCCGTTTCATTGCGAGGCGCTTTTGTTTTATTTATTCCGTAATGATATAAAGAAGCGCTGATCAGTTAATTATAAATATGAATATGGTTATTGATTGCAGCATGTATTCAATTTGCAATAAATTGCATATACCTAGTCGCGTCAGTACTTTCGAAACTACGCACTTTGTACGCACAAATATATTTTAACTAGAGTAAAACTTTTTTTCACGTTAGATTTTATACAATGGATATTAGATGTCATCAATCTTTATCGCTATCTAAACTTTGGCTTAAAACTAAACAAATCTCAAAGAGTCTTTTATGAACGTGTTCGCAAAACATTGACTATGGATTGGTCCAACATTACGATTTATGAGCGATTTATGAGAGGTGTTTTTTTATGGAAAAGGAGGCAAAACAGCAAGTGAGCCACCTGATGTGAAGTGGTTAATACCAGTTGTGAAAATCCACAATAAAAGAGTATCACCAACCCAAAAGTGTTACACGTTGAGTGTGTAATGTTTACTTTATAACTGTTTACTGTGGGGTCAGGATATTCTCATTTATATGTCAAATTGCATTTGTTTATTAAATTTATAATTATTCGAAATTTTCTAAGGCTACCTGAGCGTTTCAGCTTCTATGGACGTGCTATTGCTATAGGATTTATTAATTTCATGCATTACATCGTAGTGTAGCTTAGGTTTGAATGCGGCTAACGGTTAGTGCTCTGAAGTCTGGACTGATGGGGATTAAAGCACGGAACAGCGCAAAGCTGTTTCGGACCTCGGATGTAGGTACAAAGCCTACAGAATTGTTGAGAGTAACAGTTGTTATGCGGAGTCGGAATGTGGATTACGGCGATGCATTAGGGTACAGCAGAATTTCAATAGTGATTTAACCGTTATTCGAATTGACCATTTTGTAAGTTGAGTGTTGAACGTATTTTTTTAACTGCTCTATTGCTATATTTCTCTTTGAGTTTTATATAAAGGCTCACATGTAATTAATACTGTAATAGATGTATGGTTAATAGTCTTATGTAAGTATCTATGATCTACAGGTGTGATTCTAAAGAAAACTATTTTACTATTAACAATGCATATCTTAGGTATCGATCCCGTAACATATTGATTACACGGACTAAAGACATAAGCAAAAAATAACCTCTGTATTGAAATAGTTACATATATATATATATATATATATATATATATATATATATATATATATTATGTCAAGTTATTAACGGTACGTGTATAGTTGTTTTATGTACAGGACGGTGTAGCTGGCATAAAATACAGCATATTTTTATGACTCAAAAAAGTGAATAGGCAATCTGGCCTTGTCAATTTTCCGGCTGTGAACGTAAACCCGAGTGCCTAAATCCAAATGTATTCCACTAAATTGTGAGCGCTACAAAATGCAACTAATTTATTCGTCCTTTTTATGTACTTTTAAATATTTTGTAATACTTGAAACTTGCGACGATGTTTCGTAAAAAGGACCCTGATTACAGCAGTTTTTTTTATTTTTTTCCCCTTTTCACCACACACTCACCATTGTATTCCTGTGCTCTAGGATCAACAGCGGCACAGAATTAACGCAGCGAACTAAAGCTTAGCAAATCTAAGCGAACGTAATTCATGAAGCTATAAAAGTTTTTCGAAATATTTCAAGCTTCTTGGTGTTAGTGACTGGAAAACCCAGTAAATGTTTCAACACGGAGAGGGAACCCAACACATTTATATTAACAAAGAGTAAAATGCTTTTAGACTACGAGTCAAACAAAACAGTTTATTAATTATACTACTGTACACAAAATGTATGTTATTTCACTATTTAATTTGATGATATCTTTGGCCTCGCAGTGGAAGATAAGCATGACAGCACCGCATTGTATAGTCCAATTGTAGTATTCGCTCCCGATATGCTGTGTACCAAATGCAAAATAGTTTTATACGTATAAAAACGCTGGCAGATGTCATAATAATTATTTTTATTGCTCGGTATCTGGCAGTCGAAGTTTTAGAAGTCGAAGTTTTTTTTCATCAAAATTCCTTGGTTTTTTATTATTTTAAAGTTCTAAACTTTAAAGCACATTTTTTTTCTACACTTTACGTGTACCTTACAGAGAGTAGGCAGGAGTTTCGCTTCACCAAGCTAATGTAAATCGGTGGTGATGAAATGACGTTAAAAAACTTAGTGGAGAACTTGCAATTAGGGTCGTTCAATAATTAATTAGAGTGTGTTTATTTTTGCACTCATTTGCATTAAAGTTTATGCGTGGGATGTGAACACGAGACCGCCCACAATGTCCACACATTTACTATCATTATTATCTGGAGAGGATTTATTTCGTTGTCTCTGATTTCACAGCGATTAGATTTGCACATCGTTATGTCTCAAGATAGGTAAATTTCTAAAAAAAAATGTGCGTGCAACACTGATCAAAAATGATTTTCTGAGAAAAAAAATAGTTTATGCTTGCATGCGTAGACACTGTTACCCCTACAGCAAATTATCAAAATTTGCCCAGCAGTTTGAGCATGGAGAGTAAAACATAAAAAACACACTCAAAAGAGTTCGCCTTTTATGATGTTTGTGTGATAATTGAACAGGCATTAACAGGCCCATACAGGAGGCGCGAAAATAACTTTCAATCAGCTTGCCGTCGATTGAGTATAAATTTCCGTGAATGGAAAACTCATTTATTGCTTGTATTGGCGACTGTTCCATTAAGTTACTTTTCAATCAACTACACACAAGGGTAATTCGGTGACCCAAATATGGGCCATGAAATGTTCAACATATTTTTGATACAATAAATGTGGTTATATTTGTTTTTGGGACTGATTTTCGAGATTGCGAATTCAAAAGGAAAAAATAAATACAATAAAAGAACTCACCTAAAGTTTCTATTATTTAATGAGCGGTTGTAAAAATACTTATTTTCTCTTATATTTATTTCATACTTTAATATCATTGTTTTTAAACTGTTCCGATACCATCTTCATAGTATTTTACCCGTTCCTCTCTAGTAAGATCTAAGAATGAAAGTAATGATTTTCACTACCCCAAAACCAAAATCTCTAATTGAATTCTGCAAACTTATTCTAGTGATGATAAAATTAGTGACGGCTCCGAGATTTAGGCGCGCGCTCTAGAATTATTTAGGTGTAGCTCGCCAACCCGCACTAAACCTGCGTGGTAGAGAAAGGCCATAATCATCTTAGTTCTAAAATAGGCCCGTGCACAGCAATGGAACGCATATCGGCTGACGAAAAAACTTATGCTGCGAAACAAACAACTACTTAAAAAAAGTTTTCGCAAAAATTCATTTCCAAAAGACATGTGTTGTACATAAGTCAGAAGGTCTCGACAAAACGTCTCTGTAGTGATATACGCTGATTTGATTCCCGTGGTGGCGCTAACAAAGCGTCGACGTCGAGTTATTGCAATAACTGTGCATCATAATCATATATCATATAGAACATAGTGCGCCCTTACAGCGACAAGTAATGGGTTCAATCTATTTCAGACGATGCTGGTTGGCTTGGTCGGCGCGGCGGCGCGTGGTGACGCATCTAGCGGAAAATAGTCGTCGAGAGCCACTTGATGCACCCCGTCCATAGCTTCATGTTAGCTTCTGTCGTGACATTAGTTTATTATTTTAGTAGAAAATATTATGTTTGTTATTAAAGTTACCTGATTTCTGAAGAACAGCTTGCGCTAGTGGGGTCAGGATATTTTCATTTGTATGTCAAATTGCTATTGATGAATAAGGTTTATTATTTCAGTTTAAGATTATTTGTCTCGTGCCACAACCATAGGTAAAAAATTATGTGGTTGTTAGGAGAAAATCAAAGTTTTATTTATCGTTAGGGGGTTTGTAATTACCTTAGCTATTACCTGCCTTCGTTTCCGACCACGGTCTGAATACACCCTGTATAAATAATATTAATAATTAAGAATTCAGAAAAGAGAGGACCCCACGACGACCCAGAATAGACATCTTGAAGAAGAAGGATAAAAATAGTCGACTCCCATTAGAAACGGGAAAAGGTCAGACGAAGAAGATTAACTTTTTTCGTGTAAGTTCAACCTAACCTATACACTTTAGGAGTAAGTGCAGTTAGAAATCGTTCGCAATCTTTGAAAACCAGAGAGAACGCTGTAAAAGTTTTCTAGTAACATTTTCTAAGACTTTGCTTGCTTTGGCGTCGGGTCACGCCACGATCAAGTGTGGTGACCGAGCAGAATGGATATCGCTAATAAATCTGTACCCATTTAAGAAAGCGGGTTACACACTGAATAAATATAGAATTTAAGAATATTATACTGTATTTCGTGGGAATAAAGTCCACTTTTTATTGAAAGCGCACCAGCGTGTTACAACAGTTTTGAAGTAAAGTAGCGGTTGCATGAAGAGCTAGTCGCGTTTGAAAGTAATCGATCTCTTATGTTCCGTTTCGAATTGTTATACAATTATTCGGAGTATAATGCAGGCGTTTGGGAAAATGAATAGAGAACGAGATAATTGGGTAATTATTTAAATCGATCGTCAATAAAAAATGTTGACGATTATCAAAAAAAATGTCGAAAACTTAGTTGTAAACGAATTGGTCAATCTGAAATATTAATTAGCTAGTCATTAATCCTATTATAATATTGAAATATTATATTTTATCTATAGAGTTTGAGTATTTTGCGTTCATTCATTTGAAGGCTAGGATGTTAGTATCCGGTCAGTGAAAAAAATTTTTTGCATATTCCATTCATTACTTAAAGACATGAGACCCGTATAGGTTAAAAGTTACTCATATTTACTCATATTATCTTAGTAAATCAACGAATAGGGGTGATAGAACATAAAGGAGTGGTATTTAAGACAAAAATAACATTGGAACCGTGTCGGGCCGCTGGTACTGATAAAGCTCTTACACCTCTCATGCAAATTATGCGGCGAGAATCAATCTTACAGACAACCGGTTGACGTCCATCAATATTTCAAGCAGCTCGCCTCGGAGCACTCCAACTTGTAAAGTGTCGACTTACGTGACAATTGGAGCGGTGTTACAGTAAATTTACTGCGGAAATTACCTCCAACACGAGCAAAATGATTTTTAAAACTGCGAAAACATATTTTAGTAATGCGGGGTATTCGTTTGAAGTTTTCTATAATAAATTGAGTTAAAGGAGGTAGTAAGTTAAGGGGTATTTTTGTCCGAAGATTTTAGTGTTTACATACGAATAAAAATATGTATTGTTTCTATAAAGAAGAGCACATTAAAATCATATGTGTTAAACATAAATAACTTTTAGTAAATGTGATTGGGTAACAAGAAATGGTGGGTTTTCCCTCCCTAATGCTCTACTTAGTCAAGTATAATTGACATCTTTCTATCTTCACGCTTGTCTACGGAATTAAAATAATATGATATTGATAATAGTCACCAACAGTCTCTCTCCTCTTTAACCATACTACAACAATTATTAAGCAAGGAACCGTGGCGATGTCGTAATTGGGTGATATTTTTATTTATTGAAATAAATACAAATGAACTTATATTTCAAGTCTATTCTATGGTCTAACATTTTCTAAGATTGCTGTGTTCCCCCCAGGTGATCCAGCTATCGTTCGTAGTAATGTCAGCATGATCTGCTGGTCTGGAGTCAAGGGTCCATAGCTTGTTGACGTTGACGCCGGGGTCGAAAGGACGATGTCATATTGCTTGTACGAAGGCGGGTTGGGGTACGTCAAGACCCCACATAGTGTGGCGAAGAGGGTGATGAGAATCTGTAAAAAAAGTTATTCGTTAAGTGAGAGTAGGTCGAAGAACCAATGTGAACATCTTGGGGTTGAACTTATAAATTTGGATTGTAAGGAATTATCACATATATACAACATGAAAAAATATCCTCAAGAAACCTGAATGCCTTATAATATGGCAAAAAATTGAGGTAATACGTATTCTATCAAATCATCAATCGCTGGAACTTTAAGATATAAACAATGACGTTCAGAGATCTCACTTTCACTTTTCACAGATTAGTAGCAAAAAAAATGAATAAAACCATAGGCTTATCATTTTAAAGTCTTGATTTCTTTGTAATTAAATTCTTTTCACTGCAAAAATATACATAAAAGCCCCACAGACCACTTTAAATCAACACACTTAATTCACTTTGTTACGAAACATCAATATACTCACAAATAGATACATATCCACCACCGAACAGCGTTCAAAGGGAAATCGTTCCGACACTGAATCATAAATAACGATTGTTCGAATACTTATACAAATGAATAAATAGGGATGATCTTGACGTGTGCGTGTCTATAGTTAATTAGAGCTGTATAGCCGGAGATACGGTAGAACAGATCACATTTTTATAAGTGGTAAAACCTCGTACTAGTCTTGACTTTCATGACTAGAGTGGTACTACTGTTACACGAATGTGAAACGCAATACAGTAGGATAGTATTGGTAATCTGGCAGTTTGTTTCCAAGGTATAAATATTAATATATATTTTTTTAAGGATTTTGGGAATTCATATTCATTTCATTCTGACAGCCCCCGTGGCGCAGTTGGCAAGACACCAGCTTGCGAAACGCGAGGCCGCGGGTTCGATCCCCGCACCGAGACAAATGTTCGTGTGAACCACAAATATTTGTTTCGGGTCTGGGTGTTTGTGAGACCGAAAAAGTCTCTTGTAGCGTCTGATACCCACGACACAGGTCTTGTAACCTAGTGTGGGGTCAGAGCTATGTATGTATGTGACTGTTGGGTGTATTTATTTATTTATATATTATATTTATATATTTTTCATGATGAATGAAGCTTGGAAATGAAACCAAAAATATAATTCCTCAGGCTTAACGAAACAGTCGAAAAATTTTGATTCAAAATAGCATTAGATGGTTTCGTTGCGTCGCTGCACAAGTATAACCCGTGCGATATGGAGGTCCCGGGCTCGAAGCTCAGGGTTTTTTGGGTTTTTCTATTACCAAACTCTTAGTCGCAACACGAAATCAGACCTCTGACTATCGGGGCATGCAGTTGTGAATTTATGTATGTATAAAAAATAGTATGTCGAATTATTGTATAGTATGTTTATTGTTCTCAATATGTATGTGAACAAAATTTTGTACAAGACTGGAAGCGTGTCTTTGCTAACGTAGTGCGGGACGTGCTTCAGCAAGAAGGAGCAAAAGGCTAAAAATATTTTCTTTGTATAAGGATATGTAACCAATATGTAAAAGACATTACCTAAACATGTTTTGTCCTGCTCTATTAAATTAACTGCGACGTTCGAGAAAACGAGACAAAGCATGTATATTTTATAAGTATTATTTAAATTAAATATTTTTTTATAAGTAAGGTTGTAAGGGAATAATAGGGCAATAATCATTACATAAAAAGAACAAGAAGTTTGAAAGTCATCTGAAATAAGAGGGCCGTGTAATTTGAAGGATATATTTTTGATTGTTGCAAAAAAGAAACATACTTAGTGCGGTTTGAATGGCCCTTGAGCTAATTGCAAAAACCTAAGCGACTATCATTTTATTGATTTAATTTAAAGACTTTCTGCGTATACTCGAAATTAATTGGTTCCATTCATAATATCTTTTGTTGATGAAAATGGTCCTTGAGGGAAGCTCTCCAAACAATTAAACTATAAAAGGCTTCGGTGGAACATTAATGTTTCTTTATCGATATCGAAGTTTGTGTAAGTGTTAGGGCTACCATCGCTATTCTTCGCTCCCCTACCAAAACCATAGATTTTTAAATCTATGTTGATTGATTGTCGATAGTCGTACCCATACTTGAAAAATAGGTTTGTTTTATTAAACACAAGGTCTGTGACCAATGAAATCCTTGAATATTTAAAAAAATTGGGTGATTACAATTTAAAACTAAACTCTTTAAGACCACAATAATTGCACAATCGTCATCTATAAGTGGTGGACTCAGGCATAGACCCTTTCAGTTATAGAGGAGTCTCGTGGCCAGCAGTGTAACTGGGCTGATGATATATGTAATTGTATATATATAAATTACTTAACTGACTCAATGAGATAGTCCATTACGCACCTTCTCTATTCCACCTTCCATAACTATTCCAAGGAGATTCATTCCGTATGTAGTAACAGGTATTTTATCAATTTCCTTTTCCGCGAATGTTTGTAAAATTGACAATTGAATTCTGTATGTCGACGCGAGTAGACTGGGGCGGTGCGGGCCCAATGCGCCTCAAGTCGCGCTTTATTTGGCAGCGCTGTCAATCTCGAACAACGCGGGGGAATGCCGAGCGGATGCAAAATAGAGGTTGTTTTATTCTATTTTTGTGTATGTTATTGGTTAGAATCACATTCGGAATTTGAATCACTCATTCGTAAATAGAGAATTTTGTGTTGTCATTTGTTTTATGCACTAAGTTTGCTATGAAGAAGTACGATTAAATTGTTTCATCTTTTATGAAAACTAATATGCCTTCTTGAGAGAATGCGTGATGACTATTTTTTGATACTTATATATATTCACGGGAGTAAACCCGAAAGGGCAGGCATAAGTGTTTTTGGTTCTATGTAAATGAGGGGTACTTATTTATCCAAACTGCGAGCAATTACTGGGGTTATTAAATGGAACACAACACTTTTATGGTCAACGCTGATATCGAACTTTAGACCTATAGATCGAGACGTATAAGAACGTGCCGCAGGAACAAGAGGCAGTAAATACTTTTATGTAACATTTTATTATTTCAAGTCTCAACATTTATTTTTAACAGCAATTTTATGAACATTACGGTAAAGGTCGTAATTTCAATTTAACGTGAGTCACATCTGCTCACAAGTAAAAAAAAATATGTTTGGGGTTCTTCAAATGATTTCCTAAATATGATAAATCTTATTATAATTACATTTTTGTCGATGCGACTCAATATAGGCCAGGAAAGTATAGCCCTAGAATTACGCCCGCCTATTTATTGACCTTAGTATAGGAATTTTGATATAAACAATAATATTATTATGCGAGTCCTTTAATTCCTTATCCTAGGCACCGGTCTTCTAACTGGGTGCTGCTAAGATTACAAAAATGGCTAGATGGTGAGCTTGTAGACTAACAAAAACTCGAAAATCTTGTATTTTTTTTGTATAATCTGGGATCGAAGCTCGTACTAACATGGCTTCAGTTTCGTTATCCCTTAATAAAACCGAAGTCCTATAAACAAACACTACATTTAAAACAGAGTCAAATAATATGGATTCTATTACTACATTTCCCGTTTTTCATACACTTATCGATCAATATTGTGCAAACTAAATGTTTTGCATGTGCAGTACAATAATGAAAGAGAGGAGTATAGGAGTGGTGTATGTCGGGAGGGCTGTATCGATGGATTTAACGCTATAGTACGCTCGGTAGCCCCTGGTCGTAGCCTGAGGGAATCAATGGACTTGTAGACACAGATGTTGCATGCATGTATTGTTAATTAGTGCATGTGTACCAGTTTGTGACGTTTCAATGATTCCGATAAATTCTTTAATTCATCTGTCTTTTGTTTTTAGGCATAAACAATGCGGGTCTTTGATATAATTTGTTTAAAAAGTCATGGATTTATATAAAAAAATATGAATGTATTTGAATGATGTAGATGATGAAAATGAATGATGGCAATTTATTAACCCATTAGGTACCAATGTTCCCATTTGGGACATCTCACTTTTTGTCGATTCATTCATAACTACCTGCAATGTTTTAATAATTATTCATGTCATTAGTTTCTACACTGTGTGGTGCTAAATATCAAGCCAATTATTCACTTGAAATTATTGTCATTTATGTGTTGTTCATCAAAGAACGTACTTTTTACGAGTTTCGAAATTTTCAATTGTTTCCATTTTGATTATTCTGTAATTCGATGTAAGTATTTTATAATTATTGTGAAATAATATCAAATAGTATCTAAATAATAGCTTGTAACTAGTAATTTGATTCAATGGATGGCAGTACTTATTGAATTTCTTTATTTAAATATGTTCCCAAATGGGAACATTGGACTGATGGACTAAAAATTTATTTTGTTATTTTTTAAAATATTTTTTTTTATGTGCTCCTTATTATATATACTCTTTGAAAAATATGTCAAACAATACAGAAAAAAGTTGGTACCTAATGGGTTAAAAGAAAATTGATGAAATTAGGGAGCGCGTTTGCCGATCCCTTCGAGAAGAGGTGAATGAGTCAAATCAAATATTAATTGAAGTGTTGAATCTATTGTTTCAATTAAATTGGCTTGATTAGTCGAAGAAGAAACACACCTTATTGCCAGTTGAAGAGCTAAACTTAGGAGTGAATTAGGTTGAAGTTTGTCAGCCTTAATTCTTAGTAAATCCATGGTTTCCTTAACCATTCCGGAACGAAGCAGGGCGCCACGATAATTTCGTAAGAATATAGTCTAGTTGAATATAGTTTGCACACCTAAAAGTTCTTAGGAATTTCGTAGGTGTGTAGTCCGCCAACCCGCACTAGGCCAGCGTGGTGGACTATGGCCGAAACCCTCTCAATGGTAGTGGAGACCCGTGCTCAGCAGTGGGCGTATATGGGTTGATGAAGATAGTCTAGTTATATGCTTTTATCTTCACAGCCACACTCCAATGGTCGACAGCGCTGTTCACTATACTGTGAGAGAACCATATTTCTCTAAAGCGTATTAAAGCGGAAAGCACGAGGCACACAAGATAAGTGAAATATAAGAGTGTATATCGCAGCTGTAATCTTTAAATACGACACTTGGAGAGCCGTGAAACGAGTGCCATAAAAACGTGCACAGGCTCATTATAAAGTCCGCCATTACTTGTGCACAGAGCAAACGTACCCTTTTAGAGCCGCTGAATGTAATGCCACCATGATTTGTGAAAGACCTCTTTATTTTTTTTTATCTGTTTTATATGCTCAAGTATGGCACTCATGGTGAAGATAAATTCGATTATGATATGCGCCTGGATGGAACAAATTCGCAATAATTATGTAGGTATGATTGTTTTGTGCAAGTATATCAAAACAATCAATCAAAAGGCCTATAATGTTTGAAGAGCCGAAAGAAGTTGATACTACTTATATAAGACAAGCCTTGTTAAGGAAGTATTTAATTTAATGAAGTAGTGATGTTGATGAGTTTAGAAGTAGTAAAGAAAAATATGTCCTGCAGTTCGATTATTGAGAAAGGTGGGGGGTATCGCATGTGGCTGCTGATGACCTGGGTAATTGGCACCTACTTGGGAAACCTTCGTTAAAAGTTGGATTGAGATAGGTTGAAAATATATATCCTGCGTCACTATATTTCACAGTCACAACATTATAAGCGATAAAACTGTAAATATTTTCAGCAAAAGCCGAGCTCACAGCCGCTCGTTGTTGCTTTATATATCTGTAAAGTGTTTATAACGAACGATTGTTTCACATTTACATCCATTTTATCATCTGGTGTCGGCTTTGTGAAATTCCACCTATCTCGGGAATTATTCAGCTGAGCTACATCCAAACTCCTTTGTAAGCTCAGAATATTCCATCTTAAGAATACGGACAAGAGTTAAAACGGTTCAACTTTTTATATAAATATCGGACTAGTGTTTGTGGTCATCGGTATTCTTAGGAATTTTTGCGAAAGCGAAGAAATGATTGAAATGATGTGTGATGCTTACCAAGTTATGAGGTGCAAACCGGTGAGAGGCTAAAATTAATAAACCATCAATAAAAAGTTTTACTTAATAAATTGCTAACTTTCATTCATCATTACCCTACACTCAAACAGTTCACGATTCTTCAGTTGTAACGCTTAATAAAATATGTAAAAAAACAGACGTAAGATTCGAACATGCAGTAATTTAAATTAGGTCTCACACAGTGCTAGTCCACTGTTCTAGGCATTTATAAAATGAGAGCTCAAGTTAGAGGTGTTGGGTGTTCAATTATTAAATGTCATCCGATTTAAGTCTAGTGTCAGCGTAAAGTAGGAACTGTACCTAAGCTTAACAATTAGCATTTGTCGACGTCTGGGACTTACGGTTCGCCGAGCTCAAGGGGCGTTCGACATTTTAGTTATTATGTGTTGTGGCTTTCTATCTGTATAGTTCGACCTATGCATAGAATAAGGTTACTTATGACTATAACACCAAAGTACTTTTTATGTCTGTAATAGAGTTAAAATTGTTTATATATTGCAATAGTGAAGTAATAATGATCATAAATTTTGTTGTTGTTTGAAGAACATAAAAGAAACTGCTAATTTTGTGCCCAATTAAGTTTAAATCGCTGAGAAAGAGAAGTTGTGCAAAAGCACATATAACTTTATTCTGCGCATAGGGCGAGTTATACAATACCACATTGACATAGTACATAAAAACCCGTGTTATGTAAAATGATTATAGTAAAATCGTCTGAAAGGACATTTATTATACTTATCAAGATTTTTATTAATTTGAATCTTTGAATAGTGAAAAGACAAAAAATCCCTTCTTAAATACCTTTGTGTTTATTAAAAACATTGTTGAATACTTTTAGCTTAGCGCATCTGTCCCTTGTAGAGCAAAATTGGGTACCATATCCTTGTCTTGTAGAGTCATAGCGAGAGTAGTACGTTAGGTACACTGTGCTAAGTTTAATAGTCTAATATGATCTAACACTAAAATCAATAAATAATCTTAAATAACATAACATCTGGTTTTAATGTTATCCTTTTAACTAACATTACTTAGATTTGATATTTTGCAAAAGAAATTGCCAATTAAAGTTTAAATAGTAATCGTTTTTTATGTATTTCATCCTTATCCATCCCCAAAATGTAAACTGTAACTTGAAAGTGTTTTAAAAATTACCAATGTCCCCGATACAATACATTTCTGTGGGGGGAGACGTATGTGATCGTTCGGTTTATAATCCAACAATAATTTCAATGAACCATTAATCCAGGCAGGTAGCTCAGTTTAATCGTCGAGGCGGATTACTTAGGGCGTTTGTTTCTTAATCTTCTTACGTTGATAGATTAGTACAGTTTAGTGAGATCCATTAATTAAGCTGTCTGTACTAGAGCACTATCACGTTAATCGAGTTTTCAATTCGATATAATCGAGAATTTAAATGCAAATTATAAGTTTGTTAAATTCAATGTCTATCGAAGTTTTGGGAAACCCCTCCCCCGTCAATTGGTAGAGCCACGCAAAAGTCTGATTGAAAAAAGGTGCGAGGTGTGCCTAGGGTTTGAACCCTTAAACACCGAAGTCCACAACCGCGCGCCTAAACTTTGAAACCGTCACTATTTCATTCAAGCAATTACAAATTTTATTACAGTACATTTTCAGTCACCTGTTGCTAATGATTTTTTTTGTGGCAAAAATAAACAAATACTTGCCCCACCCTTGGAATCGAATGCGCGGTTTCTCGATCGGTGGCCATACACTAACATCACGAAGTTGACAGTCTACGGCAAACGGTACATAATAATGCACAAATCCTTCCACGTCTAAAAATAACACCATAAGATAGCGAATTAGGAAGTTATGCCACACGCGACGATACTTTGTGGTGCTAGAAAACTTTTGGTAGGCGGAGTTTGTTCGCGCATGCGCCGTGGCTGTGCTGAAGAAATGCTTCGCAGGCCGCGACGGTGGTTGAAGATGGCCAGCGAAGTAGTTGCCGCGGTACCTTCGTGCTCAGCGGTCGCACTCGGATGCACCCGGCGCCTGATGCGTAGTGACAAAAACTTGTAAAGTACTTCCACACGAGTAAAATTCGGCTGAAGAAAGTTTCAGCACTTTCCAACTTGACAAAAAAGTTGTGCGAAGTAAGAAAAGTTTTGTTTTAAATTGTTTGAATGAGAACTCGTCTCACCGTAGGTATTTATGTTGATAATTATTTCGTATTTCGAAATTGTGAGATAATGATGGTTAAAATATTTAGTATTATGCATATATTTATTATTTGAATTAAATTAAAGCTAAAAATTAATTTAGATTTAAAATAAATTATTATGTAATATAAATAGACACACGAATACATTACACAATAAAACAGAGTTATTCGACGCATTCTAATTAACAACCAACGTTTAAGGTAGGTACTCACTTTAGCGTATTTATGGAACTAACAATTTAACGCCAAATTATTTGATCATTTGCAGTTAATTGTTAAACTATTCAGTTAGTTCAAATGCAAATGACAAACAACTCAGGAAATCGTAATAAAATGCATTCATGTTAAATTTAACAGTAATTAGTTATCGAATACAATAATAAATAATTCAATAAACTATTTTCTAATGCAGAAACAGTAATTTTTACTGTGTCATCATTTATATATTCGATATATAAATGAAATATAAATATATAGAAAATATTTTTAATTACGATTAAAGTAATTAAAATAATAAACAGTAATTATATTAATGACGTGTATTTGTAAGAACATTAATAAACTCAAAATAGATAAAAGAAAGCACTTTTTAACATACTTTTATAATTATCTTAATATTTATTCAAGAGAAAAAGAAATAAAAGAAACGTGATTTGTCGCAGCAAGTTAAGAAAAATATGCAGTTCATACATTAAGATGACTCAACAAAGATACGATTTTAATATAGGTATATAAAGAAATACTTTTGTTTATATAGTCTCATATACATATTTCATTATTCATTGTTAGCCACGGACTTCCTCTATAATACAGAGGAATTAAGTCTTAGCCCTTAGAAGTATACTTGGATTATAAAGTATGTATGAATAATTTCTTAATATTTTTTTGCTATGTTGGTAGCAAAATTTAGTTCTGTATTCGATTTTCAATTACGGCATAAAATATATAAAGACTATTTTTATTGTTCAAAATTTAATAATTTTTCATTTCATTCAATTAAAAGCTAAAAAGCTTTAAAATTTTCTTAAGACATCAAGTATGGCTATATATTATTATTTTTTATTGTCTTTTCATATCTTAGTGCACAAATATTACAAAGCGCGACTGACTGAAAAAATACTTCACCTACTTTCAGTTATTACTATTTTAATTCCGATTATCATCAAATAATTACAAATTTTGATACGATCGTAAAACTAACTCTTAATCTTCTAAGTGACCAATAAAGAAAGAAATACCAGTTACAATAACATAAAGTTGTAGCCAACAACGAGTAACATTGCAGCTTTAAATAAAATTTATAACATACCAAAAAGGTTTCATAAAGAACTCTATTACGTCTAGTTAAGTAAGTTTTCTCACACTTCGCCGTTTCCGTGCGCGATAATTATAAATTTACAAACAACTTTGAAAAGTCAGAGGTGTGTGCCGTAGGTTTCCATTCTCGACTACCGACGAAAATGTAGTGTGCTCCAAAAGTTTAACAATATGCGTTAGTCGAATATTTTGGCTTTTATAAATTTACTTGTCGAATTATTCTTGGTGCCTGAAGTATTTTGTATTGGAAAATATTTCTTACAATAAGCATGGTAATGAAAGGAAAAAAATATTGAATCTTTGAAATGTTCAATTCAATATTTTTTTATTTACCCATCCGTCTGTACGAGTATGGATTCGTAATGAAATGCCAATACTTAATTTTGACTCGATGGCTCGTGGATACATCAGAGGTTCCGTGATCAAATTATTGCGTACGTTTGTGAAGTCTCGCGTTCGTTTCCCAAGAACTTCGGATTAAAAAAAAGTGGATTTTGTATTAATAATTCTGCTAGAAAAATTGGAAATAAAAGTCTGAAACTGCGTAATAGTAAGAAAAAAATCGTTGCTTCTTTAAATAAATACGGTTAATCAGATGTTTATTGATTATACATTATTTATTCACCAACTTTGTGATACAAAATTACCTTTACGCACAATAACATCGCATTATGCGGTGTAATGACACACGCGAAACATTAGGCGATTTTAAACTCATTAGCCGTGAAAACGGCTTACCAAGTCGCCGGCTAAAATTATATTTTCAAATCACCGCTGGTGCCCTAATAATGTCGCATTTGCGGTTCTGTGAGCCCGAAATGGCCTGTTATTATGTGACGTTGTTTCATTGACGTCATGGGACCACCATGTAATGTTTATCGGTACTTTTCTTGCTGTATTTTCAAAAAGTTCTTATTCGCTATAGCATTTTTTTTTTCAAAATATAATTTAAATTAAGAACACTGGTTACCTCGAAGTACCTTATTGACGTGTTCGCACGATAAGCCATTCTCACCAAAGAGATTGTTAAAACTTTCTAAATGTTTTTTTTTAATAGGTCGATTTTAAATAATGAAAAACAATTATTAATTTATTCTCTTATTTCTGTTCTGTCGTAATGAAAAGCAAACGGAGCGACAAATATATCGTTTTTATATGAATATTGCATTTGTTGTTAATCATTTTATTAAAATTTGAGAATTATCCGGTTTAATTTACTTCTGGTAGCATTTTTGCGAAAAAGTTGATGATTGGTAGTCATCATTTTGTATTTTCGTAATGTGAATAGGATCAAGATGGTTTTCACGCAAGGGGAGCTAGAACAAGATCCCATTTGTAAGTTTTTGTTCCCCTTAAATGCTGATTGAACTGTCAGATAAAAACCTTTTAGACCTAGAAAGATGGAAAGCTATAAATAGGAACGGCGAAGATAAATAGAATGAAAGGCGCATGTCATTCGTGTAGGTCTTACGTAATTTATTTATGACTCAAAGATTGGTTCATTTATCCGCGCGATCTGAGAAAAAGGACGTCAAATATATTAGTTTTCTATTATTTTCAAAATCTTCAACGACTATCACAATATAAGTCACTAAAGCATTTATTCTCGATAAAACTAATATTTTTAATGAGTTGATTAGATTCGGTTGCCTGAAAAAGAAAAATAAAATGGGATAGTGTTCTAGAACAATATGTATTTAAAATTTTATTGCTTTTACTTGCGTCCAGCAGCACATCATCGTAACTTATTTAGAATACTGAAAATTATTTCTATATTGTCTTCATATTTCAATTGAGGACGTCGCTGGCTGCAGGCGGCTTCCGACCGATCCCGGTGGAAGTCATTGGGGGAGGCCTATGTCCAGCAGTGGACCACGATTGGCTGACATGATGATGATGATGATGATTTCAATTGAGTGACGAATTGACAAATTATAATCAAAGATTGACCATCGAATTGTGTTAATAACTTTTAGCTTAACTGTGTAAATTTTGACGACAGATTAAAAAAAGTGCATTATTTAATTGTATCTAATTGTAAAAGATGATATCGTTAAACAATGCTTCATTCTGACCGCACTACGAAATATTTATGACATGAACGATTTATTTCATTACACAATTTATTTCACAGCTCTGTTATGTCACTTGTTCGACGCGAACTCTCCGTAAATATGTAGCCCATTAATAAAATGATGCAAAACTTTTTCCATTCATCGAAGCGGACTCAATTACATTAATGATGAATGACGATACGGATTGAATTGTAATTTGTCAACGCATTATTGTATAATATTAATTTTATCCGTATGAATTTTAGATTTAATAAATTCTGTTGATAATTTACTTATTTCGGCATTTAAATATAAAATTGTTCTATCACGTTCATTATCAACCCATATACTCCTCAACCATAGAGATGGTTTAGGCTTAAGCCAACCACGCTAGTCTAGTACGGGTTGGCAGACTACACATGTAAGGAATTCTTAAGAGCTTTTAGGCGTGCAGGTTCCATCACGATGTTTTTCTTCACCGCTGAAGCAAGAGATAATTTCTTGTGTATACACATTTAAAGTATTCGTTAAGGCAGAGGTATGTGTCTTGGGTTTTCTGGGACTGAGATGTTCGACCGCGCACATAAATTATTAGCTCTTATGTTATGAAATTTAACAAGATAGCACACTTCTGCCTGTACTTTTCTAGTATGAGAGTATCTATGTAATACAAGTTGTCTTTATATTAAAGTGGAAATTTTAAAATATCGAAGACCTCGTTTTAGTGACAACATTTTTCTTCCATTAGCAAGAGTTACCTGCCGTTTCGCCACTACGCTTGACTCGTGCATAAACTTCGTTAGCGCAGGGCACACCTGATTAGTTCACACGATAGCCTCAAGCTTCGTGGAATATAGACGCTAAGAAACGCTAGTATCAAAGTTTCAGTGCTACCAACATTTACGCAATTACTGTCAGTGAAGTTAAATTTAGAACTGTTGGTGAACAAGAAGGATAGGTTGTATATAAAATTTGGAATACTTAGAAATATGTCTATTATCATGTTTTCAGTACTTAATAATGAAATTTTGTACCGCAAATCATGTACAAATCGGTTATTAGTATAGCGCACGTGGTCTTTAACCATATTTCTGTGAAGATAAATCGCCCGTCGTAGATTCTATAAACATTCCGCACTAAAAAATACATCTTGCAAAATCCACGCGAAGCTATCGCGATTGCAATCGCTGTGGCGTATTCCCACTTCGATTTAGAGCTAACCAATATTTTTACAACGGTACTAGAGTCTTTCTAGCGCGGAAATCTGGCGAGTTACTATTAATCTAGTGCAAATTGGACGCTTTTTAAACGAAGGAACATATGGGAACGTTTAGACTCGGAATGATTAGTAGAAGTAACGAAGAATGTGTATAACAAACCGATAATTTTATCTTTTCAACACTACTAGTTTGCTAACAAATTTAAACAGAAAAGCCTTGATTCTGCCCTCTTTCAATGGAAGTAAAGGGAAGAAGAGGAACTTAACATTTAAAGGAATAGTAAATACTCATACTCGTATCATTAAAACAAATGGAAATCAAAATTTGATTTTTTTCAGTGCGCTGCAGAATGTCGGTATCATTTCATCGCTTTATAAAGTAGTTCTCTTATTCATAATTAAAATCGCTTATGTTTTTTCTGAACTCTAAATCCTTATTAAGCAACCTTACATTTGGGAATTTTTATTGCAAGAATAAAAAACTCAGAGTGCGCTAATTAAAATGAATTGAGGTAGTTAATAATGTATTTTTGAGTTGGGCAGCTTATAAACTCTTATAAATCTGGAGCAAAATTTTGCCCAAAATGTTGTATGAGTGAATTTCAAATCACTATTTCGGGGAAATTAAAACTGGGCACATTAAAAAATTGTGGATGTTGCTAAAGCCCGTCATTCGAAGCAAAAGGAAAAAAAAGCATCCTTTATAGGTAACGAAGTGCGCTCAAAATTTCATTCAAATCCGTCCAGTTTTTGCTTGATTGAGTGATGAGTAAAGTCGGTGATGGCTTTGGGGACTAGACGTGCGGTGTACCGAAACGCTAGCTCAAATCTTTGGCGTGCCTTTGAATTTTAGAAATTATTCGAGTATTTAAAATATTTTCTAGTGGTATCTTTCCGAGCCTAGTGGTTCTTGAATCTAAATAATGATTAACTTTCTAGATTATCACGCAATCTAATAATTTAAGAAAACTCTTAATATGAAATTCTCGTGAAATTCTGCATACTGCATATTAAGTTCCTAAGAGGACTTTTTACGTATTTAGTGGGCACCAAACGCGAATTAAACCAAAATCAGCGATAATTAATTGATTACATAAATAAAAAAGGAGAGAATTTTTTTTATGGGAAATCGCGTCAAAACATTTAACTCGGGTACTTCTGCTCTACGCCAGTCGCTTTAAACCCGTCTTTTTCTTAAATATAGGTGCCGCAAAGTAGACGATGGTATACGTCACCTTTTATTCATTGGACGTTTATTTCCCTCCGAGGACGCGTAAACAATGCAGCACGTTTCAATCCCAATGATCCGGGCGCCGTTTGTGCCTCCCTGTTCGGGCTTACGCGCTTACGCACATGTTCCTGAAATATGGCCGCAGATTTGTCGCCAAACCTCTGAGAAATAAATTTAAAGACTTTTTTGTTAGGGAAACGTAGAACGAACACGTAGTTTATATGTCAGAATAGGTAAGGTGCTTTGACGAAAGCCACGCTTATCACTTATTTTACTGTTTAATTTCTTATTAAATTCTGATCATCACTTTGACTACATACCTCAGAAATTCCTAAGAACTTTAATGTGTGCAGGTTTTCTCACGATGTACCTTACCTTCACTGTAAAAGTAACTGATGTGAATGCACAAATAATTTTGAAAAGTCAGAGTACTGCGTCTGGGGTTGAATCCACGATTCTACAGCTCGAGGCCATCAATGATTCCAATGCCTATCATATTTTTACTGCATAAAACTTAGCATTTTGTATCTTATATACAAAATATACGGCAATCTTGTATATTATATGAGTTTGGGATGTAAAAAATACCATAATTTAGAATTTCAATGCACCGATCATCTCAGTTTATCATTACGCGTCTCACGACAAATAGAAGACAAATTGTCTTTTAAGATAAATTGTACCGTGCTGTCTAAATGAAGTTCGAAAGCTCTTCAATAGATATTTTGGTATTTGATTTATCGAAAAAGCTGATTCTATATTTTTTTACACAATAATATAGTTTTAAAGCGAGTTTCTTGGAATTTTAATGTGAGGTATGTTGTATGAGACCAATAAGTGAATGTGGCTTTGATTTATGATTATATTGTAAATATTCGATTTTTAAAATCATACGAAGGTTAACAAAGATTTCAGACTGTTTCGTGGTCGTGCGTCACAGGCTCAAGCCCTGAGATCTGAATCTTGTTTTCGATGTTTAAAACAGGCAAAGTATATTTTCTATAAAGAAATTTTCACTGATAAATTCCTGACTATAAATGGGAGAAGAAATGTACGAAAAATACAGGTTTGAGGTTATGTATGTTTTTTTTTTTAGAATAGGATAATACGGGACGGTATTCTTTTTTTTAATTACGACGCTGTTATTTTCTAACAGCACAGAGTATGAAAAGATATACGAATTATAAAAAGGTGTCGAAAAGGCGAAGTATGAAGCTCTACCTATCCCTTTGGGAATACAAGCGATAGTGTATGTATGGAGCACTAATGGTTGGTTTAGACCACTTTACATATTTAAAATTATATTTCATAAGAGCGTATATTACTGTTGTTTTACGAGTATTAAGTGCAAAATGTGCAATTAGTTTGAAGCTGTAAAAGAGTACAGGGATTTAAAAAGTTTAATTTTTTAGTGCACGTTTACCGGTGTTTAGTTAAGGTTACAAATGAGAAGTGTTTAATTTCCCTTATAAGTTGTATTTTAAATTTTGAGACGGTCTTTCTTTGACCAATGTTCAGTATTCTTAGTTATCATCTATTTTTTGTTAGCTTTGATCACTTCTATTTCAGCTGAGTTAAGTTTCGTATAATTTTTTTAATGCTGTCTGTAGCGTAGCTTGGGAGGAACTAGAGGCCGTGCGTTCGATGCTTGTACCGAAAAAAATAATTGTGTTATACGGAATTTTTTGTTTCGGGTCTAAATGTTTGTGAGATTAAAAGTTTTTAGTAGTTTCATGAAACAAGACTTATATATTAATGTGAGTTCAGAACTACATATGTAAGTGATACTTATTGATTTAATCACTATAAGCGATATATTCGATTAAATTAAATTTTGTAGAAACATTTCATAGTAATTATTTAAACGTAATTAATAATAACTTAAGTAAATAATCATTATGTCAACGTTAAACAATTATTTTACCGTAAAATTCAGGTAATATGGTTTTGACGTGAAATTAATTGGGATTAAGTATCTGGAAACGACAAATTAATATTGTTTGATATCTTAGTATTACGGCGAGGAATTTTTGCTGGACATTCCGCGCGCACCGAATTTCTTTGTTCCAAGATACAGTAAGATGTTAGAAATACAATTTTAAGTATCATATAGCAACATATTTATGATATATTGTATCTATTTCAGTGACATTGATAAATAGTATTTGATTACTATTTCTATACTTTAATGGATTTACACGAGAAATATGGAAAGAGTTAGTATTTCTAAACATGTTTCGATAATCGGGTTTTAGAGCGTTATAATAAAACACATTAGATTTGAAGTAGACAGGTTTTAAAGAATCGAATTTAGGACTTCATGATAGTTGTGCGTGTATGTTTGACGCCAGCAAGCCAAAGCGATTCGGAGCTTTAAAATAATAAAATATGAAATGAAAGTGACGCCGCCGGTGACACTGGGATTGCTCTGGGTGTTTTGCTGTTTTTGTTCTTGTAGGCGAAACACGTCGGCTGCCTAATAAGATATTCATGCGCCTTGCATTTCACAACGCAGCATCTACATTACGTATTCATACATTTACTTTCTGTATTATAACGTTGAGAGTATAGTTTTTATGTAGAGGTTGATCCTTCGGCGGTTTGTTCTACTTCAATCCATCAGTTTTTCAGGAGAAATAAGATTTTTGGCGCGAGAAACTCGCCTTAGGTGACAAATTTCAGGTTTATAGCAGTTGCGATACTTCTATAGTAGCCGAAAAGCGTTACACGCTAATTGTGTGAATGTCTTGTAGTCAATTATTTACTCTGTGGTCAGGATATTGTCGTTTATATTATGTCAAATTGCTTTTGTTAAATAAAGATTTGAAGGTTAAAGGTTATTATTAGTATTTTTAGCACTCATAGTGAGATACATTAGTCGCTCCCCACTGCACAAATTGTTGCATTGCAAGATTCTCAGTAGACCTACTTACCGTTAGGCACCAGTGCTAGAACGTAAAAAAGATTTTAATTTTGAAATCGGCGTCTTAATTTGTGCCAGTTTCCTTTCGCTAACCGTGGCTTCGTCGCAAAAGACTTCGCGGAACAAAAATAGAATTTTATTACGTTTTAATTAAGAACTTCAATCTTTAACACTTTTCTCTGGTTTATTTCCGTAATTTACACCTCGTGCCTTTTTGTACATTGCCCGTCATTTAATTGCCTTTGACGGATCTCTTTACTTTTAAGTTCATTAGACGTTAAAATTATGAAGAAGTTTATATTTCCTTAAAATTTGTCGACTTTGTAGGGTGAAAATTATTCTTGCAACTTATGGACACAGTTTCGTCAGGTTAATTCTTTCATAAAAAATATGAGATTCAATGGGTGTAGCAAACAAAATTATAATAGCTTTTTTTAGCTCTTTTATAACATGTAATATTATTGTTATATAGCGAACTTCACCCCCTTATAAATAAGATCAAGTCTTAAGTCTATTAAGATCCAATTATTTAATTAATTTTCGCCAAAATTTTCCTTCGAAATTTATTTTAATTCATCTAAGTATCTAAACTTTTGGAGTTGTGTTTGAAATGTTTTAATTTGGAAAATGTAGATGAAAATGATCAATTAAATTTTCTCTTGGGTTCCAATGGCGGATTATTTTAAAAGCTATTCGACGTGGCCGACTCCTTTTTGTAACAGAACCACGTGTGTTAACTTAAAACATCGTGATCGCTATCGGTTGAACTAAACTATCCTTTTAGTTTTTTAAGTTCTTATTTTTCCGTACTAAGTTGCGGAATAGTTTTCTAGACCATGTTATCTTCTCTCTTATAATCCTGAGTCCTAGAAACGAGGCTTGAAGACGCAACTTAGTAAAGTGAGATAAAAATCATTTGCCACTTAGTGTTCTGTTTGGACAGCAACGTACTTATCGTCAGGTGTTGTCACTTTGCTATGCAATATAAAAAAATATGAGTTTTTTTTCATCTAATCCCTCAAAATATGTTTCATTATTTTTCACTACCGATAGTGGTTTAATGTCAACAAAATTGATTATTTCAACAACAATTTTGAATTTCAAATTCTGGAATCCAAAAGGAACAGTGACGTAATTATGTAATCTATTAAAATGAAACTGTCGTAAAATATAATTGGACCTTAACCTTAACTTTTTCTTTATATAGTTATTATAGCTAATGTAATATTATGTCACGTTCCCACGTTCAATGATGATGTTACTTAAAAAGTTAAATAGAACCCTGTGAAACAGCTGTTTGGTTATATAATATATACTCAGCATATCGCCGTCCACTGCTGAACGTAGGCCTCCCCAAGAAAGCGCCAACCATCCCCAGTCTTCTACAGCCCTCATCCATCTGTTGCTGTTAGGTTGCTAGTTTTTAATGTAGCAAAGAGCCTTACATCCTTATAGCACTATCAAAACGAAGCCACAGCCCACCGTTTTCATTACCCACATACATTTTATTTCGCCTAACGCAATTCTAAACTGAATTCACACACAAATAACATCACGGGTAAAATCTAAGCAATATTTCAGTAATGTAAAACGTAGACACATACCTCGAAGAAGACCTTTATTGGCAACAATTTGTTTCTCTGGTCGGGAGGCGAGAGGCCGCGGCCAAGGAGGGCTCGATCAACGTCCAACCTCGAGTTTCGGGTCAACCGCAAAATGTTATTCCGCAGACGATAATAGTTAATCCGGCCGCAACATCTTCACGGCGTTACACGGCTTATCTGCGGGTTTCTACCATATATTTACCTTGTTTATCTGTGTTATATACATATACACATGCAGATAAAGGGTTGGATACTTATTTTTATTGTTAAATTCTAAGACATTTAAAGGAGCCTATTGAATAAATAAATACACCCAACCGTAACATACAGAGTGCTAACACCACACTAAAAAGTCTTGTGACGTGTCAGAAACTACGAGAGACTTTTCGGTCTTATAAACACCCATCATACCTGAACCAAAAATTTTTCACTCACAATTAATTCACATGCCATTCAGAATTTTTATGAGGAAACTCATACCTATGATTGGCACGGGAATCAAATACAGGATCTTTCAATTACACGTTGCAGAAATTTGCCTTCTGTAAAGGTATATCAAAGCAGTTTAGAGGAATGATTAAAGAGCCTCAGTGTTCATATGGTCTAGTTACATTACTGGTTGTGAAACGAAAACTTGAGAGTTGGATTCTCGCGCTCATAAATTAGTTTATGAGTTTCATAATACGGCAGAGTTCGTTCAGAAGATAGGACTTTTAGACCTTTGATACCACGAGGCAGAACAATTACATTGTGCAATAATATTAGAAGTTTAATAACAGGTCTAATTTTATTTTGTTTGCGCGTAACCGCCCACATCACAATTCCAATCAATTCACAAAGTAAAAGTAGATAAGTGTCACTTCACGAAACTTGCCGCCGATAAGGCAACTTTTGCGAGATCTCGTGCCCTTTGTGGCAACTTTCTGGACGCCATTATATCAAGACCTCTTTGTTTTGCGAAACACTTCCTTTTCAAAATATTGTCGCGAATATTTTTTTCTCACAATTTCCTTTTATCTGTTGAGGTATAGTTGAGGAAATTTGCTCGTTTACAGCGTTCTGCGCAGTTAACGTATTTTTGTTTTTAAATATTATGAATCTTTTTAAAAAAGGGGGTAATGTTTAAAGGAAGTATTTGACATTTTGCTTTTGACAATGGGCGGTGAAATTTTTTTATTGTAAAAACCTTTAAAAAGTGTATTTTGTTGTAATGCACTCAAGTCAATTAACAATAATAAAATATTGAAAAAGAAACTGTAGCTCATTTTCTTATGAAATACCAGGATGTCTGAAGGAAATTTTCTTAGGACTACATATCATAATTATATCTATATTTAATAAGAAATTAATGATTTTGAATTATAATTTCATTAATCTTGCCAATGTCCTTGTGGGTTAGTATGCACTTTTAAAACTTTAATTAACCGTGCGGTGAAGTAATTTCAAGAAATTAAAGTCATAACAAGCAATTTTTCTTAGTCAAGTATACTACTTGTACTTAACATAGCACAACTTTGTTCTAATTAGTACAACAAATCCCCGAGTGCATACAAAATTCACATTTGTAACAAAGTGAGCTGCCTCGCGACTTGTTGATTCAAGTTGCCCAACTTACGACAACTAAGTTAACATTAAAATATCGCCCCGTCTCTGGGATTTATTGTTAGCCCTGTCGCCCTTTATGTTTGACATAATCACACATCATGTCTTATGTACGTACGTACTAGAGTTAGGGCTATTGTATACACTGCTTATTTCTTTCTGTTTTTATAGATGGGATAGGCATTTATTTACGGTTACGAGGCTTAGGCATGTTGTCAGGAATCTCGGTGGTTTGAAGCCCAAACACCTGTGACTTTTCAAAGTTTTGAGTATATTATAATGCACATCTTAAAAATCTAAGGAAGGTTTTAGGTGTATAGTCCGACTTGGTAGACTAAGGTCTAAACCGACTCAGCTTTAGAAAAGGCTCGTGCCTAATGGTGGGACATATGTTGGACTTATGATGTAGGCATTATATCAATATATGTATATGTCTATATATGTATGTATATAGACTTAAATAAACGAATGGAGATAATTTTTCTTTTTTTCCGATGTTACGGCCAGTGACAGGGACATGTGTTGCTTTTGATCCCACAAAAAAATCGTTATTCTTTTTAATTTAATAAAATGAGTACTTTAAAAGCCGATTTATACAAGCATTGTTCTGTACACAATGTAACAGCTTTGTTGCGAGAGTAGTGCAAGAAATGCAATCCTATTACTTCGTAGACGCTTTGACAGTTTATAAGTTTAGCCGTTTTTATTCTTTAACGAAGGTTGAAGAAGCATTTAAGTAAGCCGATTTTAATTTATTATTTTTCTTAATTTTTATTCATATTTACACAGAATGTCGTTTAGCTGAAAATGCGATTCTCGCATAGGAAAATAAATACAACTTTTTTTTTCCAAATAACCTTGAGAATTCTTTTTCAATTACCTCGCTGACAGTCTGACACGAAAGTATAATTAACGTTAATGTACTTAAAACAGTAATTGGCTCTTACTCATTAAATAAGACACAGTTCTTCCATCTCCATAATGTAGTATTAATGCAATATTCATAGTAAGTCGTCGGGAGAGTACTGCGGGACGCCAAGACAAGTTCCCGGGGGCGAACTCTTGCCGGATTCCCGTGACACTATCGGCACTGTGACGTCATTGTTTTATACGTCGACCCGTTCGAACACGCCGACAACACTGCGGATCGAGCACGTTATTTAGGAAAGTTTGTTACAAACGTATTAAAGCTATGTTTGCGCTGAATAATAGCACGTTTTCGCTGTAATTATTGGTACAATGGCTCTGTCTGTACGCGACAGCTTTTCGGCTTATGTGACTGTTAGAATTTGTTAGCCCCGATGTTCGGATTAAACCTATTAATTTTGATTTACGGTATAGACTTGAAATCTCATTATCTCCTCAATTAAGAATACAATGAATTTACAGACACAAGTAATTGATTTCCATTGAACGTGCGAGACGAATTTTCATTCACTCAAAGGTGATAGCAATGTGAACGATAATGAACGGTTAACCAGTGTACGATGATCCCTCAAAACTTTGGCTACGGATAAAACGAAGGGGATAATAGAACTGGTCGTCACAATGATGTCCCAACACTTGACTAGTATGTTCGAGCAGCTTGGCAATTTCACGAAGAACAACTTGACTCACAACAGCAAGTTGGTGAAGGAGAAAGAGAATAAGACGAGCGCGAACCACGTGGGAGGAACGGGTGGAGGGGAGGGGAACAAGCAGCCGTCGCCCTCCCACAAGCATGGGCACTCGCAGCCGCCGCCGCCGCTGAAGAAACCTTGCAAATTGAGGAACGTCGCTTCGAAGGCAGAATCGTATGACACACTCTACGGGAACAGCACTTTGGTAAGTCTTTTTAAATAGTTTTTATAGACAACATATAATATTATTGGTGCTATGATTGTTTGAAATATATAGGTATCAGGAATTATGATGAATATTTCAATGATTTTTGACTGTTGTAGAATATTCTATCAGTTTAGTCGATTTTTGTATATTTTACGCAATTAGAAAATATAATTTTGCCGTTAGTTGAATTAATGAAGATGTTGTAGATTTTTATAACACAACATTACAAATTTGATTTTAATCATATAGAGTCCTTTAATTAGGAGTTGGGATTTCTCTAATTGAATCTTTGTTGCTTTGTAATGCTTTCATGTTCAACAAAAATATGTTTAAATAACAATTAATTGTTTGTTTTTATTTTGTAAAACATGCGTCAAGGGTTAAAAAATAATTAATTAAAAGAAAATTTCAGATACTCTATAAGATACAATTATATTTGAAGTAATGTTTAGAGTAAAATTTACATGAATTACAAACTCATAATGAGAACCTAACAAGTATTTTATAAGACATTCAACAAATGTTTCTCCTAGAGACAAAACTAAATGTATTGTGATTTGTTTACTAGTTGCCAGTTATGAATTATGTATATTGCCAGTGTCAATGTTACTGGAGTAAGTTCAGGAGAAATTACTTTCGGCGGCGTAACGTTATTGAAAGGCAAACACAACTAACAAGTTTGCTTAAAGTCACTTGTGTGACTTTCTGATTCAATTACATGAAACGTGTTGACTATCTGAATTTCAATCTATTATGAATAGTTCGTTGCTGCCTAGCTGTTGTTAGAGTATAAGTGTGGGGAGTGCGGCTGATATCTCTGGTTCGAATTTCAGTTCGGGAAAAGTGTTATTAGATTTTCCATTAGGTAATTTAAGAATTGGCTAATTGATAACCCAATAATATTTTTCCGGAACCGACGGTACAAAGGTACCGTCATACTTTCTTTAAAAGTGTCATAGAAATGGCTCTCCGAGTATCTCGAGTAAGTTAAAACGAAACAGGCGTAAATATCTGTTTTAAGGTGTAAATAAAGTGCACGCAACAATAGAATAAGGTCTAAGACCATTTTTTTGATATAAAAAAGAGAGAGGGCTAATCAATAAATGTCCTTATAAAACCATAGCTGCTGCACGGGGCAGCCCTGTGTCTACGCCTACGTCATCCACAATACGGTACGCCTACCGATGCAATGCCTGTTCTATCGAGAAAGTATTTAGCCAATCTATCCCAGAGGAACGCCCAGTATTGCATTCCAGGCTGTGTCTGCATTTCCTATTAGAGGTAGAATTGTGCGGGCGTGAAAAAATCTGACCCACGAGGAAAAAAAATCATTGTACAGAACAGCTGAATAGATTTAAAAAGGAAATAGCCTGTACTTTCTATGCAGACAAGAGTCGCCGCTTGTTTATCACTTATTTATTCTATTACGATCAAATAGCCATCGATAAAAATAAAAGACAAAAATGAATGTCACACATTTGTAAGTCTTAATATTACATGCAACCTGAATTACTAAGAAACAGGGGTGTCAAACAAACGATAATCTAATTGTAGGTTCGGCATGCTCGGGTTGCTGACGTTTCCTTTCAAGTCTCATTCAACTGTTCTGTGATTCATGGTATTGACCTGTCCAAAAGCAGCCAGTTAGATGCAGTTTTTATCACCGAAACATCCACCTGTTTACTCATTTAACGGAGTGTTCTTAATTGACGTGTTTCCCATTTTAGCGTGGACGTATCAGTTTATCGCCACTTTGGTGTAACAATGCGTTTGTTTTGATTTGTATGCGATATCTTCGTTATCGCTGTAATGGTGCTAAATATTTTTACGTAATTGGCTTGGAAATCAACGGAAAATGATATTGATATTTTTATCTGGTATTTCGTAGTCAGTTTGTATTGGGGTGCGTATAGTTAAGCTAAATCGGGGAGGTGCCACAGAAAATCTACGTTAAATAATACTTATTCATTTTCTCCGGTTATCCCACTCAGTTATGGAGAAGTTCCGTGCCCAGTTGCGGGACGTATATGAGCTGATGGTAAAGATGACGTCCTATTTGGGTGGTACTGCATTTACTTTGTTGTAGTGTTGTCGGTATGAAAATAAAGATCTCGGAATAAAAGGCGTGAAATGATACCCATGTTTATTGTTAGTATTTATTAAAGATTTATTATATTAGCATCTTCAATGGCAGAGCATTGTACACCTCACATTATTGATAGTAATAAATTTCCTGACCTGTATGCACTAGATAATGTATCCTCAGCGACGAGTAATGTACTTCTGCCTTCATAATACAGAACAATGTCTTTTTGTCTGTGCGCAGAACATACTCCGCGCTCTAGTAATTGTTTACCACACGCCACACTTTATTATAAAATTCTGTTAACGTAATTATTTTAATACAATGTAGATGGAAATAAATCAACGAGGCCATATTATGTTCAATGTTTTTAATCAAATTTGAGTAAGTACAAAGAACTGGTGAGTTTTAAAAGAGCATTTTGGAGGTTGATTTATTCATCTTAGTTTCAAAATAGAACGTGTGTTTTTGTACTAATAAGAACCGGTTTTGTATAGCCGAGCTATTGTATATTTACGTCGTTTATCTTGGTAATGGAAGATGTTTCCGGTAAGTGTTTACATTGGCATGTATACGCAATTGGCGGCCCGTTACAAATATTTATTGCGAGTGGATATCAAAGGCTTTCATGGTTCCTTTATCAATGGCACAAGAACTTACTTATTGGCCTATAAATACTTAGGGCCGAAAATAGGAATCTTTAGGAATGAATAGGCATATATTTTCTATTAGTAAAGGACAATCTTTATAGTTTATTGCCAGTCGACAATTTATTTGGACTGCATCGTATTTACATTCAGGTGCCAAAGTGGTCAGATTGTAGTGTTACATATAAAAAAGATAAATTTTATTATTTTAATTATATAAAAATATATGCTGGCCAGATAAGTTGTGGGCGAAATTTAACCCCTCTGTAGTTACGTAAGAGGTTAATCTCTTTAATACCTGATAAAAATTAATGGGCTGTAATTATTGTGAACATTTTGTTGTTTTTAAATCTATGGAATTGTATCTGTTATGGTATTGGACTTTGTAAACATATTTAGCCCGTGGTGTAGTTGGCTAGAAACCAACTTAGGAAACGAGAATATGTGGGTTCGATCCCCGTATCGAGACAAATGTTTGTGTGATTCATAAAATTGTTTTGGTACTAGAAATCTGTCTCGCAGTCATACCTACGACACACAGGACTTATGTCCTAGTGAAGGGTTAGAAAAATACAAATATGCGATTTTTGGTGATTTTTTTGTTTCATTTAGTTAAAAACAGATATACATTTTTGGGCTGTAGTAATTGTGAACGAATTGATTTTATTTTTAACTTAAGAAGTGAAAATAAGGAACTTTGGAAAATCTGTTATGGTTTTGATATTGAATTACACAGTGTTGATTTAGCTAAATGCGCTACGGATAGAATCTACTGCACTTCTTTCATAGGGAAATATCGCAATTTTAGCATGGATTGTTTAAATGAAACCCTCGCTATTGTCTCTTTGTAGCTTCTAAATAAATATTTTTAAAAGTTCATTCACCGTCCTCAAATAATACGATTATTTGAATCTGCACTGCGCTATTTTGCATTCGCATAGGAAAGTTTGAAGGAACATTTGCAACGGTAATGTGATAACATTTTCTGTATCACGAGCGTGTTCGCGATTGTCTTCCCGATAAACATCTTATATTGACTGCGACACAGTTTCACTCCGCGCGCGTCCATACAAAACATTCATTCTACAGCCAAGTGTGACAGTTTACGGGCAGTACACAGCTTTGTTCTGCAGCTTAAGTTTTAGAAGACATACGGACTCATTTAAAGATACAGTCAGCGAGGTAGACGTAAATTTGTTTCGTGAATACGAGGTATTTTAAGTGCCACGTAATAAGGGGCGAGACCATTTCCTTTTTGAACAAATATTTGTATAGCTATTGAGGATTTCTTAATGGAAAAATTTTAGAAAACTTTGTTCGTCTCGGTATTTTAACCCAAGATCTTACAAAGGCGGATTATAATCACATTGTATAACTAAATATGCCGTCAGTAATTTCCAATCACACGACAGCTATACAAAGCATTCATATAAGGGATGCAACGGATCTCACAACAATAGACTAGCATTGTCCACTCTTTTTCCAACTCAAACAATCAGTGTTCATGATGAAGTTCCAATCTCAAACGAACCGTATCTCATTTAAAATTACATCTAGCCATACCCATTTTATAGTCGCTTAGTTCTCAATCATCCGATATATTGTGGAAAGTTTATTCCCATTGAAAGATGGCTCGTCTATTCTTAGAACTAGACTGTGTTTCGTGTTATGCACTCCGTCGGCTGTGTAATTTACTGTTGTATAATATGGTTGAAAAATAGATTGCTACGTTGAATTGGGTGAGTGTCGAGTGAAGGGTAAATTTCCAAGTTCAGCTTGATAATTGTTAAATCTAAAGTATGTTCGAATATTGTGGATGTATGTATGTTGTCGATCAGAAAAAATTAATAGATTGGAAAAATGTTTGGAAAAATAAAATATACTGCGCTTACCCAGAGAATTCAGAGTCTCAGACTTTACAGTTCAGTCACTAGAATAGGTCACAGCATGCATGAGAAATGTTTTTTGTCTTTAGCAGCACATCCATTTTATTTCCATTATACGAAGTTTTTTTTCAAAAATAATTTTCTTTACTACATTAAAATATGTTTATATTTATTTTCCATTTAAATAGTTCTTATACACAAGTGACATTCGTGCAAAGTGTTCTGCGTGCAAACAGAGCGAACGTCGCGCGCGTCGCAGCTCGTCGACAAATAGCCTCGTGATTCGAGACCGGCTCAAATAGAAGTGTGTTTGAGCACTCCTAGCTCTCAGTTTGTTTTGCGAATATTTTTAAATATTCCCGTTTATTATGACGAGGCCTGAGAGCTGCTTTCGTGTTTGTTTTAGCTTCGTAAATATTAAGAATAGTATGTGTATGACTGCCTCGTCTTGCGAAATAAATATGTGCCTTGCGATGTAGAGGTTACGGTTTTCATTCTTGGGTCGGTCAAAGTGCTATCGGATTTTTTCATTGAGGTAATTTCCTGGAAGATTTGGATTAATGCCCTCAAAAAAATATCTGTGTTTTATCTCATTTATGATCAATTATAAAGAAAAGGTAAAGTTCGTTAAGTTTCTAAGCCCCGTCGAAATTTAGTTACTGACTAACTAAACAATTAAAAAACGATCACATGAATTCAGAATTGCATAATCGAGTAACCTCTAGCAATTGTTTGACTACACAAACGATTCTCTCGCATTGAGGAACAAATTTGCAATCTCGCTTTATAATTTGGTTCTCTACCGCAGTATTGCACTTTGTCGAATATTTTCCAACAAAATCTGCTTTATAACCATAAGTAATACGATATACATACACATGCCTACGCTCTTATTGGGGTAGTTTCAGAAATATCTCTTCATTCAAGTTCTTTCAAACCTCATGCTGCCACGAAACCCAATAATATTCCTCGTCCAGGAATCGAAACTGGGAGCTCTCGATTAAATTGTCACATTCATGTCGCGGGACTAACAGTAAAAGTAAGACGACTTTCAAAAGTCTTTTGAAACGGTAATTCGCCAGGACGTTCATAGTCCATTAATCCTTTATCTGGCATTTGTAGAGATTATCTTGTTAAGTAACTACAATGTGACTTTATGTTGCACAGCTTATCCGATTGAAATTCAACGTTGTTTCGTAGAACTAGTAGCATTTTAAACGAGTGCAATTAATGATTCTTTTATTTCTTTGTTTCGATCATTAATTCTTTATATTTAAAGGTCATAATATAGTAAGCGTATTAATATTACGACATTTTTATGGTTGCATGCAAACTAACCACTCTGACATCTCGGGGCTGATGTTGTCCAAAGTGATTGTCGACACTTAAAAGAGATTTTAGGTGAGGTTGTACCATTTTTAAAGCATTCAAAAAATTTGTCTCGACATCTTAAGGTAAAATACCACAAAACCATTCATTATATAACATTATTTTGTAATGTCTGTACTGTAATGAAAGCAAATTAAAATTTATAGCCTTACTTATAAATATTAGATCGACAAATTCTCTTTAGTTATTGAGCGAGTTTTAAGCTTAACTTGTCTCAGTCTCAGACACTTTAACAAGGACATTATTCTCCGTAAACGAGACGTAAGCAGACATTTTTAATCTATATTAATAAATTATCGTATTTCTCTTTAAAATACTTGTCTAAGAAGTAAGATTTACTCTCATACTTTGAGACAATTAGTCATATTCTGTTGTACGTAAAACCTAACTAGGATAAGTCACTACTTATCCAGACTGTATTATGCAACGTAATTTAGGAATGTTGTGGAGTAGTTACCTACATATATAATTTTTATAATTTGTTCAACTATTCCCAAAAAAATATCATGTGATAAATATACTTTGCATAATTAGTATATTTTTTAAATTATTTATCTTATAAGAATCTCTAAGAAGATGTAGACTGAGGTCTAAAGTAATTCAAAACATTGTGTTCTAGATTACTATATGAAATACCATCAAGCAGTTATAAGGGATAAATATTTCGCCTTACTTATTGATTTTTCAATGTGCAATGACAAATCAACCAATGGATCACAAACTTGGTTAATTATATCTCCAAACTATGTGTTGTGATAAATAATTTTTGTTGCCGATATTGGGTTAATGAAAGGCGAGACTGCGGCAAGGGTTTAAGGGAGGGCAATCTATTGCATGAGTAAGCTGGCGTGTGATGGGTCCTACGTAAGAGATTTCAGCTCCTGTGCAACTGCGTGTATATCAAAACTTTGTCGAGTTAGTTTTTCAGCCTGCCTTTATTTAAGAGGTCGGTGTTAAAAATGTTTGTACATTTTTTTCGAATTTGATTTTGAGACTGCCAGTGACATGTACAATGTACATAATATATGTTATAGAAAAGTTTTATTGGATTTAAATAATGCTTTAAAGGCTTATTAGAAAAGAGGTTTTTATGTATTTTCTTTTATTAGAATTTAAATTTTATAATTAAATGAAACAAAAATTAGGAACGATAATAGTTTTGAAGAACTTTAATTTTAAGTCAGAGGAGTATTATCCGTAACATAAGTCTTACTTTTAGTTTTCCCTCGTCGGGCCTTATCTTATTGTAGTCTCACCTTACCACATTGAGAATACCTCTTAGTCTTTCATGAATAAAATAAAATATAGGCCGGTATTGTAGTAAACAGATGCGCGTATTGTACTTAAAAAGCTATTTATAAACATGGTTTTAACCATTTCAAACGCAAGCGGATTAAAAGTCTGTATGAACGAATGCTGCAAGCGGAATTCATTTTGTTGCCAGCTGTTGAATGTTTCATCCACATACTTAAAAATAAATAAAAATACTTTAATGTTTCTGATTGCCGCGTGTTCAGTCTGCTGGTTTAATTAAATCAACGCGGAGATGCAAGGCAATTATTTGCATGTTGGCAACACTGTTTTATCAGAAACAACGGGGGAATTTACAGATTCAAAAAATGAATTCTTGCGTTTGTTTTTTGTTTTCGGCATCAAATTGATGATTACGTGTTTAAGTTCTAGAAATTTGCTGCTTTATAAAGTAATATGGTAATAAATCGTGAGCCGAAGTATTGAGTGTATATGTTTTTACGGACTTTTAAGATGAATACGGATTTTAAAGTTTTTCTCAAGGAACTTGTGAGAAATGTGCATTCCACTCCGTACGAGGCGTGGACAGTGGGCTGAGGCAAATCCTTCTCAATGATTAAGATAGTGCTCTTTTTCAATGTAGGCGAGTGAATTCTTACGCCTACGCTTTGCCATTTATGTGCAACTTAATATGGACTACTCTTTTAAGGATTACATATTTCTAGCTTTAAAGTTGTTATTAAATTTTAGAAAACTGTTATAACATTACCGGACAAAAGAGATGAGGTTTAGATTTGTATATCGTACGTCGCATAAATGTGATAAGGAACTTATACGACACCTTGTTTGAAGCCCATACCCAGCCCATGATGCATAAATGCTAAGACCGCAATGTTATGATAAAATAACTAAAAATAAATTTCGTCTGGTTCGTAATATTTTTTAAAAAACATTTTTTGTATGACTATAAAAATCACTCAAATGGAATTCCGCCACGTTTTGTTTTAAAAATACTCTAAGAGATGGCGTTACTGATATTAAATTTTTGAACCTTTCATTGTAATAAATATACACGATGTATAAGCCTCCAGTGAAGTAGTGAAGCAGTGATGGCCTCGAGGTTTGGGTGCGCTGTCGAGATTTTCGACGGTCGCGGGTTCGAACCCCAGGCACACACCTCTGACTTTTCGAAGTTATGTGTGTATTCACACTGAATTATCACTTGCTTTAACGGTGAAGGAAAACATCGTGATGAAACCTGCACACGTAAGAGTACTTAGGAATTTCTTAGGTGTGTAGTCCGCCAATCCGCACTATGCCAGCGTGGTGGACTATGGCCTAAACCCTCTCAATGGTAGAGGAGACCCGTGCTCAGCAGTGGGCGTATATGGGTTGATGAAGAAGAAGATAAGCCTCCAAAACTTAATTATATAGTCTCTCTTTGTGAATGAATATTTATACTCAATCCGGAGATCTGATGAATAGCAGAGAGTAGTCAATAAAACAAACCTAATTACTGTTTTTGCAAGTGACAACGAAATTAAGCTTTCAACGCTGCAAGCGCACATTTTTCTCATTTTGTCTTGTAAACGATTCCGCTTTGTTACGGCGCTTATTCCCACACGACGAATGCGGTTAAAAATGCAATTCAATTCCTCGTACCAGTCACGTAGAAAGATTGAGGAACGTGATTCGATGTATGGCTCAAATTTGATTTTTTCTTTGAATTTTCATATAAACATCTTCATGAATATTATTATTATCATTTTATTAATTCGCGTATGTTTTGGTAATTACTGTGCTCGGTTTTTAAAGAAACACCACTTTATATCCAAATATTTAAGTTCAATTGTAAAGGAAATTTTGAAGCTCGCAGACCTAAAAAATTTCACAAAGAATTTCGTTAATTAAGAAAACGAATTGAAATAAGTCTTTATCATTCACAGTAGTAGATATTGTCTCCGGGTAGTAGATGAATATTTTAAGTGTTATATACGTAGCACATAGCATTTTTAAGATGATCAAGTGAAGCGTATTTCATGTTGCGATATTGAAATCAAAATGCCTAAGTATCAGACATAAAGTACCAATTAATTGAAGAGTCGTCAGGAATTGGTATGTCAGGTCTGAATTTACAATAATAATATCTAAATACGTGGGTGGGTGGGTCGAAGGAAGGTTCGCGATTTAAAGTTATGTTTTTGATGAGGAGGTTGGTCTTCTTCATTATTTAAGGTTTACACATAAAAATCTGATTTATTATTATTTTGGCAAAATCAGCTGTTCCAAAAAGGTACTCAGTAATATAACGTAGTAGTGTCGATAAAAAAGAAATATCACAAATATATTTGCAAACAGAACGGTCCACTTACACTTAATATATTGGTCGCGCACATTTTATTGTATCGCCATGATATATATCATAGACGTGTAATTTCTAAGGTCTGCGACATTTTATTACGTCTGTGATGTATGGTCCATACGGAAGGTGAATCTGGTACCTATTGTAAGTATCTATTTTATTGTATTGTATGTAATATTTATATTATTCATTTATTGAGAAGGTTACGTATGAATCCTAGCCTTAACAATTGTAACGTGCTCTAATTTGTTAAAACCTACAGTCATAGGTGCGCCAAGAATAAATTCATCCAGACAGAGTATAGTTAGGAATGTAAAATTGCGGGACGTATTATAATGAGACTGGTAAATTATAAATAAATAATTAAACGAATGCGACTTCAGCAAACTTTATACGAACTATAAGAATTTTTCCTTCTTTTCTTGTTTAATAATTTACATCATTTTTATTTTGATTTTAATATTGTGTATTTTTTTATGTGTTTAATATTCGTTAGTCTTACAAGTTGATAGTTGAAACGTAGATTTTTAAATGAGTCTATGCAAGCTTAGTATATAAGGACAAAAACGGTTCTTTATGCAGCAGAAAAAAGAAACCTCCTATTTACATTTTGTAACTTTTCATTATAAAAGAAAGTTATTGAAGCAAATGAAAATTGAAATTAATTCTGTTGCGGTATTTCCGTTTGGACTGAGCTTTAGAGCTAATTCTTGTTTACGATTTATATTCAGGGATAATAATGAACAGGATTTTTCGTAAATGCAAACTCGGACTTGTAAATACAAACACCAATCTGCAACAAGAATTCTTTGGATAAAGAAATTCTGTTTTTCTGTTCTGTTTGTAATATAGTAAGGGATCTTTTAGTGCATTTGGGAAACCAAGATTTTTGATTTGGGGTTTTTTTATACGGCTATATAAGTAAAGTTTCAATGCTCGGTGTATTAGGGCGTGAATTTGCTGCCAGTTTTGTGGTAACTCTATGATGGTACAGATACATTTCTAATTAAACTGTTGGTAGTATGTTATTCAACTTGAAGTAATACATCTATCAAGTTATATGATATATAAATTTAAAATGAAAATTCGTTTACCTTATTTTGTTTCATTTTACAATCCCTCTGTATCATCTATATTATGAGACTGCATATAATATGGCATACAATACCAAAGTGAGATTTTCGCTAAAAACATTTCTATTCATGGCGTCCACGTTCTCATTCTAAATGTAATATCATATAAATTCTAATAAAACTCCAGGGCTCGCGGTCCATCGGGCTCTCTCACAATAAACGTCAGGCATTGCATATGCAAAAACATGCAGCCATAATGCATTTTAGAAAGCTACGCCGCTACGCCCACTACGGCTCTACATCCGCTACGGTTTGCTACGCTCGTAGCCCCAAGGGGTATTTAGGAACAGAGCAGAAACTGGTCTCAAATACCCGGATAATGTTGTACATGTTTAATATAAAATGAAGGTCGACTATACGTTATTGTGGCTACTTGATAGCGACCATTAACATTCAACGCTGCACAAACTAGGGTTGGCTCAGATTTATGGACGTCCCATGTTGAAATATTAATGTGTCAGCATGTTGTGTTGCTTATAATTAAGAAGATTTTATAATTAAGTAATAAACATTAAAATCCAACGATCTAATTTTGTTGTCTGTTTCTTCTTCTTTCTCTGTTTCACATACAAATACAAATCTGACGTTTTCATTTCTCGAAGGGGTAGGAAGAAATGCATTTCTGCACCCACATACCACCCACCCACACACCAATAATATGAAATTACGACAATAGGTTCATAAAGCTTTGTTTTAAATTTATGAGCACCACGTCGATTTTATTAGAGTCGTATAATTTTTTCTCAAGATTATTCCTTCTTTAACGAATATTTTTGCAAACATTGGCTAATGCTGTTATCGTGTTTATCGTGAAAAGAAATACTCACTAATGATTTATTTAATGTAGAAGTTAAATCTTATATCCTTTGGTGTACACGTTGTCGGTAAAGCCATGTGATGCCTCATTATCCCTTGTGATATGTACAATTTGATTATGTAGCAATCCTAAGCTCGTGTGTTCTGAAACGTGTATTTGAAATGCTGCTATTTAATTTGTGTTTTGAGGCCGGGATTATCTTCTTTAGTCTGGTACGTAATTTATCCTATTTCGGTATTTATATCTTTGTTTTTATCACTTGAAAGATTAAATCTGTCTGGAATACTTATGATTTGTGAAAATAATTTTAGAGATCACACACATACATACTTACAGAACCTCAAGTCTATATTCTTTTAAGGGGTAGGTGAAAGCGCATTTCTGCACCCACAATATTCTTGGTATATACTAGTTTTTCGTAATAGGGCGTAAAAATACATTTCCAAATTCCGTGCTACTATTAAGAATGGAAAATCCAATAATTCTTTTCCCGACCTGGCGATCGAATTAAGGACATCTAGACGGCACATACTTGTTAAGCTTTCATCTAGTATTTTTTTTTAATTATGTAGTACTTACAACCACGGTGTTGACATTTCTTAATTGTATACCTTCATCCTTCATCAACCCATACATGTCCCACTGCTGGGCACGGGTCTCCTCTACCATTGAGAGGGTTTAGGCCATAGTCCACCACGCTGGCCTAGTGCGGGTTGGTGGACTACACACCTAAAAAATTCCTAAGACTTTTAGGTGTGCAGGTTTTATCACGATGTTTTCCTTCACCGTTAAAGCAAGTGATAATTCAACGTATTTATATACAATTGTATACAAACAACACAAATTGCACCGCGACAACATTATAACAACATTTATATTTGACTAATTGCTAAATCCTTGTTAAGGCCGAAACATCCTAAACAAACCGTCTAGTTTGTGTTGTTCTCGCACTATTTATACGGCGGTCAGTGTTTGCCCACCTGTTTCCGTACAACATACGTTTTTGGTCCCTTAACGCAACTACCGTGGCAAAACTGGGTATAGTTTTGTAATTGGATTTAATTAACAACTAATCAAGTTGTAGGTATGAATTTAAGAGATTTACCAAAATGTATATAAATTAAGTGATTTACTTGACCATAAGTTATTTAAGGCCATATCTAGGTAGTGTTATATCTCGCATAACATGAACATAAATTTGATAATTTTAAAGATTGACAGTTTGTAAGGGAAAAAGTGAAAAGGTTAATGTAGTTATATAAATATCTTATCATCAATCAGTATATTACTTAGGAAATTATTGAATAAAGATTGCAGAAAAACCTAAAAAATAGCTTAGGTAGATGGCCATCCGTGATGAGTGTAAATCATAATAACAATAACTTACGTACGGTGTAATACCATTCGCCATCGCCATTAAAACCGAACCGTATGAAATAAAAGCGTGTAATAAAATAATAAACATTTTTCAACGGAATAGCGCAATAAATTAAATATACAACTTCCCCAGAGTGAAAGATTTCGACTAACACATCAGCTTTCGGATCCCTTCGAGATTGAGCAGAAATAAACTCGCGACACCTATAAAACAAATAATAAAACCAGAGCAGAGCGGCCCAAACACGCCGCCGTTAAATTCTATTTTATGTACTGTACGGACCCCCAATAAGCCTTTGATAGGGCTAATTTTCTCTGTCGTTGTGCCCGTGTCGAAGGTTTCACATTCGACAAATTGTACGATTGTAGCACTTTCTGTTTGCTGCACACTTGATAGTTTTTGTTGACATAGCTTTCGCCTCTTGTTTTTCTCTAGACAGACAGACGACATTTGGTGAGGATTATAAATAAATAAATAAATAAATAAATACACCCAACAGTCACATACATAGTCCTGACCCCACACTAAGATACAAGTCTTGTGTCGTGGGTATCAGAAACTACGAGAGACTTTTCGGTCTCACAAACACCCAGACCCGAAACAAATATTTGTGGATCACACAAACATTTGTCTCGGTGCGGGGATCGAACCCGCGGCCGCTCGTTTCGCAAGCTGGTGTTTAGCCAACAGCGCCACGGGGCTGATATCAATAGATATCAATCGTTTGCTTTTCGTCCATTTTCGTCAATGACTTCTGCTTTGTTTGATTTCATTAATGAATCATGTATCCTTGTTGATCGTATCAAAATTAAATGTCTATAAGTAATAAATGTTGTTTAGTATATGTGATACTCGCAGTTTGTACTGCGTGTAGATGTAGATTTCTGCAATAGTTTTGATAAAATCATTTACATATTTTGTGGTCTACATGTATTTTTTATTTTCTTTAAAAAAACGAAAAATAATCAATGAAACATTCAACATCTTTTCTTATTTATTTAAATTTGTGTACGGGTATTGTGAGAAAAATATTTGTAAATTTATTTTGTTTCTTCTTTTTGATTTAAGTCAGTAAACGATATGTAGAGTTTTATTTCACATATTCATAGTTAGTTTTTTTGCATTTACTCAACTTGAACGGTAAATTATTTATTATGTAAATGGAAGCATGTTTATGGCAATTAAACAAAGTTGACATTCACTGCTTTGAAGTCTTCTTTTAATATAGAGGTTTATTAGCATAAAGTGACTTCGCTCTTTGATTGTTGATTGAAGAGTCACATACATAGACCTACATAATTATTGAGGGACTGTCGTTTAAAAAATCTGTTTCTTTACTTTGTATTAGAAAATGTTAAAAATATATTTTTCTCTCAAAAAAGCTCGTGAAAGTTAATTAATCTGAATTTATTTTTGACCAGCATCTAGGTACGAAAAATACTATTTCGTGGCATAAGAATAAGTAGGAACGCAAAGCAAAGAATATTCCCTCATTATGCATTAAAAACACTCCTCCACACTCTGTCCCACAAAGATAATGTTTTGACACTCCACGGGAAAAAATACACAGAATAAAGCATCTTGGAATGAGTTATTTCAAGGGTCGAGTTTGCTAATTAATTCCACACATTGTGAGACAAATTCGTGGGCAGTATGGGAACATTAACCAACCGGAAGGGACCTATGTTTGCCGAGACATCATTCACCTGCCGCCAAGCATTCGCGCATTCAAATTAGAGGCCCATTGTGTATCTTCAGTCTTCTTCATTCAAATTTCAGTTCTGCGAAATTAAAACGAAAATAGACACGTGCGAACAAAACGCGCCTCGTGAAGACCGGATTATGAGCCCTTTTTAAATTAATACAGGGTGTACGTGATACGTGTAATGGAGTTTCCGTGTTTTTTGTATGCAAGTTGTCGAGATAGGGGAGATAGGTAATTTACGGGCGTCGAACTATTTGTTATCTCTCTTGAGGTTTTTTGTGTGGTTTTCTGTATGGAAACTGTAGGTTTATTATTTGAAAGTCTCCGTAGTATGGTTGGTGTACACTAGCTCGGGAAACAAGGAGGTCACGATTTCTATTCCCTAAATGCGACAAATAGCTGTGTAACATAAAAATATTTGTCTCAAGTACTTTTTAGTGAGATTCAATTGCATTGTCGCTCGTAGTTTCATGTATAATACGGTATTTTTAAATAAAAGTCATATTTTTACAAAATTATTAACACGCCAAAGAGAGCGTACTGGCAGTGTAGAGTATGAAATAACAAAAAAAAAACACTCGTATTTCCACAATTTATTCTGATTACGTAGCTGTGTTCTTACAAATATTACGCCCGTTCCGAATCTCAGATCGTTTGCATTAAAATATTTTGTACAGCGATATTTTCCCTCGAGAGCCTGTTCGGTGGCATTTTGCCGTCCTAAGATTTAACTAAATAATTATAATAAAATTGTACATTTGCCAAACCTCGGGTAATGTTCGTGGATTTTAATTGCATATTATTTTATTTACCGAAACAAATGCCAACCAAATTCAACATTCGTTAAATCACCGTTATGATTCATTAAATTAATAGTTTATTTGTATGCTGTTATGCAAATATTATTAATTGCCTGCGGTTATCTGCTCATCAGGAAACAAAAAGGGTGTTTTATACGATTATCATAGTAATTGAATTAAACACCAGCATCGACAACCCCGTGGCGCAGTTCGTTAGATTACGACACGAGAGGGCGTGGGTTCGGTTGCCACTACGACACAAATTTTTGGGTGATCTATGAATATTTGTTTCCGTTCAGGGTGTTTATGAGACTGAAAAGTCTCTGTTGTTCTCTGATACCCACAGTATCACATTTTGACTCAATTCTTTCAGTGATGAAGGGTTGTTGTGTTATTCATTAATCGGGAAGTTAGGAATGGAGTTTTCCTGTAACTTTTATTGTTAAGGAAATTTTCCAATGTTCATGTAGCATTTTGGACCAAGTTTTTTGACCAAGAGTTAAAATAAATAAAAATAAATCGACAATAATATCATTAAAAATATAGCATGTTTTGCTTGAGGTCTATGTCTAGCAGAAGACGTCTCTTGGCTGATTACTATGATAATTTAAAACCGAAAATCATCACTGTTAATATCTTAAATAAACTAAAAGTGCTAAATTTATAATATCATTTACGTCGCGCCGGGGCAATGCTATGAAATTATCATCAGGCGCTAAAGTTTACGAACCAATTTGAATAATAATTGAGTTTCATGATTAATTTGATAATAAGAACACATCTTGATGAAATACGCGAACTCGCTACTATTAAAATGGCTTATGAACACTTAGGATTAGTGTCAATAAACTCCATTATAGTGTAACAATTAATTCTATTACGGTGGGATTATGTCGTGGATAATTAATTAAATTTATCAAGATACTTACTGGGTGTTTTGATATTGTGTAATTTGTGGATTTGTGACAGTCTGATCTGGTAATTTTGTGCTTTTTTATGATGGAACGGCAAAGTGATTGAAATGCATCGTATCTTAGTCAAAGTAAACGCTCCCGTGTTGCCTCGGCAAAAAGCAACTATGATGATCAGTCGACGGAATTATGCCTTGCAATACTTACTATCCTAAGGATACATAATTTCCATCAAAAACAACAAGAATAAGAAGAAAATCTCGTTTAGCGTGTTGAAACGCAAAATTATCCGCGAAGTGGTAAATAGTAATACCTATCAATACCTACGTTTTATTTAATTGTAAAAAAAATATTTTAACATTAATACAATTTTTTTATGTAGTCGGGTAAAGTGTGATTTAGTGTGTTCTTTCGACAGCTCAGAAATAGCACGGAGTCTTGAAATTTACCGAGTAATTAAATAATAGCACGCACAGTATTGACACCGGGCAATGAAGTTTACCGAATCTAAGGGAACTTAATAAATCATTGTATACATACGGAAAATGAACTAAAAAAAGTGGATGAAACACATCTTTACGACTTTACTTATGTATCTTACTAGGGCTTTGCCAGTCACACGTCATAAAAATATGTTTCAAAGAGATCTTCCCAGAAAAATCCTTTCACTTCACTTTACTCCTTAAATCAGCTTACGTTCAAAAAATAAATGTACAAATGTTCTACTAGAATCATGTGAGAAATACGTGAATGGAATACAGTTTTTAAAATGCGATTTTCAACGTCTCAAAGCTACAAACGTGGGTGTAAGCCGCGGGCTGGTAAAAAGAGTAAGGTTTTTATTGCTCTTATAGTATGTCTTTGACGAGGTAGTACTTATAGCATCTTATGTTACCACATACGGCGGTTTTTGAAGCTGTTAATAAGCTGGCTTTAAGAAGGACCGCATTCGCAAACGCAGTCTTTAGTAAGAAATATTTGTTTCTGACGTTAATAAGTTCGTGTAAAAATATATACGTGCAGGTCAATAAGTATCTGTATCATCCCATATGCGCTGTAGTTCTACGATTCAAAGGAGCAAAAAATAAGTCATACATAATAATAATAAAAATAAGTCATAAATAATACATGCAACTGTAACCAGTGACGGTATTGCCATAGAAGCCTAAAGACCCAGGTTCATCATCATCATTTCCCTCCCCTGGTCCCATGTTTTTCCTTGGGGTAGGCGCAGTATGGTTTCCCCTTCCACACTTTCCTGTCAGCCGTCATGTCTTCATTCACCCCTTTCTTTTTCATATCTTCAGTCACGCACTCCATCCATCTCTTCTTTGGCCTTCCTCGGCTCGCCGCTACCTATGAATCATCCCTTCTCATAATGTCCCAAAAACTCAGGTTGTTTTATAAAATTCCATAAAAGAAATTTCACATATTTATGTATGTACATACCTTTGTATATAATTGAGTATATCCTTCCCCATAATAAAAAAAATGTAGGCTAGACATTACAAATTAATATTTAACGCTTTTGGGTTACCATAGTAGAAGAACGGTTCAATAGAAAAAACCGGGACCAGTTATAACAACATGTCCATAAGATATCTTTAAATTAAAAACCGAACAATAAAAAGCGGCCAGTATTATCAAAAACAATACAAAAAAAAACTAGCACAGAATTAGCCTAACTTAATAGGGCGGAGTTGGCACAATACTGCATCGAATCCATTTACAGTCGTGATTTGAATGTCAGCTGACCTGCAGCCTCTGTGATGGTCGCTTTTGACATGTCATTGATTCCACAAACGAAAACGATTTGCATAGATGTTGCTTTTGTTAGCTCCTACGTGTAGTGACGAGAATATCTTTTGTTTCGTAAGCGATGATAGATGGTTTAGATCTCCTGTTGGGTTCATTTGTACGACCCACTTTTCGGGTTTTGTATCTATGAGTGTAGGTGTTACAAAAACTTCAGCAAAATACACTTGTTCTCAGGAAGTTTTCTGTAAAAATTGAAGAAAAATAAATTGATTATTCTCAGGAAGTTTTCTGTAAGAATTCGAGTTAAAATAATTGATTAATTAATAGGTATCATCGTCCTGTCTCAAATATTTATTGAAAAATTAATTGTTTGAATCGCTTCCGTACATATGGTCATCGATTTTAAATACAAAATTACAATTGTCTTATACTTGTAGAGCATGTAAGAAGCATTTATAGTTCGCTAAATTAAAAAAAGTATGGTTTTATACAAAAACCCAGACGCCGAAACAAATATTTGTGAAAATTATTATAAATATTTTATTTAATGAATTAGGTAATAAAGTACTTCTTAAGTATTATATTAAGCCTGATAGTTTGTTGAAAAATATAATATTAATTCAATGATCCCATTGCGATTATCTGGGGCGACGTGCCCGCAATGAACTTGTGAGTTGCCTTGACTTCTGGAATACTACAAATATAGTAAATATATTTTAAATTGAACAGAAACTATATACAGCAAGCCTCGGTTGATTCTGATATTGTTTTTCAAATAAACATTGGTTCGTTTGCCAATAGCACTGGCAGCTATAATATTAATAAGTGAAATTGAAACAGAATGAAAACTGCGGTTGGTGCGCTGTATGTATGTATGTAATATGTACGTACTCAATTTTACAAAAATTCAATTTAACTTTACAATATTGTAAATGTATAAATATGTATGTTTTTTGCTCCTGCATACAAAAATAATTTAGGTGAAAAATAACTTCGTATTTCACTAAATATGGGTAAAAGACTGAAGATCGGGTATTTTGTTTTCTTGTTAGCTTTCAAAATTATTGTAGTGTGGCTTTTTCATGCAATATATAATATATTTTGAATTACCCTTACCTTTTTTATTATATTCAAAATTCACTGGAAACAAAAAGGTTAAAATTATATGCCAATTATTTAAGTAATTGTAATTGTAAATAATTTAATCGTGCATAAACCTCGTCAGTATTTTTCATAGCATTCCTATTTCATTTCCAAAATTCAATTAATTAAAATAAGGGTTGAAAGCAGTCCTAAAGTAACATACAGTTTCTGTTCTATTTTTAAAATGAATGAGAACATCAAAGAATCATACATACAATAACACAACTGGTCGCACAATCACAAGATATATCTGTTTAATTTTTATTTCAAAAGGTATAATGGGACGACACACCGTGTTTATGGGGTAGAAATGTACACGGTCATAAGGTAACAAAAGCTTACCCCATGTCGGTAGTACTTCGCAAATTGCCCCCGTCTATTACCAGAGAATGAAAGTTACACCAACATGGACGTATTTATTTTATCCGCGTTTATCCCCGGAATAGGATAATAGGGTTCGGATGTAAAGAGACTTTACAGAAACGACTTTTTGTTCGAAACGAGAAACGCTCTTGATTTATAATGTTTTCTCAAGACGGACATTACACAAAAATAGCACGCCTTCATTCCGATTAGGATTTTTCATTGTAATATCAAAATGTTTTTGAACGCATTCATTTTTGTAATGTCGCTAATAAATAACGAGTGCATTCTATTTTAAAAGATTTGGCAAGAATCATTTGTACACCATAAACTATATTCATCAAGTTATTATTTGTATTTCCGCAACTGGACTGGAATACTGAAAACAACATGCGGCAAACAAAAAAACATTTTCAGTTCTTATTTAAAATTTATATAATAAAATTGAAGTTAAATCTCTAAATTCTAATTAAAATTCTGTGTTTCCTTCAATATCAGATTCCTATTTTAGTGTATTGAGATCACTAATCACGTCTAACAATTATAGCCACGCTCAACTAAATCTTAAATATTTATTGTTACATTTCTTCTCATTACACCGCAAGAAAAGCTTTTAAAGGTCGTGCTGCATCGCCAATGTTGAGTTATTTGCTTCCTATTGCAGTAAAGTGGTTTTAAATTTTTATTCGTCGATACGCCGCGTGGCGCCTACGTGTGGCACAATGCATCGGCCAATTTCAATTTCCGATGGGAAATGTTGTAAGTGCACATTTGCAATACACTTTACATGCGGATATAAGAGTGTTTTTGACAATAGCAGGCTATTAGTTTCTATGGACTTGTGCTCTTTTAGTTCTAAGAGAGGTAAGACTTAAGTTACACCGGGTTCAGTTGGTCGCATAGTTTTATTATTTTCAACAACAATAAAGTGTGAAAGTTTTTTAATTATGTGATCAACAAAAAAGGTTTAATGTGAAATAAAGACTGCATTTGAATTTTTACATGACAATAAATTTATATTATTTATGAAAAATAAATTTTAAAATATGAGATAAAATTGTTTAAAATCTGTCTGAAAAGAATAAACCTACTCAATTCAAGAAACAAAGTAACACCTACTAGATTCGTAAAGTCGACTTACAAGGCTGGAAAAAATGTCCCTTTTATTTAGGTCAACTCTTACTTTTTCACTATGCAACAAGTATTATTGCAATTTCCCGACCCGAAGCTCATTATAAAACTTGCATACTTGAGTACCCTCAATAGTTAATGATATATATTGATTTCTAGAAACTTCTTACCTGCACCTAAGTTTCAGCGTCACGTTTTATATTGCTTGGGTATTGAAAAGGTGCAGCCATTTCGTTTCTCTTTCTGTGTATTGAACGTCTTTTAGTTACATCTGGTCCTTTTAGTGTCTCTTGGGTAGAAGAATATAGACATCTTTATTTTATACATGAATTGGATAAAATTATATATTTTATTTATTCACTGCAGTAAAATGGAACGGTATAATCACTCATACTATTAAATGCAGTAAGTCACTGAATGCCTTGTGATCTTGGTTCGACTAACGGGTTCGGCAATGTGGCAGTGTTCTTTTATAAGGAAATTTTCTGTAGTAACACGGAGTCTGGAAATATGTCCGAAAAACAATAAAAGATTCGCCCCTATTACGTGCAACTAGTATGTACTTAGCTGGTAAAATTTGGATGCAGAAATTGAAATTGATAAAACATTTCTGCCAACCCCCTTGGGAAATACAGTATCACAATTTTTTATTACCTCACGGTAATATATATGCATTCGAATCAGGGATGCTAGTGTTTTGTAGCAAAGACGAGACTCTAAAATAAAGTGTCGATAGTTTGGCACGCTTAATAAATTCGAAATAGCGCACAGGTGACTCCGGAATATTTATGTAAGCAACATGTCGTTTGTAAGGATACGAGCGGGCGTCAGCAAACAGCAACTTTTGTTTCCGTTTTCCAATAAATGAAAAATTCCAGCACTCAAATATTGGAAGCGTTCCTTTATTTTGTTAGTTGTTTGTGTTGATTTTTCACGCGTCAAAAAGGGTCTAACAAATTGAGGTTACATACAATAGGTATTTTATTGGAATTAGAGAAAAATAATTAAGAAAAACAGTAGTAAGAATTTTATAGGGATACCATAGAATTCCTAGAAGCAGTTTATCACTAAACTATCTTTCTTATACTTTTCGGAGAAAGTTGCACCTTAAGTTTCATATACAGGGTGTATTTAGACCGTGATCGAAAACTGAGGCAGGTAATAGCGTTAGTGATTACAAACCCACTAGCATTAAAGAAAATCCCGACAAAAAATAAAAAATTTGAGGTTTTCCATACAAACCACATACTTTTAACACCGATGGTTGTATGAAAAACGTCAAAATTTTTATTTTTTGTCGGGATTTTCTTTAATGCCAGGGGGTTTGTAATCACTATCGCTATTACCTGCCTCAGTTTTCGATCACGGTCTAAATACACTCTGTATGTATATCAGGCGTAACAAATTAACTAAGTTCAAAATGTAGTAATATGCATATGTGATGTGGACGTGCTAAAGTGAAGTATTTGTGGACTTGAGTAAGTTTTTTGGTTTTACTTCTACACGAAACGTGTTTGATAAATTAAAGGTAATAAGTAGAATATTTAAAAATTGTTACTATATTTATGATATTGTATGAAAAAATAAATCATATAGTGAGAAAAGCCGCGGGTAAAGTTAGCATGTGTATTGCAAATTCATCTCATTCTGTACCGAGTCTGAATCCTTCAAATATTATTATTCATGTCGGTGAGTTTTTACGAGTATTCCAGTGTTCCTGAGACGGTAATCCTCAAACGCCACGGGAGCTTCCCAGTGAATAAATTCAAAGCGTGGAGATGTATTTGTTCCTTGAGGATTTAAGTGATCAGTTAGGACTGTTTCTCGCTGTAACCCTAGCCATGGTTGTTGCGAATACAAAGTGTGAAGTTTTGTAAACAAAAATAGCACCACAGGAATTTGTTTTCGCTTTGGAATAAATAATACGCAATGAAAACCTTTGAACAAATGTCATGTAGAAACTTAAAAATTATTATGCATAAATGCATAATGGAGTCAGGTATTGATAATGAAATTGAATAATATTTTGCGGAGATAAAATTATTATTTTTGCGCTAAACTACAAAATATCTTAAGCCGTGTTTTATGGAATAAAATATGAAAAGCATAAATATTAAATCTGTGATTTCTATTCGATCCAATATTTTATTTCACACTAAAGATTTTCTGACAAGATTTGATTATTAAGTACTTCATTAGTCTTGGGATTAAGGTAGACTAATAACTATTTTACACCTTGATTTTATGCTACTATCCAGGTTTTATCCATACCATGATAAAAACTTCTCGTAAACAAGACGCGTTGAAATTTCTTGTTGTAAAATATTTCATCAACGAAGCCAGTTTTGACGATGTACGAGATTATATCCGAGACCCGAATTCTGTTAGGTAACGAGGTGTGAGTGCAAATCCCTTGACGGCAAACGTTAGCGTCTGTAGTCTTGAGTAATACTCGGATTTGTGTCCAATGTGTCTTACACATTAGTTGAAGGGATTCACCGACAATTATTGCGACGACAGCGAAGACTTTTCTAAACATCGCGTGTTAGAATAAACATTGGTTTATTTGTTGAACATCTTATCCATATTGATTTTTGTAGTTTAATTCTGAAAGTCATTCATTCAGTCCATTCATTTATTTATCACTTACATTTATACATACTAGACTTACTGCAGTTTTTATACTGCTGTCATAAAGCAAACAAAATGCCAAATAACGGAAACACACATTATAACTAAGTTAGTTAGTGTAGTTTGAACACAAGTTTATATTCTAACGCGCTAACCGGTATCCGTGCATGGGAACGTGGACCGGTGTAAAGTTCTATTCAAACTACGAGATCACATAAACTTTGTTTCGAGGTATGCTGTTTTGGGGTAACTAACATATTCTATCTGTAAACAATATGATACTCTCATTACACACTTAGGTATACAAATACCCGCGCTTTGACCCGAAAGGAGTAGGCAGATATGGATTTCGATAACCATATTTCGCAAGCTGTGTTTTTAAAGTTAACGTAATATGGGGCGAGTCTATATATTCGTTTTTCTTGCACATTTCCAAACTCAAGCTATTACTAAGAATTTTGAAATGAAAATCCCAATAGCATTTGGTCTGGCCGAGGAATGGAGGCGTCGAATAAAAAAAGCAGTTTTTTTTATGAACTCACATAGCAGCTACTAATACACTCCCATACTAATAAATTATGGCAAAAGTATGGATTTTCAGTCTCACAAACAGCCAGATCCGAAACAAATATTTGTGGCTCATATGGTCTCCCGTTTCCCAAGATGGTTATTAACGAACTATGTCACTGACGCTGTCAAATGAGGTGATAATTAAACAGTTAAGATACCTGGTGAGATGGCAAGCTAAGGTTTTTGATGGTAGTAGAGTCAAATAATCTTCACTTAATAAAAAGAGTTTGTACTGGTTTTCTTTTTAATCTAGTAGACCAGGTCTATTCACTAGGATCTTCTGCAACTTCTTCTCATTGAATTTCCTACTAGAATGATGACTTTTAGGTTGGCAACAAGTCTAATCCTTTTTTATTGTTATATTAACCGTAGTCACCGTTGTATTACAAAGCAATGAAATATTGTAATCAAACTATGAAAGCCGTAGCGTGAAGCCTCAAAAATTGCATTTCGATGTTCCGTCATTATCAATGTTTGTTTGGTGTTATCAGAAACTTTCGGTATTACCGTCACGTGAAATGATTTATGTTATTACATCATGTGATACGTAAAAGTTCTCGTGATGAATGAATGACTCATTACTTTTGTTTGTCTCTTGTTTAGGTCCTGCACTAATAAGGATTAATAGGGGGAGGATTAGGAGAGAGGAGACTTCGCGTAATTGTAATCATTATTTTAAACATTTAACATTATTGTTTCAAACATAACAGTAACGCCAGGTAATTAAAACCTGATGTGCCGTTTTTGCGCCAACCTACACCAAAACTTATCCACATTAGGCCAGCGAGCCTAACTGACTGAGGCTTGAACCAAAATCACTAAGAGGCGGTTATAGAGGAGGCCTGTGCCCAACAGTACTTTTTTCCTTGGGTGATATTATTCTGCGACATTTAAAAAATCCTACAATACTTTCGCCTTCTTTTACCTCGGGAATCGAACATGACCTTTACATCGCATGGTACTTATGCCGCGAGACCACAAGGCGGTCCTTCGTTCAATTTCTTAATTAATCAAAATGTATGTCAAAATCTCTACATCACTATAATCTCTAAGCCGAGATTCGCTGAAAAATTGTATAATTATAAAAATCTATTCAAGAATTCCACGACAGCGCTGAGATTTTAATGCGGACCTCCTGGCCCCCTTATTATTCATGAGTATTAAGCCCCGCGTAACGACTCGGACTGACTTAAACTGCGCCTCAAACTTTTACACTGATTATTGTAATACGTAAAGTTATCCCAGAATTTTTGAGGGAAAATTGAAATGTGGACGTCGACTTCGGATGGCTCTAATACCTTTGGCTCGGTGAAGTTTTAAAAATAGAACTTTTTTACTGTTCATAAGCCTGCCATAAAGTCATGTTCCGACTTATAAACTATTACTTCATTTGTTTAAAATTCACCAGCTTTTGTAAAATAGTTACTTAGACATTAAAACTAAGAGCCTCAAGCTCTGATCTCCCCATTACGGCAAGTCGAAGTTTTTGGACTTTTTTTCATACCACATAAAAATCTTTTTCTGAACTGTATGTATGAACATTAAAAGTGTTATTTTTATAGAGTTTTTATTATCTTTCCTGTGTTTTCCTCCAAAATTTACGAAAGGTAAGTCTAATGAGACAGAATTAGTGCCTAAAACGCTCTAAGCAGACAAGTACTGTGTTTAAAGCTAGCCTAAGTTAATCTGGTACACGGCTGCAGGGATTTTGTTAGTTAGCTTAGATCAGTAACCGCAAATCCGAACGTGTATTTACTGAACTAAATAGATAGTTTTAGTTTAGTGTTTTGAATTTTTGGAGTTTAAGGCAAAAATAAATTTTCATTTTGTAAGGTTTTGTTATAACAGTTACGGTAGGATCGTTTTAAAAAAAAATCATACGTCATCACTGGATGCAACATTTTTTTAACTTAAACATTTATCGAACTGCCTGTGATTTTTAACTTAATTTTAAGTGTGCACTGAATGCATCCTAGATTTGAAAATAAGTATTTAACGAAAGTTGCACGGAGATAACAATAATAAGAAATTACGAGTTACCACATAATTCTTCATAATTTCAATTATTGACATCAGTGTCTAAAGCGGAGATTAGCTCGAAGGCAGAGAAAAAAAAAGATGCGTGATAATTGTATTATGTGTATTCACCGAAAGATTTAATTAGTTGACGGTATACATTATATGAAGCAGTGATGGCCTCGAGGTATGGGCGCGCGGTCGAGAATCTCGGCGGTCGCGGGTTCGAACCCCAGGCACACACCTCTGACTTTTCGAAGTTATGTGTGTATTCACATTGAATTATCACTTGCTTTAACGGTGAAGGAAAACATCGTGATGAAACCTGCACACCTAAGAGTTCTTAGGAATTTCTTAGGTGTGTAGTCCGCCAACCCGCACTAGGCCAGCGTGGTGGACTATGGCCTAAACCCTCTCAATGGTAGAGGAGACCCGTGCTCAGCAGTGGGCGTATATGGGTTGATGAAGATACATTATATCTGTATCCCATAGGAACAGGCATTAAAAAACATGGCAATATGTTTGAAATATATTTATTTATTTATTTTTATTTATTTACTTTATTGTACACCACAGATACAGAATAAAATATAAAATAAAACTAACTCATATGCTAATGTGTCGCAAAGGGTGACATATACATACATATGCGAAATATACATAAATACTTAATTATAAATATACACATACTTAATTAAATCATAACCTATGCCAGCGGTTAGTAATCACGACACTAATTCCTTGATTAAGAACGTAATTCGCTGCGTGTGTCGAATTAAGTTTGCGATTTTGTTTGAAATTAGTAGCAACCCTTCGTTTGCCCTCCGCAAACAATAACAATTGGTGGGGTGAACCATAAAGCTCCACTCAGGATTTTAATAAAAAAGGATTTCTATACTTTGATCGTGTATTATTTTCGAAGGAAAACCAAAATAAGAGAAATATAAATTAAAAACGGTGAATAAGATGTGTTACCTCAGAATTGTTTATTTTATAAATATAAGTTAATAAGTATACACACCAGTCACAAACATAGTTCTGACCCCACATTCAGATACAAGTCTTGTGTCGTGGATATCAGGAACTACGAGACACTTTTCGGTTTCACAAACACCCAGAGCCGAAACAAATTTTTGTGGACCACAAAAAAATTTGCCTCGGTGCGGGGTCACACCCGCGGCCTCCCGGTTCGCAAGCTGATGTTTAGCCAATTGCGCTACGGGGCTGTCCTTAGCTTGCAAACTGGTTGGCTAAGTCCGATTTTATGGACATTGTACTAATCATAGGCAATCATTTCACATTATTACGCCAATTAACAATAATTAAAATTAATGTAATACAATTAAGGTATGCAAATATATGCATATTTAGGCGCATAAATTTTGTCCTCATTAGACAGAATTATAAATAACTATATTCAACATTGTTAGCAAAAAATAAAAAGTATAAAATAAATAAATGCTTGAGCATATCAAGTAATAGTGATAAAAGAATCAAATCTTCGCCACTTCATATAATTTATAGCGTTTAAATCAAATTAGTATTTCCTTCGATTCTAAGGAGGTGGACATAGAACCAAAGAGTAATAAATCACCAGACTTATTTCTGCTTAAAAGAGGTTGTTACACCTCACATTAAAATTCAAATATCGAATGCATCTCGTTCTATTTCAAGTGTAAAATAGCTTAACAATTGTGGTTCCGACGATAGTCCTTGAGACGGAATCAAAGTTCTCACAATGTACACAGCTGTGTGTGCAAACATAAGAGTATGTGTCGACTGAATGAACGGGTGTCCGTATCTATTTGTTCAACATTGTACGCGATTGCATGCGAATGTTGATACTTCGATTGAACGTTGCAGGTTTATACGGGCGGTGTGATTTCAATAGGATCAAGATTTTAAATAGTTTCTTTGTGGGATTCATAGAGGATCACTGTCATAGATAATTTTCTTTGAATTTTTGGTTGATGTTTGGTATGTATGTACGTGTGTATTTTTCTAGAGCAAACATGGATATAATAAATAGTTGAATTTGCAACATGGGGAACTCAAAGTCTTTAAATCTTACGTGTTCCACGAGACCACGTGGTAGCTTAATAATATATGTTTCGTTTATAGTCTTGGATTTTTTAGTTATGTAAATTAATATCATTATGACTTCATTGTCCTATCCCAAGATTCTATACTAAAAACAATTAAAAGTTTTTGTGTTTATTTATTACAAACAAAGTGAATATTTTTCTTTATAAAATTTGCATAGTTTTACCTGCTTTAAAGATTTTGGAAATGAAAAAGTATATACTTAATCGTCTCTTAATTAAAAATCATAGACTACCCCCATCAAAAATAAACGCTACTTTTCATAAAAAAGGCATTATCGAAAGGATAAGGCATCGCCTACCAAAACCTTATAATAAAGTTACGCAACACTGCACGCTTAAATGCATGTAACTTCTTCAAAGACCCGAAGCATTAAGCCAAGGAAGGTCCCCTAATACGACGTCCAACGAGGTTATAAACCTATTTGGCCTGTTGCAGAAGTTTTTGAGAAAACGAGCCGCAATCATTGAGAAATTCCGTGCACCCTCAGTAATAATTAATGATGTGCTGTTTCCAAATTTGAGTTTTAAATACTTTAAGGAGTTTAAAATTGTCGACGATGTGTTTTGAGAGATTTTAATGTGCATAAAATGGGGTCAGTGAAGCGAAATTTCAGCTTAATGGTAATAATAGAATTTGGTGGAGAACCATCTCGGTTGTTTTAGCGGAGGAATTTTCATCCTATGTTCCCCACCATTGTGAGTTTCTACTTATTGTATAGATTATATGTAAATATTATAATTGTGAGTTATATAAACTTGAACTGAGGCATAAAATCTTACAGATAGTGATTGCCGTTTCTCTCGGGGCGATTATTGCTATTTTGTGAGCCAATTCTAGACTCTGTGCTTTAACTGAGAAATTTCTAGTCGAAAAGCATAAGAACTCTATTCTCGACCCGGGAATCAAATAGACATACTTTTACATTCTCGTCTATCTGTATATACGAGTAGTATAAAACTTAAACTACCTTGTCACAAGTTTTAGCTGTCAAGTGGTGCAAATCTTGCGGCTTTGTTCCGTCTAGAAGAGCGGCGCGCTTATCTGATCGTCATCGGATTGCGCTCACGTGGTAATGGGTTGCAAATGGAATGGTGGGGGGCGTTGAAATCTTGCTTACAGATGGATTGAAGAGTTTGATTGATGAATTGGCTTGATCAAATTTATTTATCACAATTTAAGTGGTTGTTTTTTTACTGTACGTACGTTACACATGTTTTATGAGAGATTTTCATCCGAACACGCGTCTACCTATGTGGGATGATAATCTATGTATATCAATATGTCATCATGGTACAACAAACAATAAACTGCATAATTTAAACCCCGTTACGATATCTGCAACTGAAGTTTTCTACCTCCTTTAAATCTCAGCAATATTACGTATCTCTTGATGACATGTTTTAAATTATAAAGCACGTCAACGCGGCCAATGGTTTATTGCGGCGCCGAGTGATGTTGCCGCAGATAATTATCTCCCCTCGAAGCGAGCCTTGATTGGGGGAGATTAAAACAACGGACGACAACCCGACAATATCGACGAGGTAGTGCGCCTTCAAACACTGCTAATAGAGAGGTACTGTTGTCTTCACAAGTTTATTTCAGAGATATATCTTACCTTACAATGTACGTTGTGTCTTCAGCTCAGATAAGTAAAGTATACCTTAGATATATTTTTTTATCGGGTGGTATTTGAGACATTGAAAGGATTTCTTCGTTTACCTTTCTACACATTTTGAAGTAAAAACGGCGTGATCATTGGTATTTTCATAAATGTAGAAGTGATTTTGTCTAAATTACTGAAAACGTTGTCAATTATCGTAAATGGGAGTCAAGAATCTTTTTGATTCTTTTCACATAACATTGCCTTCGAAAGATGACAAGCCAGATTGATGGTTATTGAAAAGTTCTACTTATCGATGTAATTGATAAAGTCATAACTAAATAACGTAGTTACAAGAGATCATATCTGCATCTATAAAAATAATTTTCTTATTTTATATCCAACTTGTTGTATTGTCAATGGCTGCGGTTGTGAAATATAGAAAGTATTTTTAGAAGCAATCCTTTTAGGTTAATTCTAAGAATGTTGGTTACATTTAGCGGTTTATTTACGTGATAAAATAACAGACAACAGAGCATTTTTATTGAAGCTAAACCCATCAAGTGAACGCAAAACAGACCGCATTTTAATAGATATTAAATGGATTCTTATGGGCGAAGTGATGTCATGGTGCAATGCACCCGTCGATTTTTATAGAGCAGCGGATTTAATACTTTGTGAGTAAACCTACATGGATAGCCTCGAGGTGTACGTTTCGGGTCAGTATCCTAGGCGTACATCTCAGACTTTTCGAAGTTATTCGTGTATTCATAATAAATTATCATGTAATTTAGCAGTAAAGGAAAAGATCGTTAGGAGACCTGCGCTCCTAAAAAATTTTAGGAGTTTCTTAGGTGTGTAGTTCGCCAACTCGCAACCTGTCCTGGGTTTAGGTGTTTGGAAGGACACAAAATCTATCGTAGTTTCTGATACGAAACATGCTTTGCATATTGGTGTGGGATCAGGACTACGTGATTAGGTATGTGACGGTTGGGCTTATTTTATATTGGTTAAATATCAAACAGTTTTTCTCTCATCAGTACAAATCTTAACTCTCATTTCTTTTATACGCCGCTGTGAATAACAAACAGATTTATTCAGAACCAACAATGACTTGTTTGCCGATTCTTAGGCTTTATTTACACAACCGCTCCTCCTAGGTGTCTCGTGCCATTTTTGTCGCAGTTTTCAACGCAGTGCAAAATCGTCTTGTAAATATGCCCTTATAATGGCTTGCTTGCCGACATAATTGATTTTGGTACTACAAATGTTTTAATAGGTGATTGGGGCGTTCGGAAATTAAATGTCGTAGGAAGCTTACGTCGCATCAAGTTCGATAAAATTATTATTCGATAGCAACTATGGGGTTTATGTTTTTGGTACATCATTTTTTGAAAAAATATTATGTATTTTTACCATTAGGAAAAATAATATTAAAAACTAAATAAATCAGTTTTAATTTTGATATTGCAAAGACTGAAATTGGCAATAGACGGTAGTGCAGTACAGCCTAAATGAACTTGGTGGATGAAAACCCATTACCGTAAAATTAGAGGCCAACACGACATATAAATCATAACTTCAAACAAAGCATACATTGCCCTTAACTAAGCATAATAAAAGTACTTTATTCGAATTAGAAAAGGTATTATTCTGACACAGACGAGCTCTCACGCCGGCGATGCTGAGTAACGTTAAACGTCGTAGAGTAATTACTCGATGCTCGTTAACGTACAGCTTACGAAGCGTGTGTCGAGACTGACGTGTGTAGAGTCACAGAATAAGGACTCTAGAGACTGTGCGAATTGGCTGATGTACAATGTAATTAGTGGAGTTTATTTTATTTCATTTCTAATTTGGAATGAAAAGATTTTTAATTTTCGAAATGGAAGCAAGACGGCCATCTTGAATAACGTTCAAAAGTTGAATGTAGACCGTGTGGTTTTTAACAACCAATAAATTCCCAAAAAAATTTAAGTATGCAGATTTCCTTACGATGTTTTCCTTCATCGTTAAAGTAAGTGATAATTAATTGTCAATACGTACATAACTTTGAAAAGTCAGAGGTGTGTGCCTGGGGATTGAACTCGCGACCGCCAAGATTCACGAGCGTGCGCCTTTACCTCGAGTCCATGAGGTCTACATTTATCTATAATACATATATCCACGAATATTTGTGCAGCAAACAAACATTTGTTTAGATACAAGGTCATAAGTTGGCTTCTAACCAATGCGCAAAAAGGCTGCGAGTCTATGAAATGTTATGTCGTAATTTGTTAATTAATTTGAGATGAATGGAAAAAACACATTTTTCTGGAACAAGTCCAACTCTTGCAATGGCGTTTCAGTTGTGCATTTATGGATTCATACTTTGGAGCAATGTACATATGTTACTGAAATATTTATTTACATACTTTCCTGTATCAAATAAGAAGTAGATAGAGATGAATTTAATTCATGTTTTGCGAGCTGTGTCTATAACGTCGTGAGGTGAGTCTATCAGCTTAGCGCAATTAAACGCATGTGCCTGTCTCAGTTAAGTAATGGGATGGGCAGATGAGCATTTCTGCGCACTCATTTTGACAATTTTGTTTTTCTTCCTATGTCATGTGAGGCGAGTCTTTTGGCGTTTTCGGACAATTCTAGACCACATGATGTTACAGAGAATTTTCTTATGGAAAAACTTAGTAACACTTTACTTGACCCGGAACCTGGGTCCTTTAGATTGAATAGCACACAATTGTACTGCGCGTTCACGAGTCTGTAAAAGGTTTGTTTCTTCTTTTTAAAGCATGGTGAGATATTAATAGATATCAATGACAAAATAAGAATAAAACGCATAGTCCATGCTTATGCAATACTAAAATCAATCGCAGTAAAGTCTCACAAACCAAAAATATGCTAGATATACATAATCTTGTGATAAATGGCAAAGAAATAATGCCATCTACCCTTAGTTCATATCTTCATCTATCTTTTCCAAAAAATAGCACATGGCCACGTTCTGCGAGAAAACAACACAATTCCAGACTTTGTATATCTCTACTGTTATCGTCGTTATGAAAATAGCATGTGAACGCGTAAACAAACAACCTGCGTGCAAATATTATGTAGCTTCAGGTCACTGAATCTTGTTAAATATTAGGATATTTTTCTTCACTTTCACGCTTATATCATATTGGGTTAGATAAATATGTAACTTGTGAAAAATATTTTTTCTCTAAAGATTTTTTGCAGTGTGATGTAAAATTTGAGAAGAAAGTAGTAATGATCGAATGACTGACCAAAGTAATCAAAAGTGTCTCGGATTTGAGACCATAAACAATATCTTACTTTAGCGTACCGTTGCGCCTATCGAAGACATCACGAAGCCAGAATTTTTCGGTATTGGTGTCCAGAACCATTTTTTTAATGTTTTGGTAGTATTAATGGAGCGTAAGATACCTCTCACTTGACTCTTTTTTTAAATATCTTCCAACATACGCGACGCAAATCTCGGTAAAAGGTCTACCTCAAGGTTAGCGACTATCTTTTTTACTTAGCTCTTTGCCTTTTGAGCTGTTACTTAATGTACTAGAAAATTACGGATCACATTTTTTTAATTATGATAATGCCGGATCTTCTTAAAAATACTGAAAACAATGACAGAAATCTGTAAGATACAACAGTCATTTGAAATATTTGTGTTTGAATAGTAAAAATGAAACACGAGGTACGCTAAACAAACGCTAATGAATTGTTTCTTTTAAAGCAAATATCTCGTCAGAAAAAGTGAGCAACTTTTTGCTCAATTTATGTAAGTCATGATGATTATTTAAAGTAGATGTTTTTTTAATAAATAGGCGCTTGCAAATGAAAGTTTCCCAGTCGGATTGAAAACGTTATTTGAATTTTTAGTCAGGAAATATTTATTCACGATACTTGCCTCGGACCTAAGAAATATCTTCAAGCCTTATAAATGACTTCAACTTGTTTTAATAGACGTATTAAAGAATTTTGACTCAGAAAGTACCTTTATGAAACGAAAGCCAAATATGACTCATCCACTTACTTAACTTTACCATATTGCTATATTAATAGAAATACCTACATACATATAGGTATATAGAACACTGGGTATCTTAAAAGGACCTCCTATCTATACTGTAATCAGTAACTTACCGGCGTAAATATAAAATCAAACACACAGAGACAGAATATTTGGAGCACAATTCCTCTCCTAAATTCGTTGGATTGTCGCTTCTTTATTAAAGTACTAAGCAAAGTTTGCTTTTCATTCGGCGTGGAGCCGCGTACTTGCGAGACTATTTCTTGATTACACGAGAGGCCGAGCTGTAATAATACGTTATTAACTTTCTTACGAGTGTTACTCAGTTTCCGTTCCTTGTATGAGTGTCACAGATGTCTTCGATGAGAGCGCAATATGGTGATTGGTTTCGTGCAGAGGAAGTTCTTTAGGCAATTTTGAAAGGAATATTCTTTTGCTTTTTAAACATAATTTAGTTAGATAGCCGCACTTTAGTAAGAAAAAAAATCTATGATAGTAAAAAAGAGCGACTTATTTAAAAGCATATTTGCGAAATTATTTTAAAAGTCTCATGGTGAAATTCACTCTTGTGGACCTTTTATTGATAGAAGTAACACATCATTTGTGGTGGTTACCGATTTTTTTTTGTTATTTGTAATACACACATAATTAATTTATTTTACGAAGTACGAACATATGTAGCGTAGAGTTGTAAGGGCTGTATGACAGCGCCTAATCCTTGTAGTCATAACGGTTTATATCCAATTGGCGAGAATACATAAAGCCCACATTTCATAAGTACTATGGGCAAATATAGTAATATCGGTGCATTTGGACGTCACTTGGGTCTTATGGGGATTTGATCCTGCAATAAAGATAACAATTGCATAATTATTGAAACTGTTGTAAATTTCAATATTTGTCAAAAAGTGGCGTAGCAACGCACGTAGTATAGATAATTTAATAAGGCATTTTAAATATAACGAAGCTTTAGTTATATATGCATATATTGATATCATGATTCATAAAGGTAAACGTAAAAAAATATGGTGTCAAGAAAAAAGTGTTCTAACTTCTTAGATATATGTACATTGTACATATCATACTCTACAAATTAATTATTAATAAATTTTGATACGTAATAAAAAATAATCTTCAAATTTAGATTTCTGTCCTAATAACATAATAATTGAATTATCTTAAATAATCTGTTATACCAACAAGTCTAGGCCTATGTCCACATTTCTCGCAATCGCCTTTGGGCTAGTTATTATTAAATTTAATTTTGATAAGTCCTCCAAATTCAGGTGAAGTTTCTAACGGTGGATCAAGGGCGTATCGGCTCTCCCGCCGATCGCCGATACTCTAAAGCACTTTTAATAATCCGTGTATAATGAAATTTGGCTTACCGATCAGAATTTTTCTCTCCCAAAAAAAAAGAAAATATAACTGTGATATTACGTACTAGATGCTTCTCGTATCTTCGTTAATAAAACCAGTCTGTGTATTAATTAGGAATTTCAAAAATTTCTATTATAAATAGTAGACTAAATAAATCCATACTGTTAATTATATACGTGCTAAACAACACCTGATTTAGTTTATACATAGGTTGCCAATTTTTTTACTATAATTTAAACATTAGCGATTAGGACTAGTGAACATTACTTCATCTTGACGAATTATTATCATAAACATGGCTAACATTCACAATAATATGAACTGCGGTTTAAAAGAGAACGTAACAGAGATATTTTTTTTATAAAATAAGTGCATTGTTTCCTAACTTTAACGTTGAATTTCGCATACCGTATGCTTATATTAAGACAACAGTACCAAGACATCATGAAGCTCTGTAGTGTTTAAGCTGCACTGAAATTAGAACTAAGTGGGTCAGAATTCCGCCGTGCCACATATTGTGTTCATAATATTTACTCTTAACAGTGACGGCGCATCGTAGTCGGGTGCACGTGCCGTAAGGACATAAGGTGGTGAAATTTGTATTAGACATTATCTCTCACTGTATTATGTTGTTGCAATTATTATAATATTTCTAATTAAGGAAGAAAATAGTATATACTAAACTTATAAAATTTGTTTTTAATCTATTACGAAGCCTAAGGTACTGATTATAAAATAGTCGAACAGACAATCAGAAAGGATATATAAAATAATAATAATATTTAAAATTGAATAAAATTCAATGACAAAGAAAAAAAATAATAATGGCAAAACGCTTCATCTACGCATAATTTATAATGTGTCCAAAAATTGTAGTTAATGGGTTCGGTAATATTTCTTTTACTGTCATTAATTACTTAGTTTAAAAGATTTTAACATTTCTCTGACGAGTCGGCAAACAATTACGAAGAACAAACAAAGTGTAGTCTTTAATAAGATCGGCTTTTATAGGCTCGATCTTTATTTTTTTTTCTTTTATGTAATTTTTAATATTTTTGTAAGTGCAGTCCGCCATCTTACCCTAAGTCAGAGCAAAGGTTCGACCTCGCTCAGTTTCAGGGATCCCAGGCTTACATTCGTATTTATTAAATACGTGCATAGGTTAAAGAAACATTGAATCAAGGATATGCTCATGTTTTTTTTTTTGTATAGTAAAAAATCTTTACCAATAGTTAAAATACAATTTGTAATAAAAATTTAATTTTTAACCCATTGAAATGGAAAGTAAAAAGCGACTTTTTAAAAATCAAACAAAGAAAATACACAACTATAAATATTTTTAACTATAAATATTTTTTTGTGTAACACAACTATAAATATTTTTAACAGTAAATTGGTACTCAATTTTAATCACGAAGATGAATTGTTGTCACTTGAATGGTATTGAAAGTTGGCTAGTTTTGACACAATCTGATACCATCGAGAGATTTAACGAGCTGCTTTTTGCAAAGAAGTACCTTTGGCGAGGAGATCGCGTGCCCTATCTGTGATCAGCATTGCGTTCCCCGAAATTGCTTATTAATAGCACACCTCAATCGATATGGATGTTTAGTAATGTATTTAGGGGAATAAATAGTACTTTATTACGTAGAATTATTGGCTTTCAATCTTTTATTCGCGTAATTATTATAATGAAATCTTTTTTAACACGCTTTTTTTATTAATGTCGTTTTGTAGTCGCTACCTTTGTAAGTTCCCCTTTTTCTAAAAAAAACTTTTGACTCATCTCAGTTTCATTAATTAGGTTTCTCTTAGGTATTTTTGATTTGTAATTTATGTACAAATTATTTTATTCTCCATAGTTCCACAACTAAATACGATTGATTTCTAACTCGTCACAAATGTTGTCCGACGATTATCAAATACAACACTTCCAAAAACAAACAGAATTCAGACAAATATTTTTCGTTCTAAAAACAATGAATTTGAATGAAAACATTCTAACGCTTTGTGAAAAAAAGTATGCCGAAAAACGAATTTTTAAAAGCAAACTTTTTGTTTAAACAAATTAAATGTTCACAGTCGATGATCTCCAATGAACCGTGAGTGGCAATCAAAGTAACGCCTTTAGGGCTGCTGCATCCAACTCTGGTCAAATATTTAGCTGTAAATTGAAACATCTTAAGTTACATTATTTGTCAACATACTTCTTTTGCTGGAAATGATTCCTTAAAGGGAAATGCGTTTTTTAAGTGAAATTCTTGAAAATTTCTAACCAAGTGCCTTATGAGGTTTTTGAAATGAACAATCCTAGTATATCATAAAAAAATCGTGTCAATATATGGCTCTTGAAAATTGGCTAATTTTTGTCCCTATGTTTTAGATTTCATATCTTTGAATGGTATTTGATGAGGCTTGTACACTGTTTTAATTTACCATATATTATACAAAGACATATTTGGGGAGTCAATTCAAAAGTGTGTTCTGTGAAAACGAAGCCATGGCTAGAAACTTATTTCTAAAAAACATTCGGCTATAGTCTAAGCAAAGTATACTTTTTTTAATTTTCTTCAATTAACAGGAAATTGTAATGTAGTTACCTCTATCAATTGCACAACTGCGAAAGATTTGAATACCTCATGTACAAATTAAATTGATGAAATTGCTACTATAGATCCATTTATGCTGTTCAAATAATTGCAGCATTTATTATTCATACCAATTTGACAACCCTAGGTCATGTTGATATTTTAACGCCTACTCAATGCCAATGTGTCTACATTTTATTGTTGGGCAATTGTTGTGTTTTATTTTTTTTTAATTTCCATATATTTTTTTCATTTACATTTATCCTTTTCTTATGCGTTTTGTATTACCAAATTATTTTTAAGCCACTTTTAAGTAATACAGGGGTGTAACTTATGAAACAATATATATAAATTACGCAAAAAATATAATGCTATTTTAGCCGAAATTACGTCTTTTATTTTTGTAATTAGGATACTAATTGAAGGTAGAGCTATCATCACTACATAGTATAAAACAAAGTCGCTTTCTCTGTCCCTATGTCCCTTTGTATGCTTAAATCTTTGAAACAACGCAACGGATTTTGATGCGGTTTTTTTTAATAAATAGAGTGATTGAAGAGGAAGGTTTATATGTATGATAACATCCATTAAATATCAGCATTGCACCCGTGCGAAGCCGGAGAGGGTCGCTAGTATTAAATAATACTTAATCGTAGTGTAGGGGCATGAGTCACAGTCATGCGATTTAGTAGGTCAAACAAAATGTCATTAAGTTTTTTTATTAGGAAATTCTAAATAACAAAAAATAAGATTATTTATATACCATGTGTGAATGAGATCAGTAATTTACATTCTAAAATTAAATCGAATCGTAATTTTCTTAATTGATGATGAGGCCGCGTTTAAAGATTATCGCACGTTTATTTTTAATTATATAACTGCTGAAGAAGCGGAATGGGTCAACAGATTACTTGAATTTTATCCCTCTCGGAGATTTCTACGACTCAGCACCCATAATTAAAATAAAGGTTGGCGGGAGATAATGCAATTTACGTTTTAAGGTAACATTCTTAAAAGTCAAATTTGAAAGAATTCGTGACCCTAATAATTTGCATGATTGAGTAACCAGAAATGTAAATGTCTATATTTTACAAAACCCCTCAGTGGTAGAGGAGACCACCAGTGGGACACATGTATATGGGCAGATGATGATGATTTTACAAAAGGGCTTTACTTTAGTGCTTGTGCGTGCCGTTTAAATTTTATTTCAAAATAAGTCATGCACAAGTTGGGTAAGTGATAGCGCCGCTATAAATATAATTAATTGAAATGAGCAATGCACATTGGTCGGCTCAAATATCGTACATATCCTGATTACATGCTCTCATTCATTGATAAATATCAGCCGGTATACGTCCCGCTGCTGGGCACGAGCCATCTCTACCATTGAGAGGGTTTAGGCCTAAAGTGCAAACTGAATACGGCTCGATCTGGGAATTTGGTCCGAAACCTCATGATTACGATAATGATGCAGACATTGCGTAGCTAATACATAAGAATTATATGTAGCATAATGATTCATAGATTTTAAGTCGATAAAAGTCATATAACTGCGCGCGTGATGTTTATGCACAACATTATTTTCTTTAGACAATTATTGTTACATGTATTACATATGTAATCTGCGTGCAAATCTTTGTTAGATCGGCTTCCTACTATGATGTGACAAAAAATTGTACTAAACTTTGAATGTAGCGCAGAAGGATTTTACGGGCTGCAGATTTAGTTTTTACGTACATATATAGGCAACCTCATGCCTTTTTTCTCCAAGGGATACGCAGTGGCACATTTTGGCAGATTCGATCCAAGTATTTATGAGTCTCAAGTTTTTAGGGGACGCGCCTGTAGCCTTTTTTCAGGAACATTTCCAAACTTCGTGCTGCTACTGGGAATTTCATAATGTTTGTAATAACCAAATAAAACTAGCCCAACCAGTGAACCATTTTTGGGCCTAATTTCCTTATTAATTTTTTCATGAAAATATTAATTATAAATCTGCATATTTCAAGGCAGCGTCGTCACCAAATTCACATGGCAACATATTTATTATGTATACTATTATATAAAGCTTAAAAAAATAAGTTGTTTTACTACTAATCTCTGGATAGAATTAAAAAAAATACTTATTGTGTTGAACGGTATACTTACTTATCAAAATCGGTCTCTCATGATTCCCGACCGATAGGAGCAAAATAGCAATCAAAAATATGAAAAAGAAAAAGCCTTTGAAGTATTAAGTTGGGCTTAAAAAGTTGCGAAAAACAGTAAATTTATTTAAAAAGCTGGGCGGTCACATATCCATACAATAAAACGAAAAAAGCAGACGTAATAACTATTTCTTGTATAAGTGAAAGGCAAACAATTGATAATATGATTACATGCCAACAAACGTATGTATAAATAGGTATGAAATGGCTACAAAGTCACATGAACAACAGCGAGAGGTCTAAGCAAACTGTTTAACCGCATTTGTAATGTAAACTTGATAATTTCCATGTTTGGAATATCATAAATTAACGTTACTCATACACAGGTAAATAAACACTCGCTATCACAGAGTCAATGCACGGCTTCCAGTGTAACGTACCGTCATGTATTTGGCTCATGCTTGTGTGAGGCCGCGGGTTCGATATCTACACGCCTATATAGTCAAGAAAAATTCTTGAATAAAATTAAGGGATGCCTTAAATCACGATATTTTCCTTCACTGTTAAAGCACTGTTAAAGTAGGGCCTGGGGTTTGAACCCGCGATCGCCGAGATTCTCGATCGCGTGCCTAAAGCTCGAGGCCATCACTGCTTAGTTTTAATTAATACACCCAACAGTCACATACATAGTTCTGGGCCCACACTAGAATACAAGTCCTGTGTCGTAGGGATCATTCATTACGAGAGACTTTTCGGTCTCACAAACACCCAGACCTAAAACAAATATTTGTGCATCACACAAGCAATTGTCTCAGTGAGGGGATCGAACACGCGGTCTCTCGTTTCGCAATATTAGTTTTTTGAATTTCGTAAGGCAAGCAGTGCATTAAAGTGGCTGGCAGCGGTTGGATGAGGAGAGCCGAAGATCGAGCCCAGTGGCGTGCCATAAGAGAGGCCTATGTCCAGCAGTGGACGAATTAAGGGCTGTTGATGATGATGATGATGATGAAGGCAAGCAGGGCTTTTGGGCTTTTGTACAAATACAACTTTGCGACACCAGGCTTGAGACATGTTTCTTGCCTACCCATGTACAGAGCAAGCTGATGACTTTGCCTCTAATACCCCGTTTTAACCGTCTTGCCGAATTCTTCTTAAAATTAAACACGTGTGTAAAACGCAGTTGTATAATGTACATATATCTAACTCCGCATACTTACTTTAGGTTTACAAACAAGACTTTGGGACTCGATAGCTGAATTGCTATCCTGTGCACATTCAGCAAATATTGACCCTAGATTTGCGTAGACGTGACGGCGGGTCGGAATGATCTTTCAGATTACATTTAGCATAACGACGAAATTGTCTACTATACTACTAATCCGATAAACGACTAAAAGATAATAGTATTTTTTTGCTAGAAAACAACAAGAATTCATATGTCTTTAAGTGGCCTAAGTGTTACCTTTTTTGGTGATTTGGAATCACTTAATAAAAAAAAAAACTACTAAGGTTAAATTAGATAAACAAAAATTTTAGTAAATTCGATATTTAATATGAGTAATTTATAGCAGCAACACAGAGTAATTACATATCCGAAACAGGAACAGATTCACATCGTGTTACGTGGGCCAAAATCACAGTAGAAAGTAGCTTTTGGGAGGCACCTGTGCCTACTTCTAAAAGCATACAGGTTTACACTATCAACATAAAACACCGCTGCTAAAATATACCCTTAAATGTGAAACAGCCGCACTTCTAATCTAAAATTAATCATCTGTAGACTGAATGTTTGCACAACACTCTCCAGCAACGATATGATCGGAGACGAGGGTAGATGAATATTTATATCGACAGCCGTTGGCTCGCCTCGCTGGATATTAATTACGATCCACTCGGCGACTTATTAACCGACAGATGTCGTGTTAAGTTGCAAATTTTGCTGGCAGATTCCAATATATAGGGATAGTTTGAATGTACTATTTGTAACATGTATTAGGGATTATAAAACCGAGGACTATCCTGTAGTTTTGTTTCCCAAAAATGGTAGTAGGCGGAAAGAACTATGGAAGGACGTAAAAAATCTCCCTAAGAGATGTTTTTAAACATATTAATTTTGATACAATAGTACAATATATAGTAGCCTTATCTCCCAAGGTATAATCTACGTACGTAACGTTCAAAAACAATCTAAATTGGCTAAGTACAATCTATTTAAAGTTCCACATAAAAAAAACCCTTAATTTGCTCGGCTCCAAAATCGAATCCAGGACGTAACGCACCACATAACGAAACAGGTAGTCAAGTAATCTTTTCAAACAATATTAGGCGATCGCTGTTAGAAATGACTAATTTAACATAAGTTCAACGAACACCAGTTAAGGAAAGTCGTCTCTTTGTGTCTATCTTTCCTTAAATCTTGGCAGTACACCTGCGATACTCAGTAGACTTCTTCTTAGGTGTGATAATTAATCTTTTTTTATATCTGGCTTGGTTAAGTGACTATCCTGGTTAGTTTCTGAGGAGCAACCAGTGTGGACTAAATCGAATGACAGTTGGCAGGAAAGAAGAGAGCTACCAGGTCTTGGATCCAGTCCTAGAGAGTTAGGCATAGGTTATTGTTATCGTAGGATAAAGCATTAGTTCATCACATTGTCTTACGTGTTGATTTTACATCAGACTTCACATATCGTCCAGAAATTCCTTGAAAAAAGCTCTTGCGAACGCTGGTTTTTACGCATTTTTCCTACTAGCGTGATAATTTATTCAAAAAATTGTTAATTGACCCGTTAAGAACGTGGTAGTTATTAAAAAAAAGTGATATTCAGTTATGTAATAGTAGACCACGTATCATCATAATTTAAGAGGAAAACAGCCTCCGTCTACCGTATCATTTGCATAGACGCTTATTTTTATACCTAAAGTGTTTGTATATATTAATTCTTTTTGTTTATAATCTGTTAGCAACAAAACATGTTTTAGTTTTTATTTATTAGTCATTTACAAATATTTACTCTTAAATACGTGCATTGATCATAAAGGATAATATCCAAGATTGCTACACAAGGAATTTTGTCTTGTGACTATGAAGCTACTGAACCTTAAGGATCATTAGAAACGAGTCTCGTGACTTGGGTATCAGAAAACTATTACTACGAAAACTTTTAAGGCTCACAAACATCAAAGCTCGAAAAAAAATATTTGTGGATTACACAACAATTTGTCTCGGTGCGGGGATTGAAAACGCGGCCTCTCATTTCGCCGATTGTTGTCTAGCCAATTGCCCCTCGGGGCTATTTAAAGCGTTTAAAAAAAGGAGGCATTTTATTTTCACGAAATTGTTAGATGGCCTTGTAAACGGTAATAATAAGCCCGCTAAACATAAAGCAGCATCAAAAAAATATACTAAACGGGGTTTTTGCTATCAGTAGATGCGGATCAGTGCTAAAATAGGCCTAATTCACTTTAAATTATGTTCGAACGATGTCAATTCGCTCTGCTGACAACTCTAAAATAAGGAGATATTGTTAAGTTTTCATTCACTGTTAAAGTGCATGATGATACATGTGGTTTTTTTATGTATGCATGATAAAAAATATTTGAAACTTAATGAAATGCGTTCCTCAATCAACGGTTCATTATAATATTTTTTATAAATTTTAACATGTCCTTAATTTAAAGGACCGATCTCGCTAAACATTATAAAGTTGTGTTCTGTTTAGTATAAATTGCAATGGTTTCATCAAAAAACCTCAGCATTCGAATACTGATCATCTGGCTGAATAGCTAATTATCATAAAATGTACCCTATTAAAAAACTAAAAGCCTCTTTGACACATAAAGCGATAAAAATTGTTGGCAATTTCTCGTATATTTGGCAGGCTGGGCGCCCAGTGCGTCGGCTTTGCACGCGCGATTAACTTTTTTATTAATACCCAACGGCCGGAGCGAGCCTTTGACGTGATATCACTCAACCAGGATGATCACGGCTAATCCACTTTCGCAACTTCATATATTTGCACACGTGCTCGGTTTGATGGAAATGGTCGTATAGTTTAAGTGGTGTATTGATTATAATGGGCGAGGGAATAGTCATTTGGGGATGTGGTTTGATAAGACTGTATATTTAACCACTCTTATATTTGTGTTTTTATAATAAATCATCACGGTGAAGTAAAACATAGTGACGTCAACAGATGAGTTAGATTATTCCATAATGATATTCTAACGTCGAGTACAAAACAAACAATGCCCACCAGTAATTGAACGAATGAATCGGGCCTAAGATCTCCAGCTCGCACATCACACATTTGCGAGGCGATACTACGAGACAGCCAATTAATAATACTAATTGCTTAATGTAGTCTGATAGTAATAATTATTATGCAATAAATAATTTATTGTAACACGTCAATTTGATACTTAACATGTATACAGTAAAGAACAAACATTTATTCACTTGAAGATAACTAAATTACAATTATTTCACGACAAAGTGTAATTATAGAAACTAGTGGTAAACGCAGATATGAATTAAGAAGGGAAAAATCTTTCAATTTCAGACACGATTATTTTAGTTTTCTGTGTGTTAAGAATCGCAGATCTTAAGCCGACGAATATGCTCGTTTACCTTCCATCTATGTATATAAAAGTTTTCAAAATCTCGCCAAGAGTGATAAACGTCAAGTTATTTAATAGATGGTTCTTTACGACTCAAAATAATTTAATTACAACAAATATAAGAACATTGAAATGTTTCTATATTTAAATTAATCTCACAGCAATAACTTCTCGCCCTCCAAAAGTCTATAAATAATTATCTCCCGCTAACTACGAATTAATTCATTCGTAATAATTCAGAAGCAATATTTGTAAATCATAAAACTTCAACTTTCCAAGTGGCTTTTAAGATGATCTGAAACCAACGAACCAAGTTTGCCGCACAATATTATTAGTATACGAATTAACATAACTCGGGCCGCGCAACTTTGGCCATAAATAAGGATTCTGAGAATCTCGATAACTTTTAAAGTGTTATAAAAACATGGATCATCCGACTGTATTTATGAATCTTGTTAAATGTACTGGATATATTGGTGTGAAAAGAGTCTATTTTCTATATTGAAGCTCTTTTGTTTTGATCTTGTTATGAGTGTCAATACGTTCCCTACCCCGACTTGGGTCTTCTTCCCCTAGGGCTGGCAGGAAGTAGAGCCATAAACAGGTTTCCGCTCAAGAAAAAATATATAGAAAAATAGTACTAAAGTCTCAGCCCATAATAAAGGTTTAAAAGCCAGTTTATACAGAATAAAAAACTTTTGTGAATAATTCACAGATACGCAGATATTCTAACAAACTTTTTCCTAAGAAAATATATAAAAAATTGCAGGACTACCCATTTAGTATATTCTACAGCCATTGTTCTCTTAAATCGAAATTGAATAATGGATGATTCTAAGCTATATACATTTGGAGTCAGCTCAAAAGCCTTGATTTACCACCGTCGAATATTATGAAGAGAATTAATTTTTCACTTTACTTCGACGCTTCGGTTATCAATGGACTCGTACCGTAACTTTTGAAAATTTTCAATCTTCGTAGGAGGATGATAACTCATGGCACCATTTTAAGTTATTATTATAAGTAAATTTATTTTATAATCGTAGTTAAGATTTTCTAGGTATCTGCTTTATATTAGTAGAAGCGACCTGGGAAGTCTACATCCAGAGAAAAATAACATGTACAAAAGATAATAAATTGATTGTATTTAATGATGTTTCATTGTTATGCAATATTTTATTTGAAACATGACTTCTTTTTCAAGGCCATGTTAAATATAATATGATTTTACCTGCATAGATCTGGGCCGTATAAGTATTTGTTTGTATCAATATTTCACTCATAACCTTTTCTAAGCGGTAACTTTACGGCTGAGGCCCAAATAGATTTGCTAGAAAATAGGTTTCATTGTAATTATTTCCACTCAAAGACCAACATTTCTAATAGTTTTCCTCGTCGATTTAAATTTCCGTAAAATTAAATAATCGGTTTGGTAAAGTTGTTATAATGGAATTCCCTCCGATGCTCATTGTGTTTCGTGGAATTTAATTAGTGTTTTTGCGAACCCTCCACGAGGTTAGGGAGGAATCGACAACATTAATTCATTGCTTGTCACCTTTTCCTATTCGTACTTTTAGCACTATATGCAAAATGTTTAGTAGGTTAATATGTGGCTTGACTGAGAAATTATACTCGACGCTGAATTATACGGACAATCATATTCTCTCTTATTTGTACCCCTATAAGGGAAGGCTTAAATATATCGTATAATACAATGAAATTCTGCTTTATAATATGCTTAACGTCTTTTATAAGACTGCCTCTGGTCTGGTCTCACGGCATTAATGGCATGCGCTCAGGCGGTCCAGAGTTTAGTTCGGTAGGGCAAAGTGATATTAAGTTTTTCTATTAGAAATTCTCTATAGCTGCATGAACACATCTTCCAATAACTTGACGCAATGTGAGTCCAGTAACTTTTTGCTACCTTTGCCTTCGACGAATAAAGGCGTTAAATTATGTGCAAAGAAACAAAACATACCTCACGCCTATATTCCCTGACAGGGTAGACAGAGATGCATTTCTGCACCCACATTTCGCCAGGTATGTATCAGTCCCACGTAATAGGGGGCGAGCCTATTGTCGTTTTTCGGGCATATTTCCAGACTCTGTGCTGCTACCCAGAATTTACTAATAGAAAAACCCAATAACACTTTGTCGGACCCGGGAATCGAACCCAGGACAAGACAGGACGACTCAAGATCGCACGGCACATATTTGTACCGCGAGACCACGAGGCAGTCAAATTATGTGCGTATGTACATATGTGTGTCAGAGAGTTGATCCTATAAGAAATATTCTAATGGACAACCATATGAAAAAAGAAATAGCTGTCGTGTTTATTGATCTATTAAAGGCTAAAGAATAGGTTTAAAAATAGAAAAAAATGCTTACATTGTTTGGTGTGACTGGCTTAATGAAACATTTGTATTGATTTTCATAATGGATTTTACAACAATGCTTCAAGTTAGGAAAATATTTCTTAAGGTTGATTAATTATTATTAATGGTAACACAACTTTACATTTCAATCATAACAAAAGAAATTCGACAGCAGTTTTTTTATTATGATTCAATAGTAAACTCCCATAAATATATGTCATTCTTAAGCGGTAGAAGTCGACAAATCACAACAGTAAGACCTAAGAGCTGTTGTACATAGATTAAATCCCCTTACCGACGAAATTGCACTACCGTCTCTCCGCGTCTAACGCTCCTGCGGTTACTTTTTGGCTTCGGGACTGTTTGTAGCGTGGAACTAATGCTGTTTGTTCGGGACGCATATTACCGACGTAAAAACGTTGTTGCAAAACAAGGACTCCGTTAACTTTCGGATTATTATAAGCGTGTGTGTTATGTCGAGCTATTCATTAAGATGGAATTCTTTTGTTTTTTCTTTATAAATAGAATCAAAATATAAGTTCTTTTGCAGACGTTTAAAGTTTTTTTTTATTGGGCGTTGTATTATTTTCCCAAACAAGTATTGGGGATTTATACCGCTTTCGCACGACCTAATTAGCTGTCCGTTTTAATAGAAATGCTCATAAGTGAGCTCTAAAACTAGGTTGCAACACATTTCTAGACGAACACAAAAAATTCTGCTACTAATAAACAGTGTGACTTTTTGCGGGTAAGCGTAATGTCTCCTAGGCCTACATTTTAAGTTTATTAAAAAGAAGTTGCAGAAACCTGCAGTTTCAATGGGCTACGCATAAATGGAGTTGGAGCGGTGTGACTTCTAAAAACTTGCGGAAAAAATATTGTAATCTTTCGTTGGGGGATTACCAAGTGAATTTGAGTACTTTATTTACCAGAATTTATTTTATGGATCAAGTTGAAAGGCACCCAGATAATAAAACCTTTATAAATCTCGAATATCTGTCATTTCACGTAGGGGAGTCCGACAGTATAATGTTAAAATTTATTTAATAGCATATATATTATTTTTGGAACGTATTTTCGAGGAAAACATTGTGATGAAACCTGCACTCTTCAAAGTTCCGCCAATCCACATTAAGTGTGTGGTGCACTAAGGCATAAACACTCTGAATAGTAGAGGAGTCATAGTAACAGTAATAGTAGTAATAGCGCCTAATAGTGGACGTACAATGTACATATATGAACTGATGATAATGATAACTGATATAATTGGCATCTACGTCGAGTTACGACTGATAGACGAATAAACGAATCGACAAAATTGGTTGTGATTGTTGATTAAACGAAAACAAAAATAAAACGTTGTACACTGTTTGTCCAACACCACGGGATAACTAATAAGTCACGTGAATTGACACAAAGAAACGCGAAATCCTATCAACTGTCGTTGGAGGTAAATAATATGACTCCGCATTCGGGGACAACACAGATGCATGACTTTGTTCAAATATTGTTAATAGTAGCACATGACTAGATACCGCCGCGTTCCATGTTTGGACAACCGATAACATTAGCCGAGTAATCATTATATTATAACTATTTGCACGATGGTAAGTTTACGTAAAAGTGCATCGAACTTCGTAATTAGGTTAGAGAGCTATTTTTAATACTTTTGGCTATGTAACCTTCAGTGCTGAGGATTTCCTTATTTAGACTTTAATAGCTGAGAACGACCCTGTATTTGTACATTAGGCTCAAGACAAAATTAAATTAAAATAGAAAAAAATAAACGCAATTCTAATAGTCTAACTAGTTGTTTTTGTATCATAATATTGCCAGCAAGTTCCACACTGACCTATTGCGGGTTGGCAGACTACAAATCTAAGAAATTCCTAAAAACTTTTAGGTGTGCGAGTTTTCTTTCACCGTTAAAGTAAACGATAATTCATTGTGACATAACTCTCAAAAGTCAGAGGAGGTGAGGGTGTCTTGGCCTTGGGTATGAACCTGCGACGGCCGAGAATTTCGAACCTGCGGCTAAACCTCGAGGCCATCTCTACCAAAACCGTTTTTTAAAATATCATGTTTTCAATAACTATAAATGTTGTTTGACGTGAAAATACACGATATTCCAAAAATATAGTTGTCAAGGTCAGTTCCTATCAACCTGTGGTTTTTGTATTATTTATAAAGTTTACTATTTATTCCCTTTTTTATACGAATCGAACCCAGCTATTGCGCATTCCAAGTTGAGTAATATTTGGTCTGACAAATGAAATAATTTTATTAAAAAGATTTTTTACCATAACAATGTGAAAGAAATAAATTAAAAAAGTATTCAATAGCTAATATGTCCATGAAAGAGAAGTTTACGGTTATAGAGGAAAATAAATATTTTTTATTAAAGACAAGTTATTATGTATTCTGTCATAATCTTTATTTAATTTTCTAAGTAAGTCATCAGTCAAACTTGTGGCCTGTGGGTTTATATTTTTTCCTCTAACTATTTTCGATTGTTTTGTCACTAAGGTGTTCAAATGAGGTAACTGTTATGACTCGTTGGAACCTCGAGGTGATCAATAAATGCAATTTTATCTAAATGTCAAAAGCCTAATGTAGATATACTTATCGTAAAGTTATGAAAAAAATATTTTCGTATACTAAATAAACCTAATTTTATTTAATATACCTTTAGTCTATTTTATTTAATATTCCTTTAGTATATTAAATAAAATTGTAGAACATATTTTCGCCATTATAAGCTCCAGTTTTGGAGTACAACAGTTTATTTTCAACCTATTTCTCCTATTATTTTCATGCGTACATTCAAGGCTGTATTCCCGAACAGGTCGATAGCATATTTTGACACTCACATTTCACACACTGTCATTTTAATCTATCTAGTCTCCATGCCGCTACTGAGAATTCTTCTTTTGATTGATTATTTTTTATTTTCCGTGTATCTTAATGTTGTTAAGGCCAATCAAACCATTCCACATATCTCAGTAATATTTTAGGAAAATCTGTCAAAGTTTGAGAGATTCGTAGCAAGAAATCCTTTAATCTTTGGAATCAATCAAGGATGATTGGACTAAAATCCTTTATAGCGATACGGAACAGTCAAAACCTGTGTGTGTATTTGTAAAAAGTCGAAACTGTATGGATGTTGTCTATAATGTTTTTTGGAAACAATAAACAAAGTGAGTGTTCTAGGCTTTCGCCGTAGATTTAATTGGCGTTGACATCAATGAATTACTTTGTAAGCTCTACGTAGCTGAAAGGAAGAATTAAGTTTTTCGAAGGAATGGGATTACACAAGATATTGAAATGAACAACACGATGAATATTAAATTCCGTAATTTATAAATAAAGAGTCAGTTAATAAATAAAAGACTGCAACTCATCCTAACGTTGTGACTCGCCGAATGAGCCACTAGTAAAACAACTATCAGCGCGTGATGAAAAATAAAGTTCAACACGCACAGCGGATGTTTGTGCTTAGTGTGCAATACTTTCTGACCAGTCTTAAAAATATTGTCTTTTTTACTTTGGAAATTTCATTGATGTGTAAGAAAAGGTAATTGATTGTTAAATTGTAGTTGGACTGTGGTATTTGACTTTCTATAATTTCGGCTTCAAGTGCGGTAAAGGATATGGCGAGTGATGAGTTTTGTAAATAAACATACATACTCGTACATCGTACATAGTTCACGGCTGTATTCTTCGAAAAGATAGACAGAGGTGTATTTATGCATCCGCATTTCGCTATCTTATAAACCCCGTGGTGCTATGGAGAATTTCCTAATGAAATACCCAATAATACTTTATCTGATCCGGGAATCGAACCTCTAGATCACGCGGCACATACTAATGCCGGAGACCATGAAACAGTTCTCGGAGAGAAATGGGGGAAAAATCGTTCCCATAGTTAAGACATGGAGTAATACCACCTAAAAATAGAAACAAAGTCACACGTCGAACAACAGTTTAGTAAAGTTTTATAGATGTTCCTGTTTCGGAATTCATGTGTAAGTTGTATATTTACAATTTAACACTTATTATTTCCTTAACGTGTCACTGCCTTCTGTTTTTGTCCTTATTTATTTCTTAAAAAAAGAATATGAATTTTTTTAAACATTTTCCTGTGACAAATTCTGAAAATATGAATTGTTACAATATATTTATAAAAGAGGTATGATCGAACCCTTTTCGAATAGCTTTGTGTGTTATAGGTAAACCATTAATTATAATGATTCCGGAAAACAAAATTATTAGGAAACCTGCCTGAGTAATATATTTTTATTTTAAGACTACGAAGTCTAATTCACTGTTAATTTTGACAATTCCAATCTCTAGAAGACGTTCTAGCCTAGTAGCAAAATTTAGATTGTCTAATATTAATGACCAATAATACATTTTACTCTCTAAAAGCGTATAGAAACTTAACAAATAAAGTAAAAAGGTTGTTTATAAGCACAACAACGTTTTTATAAGCTGGAAGCGGCATCTGGCAGGAATCCGATAAATCAATTCAATAATACGGTCCGTAGCTCGCCCTAGAATACTAGCAGGGAGATAAAATGCGAATTATTTGCAAATATTTTTTGTATTCTCGTTGAGTTTCCCAGAGAGCTTATTTCTTAGTTGTAATGTATCTTTAAAGCAGTACTGGAGTAAACCCTTTCAGTTGTAGACGACCGTGCCCAATAGAGGGTCGTATATGGACTGATGATTATGGTAATGATGATGATAATGATGAAGATGATGATTGGAGTAAGATAATTACCAAAAGGCGAACGAATGGAACTAAGCCCTGTTGAAGCTAATTTAGAATGCCATAAAATAAATAAATAAATTTATTTATTTAGAATGCCATGTTTTAACAACTTCGGTGGTGCAGCTGGGTAGACTAATAGAAACTAGAAAGGAATAGCCTGAAATAGTAGGTAATGTTAATAATTTTATTTGGATTCCTTTTTAAAAGTCAAATGTTTTATAGTTTCTAATACTAAGAACAAAAGACTTGTATCCTCACATACATACTCATGTTACTAACATTTTTTTCTGCCTACAACACGTTACAAGATTTTCCAACTACTACTACTATCTATCTAGCTATCTACAAGGGAAGTATCGTGAATCGATTTCCAATCCTTTGTAGCTCGAAGGGCAAATATACATACTACTTAAGTAGGTGAAGATTATAGTAGATTTCACGGGTCGAACGTAGAGTGTGAACCGGCGATAACCTTTTTAGTGCGCTGTAACTCTATCCGCATTTATCTGTCCTTGGCTTTTACGAAAAAATTGAAAAGTATTTTTCTTTTAGCCCATTTTTTTTTGTTTGTAGACCTTAAAAAAACATTGTCTATGTGATTGTAACTTTAAAAGAAATTTATTACGTAACGCACAACAAATTAAATTCACTGATCGATATTAAAAAAAATGACACTTTTACCTGTTTTTAGTTTTTGTCAAAGAACTTGTATCGCATTGAGGAATATTTAAAACTTAAACTAATATAATCAAATTACTTTCAACTTTTCCAAAAAAAAACTACTATTATTATGCAAATCATAATTCTTAAAATTAACAGATTAATTCTCAGTAAATCGTAAATACCAACACCTCACTTCGGCCTAATAATTTTCATCAACAAACGATTACATCTTCTACTAAATAAAACATACCTAATGGTATATCTATGATTATATACAATTACTATCACGTAGTAAACAACGCTACCACCAACAGTATCATCCACGTAACACGCGTAATGCCTCACGACCTACAAACACAGGCCACAGGCCTTTGCAAATCTGTCACACGTCAGAACAGTCAGCTGCTAAGCTCAACAAATATTAAAAACCGACACGTCTGAGTTCGGCTCCTAAGATAAAACAGTTATAAATACATGAGCGACACCTATTACTGATTAGTGCGCCCGCGAGGACGCCAGTGCCTCCTAAAACAAAACCTCTGTTCCGAATACAGAAATATAAACACTATATTAACACAATGGCCCCTGGTGTCATTCAGAACTCTGAAACAATAATAAATGACTCCTTAGATGCTATTGCCACAGACCATGGTGGGGATCTCATCACACAGTTGATAAAACCACCAAGTGTTAAAACTTGTCCAGTAACGTTTCTTAACACAGAAACAGTTCAAAGTGGGAAAATTGAGCCAGCCGTTCAAAATGGGAAAGTTGAAGCTATCCCGAACGGGAGAGTCGAGAGTCCCGATAATTGTTGCGTTAAGGCCGTGGAAGTTAAAAAGCCAGTTCGTAAAGTTACCAGACCGAAAGTGTTGAAGAATCACGAATCAAGAGAATATTTGTACGATCGCCTCTACGACACTACGTGTCCGCGTGTGGTGAGTCAGCTTATATTTTGTTGTTTACGCTTTTTGTATTATTTTTTACCTATTCACCTACTATAATGCACAAGTTGATCCGGTAAAACTGAGTATTTATTATACACACATGCAAATTAATGTTCGAAAGTTTTACAAATACAAACAAGTTTTCCTTATGATTTTTTAAAATTAGCATCGTTTTACGTCATTCAAAGTAATAATCTCAATGTTTTATTATGTAGGATATTTGAAATTCGTAAAATATTTAATCAAACGATGACAGTTCTATTTTTAACCATTGACTATGTAACAACTCCTTCCAAATTTTTATGTTGGACGTACATAATATCTAGTTTTATATTATTGTGTTGAAATATTTTATGGGTGTATCGCACATGTATATAAAAATATCCCAAATATTCTCTATTATGTACAATTAATATAGGTATTACTATGATGCCTTATTAAGGTTAACTAGATTCCATGTTTAGATATTTCTTGTTTTTTTTTTATTATGATTTAATCAGCAAAGAACAGTGATTCTTTAAATACACCTTGAGTTAGTTTAATAATTATTAATAACTATGTTGTTTTTTTTTTTCTTGAACGGTAAAGTGACGGCACCGCGGTTATTAGTGGATTACAGCCTAAATATTGTCGGTCAAAAACTATTATTATCCGCGACTAGTTGGAAATTAATAATAATCAATATAACAAAAAATTAAGTAACATTATTATAAAAGAAGAAAAGTGTTACAATTTTGTTGATTTTCGATACCTCGCACCAACAATGAGTTGGGTGTATAAATAATTTAGAAAAAAGAAATCGCAAACTAAAAATTCCATTACATACTACAGAGTAAATTTAAAAAAGCTACTAAAACGAAATTGGAAAAAATGAAAATTTTAGAAATCGCCAATTTTTGTTACGTTGTACTAAATCCGCAATTCTATATAACAAACATAATGTAAACTACACTTAAGAATGCAAATTAGCTCGAACAGTGTGTACCTACTTGTATTTGCAGAAGATTTGAGCACGCGCCCACTTGGTAAATAACTAACACAGATCATGTTACATCTGGATTGGAGTTTCACAATTAATTATATAGATATTTTACCGTAATTTTTCGTTTCTCCTACATTTAGGGGGTTAACTACAAGGTACAAAGGTACAAGGTACAGGTTAAAGAAATCGAAAGAATGATTTTAATAAGCCATATTGCTGCATACGTAACATGGAATTATTAGAATCATCACATTACAAAATTTCCTGTTTGACAAAAAACTTCACACTTAACATTAGAAAAAGTAGGTGTATATTCCTTTGCTGACCGTAGTCTTTCTACCGATAAGGTTTAAACATGTCCTCATAAACTTAAGAAAAAATGTTGTATGACAAGTTCTTAAACCGATGCAGAGTCAGCACCGGCACATTATAGTAAATACGGTGTGATGCAAGAGTGTTTGTTTGTAAACAAATTCCCCATCCATTGGTAGCATTAGCAGTTCTCGGCCCGACTGATACGAGCCTCGGCAGCGTTTCTGATTTTATTACCGTCGGTTTGCTGCGTTCCAACCATTAAACGATGTGTGCCCATAAACGAATGGCCACATTGCTCGCCATTACAGGTAAAAACAAACAGACAAGCACGGCTAAAGATCCATTGAAATGTGCAAATTGAAAACAAAACGCTTATCTAAATGTGGTAGCGGTGGTTAAAGCGCTAATAAAGCCGTTTTAAAATGCGGCGTAGATATTTTACCGTGGGTGATCTCGTTGCTGAAGCGTTCCATGACGAATGTAAACAAATATTGTCTTTCATTGTAGTGTGACAGTGGAGATATGAGCATTCAGATTTAAATCGGTTTCGATCTAAACCTGAACATTAAATTAAGTTTAACATTATAATTTTTCCAAAGATAATCTCCTATAAAACTAACCGCTTGAAATTTTGCTATTCACTATGCAGAAACAAACTATGAAAGTATTTTTATTGCAGCATTGTTATTAAATCGCTGAAGTGTTAAGGAGAAGCTTAACTTATCCTAACAAACCTTCTAGAATCAAAGCGAAACTCTGAGAATTGTTAACGCTAGCCCAAGTTTTAACCAACTCATGCATTTGCAAAAATGATACAATATTTATTTCGCATTTTCTCGTTGCGAAACACTTGGAGTAAGTTTGTGTGGGCCGCCCCGGGGTTGCGTTCCGAAGTTACAGCACCCGAAACTTTGCTATGTACTAAGCGGATCAGATGATGTTACATTTTAAAATTTTCTAACGTCGGGCAATATTTCCAACGGGGCGCTGAGATCGCGGATCTTTGTTTTTAAACAAAGTTCTGTTTTTAAATTTATTATTTTTTTTTGTCGATTGACAATTCAATTTTAATAAATATAGTGAATATTAAGAATATTTATGAATTATAAACTTGATAAAAAATATACTGGCATTTTGGGCTCGTATATATTTAAGCGTCAATTAAGTAACTAATAGAGTCTACAGAGAATGCAAATTGTATTTATGTTAAAACTCAGAAAATAAAAAATAAAGCAGCAAATAAATTAGACTGCATCTGGAAAGTAAACATTTGCATAATAACGGCAGGTTCACGGCTACACAATTATTAGCCCGCGATGCCTGACTGAAGCAAACTTGTGCTTTGTGGGGATATTTTAAAAATTGCAGGCGATTTCATTATGCCGCGTCACGAAAATGTTGATCGGGCCGACTCGGAAATCTAGGTTGCCGTTGTTTCAAATTAAAAGTATGGAGCTATTTAGTATTGCTACTTTATACTGATTTGAAGTAACAGAGTAAGACCAGTGAAATCGATTTTAATAAGTTTGACATGTCTGTGCCTGTGAGAGCGTCTTTTCTTTAAAAGGTGAATTAGTCGCAAGTGTTCTTAGCTATGTTTCGTGAAAATCGGTGGAATATGGCTGTCGTAACAAAATGGTGGATTTATTTTTTGAAAATCTTTCCTTTGAATTTACGTGAAAGTAACTTTTTGAATTATTATTTTATATATTTCATGCAATGGTTTTAAAACATTATAAAATAATGTTGATTAGTTATTTAATACGAAAATTTTAATGCGTTAAGGGAACCGTTTTTTTTATATTAATTGGTTCATATTGTACTAAGAAAGGATATGTCAGTGTTTTCGGCCTTACAGCCCAAAACTAAAAGATATTTTTGGGTATAATATTTTGTGTGTGATACGATTACTCACATTCTCGTAAGTATGCGAGCCACGTATAATAATATTTACTTAATAATATTATTTTGCGCTTTTAGCGGCAATATAATTTTATAGGTATTTTTTTTATTGCATATATAATATTATGGAGGTGCTAAATAAATCATTAAGTCTAGGTAAATCCTCGTGTACAAAAAATAATAATGATCTAAATTATAACTGATAATAATCGTTTACAAATCGTAATTTAAAAATAGTCGAATGCTCATATTAAAATAGCTTACGATTGGAACAATAAAACTGGTGCAGAATTATAAAAAATGTTGTACATAATACATTTTAAATAATATTATTTCCTTAAAATCTACAGCATATTTGAGACTTACTTGGCTCGATTGCGCCAACATAGCTTATTCATTTAGTCATAGCTATTGCTATAAAAAGTGTTCGGTTTTGAGGTGCAATCTTAATGAACACGTCTTCATCCACCAAAAAATAGTTTTTCATATATTATATTCCATAAGAAAGTACAGTTTTTTAGGAACTGTAGAGTGTTTATTGCTTCATTGCTTGTGGAATGCAATTAAAATTGTTCATTATCATCCATAAGCTCACTTACTTAAATACTTCAGACCATGGGTATAAATACCTACTCATTATGAAATTCCATTACACTCCGCGACCTTTATGCATACGGGATAAAACTAATTTAGTAGTTAATTAAGACATGTCTAAACTAATTATTTAGAAGACCCTAAACTTGAGATGGGATGCGAATAGTTAGGGACTGTTGTGGTTTGCAAAAATGTGGTCCGAGTCTAATGTAGGCGGATTCTATTAGTACATATCCTTGTTTAACAAGTTCTAGGACGGATATCGCTTCGAAATTTAATGCGGTCAAACTAATTTAAAACATATTTATACAGTTTAAATAGAGATATGTTTTTAACACCGTTCTACACTATAGTGTAGTGAGATTATAATCTTATTTCCTACTATAAAAGTTTTTTCCATACTTGTAAAAATGCTCTTGTGTTTAACAACTAAGGAGTTTGTATTTGCAATGAATGCTCACGTATTTTAGCGGCGACGAAAAACATCGGGAGGAAGCTGGCACATCAAATCGTTCTGAACTTCCCACAATCTGCACTAAGCCAGCGTAGTGAACCACCACCACTGTCTGTGGTTGAAGAGGCCCGTGTCTAACAGTCTAATGCAGTCTTTTCCAAAGTGGGCGATAACGCCCCCTTGTGGGCGCTGCGGGTCTCAAGGGGGGGGCAGTAAGAGACCCAGAAAGAAAATGGGGGCGTTGTGTAGAGGCCTGGGGGGTGATTTGTAATTTTATTTAGCTAGGAGCGACAAAAATAAGTAGATACGCGCCCAAAATCGGTATTAGATCGCAATATACATGACCATTCTATGCAGTTCTTGTTTTTTTTTTTCGAAGAATCTTGTGCAATAGTGGTGAAAAGTGGCCACTCCTGTCCAGAGTGGCTCTTGTTTTTTTTTTTTTTTTAGGATGACGGTTAAATAAATAATGGTCTACTTAAGCATTCCTATATAAACAATGTTTTAATGGGGGCGCTAAAAAAAATTTTATTCTCAAAGTGGGCAGTAGACAAAATAAGTTTGGGTACCACTGGTCTAATGTATATGGCCTTGTATTACCCTTGCCATTTAACTATCGACAAACTATTTCTATCCTAATTAAAACTATTTTAATATTCTTAGTTCATTGACTATCTTCAGCTTAAAGTTGTTTAGTGCGTATGCAAGGCTACCAGAGTATTGGGTAATTGTGAAGAAAAAATGTCATTTTGATAAAATTTCATACATGTCACAGAATAGGATGTTGAAAGCGATGGAAATTTCATAACAGTTTGATGATTTAAGCTTTTGTGTCCAGCGCCTACTCTAAGAGCCTTTCATTGTTTGCAGAGTTGATATGAGTTTTAAATCCTACGGTATTAAATGAAAATGCTAGAGTAATAGCCGCCTTCCTAAAATACATTTTTCTAGGAAGACACCGACCGGCAATATGTTGCTCATATTAATCTATACTAATATTATAAAGCTGAAGAGTTTGTTTGTTTGTTTGTTTGTTTGTTTGTTTGAACGCTAGGATCTTAGGAACTACTGGTCCGATTTGAAAAATTCTTTCACTGTTAGATAGCACATTTATCGAGGAAGGCTATAGGCTATATAACATCACGCTACGACGAATCGGAGCGGAGCAGCAATTAAGAATGTTTCAAAATCGGGGACATTTTTTCCTTTTTGTGAACTTCGGCTGCGTACGCTGCGGAAACGGTTAAAGTTTCGCTAAAATAATGTATGAAAGAAATGTTCCTCTTTAAAAGTTCTAAAAAAAAATCCGCGACGGCATATGTCTATTTTTTAAGGTTGGCTCACTATAACGTTTTTTATCCTAGCCAATTTTTTTTTTAAATAAAGTTTTATTTGTGAGGGTGTTTTTATAAATATGATATTAATCCTTATCCAAATAAATACGTTATTCATTACAAGTATTTAATTTTAAATAAAATTGCCCTTAACATCTTTTGATTTCACCGAGTACCTTAGAAGATATTGCAGTTTTAAAATATTGATTAAGCGCGCAATAATGATGCACAAGGCGCCGATCGACGCGTTACGGTTTCACGTTTAACAATTAGGCTGAATTGTATGATTTTTGGTATGGACATAAATAGGACTCTGAGAAGTAAAATAGACTACAACTTATTTTCCTTCTGAGCTCAGCCCTGTAGTCTACGCGGACGGAGTCGCGAGCAAAAGCTAGTAAGTACATAAACAGAAGCTATATTTGTTTTTTTTGAGGGATTAAGTCGCATTGTGATTAAAATTTATATGTTTAACTTTTTGATTACTAAAAAAAAAAGGTTTAGCGAAGGAACTCTAAGAATGAAACTTTTAAGATAAAAACTTCATTATCGCGAAATAATGTTGTCAAAACTTCCTGTGCAGTCCCACTGTGTATATTGGTGTACTTTTTTAAGGGGTACCGGAGTCAACTCATTATTGGATCTTTTGTTATGTGCCGCATACCTAAACAAATATAGTCATGAAAATGGTGAGGTAGAGTTACACCTCTACCTACTCTTTCGGTGTCACAGACAGTTATCATACCAATTTCATTTTAGAGTACGCCTTTTAAATACCGGATGAATTACCATGATAAATTAACTATGACAACAAATTATTCCGTGCTAAACGGGGACACTCATTGCAGTATGAAATAAAAACATATAAATTTTGTCTCCAGCCGACGTTATGCAACGAGAGAGCGTGTCTTGGCAGCCTGATGGCCATTCCCGGGCGGGGGGACGTGCCAAGAGAACAAGAAGAGGTTCTCAACGATGCCAAGGACTTCCTGGGACAGTACTTCGCGTCTATACGGAGGTAGGCATAATTGACTGGATTTTTGGTTATATGTTTGAGTACGGTGTGATACTGAGTTGGAGGAATCCTGGATCAAGGTATTGGATCTATGCATGCTGGGTAAAGGTGTTTATGGGTTTGAGAAGATTCTGGTAGTTTCTGCTATCATCATCGGCAGCTAAAAGACGTCCACTGCTAGACAAAGCCTTCCAAAGCGCTCTGAAAAGAAAAGTATTCTGCAAGCTTCAACCAGAGCTGATTACATTTAGCTTCTCATAATTTGTCTTCAAATATAAAGTTTTATTACGTAGAGTTCTAACAAAGTACAATAAATTCATTCGCCTAGAACTTCCAGCGTGCTATAAAAATTCATCCGAGCCAAAGGATTTCGGCGGCCTGGAAAAGCGCGGGTAATCTTGGGAAATAACTTTTTGTATCATAGGAATATTATGTAAATATCACTTTCCGCTGTGTAGCGAGTTTATGCATACGCGCCGGTACGCACGTTTATTTCTTTTATCCCTCAACTTTTAACCGAGGGAAATTTCTTCTATTTTTTTAGTCACCGCTAAAGCAGGCCTTTGGCTCGAGTAATTCCCGTAGTAGGTATGATTTCCGCCGCGGTTTATATAAATAGGACCGGAAATGGCTTTCGTACCGGTAAAGGGTGGGTATTTTTCTAAACGATATACATTGCGCTATTAATCATCGAATAGTTCTTTACCCTTAATATAATAATCATGTGGCCTTGTTGGCTGTTCAAATTATAGCTACTTATTATTTTTTGGCCTACATCAAAATCTTTTTCTTTTTTCTTTCTTTTTTTTATGTGTCTTACAAGGCCAACTTTACCTCTCTTAAAACATCAAATAGTTCCTTTAAACCTTATGTTGTGTCTCGCAGGGCCAACACCCCAGCCCACGAGGCTCGTTGGAAGGCAGTGCAGGAGGAGGTGGCTAGAACTGGCACGTACCAGCTGACGACCACCGAGCTGGTGTTCGGAGCCAAGCTGGCATGGAGGAACGCCAGCAGATGCATCGGCAGGATACAGTGGTCGAAACTACAGGTACGCGTTTTTTATTTTCATCCAGAAGAAGTTTTGAGCTAAACCCAGGAGACAATTGAGTCTTGATCGCTCGAAAATAACTTTCCAAGAAAAAATAGTATTAATATCTATTAGACCATCTTCTTTGTAGTAATTATCTTCGCAGCCATTTAAAGTTCATAGTTGAAAATATTTGTGAACGGGTATTTAGGAGGCTAAAAAGTCTTTGTTTGTCTTGAGTTTCTAACATCAACTTAATTCATTTCTAACTCAAGTCAATTCTCTGTGTGTGATTGTTAGTCATATTTATTTTAATTTGAATAATGACAAAGTAAGTCCCACGACATATCTATGAAATATTATTGATATAAGTCATAACACTTGAATGTTTTGACAAGCACAATCTATTCATAGAACAGTTTAACGATCATTCCCCATTGCTTGTTCGGCGCCCGTCCATTAAACTGCAGCATGCACTCAAGAAGCACTTCATTCGCTAGAAAAACGGAACGCAACTTCAAAGACTGGAATAAATTATAGCATTTCTTGCCAAACGCAGTCCAGTAACCAACGAAATGAATTTGCTCCGTCTAATGAGAAAACTCCCATTTCGAGTTGAGAAAAAATAGGCAATTAACCCGTAGTTGAGAGGGTTGCTGTATGAAATTAAGATATTTTCTACCCGGACACCTCGTATTTAGCAAAATATTAAAACTCTGTACCCCGGACTATCGAGAACGAGAAGGTTAATTCATTTTAAGTTTTGCTGCGGTATAGAAATTATTTTTCATTTGCAGTCGTAATCATTTCGGTGGAAGTTGAATTTTAGAACGATGATTGAGCTATTTATTCTTGCTTGGATTACCGATGTTATGTTTCTTTGTTTACTTTCAATCAATCCTCATGGTTTTGTCAATAACTATCCAACGTATTATGAACTGTGAGTTATCCCTCTTTGCCACTGTGTTAGCCAATCCCTAATTGGTAATTTAGACTTCCAAATTGTCCAGAATTATGCAGTTTAATTTATAATTATATCGACGTCATTTAATATAAACCCTGTCACTTCACGGTTTCTGTTGAAACTTAGATGAATTTGCATATTAAATAGTAATTTTACAAAGCAAGTACAGACATAAGAAATCCTTCTTAATGCAGGATTCCAATTTGGTACTGTAGGGGTGCCGTAATATTTAAACCCCAATTGTAGGAAATTGAATTACTATGCTTCAATATTCGAGCATAACATTATACGAAAAATATTATGTGACGTTTCACTTCGTTTAAGAATAATGACGAAGTTGAACAAGCAAGTGTAGACAATGGAGAAACTTTGCCACAGTATTTTCACACGTTTTGATAGCGTCTAACAGTTCTTAGTTTTTACTGTGGCAATAACTTTCTTTATTAATATCTCTTCAAGTGGCTTTACTCCGCGTTCATTTAATACTTTTTAATTTACATTAATGAAAGACAAATATTTTGTTATTCTATTAAGGCGTCGACGTTCTCAATTCAAATTTATCAACTTGTCTAGACTTCAACGGTGCGAAGTGATCAATTCCCGATATTCGTGTAATTAGATGGATCCGTACTGGATGTTAATTCATTCGTTCATTCATTTCCATTCACTTGAATTTGCGGCAGACGGTTTAAGCCGGCTTCAAAGTACTAAAGTGTTAAATCCTTTAAATGTTCGCGAATACATTTTGTAGTGGTGCTATTTAAATTGATTGCTTCGGTTAATCGGAATGAGCGACTTGACTATGGAGTCGCGCTTCTAGAGGCTTATTCTTAGTGGAGAAATGTTTAAGCCATTCTTAATGTTTTAATCTCTTTTCTTATTTCACCCTTTTTACTGAGTACGAAATACCATCCCGAATAATTAATTTATAGAAATTTATATCTATCATCACGAGCACTTATACGAGTACATATGTACATCCCACTGTTGAGCTAGGGCCTCCACTACAACTAAAAGGGTTTGGACCTAAACCTCTAGACCATCACTATCTTATATCAACTTCATGTCAACAATAAAATCGACTTTTCAAACACCATTTCAAAAAAATATAATATGTCTGTTATTACTACGGATTGTATTTAGAGTTCAACTAGTTGATTCACGAATGCCACCCTGTTGTTGATTCCCTCGTTAATAGCGCACTGAGTGATGCGGCGCGGCGAGGACGATTACCCATCTAGGTGCCAATTGCTGAGTTACCGGCTTCATTTGTTTAGTCAGTCCTAACACTAATGGATTCGGCCACTTCGGGAACCTGTTAATGTTTGGCAAATCGTCGTCTATTTTTAGTGCTACAGTCATAGATCAGTGATTTTTTTGTAATGAATATTTTCGATTTTTTTCTTACTTGTACTCTATTTTTTTTTTATTTCATTTCAATGTTTATTTCCTTAATATCTTAATATGCAATTATCTCAAAGAAGCATAAAGATCTTTTTAGGCTCTTCAAACTATGAATCTAACACTACTTTTTGTCTATTTCTACACATACATAAATACAATATATTTTTTAGTATAAAATACCCAACAGTCACATAAGGAGTCTTTATTCTAGGTTCAATTTATTTTTTCTTTTTTGTTTCGCGTGAATACATAAACGAGAGACTTATTTATGGTTCTAACATCAAAGCGCTCTTTGCCAAATTGACTATCAACAATCACATCATGGTTCAGATCAGCTTTCTATGATTAGATTACCTTATCTCTCTTTTTGGTTGCAGGTGTTCGACTGTCGGCAAGTGACGACCACAAGCGGCATGTTTGAGGCTTTGTGCAACCACATCAAGTACAGCACCAACAAAGGAAATATCAGGTCAGTAAAAATCGTCGTAACATAAATTTTGTTTAAATTCTATCTGACTGAATTAGGTGATCTATTTTTGGTGCAACAATAGTAATGTTTCGTCTGTGACTTTATAAATACTTGTTTGTCAAATAGCTCTTAATGAAATGTCAACTTTCTTAATTACCCACGACTATAAAATTAAAAATAAAATGGATTCCCACGCTTCTTCACGACGATATTATAAACCTAGATCATCTGTTCAATATCGTATTTAAATTCATAAAGAAAATTATTCACTGTTAATAAACGCTATAGGAACGCGTAACGAGAATCACTTGACAGTTTGATCAAATGGAAGAACAAAAGAACATCAATAACGTTTATATCCATTGAAAGTCAATGTCACAGTCAAGTGATTCGCGTCGCTGCTTAAGTGGTGGGAATTCCCTCCAGTCAACGGCATACGAAACATCTGCTCCTATAAAATTATGGATTGATACAGACTATATTGCCATTTAAATATTGGTTGGACATATGAATTAATGAGACTTTTTTTTTGCAAATTATTTTCCTGATTTTTTCAATGTGTGTGCTGGATTTTCTTTGTAATCGTCATTCTTTCAAAGAGCTTTATTTTCGCGAGTTAATATACTCTTTCTTGTATAAAATGGTTCTCCTGACGAATAATGCATCCAATATTATAAAAAACGCATTTCAAAACCAGTACATAATTTTTGTTTTCATGGGCCTCTTATTACATAAGCTGCATATTTTGAAAAAGATATTAATGAATTATTTTTTTCTCAGGTCTGCGATTACCGTGTTTCCTCAACGTACTGACGGCAAGCACGACTACAGAATATGGAACAGTCAACTGATCAGCTATGCTGGATTCAGGCAGCCCGATGGAACTGTATTGGGAGATCCTATGCACTGTGAATTTACTGAGGTATAGATTTTTTATTAAATAAGACCATATATGAAGTGGAAAAAAGAACTTTCTTGTTCAGGAAAAAAAATCGAACGTTGGTATATAAATTTCGATGTTAGCCGCTAAGGCCTATAATAATTTATACTGATTCTGGGGCATTACTTATTTTGTTGAACATGTTTCCTGAATATTTCATAACTTATTAATAATTAACTTATTGACTAGGAAGAAATATATTTAAAGCATTTCAATTTTGCCGTTAAAAATATATTGGAATCCCATAATTTCCCACGTGTAACAATGTTGGAATAGATTTGTAGTGACTATACCAAATTTTGTCATACATTCAATTTCACGGCTTGCACTTCAATTTTTAGTTTCAGTTATTTGTTTTAGCATACAGTGTCGGTTGAGATTGATGGTTGAAAAAAAGTCCAGTTTACGAACACTGCCAACTCTAAATAAATCATTTCACATTGACACATTTCGTTTCGGCCGCACCTGATTCGCCTCCGAACTATGGAAATGTTGTCGGTTAATTGAAACAGTCGTATGATATATTACTTTTGTTCCGTGAGTGATTTCATGTGTTGAAACAATACGCAGTATGAGAATTTATTTTTGTAAAATTGAGCTCAAAAAAATGAGCACAAAAGAGTCAAAAACTTATGAAATTTTATTTGAAAATAAAAATGGAATATACATATGTGTAGGTTGGCTTTCAAAAATCACTGGTTTTGATTATTGTATCATACTTGAGCAACGGACATGCTTATGTAGCGTCAATGCTAATACAAAAATTAATACGGAAGAACAGTTAAAAGATCTACAGATATAAGAGCCGAGGGGCATGCCATAGGAGACGCCTATGTCCAGTAGTGGACGTGAAAGGCTGGTGATGATGATGACAGATATCAAGTATGAATATTGTTGCAGCTCTGCCTGAAGCTAGGATGGAAGCCAGCTCGCACCGCGTGGGACATTCTGCCACTAGTCCTTTCCGCCAATGGAAAGGATCCGGACTACTTCGAGATCCCGAGGGAACTTGTCATGGAGATAAATATGACTCATCCCACGTAAGTACATTTATACATACAAATGAGATTTTCTAGATGCTGATTTTGATCAGTGAGGTCAACAAATAGAAATAGAAAGTAGCATTCCAAAAGTGAAAAATACAACAATAAATTAATAATATAAAAAATAGAAATACTGTTTTCTTTCTTATAAAAATAGTTACATTTTGTCGCTTTAAAGAGATTGTGGAATATTTTTTTAAACATACATAAATTATTTCCATTATTCAAAGAAATATACCGAAACACTACGAATTTCTAGTCATAATAGACGAAAGTAAAAGCTAAACATAAAAACGACTTCCATTCCCGTAAAAACACCTCGTCAAATAATTTAAATTCCCTGTCTATTCTACTCTCAAATTTATCATCATGGAGGCAGCCTTTCGTTTCCATTTAAACCAGGGTAACAATTCAAAGTAATTGCTCTGTGACACGGCTGCGTTATCTTCATTGCCAATCGACTGTTCTCCACACTAAATCATAATTAGTCAAAGATTTATGCTACTTAAAGACCCTTGCGCCAACTCCCGTCTGCCATTCTGATGCAAATTTTACTGTTTCATGTCTTGTTCTTTTTGCTATGCAATGTTTGTTGTTGGAAAATAAAACACCAACCCATTATTGGTATGACAAAATTAAAATACCACCAGCAATATTATAAGGCTGCAAAAGGATTGTATGGCTAGACATGTCGAACTTTTCTCGATTATCCGATATTCTCTAAATGAGAGTGTTTTCATTTGCTTTATCTGCATAATATCGAATCTTTTAGATTTTATATCACAACACAGAATTTGGTAAAATATAACTATTAATAGCCTGTACAACTTTAAGGAGAAATTATACTAAATACCGTGTGTTCTTTTTACTCAGTGAATAAGTTTGACCGAATATTTTGTTCAAATAAAGGGTTTGTAGAGACAAATTGATACAGTTTTATCTCTGAAAAGTTGAAATAGTTCGGTTTTATTACAATATTTGCTTGATTTATTGCTTTTGTTCCAGTAATATGAATCGGACATTATTTGAGGATCTAAGACTCCTAAAACTCTTAATTGGAGTTGACAGTACGCAACTTCCTTAAGAAATTTAAAAGTAATTAAACAATTGCCACGAAATTTATGACAATGATCTATTTTAGATTTAAATCGATGTATATTGTCAAAACATAATGATCAATTAATGTCATGTTATAACAAATCCGTATGAAATAGAGAAGTATGAAATAACATACAGCTATACTGAAAAATTTCCCCTGTTCCTTCGACGTCGCTTACGACAAATAAAATTAATACCTAAATTAGAGTATTGACGACAAATACCACACGTTTAAAGAATAAAACACTAATGACGCTCGTGGCACCTCGTAAAATTTACCTCACTGTCGCTAAAACGTGACAAATTTGACAAATGCAAAAATACTTCGCAAATGTTGAGTAATACAAAGTTACACATTGTATACAATAAATACTACAGCCTGAACCATATAAAGAGCATAAGCCAGATTTAATCTCAACGATATACCGCTTTGAGTTATGAATTACAAAACGTTCCACACAATGTTGAGAATACTGTAACCAACTTTAACTGGTTTTGGAAGTACGCCATTCATTTTCATCACAGTCATATTGTATTATAGAAAATGAAATTATAACGCAAAACGTGTTTACACAATTAATTTTACTGCGATTGTTTAATAATATAGAACAAAAAATGTAAAATGATTTATTGTCATGCAAAAATAATACAAAATATAAAAATATATAAATAGTTTATCTACACATTGTGCAGGTCTTAATTACTCAATTAAGAAAACAATAAAAAGTTCGCACACGTGATTGGTCAGGCAGAACAAGCTAATTTTCATTAAGGTGAAAGTACCTAAACTAAAAAAGATAAAAAACGCATCTACCTATACGACAATCTCTTCCCAATCTTCGGTTCGACATTTTCCCACGAAAGGTAAAAATAAGGTCAAGATTTACGACACAAAACTATGTATTACCCGGCGGAGTGCGCAACACGTCGTTCGCACCGTTTTCCATCAGGGATTTATGCCAACATAAAAAGTTGGGTAATGCATGTACCCCGGCCGAGGTAAAACACCGCAAATAGGCGACTATGAGGCCCATCCACACTGGATTGCTTATCGTAAAAGTTTGGTCCAGTGATCTCCAATCTGTGTTTATTGGCCGTAAATTTGATGTCATTCAACGATGTGTCGTCTATATTGATATTGTTAACATGCTAGCGTTATGGGCTTAAATATTGTCGCATGTTTGAAGCATTCTTGATGGAACGTATAGCTCGTATGGTTTACGTTTATTTTCTTGAATATTGAAGTTTGCTATCCTATCGCGGTTTGTAATTTTTTTTAAAGAAAAAAATAACATTTATTGAAACTTTAAAATGTCAAATACATAACTTAGATCCAGTCATTTTTAAAATTTGGTGTACTACTTTACTCGGAAAGTATTCATCACTAGAGAAGGAAGGGTAAGAAACTCTATTGTTGGTCTTTTTCAATCAAGAAATAGATATTGATTTAAAGATTACTTATTCCGAATCACACCAGTTTAGTCGTATTAATTCAGTGTGAAATATTTTCCAGTACAAATGTTTTCTCCTTAAAAGTTTATTTTCATTTTATAAAAACAGATAATTCGAGACTAATTGACTCATACTTCTTAATTTGAGACAGTTTTCGTCTCTATGTAAGTTGTAAATCAGTTATTCTGCCTTCAATTGGAACGGGACCAATGAGCCAACACATTACCAAGTCCATTATGTATTTTTAAATAAATTGATATAATAGCCTTGGCAGTGTTTCTTCTTATGAATTTAGCTTAATCGACTGAAATAATATGGGCAATATTTCTTCTAAATATAAATAAAATTTTGATTGATAGCCATTCTTTTAAAGCCCTTGCTAGATCTCGTTCGGTTTATTTTGCTGAATAGTATAATTTTATATTCCTACGGCATGTTCCAAGCGATGGGTATTTTATTACTTGAAGTCTAAACGAAAATTTTTATATGTGATTTCAGTTTGAAATCTCTCGGTCGGCATGAGACATGAAAGAGTCCGGAGACGCTAAAAATATTGGCTGAAGTCAGATAAAATGGGAACTATTTAGTAGTGAACGAAGTTTTATGTTACGACTTATATCTTGTATGTCTTTGTTTACTCTTAGGATTGAAGTACTGAAATTTTGTTTATTATTAGTTTAACGTTCACTCAGTATACTGAGTTATACTATAATATAAGTTAGAAGTAAATCTGAAATTATAACACGTTATGAAATTATAAGACATGCGCGCTTACTCAGATTTTTTTTGTAAATATTTTATACACTCGACTTCGAATTAGAAGAAAAAGACCGGCTTTAATTTAGTTGACCTTAAAATGGAATATTTCTAATTGTTCTTTTTATTGAGATGACTTACCAATGGGTCCGCCAAACTCAGAACCGCTAATCCTTACTGGAGATTTGATTATAGCTAATGAGTGATTGCAGATATATAAACGAAAAAAAGGACTCAATATGTTACTGTTTACTTCTAACACAAACGGATCTTGATGACTCATATGATATATTTTAAGAAATAATGTCACACAAGTACTTAACATGGATAGAGGAAGTTTTCTCGTCGATACACGTACATAATTAACTTATTCGATAAACAGCGCGACTCTTATCATAAAAGTTTCCTGATTAAGTTGCCAGACGGCCTTAAGTTACAGAAGTATGGGGTTGATATTAATATACACACCTACATGTGTACATAGTAGACTCTATTATAATGTTTTGGTAATTTAACATTAGTTACAATCAAATGGATTCGAGTAAATATCACGTTTTATTAATTATATTATGAATGCTTGGTTTACATTGCTGAAATGTAACGGAAATGTACGATCATCATACAATATTAATTAGATAAATTTATATAATCAAAGGAAAGAAATATAAACACGATCGCCCCACGGTAAATTTAGTCCATTTTCAACGCAATCTTTTCTCACATATTTTCAAAGATAAAAAATTATTTGCACATATGAAGCACTGTATTGGGTTCTGAGTTTAAAATAATACTAGTTATTACCTATTGTTCGGGAGGTTAAAAACATTCAATTGTTTTTTTAGAATCGGGCTTCCTAATCGTCTACAGCCTATAATTATGCTAAATGATTGCTCGACATTGGTTCTACATATTATGTATGTACATTAAACTTTAACTTATAAATATTAATAAGTGCGTCATTGGAAAACCTACGAAGATTTAATAGACCAAAAACAGGGAAGTCTTATGTGTTATTTCATAACACTGCTTGGTAATAACGTGCGCTATAATTTACCATTTCATAATCTGTGTCACTGTGGTATGTTAAAATTTTACCTTGTTTACATCTTTCTTTATTTATCTGTTTTGGAATCTTATACATCTTGCTTGTCTTAATCCGGTACGAAATATGATAAGATTTAACAGCTTATATTTGTGAGAGGCTAATGGTATTGCTTGCAAATATGCTATAGGTACAGTTATCGTCATGTACGTACTAATAAATAATGATGATTAGACGTGGTTTTGACTTCATCAGATTTCAAACAAATATTTCTGAATTATGAAAAACATATTTTAGGCCGGACATGAGATTGAAACGAGAGACCACGAAGTCTCATAACGAGACCATTATATCTGTAATTCTCAAATATTATATTATAACTATCATGTCCTTCTGATTAACTGATAGCCATGACAGTGTTTTATTACATTTAAACGATTAAATCAATGTGATTTCATAAACTCAAAAAAGTATTTATTTACGTAGTTTAAATTTATATAAATCCAAAACGTTGGACTTTCGAATTGAGCATTAAATTCCTCCCCCCCATACGGGTAAATTGACAGAAATTATTACATTTTGTCCTCCATACAGCTTAATAATATACACTGTTTCCTCAACAGGCACGAGTGGTTCGAAGAGCTGGAGCTGCGTTGGTACGCGCTGCCCGCCGTGTCCAACATGCGCTTCGACTGCGGCGGCATCGAGTTCACAGCAAACGCCTTCAACGGCTGGTACATGAGCACCGAGATCGGCTGCAGGAACTTCTGCGACACCAACCGACTTAATGTCTTGGAGGTCAGTGCGATGATGAATTTTCGGAATTGGAGTAAGATATTTATGAGATGGATGGAGAATTACGTTAACATGCCACAGCAATTTGGATTTAGAATATTGAAAGTAAATAGGCAAGAATAATTTCAAGGACAGGCCAGTGTCCAACAGTGGAGGAAATAAAGGCTATTGAAGATGATGATTAACGTAATTTTGTGATGCATATTGTAACTATATGACTTAAATATGCTAAAATTCTTGAAAGCATTGAGGTTTAGACATGCGGTTGAGATTTTCAAGGCCCTTGTCCAGCAGTGGGATGTATATGGTTTCATGAAGATGATGATTACCTAAGTACTGACTGATATTACTACTATCGGTTAATTTCAAAATCGTACAATATTCTAAAATGACATGAATCGTAATTACAATGTAAAAGTATGCGAATAAAAATTACATCTTCCAAATTGGATCAAACAAGTTTCAGAACATGTCTGAGTGAACTTTAATGATATCAAGCGGATGGATTTAAAAGTACACAGTGTTTATCCGAGGGTGAATGTTAAGAAGGTATCAGGGCGCGGCGCGGAATCGTAATGGAGTGCTTAAGGATCATAAACGTTTATCACGATACTTTATGTTGCACTTTCTCCTGCTGTTCGCAAATTACTAATTTATAATTAATGTACACTCTACATTGCGTGACTTTGTAAACATTTCGTGTTGTAGGCAATGGTTTATTGATCAGGGCTGATTGTTATTAGCAACGGTATTAGATTTGAAAGTTAGATAGCAAGGGCTGTAATTGATTTGAAAATTATTATTAAGATACACCATCATTAAAGAGTAAAATAGCAATCAAAAAGTATACAGCTAAAAGTTTATCATCAAACGTCCTAATGCTGAGCACGGGCCCCCTTTACAACCGAGAGGGCTAAGGTCTTACTCCAATTATGTTAATTGGAGGAAATAAAAAAAAATCTATTTATCTGTTTACAACTGATATAATAATCTCTTGGCACTCTTCGATATAAAAGTAATTGACAAACCGAAACACAACATTAAAGTAAAATAAATTACAGATAAATAGGTCAGCCAAATCTATTTGAAAACCATTTTTTCATAATTCCAATTGGAGGAAATAAAAAAAATCTATTTATCTGTTTACAATTAATATAATAATCTCTTGACACTCTTCGATATAAAAGTCATTGACAAACCGAAACACGTTTTTAAAGTAAAGTAAAACACAGATAAATAGGTCAGCCAAATCTATTTGAAACCCATTTTTCATCATTCCAAATAGATTTTGATTCATGAAACAGTTTAGTTAAAAAAAAGTTTGGTTTAACGCCAAAACAGTGAGTAAGACCTATACGTGGAAAAGAAAAAAATACAGCAAAGAAAGATTTACTAGTATATGAAACGAACTGACTTCTCATATTATTTTGTATCTACAATCAATTATTTTAATCACCATTAACTTTTTTTACAATTATTGTGATTTATTTATGTCGGAATTGTTTTCTTACATTTATACCGGCTGAAGTAATATAATATTATGCTGGAATTAGATTAATATATGGCCATTGTTTCTACAAGTAGTTAAAATGTAAATAAGATTGATAAGTTTAATAATAAGTTTTAAGCGAATCAGTCCATGTACTAGTATAAAATCAATTATATTTCTATTTAGTTATGAATGAATGAAATGCATTAAAATTATAAATATTCCTTAAACGCGGAGCTTTATCTTTTTTATTTGAGTTGAGTGTTTTAACGCAATTTTTGTGTTTCTATAGAAAGTAGCTCAGAAACTGGGCTTGGACACCAGAACGCCGGTAAACCTGTGGAAGGACAAGGCTCTCGTCGAAGTCAACGTGGCCGTGCTGCACAGCTTTCAACAGGCAAATGCCACTATTGTCGACCACCACACCGCTTCGGAGAGCTTCATCAAACATCTGGACAACGAGAACAGACTCCGGTAAGAATTTTTGGTAAAACCAAAGTAATTACTTGTTAGTAGAGTATATGTTCTGTAGCCTAGTTTTTTAGTGTTATACAGTTTGTAAGAAGACCAATGGGGAACTAAGACTGGCGGTAACGGTGAAAACACATTGACAATAAAAAAATCCCGACAATTTTACATTATTGTACATCAAAATTGAACAAAAAGAAAAGTTTACATAACGTAGTAGTAGTAAGTAACAGTAATAACTTTAAAGGCTTTTCTGTAAAATTGAAAAGAATACAAAACTACAATCAAAGCAAGCAATTCACATTAGACATTAGTATAATTTCTATAGCCTGCGTTTCGAAAATTAACTGATATTATTCAATACTTAAGTCAGTTTGAGTAGGGAAATGCTTTCTTTCGTTGAACCCTCTTCGGGTCTGTTATAATCATTTCCATTATTAAACGTTTGTATTGCAGTTCCGATTAATATTTATGGAGGCATTGTCAGACTATTGAAATACTGGAAACTAATTGGTTCATTGTAATTCTGCTTTTCGTCTACTAGGAAATTCAAGCTGTAATAATTCAACCGATATTGATTGTTAAAATTAAATTATTAAACCAATTATTTTATGTTTCATATACTCAATTTGGAACATGAGTCAAAGTGAATAATCACGATTTTTATAAACTAACAATTTTGATTCCTGGAAAGATTAAAATGTCAAATAACATTTTTAGTCTATACGTCAACAAACAAGTTTTTAAAACAACAAACAAAACGGTTATTGCAATGTCGTTGGGAAATCCGGATCCGGGACATAATAATCAAATTAACATAATAACTTAACGCTTAATTATTCTTGTGTACATGGCTGCGATCGTGAGATAAAATATAATCGTCAATTCAAAAAGTCACTAATGTAACTTATTTATTATACTCATAAAAGTAAAACAGATGAAACTGAACTCAAAACATGGTTGTTAAGCTTTAGCCAATCACCACAGTTTTACGCGAATTCATAAGCTAAGTCTATTTCAAAAAAAATATATAATGTAAGGCTAGTGATAATGAATCTGGAAATCAACTTTATTTTGTAATCATCATCATCATCATCAACCCATATACGCCCACTGCTGAGCACGGGTCTCCTCTACCATTGAGAGGGTTTAGGCCATAGTCCACCACGCTGGCCTAGTGCGGGTTGGCGGACTACACACCTAAGAAATTCCTAAGAACTTTTAGGTGTGCAGGTTTCATCACGATGTTTTCCTTCACCTTCTTTATTTTGTAATAGATGCATAAAAATATATCGACACGATGATAAAAAAGCAGTGATGGCCTCGAGGTTTGGGCGCGCGGTCGAGAATCTCGGCGGTCGCGGGTTCGAACCCCAGGCACACACCTCTGACTTTTCGAAGTTATGTGTGTATTCAAATTGAATTATCACTTGCTTTAACGGTGAAGGAAAACGTCGTGATGAAACCTGCACACCTAAGAGTTCTTAGGAATTTCTTAGGTGTGTAGTCTGCCAATCCGCACTAGGCCAGCGTGGTGGACTATGGCCTACACCCTCTCAATGGTAGAGGAGACCCGTGCTCAGCAGTGGGCGTATATGGGTTGATGAAGAAGAAGATGATAAAAAATAACATAGAATCATGTATTTATTCTATGGGTAGGGGACAGATTATTTGAGTAACTCATGTATATCAGACCATAAAAGTTCACTTTCCTAAAAGAAACTTCTAGAAAAGAGTACGCTATTCTGGTATCTTAGTTTGTTTGGGTCCAAAAAAGAAAACGTCTCGAAAGTAAAATGTATATTTTAAAATATACCCATATTAAATTCGTCCTTCTTAAAATATTTTCATAGCAAACTCGACGGTTTACGGTAGTGCTATTCTAAAGGTCGTTTGTTTAAGAAAATATATAAAATGAGACGGCGATTCAGCGTGAGAAATACGCAACAACAAATGGGGAATTAGGTTGAGATTACGTTGATCATGATGAATTGTATACAAATTACCATGTTTTGTTTATGTTCTTATCATTTTCATATCGTACGAGCACATTAAGGCCACATTATCCTCTTTTGTTTTACAATGTGTTCCGTTTATTATTGTGGACATCCAATGAAGTCGGTGTACTAAAAATTTCTGTTCATTTTTATTTTAATGGAAATAAAGTTAGTATGTTAGTTAGTTACCTTGAAAAGGCTGGACAAAATATCTGAAATAAACTAAAGAATTTAATTAAAAAAACAAATTTTCTTTTAGGTAAATAAATAAATATCAAAAACTAATTATAAATTAATACATTAATTATTTTTTTACCTAAATTTAAAGAAACAGTATTGGGTGCTTTGAGTACAGATCAAATTTTGAAATAATAAACATTAGCATCCGTTTATACTTTGCTTCATTCATAATCGAATATTTCTGTTAATGTTGTTAACAGCAAAAAAATATTTCATACCTACATACATTGCCTCACGCCCATGAAATAAATATCAGAATTAAAAATAACTTTTAATTACTGTTATTATTCATCATATATCATTCTATCAACGCAGATCAAGTGGGAACAAACTAGTTAAAACTAATTAAAATTAGTGTATACGTGACAAAAAGTACAGTTAAAGAAGATTTGCGAAGTCACATCGCTCGTCAGATGAGATTCACAAACTTAATTATAAACAGGTTGGCGTCTAGATCATTAAACTGTCGTCGCTGGGACCTTGCAACGTGTTACAAACGATAGATAAATATTTTGGAACGGACAGACAGAACCGTATAACTACAAAGTTGTAGTTTTCTTTTCGAATATTTCATATAAGCAATTGAATTTCGTTCGTATTTATCTACGCTTTAGGAGCATACTATTTGATTTTTAGAAGTATATAAACCGATATGTATTACTTTTCCATGAATATACAGTATCATTATTCAAACATTAATTAAAACGAAGTTAAACGTATCTTCGAAATCAGTAAGGACCAAATATTCAACAGAATTGTGCATTAAATATGACCACATTAAACTATTTTTCGTATCAACATCGCATCGCGACTGCATGTTCCAATTGCTTTCATTCCACAATCAATGAGTCTAGTCTAGACAATTTGTATGACGTACTACTTCCTTATACGCAAATCTAAATTATTCTAACCCAAATAATTAGTGAATGAAAATGTTAGCTCTTCTCTTACATCATTTCGTCACGTGCAGTCTATTAACGAACATGTGTTGTACAGAATACGTAAACTTTGTTATGATACCACCGTGTGATTGTTTGGTTTTGTGGCTTCACTGATAGACGGAGCGTAGTTATGTGACGTCATGGTTTCAAACCATTTGCGTTGGAATATTTCACGACCTAGAAAGATCCTCGTTCGTTCCTAAAGGACTTGTTGTTTCCCTGTCTTGATTATGAGAGGAAAAGCTTTTTAAACTAGATGTAAACTGAAATGTTAATTCTAGTTTAAGATCTGATTAAAAACATTTTATGGGCGGTCTTAATACGTTTTTAGGGTTACGAGGGTAAATAATTCGTGTATAAGACTTTTAAGAGTGCTACAGCTCGCATGACAAATAAAAAAAAAGTAAAAAATAGGTATTCGTTTGGAAATTGAATTTACGTTTAACAATGACTTCTTCTTCATCAACCCATTTACGCCTACTGCTGAGCACGGGTCTCCTCTACCATTGAGAGGGTTTAAGCCATAGTCCACCACGCTGGCCTAGTGCGGGTTGGCGGACTACACACCTAAGTAATTCCTAAAACTCTTAGGTGTGCAGGTTTCATCACGATGTTGTCCTTCACCGTTAAAGCAAGTGATGATTCAATGTAATTACACACATAACTTCGAAAACAGTGACTACTCTACCAGGATACAACTTTTCTAACCATCTTATGTGACATTTTAAGTTAAAAATGTGTCGGCTATAATGAGCTATTTTGGTACATTTCCAACGTTATTAATAACATGTGTTAGACAATATGACCACTAGACTTGCCCGTGTAGGAAGTTTCGGCAGTTACTGGAAACAACATTAAAACCTCGGCTCGGATTCGCCATCTGGTCTGATTTTGGCTTCCGCGAACACTCCGTACAACAATTACGAAGATTTTATGGCATATCTAAACTAAATTATTTGTTTCATGGCATGCGACGTAGAATTAGGAATTTATCTTGTCACCATATTTATATTGACGAAGGATAAAAATTGGGATTGAATTTGGTCGACGTCCCTATCAAAGTAATAATGTCTTTGTGTGTGTATGTTCTGAAAATCTAGTATGCGTGCTGCATACTAAGCTCCACGAAACCATCTAATAGACAGAGATTAAAACAAGAACTGAAAAATTACATGACCTCACAAAAAATTAAAACATTTTTACATTTTATTCAAACTATTTACCATTGACAATTACGTAGATCTGGATGCCCGGCTGATTGGATATGGATCGTTCCTCCAATGTCATCTTCTATTACCCCAGTCTTCCATCAAGAAATGGCGCTCTACTACCTGCGACCTTCGTATGAATATCAGGTACTTACGACCTTTAATCGCATATGTTTGAATAACATAAAACATTCTTGATATTTTGCATCTCAAACTTTCATCTTACCAGGAGCCCGCATGGAAAACACATCAATGGCAGAAGTCTAAGCCAATCACCGGCAAGAGGCCCATAAACAGGAAGTTCCATTTCAAGCAAATAGCCCGTGCCGTCAAATTCACATCCAAACTGTTCGGCCGAGCCCTTTCAAAGAGAATCAAAGCAACAGTGCTGTATGCAACTGAAACTGGCAAATCTGAACAATACGCCAAAGAGCTAGGAGTGATATTTGGACACGCTTTCAATGCGCAGGTGAATGTCGGCTACAGTGAAATTTATTCAATCACCGAAAAGGAACATGTGAAAGATATCAAATTTTATGCTTTTAGGTACATTGCATGGCGGATTATGACATAACTTCGATTGAACACGAAGCACTTCTGCTGGTTGTAACATCTACATTTGGAAACGGGGATCCTCCTGAGAACGGCGTTGTGAGTATGATTAATAATGGCGCGCCGCTTTGATATGTTTTTGCATGAATTATTTATGTTAATTTTATTGCTCGCAGGAATTCGGTGAACATCTTTGTGAACTATTGTATGCTGATCAAGTTGGCGAAGACAGTTCTGGGTAATAATAAGATTATTTAAAAATCATATAGTTATATATTTAAAAAAATAGGTTATCTAATAACATGCTATATTTGTATTATAGGAATCAAATGTTGACACCTAAGTCATTCATAAAGGCAAATAGTGATTTACAAAGATACGGTGCCGGTAATACGAAAAAACTGAACCGCCTGGAATCATTGAAAGGTATATGTTTGCAATGGCATTTAAAAAATTAAATTAAGCATTTTTTTAGACAACATTCAAAATAATAATGCTTTTTTTAGGAAGCACAACAGACGCTACATCCATCGATAGCTTCGGACCTCTGAGTAATGTGCGCTTCGCCGTATTTGCTCTTGGCTCAAGTGCATATCCAAACTTTTGTAACTTTGGCAAGTACGTAGACAAGTTGCTGGGCGACCTTGGAGGAGAACGTATCCACGACATTGCGACCGGTGACGAAATGTGCGGCCAAGACCAGGCCTTCCGGAAGTGGGCCTCAAGCGTCTTCAACGTGAGTTCATGGAAAAAATACGCAACTAATTGATGACCGTGTCGAATAGTAGTATCTATTGTTGTGGCTGCTAATGCGTAGTGTCATTACGCTATTTCTAATTTGATTGGTTTTTATAACAAGTTCAATTCTTGGAAATATTGGTGACTGTCCATGGCAACTCATTCGCGTAGCTTCCATTCAATAGCATGCCATAAAACTTAACTTTCTGAAACAGGTATCTTGTGAAACATTCTGCTTGGATGATGATGAAACTCTTCAAGAGGCTAAACGTGCTTTAGGAACTGTTGCCTTGAGCGAGGAAACAGTGAGGTTCGCCAGCGCAGGCTGTCGTCCTCCAACTTTGCATGCAGCATTACAAAAGGCATTGAACAGGCAATTTATAACTTGCATTGTGAAAGCAAACAAGGATTTGGGCGATGCTTCGGCTGAAAGATCTACTATTTTTATCGACATGGAACCCAAGGTAAATTTATATATGTTAAATATTTAGTAGCTCTACAAATTTTTTTATGAAACATTTTCATGTTTGAATATTATAAAATAGACTATGAAAACTGAAAGCTCGAAGTACGATCAACCAAACATTTTTCAAGAATATAATAGTAATCTATGTTTTATATGTAATAACAAATTAATTATATTTTGTATAGGAGGAAATCAAATATAATCCAGGGGATCATGTTGGAATAATTGCATGTAATCGCAAAGAGCTTGTGGAACGCCTTCTATCAAGAATGAAGGATGTTGATGACTATGACGAGCCTTTGCAGCTTCAGCTCATGAAAGAGACACACACATCAAGCGGTAAACTATCCAATTACCAAAAAAAATATTCATTCTGGCTTTTATATTTAGAAACAATTTTCTCAATGAAGCTTTTTGACACAGGTCCAGTAAAATCTTGGGAGCCACATGAAAGATTACCTATCTTGAGTGTACGTGAGCTGTTTACTCGCTTCTTAGACATTACAACACCGCCTACTACAATTTTGCTCCAATATTTAGCTACGACTTGTGACAATGAAGAGGAGAGAAAACAACTCAATTTGTTAGCTACTGTAAGTAACAATTTTTTAAACCTCCTTGCATTGTTATTGTTGGTTTTTATTGTAGAAGATATTGTGCATTACAATCATAAAAATACAAAAATATTTGTTTTTCTTAGGACCCTGGAGCATATGAAGATTGGCGTCACTTCCATTTCCCAACTTTGCCTGAAGTATTAGATCAGTTCCCATCGACTAAACCTAGTGCTTCGTTACTAGCCGCACTGTTATCTCCACTGCAGCCAAGATTCTATTCGATCTCTTCGTCACCAATTGCTCATCCAAAGAGATTACATCTCACAGTGGCTGTCGTCACATACAAAACTCAAGGTGAGAACACAATTTTAGCCTTCTACGTAAACAACGTAATGCATTAATGTCTCATAGTTTATTATTGCCCATTCCCACATACGTTACGTTGGATTCCACTGAAATGTTTACAATATGATCTATTTTTAATACATGTCTGTTTAAAACAATGCGGTACGTGTGATGGCCAAGATTATCGGCATTAATTAGAAGTTAATCACCATCATATTTATATCCCTTAGAAATTTATGATGTCATATTTCTATAGATGGAGAAGGACCGGTGCACTATGGAGTTTGCTCGAATTATCTTATGGAGCGTAAATCTGGCGATGAGGTTTACCTTTTCATTCGCAGGTATGTATCGAATAATAATTTTTGCTTAGGTTCTACATATTAAATATTATCAACTCTGCTGTGATTAATAACATTAAACTTATTTCAGTGCTCCAAACTTCCACCTTCCCCAAGATCTCTCCGTTCCACTCATACTAATCGGTCCCGGAACTGGTATTGCTCCGTTCCGCGGTTTCTGGCATCATCGCAGAGCTCAACTTAATTCGCGCTCCCGCCCTACTTCGGGTCCAATCTGGTTGTTCTTTGGCTGTCGAACAAAAACTATGGATTTGTACCGAGAAGAAAAGGAGCAAGCGGTTAAAGAAGGCGTTCTTTCTAAAGTTTTTCTTGCGCTGTCAAGAGAGAAAAATGTTCCAAAAGTAAGTGGTGATATCTGTTACAATATAGGTGATAGGTTTTGTGGTATATCCCAATGTATTGGAACTAACCGAGGGTTTTATTATTTAGATGTACGTCCAAGAATTGGCGGAGAAAGAAGGAGCCGAAATCCACGACTTACTAATTAATAGAGGCGCTCATTTCTATGTCTGCGGTGATTGTAAGATGGCTGAAGATGTACATCAAAAACTTAAAGGCATTGTGAAGAAACATGGAAATATGACAGATGAACAAGTGCAAAACTTCATGTTTATGCTAAAGGTAAATCATTCTTTTAGAATTTTATACGATGCTACTTTAAGCTCGATGGATTTTAGGCATTTAAATTTTAAGTAAACATTAATATTCAAATAGGTTTCGTTCTAAGGTATCAAACATTATAAATTTAGATTTGAATTTCTCTTTCATTTTAAGGAAACGCTCCTTAGTCATTTAACTGTTATCATGATTTTCTATGTTAATCTTATGATTTTCTTAAACTTTAGGAGGAGAACCGCTACCACGAGGATATCTTTGGTATTACCCTTCGTACTGCTGAGGTCCACAGCGCTTCCCGAGAGTCAGCTCGTAGGAACCGCGTAGCTTCACAGCCATGACGCCGATCTTCGCGTTTCCACCCCAATACGCTCATCTAACCTACCAACCCTTTGATCTCGAAACTTGCAACATTTAAAAGCTTGGCGCCATCGCATGTAAATTAAAACTAGTGTTTCGAACTAGCATTTTGCGTTCTCAAGCGAAGCTCTTTAGCTATTATTTGAAATTGCTGTCGGATTTCTGGATATACAAATGGTCAATTATTTCCCTTCAAGTTTCGGCTTAGTTGGAGCGTTTGAGTGTTGACTCATTAAAAGTTTCGCTACATAGGTTGTGTCCATGAGTCTTGAACACTGTACATAGTAACGTAGCTTTGGAACGATCAACCTCAAAAATGAATTTATGCATTCCATTTCAGTATTATTTTTCTTTTTAATTTCTTTATAAGCTGCTAAATTGAATTTTAGTATTAATATCTTTTTTCAAGCAGGGTGAATTTGTCTAACGCACAATGCATTGCTATTTCTACTTCCTTTGAGCAGCTTGCAAAATCTTTGACTTGTATTAAATCAAGTCCCTTTTGAATAATTGAGAATTTAACTATTTCGTAGTATTTAGGTATAATTCTATTCCATTTAATATTAATGGTAATTTGTAACTAAATTTTGACTTCATCAAATATTGTCCACTTATTGCTAATTGTATATTTAAAAAAAATGATTTTGTTAGTCATTGAAAGTTTAAAAAGATGGTCTATTGGAGTTTATTTTCACATTTGTATTATAATACAATGTTAGGGTGGGAGTACAACGATTATTGTTTTATTCGGAGACCTTATTTGCATATTTTCATCGGATTGTTCTCCTCTTGTTACAATTTCATTTTTCCTTACTTTGAGATTTTCTTCGCCGTGATTTTCTCTAACAAAATTTCCTTCGGTAATACAGTCCGGGAAAATATGTAAATGAGATTTAATAATGCCAAATGTACAGTTGTGGTTATTTTTTGTGATGTGTTTGTAAATAAAAATATATTTTATTGTTAAGTTAAATTGTGCAGTATTATAAAGGTATTATTTTTTATTGTAAATTATTTCATACAATTATTGTTTGGCGCTTTACGTACAATCATGTAGTCTAATTAAATGACCATGTAAAAGATTTATATTATAAGTATGTAGTCGTGAAGCTTTATAAGTTATTACGTTTATTCCATCGTACTTTATCTGTATGTACGTTTAAATCTTACTACTAGGTGTGAATGTTAACTTTGTGATTCTTTAATTAGTCCTAAGAAATGTATTCATATTTTCTATTATTCATATTACGAGAATTTAATATACAAAATGTCTTTCTGATGTTACCTACTATTTCTATGTTAAGATATCATGCATTATAACTGTCTTTAATGAATGTTTACAAATTACTGATTCCATATCTTCTACTTAAAGGCACATTAAAATTTGACGATTAAAAATATTATCGAATTCATATCACGCAAAATATTATAACGCACTATTTCACTTACGAGAACTGTTTAAATATATTAATAAAGTGTATGAGACATGGTTTACGAGAATATTTGTCTGTTTATTGGTCAAATAAAGTTCCTTCGTATTCGGAAAAATTAATAATGCATTTCATTTCGTGAAAGAACCCTTGGCTATTGAATATCTATTATTGATGTCGAATTTGCCACTTTGTAGGAGTTGAGTGACCGATTATTTTTAGATACGGTCGTAAATTTGCAAAATAAAGTTTCGTAAAATTTTTATTCTACTAATTTCCTGTAAGATTGAGTCATTCGATTAAAAATATTTATGACAGCGTTAAAAATTAGATTATCGACGAGGTTAGTTAACAATGCTATAAAATAATTGATTTATTTTACTTTATATGGCCTGAGATAAAAAAAAATCGAATTTTGAACGTTAATTGAGTTCTGAGACTATAAATCTAATAAAGACCTCTTTGTAACTGACACCTTGTCAAAGCAGGCTTTTGATGGTATTGAATTATCTACGTGAAATGCGAACTAATACGTCGGCGCAAGAAACTATATACTTATTACCAGAAAATCTTATAAAAAAAAACTAAACGTGTTGTCATTAAGTACACAAATTATACCAAATGACTGATACGAGTCTGGAAATGTGCCATGAGGCTTGTCTTCTATTGTATGGAACTGACATGTGAATGACAAAATGTTTGTGAGATGGCACCTCTGCCTACCCCTTTGAGGTGAGGCCCTCTTACAGGCGTGAGATACGTATGAAGGTATTGTAAAATAATTACATTCCATCTGTTTTCATAGGGTAGAAAAGCGTAAAGGAAAACTTTGATTTATTCATATTAATATACTTTACCTATCTGTCACGTTTTCAAGCCTTAACGGATGGATCGATTTAAATGATTAAAATCGATCAATCAATACGTTGTTAGATAAGACCTTAAAGAAGGGTAGTCAATTTAGGGTACTCAATTTAAAAAATAGCGACCGGGCCGAGCCGGGCCCCACAGACTGTTAGTCTATGAAGATATTCATTTTTACTCTTCCTTTGTCCACACTAGTGCATAATTTTTACGTGACTTATCTCACTACATACAAGACGGTTCTTAAAAAGCTAATTAAAGTTAATTAAAGTTTTATCCTCTTTACATATATGACAAATAAGATTTATTTCTTAAACAAAAATAAAAATAAATGAATAATTAGCATTGATAACTATAATTATTATGCAATATGAAACATTACGTTTTTGCTATAACTTTTTATTTTTTAAGGTAGTGGTGGAAGTACTAATTTCTTTTGACTGTAGAGCAGATTTGAGGGTGGAAGTGTTACTTTTAGAGGCACAACAATAAAACAATAATTTAAATAATGAATAACCATGGCGTCTAAAATCCCTAGATAAGACAATTTATCAATAATAAGAGTTCAAACCTAGCGGCAAAGTATAAGGGTCTTGAAGGAAGCTGGCTGCTTCTGTAACTATCTCACAGTTGACGTCATGTGTCTGTCAATTACGTCATCATTAGAAGGATATATAACCATAATACTAATGAGGTTTTTGGTCAGGTAAGTTTATCGATGACGATATGGATTTTAAATAAATGAATATCGAGTACTGCATTCACTTACTTGGAATTTTAGAATTTGCATATATTATATTTAATATTTACATATTGTATATGCGTAATGAATAGTTTGCGAGCCTAAAGGTTAGGTATGTAAAACGGAAATAGAGGGATTAATATAATTCATTTTTAAAATAAAAGTTTGATTTGTGCCGGTATCGAGGGTGCCTTTACAGAAAAGAAAAACACAACAAAAAATAATAATTACAAGCAAATAGCGGTTTTGTATAGCTTCCTGGCGTAATCAAAGTAAGTAACTAACTTTTACATAGTTATCTTGGATCAATCTCTGATTAGAGTCATTAGGGCTGCCAGCTACTTGTTGCGGGAGTATTGAACTGAATTTATGTATGTGTGAACTACGATATTTTATCATCATCACCATCAGCTTATATGCGTCCCACTGCCTCCTCTATCACTGACAGGGTTTTAGGCTATAGTCCACCAAAGTGGCCTTGTGCGGGTTGGCGAACTACACACTTAAGGAATTCCTAAGAACTTTCAGGTGAGCAGGTTTTATATCGATGTTTTTCTTCACCGTTTAAGCAAGCGATAATTCATTGTTAGTATACACATAAATTGGAAAAGTCAGAGGTGTGTGGGCTTCGAACCCGCGACCGCCCGACTCAATCTCGCAGTCATCACTGCTTGATGTTGATGTTTGTATTATTGACATTATCGTAAGTGTGGCGAAAGCCTCAATGTAATGAACACTACATATCCCAAATTTAGGCATGGCGAGACCTTACATAAGCAGTGATGGCCTCGAGGTTTAGGCGTGCGGTCGAGAATCTCGGCGGTCGCGGGCTCGAACCCCAGGCACACATCTCTGACTTTTCGAAGTTATGTGTGTATTCAAATTGAATTATCACTTGCTTTAACGGTGAAGGAAAACATCGTGATGAAACCTGCATACCTAAAAGTTTTTAGGAATTTCTTAGGTGTGTAGTCCGCCAACCCGCACTAGGCCAGCGTGGTGGACTATGGCCTAAGCCCTCTCAATGGTAGAGGAGACCCGTGCTCAGCAGTGGGCGTATATTGGTTGATGAAGAAGAAGATGAAGAAGAGACCTTACATAAAAGCCCAACAATCCATTACGTCCAGTGAAAATAGTAATCCAAAATCATAATTAATAACTAGTAAATTACACAGGTCAACAAAAAAAAAAAAAATTTTGGGTTTCTGTTCTAATGAAAAATACTCGGATATCAATTTTTAGGTCTTAAAGTTTGCTTTTGTCTGATTTATGTTGATAAGTTCGTTTGAAGATTTTCATTAATTATCATAAACAATGAGTGGTAGAACTTTGATTATTATCTTAATTGCAAATAGTGCATTATTTCTAAATTACACTAGTGAGTGTTTACTTGTCCATTACTATTAAAAAAAATCTATAACAGTTATAACAACCGACTTTTATGTCGTATTAAGATAGAAAATGGCAACAAGACTCTGTAAAGAAGGTGTTGATTCATTCTGTTTTATTTGCGGTGAATTTATCAAAGCAAGGATAAGGCGGATAAACCAAATATTCTTGTCACCTATGCTATGGGATAGCAGAGCAGACTTAAAACATTACCAACGGCGTATATGGCCTGATCGACTTTAATTTCAAATTGGAAAACATAATATGAATGCTAAACCAATCGTAAAGCCCAAAGATATATTGATACCACCGTAATGTATAAAGTTAGGTCTAATGAAGATGCAACCCCGAGATTGGCGGCAGAGGACGTGACCTCTTAACTGTCGCGGACGTTCCCGAAAGGCGAACGTCCAAATAGATTAAGTGGAGGGCATACCAAGCCCTCCCAATTTGGAGGGGTCCAAAATTGGACGGTGCGCTGGGCGGCAGCGGACCATTTAGGGCACTTCTGGCCCTGAGATGCCGCAAAACCGCCCTAAATGCGTGTGATGGTCACCGAGAGGTTTTAGTCGGTATGCTGGCGTAGCCAGTGACCCCGACATATCCCTTACGGCCTCCCCCGAGGTACCGAACAGGGGAGCTTATGGCGCTTTCCTCTCGTGAAAAAAAAAAAACACGGTCTAATGAAGATAATTTTGAAAGCTCTAGATCATAATTCGGGAGCTTTTAGATATTTAAAGAGATTCTTTCCTTAATTATCTAATGCTAAAGTCCAAACTGGTATTTAGGGGTTCATACGAAAAAAGCCAATACATGCATAAAAGATCAACTAAAAAAATCGTTTTTGAACTCGACTTTTTGTTATTTTCTATTTGTTTGCTATTATTTGTCATATTTCTTGTATAAAAACACTTTTTGTGTTCAATAAAAAAAACCTTATTATAATTTTAAATAAAATTAAAGAGAATAGATAAAAAATTGTATACATTTTTTAAAATTCATAAAATTGCTCTATTTTCTACAAAAGCAAACTTTGATCGGAATAGATATTTTTTTATTTATTTGTGACATAGGAGAAACTAAAATTTCATATTCAGGAGCCAGACCCAAAAATCGTGTTGACCAGTGTTATCAAATATCCTGCGCCAAGCTATCTCTAACAATTGTTTGCGCAAGCACAGTAAATGTGTACCAAAATATAATTAACGAGTACCGTAATGATGCGACTGGTCAGATTTGATAAGCGACGACAAACATGGCTAAAATTGGCTGAAATAGTTTGCAGGGTCGATGACAGGTCAATCCCATCGTATATGCGCTTACAACTTGCCTAACACAATGCGTTGTGCATTATATGGTCATGACTGTCAGTTTGTCTATTAAAACCTTTTTGATTCGATTTATTTTATGGTTTTAGGTCCTCTTACTTATTTATTTATTCATTTCCTTTTTTGTACACTATACATGAAAAATAATGAAGTAAAAAACTAACAATAACAAGACAATATAGGCACAATACTTTCAGGTGTTTGACTTAAATGTAAATAATCATAGTAACTTTAAACTGTTCTTAAATCAAATGATTAAAGAATTTCCCATACAGAAAATGTTAAAAACAAAAAAAATCTATTCAGACAGAAGATTATTTCTATAACCAAGATGCTCTATCTATAATATTTAAAAACTCACGTTTTGGGGGCGACCCTTTTGAAATTACTTGGGCACATTACCTGAATGCGTTATTCTGGATAATTTCAATAAACTAAAACTAACCAAATCTTGCCTACGCCTTATTCGGATCCAACAACTTTGGCAACTACACAGCGTTCTTACCAAGGGACCAACCAGTCATAATACACTAATATCACATAACCTAGATTTGACTCACTGATTTTTTGCTTAGCAGTTTTTACGGTCCAAACAATCAGATGGTAAAAGGATGGGTAAACCTGTATTTGCCTTCGAAGTTCTTTTCTCAAAGGTGTAAGTCGTACAAGTAGCCTACGTGATTATTGTCAGGACATTTTTGCTGTTTATACGATATGACCGTGAACTACTGTTAAGTCATATACTTGTGGTCGGTGAGATAATATTTGTACTCTCCCTGCTATACCGTACTGAACCTGTGATGAGTAATTTGTGTTTATAAATTGAACTTTATATCGCTATACAAACTTAATAACAACCACAGCATTTTTCCGTGTGTACTGAAATCACACTTAAAGAGAACTGATTTGAACATAATATATTAAAAAAAAATTGTATAAAATTATTATCAGCCCCTATACGTCCCACTGCTGGGAACGGACCTCCAATACCACGCTGGCTCAATGCGGGCTGACGGACTCCACATGTAAGAAATTCCTAAGAGCTTTTAGGAGTGCAGGTGCCCTCACGATGCTTTTCTGTACTGTAAATTAAGTGATGATTCATTGCGAATACACTCAACTTCAAAATGTCCCGAGATTCCAGACAGCGCGCCTAAACCTCGAGGTCATCACTACTTGTTTCTGCTGAAGCTATTACCTTGATTTTCCAAAGATATAGGTGGAAATAATACGTCTTGGACTGATCTTTGATTCATCATTCGAATAACAGTAAGGATGAAACTCATAAAGAACTTATTTGATAACCAAAAGAACCTTAGTCAACAGTATTAGAAATGATCAATCGATTGACGCATACTGTGGATCCCCAATATCTTTATACTGTGCTTGCGTCCACGTACGCCTGTTGCAACTTAATTGTTATTTCAACTTCTCAGTATCAATGACATTGGACGTCGGAAGCAATATAATGTTCCATTGTATGTAACTGTGACGTTAAATGACATTTACTTATATTCGAAGAAATGTATAAGGAAATACCTAAATGCTATTGATATTTATCTAACTAAATAGAAACTGCAACTGAGCATACGGAAACGGTAAATGCTAAAGGAAAGTAAAAATTGTATGAAATATTTGTTGTCCTTCAAGCTTGCCGTTTTCGATATGTTGTAGTGTGATTATCTTTAATTTAGTGAGTTTAGGTGATCTAGCAAAATAAATAAGAACAACCCTGTTTTATTTCTTTCGACGAATAAAATTTTTATAGGTCAGATTAATTGTTACCATTTTTTTTATATATTACTGGCAATCTGATAAGGTTGTCTCTATTACAGTTGTTGTTTTTTGTAGGCTATTGGTGGTCGTCTACATAGCTAGGTGTGTCCAAATGTGGTCAGACTGTTTATATGCGCCATCCATAAGATTGGACTTATTGCATACTTAATAATTGATGCTAGCTGTCGTGCGGTACAGAAAGAATTCTGGCCGTCGAAATAATGACAAATAATTCAAATGAAAAAAAAATCAGTCAAACCATAGACAAAGCGGTTTGTTTTGTAGATAAACCTGGTGGTTAGGGTTAATGCGGTGAAGCCGCCTCGAGCTCGGTAACAAATCCACTGCACTCGATTCAGCGCTCGCTTTTGTTCGATTCGGTTTACTTTGTGAAAAGCCACCAAATAGTTCCGATTAATTCACGCTAAGTTAGGAAGTGCGCATTCTCTCGCGTCATTTCGATTCGCAGATACTCGGAAAACATTTATTCGAAATTCAAATTAAGTTCCAATGATGTCATTCCCTAAATCTTTGCATCGTGCTGGTGGGGAAAAACTTTGTGCTTTGGGCTTAAATTTTATGAGAATCGTAAAGCGCGGGTTAGAATTTTAAAATAACTTTAATATATACTATCGTATGTAGTTTGTATCTGTGCATTACTTGAAGTGCTAAATTCCAAAGTATCACTTAAGATCCATGATTTAAATAAATAAAATATTTCTTTAACCAATGTCATATTATTACATTTAAAAAGTCCTTGGATTATACAATGACATGTTAAGATCATATTTATTCACGTCATATTATTGTTTTGAAATGTCGCAAGTCTGTGGTTGAACAATTCTCACAAAACTCTTGGGATGAAATGACACATACTGGATTTTCCCACTGCTGGCTACGGGCCTCCTCTGCAACTGATACGGTTGAAGCCTTCGTCCACACCTCTAGCCTAGTGTGGGTTGGTGGATTACACACTTTAGAGTTTAGTAGTACTCCTAAGTTTACTGGTATTCTCAGTACGTTTCACTTCACCTTAAAAATACTTGACAATTCGTTGTGAATATATAATTTCGAATAGCCGGACGTGTGTCCGAGGTTTGAACTTGTGACCGTCGATATTCTCGACCACGCGTCTTAACCTTAGGCCATTAATCCTTAAACGTACATACGTATATATACGAAAATATCCGTGTGTATATTTACTACAAAATACTAGGCATAATACAAGTTGACTCTATACAATTGAATGCAGTTCAAAGAACTCACATAGGAAGCACTCATAGGAAAACTCTCAACTGCGTATGATTCACTCGAAGGCATTCAATCAACAGAACAATTGTATATGTTGATTAAATCGCTTTATAAATACGACGGCTATAACATTGCAATACTATCAAGAGTACGTTGAATTGTTTCAAAAACTATATGAGAATTTACGACGTACTATGAAAATGAAATAATATTCGAAATAGCCGTGAAATGGATTTTATATATATTCACAGGATTGTATTACCTTTTTAAATGTCAATATTAAGTTAGGGTTGGAAAATACGCTTATATCGTAATATATAAAGTATAAGGATTTTTGGATTGAAAAGGGTGATGGCATCGAGATTCAGGCGCGCGGTCGAAAATCTTGCCAGACGCAGATTCAAACCCCAGGCACACATCTCTGCCTTTTCGGAGTTATGTATGTATATATTCACAATAAATCATCACTTATTGGGTCGGTAACTAAGTAATTGCGGATTTTACTCATAGATGGCTTCAGTTGAATTTTTAGGTTTGCTGACGTAGTCCAAGTGTAAAACATATTTTGTTATTTGATAGTTGGCAATTCAGCTATCAATCAGTAAAAAAATTTTTTTGATCGGTTGCGTAGTTTTCGTTTGGCGTTCGTTGAAAAACTGAAAATTAAAAGGAACAATATGGTCATTTCTTACTTTTTTTTTCGCAAAGGAAATCGCATCGCAAGCTCACCAACAGTTGTTTGCTGTTTATGGCGACGAACCTGGGTTGGCAATTAAGTAATCGCGGATTTTCAAGTTTTTGAACATAGCCAAGTTGTTTCAAGTGGTTTTCAATGCATGTATGTGATACACGAAGCTTTTCTGCAATATCACGAGTTATACTGTGACGATCCGAATCGATTATTGCTTTGATAAAGTCGTCATTAACTTCAACTGGGCGACCAGAGCGTTTTTCGTCTCTGAGTGAAAATCACCAGAACGAAATTTGTCCCACCAATTTTGACACTGCCGTTCTTTTAGGGCTTCGCCACCGTAAATAGCACATAACTTTTTGTGAGCTTGCGATGCGTTTTCCCTTTACGAAATTAAAAAGCAAAATATGGCTATAATTTTCCTTTTGATTTTCCATTTTTCAACGAACACCAAACGAAAACTACGCAACCGATCAAAAAACTTTTTTTACTGATTGATAGCTGAATTACCAACTATCAAATACAAAATGTGTTTCACACTTGGACTACGCCAGCAAACCTAAAACTTCAACTGAAACCGTCTATGAGCGAAATCCGCACTTACTTAGTTGCCGACCTAATACTTTACTGCGAAGCCTGCGCACTCAAAAAATCTTTGGAATTTCTTAGATATGTAGTTTTTTTGTTGTTCTCGATGGAAGCTGTTTATGGCTCTAGTTCACCCCAGCCTTGGGGGAAGGGGGGGGGGGAGCGTATGTGGGGGTGACCGGTCTTACAGCTCGGCGCGCGGCGACGTCATGTCCGCGCAGATGTTAAGGTCGCACTAGACTGGCGTCGTGGATTAGGGGCTAAGTTCTCTCTATTGTAGAGGAGGCCCGTGCCTAGCAGTAGGTCGTTTCATTGGCTAGTTAGTACCAAAGCTGTTGGTACAGGTAAATACAGGTTATAACATTTGATCATCTTTACAGCGTGACGTATTTTAATACTTTCGTAGTACTAAGAACGAATTGCAGAAAAACATACCAGTCTATACCATCAAGAAGATAGGGTTACGTGTATGTCTGTAAAATATACACATATTTTTATGTATACATAAATCTGTTAGTAATTTGGATATGACAAATTAAAGACGCCTGGTATATCCCAGGAAACGAAATTAACAAATAAACAAACGGAAGGATAGCTAACTATTTACCTCAATGGTGTAATCTGAAGGAAACAGGCTCACTAATTTGTTATTGTTGTTAATTACAATTTGAATAAGTTTCAGCCATTTTCCTGCAAACAAAATCAATGGAATTGGCGTCACGGTTAGTCCCATAAACCCAATCATATGATGAATTTTAATATAAGTAAAATGTCAATGAGTCAGTTACAAACGCTGAAAAATTGAATGTCATTGCTTCAACATAAAAGATAATGAATTGTGAACTACATAATATCTCGCTTGTAACTTCGAAACGGTTTAATGATGGGTATTTGTTCACTTACCATTGACTAGTTTATAAATCTACCTGTAAATGACTCTTTACTCTCCTAATATTTCATAGAATACTAATTGGGAAGACGTGGGTCTATTAATAAAATTCTGACTACCTCTTCGGAAATACAGGCGTGAATGAGTTATTATAAAATACGTATATTTATGGTCTAAGAAGCCTTGACCGTTGCTCTAAACTCTAAAGTATTAAATTATAGTCAGAGTACAATATGCTATAGTCTTTATTTCTTATCGTTATGGAGTTGATAAGAATAAACTTTATTATTTAATTCAGAAGTATACCCACCCCTATTTATTTATTAATTAAAGAGCGAGAAAAGTTGAAGATGAATAATGATGTTGATGATAATGACTGTCAGGTTTACTTTACCATATAGATTAGTTCTATGTACTTACTGCACCTTTGATGTTCCTATTAACGCCCGATGAGGGCAATTATCTGTGCTACAACTGAGTTGATGGAGAGTTATACCTATTATAAGGCAAATATTAAGCTCTATATCCAAGCAGAACCAGGAATAATCAGGTACCAGAGCGTTGTACCATAGTAAAAATAAAATAAAATAACCTTATTCCCCATATAAATGTAGTGAGATAGGTCGGGAGGAAACCGTCATCAAGATAAAACGTCATAGATTGAATAACGGAAAATGTATAATTATCGTAATGAGTATAATTATTCATCTGTCCAGGGAATGCGGGGAACTCTGAATTCCTTCTTCTGTTTGCATTCGTAATGAGTAATACAATATTTGCAAATAATGCGTGTACCCTGATTGTCGATTTTACCAGGAATTGGTCGTGTAAGTATTAGAAAAATACTTCCATCTTCTTATGTAGGTTAAACTGAAGTTTATACTCTCAAGAGTAAGGGGCATCCTTTTAACTGAGCGAAGAGCCTTTTTCTCCCACGCCGGCCTAGTGTGGGTTGGTGGACTACACATCTAAGAAATTTTTAAGAAATTTCTCGGATGTTTTTGTTCACCGTAAATGTTTTAAAAATTACAAGGAGTTTTAACTCATATTTAATAAATATGTATTAAATATAAATTTAAAGAAAAAATATACCACGTTTTGGGAAGGTAGTGGCTATAGCTATTCCTCTTTCTATTATTTTGAATAAAAATTTCACCATCTTCATACTTTATGCGGTGTTGAGTTAAGCCATTGAATCCATTTTATGAGCTTTTGTATAAAGATAGGTTGGATTATACGGTCGCTCTTTATACCGGGAATATGTAAAGTTCCTGGTAGAAAACACGAACAAATTTCCCTACTATGCTTTGATATAGTCTCACAATACATTTATGTAATTACGAAGTTGAAGATAAATTGTCTAGGTCAGAAAACAAACACTATAGCTTAACACAATTATCCACATATTATTATATAATAAGGTTTTTATTTAAATAAACAACGAGAACATGTTTTATTTTTTAATCTTTATTATCTCATGAATGGACTACTGTGTGATCTCATCGGCTCAACATTACGGAGTTTGCAATTAAACTATAATTATATTTACCTTGTTTCTGCTCGCGACTTTGTGTGGAGTTTTGAGTTAGCTCCATCGACAAATAAAAAATGTGCACCGTTGATTAACTTTATAATTTTTCTGGATGAAAGTGGGTTAAAACACTTTGACTGCTTTGTGGTCTCCGGATGTAATAATCCGGTATACACTTATACTGGAATATACTGGTACGAAAGCGGAACGTTGGTTCAGCGGGAACAACATGTTGTTAGGTTAGACTTCACATACTTTCTGCCCTGTGGCAAGGGGGCGTTAGAATCTCACCACGGTATCCCCTGCCTGTTGTAAAAGGCGATTCAAAGGGGCCCTCGGGGTCGCTGAGCGCGCTGCGGGGGCGGCGCGTCCTCAATGAAAGTGACCCCGAGCGGGGCGGCGGCACTGTGGCCTGTGTACGTCGCGGGCGCCCATCCACAACCAGGGCGCCCAAACCAAGCTAGTGGGGGCGTAACTGCGCCCCCTTTTAACTCCGAGACGTCCGAGACAATTACGTCTCGGAGGCGCACCGGGCGGCTGTGGTTAACGGTGGGCGCCTCTCGCTCACGTACCATGGTCGCCCAACTTGGCGCGGAGATGGCCACCGGGGGGTTTTGGTCGGTATGCCGGTTTAGGAACTTCGTTAGGGACCCAGCCCGGCACTAACATCTGCGCGGACATGACGTCGCCGCGCGCCGGGCTGGAAGACCGGTGACCCCGACATACGCTTCCCGCCCCCCACTGCCCCCGGGCTGGCGGGAAGTAGAGCCATAAACAGCTTTCCCCTCGATAACAAAAAAAAAAAAAAAAGACTTCACATACTTTATTATTGATCGTAAACGTGAGTACAATGAACAAAACAAAAATACAAAGGGGAAAACTCTTCAATCGGCAACCTTATCCAAGCGATCTATTAGAAACCACCATGAGATCTACACTAAAAAAAAATAGACCTTACTTTTTAGGGTTTTCTCATTACGAAGATAACTCCTCTTCTCTCTCTTCTCTTGACAGTCTGGGGCACAGTTGGCTAGACACTAGCTTACGAAACGAGAGGCCACGGGTTCGATTTTTTCACCGTGACAAATATTTGTGTGATCCTCAAATATGTGTTTGGGTGGGTGAATGTGAGATCGAAAAAGTCTCTCCTAGTCTCAGATAACCGCGGAACTATTTTTTAACCTGGTTTAAGGTCATAATAACATGTATGTGACTGTTGGGTGTTTTATTTATTGATCACTTTTAGTTTAAGTAAATTGATTCTGATCCAATATTTTATTACACATATAAAAGCAATTGTAACCTAAATTATGCAATCACGTCCAGCCACTTCAGTTTAATTTGTTGGTATAGATAAATCGTAATGGGATTCATGATGGTCTCAATTGTTATTAGTGATAAAATAACTCATTTCCGATGTCACATTTGCTGATGCAATTTTTATTATGAATGATAATGGTGTGAGATATAATAGCTTCGTTAAAAATACATTTTTAATTGGGATTACTACTCATTTATTATTACGTTAATGAGTAGTGTCCAGTTTATTTATTTTGTAGTCAAATTAATTCTCATTAATATGTCAAAATAATTTTGGTATTATATTTAAGATTTTTATTCGAAACTTTAAAAGGCGCCCTGTTTATCTTTTGGGCTTCTATGAAAGTACAGCCAGTGACTGGGATTCATTTTTATGGGACAAAAGCATGAAATCAATTAATCGATCTTCTAAAATCGAATCTAATCTAAATTTCTTTAAGTTTAGAGGGTTAGGCGTAAAAGCGTAACAAACAGATATACTAACATTTTACAGCGTAGTTTAATAAATACTGTAAAGATATTTTACTTATTGATATAGTATATGGATCGAAGATCAGTGATTTTGAGAGAGGTTTTTGTGGATACTGGCTTTAATACGAATTCTGTTTATTTTAATGAATGATGGGATCAGACAACTTAGTCGGGGGATTTCTCTAGAAGAATTGAGAAGGGTGACGATTTTTGCATGATGGACTAGTAATGTGAAACGTCCATGTCAAATTCAGAGAATTTTTGTTTTCATTTCCTTACTATTATTTCCTACCTATTACAATGACTGATAACTGGCTATAAATGATCTTAATACGTGCTTTATCTTTGAATATATAATGACTATAAATGTTTACAAACAAACAAACAAGATTCTTCTAAGCGGACAGGTAAAGTATCAGCGACATTCTCAGAATTGTAATATTTAATTTTGCTGTATCATAAAAAAATCATAGCAAAGTTGAAAGAAATGACTACGCGCATTATCTATTTTCGGGTAACAGCGCTCATTCACTGTCACAGTGATAATGGCTCTTACGAAACGAATTACCTTGATCCGTGGCGATTACATCCGCGAGCATGGACTTGTGGCTGTAGTCACACGCAGCTCAGCCTGCGAGCGCCGAGCTGCTCTGACGCATTGTTGATAGTTTTTGCGCACGCTTACCGTTTGTCGCGACCGAATCCATTCAGTGCTGCTCCGGATCTCCATCGGCATGCATATATATTATGCTGCAAAACCCGCTCCCGTCAGTCAAGCCGTCACGCACGCGAGCGTCAATTCAGTGTGTGCTTGAAGCAAATGTCAAATTTATTTAAAATCTGCTGCATGAAGGATCCCAGCGGATCGGTCAAGGAGAATCTTGGCAAAATGGAACAGGTCAACGGTTACATTCCCGCGACGTGTCCCTTCAGTGGTGCAAGTGTTGATATGAAAGTTGATGCCAATCAGAAATCAGTGAAGCCCAACCTGCGTATAAAAGTTCCTCAACCGATAAGACTGAAGAATCATCTCGTGAACGAAGAAAATTTCGACACACTACATTCCCGAAATGACGAAGTCACTAGTTTTGTAAGTGCATTTATTTTTCAATTATTTTTCCATTTTACTCTCTTTGCTTTAGTAAGAATTCCACGTATTCAATTAAAACTGTATTAAACAATAAAACATTCATATTGCAACCTTCATGTTCACAATGAACTCTCTAAACATTACGGTAAATACTTCAACGGACTTGACCTTGCTAAATAAGTGGTCAAACATCGGTTCGAAAATAATTGAAAAGCAAATTACATACATCGTTTATTTTTCGGGCTCGAAGTCCAATTGTTTAATCAGATAGCGAAATCCTGCGCAAGAGTTTTTCAAAGAACTACGAATGCCGAAAATGAGAATAATTAGATGTTAATTAAGATTCCTTTTAATTGAAACAAATGGTCAGCTGATTGGTTTTAATTTTCATTAATAAAGGTCTAGCAGGGTGTTTTGTGTACCATCGAGACCTACAAAGAGCATGGCAAAAACGAATTGGACGTTTTCGCTACCTTCTGTAACTTCACGTTAGGACAGTGTCAGTTTATTATAAGTGATTCTTAAAGTAATGAGAAACTATATTTTTATGGGTACTTTACAAGGAAAGTTATTTAACGTGTAATCTACCAATCTATATTAACAGTATAATAAATAAATAAATAATAATAAATACACCCAACAGTCACATACATAGCTCTGACCCCACACTAGGTCACAAGACCTGTGTCGTGGGTATCAGATACTACGAGAGACTTTTTCGGTCTCACAAACACCCAGACCCGAAACAAATATTTGTGGATCACACAAACATTTGTCTCGGTGCGGGGATCGAACCCGCGGCCTCTCGTTTCGCAAGCTGGTGTCTAGCCAACTGCGCCACGGGGGCTGTAAAATATAAGGCATGTGGGTATGCGAGATAAAATCGACAGAAAGTTGTCAATCCTAACGACCTGCACTGGCCCTGCTTGGATATAGGCTAAGTTGAATTTAAAATGTACCGAACCTAACAAGATATATAGAAATATCCATGCCATTTTTATAGTATCGAACAATTCACAGACATTTAGCCAATAATTATGTCCGATTTATGAATCCATTTATTTGTCTCCAAGGTTAGCTTACCGTGCCTCCATTGAACCAAAAAAACGCATTGACCGACTTTGTCTTAAATTCTATGTTCCGTCCCTTGGCCATTGACAGCGTCGTCATAAGCTAATATATATTTTAATAACAATTATTGGTCGTAAAACTTACCACAATTTCCGCTGTTTGGACACAAAAATTCAGTGTCTCATAGTTACTCTGTAAGAGATGAATAAGCTATTCAATGATTATTTTTGGTTCGCTAAATATATTTTTATTTCAGGCTAATAGCTAAGAAATTAATAATTCATAAATAAAAACCGTCTTCAGTTACAAAATCATTTGCTGATATTACTAACTTTTTAATTTAACATAGATTGTGAGATGTCTCTTGTAAAATTTAAAAACAGAATTTTGTGCTCTTGTCTAAAGAGTAAGATTAAAAAAAAATTATCAATGAAAAAAATGGCTCATCATAGAATAAGAAATATTCTATGAAGAGATACTACAGTGAACTAATTATACGGCATTTCATTTTTATATTATAATTCGCAATGACGAAGTGAAATTTTGAGGGAGTCTACGAGCCTACCAAATTAAACTATATTAAATTAACATACATGACATAGTTTCTTAAGCTCTACCAATATGACAATTAAGGTATATGATTTTAGCTAGAAACATTGATATAATTATGTCGTTTATATTAGTCCTCATCTCGAATACAAGACTAGAAATACACTGTAGTGTGGTATTGGCCATGTTTAAAAACATCGGTAAGTGCAGGCCGAATGTTGCTGTAACATCAAATTTAACTTCCAAAACATTGTGTTAAATATAGTCCCAGATGCTGTGAGATGCTAAATTAAAACTCTCTGTAAGTGGTTTCAACAATCTCGCATGCCCTTTGACACCGTAGAACTCGCCAGGTGCCCATTAAATATTTTTCTCTCCTATTTTAAAAGAGGAATAGTTGATTTGAAAGAGTGTTAATACCGTTATTCGCAGATTTCATATTGGAGACAACGAAGTAGTGAGTTTACAAGTAAAATAAAAACGATCTTCATAATGAAGAATTTTGTCTTAAGGAGAAATGGGGACGTAGTTGGTTGGAATAATATTTAATAGTCCAGCGTGGTTATTGAGCTTAATGGCACAAACCTATTTGGACATAAACATACGAACAAAAATATTTCTCTGTTAGTAAAATTTTCAATCAATGTTATGATATTACAATTTAAAAAACAAAAATACAATTATCAATTATTTTAACGGTAAAAGAAAAACATCGTGAAAAATCCTGCTCAAATGAAAGTTGTTAGAAAATTCTTAATTCCTTAGTCTGGTAGACCAGCGTGATGGAATAAAGCCTGAACCCTCTCAGTGGTAGATGATAACTATATCTAGCAGTGGGACTTATATGAGCCGGTGATGAGGAAATAAAAAAATCTTCGAAAAACAAAACAAAAACAGTTTAATTTATGCAAATAACGTAGTTTCTTTTTTGATACAGATTTAGTTTTTATTGTAGTAATAAAAATAACTGCTTCTTATAACAGGTTTCCATTTTAATATTTTTGATTACGCGACTAGTGACATTAGGCTCACATATGCCTATACTTGTATAGGTACATATTTACACGAGACATTTACGTGAATGAAAGTGTCATTGATCGCGATGCTTGCGGTCGAGAACTCCCGAGATCGATTCTCACTTCAGGCGAAGAATAATTGGGTTTTTCTTTGGGAAATTCCCAGCTATAGGATTAAGTCTGGAAGTAAGTCGGAAAAGGGCAGTATGCTTCGTATTAAGTGTTAATTAAAAGAGCTTGTATAAGTTTATGTTGTTACATAAAATTTGAAATAAATACCTTTACCGTAGGGGCTAAAAAAGGCTCGTACCTAAGAGTAGGATTACATAGGTCTTGTGTCGTGGATATCAGAAACCAAGATAAAGTTTTTGGTCTCAAAAACATACACATAAATAATCTTCTTACCCTTTGTGAATGCAGATGTGATGGTATAAATGCAGAATTGACGTAGTAATGGACTTGGAGTTAATAATTAATACTGTCATGTAGCTGGAATGCTTTCACTCCTACGACTGTTTTTTATTTCCCACCCACAGTTGGATATTGCTGGCAAATCTCTAATCCATTGTATATTGCATCTTTATAGATGATATTTCTGTGTTTGAATTTCTTGGGCTATTTTTATAATATCTTTTTTCTATGGTCTCATTTAAAATTGTAATTTTTATAATCGTATCTTAGAAAAATTGTATATAGATTTCTGTTGTTTAGAAAAAAAAATTGGAATTCGAAAATTGGAAAACAAGATAAATATATCTAGAAATAAACAGATATTGCTGTTATAGTAATTTGAATACAACCAACAATTTTTGTATTTTGGGATCATTATCACTTGTTTAAATGTTAACAAGATTCAGGTTTTACCGCAATGCAGCCGATAAAGGGCAATAGGCCTGCCCCTTGCTGTTGAGACTAAAGAAAAATTATGGTAAAAGAAGTTTAAGATAACATTAAAGAGCAAATGTAAGTTACATTTTTTTTATACTGGCGAAGCAAAATGACCACACCGTATCTAACGGTATGAGTAGTGGTTTCCAAGTGGATTATCATCTTGCAAAAACTATAATGATTGTCCCTCCCAAGATGACATAATTATGCTCGCCTCATGCAATATATATACCACCACCAACCATACTTCATCTCTCCACCACCCTAAGGTAGACTGGTAGAGAATGCCACCGGCATTAAGTCCGCCTATATACAGTTTTGTGTATGAAGTATTTAAATAAATAAATAAATATATATTAAGCTGGAAGATTAGATTGAACGCACTTCTATAAGAACTGGATAAAACATGTCCCTTTGCACATTATAAACAAATTAAGTAAGGCTGTTTGACATCTTCGCAATCCGTTCGAGCGGGACTATAATAAAATAATCAATCGGCAAAACTTGTTTACTGAAGAACTCCTGGGAATTCTTTGCCTAATTAAACGCTGATATTTTATAGCAAGTGTGGTTTTTAATGGTTTATTTATTACCAAAATAATTGAAATCGGTAATTCATGAACGTCGAATATATAATTCGTAAGATGACGTATGTTTTTTTATTAGCAAAATAATTGAAATCAGCAATTAATGACTAACATTGAACAAAATAAACTGCTTATTAACGAAAATCTATGCATATCTATCATCTGAACGTCAAAGAGTTACATTTAGCGGCAAAATTAAAATTAATCCGTTGAAATTGATGTTCTATTTACTTATTTATATGCAGAGAATGCATGAGACATTAAGTCCGTCTTAACAATTATGTTTTTAATTGTAAGTAAATAAACAAATAAATGTAATAAAATTAATTGAATAACTCTACCAAGCCGCCAAAAAACGTTTTTGGATGTATTCTTGTTCAAAAATCGACTGTTATATTTCATCATATTATTTATAGGAAACAGAAGGAAAATTACCTATCTAGCATCATCAAATTATGTTGGTGACTTGCCATTCGCACTATCTAATGTGAAAACCCACCGTACCGATTCGCACAAGTGTCGCGCTTGGAAAAGCCTATTGTCATACAATTTCTAATTAGTGATGGCCTCGAGACTTAGGTCGTAGGAGTTTAATTAAAATGAATAATTTATAACAAGTTTTTAGAAATTATTTATGTTTTACGCTTTAGCTCACCTTATTTTATAAATATATAATATCAATAGTCTTCTAAAAAAATGATCTCCCCGGCGGGGAATCGAACCCCGGTCTCCCGCGTGACAGGCGGGGATACTGACCACTATACTACCGAGGACTTGCATTGAGTGTTAAATTTATAAATTCTGTGCTACCTTACAGCCATAGATTATTTACAATCGACTCTTATCAAAGCGGTTGTGGAATATACTACGCGAAATCAATTGTGATAAGATTTCGTGTTGTTGTCAATAAACAGTTGTTTTAATACTGACATTTTAGTTTTAGGAAGAGTACAAATGGGTAAAAGTTTGAGTTACAAATGAGTGAAAGATTTTCCAAATAAGGTATGAATAAACCTGACACTCCCGTCTTTGAACTACATAATAAGTTCCCAAAGTACCACTCTGTTAGTATAAAAAATGTTCCATGATAAATCATTCATTATGCTATAGAAATAAATAAAACAGTCACGACAATGCAAACAAAACAGTGTTTTGCGTTGTTGTGTTAAATATTGCGCATATTCATAAATGCTTATGAAAATATTGCCACATGTTAGCTTGTGTCACAGGGATATGGGTGCAGACCCATATACAAACATATGTATAATGAATTCTAGTGTTAGTTGAAAGTGAATGTTTAGCAGGGAATGAGATCAAGCCTCGAATGCGGGTTCATACAACATTTTTTTTTCATACATAATGCATAATGCACATACACTCACATCTATATTCCCCAATGAAGTACTTCTGCATTCGTGCACCCGCATTTTATCAATTGTGATTTCATCCACGTAATAGGGGTCAATCCTATTGATTTTTTTTGAGAATAATTTCCAGACTCAGTGTTGTTACTGAACATTTCCTAATGGAAAAATAATAACACTTCGCCCCACCGGGGAATTGACCCGGAATGTCTATCGTATGGCTAAGACTTCTGCTATGAGAGTCTATGAGGCAGTCTTCACTTTAGTTGCGTCCTTTGAAAGGATAAATTTAATCCTATTTTTTTAAGATTTTAAACTTCTGTGATTATTCCGACTTGTATCTTAAAAGCCTTCTATTCAATTTAATCGCAATTACAGAACATAGGTAGTGACGTCACGAAATGGTGAAACGAGAGACGGATTCGTAAAAAGTAATTTTTACGTTCACTCATTCTTGAAATTAGATTTAAGGTGGACAGATGGGGATACGGATAAACGAATGATGACCCCGTAATGCGTTCTATTTTCAAATTGTAGATACAGATTACGCACGTGATTTTTTTTTAAACAAGATAGGAATTAATTCCAGCCAATATTAAACAAAAAAAATCATAGTCCTAAAAATAAATCATATAACCATTGACAACACAGTATGAAATAATAAACAAGAGAGAGTAAAGCTGAATGAACGTTTTCTTGACGATCGATTAATCATTAAGTCGATTAATGCGAGAGCGGCAGTCGATATCCGTTTGTAATTTAGGCTTGTCTGCCAACAAATTTAGCGTCAATAGAATTATTATTATGCACATTTATACGGAAGATCTTGGGAGATATTGTATAATAATGCAATCATCGGTTTTACGTTATAAGTACATATGTAATATGCGTTGCATACTACAATACTAATAAAATAAATAGTACCTATGCAACTTATTATTGTTTGCAATGGCTACCAGTTTATTATATTGCTTTATCCTCATATTAAAAATAATAATTTTAAGTGTTGTTCACTTCATAATAAAACCTCAGAGAGATAAATGTTTTTAACATCTATTGGTGAAACATTGAAAATTTGAAAATAGAAACCGCGCACGTGGCCGTGCCAGCCAGTTCTAATACTTCAATTAAATTAATAGACAACTACAATTTCCTAATAGAACTCTTCAATCGATAAATCAAACAACAGCAACATTGTCATAGCATGTCACGATGTTGTTCTTATCGATAATCGATATAATTAAAATAAGTTCAAAGGAATAGTAATTTGTGTTCTCATTACGTAACGTCAGACGCATTGGTTGTCACGGTGACGTGTGTCAAGAGCGTGGTTTCTTTCATCCGGCATTCCGTACTGCCGTTCAATTAATTGGTTATATCGTATATCTAAAAGTTTATTATTGAGTAAGCAGAAATGAGTTCTATAGAATTAGTTTTCGTTCGTTAACTTTAACGTTAACTATCACGATTAATCGTATTATTTATTATACATATAATTTAATATTAATAAAACTATGAAATAATCACAGTTGAGTTGTATGCAGGTTGTAGAAAGACCGTGAACGAAATTTAAGATAAGATATAGTTACGGTGATCACAAATATTTTGATGTTAAAAAAAATCTGTACAAAAAAAAATCATTTTTCTTAAGAACCATAAGTATTAAATTACATGGTGACTAGAAAGACTTAATTATTTCTTTGATCTCAGTAACTACCTATTAACTTATCTTAGTATTCGATCGCGATCTTTTTACGTTTTACGTGTAAAGTTAAGAACTAAATTAATTGTAAACACTTCAATATAATTCAGATGGGAAAATACCTGAAAAATAAAATGAGGAAAAGAGTTAATTCCCAAGTGCTAGAAAGTCATAAGGAAAAATAATTGTAATGAAGGGAACAACAACTTAAGTTGCTGTACTGGAATCCCAGTGCTCCCTTATCGTCACCTTAGTCACCTGTTTAACCCATTTTGTTTACATTCCTATGATTGACGTAAGCTTTGTTTGTGTCTTTAGGAATTAACCTGAAGGCGGTTGGACAAGGAAACTAAATTCTTTATTTGAATCTTTATTCATTATTCCATGTAATTTTGCGTAATAATTTATAATTGTCATCGGCCTATAGCATTAATATATCAACGGGATCGACTAAGGTCCGATCCATCTCAGCTATAGTCCAATAGTAGAACAATATGGGCCAATGCAGATGTAGCCTCAAAAAATCATCATTTAATCTAAACCAATGATATAATACCCACAAATTTGAATATTCTTTTAAAAATAATGTTTTTATAGAAAAAAAATATCATTAACCATATCCCATATCCACAATCGGAGGCCCTCAAAGGGTTGATTGCCGGCTGCTTGAGGGCCAATCACGAAGCAATCACTTGAATGCTTGCCAAGATCTTTTCACGCGATGTGCTGAACAATAGGAACGTTTACATGCAACAGATATCGTGTCGAAATCAAATTGTGTTTGGTAATAACACCGGTTTCCTTACTTCATATAGCTTATAGGTATTGCAGATATTGGACAAATGATTTCAAATTAGCGTCACGAATTTTTTGACGGGTCATTTTTGGTGATTTTAATGGTTTAGTATGAAGTATTTTATGTTAGATTCACACCTAATATTTACAGCACAGTTTCATAGCATTTTAATTATTTAAATTTAATAATTTAGTGCAGATTTTTTTTAATTTAGACACCTGAAGGAATTCCTTATAAAAATTTTGTATGCTGATGACTGTCTCGCGTGGTAATGGGATAGGTACTGGCTACACTAATCTTAGAAAATTCTTAGGTGTATCGTCCGCCGACCCGCACTAGGCCAGCATAGTGGATAATGTTCTAAACCCTCTCAGTTGGTTGTAAAGGAAGTCCGTACCCAACAGTAAGACGTGTATGGGCTGATGATGATGACACACGTCTTCGAAATGATCATAATTTACCCATCGGTAATAAGTACCTATAGCATAACTAAGATCTATTGTCTCAATTGAGTTTCCGAAGTCAATAACCGCAATGTGACCGCAATTACCAATTGATCGACAACAGTAGTACACCGCACGAAATTTTATTGCAAATGAGTTATCTGCTTAAATTTTGTTATATATTTTTACGTACATTTAAATGTCTTAGGCACTTAGTCTATATTTGCATAGAAAGTATAAATAAATTTGGCTAATGTCTAGCATACGAAACCTCGTCACGACGCGAAGTGACTGCTAGTTTTCGGCTGATCGCTGATTTGGAAATATATTTATTAATTAATGCAAGTTTAAGAAGGTGTCTCTTTAGAATCCTTAACCAATATTAATTTTGGCATTGGGAAAAATTCACCGCAGCCGTAACAATATTTTTACATAATATATTTGCAGTATTATTGTTTACCGAAATTTAAATACGATGACTTACACTTTTGTAATGATTTGTATAATAATTTAATAGATAAGGAAAATTATATATACTCAAATGATGCTATGGATTTTGGGGATCTATTTATTCGATCCAACTGTCGACGTTTTTGCTAAGGATGAAATCAATAATACTACCATTGGTCAGCACATTAAAGATATATCGAACCATTTTTATTAACTAACGTCCCATTGAGATGTCAAAATGTTCAACCAAAAACGGTCTTCCTTTAAAGCCAACGAAGCAGAAACGCGGCCAATTTTAATACGAAAACACCCTTTCATTGTTATGCATAGTCTGGACATACCCTCGAAAAATTCACATGTAGGTCCCCTGGGAGCGATGTAAAGAACCCCGTTGGATACTACTGAAAATATTGGGAAAGAATCTTTTTAAGGAAGCAAACACATAGGAAGGAAAACATCGTGATGAAACCTGCACACTTAAAAGTTCTTAGGAATTTCTTAGGTGTGTAGTCCGCCAACCCGCACTAGGCCAGCGTGGCGGACTACGGCCTAAACCCTCTCAATGGTAGAGGAGACCCGTGCTCAGCTGTGGGCGTATATGGGTTGATGAAGAAGAAGAAACACATAGGAGCGTCAACATTGTAATGTAATTCCTTGGTCGTAATCCTAGCCTGTTTTCGATGCCTGAGTATACTTTTCGTTAACTTGGTAAATTTGCTTTGCTAAAAAAGTTCAATCTATTAAAACTATTGTCTCATAATATGACGAAAGCCAACAAATCAATACGGTTTATGAATTTTAAATTTTATGACGCATTAAGTAATTCTTCTGCTTGTCATGTCCCATCGAATTTTTAGAGGTCATTATTTAATCAATCATATTAGCACAATCTGGCTTGTTAGAAGAATTTTACTGATTTCTATGGCGATTTTAAAACACCCAATTACTATTCTAATCTTACATCTTCTATACTAACACCAATTTTAATCTTTAAATCTCTATTTACCAAGCCATTATGACATTAAAATAAGAACATCCTGACTCCACAATAAATAATTATAAACTAGACACAATTATCGCGTAACGGTTTTGGGCTTCTTTGGAAGAACCGCCACACTTTTACCAAGAACTTAAAGCAAGGTAACTTTACCATGCTAGTACAAAAATGTGAAGCATCTCACGATGTAAAGGACGTCGATGGCGTGTGAACAAATACGTGCTAATGCAATAACAAAGAGCGTTTGTCGACAATTCACATTATAATGAGCGAGTTTCCCGAACACCTTGTTAGTGAGCCGTTATTAATTTATTACTTGGAATTGGCACATAAGGCGCCCGAGTTACGCGCACCCGCTTAGATTAGTTTGACTTCAAGACGTTTATTTCCTTGTCTAGATGTAATTAAACATGCATATTCATGCCTTCTCGAATATAGATATTTCTGCAACATTATTTCGATGTGCCGTTTATGAGGCAAATTTCCCCAATCCGTAAAACTACAGTGAAGAATTACCTAGTAAGAAAAAAACACATAACTTTTGAATCGATTTTTAGACCTCACAATTGCATGACTTATATTATAGAAATATGAATGTAAAGCCAAGATAATAATTGCGCCATTATCCTGTTAAGACTTAAGAGTAAAGACGACTAAACATGTTGTTACAAAAGTTAATTACAAAAGTTTACGACTAAATATGTTGTTAAGTTGGAGTAACTTAAAAGACAGGACGCGTTGTAAGACGATGTATTATCTCACCAAAGCAGCAGCACCAAACCTTTTCCGCATTAAGCGAGCATAATTCGAAGCGATTAAACAATAGTAACTCGACAACTTGAGCCCTCTATATTAATCTCTGGCCTACGTAATTAATACATAAAGTTATCCCTCGGTATGCGAATGGTCCGGCGGCAAGAAGTTCCAACTTATACTGTAGTTAGCTATGCAAATACCTTAACTTTCTCAGGTAACCGAATCAATTATGTAGAATGATCCTCTGGACTGATGTCTGACGGCAGGTATTTTGTCAGGAATAAATGAAGTTTGAATTTTTTAAATGGCTCTTGGTCTCGCGCTACAAGTAGGTATTTACGATGTAGAAGTGACCTGGTGTGACCTGCGCCCAGACAATTATGTAAACAAGAGTTTTCAGTCTGGGCGTTTTTAAGTCCGTAAAGTCGTTTATACTCTGATACCGACTATAAAGTTGTATCTTTTGTGGGGCTAGAACTATTTATGATTAACCTTATGCTATCAAAAAACTTACATTTTGTCAACAAGAACCCTAGAATTACATGATATAAAATCATGCAAAAAGTTTTTCATTAAAAAAGTTTGTATATATTATCTGCAGATATTTTTGTCATGTGACGTATTTTTTTCCTCTAGTTTGTACTATTTATGACTATTTCACAGTCGCGTATTACGCCTCCAGACGCGGTAATTACTGAGCGTACGGCCAGCGTACAATTCACACGTAATTAGATCATATTTCCTAATTATATTCAGTTTTTCCTCTGATTTTTTTGCTGTCACTGTGCAGCCCAGTATACTACGAGCTGCCTCGTAATTTTATTAGACATGACATTTGCTATGTGTATCTCATTCTATATTATTTACTTTTAAAATTATAATTTAAGGAAGAGAAAAAGTATTTTTCAATATTTTTCATGTATGCAAGTGTTAATTATGCAAAATAAAATTTTCATTCTAAAATTGTCGCAGCTGTAACTACGCCAAAGTAATCTAAATTAGTGAGAGCCATATCTGAATACCATACCATACCATAGTAGAGTAGCACCTTTCTTATACAGGAATAAATACGTAAATAACATTAAAGCATCGAATCAGTTCAGTTCAGTATACAAAATACCATTATGACAACATCTTCTAGCCAACACCAACCGGAAGAAATAAATAGCTAAAACCCCATACATTGTTATAATATACGATTTAGGGTTCCCTGCATCTTACGACTTCCTACAACATTTTCCGTACGAGCCATACAAATCGGTGTTTCAATTTCTCATACTCCATTTAACTTGCTGTTTTATTCTACATCTGTCTTCTAATATACAACATCAATTTCTGATCTTGTTTTCCTCATATCAATTTGTATTTGTAATTTGAGCGATCCATTTATATTAGCGGTCTGCAAAATTTGCTTCATCACATTACATTGTAATTTTTTTGCGTCATAAAGTTTCGAATGTATTTCTAGGTTCTAAAATGCGGTTTTATTTTCCTTTACATGTCAGGTCATTGGCTCGTATTAGCAAGCATTTAGGATTTAATAATTTTCAGCATTTGATTAATGTAGCCCACAAGCCAGTCGCAATGTTTTATCAGTGTTCATTGCAATCGCTGTTGCATTTCTATGTTAAATTAAAGTCAGTATTTAATCAATAGTGGTGGATGATGAATTAAAATTATATCATATTAAAAGCATTAAGTTTTTATTAAGTTTTAGGATATTTCAGAGCCAAAAAAATGATTACAATGTAAGGCGCTTCATTTATGAAAGGCTTAATTGAGTTTCATTATATAGTTTCGAAAAATATATACTGAAAATAATATATAGTAGACTAAGTGCATGCTTTAAAAATATGCTCTTACACAAATATATAGAGCCATCTACATAATAACATATCAAATCAATCATATACAACTTGTACCCTATAATTAATGAGATACAATGACTTACCTAACTATCAATGATACATTTCGACATGATTACTAGACTCTACCACACGGCAACCGCAACTTACTTCTGGCGGCGGTCTCACAAGCGTGTAATATTAATTGGGTGAATTACATCACTCACAGACACTTTTGTGGTTTTACCCAACGAACAATAGACGAACGAACGATGGTTTTGTGCAAAGTCATAGAAAGGTGTTTTAAGCGATCCCTTATCGGTAGGTACTATCTGTATCTGTAATAATATAAATTTTTTATTTGGTTTATCTTAGGCCTGCGCTCAATAGGGGTATAGGCCTGATAATGATGATTTCTGTACTCCCATTGATAACGTACAAAGTTCTGGTCCCACACTTGTAAATTTTTTGAGTGTATGATATACACAATAACAATGTTCGGTCTCGCAAATACCTATATTCACTAATAACATTTGTAAATCGAACAAACATTTGTTTCATTGCTAATATCGAACCAGAAGCTTATCGTTTCGGCTAGTAAAAAAAATCTATCTTAAATTACGCTGCAATTTCAAATTCATTATCAAAAGGCTCGATAAAACTAAATTGCATAACAGTTAGCTCAGTAAATATGAGTGTAAACTGTTTTTACTTGACAGTCATGACGTCTACTGGGATAATGACCTATACAATTGTACTGAGTCTCGGAAGACTCGTGGCCAATCAGGACCGAACCGGACACGGGGAATACCGATTGCACGTAGTCTCACAACCCGTTTTTATGAACGGACATGCTCCTTATTTTAAAACGTGACTCTTTTGCCGATTATTTTTACTTTTTGATCAGTATCAAAGCCAGTGCTTGTGAGTATTGTAACTAATGGTTTTACAGATTTATATACTTACACGTCAGCCCCGTGGCACAGTTGGCTTCGCAGACACCAAATGGCAATAGTTTGTATGATCCACAAATATTTGTTTCGGGTCTGGGTGTTTGTGAGATCGAAAAATTTCTCGTAGTGTCTGATACCCACAAAGGCCACGATACACGATACGTCTTGTAACCTCGTGTGTTAAACACACGGTACAAAACTACTCTTTGGATTTCCAAAGCCGAATATTTATTCGGTAGATGTGTTGGAACAAATATTTGCTGTGTTATGCAAATGTTTGGGTCAAACAAGTTTTTTCGAACCAAAAGAACCCTATTGTTTAGTTATATATCTTCTTCTTCTTCTTCATCAACCCATATACGCCCACTGCTGAGCACGGGTCTCCTCTACTATTGAGAGGGTTTAGGCCATAGTCCACCACGCTGGCCTAGTGCGGGTTGGCGGACTACACACCTAAGAAATTCCTAAGAACTTTTAGGTGTGCAGGTTTCAGCAAGTGATAATTCAATTTGAATACATTACATAGTTATATATATACATAAATGTAAAGTCAATTTTCATTGAAGTACTCAACGTAGTCAAATTTATACGTTGAAATTTACTTTAGATTTCTAGAGTCATAGCCCCGTAACTCTTTACGTCGTATAATGTAGTTAGTATTATAAAAATGCGTTTGGTTCCCTAGGCTTAAATTTATACATTTCTAAGAACATTGTTTAGTTATTGATTCTGTAAACTATCGAATACTTACTAACAATTTTTAAACTGACTAGCTGCCTCGTGTTCTATAGTACAAGTGCATACCGTTAGATCTAAAGGGCCTGGGTTTTATTCTGTAAAACTTGTACTTCTATAGAAGACCAAAAGCCCAGCTTACTTAATCTTTAAATCTTTATTTTATCAAAGGGAGATGACATAAAAATGACAGTGTCCTGACCCCACAACAAACAATTATTGTAAACTAGACATTACATTTTTGGGCTTCTATGGAGTATCGCCACTGATCGTAGTATATATACAAGGACAATCTGTTTCATAATGTGCAGTATTAACAGAAAATTGTCCCCATGGGAGACCATTTATTGCTTATAGGATTTGAACTAAAACACGTTTTAGAATGTCTCCTTTGGGATGCTTTTCTGTTTTAAGGGCCTATTAAATTTATCCCCGCTTTATGAGTTATTTTATAGTGTTACCAATGAAGGAAGATGACTAAATTAGATCGAATAAAATTATGATCTAAAATTATAATCTTTTTAGTCTTAAGTGCATTTTTATTTCTGAATAAACGATGTGCGAGATATGAAGACGCGCGATTGCCTGCAGCGTTCAAAATACGTCTACATAATACTATCGATTGGTAAGAGATAATTTTATTATTTGACCTGGACATAGGCCAACTTGTGAGAAAGAGAAGCTAGCGATGATAAAAATTACGATGATGGTGACTCTTATTACTTTCCCACCAATTGAATCTATTTGGACGTAACTAGTTTACGTAATTAAGGTTTAAGTACAGTTTTTACAAATTCATAAATGATTATTATTATTTGGCAATAACGCGATAAATGCTGCCATCTACGATTTCTTGCTTAAAAACTACTTGAAACATCCACCATACGTCTGAATGAAATTTGAACATTAAATCTCTTTTAAATATCCACGTAACCGCATGAATCCAAACTATATACACAATAAAGCGAATTTATAAATATCCAAAAGCATTAAAGTTTACAACTGCGTAGGTTTTTCCTAAAAGTGTTCTTCACAGAAAACTTTATTGATCGCATTCAGCGTTTTAATCGCTTTAATTTTCGCCGTGTAAACAATGGCCTTGTGTTATGATTGTGACGGGAAAAAGCTTTTAAAGCAATAGATTAGGAGAGATAAACATGCTCAAAGGTGTTTGCCGCGTATACTAGCCTTTGCAGACGACTTTGTTTGGTTTAGAACCTATTTTGATCCATTCGAGACAATCACTTTATGTTGTGTCTTCGGAAAAAATGTTTCATTTAAATAAGTTTTCGTGACTAGAAATAAATAACATGTAACTGTGGGAAACTGATTAATATATTTTTTTGTCTCACTTTATTGTTTCCCACACAATAATATAATAAAAAACTAAATACAACAAAAATTATAGAGTATTGTAATAGTATCGAGGTGTAGTATTGTATGTGAAGTGGAATCACATCTTTAAATGCATTCATTTTATTTATATTAGTTAGTAATTCTAGACTTATGGCCTTGTATTTTGTTTATATGTAGCATATATTTACCTGTTTCTATAAAACCATTATTTCGACGCAAATTAAAACCATGCACTGCATGCACGTGTGTTAATTAAACTTAGGTATTGTTAATCTATCCTTTATGTACACTTAATTATGGCTAGTTAGAACATAGTTGTGATAATTTGCAATTAATATAATTAATAATATTATTTCAATACTTTTTAAATTGAAACTGATTTGTTGATTGAAACGAACGATCGTGAAAAATCTTCTGTCACTTAACCTGTATGGTATCATCTTAAATGATATTCAAGGCCAATGTTGTAGAAAGGACAGTGGCTTATTAAACAATTGACAGTTAATTATGTAGTACTTCGTTATAATCAATATTCATATCGTATTGGCTCATTACACTATCCTTTACGATGCAAACTTGTTAATTAGCTTCATACTTAGTTATGGCGTTGATAAATTCAGTAACAGATAGATAGGGTAGATAGTTGCACATTTCTGCATTCACGTTTCGCATGCTGATGATCATCATTTACATCTGATGATGATTCCCATATACGTCGCACTACTGGGCAAGGGCCTCTACAACTGAGAGGATTTCGGCCATAGTACACCACGTTGACCAAGTTATTGTTGGCGGACTGCACACCTACGAACTTTTAGGTGTGCAGGTTTCTTCACGATATTTTCCATACACACATAACCAACGCAACCGTCGAGATTCTCCACCGCATTCTTAAACCTGGAAGCAATCACGACTTGCATTTTAAAATAAAACACACAGTAATACGTTTAATAACTACCGCTCGTGAAACATCTCATGCGCGACTCAAATAGAACCTGTTTAACCTACCGCTTGTCGCTTAATTCTATTGATTTCCATATGAATAATACCTGACAATGCAATGATAGCTACTTACGTTTTGGCGCCAGTGGCTTAAAGTCTTTGAGGTATGCAACTTTGACTGAGTCACATTGACTGAGTGACAGTTTCGTCTAAATATGTATATATCATCGTTGTTGTTCTAATTTATAAAGTGATTTATACAGGTTTTTATGGTTTGCTTGTTATCATTTTTTTATGTATGTAGTTAATTAGGTGTTTTTGTACGTCCCAAGGTTATTTGTTAAAGATGGTAATCGTCATTTGACCTTGCATGATGTACAGGGTCTACAGTTTTATCCGGATATGTCCAAATAACATTTGACGGACGTCTATACACAAGGTGGATAGGAAATCTCATAAATACCGAGGAAATAAAAGATCAGAAAATATTTGAAAGAAGTTCAAGAGTAGACATCTTTTAGCTGATAATGATACTGATTATATAGAATATTTCTTAATAAAGTTCCGAGCAAATGCATACTGGTCTACTCAATTCCCAAAATTGACTGAGTTATTAAATACTTCAATACGTGCCACTAGTCATTACGAGCGACTAAATATTTTTTGCAGTGAACTTTTTGCTTCCGAGAATCCGGATCACATTATATAATGCACCAAAGAAATCAATCATAGGATGAATCATAAGTGTGGGTTATTTGAATATGAGATGGGCAAAAAGTTTTTTTTGTGTGTCAAGTCGCCAACCGGATCTGAGAGGACGGTGACAGAAGGACGGACGTCTGATGTCTCTGATTGAAACCTTGATTACTCCCAGTTATACAATGCTTCTCAGTGCCCGATAATTAGACGTGAAACGCAAACTGAATACTATTTGTTAAAGAGAATATTGTTGAAACTGATAATTTTGCTTGGAATGGTTTTAATAGCTGTATTTGTATTTATCAGCATAGCGATACCACGCCGTAACTGTGGTGTGAAAAAAGACGCACTTTTGCATCAGACTGCGATAATTTGGTTGCGACCAGATTTTCATAATTATATCAGCGGTCATATCCAATGCTTATTTCCATGTCGAAACTTCAGAATCAGATTCCCAAGCCCAAATATTTTTTATTGCTTTGAGATACAGTCGGCTTAGAATATAGTTTCAACGAGCGTTTTCCTTAGTTTGAAGTGTATTTGGGCAGCTCTTGAAACCGAAGTGGTAGTATAAATTATTGACTACGATTTAGAAGTCGCGATATAAAAGTACAAGACTGAACAACGCTTTTTGGGACAACTCAATGATTTCTTTCTCTTTGCTTTCACATAATTACGGAAATCTCAAAAGTCTTGGAGTCAAACTTCGACCAATGTCACGGCAATCCAATTTTTTTTCAGGCCCAAAATATTCGTAAAGGTACACAGACGAATATTAGTGTGAAATAAATCACTTATTTTTTCTGGCATATACTATATGTAGCAGATATATAATTTCTGAACTACAAGAGGTTAGGCGTAGATATTATGTGTACATTGAATTTAACTTCTTGTATAAAATTTATCACAATTACGTCATTTTAAAAACAGTAAAAGTCACACTTGTCAGTAAAAGTGAACTTTAATATAAAGTCATGACTGATTTTTTCGAGAAAGCCCAATAAATTTGATACTTGAGTCATGAGCATAATAATTTATTTTTTATTATGTATTAGACAATGCAAGGCCTTGGTTACACATCCTTTATCTACATTATATCCACTCGAGTTGAGTGGTACTCAATGAGTCCAGACTTATACATTAATCCACTAAATAAGGAGCTCTATCAACTTAAATCTTAAATATTTTTATATTAAGTTTCGAGGGATTAACACAAGCAGGCTCTTGTTTGCTTCAATCTTTGCACAAATATTTTTCATAAAGTGGCGAGTCATTTAATTTTGTTTACCATCAACTTCATGTGATAATTAAAGTTTTGATACACGTTTTATAATGTTTATGTTTAGATATCTTTATAAAAAATACGTGTTTTACAAATGTTCCGTACTCTACATATACCTATGTTTAAAAGAAGTTCGACTGAACATACTTGAATAATTATCATAAGAGATTTCTTGCATAACATTTTACCCAATTTTTTTTATTGTCAAAGGTTTAATTTTACCAATTCGATAGTCCAGTCCTCATCTGATAGAAATACTGTTTACTGTAATTTAAGACCATTTATTATTTTAGCGAAGGTGTAATACTATCCTTATCAATATGGCTGTTAAGAAGCAGAATTGAATAAACGTTTTTCCATCAAAATTGAAGGCATTCACAAAATTGTAAACTAGACTGATACTATACTGGTAGGCTTTGCGAGTCTATGACATAGAATGTAAAACAAGAGGATTAATCGCAATCTCGTCTTGGCCTTAAGTAATTATTGACCATTGTTTTCGGCGACATCATCGTGAAACATAGTATATGTTGACTAATTTACAACGCATCGTATGTTAAGGTAATGTGATGTGACATGTCGAGATCTTATCTTACAGCAGTTTTACGAGGTTCTTGGAATGCTGTGCTATATTTATAATAATACTCCATTGAACATTTTTGAAGAATGCCGATAAAAAACTGGTGATCTTTTTGGTATCTGCTCCCTAATGACGACTAAATTAATTACTCAATATTATAATACAATGACACTATTCAATGCTACTTCAGAGGCTTTTTAATACAAAAAAGTTAAAGTTTAAGTTAGTTTCGTATTTCTCGAGACCAGAAAAATCGCAAATATTAAATACCGTTAGATTAAATGTACGTCAAGTGTCATAATACTTATCATGGATTAAAGCAAATTAAATGGAAGTTATTCAAATAATTTAGTTGGACTATAAATGAAAACCAGCTTTAGCTATGAAGGGAAACATTTTAAGGTAAACAGATAGCTCGAAATTCTATCTACGATATTTACAATCCAGTCAGCGTTGAAGGCTAATGCCCTCTAATTCGCAGTTCAGACCCATAATAGGTATATGAGGTGACACAATCTCCAAGGTTTTCTAAAGATTAGAAGCAGGGACAAAAGATAACATAAAACACGTCAATTTGACATCTTTAGTCACGGGGAAGACCTACAAACCAACCATTGACGCATTCCCAAGGTGATTCGATATGATCGGAACGAAACCATTTTTTGCTACTAAATCCGGTTATTAAGCTTCGATATCTAACGGGGCTTTAAGTCACGACTTCTAGTTGAGTTTTATCAACCATGAAATTAGTTAAATATTGATTAATCGCACTGATAAACCTACGCGGTCGTTATCTATGATCGGCTGATTCATTGCCGGAAATTAGATCTTAGAGCCATGTTTTTGGGTCTAGGTGTTACTGAGACTGAAAAGTTTCATAAGAATTTTATCCTAATGAGGGCTCAGAAGTATTCGTATGATTGTTGGATGCATTTAATATTTATAAATGTATAATAAAAGGAATAACTCACACTTTGAAAGGTATATGTATGAAACAACAATTATGTATTGTTATAAGTTGAATGGAGTGCCTCATTAAGAACTTGATGAAACACGTAGGTGTGAAAACGTTTGTAAATAACAAGATACCAGTTTTATTAGTTTTACCTCTGTTCATACTTCATTGCAGTTAATTACGGATAAGCATTGGCTTTATTGACATTATATTGACTTCTATTGTTGTCTACATGTATTCTTCTTTAGTTATACGGATAATTTTTTCAATATACCGTTCAAGAATTTGAAGAGTTTTATGAAAGGGATATTTAGACTTATAGTTTTCCGCAAAAATAATACGTTTCATGTGAGCGATAAATAGTCGTTTAATTTAAATGTATTATTATAACAAATAATTCGTCAATTACAATAATCTCAATCGGATACGTACAGTAAAATTTTATATTGGTGGGTTGAAAAAAACACACTAATTTTATTTTTTTTTTCTTTCAGAACACAAAATGCACAGAGAAAGTGTGCCAGACCAGTCTCATGGACATTCCGAACAGAGGCGATATTCCAAGAACTCCAGAAGAAGTGTACGTCGAAGCGCAGGCTTTCCTCAGACAATACTTTGGATCCATACGCAGGTACTATTTAATTTTGAACGTATTGTTAAATGGCATATGTAAGGCAGTCTAGGCTTAATTTAATTACCTTGTTAATTGAGATTTTACATACAGAAATTCGCAGCACCTCTTTGAGTGTTCTAAAATTGGTTCATTAAGTATGAATATAAAGGTAGCAAGCGAAAAATAGGGGTAAAAAACACCTTTGCATATCCCTTGGGGAATATACGCCTTAGTGTTCTCATTTTATTTGTAAGTTAAACGAAACAGGCAAAAAATCTCATAAGACAAGTCAAGCAACAGGTTTACCGCGTTGGGGTAGGTCAGTGATCTTGCCGGAGGACTAATAAGGAGTTTGAAGATCTATAAACACATGCTAATAATGGACATAAACCTGTTAGGTCTAGTTTAACAGTCCATCAACCTCCGGGAAACTGCATTTCTAAATAAAAAGGCTCTTGTTGCATTAATTTAGGACCTGACAGGTAATTAACTCCAGAATACATGAGACTCGTAAATGCATTATGTTTATATTTATTAGGGGAAAGTGGGGTAATTGGGAACACCTAACTTAAAACCCTGTAAAGTACTAAAAAATATCAAAAATGTAATCAAATTTTGATTGCAACATGAACGTTGCTTATCTAGCTACAAAGAAATTAACTCAAAACTGTTGGAAATAAACTTTATAATAAAAAAAATTAAGAAAAGAAAAAACATATGTGTTCGTATTTACCCGACATCATGTGGGGTAATTGAGATCAGTCCGCGGGGGAAATACGAACGATATGGGGTAATTGCGAACGACTTAATAAGTACTATAATTATTTAGTTTGGCACAAATCACAGACGTAACCCCTACTGCATCGGCTGCTGGTACATTTATCATGTGCCCAGTTGTTGCAAATGACGGACATGATCCAATCTTCTGCGGGTGGAGATTCATATTTTTCACCGCAAAATATGCAGAAAAAGTTCTCTTCATTTTCATTTCCTTCAAACTCCTATAAATTTCTGACCTCTATCCGCTGAAGTTGTGGCTTCTTTTTTGTAGTTTTAGTATTCTCTTTCTTTACAAACTTCTCTTTTTTAATAATTGATATTTGGTCTGCTGGACAAAATCTGCGATTTTATTTATTTCGTCTCTTAGAAAAGGTTGTTTTTAGAATGACAGGTACGTTAGTTATTTCGGAAAGATGCACAGAAACTGATGGAGGAGTAGTATCAAGAGGCATACCCATAACAGTTTGATTAATAAGATTAGAAGCGGCGGTATTTTGACTCTGATTGTCAATAGGTTCACTCCGTTCACTCAAGCTTTGCTCAAGTGGAGTTTCACGAATGCAAGTACTTAACTCTAAAGTTTGACTGACGTTATGATATGTTCGTAATGTTGTTTATGGTAGTGAATATTTGATGGCTACTTTGCCCAAAGTTAGCTGTTTACTTCTAACATCTTGTATTGCACGGCGAAGATTTTCAATTTCGTATCTCGGTGTGGTTTTACTTCCGTAATGTCTAGGCATCTAAAACAATTTCAAATATAAGAACACTTTACATGATCAATTAACTATTAGGGGTAATTAGGAACGTTCACATTTACCCTCCTGATGCCGTTCCTAATTACCCGAACTTGGAAAGTCGAAACAAAATGACCGTTACTTGTGATAATATTGACCGTGAACTTAGAACTACTTGGAATTTATAAACAGATAGTACATGTAAGATGGCAACAAAATATGTTGTCGTTAACCTCAAAAAGATACTTTTTACACTGATTTTTACTTACCACAAAAATTGTAACAAAGTTACATAAAATATTGTTTGACTCACCGTGACGAGATGAGGAGGTCCTCTCAATCACACTTTTGCGGGCATACTAAGGGATGATAAGCGCATCGGCTTAGAAGTGTACGGGTGGTATAGTGCGGGGGGTGTACTTGATATTCAACTGTTCTCAATTACCCGCCGTTCTCAATTACCCCACCTTCCCCTACTGCTTTTAGGTGTGCATACGGTGTATTACGGTGTATAGAACGTAAAACGTAATTATGGATTAGGTTTATTGATCTTTTATTATTCTCATAACCATATACGCTGCTTGCTTAAAACATTCATTCATATATTTTCTAAAATGAACTTCTAGCTACTAAGAATAGCAATTATGGCCACTTAAAATTTTCCTTATTTTTTTTTGTACAAACCTAGACAAATGGCTAATAAGGTATACCGAGTTTTCGAATTCATTAGGTTCTAAAATAATAGGTGTTAATGAAACCCTGTTCCCAAGTTAGTGCAAGTTATTCATGAACGTTAAAAATAATTTCAATAAGAATATTTGTCATAATATACATTTTAAAAGATGCTTTGTTAGACGCCAGTTTCGTGGATTTTCGGCGACATTAATATTCAGCAGTTCGTAGATATTATATGTAGTAAAACGTTGTGCGCAGGCCGATTACCTTACATACTAATGAGATTATTTATCATTCATATATCATAGATAACAGAAAACAATAGTTCTTTGACATTATTAATTTAAGAAACACAACTCTAAACAAAATATTGCCTATACAGGAAAAAAAGACTTACATGATATTAAGCATAGATCATTTCACATTAATAATTAGCTAAGAGGGCATAGCTTCGGTTACAAACCTTAATTTTATATGCAAGGCAAAGAATAATAAATGATCTTCAAGTTATTCTTTATTCAAAAAGCAATGTATACTAAATAAAAGTGTGTTTCCCAGAGAGAATTCCGAGGCCCACAAGGCGCGCTTGGAGGAAGTGAAAAGGGAATTGAAAGACAAAGGCACATACCAACTTAAAACTTCAGAACTGGTGTTCGGTGCTAAGTTGGCGTGGAGGAACGCAACCAGATGCATCGGCCGAATACAGTGGAAGAAACTACAGGTACGTAAGCAAATCTAACGAACAGTTCGTTTGAACTGGCTCAGAATCCCTAGTTTACTTTGGATCAAATATTGGGCAAACTTTAGTTATCGTTGGATAATTAATCAAAGAATGGAAAGTAGGCTGCTGAATGCGAGAATAAAACACATAATATCAAAATGCATCAAGTTAGGAATACGAACTAAGTAAATCGCAATGCTTTTAAAATTTTAGTCGTTTCTATCATATACAAATTTAATACTATGAAAGAACAGAGGCCGAATAAGAAAATGAAAATTTTTAATCGATTTAGAGATTACAAGGGACACATTTAAATGCAAGGCTCGATGTAGAAAAATCCACGTAAAAACAAAAGCCAGGAAAATCGTCATGGAATATATCAATTCTAGGAAGGGAATACTTAAACTTAATTTTATTCCCAGCACGAAATAATTTATGCAGAGATGACAATGACATCGCGTTTTTTGTTTTAATGTTTTCAAGATCGTAAAATTTGAGAGATAAAGTACGCGGATTTCCAGATATTTGATGACTTCACACTAAATGTATTGTTAAACAATAGATTAGCGTTTAGTTTGTAATCTCCGGTATGTTTGCAGTGATGAAATCATCTAAAAGTAATTTTGTATACTATTGTTTTTCATTCTTTTAAAATGTAGATGTTACTGAATAGATGGGTAACACAAATTTACTCTCCATATAAATAGTCTCAATCCAAGTATCGTACTTACAATCCCTTTCAAGTCTGTTTGCTGTTATCATACAGTGGATCATTTAGCCGATCCAGTACAAAAAATATAAAAACCGAATGAGGTAATAAGTTCAACATATTCCCGAGGCCGTAACACACCTGTATTCAAGACTAAATTCGCACAAATAGCACAAAATAGGTCTAATACATCACCGCGAACCACGAGATGTTTTTCAAGCCAAGCATTCGCGTGTTTGAACCAATTTGCTAAATTCCCTTACTTGGGTAATAGGAACATAAAGGATGTAGCGACATTACCTTTAAGAGCAACAGCCGTTATCCGAAAAAGCCAAATTAGGTTTTGTAAACAGAAAATCCCTTTGCATTTTACTTACAGAGGAAACAACATTACAGGTGTGTAACACAATGCGTATGTTCCTACTTCACGCGATTTTGTCATTACTATTCCTTTTATGAGCTTTAAATAAAATCTCGTGTACAGTGGCAGTTTATCTGGCTGTATCATCGTATGTTTCTTCAACTAAAGGCGTAAGTCCATTCGTAGTTTACGTTTATTCTTTACATTTTATTCTGGCACAAAGAATAAATTTGTAAAAAAGTAAAATTGACAGCCCCGTGGCGCAGTTGGTTTGACACCCTCTTGCGTAACTAAAAAATGATTAATTCATAATTGAATGGTAGTTATCAGATGAATTGTCAAATATAATTGTCAAAGTAGTTACTAAGTCAGTTAAGTTAAAAATTGCCAAAGTAGAACTATAGAAAAATTACCAAATACCTTTTTAAATTCGGAGTAAGATATCTCAACGGTCCTCATTTTTTATGAAACCATGCTATAAATAAAGAAAGTGCACAAACTAATTGTTCAAAAAGTCTTTCAGTTCTAATAAAGGAGTGGTTCCTTTTTTAAACCCCTTTAAGTTTCGAATACATTAACTAACACCGAACTAGTAACCAGATAACCTTTCTGCTAAACTTGATCTTTTCACGCCCCTACTTTCCAGTATTCCATCCGAATTCCCAGAAATTCTGGCCCAATGAACCGTGAAATTATTTTTTAATCTCAAGTGGCAAAGGAGGGCGTACAAACTTTTAATTAGGGTTGAAAAGCCAGACAAGTTATAACGAGCCGCAAACAGGATGTCATTAGGCGTCTTTGCATCTCGTCTTAGGCGCTTTCTCTGTGTTTCATCCGTTTAGTTACAAATCATGTTAGGTTTCAAAACTCTTTCTATATTACGTGTACCATTGCGTAATTTAAAGGTATCGGGATTTGATTTTCGTTAACGATAAAGTGTTTCTTTGTTTTTCATTAGATAATCCTCAGCAGGATCATGAAGTCTTGAATGAAAAACGGTACTAGGCTTATGTTGAATGTAGAACAAAACTGTCGAAATGGCATTTCAGAATGCACTTTTGTCTATTTTAATAAAATTAAGTCAGGGATTTTTACTAACTGTCAAGACTTTCGTTCAGAGTAACAAATACATGTTATAAGCAAAATGAGTTACTAAACCCTTTTTTTTTTTGCAGACTTTTGACTGCAGAGAAGTGACGACGTCTAGTGGCATGTTTGAGGCTTTATGCAACCACATTAAATATGCAACAAACAAAGGAAATATAAGGTATGAATTATAAATTCAACTAATTTGAGCGCTTTAGTTTAAACAACTTAATGATTCATAAGACTCTCGTTACAAAGAATTTATTATATTCTTTTGTATATAAGCGTATGACTTGTGTATGTTTAAAAAAAATATAATTATTTTTAAAAGTACCGCCTTTACAAAAAATCGTACCTAGGATAAAAAGTGTAGATGATAGTGATACTGTTTTATTTTTTTTGTAAAATTCCTCCAAATTTGTTTCAGATCCGCAATAACAATATTCCCACAACGCACAGACGGCAAGCACGATTACAGGATATGGAATCCTCAGTTAATAAGCTATGCGGGCTATCAAGAACCGGACGGCACAATTCTGGGTGACCCTGCACGAGTAGAGTTCACTGAGGTAAATATCTTTATTATTTACTATCTTGAAAAATCAAATAAGTCCTCAAGATAAACCTGTATACTTTTTAGTTCTCCACATAGCATTTTAGGGCGTGTGTCAACCATCACTAAATCGATAAGTACGCTAAGGCCTAACCCCACTGGTTTACTTTCTCATGATATTGATGTTTTTTTTTTCTTAGTACCTACATATCTTCAGTATGCCGACGACGGTACCCAAGTAGATCACCTTAACTAGAAATCACTTTTTTCCAGGTATGTGTGAAACTTGGTTGGAAACCACCGCGCACCGCATGGGACGTATTACCATTGGTTCTATCAGCAGACGGCAAAGATCCAGAATTCTTTGAAATACCTAGAGAAATTGTCATGGAAGTGCAGATAGAACATCCAAAGTAAGTATATTGTTGTATGTTATTATACAAAGTTTTTTAAAGTAATAATACTAATTTATAGTGTTTATTAAAATAATAAGTAAGTGACACCGACTCCAATTCCCATATTTTTTTACGTCAGCTGTGTTACGAAAGTATTTTAGAAAACCCTATTAAAGTGAACACATCAAGTGAACTTCGTAATACCGGAATCCAAATTGATACTGATAAAATAAAAAAACGATGCACAAAAAAGTTGCAATCCTCTTCCAATTTCGAATCTATTATCCCAGCAGTAAATTAGGCAGCTTAGCATATGTCTGAAATTCATCCAAATAATATGTGTCATTTGTCCACAGTTACGACTGGTTTAAAGAGTTAGGACTCCAGTGGTACGCGCTGCCTGCTGTGTCAAACATGAGGATGGATTGTGGCGGTTTGGAGTTCACGGCAACCGCCTTCAACGGTTGGTACATGGGCACAGAAATCGGCTGCAGAAACTTCAGTGACAGCAATCGGCTTAACATGGTTGAAGTAAGATTTCTTGCTATTATATTAAAAGATTTTAGAAGCAAAAAGTTTTGAGTCGACATGAGAATTAAATCTGAATGTCAATTGCCTTAGTTTACGATATTATTTTTCCTTAGATGACTAACAAAGACTATGAGATCAATGTAAATTTAATCCGTGTAAATTTGCTATTATGTATTATGAATGCAGTAACATTCCAGTTTTCTCTAGATCTTGAAGTACCGGGTTTGATTCCTTGGCTAGGCAAAGCTTCAGTGGGTTTTTGCATTTCAAAATTTTTAGCAACACAGAGCCTTTTATAGAAATGTGCCCGAAAACCTTTTTACTAAGAGATTTAAAATACATTGGCAGTGGCCGTAGAAATACTCATCTCTTCAATCTTTAGGAATACAAATGTGTCGAGTTTATAAAATGCAATTTCTTATTTGCGTATTAAAAGTTACTAACTTCATCAATTATTTAAAATTTTCCACAAGGTTTATAAAACTACTAGCTTTTGCCCGCAACTCCGTCTGCGTGAACTACAGGGTTGAGTTCAGAAGAAAATAAGTTGTAGTATTTTACTCCACAGAGCCCAATTTACTTATCTATACTAATATTATAAAGCTGAAGAGTTTGTTTGTTTGTTTGTTTGTTTGTTTGTTTGTTTGTTTGTTTGTTTGTTTGTTTGTTTGTTTGAACGCTAGGATCTCAGGAACTACTGGTCCGATTTGAAAAATTCTTTCACTGTTAGATAGCACATTTATCGAGGAAGGTTATAGGCTATATATCATCACGCTACGACCAATAGGAGCAGAGCAGCAAAAAAGAATGTTTCAAAATCGGGGACTTTTTTCCTTTTTGTGAGCTTCCGCTGCGTACGCTGCAAAAACGGTTAAAGTTTCGCTAAAATAATGTATGACAGAATTGTTTCCCTTTATAAAATTCTAAAAAAAGTCCGCGACAGCATATGTCTATCTTTTAAGGTTTGCTCACTATAACGTTTTTTATTCTAACCAAATTTATTTTAAATAAAGCATTATTTGTGAAGTTGTTTTTACAAACATGATATTAATCCTTATCCAAATAAATACGTTATTCATTACAAGTATTTAATACAAAATAAATTTGTCCTTTACATCATTTGATTTCAATGAGTATCTTAGAAGAAATCGCAGTTTCAAAATAATGATCAAGCGCGCAATAATGATACTCAAGGCGTCGACCGGCGCGTTACGGTTTCACGTTGAAACAATTTGACCGATTTGTATGATTTTTGTATATTTAAATAAATGGGGCTCTGCTGAGTAAAATACTACAACTTATTTTCCTTCTGAACCCAACCCTGTAGTCCACGCAGACGGAGTTGCGAGCAATACTTAAATATACAAAAATCATAGTAACAATCGGTCAAATTGTTTAAACGTGAAACCGTAACGCGCCGGTCGACGCCTTGAGTATCATTATTGCGCGCTTGATCATTATTTTGAAACTGCGATATCTTCTAAGATACTCATTGAAATCAAATGATGTAAAGGACAAATTTATTTTATATTAAATACTTGTAATGAATAACGTATTTATTTCGATAAGGATTAATATCATGTTTGTAAAAACACCTTCACAAAAATTGCTTTATTTAAAATAAATTTGGTTAGAATAAAAAACGTTATAGTGAGCCAACCTTAAAAGATAGACATATGCTGTCGCGGACTTTTTTTAGAACTTTTAAAGAGAAACATTTCTCTCATACATTATTTTAGCGAAACTTTAACCGTTTTCGCAGCGCACGCCGCGGAAGCTCACAAAAAGGAAAAAATGTCCCCGATATCGAAACATTCTTTATTGCTGCTCCGCTCCTATTCGTCGTAGCGTGATGTTATATAGCCTATAGCCTTCCTCGATAAATGTGCTATCTAACAGTGAAAGAATTTTTCAAATCGGACCAGTAGTTCCTGAGATCCTAGCGTTCAAACAAACAAACAAACAAACAAACAAACTCTTCAGCTTTATAATATTAGTATAGATTTGCTTCTTAACATTCCCAGAGGCGATCGGACTAATAGCTTCTGGGTATTTTCAGAGTTACGTTGAAAGTTATACTTTTCCATTCCAAGCGTAATTCCTTCCATTATTAAGCGCATTTGCATAGAACAGAGTACTATGTAGAATATAATTAAGGAAAGCACGATTTTTACATAAATTGAATTAACCATTTACTTCAGAAAGGTGAGGTAAGGACTAAGTAGAAGATTATATTTACATCTATAGTTTGTTACTTGGATTTAAAGTGTATGCATTTAGGAAAAACAATATTTTCCTAACCGGGAAGTAAACCGGGACCACTTAATCCCACGACACACAATCTCGTGGCAACGACAATTAAAAAGATTTATATATTAATAAGTAGTTAAAGATGGTCTCATAAAAACTAATACCGATATTTTAAATAAATTGCTACCATATTGACTAAGATATTCAATGAGGCAATATTCCGATGACCTTCTATAGTAATTAAGGACAGCTATGACGCGGACAAGGCCCTACAACGTCATCCGGCATCACAAATATCACGACGACTCTTGTTTTACGTACACAAATGTTTGCTCCAATCTTGCTATCAAATATTAACCTGATATGTAAGGCACTTGGCTATGAAAGATAGTTTGGACAAAGCATATTTGGCCGTATTCGCTAAAACATTGTTTTATGTATGGCAATAACTTTTATAGACTTTGCGGAAACAATGGTCAAACATTGTTGTCATGTTTTCGTTTTCTTACTCTGAAAAATGCCAATGTTAATTTATTTATATTTTTCGGTAGATATGTAACATTTTTAGTATACAAAGCTTAAAGTGTAAACTTTTTAGTGTCCATTAACATAATGTTGGTTTCCTTTTTATTTGCATTTTCTGTAGATAAAATATTTTTTATCCAATAGCTAAAGAACAAGAGTTTTGCAATTTTTAAAGTAGCGCCATCTAGTAGAACAGTATGAAACTTTTTTAAAATGAGCGATTAATTGTGAATGTAGATAACAATACATTGGGTTAATGCAGTCTGCATCCGCTTTAAGACTCATTAATACATCATCAATCATCGTAATAAGCAGCTGTCTCGTATTCTATGAAACGTGTTGGTAGATGCTAATTAAAAGAAAAAATTACGGGATCAATCAATTATTATTTGCCTCGGGGGATGCGGTAAGCGGACTAGGATGTAATGTGCCTTTATTTATTAATTACATAATAAGAATATTTAGTATCTAGTAGATTTTATGGCCAGCTCCGGCTGAGATTAAGTATATGAATTTTACAATAATATTAACTGGAAAATCAACATCACAATTCACCTAACCGTCACAAGCGTTGATTTTCGTTTCTATAAAATACTAGTCTTATCTCTTAAGTATGAGAAATTACAAGACGCTTTTCGGTCTCACAAACATTCAGACTTGAAACAAATATTACTAGAATCGAACAAAGATTTGTTTCGCATCGCCTCACAAGCCGGTGTTTTACCACCATCCATGCCACGAAGAGTCTCCAAATTATTTTCAACGTATGGTAGGTACTTTAAAGCGTTAGTTAACACTTAGAAAGTCTTTGTTCGCGGTACTTGTACCAAAATGCTTGCTATTCTCAAAATTTAATTATGAAACCTGAAGTAACGTTACACAAAGCGTAATGCCGGAGCGAGTTCGGAATGCTTTCTAAGCCTTTTAATAGTTTCCTTCAATTTAAGTTTGCTTCTAGGCGGTGCAGAGGCTAAAACAAAGTGTATCGTCTCAAGTGCCGCTTTGATATTTTTTGAAGGCTTATCACTGCATCTACATTTTCCCAACTAAATTTTAAAGTCACAGCTGATAGGTCTTAATGCTAAACACAATATAGAGACTTTAATTATTCTGATGGCCCAAAAAAAACATTTTCCGTTACGGGAACCGAATCCGAGACATTTTGATTTTACGCTGCGCTTTAATGCGCAAAAAAGAGATAAGTAGACAGAGTAGCGTTTATTTTAACATGGACAGCTCATAATAGCATATCACTATTCCTAAATATTATGAGGAAATGAATAAGTTTATCTAAAATAAATATTGCTTACAGAACGTTGCGAAAAGGATGGGGTTGGACACAAGCTCATATGTCTCTCTGTGGAAGGACAAAGCGTTAGTGGAAGTGAATATAGCAGTGCTGCACAGTTATCACAGAGACAACGTATCTATAGTCGATCATCACTCCGCATCGGAGCAATTTATCAAACATTTGGACAATGAAAACAAGAGCAGGTTAGTTTTACCCCATTTTTTAGAATTATGGATTAAATTATCATAGTTCTAATTCTTTTAAAACTAAAAATCCCCTGAAGTCCATGACTGAGGACTAAGACAAATAATAATTTTATTGGCGATTAAGAAAATGATTGTCTTTTCGTGTTTTTTTAAGCGTCAATGTGTTTCTTATTACCATAAGTATTACCTATAGTTTTCGACCTCGATCTGTTTACACCCTATTAAAAATGTTGCTAGGTTCGTCTGTTAAATTTTCGCGATACTAAAAATTATTAAATCGTTTTACATACGCTATTATTTGCTCACCAATAGGCAGAATGATTCATTGAAGGATTTAGGTGTATAATTTGTTGAGGTTCTGTGTAAAATGGTTAAAATATGACGATATTCGTTGGATATATCAAGCCACCTGGGATCTGGCTTAACTACCCGTTCTACAGCGAGAGAGAGGACTAGAAAGGCGGGCTTTTAGCTTTATTATTTTTATTGACTCTTTTTATTATTTCGTATTTTGAAAAGTTGAAAATGTGCTAACGTTACAGGGGAGGATGTCCAGCCGATTGGGTATGGATTGTTCCACCAATGTCGGCTTCATTAACTTCAGTTTTTCATCAAGAGATGGCGCTATACTATATCAGACCATCTTACGATTATCAAGTAAGTGAAATATTAAAAATAATAATCATTAGGTTTTTAAAAAAATGATAAAGCTTCATCTACGAACAATGTGAACTAAATTTACTTTATGTAATGACATTCGATTTTCTTTCAAAGTAGGTATTTGAATGTAAGACAACATCATAAATTTAAATATAACTTTATAACATGCATTCATAAATCAGGGTACGTCCATTTGATTCCTTTTCTTCATACAACTAAGTCACAACGTCTGGCGAATTTTTCAGCAAAACATTTCATTCGATTTTAAAATTCTCAGGAATCAGTCGTTTTATTCTACTTTCAAGCATAAAATTGATGTCGTGGATAACATACAAAGTTTCTCGCAGCTGTCCCTTATAACAAACCGATTTTATGAATGGACCGAAGGGTTTAATAAAGGGCTCTCAGTTTATTAAGGAATTCAAGGGTCAGGCCAGTGTCAGATTGCGTTAGTAGCTTCGTGGCGGGATGGTTCGTAATCGAGGCTGAATAATTGGGCAACCTAGGGATAGATGACTAATGATCAGGGATTTATGCGCGATTTTGGTAGTAATCCGTTTTGATTAATATAAATATGTAGGAATTTGCAGGATATTTGGTACGTTATATTTTTCAAAGCAATTGAAGGTGATGGAATATGATATTATTATATGGGGTTATTGAAAAAGTTGTTTTTAAAAAGTTATAAACCAAACAATCTTAAAAATAGGCTTTATTGATAACGACTGTACTGTGTACACATTAAAAAAAATCTTTACAAAAAAATATGGTAAATTGATTGGGGATATTTTTCCTTTCGTTAGTAGTTTTGTTCTTATCAGCATCTTTACACTAGACGCTGTGTCTATGATCTTATAACTCGACAGAAATTCATGAGTCATTCCGTCTGTTCTTAATCTAGATATTTCGGGATCGCTAAACAGAACTTCCGTCAGTTTATGACCAAAGCTTTTTTTTTATACGATTAGTAGTTAATAACTATATCTATTTTCCAGGAGCCCGCATGGAAGACGCACCAGTGGACTAAATCTGACGGTACTAAGGCGGTGCACAGAAAGTTCCATTTTAAACAGATCGCCCGCGCTGTTAAGTTCACTTCCAAACTGTTTGGACGGGCCCTCTCGAAGCGCATCAAGGCAACCATCCTCTACGCCACAGAGACAGGCAAATCTGAGCAGTATGCCAAAGAGTTAGGAACTATATTCGGCCACGCGTTCAATGCTCAGGTGCGCAGAAAATTCTCAGACGGGAAGTCAAGATGAGTTTGCTAGATTAGTGTTTGATAAATCTGTGAAGCAAATTAGTTTAAATGTAGTTGTAATTATGTAAATGTTTAAATTGTCGTGGAAAGAGACTTTGGAATGCTGTTCTTTGGAAGTCCAAAATATTCTTCGTTATTTTTGTTAATTGTTAAAGACCGTTTGAAGTGATGAATCGAATCCTAAAAATGCTCATTCAACATTATTAACTTAATGATTTAATAACATTACTCAAATATTTACAGGTACACTGTATGTCAGAGTATGACATGTTTTCCATAGAACACGAGACATTATTGTTAATTGTGACGTCAACATTCGGCAACGGGGAGCCTCCTGCTAATGGCGTTGTAAGTACTTACAGATAAATTTATTTTATTATTGCTTATCTTACTCGATAATATGTCACTATTTTACCCATTAAACTTCAGAACTTTTGAAAAATAATGGATGTCATGGCAACGTATAAAAGAAGCATGGAAATAAAAATGATCCATATTTTACATTTTTCTTGCTACTTGTATACTTTTACATCTTTTTTTATACAAATTTCTTGAGTAACTTAAAATTTTTGGAATAAGAATTTTATCTTAAACATCTAAATTTATTGTAAAATTATTCACAAATATTCCATCCACAGGATTTTGGCGAACATCTGTTCCAAATGTTATACAACGAGTCTAAAAATCAAGGAGACCAGACGGGAGATTACAATTCAGGGTAAATATATTAAATATTTATGAATAATTAAATTGATCTAGCGATATTTTTCTTAAACTGTCGAGTCCTTAGTTTAAATCCTTGGCTGAAAAGTTTTTTTTTCTAGACTATCACAGTCTTATTGAAGCTGTTGGCAAGAAGCGGGTTTTTCTTCGTGCGGCCGCAAATAGCGACCAATATTCATATTATTTGTTTTAGGATTTCATATTGTGAAATCAGTGTTTGATTTTTGTTCTAAGATGTTTTATTGTACCATTAGAACGGTATGGTCTTTAGTGGTACGACATTCATATGAAAATGTTATCTTACAGAAATTTCAAAGCCCCGACTCCTAAATCTCTAATGAGGACAAACAGCATGATGACACCAGCTTCCGAATACAAGCGACAGTTAACAAGACTGGAGTCAAATAAAAGTAAGTAGACGTAATGTGGTCGATCGAGTATCTAGAACTCAGTTCCTCACCTAAATCTCAGTCTTACAGACTCAAAGAGGAAGTCCAAACTGACGTAGAAAAATATTTTTATACTTATGGATATAATTTTGTTTACAGGCAGTATTGCAGGAGCATCCACAGCGGAACAGATAGGACCTCTCAGCAACGTGTGCTTCGCGGTCTTTGCTTTAGGTTCTAGTGCTTATCCAAAGTTTTGCAATTTTGGTAAGACTGTCGATAAAGTCCTTGGAGACTTGGGAGGGGAAAGAATATTAGAACTGGCTTGCGGTGATGAATTATATGGCCAGGAGCAACAGTTCAGAACTTGGTCATCAAACATATTCCATGTAAGTGTTTAACTAAAATGTGTATATTTTTCTAAAAAAATCTTACCTAGATGGCGTTCCTAATAATAAGCAACTGTCGAATGTCCTTATAACACTGCTATATATTATTTTGTGATTGAAAAAAAAAACAATTAAAACATGATATAAAAGTCATTGTTTCTTAAAATCACTGCAGCTCTATCAAATTGCCTTCCATTCTGGGAAAACTAATATTGACAATGTTTTGTTCAAGGTTGCCTGCGAGACCTTCTGCTTAGACGAAAATGACATGGTTAAAGATGCTAAAAGAGCATTAGGAACAGTTCCATTGACCGAAGAAACAGTTAGATTTGGAAAACCTAATACAAACATGACGCTCAAAGCAGCCCTAGAAGTAGGATTTAGAAAACAACTTATTCCTTGCAAAGTTAAAGAAAATAAACATTTGGGAGACTTTTCCGTCGATCGAGCAACTATTTTCGTCGATATGGAACCACAAGTAAGTTTATTTTAATAATTTATTTCTCAATAAGTTAATTCGGTAATTGATGTGTTATGAAAAATCAAGCTGTAAAAAGCGATTAAAATACATTTATTCCAATATTTAAAAGTGTATAGATAACAATAACACAGACATCTATATCGGATAAAAATAATGGAAACAAGTAATTTACTGTTTGACCAATATGACTATATTCCATTTAATTATATCAATTACATATAAAACCAATAAGTTTTTAGTAAATATAAAGTCTAAACAAGAATCATAATATATATGACAATATTTTCCAGGCTGAATTCAAATACGACCCAGGAGACCACGTGGGTGTAATGGCATGTAATCGCAAAGAGATCGTGGATGCCGTACTCAGCCGAATGAAGGACATGAAGGATGATAACAATTACGATAAACACGTGCAATTGCAAGTCATGAAGGAAACCCTGACGCCTACAGGTGAGTCTAATGATACGTAATAACTCTTTGTGTGTATAGTCAAAAATCATGGTGACCTTGCTTTCAACAATTGTATTAGAGGCAAGTGTTCCTAAATTGGAAGGATTATAACATCCAATTAGATAAGACTACGTGCTCAATACTAGCTTAATATTTTGTATTTTTTGAGAGTGGATTTATAGTTAAATGTAGCATTTAACTTAAGAATTCATGAATTGATTTTTTAGCATCCGCAATTACATAGTAAAAATATCCAACCTCCAAATATATTTCTGACTCCACTGTAATCTTTTGTAAAGACTAAATTAAAGCTTTGTTGCTCTATCACAATAAATTTTATTTTATCTTGATGAAAAAATATATATGTTTAGGTATATTTAGGCTTATGCGTAATAATATGTGTATTGTGTACGTCTAATTAACTTCAAACGCGCTTCCTGTGTCGTGAGAAAGAATAATAATAATGTATGAGTTTTATTTAATTCTATACATTTATATCCTTCTTTTACCTCATATAAAAATATATCTTACTTCATTATTACTTCTTACTATAACAATTAAATTTCTTACAAAGTCTACCGGTTTTTACATACAATAGATAAAAATCAGAAGTAAAATAAAAAGGCCCGCTCCATATTTCACAGCGCTAACATATTTTTATTCATGTTTCCTTTTTCCTCCAGGCGCAGTAAAGACATGGGAAAGGCACGAAAGAATCCCAGCTGTGACAGTGCGAGAAATATTCACTCGCTTCTTGGATATAACAACACCGCCCTCGACGACTGTTCTCAAATACCTCGCCAACTCTTGTACCGACCCGAAGGATGCCGAACAATTACGTGAATTGGCAACGGTATGTTCCAACATTTCAATTTTATAAACACATTTTTTGAATTTTATCATCTAGCAGTATAATACAATATTCTATTCGAACCACTTACTTCAGCGGACTAATGTTCAATAAAACCAAGTGTAGGCATTCGAAACTCATTAACTAAACAATAAAAGTCATCCTCACGGAAATTGTGTTCACCAGGATTCCAACAAATACGACGACTGGAGGCATTTCCATTATCCTAATTTAGCGGAAGTGCTCGCGCAATTTCCTACGTGCAAACCGCAGGCGTCGCTGTTAGCAGCGCTACTGCCGCCCCTACAGCCGAGATTCTATTCCATATCATCCTCGCCGTTGGCTCATCCTCAGAGGATACACGTCACAGTCGCCGTGGTTGTGTACAACACTCAAAGTAAGTTGGTTGGAAATGTGTGCATGTTGTGGTAAAAATGGGTTCATTTGTTTATTGATTTAGTTCGGGCATTAATTTGTGTTTGATATTCTACAAAATTTATTGGAAAAAAAATCTGTGTATGGAGCTTCTATAAGGATATTATTACGAATGACGTGTTTAATTTTAATTGAAAAAAAAATGTAACGTCTTAGATCTAGATGCGTGAATTTAATCTTAAACGTTTGTTTGAAAAAAGTCAATGAGAAACTAATTTCTCAAATTAGGATATAAAAGTTTTTAAAGTAGGATATTCATAGGAATATTCTCTCATTGACATTAATTTTCAGATGGCAAAGGTCCAACACATTACGGAGTATGCTCAACGTATCTCCAAAACCTCAAAACAGACGACGAAGTGCTTGTATTCATAAGACGGTATGCTTCCCCTCCTAATTCCTTTAGTACTTAATGTCTCCCACTAAAATCTAACTCGACCTGGTATATTTACAGTGCACCAAGCTTCCATATGCCTAAAGACATATCAGCACCGCTTATACTAGTCGGCCCAGGCTCGGGTATCGCGCCATTCAGAGGCTTCTGGCACCACAGAAGGAACCAGATAAAAAATCTTACGCCTGCAAGCAAGAACGCTGGACCTATCTGGCTGTTCTTTGGATGTAGATACAGCGGTATGGATCTATATAAAGATGAGAAAGAAGAAGCGATCAATGAAGGAGTACTTACTAAAACTAGACTAGCACTTTCAAGAGAAAAGTGTGTTGAAAAGGTTTGTGTTACTTTACTATAACTTTGAACACCTTTATCAAATTATGTAAAGACAAAAGGTGAAACAGCTGGTGATTATTATGTATGTAGAGTTTCCAGCATTCCAGTATTATATTCAAATTATTTCAAACGCACTTACTAATTTTAATTTCTCCAAGTTTACGTATGAGAAAATCATTCAATAAATAGACACATAAATTAAAATATTTTTTGTTTCTCCAATGCAGAAGCACGTACAGGATCAATTAGAAGAAGAAGGCTCAGAAGTGACACGGTTGCTGTTAGACGAAGAAGGACATTTCTACGTATGTGGAGATTGTAAGATGGCCGAGGAAGTTCAACAGAAATTGAAATCTATAATCAAAACACACGCTAAAATGACTGAACAAGAAGTTGATGAATTTATTCTCAGTTTAATGGTAAGACAAATTATTGCCGTTAATTATAGTCAAATACTCATTTCTGACTCTCATAAATGTCTACACACCTTGATTGGAAACAAATATTTGTGATACAGATTCGATACAAGGATTAAAACCTTGGCACCTTTTAGTACATAGTAAATATTCAATTTTATCATTAGCTTTATCAGAATTTCTCTAAATTATTATAATAAGCTGTATAAAAAAGGAAAATATTAAGGAAAGGATTAAATTTAACGGTTATACGAATATCCTAAACCGAAATAGTCACTTGAAAAGATGCCAAGAATTTTGCTGCTGGAATGAAACTATTTGTTTAAAGTTATATATTAATTCCATAGTATGAAAAAAATATTGTTATTTTAATAGCTAAGAGACAATTTTTTTTAATCTTAGCTGTAAAACATAACATTTAATAGCAGAAAATTTAATGACTGTGTTGATTTCCAGGACGAGAATAGATACCACGAAGACATTTTCGGCATCACACTTCGCACTGCCGAGGTCCACAGCGCGTCCAGAGAATTCGCCAAGCGGACCAGACAAGAGTCACAGCAATCACAACCATAATTTTGTTCAATATTTTTTTCTACATGGACTGAAAATATTTATTAAGTTACACTAGAATTTGAACCCCGATTTATAGTTCTAGATTTTGTAGTACTTTGAACCTCTCGAAAACATTCTGACTGATGATAATACTGGTGATCATTCAGTATCAGTGTAATAGGAACTGATGTCACTTCTTTGGTTATGAAAATTGCAGAATTTTTGTCTGTAGTAGTGAACGTAATTTTATCTTACGTGTTTAATGTAATTGCTAAAAACACTTAATTAAATTCGGTATCCCTAGTTTACTAAGAGTATTTATGATAAGGTTGGTTTGACAACAGTGATCACGATTATAGATTACACCGTTTTAAATGTAATTTTGATTACGTCACATAAAGAAGCTGAGATTACGTGTATTACTTTTATATATATTTTTTTTCAATATTTTGAAAACTTGTCAAAGTTGTAGTAATACTTAATTTCGTGATTACTTTTAGCCAAACCATGACGTTAAGTATATGTAAGGTATTGCATAATAATTTCTCGCCTATTTACTTCATTTTTTAAAACTATCATCACATTTATAATATTTATTTTCCTGTGTGAAAAATTGAGACAGTATTATTTTGATTTTTAAGTTTATCATCACTTATTTACGTTTGTATTATTAACTTTTAAGTGAAAATACCCAATAAAATAAAAGACACGGTGTATTTTGTTTTATTCTTAGATTTAGCTTTTTCTTCTGACAACGTGATCGTAGATTTCGATTTGAGTGTATTTTGGCGAGTAGATTCTCTGCTTTGTCGTGTTCTGTCCTGGGTCTTGTTGTGGATCCGGGCATATGATTTTGTGATCGTGACGATTTTGAAATAGCAAGCCCTTGTCGGGGTCCATAACTGGCTGGAACATGAATGTGTTATTTGCAATATACATATTTATAAATTAAAAAAATAACATCACTTAAATTCTATATCGTGAGTGCGTTTGCCAACAAACATACTAATAACGTACACAATCATTTTCTAAAGCCCGTACCAAGATTTGTAACAAAATAATATGGGTTGGATCCTTTTTAGTATAAGCTAACATTTTAGCATCGATATTAATAAGCTTAATTACTTTTTTTTAATGAAGCTTTTCTGTCATTTAATATTTATAACAATCGATAGGAGATTATCCATTCCCATATGTATTGTTTATTTTAATTTACATTAATTCAAACAGCATTTAAAACTTTAAAAAATTTCACCACCATTCGAAACAATCTTAGATTGCGAACACCAAAAGTGCTGAGTGACCTTTCGACACATAACATGAATACCAAACTATAGAGTCGCCGAAGATCGTCAACAAACTATGCAAGCATTTTGAAACTCGGATGTTGAGTGGATATCGACATTGTTTCCCGAATAACATTGCCAAGATGTGCCGAGCCCGCGATACCGGTTTTTTTATTAAAATATTTGTACGTCGAGGACAAATGTTTTCTCACTCGCAGAGAGAATATTTTATTAGGAAAACAATAGCGTAGATACTGTTACCCGTGTATCACGTTAACTAGTTCTCGAGGAAGCTACGTATAAATGTATTGAACATTATACGGGTGCCAAGTACAATATTTACGTTGTTATGGGAATGGATGTTCTTATAATAAAAATATGTTTGCGAAGCACTTGTAGAATGTCTATTTCTGTTAGGGAATAATTTGAACGGTTTTCGGTAATAAAATAACTTATTTATGGGAATAAAATAGAAGACTTCGATATGGCTTTCGTGGCGAAAGGGGTTGACGTCGTTCCATGTACATTGATTAAGTATGAATGTAACTTCTTATTACTAGAATGTGGATTAAATGTGGATTATTTGTATGACTTGTTCTAATTTAATTAAATATTATATCATCAAAATATTAATCATGTTCTAGAATCTAGAGAATGAATCAAGGATGGAATGGATAGTAAGGTAGATTTAGCACAATACCCACTTAACTGCACAGAAACCAGTAGTAGTACCCAACGATAGTGCTTAGTAAATAACTGATGATAGTGATACTATGATGATATGAGAGAACAGTAAAACAATATCACCTTATAGTTCCTGCTGATATTACTCCTGACGGTTCCATGTCTCCAGTGATAATACCCGAGATCGGAGTCACGGGGCCAAAGCATTTTGTTCGCACGGAAGAATGGAGTCCAGTTTTCAGTAATGAGCCGATGTGCGTAGTCTATGTAGCCGGATATTTCGAAACCGCCCTTTGTGAAATGGCGGATGAATATGATTGACTGTTGAGGGAAAGTATGGAGTTACTTTAGTGAATTGTGCACGAGATAATTGAGAAACCATGACCACATAGGAAAACCTTAATAATATTTTCCGCCGCACTGAGAATTTTATAGGAACCTTTCGTTTGCATAAAATATCTAACAAATGTCGGAATTTATTCGTCGTTTGAAAACTCGGTACTGAGCACAAATTACAGCAGCGATCAAAACAAGCATTGTAAGTGAAATTGAAAATGTCATTATTAAGATAGGAATCGATGGTTTAACGCGCCATTAATCACCGTGGTTCCATCACGGATCATTAGTTATTACCATCTGAAATATTTACGTCTATTTTATATTGAAATTATTGACTTCTTAGTAAGAAGTGAATCATCTACAGCTAATAGGCTTACACTTTCTTAATCATGCTTATGTATTGCATAGACTACACATATCTGGTAATGATTTTTCAGACTAGACTATCTCAATGTATTTTCAATAGCAGCCCAAAGTCCGGATATCTATCTAGTCGAAAAATCAAAAAAAAGTTACGGCCAGAATACGGCCCGCGAAAGAGTGTGCCTTCCTTTCTTCGAGAGTTCATGTCCATGACAAATTATAAATTCAACCATTAATTATAAGTAAATTATTTGTGTATATTTTATTGGACGAATAAAATTTCCTGACCTGAAGAATTCCAACTCTGTTAGCCCGCTCCCTCACAGACAATTCTCTATTGAAAGGATCTTCGACATCGGCTCCTTCGCTCACAAGCACGTAAGGTTTTACCGTGGGGTAAACTACATTGTAGATCACATTGCGGCGTTTGTAGAAATCTTTTTCTCCCAAAGTATCACCATTTGCTCTGAAAACATATTTGATTAATGCCCCCAACAATGTACAGTGCTAAACCCACACTCAGATACGAGTCTCTAATGAAGCGAAACAAAATATTAGATTTATATCTTCACAGAAAACTTATATAATTGGTTGGAGACATTAAGTTACTTTAAACAAATAAGTCTATAAAAGTCGTTCATAATTGAAACGCTTACAGAGTAGTTTTCACTTCAACAGCTGTTGTTTAGAAATGAGGGATAGATCGATTTTAAACATTAGTGTTAAGATTCATTTATTCATTTGGTTGAAATTCTAATTAATATATAAATCAATAAAGCACCTGTAGCCAAGAGCAGCAACAGTTCTGGCGGATGCGATACTCCTTAGGTTCCTCAAATCAGCGATTTCAATCAATGAATCTAGGTAATCCTCCCAAGTATCGAAGGGGAGAAGACGTCGATCAGCCTCCACGCTTGGTGGATACTCATTCTTCTTTTCAGCCATTGTAATAATTCATCAAAATAAAATTTGGGAAGACAAAATTTATATAAAATATTCTTATTGTGAAATTGGCATGACAAATCAAGTGAGATGCATTTTGACTTTGACGTGTTTGACGTTCGATAAAAAAGGTTTCATACTATTGTTTATGATTTTGCTGATAATTGACCTCATTGTTACATTTTATAACATCATACTAATTAGTGGAGCGCCGTAAGGTTTATACCTCGGAATCCAGGGCCAGTCAATGAATCTTAATATAAACCTTGAAAATATGTTTTTAATAGTATATAGAAAAATGTTAAAAAAAAAATTTTTCGCGCTCTCAATTTTTTTTTTATTATTATAAACATTTATTAATTTTTTGGAGTTTTAATTGATTTATATTAGTAAAAAGCCATATTTTAAAAATAACAACTATTACAAACTTGAAAACTTGATCTTGGATCTTTAGGGACTGCAGGTATACCGATGAATATAAATAAATACACTACTGGAAAAAATTAAAGGATCAAAAAATAAATCCAAATTTTTGGGCCGTAACTTCGAGAAAAATGGTCGTACAGGAAATTTAAAAAAAGAAAATTGTAGCTCCAAGTCTCTAGTTTTTGGATTAACACATTAAAAAATTGTAGCATCAGTGGTTTTTGAGTGATCTTAGGAAAAGCAGCAACAAAACGATTTCAAAATTTTTAATGCTTCTTTTTTTACATACGGGCGTGGAGAAAAATGTTCTTGCTTAACCCTTATAAAGATCGGATACTTTGTTTATTTAGCTTTAATTTCTATCTTTTAACACCTCGATATGTTTAGTTCTCGCCGAGATATCAGTCTACAAATGGAAAAGGATCCTTTTGTCTTTAATTATCGATATCTCAGCAACAAATAATTGTACACTAAGTTTAAGGTGCGTTTCAAGAATTTGAATAAATATCCTTTAACCACCAGCTATTACTTTTTCGAAAAAACAAGAATTCTTCTTGTTACATGAATTTGAAAATGCATCAAAAAATGAGCTTTAGATGGTGTTTTGGAAAATCGAGCGCTGGATCGAAAATATTGTGAAAACCAATAATGTTAAGTGTGCGTTTTACAGTTCAATATGTCCACAAAAATCCTACAAAGTGCCAAATTAATCCATCCAGCCATTTTTTTGTTTCACTCGATCGAATTTTTGAAAAAATAAGGGATCACGTTTTTGCTCTGCAAAGCTCATAATTTAAGAAATGAGAAATATTCTTTTTTAAGAGCTTTTTTCACATTTTGTTGTATAGATTTGTTGTTTTGGGGCAACTTGAGGAAATTCAAGGCACCAACGCCAATATTGCCCTTTGTTGCTATTGCGTGTGATTAAGGAATTTTCGAGCAACAATATTCGCATTGACGAAATATTGAATTAATTGGGCGTTTGTACTAAAACTTAAAAGAGTATTTTTGCAAGTTCAAACATGGCTTGGAATGCGGAATATTGACACCGCAAACAATGACGCAACGACCAGCTCCAGAATCTTTATTAAAAATTATTTTTTGCTCATGCAAAACAGGATGTGGAGCATCTTGTGGGTGCAGGAAAAGTGGATTAAACTGCACTGCAGCTTGCTTAGAATGCAATAGTGAAAGCTGTGAAATGTACACGATGTAACAATGTGAATAGTTAATGATAATTTTTTTTTTTGTAACTTATTTTTTACGATAATCTAATAAATTAACATTGAAGTTACTCTGCACATATAATTTATTACAAATAAAACTAAATTTTTCACTATAAAAAAATTTTCTCTCTTCCGTCTCTCATTTTTCAGTGAATTGTTGTTAAAAATTGTTGTAAATCGAGATCGGTAAATTTTTTTTTTTTAACTTTTTTATTCGAGGTTTTAATAATGCAGTCTCATACTTGATATACAGATTCATTGACTGGCCCTGGGTTCCGAGGTTTGACCATTTTTATGTCTTACGGCACTCTACTAAATCCCGAACGATCAACGCGATCCAACTTCAAGCAACTCGATCGCATTAATATTTTAGGAGATATACCTATTATACATATTTCGTCAAACCTGGAGGGCCAACTGTTTATTCCGGAGTTGCAATATAAATAAGTTCCTCTCCTTTGTGATTCTGACTTTGATATGATAATGTGCCTTTGTTGGACCTTTTGGAACTTTGGATTTGTGTTACTAGTTGTTTTAATGTTCTTCTTATAATAAGCAAAGCGACATATTATTTTGTACATTTACCCATTCCACGACTTGTATTTAAGATAAGACTTTGACAGAATTCCAATGAAATATTTTTAAAGCGATATGCATTTAGCAGTCTAGCGACCTAAAAAGACTACTTTTTATAATATTTTTGCATCAATACCACAGTTACTAATCCTACCAGTAACAACTTACTAAAAGGGCGTACAGTCACGACCTTTTCGTATCAAAGAGTCAGATAATACCATTGACATGAAATAGTAATATTCCTTTAAGCCTACTTTGAATGTCTTGAGCAAACAGACTTGAATCTTTAAAGAAATAAATGACACGAGCAATATTTTGCATCATCGTACTGAAAGCTTTTTAGACTTCTTGAAATTACTTTCAGGTATATCGTAGTTTTTGTTTATTATAAGGTTACTTTATAAGCTTACCTTATAGGCTATCTAACATCAAGCTTCGACTTGTGGAACACAATTTTTCACCAAATAATGATTCACCGTAAAATTATGTCAATATCATCATCATTATCATCAGCCAATCGTGTAATGTATATATGTAAAGTTAATTAAAAAGTATACAACTTAGTTATTTACACTTTATATATTTGTTTATCTCAATTTGTTGTTAAATAGAGTGCAACAAAAGCAGTGCACAAGCAGTGATGGCCTCAATGTTCAGGCGCGCGGTCGAGAATCTCGGCGGTCGCAGGTTCGAACCCCAGGCACACACCTCTGACTTTTCGAAGTTATGTGTGTATTCACATTGAATTATCACTTGCTTTACCGGTGAAGGAAAACATCGTGATGAAACCTGCACACCTAAAAGTTCTTAGGAATTTCTTAGGTGTGTAGTCCGCCAACCCGCACTAGGCCAGCGTGGTGGACTATGGCCTAAACCCTCTCAATCGTAGAGGAGACCCGTGCTCAGCAGTGGGCGTATATGGGTTGATGAAGAGTGCAACAAATGATGGCTTTATCCCTGTATGCATATTGTTTCTTCCCGACAGCAAGTAGTTAGGATATAAAAAAATACAATGGTCAAAAAATATAAAACCCAGACGTAGGGCGGTATTACCCAATATTCGTCAAATTAAAACTGGAGATCCCCTAACAATGACAGGAGCAAACGAAACATCAAATTTTTTACCCAAGTACTGCGTAGCTGTAACCGCAACATACGTATTTACTCGGGGCTGTACATTCGAGAATACTTAACAAAATGAGAAATCTCGTAGACGTCACGACAGATTTGAGAGCAAATTACACGAATCACTTTATAAGTACCAACGTAATGGTACGCAGGTAATTTTTTCGAGTGGCGTTTGAGTGGCCGCAGGTACATGGGGCAGGCATGTCTTTAAAATAAATTAGACGTGGGTTTGTTGCGCGCAATCCGATTTGCTACACGATTTTCAATTACTTTTGGAGGTATTGGTACAAATTATCACTGTTAATTTGGTTGGGAATAGCTTGCCAGTTCTTGTGTTTCCTTTAGTTTTCCTAAATGTTTCAAGAATTTGAAAAATTTCAAGTGAATTTAGGGAATACGACATCACGTGCACGGTTTAGTTTCTCAAGCCTTATAAAGAAATCTGTTTTATTACAATTAGCTCGCATTAAAAACATCTCGATATCTAGCTAGTGTGATCACTGAAGCCAATATAAATGTGCTGGTTCAAGCTGAGTGGTACCAAGGCCTCACAAAATTTTGACGTATGGTTTCAACATTATTTTTAACTTAATTTTACATTCGTAATCTGTACATAGACACCGCATATTTCAAATTTATATGTATGTGAAACTAAAATGCCAACGAAACGAAATACACATTTGTTAAAAATTCTATCTCTCAAAAATGCACATACAGTTTTTGTTATTCTACAAAATATGTGAAACTATTTTCGTTGTGAAGCTGGTTGCATTCGTTACCTATCATATCACATCGGTTGACAAACAGAGCCAGTGCAATTCCAACTAGCTGTCATTCCTCTCGTTTGTGCACATACATATCCAATACGTGAACCTGATGTTCCTTTCATAATTTCTTATAGGATGGTTACATTTATATACATAATATAGAATCATGTCTTACATAGATAATGGATTTATTCAATTTTGAATTTGTCAGAATTTAAATTATTCTTCCAGGCCAGTCTTTCATGCGTCTTTTTTTCTTCTACATTTTTAAAAATCTATGTAAATGATTTTAAATCATTGGTCTAAAGTTTCCAGCATCTGCAGATTATATATTCATATTTTTTACCTGTAAAAAATCGCATCATTATACTAGGATATCTTCTGTATTTTCTTATCTAATCCATACTCACACCCAACCATGTATTTTTCCATATAAATGTCTACACGCAGACCAAACTGAACCATTCTAGCTTCGAATCCAATTCGCTCGACAAATCTAGTTTATTCTGCTGTGCTGCTCTTTAGTGGCACAGACCGTTCCTCTATAGAATGGTCCACTATTTTGTGCAAATAGTAACAAATTTGGATAGCAAAGCATGTATTATTCAGGCGTTTGAACGCAAACCAAAATACAGCAGGCCTACTTATACAGTGCTGTGTATGATGAACCAATCTACTTTCTGATGCAAATTGTGCGCCGACAAAGGATTGCTTATTCCAACAGAGCACTGTGGAACGCATTATTTATACTGTCATTTGTTTTTTTTCTTTTATTGGCTGAATAAATTTTCAATGAACATTGCTCAAAAATTTGGACAAGTGTAAAGTAACAAGACTTTAATTAACGTTTTTAAACGATCGTCGGTTATCTTTGACGTTGAATGAAATAATTGATAATAATTTAAACTTGATACCTTTACGCGCCATCGAAGAACGGACAGACAGTATTCTGAGCACTCAGTATTCTGAGACTTACCATGTTCTATAAAGAGTAAACACTTCGTATTTCCCGGTAATTTTATACAAGAGAACTATTCTTGGTATTTTTTCAAAGCTTTGAAGCTTCGAAGATACAGAAAAGAGAAAAATGGACAAATATCTTCAATTTTCTTTTCAAAGTTAGCCTATGTATTTTGAAATAGTAAACAAAACAATTTATATTTAAAACAGTTCAAGTTTATCTTTCATTATACATACTTACAGTCTTACTCTAGTATATTGACGATAATAGCTTTAAAAGCTAAAACCATAACGTATGTTAAAAAAAGTTGAAACTGCATATTTACTTTTCAAAATTTTAATACATAACATAATAACTCAATTGCCATTTTACAAATAAGAGCATCTGATTTTTTCCAAATTTAAAAAAGTAGCCTCCGAAGTGAAATTGGATAGTGACCACCTTGCGATACGAGAGGCCGCATCTTCGACTCCCGGACCGAGACAAATATAGGTGTGTTCCACATAAATATTTCATTTCGGGTCCAGACCCGAACAGTTGTTTGAGAGATTGAAGAGTTTCTCGTAGTTTCTTATACACATGGCAGAAGACGCGTGTTTCGGTGTGGAGTCAGAACTATGTATGTTTTAGGTATATTTTTATTTATTAATTTAATATAAAAAACAGTCGCAAATATTCCAACAGAGCATAAATTTGCATTCTCAACGAGTCCGGCTTGCATTATACGGAAATGGGAAAAGTTCGTATCCTTTGTTACTTGTAACAAGACTCAAACTAGAACTCAGACGTCGTCATTTGTCAAATAATAATAATAAAATGTTTATGTGTACGTTTTAAGGTACAAAAAGGTCATTTAATATGAGTTCTCTAGCGAGAAATCCTTATATTATTGCTATTATTTTCACTAATCACCAAGGTATTGTCATGAGCAAAGGCATGTCTTAAAAGCCAAAACCAAAACTCAGAATACGTCGCACTAGACCCGCGTGGTGGACTAAGGTCTTTTAACTTTAGATGAGGGCTATCCCAGAGATGGATTTAGACTGACACGGAAAAGGAAGGATTGTAGTTATTGTCATATTTTGTCAAGGTCGCGGCACGTCGCTGGCTGCAGACGGCTTTCGACCGATCCCGGTGGACGTCGTTGGGGGAGGCTTAAGTCCAGCAGCGGACCAAAATTGGCTGACAATAATGATGATGATGATGATGATGATGATAATGATGATGATGATTTGAAAAAGTGTAGGCAAATTCCTCATTATATTTGTGGTAATATTATAAATGCATATCGGAAAAATAATATTGATGGTTATTTTCTAAGTTATCGTTTAGTGGAACGAATCACATCAAGTATACACAAAGCGGCCCGCGCTCATGCAGCGAGCTCTAAACGTTACACGATTGTGTAAACATTGTGATCCCATGTGCATTCGGATCTGCATGTTTTATCACTTGTTTTGCTTCGCTGCCCATGCAAGTAGGCTTTATATTTTCAGTCTGTTACACAAGGATTTCTTAAGGGTTATTAAATATTTAAAATGTGTGCTATTAAAACAAACATGACACACTAAAACGACTGTTTACTGAAAGTAAGCAAGCAAAAAGACACATAAGAGCTAATTTAAAACAAATACACGTTATTACTTGTGTCCTTTTCTTCAGTAAGCTGAGCTTGTGATATTTTAAAAAGATGCAAAAAATAACAAAATAATAACCATATTTTATGCTGTAAATGGTAAAAAATACCTTACATATTCCTCCAACGTTTTTCTTTGTAGCGTTTTAAATTTTTAATGTGCGGAAGTTATTTTTAAAACTGCTGTTTACACTCATTAAAACTGCTACGAAGTTAAGTTCCTTTAGCTTAGTTTATAGTTTTGCTCCTTTTCGACATAAGATACTCTTTTAAAATATTTTAGTCTTGTAAATTTATGATAATTATATAAAGTTGAGATTCTTTTTCACAGGATAAAAGTTTCTGTTGCAAACGTGTTTTAAATTCCTCATTACTCTAACACATTTTAGTCACTGATCTACCAGATACTATTAATACTTATTATTAATTAATACTTATTACCAGATATACTATAATTACGAATTATTACATTCAATTGGTAACAAAACTATCCAGACTAGAATTAAATGCTTTGTAACAACACATTTATCACGCAATAGAATTTGCGACCGTTTCATTACCAACCCGCATTACACCCTTATCTGTCGAATAAGAATATACATACATATATACTAGATAATCGGGCTTTTGAACACCTAACTTCAATTTAATTATATCTGCGTTAATAAAAATTTAGTCTATAATATCCAGAAACCTTAGGCGAAGTGAAATAAAAACTTGTAAGTCATGCGAGTTTAATTAAAAGTGATAGAAGCATCTGACTAGAGTGTATTCATATTATCAGAACCTAAGGTAGGTCATAGCTACGGTGATCAACCATGGTTTGTATGGGAAACGTTATTTTGTTAATTTTTTTTTTTGGGATTTTCTTTGACACCAGAGGATTTGTAATCAGTTTCCGATCACGGTCTGAATACTCCTGTATAAAAAGTTTCATGAAAATACTAGACCTCCTTTTATGCCAAATACGTTTTATTGTTAAAATATATTGTGGAATTTATTACACTTCAGTTCAAGTCATCCTAAAAGGAGAAAAAGAACTCCCCGGCGGGGAATCGAACCCCGGTCTCCCGCGTGACAGGCGGGGATACTGACCACTATACTACCGAGGACTTGCTCTGAGTGTTAAATTTATAGATTCTGTATTACAGAACACCCATAGATTATTTGCAATCAACGGTTATCAAAGCATTTGCGGAATTGTGATAAGATTTCGTGTTATCAATTGGCAGTTTATGATATTCGCACTTTAGTTTTAAGAAGGGTACATTTGCGTACAGCTTGATTTACATATAAGTGATTACCTATAAGTATATCGGGTAAGTTTTAGAGTAGTGATGAGCCTCGAGGCTCGGACGCGCGGATTAGAATCGCGGCGGTCGCGGGTTTAAACCCCAGGCACTCACCTATGACTCTTGGAAATTATGGACTATTAGAATAAATTAACACTTGCTTTAACGGTGAAGGAAAATATCATGATGAAACCTGCATACCTAAAAAGTTCCTGGGAATTTCTTAGGTGTGTAATCCGCCAAATCACACAATGGTAGAGGAGAGCCGTGCCGTGATGGAGTTTGAAATTCATTACACAGAGGACATGACTTTTTGTATAATTATGAGGTTAGAATAAAGTATTTTAATATCACGAAATAAGTCAGCGAGTGAGTGTGATTCGACGGTGAAATTGTTTAATTTGTGTAGAAACGGTTGATGTCTGATGTCAAATCCTCGGCACCTCTTATATCATATCAAAGAGTGTCGATTTTATGTGCGAAATTTACTCCTTTGAGCCAGTATAATCGAACCAAAAGCTGATTACAGTATGCATTTACCGCCTCATATTACACATTAACACAAAGAAGTGTTGTTCTTACCCGCTCGATAGATAAATGATGTATCAAATTATTTATTTAACGACTCAACTCTCCAAAAGTTACCGAGTAATTTGGTGAAAATTAGAGTACGTACAGACGTCATGGGAATAGTTAGCACAACTCGTTCCGACTCGTTACATCTGTTTAATTAATCGTGCCATTATTTACTCAGGAATGTTCCAGTTTGCCTTTTCAAAATTGATGTTCTACTTGGTGTAATAATTGTGGCATAGGCCTAACATCGTTTACTTTATTCTAAATAAAAAGTATGTTACGTAAAAATATCGAATGACGAGCGTGCGGTTGCGATTAAAATATAACATTGTGTTAATCAATTTCTTTGGTTCTTTTTGGGCCCCTCTGGTTCAATTCCCAAAAAAAGGTGTCATTTCTTTCACTAAAAAAATAGTAGCACAGTGTCCAAACAACAACAAAAGATAGTATATTTCATTATAGAACATCTTCTCAATCCAAACCAAACGAGGCGCTCTTTCCACTAGTTACTAACTATATCAGGTCATGCAGATATGTAAATCCTACTACTATGCGAGGGAGTTCTCCACAACTATGAAAAAGTACTAGACTAAATGGTTCCGTAGGATTATGCAGCTAAACAGGTTTACTGGTACTATTTTCTATCAATTTTGTGTTTTTCTACGTCAAAATAATCAACGCTAACTTCCGAAGCATATCCGAGGTTCATTACCGCGTCTTGCTCAAAAACTGCACTACTGATCAGGTTTAATTAGCAAGTTGCTCAAGTGCCAGATAGCTGGTGGCTGCGTATGACTGTAATTAAAACTTTGATCACGGCAGATACTTCTTCAAAGACGCTAAACTGTTACAAGTTTCAGTGTAGCGGATTAAAATGAGGTATTTAATGTTTAAATAGACAATTTAACAATTTAATTTAAAGGTTAGCTAAGGAAATGTCTAAATATGCTTGGTTTTTTTGTACAGAAATTAGTGGTAGTTCGGAAACATAGAAAAAATTAACGGTAAATAAAATATTTTAAAAATAAGCTTTTATTATGCACGAAAAATTAAAAAAAATAAACTAAGTGATTTATAAAATTCGTAGTTTTTTAAACTTTACAAGTAACAACCTACAAAAGAGTTCAGTTTAGCTGTTCGATACACTTAGCGTCGTCAGTAGAAGTATGATACATAAACATATATTATCTAAAACCAGTATATTAATATTCTTACGTGATCTAAAAGCTTGTCGCGGCCGAGGTCTATGCGTTAATGAAATTGCGAAATGAAATTGATTGAAATTACTATCAAATTACGTTCACTGTATGTTACAATATACAATTATTGTTGTATGAATCTATAAGAATTATGTTGCTTTTTTTGGGGCTTCCCGTACAGCTGAGAGAATTAGTGCTAGGTTAACTGGGTTGACCTATGAAATTGTTTAGAATTGTTCGGTTTGTAGGTTTCATAGGGAAAACATCCCTAACTAAACTTCATCGAGAAAGCACGTACAGACAAATGTTTTTTCACACATACTAAATATTACAATTTGAATTTTTAATAAAACTTTATATTTTTCTAAAACAAGATTCATATCATGCAGGCCTACTTCAAAGATTCAGAAGTCTTTCTTTTTTAAATACATTCGAGCGTAGAACAAAGCTTGAGAAGTATGAAAATCTTTTAAATTTTGCATCGCATGTTTTTACATCACTACTTTATCACGTTAAAGGAAATCTCAAGGAAAATGAACGTCTCCCTAAGGAGGGTCGAGCAAATATTAAAATGCGCACGGAGAATTCCGATGGACCTATCGGAAGTTTGTTTTGCGAATTACAGCGGTTTTTGCTCGGTTTACGGGCGGGGGATAAAATTTTATTGTTCTATAATTTGTGTGTTGTATTCGACCGTCATATTATTCGATTTCGATGGCGTAAGTTAGAAGGTCCTTTCTGAAATCTAATTTAATGGACGTAAACGAAAAATGATGTTTTTGCTTGAAAGGAGAGAGATAAACTTTTCAAAATCAAAATTTTGTTTATCAATTAAGTATCAAAATCTATAAAATATAATGCTAATGCATCAAAATTTTGTAAATTTCATTTTTTAAATCCTTAAAACCTTTACTGAAATGTCGGCATGTTTTGTTTGTTTACGACTTTTTATACTTTTTGTTTTTCCTGTGTGCCGCATTCTCTATCAATTAGGATATTTTTTCAACATAAAAGTCAGAGAAATAAACCTTGTCTCCGTTGTTTTTTTTTATTTCTATTTTAGCGTGTACCCTGAACACTGGGTCTGTAAGATGAAACAAAATCAATATTTATTCTGTTTACTTCCCCTCAAAAGTAAGATTAAAACAATTTAAGCTATAAGCGTCCCCATAAAGTAAAAAAGACGGTTTAACAGCGAAAAATATTAAACAAGCTGCAATAATTAGTTGAGTTTGCAAACTTTCGGAACAATTTCAATTAAGATCTTTTGGAGGAAATTTTAGCGTAAGTAAAAGGAAGGGTTGATTGAAGTACATCAATATTGAATGGTGAGAAATTTTCAGCTCATTTATTTAATGCAATTCACAATGCTCGCTTGGTCACAGAACAACGGACTCAAAGCTTTCTAAAAGTATAAGTACAAAAATTTTTGTGCGATCCACAATTATTGTTTCGAAGTAAGAACAAAAACCGCGTCGTTGGGTTGTCCGCCAACCCGCACTAGGCCAGCGTGGTGGACTATGGCCTAAAACCCTCTCAATGCAGAGGAGACCCGTGCTCAGCAGTGGGCGTATATGAGTTGATGAAGAAGAAGAAGAAGAACAAAAAGCTTCTCATAGTTTTTAATACCCATACCATAGGGATCATATCTAATTCTGTGTATTTATGTACGTATGTGATTTTGTTATATTTTTACGGGATTTAATTTCAATAATTTATAAAAACATCATCGACTTGCGCTTGGATACCCCTAACTTCATCCATCTCTCTATATAGAAACCTCGAAACCTATAAGTAAAATTTCTCACATCCAACCGTCATACATTTTTGAGCGAACGTAAAACGGAACGGAATGAATAAATTATATTTCATTCAACAAAACGGTTCATGTATATTGTACATAGTGCCGATAAATTCCGCCCTCTAATCTAGACGTCCATCCTTCAGACAGATGCTGACGGTACGTTTACACGCTGACCCTACTCGCAGAGGGATAGTACCTGCGTAAATCATATTTTTTGTTGGGCTATATTTGGGTTTTTGCGGTAAGTATTGGATACGTTCCAAATTAAAATTGCTTGTTCCCGCCGAGCATTCCCGATATGTAATTACGATTTCCGTGTTAGTTAGAAAAACTATTTTAAATGTTACAACTATGTATAAAAATATATATAATTTTTATATTTTGTTGTCAAAAAAATATAAGCCTTCTATACATAAATAATAAATAAGATACCCTGAGTAACCACAGTGACAGTACCCTATTACCCAACTTTATTATCCTTAGACGTTTTATGGTATTACTATAAAATTCCAATCATTATTGTTCCAAAAACAAATATATTAATACGAGGATCAAATTTACGCTCTCTTGTTTTGTATTTTTTCTAGGCAATATGCGGATTAGCTCGTTGAAGTGGCAATGGGCCGGCCACATGGCGCGGAGAACTGATGGCCGATGGGGCCAGAAAGTTCTCCATTGGAGGCCACGTACAGGAAAGCGCAGCGTGGGACGTCCCCCGACAAGGTGGTCGGACGACATTGTTAAGGTCGCGCGACGTCGCTGGCTGCAGGCGGCTTCCGACCATTCCCGGTGGAAGTCATTGGGGGAGGCCTATGTCCAGCAGTGGACGAATATTGGCTGTTGTTGATGATTATGATGATTATGCTTCCATTTGAAACCTTCTTACTGTGTAAAGGAGTCGTGGTGATGGGTGTCTGGTAGGTTGAAAATCGTCCTAGTTAACAAACTAATAAAACTTCACCTTATGATGCTATGCTGAATAGAATGTTTCAACATAGCGGAATTCTAAATGAATCCAATTAATTTATGTAAATGTGTACGTTGAATTATAAATTAGGCAGCCGCTAATGCAAGAGTAAATTACATTGTGCGCAAAGCGACAAATGTTCAATTGGTTAATGACACAGATTAAAATTGTCACACGGCGTCACTATAATCACTGCGATACAATAAAACTCGCTTTTAATCCATAAAATAGAGATTTCTAATCATTTGTAGCAATTTTTTTTTCACATCAATACATATCGTTGAGTTTTTTATTCCATTGTTTACAACCCAAAAGCTTTGCGCCGCGATTTCCCCGCACCGATGATCAAAATTCTACGGGAACTGTCAGTTTTTTCGCGATAAAAAATATTGTATTCCATACCACAGTTTGTTTTTCAGGTTGAATTTTATACAAATCTGATTTTGTGTTTGTGGTACAAACATGCCTTTTTTTATAACTAATAGTGGCAAGATTTCAACTACTCAAAGCCTTAATATTAAAATAGCATAATCGTCCCTGGGTCGTCTTCAGAATGGAAATTCGTGTTTATTCCTAATACAATACGGCCCATATTTTTTTCGCAATTCATTGATCATTTTGGCACTAGTTTGTAAGTTAAATTGCAAGAATACAAAAATTAGTATTCGGAAAATATTTCAAAACTAAATAACTCACTTATGAAACTAACATTATTAAGTACACGTAGATTAGTTCCGAAAAAAAATTGGGTTATCCTATATCCTAGCAATTATCTCAAACAACTATCAGTCAGTAACACAATAAATATGGCATCTTACTACGAACCAGTACTTTACAGACTTACATAAAATAATTTGTATTGTAATTGTACCAGTGTATACAAATCGGTAACAAATTTACCCGCCAATCCTCTTTGCAAATTCGATCCTAATAATAGTGCCAAACTAAATTGGTTTCGCTAAAGCCCCAATAACATCCAGAGATAGCAAAGCTTTGTCATTGGCCTATCTGAATATTAGCCCAACGATTTGCTATCTAAATTTTGTGCTGAAACTGCTTAGGTCTTTATCGCTTTTAAAGATTATATTTTAATTTAATTGGTAACCTATGTTACCATGCTCGTTTTTGATATTTATGGACACCATACAAAATACCATACATACATATGTCCATACATACCCACACATGAATCTGGAAAAACCCAATATCACTTTGTTTGAACCGGGACTTTTAGATCGTACGGCATATACTTGTACCGCGAGACCACATATTGTATGGGTATTACATCATATTTAGTTGGAGCTAATATCCAATCATAGTACTTATGTTTTACTAAGAATAATAATATGTAGATTTCAACCTTTTTGTGACTCTAAAAGCAAATCAATCCTTAGATGGGCGGAAAGCTTTTTTCTTCAACCAAATTTGGTAGTTCGACTGCACTGGCTTAAATTCCATCGTTATCCCAATGTCATTACCGAGAGGTCGAACCGTCGAGCTGGTGTAACAATACTACCTCCACACGGAATTTGCTTCACAAAGCCGGCAGAAGTGAACTCGCTTCGTTAGAATTGTTTGTTTGAGCCAAACGCCCTCTGTTCTTAGCAAATATACAATAATAACACAAACTGTGCCAAATGTTTAAGTATGTTTGCCGTTTTTACTCGCGAGTGGGGAACTTTCCTATTGTTTCAAGAGTACTGTGGCTTTGATGTCGGCATTGATGTGACGCGTTTGTTAACTCGATGTGTGCTTGTTACTTGCGAGTTTTAGTAGTATTTGATTGTGTTTGGTGGGAAAAGTCGTGTTCAGGTTTTGTTAGGTACTTTTTTCCATGGTCGTTAGTATCATCAGTATATATGTATCACTACTGAAAAGTTGTCGCCTCTACCACTGAGCGAAGCTAGGTATTAATTTTCACTAGTATTTCATAATAATGTTTCACGGGGAATGAGGAATAATAGTTTCAACTGGCATTAAATAAACTCGTATTTATTACAGCGACACTAGTAAACAACATTATCCTAGTCTTTTATTTCTAGCTACTGTTACATTGACTTTCTATTTCGTAATAGTATCTACACTGGTCTGTATTTTCATAGAGTTATACATGGGCATACGAGAGGCCACAAATCGCTCATCTAATGTATGACAACGAATTAAGTTTTCTGCTCAGAATTTTTATAATTATATATTAAATACTACAACTAAAGATCACTTCTGATCCCTTTATCTCTATGGCGAATAAAATCTCTGTGGCAACTTTTTGAGCTTCACGAAATTTCAATTTATTAAGGTACATAAAAAGTAGTAAATTTATATCATCAACAATCTTTGGCAAAGTATACGAGATTGCCGAGTCTTAATGCGCCATTTATAATTTATATTTATTTTGTGGAATCTACGTCGTATAAATATTCACATAATAAAGATGCAAAATAACGCGTCAAAGTTTGAACGTAAAGAAACGTTACATCGTCTGAGATTGTGAAATATTCGCGGTATACTCAAAGTATTACGAACTTGCTCAAAGCTAGTCAGTTAAAACTAACTAATAAAATGCTGTATGACGGCAAACACTATCTAATATCAAAAATATTAAGCAAATCGTATTATTCCAAAATGTTTAGGAAATTATTTTGATCTCCATATGTCTTTACTTTTTGTTATATATGTATCATTGTATATGTCAGGAGTCCATCCCAGACTGAACTTCAATCCTAAGCAAAAGTCAAATTTCTTTTTTCATAGCGCAAAAATACAAATCTCACTCAAAAGAATAAAGGCTTAACTGCATATATTACCAGACATAGCGCTCTAATAGATAGTCTTTGAGGGAGGCCTATGTCCAGACAAAGACATTACTCCTTTTATTCCCTAACCTAAAGAAAACTCTTTAGAATAATTTAGAACAAATTTACAATACCTACTTGTGTACACTTCTAAAGTAGCAGAATGAAGTAGAGAATTTATTAGTTTTGAAAGTTTATACAATGAACAAAATTAAGATTCGTGAGTACATTCCAAAATTATGCAAGAACAATAAAAGAAGTTAATTCAAACGGGCCTAACGCACAAACTTCGCTTCGAGTTTTCGCATTTTATCGTAAAATTTATAGCTTGCAATACACAGAGAAATAAAATTTTAAATAAAAGCGTATTATACCTTTGTACTTGAAACAGTGAATATTAAATCTCACTATGAAGTTTTAAGAGACATAAATTTAAAAGTTAATTTTTTCACTGCTTTTGTTCTGGTTAATAGCAAATTTATTACAAAAAGAAAAAATGCATCGTTTCAATACAACCATCTTTATGTATCTATTATCGCAAGAAACCGTTCAGGTCAGGGGATGCCTTTTCCATTGATCTAGCCAGTCATGGAACAGGGCTACGAGTACGCGAGCTCGGCCCCCCGAGCTGTTACAGTCTCCTAATACTTCCTTATCCGGGACTGTAGCATCCTTACCATCAGGCCAAATATCCTTTCCCTCAATATCCTTTACCCAAACTCACGCTATCCCCACACCATTCCCTTTAAAACATAGAAATTCCCAAGGAGGGTTGGCGTCAGGCAGGCGGCCGGCCGTAAAACATCTGCCAAAACTCTTATGCAGCATGTTTTGTCCTTCCACACAGGAAGGAAGGACAAAACATGCTGCGCCGACCCCAAACAAGAATTGGGATCAGGGCAGGAGAATGATGATGATATCGCAAGAAACCGTTGAAAAAACCTTAAATTTTACATCATATGATGACGTCAATGTAGTCTGAAAACACTCAATCGATAATAATCTAATAACTTTGATCATACCATTACTCAAATTGTTATTTGAAAGACGTCCCCACGGAGCTGTAATGGTATTGACGAAATCAATAATGTAAAAGAAAAAAACAATTGAATGATAGCTAGTTTTATCGCTGTATAGTAAATTATTTTTGAAAAGATCAGCATTAAAGTTTCTTGCCTGTTCTTCTCTAGTGAAAACTGCCTTCTGAAATGGGTAGTTAAATAGAACAACATAAAATATAAATGATGTTCTAAAGATTTTATGGGTTTATTTTATTTTAAGTCCTGATTTACGAAATCGGGTAGTACTTGTAACTAAATGAGTTGTTTGGGAAGAGTAAAGCTTTTATCCAGTATTCCTATTTTCCTTCTAATAAACAACGTCTACTTCTTTAAACGAATACTGGGTTTGACTTTGTCTAGCTTTGTTCCTTTCAAAGAGAAGTATTTAATTTGGTGTTTTCAAAGGTATTTTTTAATCTCCCACCTAGAATTTCTGTATGCGTTTATCCTTTGTTGACTTTAATGAACCAAAGACTCAATTTAGTTTCACTTATTTCACTGTGTACTGCGTTTTAATTTAATTGTTTAACAATGATTTACATTATTTCCCGCAATGTGATTTTGATATGTCAATATTAAAATATCAATTTTATAGAAAGCTTGTGACTGGTGACTGTAGAAATGACTTTTGTATAACATCATAGTACAGAATATTTTAAAATCCCTACAGCATTTCTCTTAACATATAATTCGTCTGTCAATCCACTAGATTCTGATCTAAGCCTTTATTGTACTAGGTGTAGGTAGTCACACCCATATCTTACGTAGACATACGGAATACTGAGGTTATCCATTGCATCCTATCCTATTATTAATGTAGTTAATATTGACGCAGATAATCCTGTACTAGGAATTACAATAGCGTACGGCTCAGTGATTCGTGTAAGCATTGTCTAAGATAAATTCATATACTTCGTTGTTGTGAGATCAAGCTCAGTCTTGAGAGTTCGAACACATTTTGACAAGAGTTTAAACGTCTCACATCAAATTCAAATTCAGATTTTTTCTTGCTAGGTTTACTTGCTTTATTTCAAGTAATTATAGTAAAACTAGTAAAACGTTATGTTATAAATAATTTTCATAGATAATTTTAACAGGTAGGATGCTACAAAGTTTGATACTATCGTTTCTATATGCTATAAATTTCGCAGTCAAAAATCATAATAAAAAGATTGTCCATATTCTCGAGAGCTGAGTCCATAATGCAAAATTTATCTTGCATAAACCCTGGGCCAATGGAAAAACAACTGCATGAAATATAAATCTCAATCGGGCATACTGGCTAGTAATTAATTCAAAGAAATCAAAAGATCGTAAAAAAGTTGAGGGAACGAGACTCCGAACTGTTTTGATATAAATAATATTACAGTATGAAAAAGCGATTAGGACGAAACAGTAACGAAATAATATTTGTCCGTTGTTCTTTAAATGGTCCATTTATTTAACTTTTTGTTTCTTTAAAATACCTGTGATTGTATTTTGTTTATTTTCTACTCCGTCTTACACGTTGTTTTTATTCTCCATCAGGGAGACACATATTTATACTAGTAATGTACGCAACCTCACACGTCTGGATCCCTGTATTCCCGAATAAATCTAGCAAATCCCCGGTTGCGTAAATTCTAGGTAAAGGTAGCAAGCCGTTGTCCTGAATATTTCCGTGCTATAACTATTTCGTTCATAACTATGTAAGGAAAAACCAAAAAAAATATGTTAAAATAAATTTTAAATGGACCTGAAACATGTTTAGTAGCTATAAAATTACTATAGAATCGTTTTTATGCTACTCTTTCGTATACTTAAGTATAAAACTCCTAACCATTTCTCTGAAGTACCAATTCTATTGCAAACGTACTGCACTTAATATCAAGCGCTAGTGGGTGTAAAGAATCTATTACCAAGAGCCGTAGATTCGTAGCAATTGGACATAATATATGGCCATAGTTCTTTACTCCTTTACATTTTCCCAATGACTAATATCACTTAGCAAGTTTGCTTCGACGAAACTTAATACCAGGATCCATCACGATAAGCGAATAATTTTATACGGTCTAAATAATTCCCTTCATTGATTTTCGCATGACAATACTACAAGCTATAAAGTATAAATTTAAATATCTCATAGATATTAAAAATTTTGGCGAACACACAGCTAATTAGAAGGGGACGAAAACATGATGCTCCTGACAAATTAAGAGTAACACCGCTTTCTCCTACTCTTAATCAAACCTAGAACCTCTCGTTTTCATGCACTGAGCAAACTGAGCACTAGACCAACAAGCACCAGCTTCTTCACTCCTTAAGCTCAATTAATTTCCATAGTAAAATCATTTACAATTCCATCTAGCACAATTCTTGTCTTTACAAAAAGTTCATTCGGAAAGCCATTTCCCCGGCTGTTCAGAGCCCCATGTAATTGCATCACAATGGGTTGGTCACCTACAAAAACGTCCAACGAATGGGGATAGACGGCGCCCGTTCCGCGCAACTATTTCAATCTATTCGACAGGCGCTGAAACTTAGCTGGATTCTTATTCGCACCTGCAGACTGCATGCCACCCGCTCAGTTAATTTTATTGTTAGAGAGGTATATTCTTGGTATTTCGATATTATATCGATGAAATTTATAACTTTAAACTGAAGATTTATATAAGTTTTAGAAGTGAATAAGATTGGAATTTGGAAATTAAAAACAAATTAAAATATTCTGGGTATTAAATATTGGCTATTGCAAAATACTCTTATTAAGTTTCATTTATCATTATTATTAGCCCATTTAAGTCCTACTCCTGGGCACGGGTCTACTTACAGCTTTTTGTGGGTGTGATGACTTCGAGCATTAGGCGCGCGGGCAATAATCGTGGCCTTTGCCTTTTTGACGTTATGTGTATTTTCACAATAAATTATCACTTACTTATGCGATGAAGTTAAAACAACAAGAAGTTTTATTTCTGGAGTTAATACTCTTATATTTTTACGTTATCACAGCCAATAGGATCTTAACGATACCGAAACAGGTGTTCGACATAAAGTCTCTAGACTGATAATAGCCAACTACCAACGAAACTCGACAAAACGCCGTCGTCACAAGAAGACAAGCGTTGAACTCGACTCAATTCTGCTAATTTGTAGAACGAAGCTCTACTGTGAGTCGCTCCGATTCGTAGAACAGATGACAACCAACATTCGGATGTGAATCAGAAGTTAGCCATTTATGTTTAATCTTAAACTAGAGGGAATCCGTTTTTGATGTACCCAATTAGTGTTGAGCTAAAGTTTCCGTCGCATCCGTAATGGTACATATTACTCATTTATCTTACACGATATTTACAATACAACATTGTTAGAGATGTGTTTGTGGTACAGAGAGTCACATCTAAAATGAAAGATTTTATTTATTTTACAATTACTTAATCTTTTATAAAAAATATTTTCTATTCACACAAAACAATAAATAGTTACAATCATTTTTACTGACTGGCATTGTGCCATACATGATTATGCTTTGAGCGATAAGTAGTATTTAATTTGTTTTAATTACAGGAGAGCGAAAATTAATTTTCGAATCTCTAAATCTACAATTGTTATTTTAAGCAATACAAACATTTCTTACAGAAATTTCTAACACTCTTTGGGTTATGAAATGTTGTTTGCCGTATAAAATATAAACCGTGAAATATTTTTATCTGTCACCAGGTTTTATAAATAAAAATATTCTTTTAGGTTTTCCTGGCAACATGAAAATATTACATATTTTTTTGCTCAGGCGTGACAGTATAACAAGCAAATAAACTATCTTCCGAATATTTAAATTGTTACCCAGGATTTTTCAGCTGTTTTTTAATTTGCAGAGGCCTTGAAACTGAACGCAAACCCACGTGTATCTAACCGCCTTTATTGCACGCCACGTATTTATTCCACTATATTAACAATCAATTAATATTAAAACTATGGTTATTAAAGAATACATTGAGAGCGTCAAAAATATTATACCTAGCAAATTAAAACAACTCAACGACGCAAACGAGAATTTGAATCGTTGTTAAATAAACGAATTCTTACTGAAGAATACCAATGTACGCCCAAAGAAACGTAAAGACAAAAAGGCCGTGCATACGATAAATATCTCCGAAGCGTTCATTTTACGAGGGGTCGGACTAAACCTTTGAACAAATCCGATGCCCTTCGAGTATACGAATTCCTGAATTGAGCCACGCGTGACATCGTTTGAGTAAAACAATTTGATTTGCATTTAATGTATGACCGTTTAGCTCGGTGTTGGGTTTGGTGAGGACAGTTTTGATAAGATTAAAATATGGGGGCCCAACGTTGGAGATTTTTGAAGGATACCGAAGTAACTGGATAATACTTTTGTGTTCTGAATAATGTACGATATATATATTCATGGTTGTTTAAGTCCTGTAAGTACATGTGGCATTGTTCTCAGAGTCCCTAACCAAATTGTGATTTAAGAGGAAAAAAATTGAAATGAAAAAATGAATTGAAGAGGCATAGACGAAAAAAGAGAAATAATAATTTTATTTTCAAAAAGGCTTGATAATATATTTTTTTGTTTTCTCGGTAATTTTTCTAAGTGACAAAAACAGAAAGACAGGATAGGAATTTAAAGAGATTGTTGAAAAATCATTTAACCCTGAGACAATAAATTTCCAGAGAACACTCTTATAAGCGATGCAGTGGCGGTACTTCCATAGAAGCCCAAAAGCCTGGCTTGCCTTACATGATTCCGAATTTAAAAATGTAAACTAGATTAAACATTAATAAAATACAAACAAAAAAAAATTCATCCAAAAACACAAATTTACGTAAATTTAATAATTTACGTAATTTTTCCCGCGCCGCCATGCCGCCGCGCGCCAAATCCCGGCCCATATAATTTCAAACAAACAACGCGGGCGCACAAACGTCAATAGTGTTAGCTAATTATTATAATATGTAGAATAAATAAATTAGATTATAAATAAAGTAATATAATAATTAAATTAATAAAAACGGACAGTCCATTGAATGATTATGGCGTCGCTTGTTTTTGTTAGAAAATTATTATAATGTTTGATTAAATAAAGATACAATTTAAATAGTTTATTTTATATTAAGTAATTGATAATTAATATAATATAAATAATAAATAAATTAGATTATAAATAAAGTAATATAATAATTAAATTAATAAAACGGACAGTCCATTGAATGATTATGGCGTCGCTTGTTTTTGTTAGAAAATTATTATAATGTTTGATTAAATAAAGATACAATTTAAATAGTTAATTTTATATTAAGTAATTGATAATTATTATAATATAAATAATAAATAAATTAGATTATAAATAAAGTAATATAATATAATAGTTAAAGTAATAAAACAGTCAGTCTAATGACGAATGATGGCGTCGTTCGTTGGTCGACTGAGCTAGATTTGGAAAGGAGGAGTACTGATCGTCCTCGAGGCATTGGTAGTCGAGTTCCGCTCGAAGTAACAGTTCTAAAATATATAATAGTTGTGATTATTGTAAATTTAATTGTGAAATATAAGTTTAAATTGGTGCAGTATTTATGAAGTGTTTTATTTAACAATCAGAAGTGGGATACGAATCTTGACTGCTGGCACAACAACTTTTGCAGTGATTGGTGAGTACATTTAAGTGAAAAGAATAAGTGACAAACTACTTAATTCAGTGTCTGTGTATAACTTGTGATTTTATAACTTCGGAAAGCAGTGGTGTGTGTAGTTTATAAATATTATAAACTCTTGTGTCTCGAATAATGGAATCCAACAGACGACATAGGTCGCGACAGCGTCGCGTTTCTAAGCGTAGACGCCGATCAGTGTCTAGTATTAGCTCAAACCGCTCATCACGGAGTAGTGTGCGTGTTCATAGAAAGCATAAAAAATCAGAAAAACATGCAAGGAAGTCCGATAGGCGTCAAAATCGTAAGCGGAAGCCTAGGAATGCCCGTTATACGGATAGATCGCGAACACGAACCCCCGGTTTGTCCTCGACTCCGTCTACTCGTCCACATGTTAGATTAGAGCCGTCATCAGTTATAAATCAGTATTCTGAACAGATGTTAACTAGGCCGGTGCAAACCGAGAGTGATAGCGTACTTCAGGTACATAATCAATCGTTTGCTTCTCATGTTAATGTTATCCCGGAGTTTGACCCCAGCGATGGTTCACAAAACATAGAAGCTTGGTTACATAAAGTCAATGAATGTGTTCAAATATTTAGTTGGAATGAGAGACAAACCTGTTACTACGCATTAGCAAAATTAACGGGTCTCGCGAAACGTTGGTACCAAGGATTACCCTCACTATTAAATACTTGGGATCAATGGATGGAAAAATTAAAGTCTGCTTTTCCTTCCACTGAAAATTATGGTGATTTATTACAAAAAATGTTACAATTACGTTGTAAAATAGGTCAACCTTTAGACGTGTATTATTATGAAAAAATGTTATTGATAAACAGATGTGAAATCATTGGTCGTAAAGCAGTCGGATGCCTAGTACATGGGATTGATGATAAATTTGTAAGAATGAGTACAAATGCTTGCCGTTTTGAGGAACCGGAACAGCTCTATTCTTATATAAAAACGTTATCACAAAATGATTACGTACAAAATAAACGCAGATTTTTTATAAATAATAGGGATGTCGGGTTAATTAAAGATCAGTCCTTTAATTTAGAAAATTATAAACCTGGGATCGTATGTTATAACTGCGGAGAACCAGGACACATTAGAACGAAATGTTCTAAGCCTATGAAAAAATGCAACATTTGTCGTAGGGTGGGTCATTTGGCTAAGGATTGCCGTAACAAAAGCGGTGTAACTTTTCCGCTGGCTAGCAGTGTTGAACCAAATGAGTTACTACAAATCAAGGCCACCGCTTCAGATAACAATATTATGCGTATTCAATCTAGTGTAATGGATAGCCGCAAATATTATAAAAACATATTTATAGAAGGAATTGCTAAACGGGTATTTGTTGATTTAGGTAGTAGCTGTACATTAATGAAAGAAAGTTTAGCCAAAGAAATTTATGGTTCTTATATAATGAGTTATGATCTTCCAAATTTAAGAGGATTCGGAAATACTACCGTAAAGCCTTTAGGTACTGCTGTAGGAACAATAGTTGTTGATGATATCACTGCGCAAATCGATTTTGTAATAGTTTCTGATGAGTTTATGCCATATGACGTATTAATAGGACAGACGTTCACGGAATTGCCTAATGTTGTCATGTATAAAACTGCAAGTAGCTTACATTTTTATGAGGCTCCCATTATTGATTCAGACGATAATATAAACAATAAAATTAAAATTAATTTAATTACCGATACTATTATCACTCCGCGTGCTACCTGTCCTGTCGAGGTAGAAACAACAATACATTTTGCAGGATCTCTGTATATTCAAGCATCATTTCGTGACTCCGGTTATTACAAATATTTAATATTACCCGGCTTGTATGGTTTTAATGACAGTAAGGGATACATAATGATATCTAATCTAAGCCATAATGATTTAACATTTAAAAGAGGTCTTATTTTAGCTCGCGGTACAAATTACAACGAAATAAATGAATCTTATGTTAGATATTCAAGTATGGATGAGAAGCAGTTTAAGCCGTTAGAAGATATTAATATAGGAACCCAGTTAAATAAAACGGAACTTCATAGTTTAGAGAAGTTGTTACTCAATTATAGGGATTGTTTTGCATTGGATTTATCCGAACTAGGTAAAACAAATATAACAGAATTAAGTCTGAAACTTAAAGATGATATTCCTGTCGTGTATAACCCATATCGTATGTCATTAAAAGAAAAGGAACATTTGTCAGTCATGATAGAAGATCTTCTTAAAAATGGTATAATTAGGGAAAGCAAGTCATCTTATGCAAGTCCCATTTTACTGGTAAATAAAAAGAATGGTCAAAAACGGCTATGTGTGGATTACCGTGCGTTAAATAGAAAAACATTAAAAGATAAATATCCTTTACCACGTATTGAAGATAAATTAGACTGTTTAGGCGGCAACAAATATTTCAGTAGCTTGGATCTGGCTTCGGGCTATTATCAAATACCTGTAGAGGAAAAAAGTAAACACCTTACTGCTTTCGTCACCCCTGACGGCCTTTACGAATATAATAGAATGCCGTTTGGGCTAGTCAATGCTCCCAGTGTTTTCCAAAGAGCAATTAATTCAATGTTAAATGGCGTCGGCTCGAAATTAGTACTTGCATACATGGACGATCTCTTGGTTCCCTCTAAATCCGTTCAAGAAGGTTTAGAAAAGCTTGAAAAGGTGCTACTTCTTTTAAAGAACGCAAGATTAACCTTGAATCCAAAGAAATGTGTTTTCTTTCAAGAGAAAATCGAGTACTTAGGATATGAAATTTGTAGTGCGGGTATTAGACCTGGAATTCAAAAAATTGAGGCGGTGAGTTTATTCCCAGAACCGAAAAATGTACACGAAATTCGGCAATTCGTAGGCCTTGCCAGTTATTTTCGCAAGTTTGTACACAATTTTTCGGTTATAGCCCGACCACTTACTAATCTTACAAAAAAGAATGAGCCGTGGAGATTCGGACCTGAACAAATTAAAGCTTTTAACGATCTCAAAGCCAAATTGGTAAGTCGGCCCGTTCTTGCTCTCTACGAACCCGGTGCTCAATTGGAGCTACACACAGATGCAAGCAAATGGGGGGTAGGGGCAATTCTTCTTCAAGATTGTGGTAAGGGTTGCCAACCCATTGCTTATTATAGTAGAAAAACATCCCCTGAGGAACAAAAATTTCATTCTTATGATTTAGAAACCCTTGCAGTCGTAACGGCCTTAACCCTTAAATGCATGATTCTTTTTTTCTTAATAAAAAAAATCTCATAGGTAATAGAAGTAGTAAGGGTACCGAAAGTGATATAAAAATAAAAATGAATGTCCATAATAATTATTTATTTATGAAAAAATGGTATGTTGCCAATTGGCAACAATATGCGTGTAGGTATTACTTAAGTAAGCAATAGTAATACCTAGACAGTATCTGTATTTGTGTGAAAAAGAATAATTTTATATATTATGAATTCCGTTTTGCTGAAACCTTTGCACCCACCATTCTTATAGTTCTTTCAGATTCTTACATTTATTCTTGTAATCACATTTTTTTCGTAGTAGCCTACGCCATCCGTCCGCACGTCCTTACATGGAATTGGCTTCATAGGGTCGTATCCTTTCCATTTCTATTTGATTCTCAATCATTTGAGAGGCCGGTCTAACTCTTCTTACAGTCTCTAAACTTCTTTATTGACAACGTTTATATGCCAGCTCAGATATGAAGTCCGCTAAAGACGTAAGTTTCATCCGTATATTTCCAGTCGCCTTCTTATAGAACGCAAGAATTGATCACGGCCATGTCTAACATATTATAGAAGAACAGGGGAATGTATCACTTGCGGGACGAAAAATGTATTGAACTAGTCCGGTATCTCCCCTAAAACTGTCCATGAGATCTACTCTACCTATATGAGCGTTTTAGTTGATTATTTTTGAACAACGTTCGTTGAAACGTTTGAACGTTGAAATTTTGAACGTTCTGTGGTTATTGTCATACCTCTTTACCGATTTAGCAAGATTGACGCGAGGATGATTTGGTTGTTATCTTTCAACTATGTCACAGCTACACCCACACCTTCATACGTAGCTACTTTACTCTTCGTAAGAGGCTCTGGCAATAGTATCTTTATTATAATATTTATGTGGTGGTAGTTTAGAATTCTTACCTAATCGGTTTCTTTGTATCGTAACTAAGTCGAAAAATATTTGTTTGGCCAAGTAATTAAATTTTCTGAAATTTTCTGCATATCAGCAAAAAACAAATGTAGACGAGATTGTTTTCATCTATATCAGATGAACTTTTTCATCCTGCTATAAAAATCCTATTTTCTAATGAAATCAGATACTTTTCCAACATTTACTATTAAATCGTGGTCGGTTCATACTAAAAACAAAGAATGCTACATCCTCACCAAACATATAAATCTATGTTATATGTACTCCCAAACAATGTACAAACGCATGGTGTAGCCAAACGGCAACATACCGTTTTCTTGTAAAAAATCAAAATATAAACACATTCAATTGAAAATGTATCAAAATATTGAAAACTTACCTTTATTTTTATCTAAATTCTATTTTTGTTTCTATATATGTCTATTTATTCCGACAAAACAAGAGTCACAAAATACACATAAAATCAAAAACAAGAAATTACTTGAAGTGAAAAGTTGTTACGATTTTTTTTTTAATATCCGCGGTTTTATAAGTATCTATGTCAGGTATTTGTCTTTGTCAATATTTGTTTTGTTCAGAAAGTGAAAAATTAAATGATATTGATCTAATAATTCAAAGATAATCGTACAAAACTGGTTTGTAGACATTTGGCAACAATATGCATTTAAGGGTTAAATAGATTTCGCGTATATCTGTTAGGCGTATCATTTAAACTTGTTACCGATTGCAATGCCATTAAATGCACAATGACCAAAAAGGATTTAGTTCCAAGAGTAGCTCGATGGTGGATTGCAATGCAGGAATACGATTTTTCTATTGAGTACCGTGCAGGCTCAAAGATGAGCCATGTAGATGCTTTAAGTAGAAATCCGATTAATTCATGTGATACAGTTCCGATCGAGGAGGACAATTTTCTGTGTCTTCATATTAATGTATGTAATATAGATGTAGCTGATGAAAAATGGCTTGAAACTGTACAGCAGGCGGACGGCGAATTACAACGAATTGTCAATATTTTGAAAGACCCAGAATCTAGCAATATTATAGAAGTTAAGAACAATTTTACTGTAAAAAATAACAAATTATATCGAATAGTGAAAAATGAAAGTAGTGTCCGGCTGCTGTGGGTTGTTCCAAAATCTGTTAGATGGCAAATAGTTAAAAGAAACCACGATGATGTGGGTCACTTCAGTTACGACAAAACCTATGATAGAGTACGAAACGTTTATTGGTTTAAGGGAATGCGTCGGTTCATAAAAAAATATTGTAAGTCATGCTTGCAATGTGCACATAATAAAGTGCCAGGTGGCCCAAAAGAAGGTATGTTGTACCCCATACCGAAACCTAGCAAACCATTCGAGGTTTTACACGCAGATCACTGTGGCCCGTTACCTCAAAGTAAAAAACGAAACTCTTACATATTAGCCGTCATAGATTCCTTTACTAAGTTTATTTTTATAAAACCCGTTAAAAATTGTAAAAGCAAGACGACGATAAATATTTTTAATGAATATTTTTCACTTTTTGGAGTACCACGTCGATTAATTACTGATCGAGGCACTAGTTTTACGAGTCATGAATTTAAAAATTTTGTGAAAGAACATGGAATTTGTCACATTTTAAACGCGGTTGCCACTCCTCGGGCAAATGGGCAAATAGAGCGATATAATCGGTCTATTTTAGATGCTCTTAAAGCGACTAATGACAACCGTCCAGATAACGAATGGGACGTAGTAATCCCAAAAATTCAATGGGGTTTAAATAATACCGTGAATAAGGCGACGGGTAAGACGCCAGTAGAATTATTATTTGGTATTAAAACTACTGGCACTTCCGATGGTGCATTGAATTCTATTGTGTCCGATGCTAATATTCCGGAAAATCGCGAATCCCTTCGAAATGAGGTTAGTGAAAAAATTGTTGTAGAGCAGGAAAAACAAAAGGCAAGATTCGATAAAACGCGTAAACCCGCTCATCAGTATAAAATCGGGGATCTAGTTCGCATTGAAAGAGAATTTAGTGGAGCTGTGCCGGGTCAATCTAAAAAATTAATACCTAAATGTTCTGGGCCTTACAGAATTGTAAAAAATATTGGAAATGACAGGTATGAAATAGAAGACACCCCTATTACAAAGAAACCAGGTAGACCTACTTATAAAACTGTGGTTGCAGTTGACAAAATTTATCCCTGGTTAGCATTTACCAATGACCTTGTATCTAGTGATTCTGAATAAAATATCTAATGTTTTATAATAAATAATTGTAATATACGTATTCCGTTATTGATGTTAGAATGTGATTCGAGTAAATTTATATGTTTAATTGTTACTAGCCCTGTGTGGCGTTACTAGCCCTGTGTGGCGTTAACTAGCCCTGCGTGGCGTTACTAGCCCTGCGTGGCGTTACTAGCCCTGTGTGGCGTTAACTAGCCCTGCGTGGCGTTACTAGCCCTGCGTGGCGTTACTAGCCCCGTGTGGCGTTAACTAGCCCTGCGTGGCGTTACTAGCCCTGTGTGGCGTTAAATAGCCCTGCGTGGCGTTACTAGCCCTGCGTGGCGTTAATTAGCCCTGTGTGGCGTTACTAGCCCTGTGTGGCGTTACTAGCCCTGTGTGGCGTTACTAGCCCTGCGTGGCGTTAATTAGCCCTGTGTGGCGTTACCAGCCCTGCGTGGCGCTTACTACCTTGCTAGCCCTGCGTGGCGCTTACTAACTTACCAGCCCTGCGTGGCGCTTACTACCTTGCTAGCCCTGCGTGGCGCTTACTAACTTACCAGCCCTGCGTGGCGCTTACTACCTTGCTAGCCCTGCGTGGCGCTTACTAACTTACCAGCCCTGCGTGGCGCTTACTACCTTGCTAGCCCTGCGTGGCGCTTACTAACTTACCAGCCCTGCGTGGCGCTTACTACCTTGCTAGCCCTGCGTGGCGCTTACTAACCTACCAGCCCTGCGTGGCGCTTACTACCCTGCTAGCCCTGCGTGGCGCTTACTAACTTACCAGCCCTGCGTGGCGCTTACTACCTTGCTAGCCCTGCGTGGCGCTTACTAACCTACCAGCCCTGCGTGGCGCTTACTACCTTGCTAGCCCTGCGTGGCGCTTACTAACTTACCAGCCCTGCGTGGCGCTTACTACCTTGCTAGCCCTGCGTGGCGCTTACTAACTTACCAGCCCTGCGTGGCGCTTACTACCTTGCTAGCCCTGCGTGGCGCTTATTACCTTGCTAGCCCCGCGTGGCGTTAATAGCATTTTGTGTTTATGAATATAATAATATACAATTTTTAATGCACTCGGGGACGCGTGCTTGTTCAGAATGGCCGAATGTTAGCTAATTATTATAATATGTAGAATAAATAAATTAGATTATAAATAAAGTAATATAATAATTAAATTAATAAAAACGGACAGTCCATTGAATGATTATGGCGTCGCTTGTTTTTGTTAGAAAATTATTATAATGTTTGATTAAATAAAGATACAATTTAAATAGTTTATTTTATATTAAGTAATTGATAATTAATATAATATAAATAATAAATAAATTAGATTATAAATAAAGTAATATAATAATTAAATTAATAAAACGGACAGTCCATTGAATGATTATGGCGTCGCTTGTTTTTGTTAGAAAATTATTATAATGTTTGATTAAATAAAGATACAATTTAAATAGTTAATTTTATATTAAGTAATTGATAATTATTATAATATAAATAATAAATAAATTAGATTATAAATAAAGTAATATAATATAATAGTTAAAGTAATAAAACAGTCAGTCTAATGACGAATGATGGCGTCGTTCGTTGGTCGACTGAGCTAGATTTGGAAAGGAGGAGTACTGATCGTCCTCGAGGCATTGGTAGTCGAGTTCCGCTCGAAGTAACAGTTCTAAAATATATAATAGTTGTGATTATTGTAAATTTAATTGTGAAATATAAGTTTAAATTGGTGCAGTATTTATGAAGTGTTTTATTTAACAATAGTTTAGAGTAAACATCAATACCTACTCACCATAATAATCATTAGAGAGAGATAGACCGGGCTTTACCGCATGTGTTCCCTCTCGCTCGCACAATGTCAAAATTTCTATTGGATTTTGAAAACTCGACGTAAACAAGATACCGTTATTTTAGCAATTAGTATGGAGACAAAAATCCTGCTTTGCCTCTAAACATCGTCCCGTTGGGAGCGCGGTGTTGCACGCTTAGTAAAAAGTAATGTATTATAATAATAAAATTTATTTAGAATAATAAATTTTATTTTATATGTTTATTATTTTATAATATTGCGTGTGATAATTAATTTATTTTAGATGATATTATGGTGAACTTGTACAATTTTTTTTACGTTGGCAATATTAAACGTCGGTAATAAGTAACTTCACAATTTGTCAATATGTCATTGAGCGAATGACAACAACTTTGAATTATATTGGTTTTGTTGTTTACATTTTGAATACTTTAATTATAAATGAGCGTAATGAGTGATGTTGTTCCTTGCGATGGTTTAAAGTGTGTGCAAGTTTTACTCTTCGAGGATAAGGTAAGTTCATTAAATTATACCGAGAAAAAACAGCTTGTTAGTAGTTCAAAACCTACACCGGACTTGAATGTTTTGCAAATTAATAAAAGTCATAAAAGAACCTTTAATAGATCCGTGTATCAAACTAATTGGATTGTCGGATGTTCCCATACAAATAGGCTATATTGCTGGTGTTGTATATATTTTTTTAATGATAAAAATGTTCGGAATTCTAGCGGATACAACGATTTAAATAATATTTATGATGCTTGTAAAAGGCATTCAAATTCACAAAAGCACTTGAACGCGTTAATTTCTTTTCATAATTTTGGTAAACAGTGCATTGAAACATCGATTTCTTGTCAATTATATGACGAAATTACAAAACATAACACTCGCGTTGATCATAATCGTAATGTTTTTCAAAGATTAATAGATATTATTTGTCATTTAGCTCAACAAGAACTGCCTTTCAGAGGACATAATGAATCTAAATTGTCATTAAATAAAGGAAATTTCCTAGAACTCGTGTCTTTACTTTCTGAATACGATAGCGTATTAGAAAAACATATGCAACAACAGCATGGCGTCAAAGGAGGGCCGAGTTATTTGTCCAATAAAATACAAAATGATATAATTTATTCCGTGGCTGATGTTTTAAGATCGCGTATAGGATTTGAAATTAACACGACACAATTTATATCAATAATTATTATTGATGAAACTCCCGATATTAGTAATATAGAACCGTTGTGCATAATATTAAGATATTATTTTGGCAATAATATTCGAGATTGTTTCTAGGATTTTTCCTAGGAATAGTAATGTCTCTGAAAGTCGTACATCAGAGACATTGAGTAAAATTATTTTAGATTTTTAATAAAAACATGACTGTATCGCAAAATTAGTAGCACCAAACTACGACCAAACATTATTTTTATTTTAAAATAGAAATTAGTTTATCATATTATGTTCAACTTTTATTTAGGATGTACGCACAAAACCAGCTCAAGAAACAGTGTTCCTTCAGTTCATTCGCTCAAGAAACCATAAAAAACGGCTTTTCTCAAAGCCACAAATATTTCCTATAATACTATCAACGAGTTTTGAAAAAAAAAACATCGAGGTACCACCAATACGATAACTAAATTACGGTTGCTCATATCGTGAATGTAATTGTAACCAGCAGACCAGCAGTAGGTAAAATTACAATAATAAAAAAAAATGGGCTTGCCCTAGCTTGAGACCCTTTTTTTTTTTTTTTTTTTTTTTTTTTTTTTTTTTTTGTTATCGAGGGGAAAGCTGATTATGGCTCTACTTCCCGCCAGCCCGGGGGCGGTGGGGGGCGGGAAGCGTATGTCGGGGTCACCGGTCTTCCAGCCCGGCGCGCGGCGACGTCAGGTCCGCGCAGGTGTTAGTGCCGGGCTGGGTCCCTAACAAAACAAAAATCCCTAAACCGGCATACCGACCAAAACCCCCCGGTGGCCATCACCGCGCCGAATGGGGCGACCACGGTACGTGGGCGAGAAGCGCCCACCGTCAACCGCAGCCGCCTGGTGCGCCTCCGGGACGTTAACGTCCCGGCCTTCACGAATTTGACGGGGGCGCAGTTGCACCCCCACTATCTTGATTTGGGCGCCCTGGTTGCAAGTGGGCGCCCGCGACGTGCACGGGCCACAGTGCCGCCGCCCCGCTCGGGGTCACTTTCAGTGAGGACGCGCCGCCCCCGCAGCGCGCCCAGCAACCCCAAGGGCCCCTTTGAGTCGCCTTTTACGACAGGCAGGGGATACCGTGGTGAGATTCTAACGCCCCCTTGCCACAGGGCAGTAGCTTGAGACCCTAGGCACGCCACTGAAGCGATGATAATGATGACAATGATGTACCGACTTATCTTCTTAAAATCTTAGTACAAAAGCCATAAAAACTATGAACTATAAAATGGAAAAGTCTATAGTATACATAAAAAGGAGGCTCTGCAACTACGTGAACAATTTCTTAGCTCAATATAAGCTTTTACCGCGACCGAGCCGGTAAAGAAGTTATGAAAATAAAATTATTACCGTCTGTATTATTTACACAAGCATCGTCTTGGCATTGTGCGGTGGACGGGCTCTTGCCTTTAAATATTTGCCAATTCGTTTGCTGTTTGACGAAAAGTCAAATCCTATTATGTGGAGTCTCATTTTTATTTAGATATATTTGTTTGTTGGGCATGAGGGTATCGCTTAACATGATATTTGAATTGGATTTCGTTATTTAAATGAAAAAAAATTTTTTCGTTGTTTTGGTCAGTTGACTCCTTCGCGTTTAATCGAATAGTCAATACCGTAAATTTAAACTAAAGATATCTTAATATGCTATAAAATCGTCTTAACAGCTTAGGTACATGATAGTGTAGGGAACAAAAAAAGCAATATTCATTTTTATATAAAAAAAAACATCGTACCTATTTAAGTTACATTTTTGTTGTTGTTCTCATGATGCCCTTGTATGACCAAACTATTATTCAGATACATGATTTTGTATATATTTTTTCTCTCATATTACAAAGAGCCCTGTTTCGGTGAAATGACCCGTAAGAACAAAAGGTAATTATTTATTTTCCTGTACTTTACGGATCGTTTGGCAGTCATATGTTAACGGGTAATCAAGCAATTGTAGATTTGTTTTCTGTATTATTTGAGTGCCGATACTTGGGAATTTCCCTTAATTCTTAAAAAAACATTCAAATTCTTCAAAGACCGCGAGACTACTCATGAATTATGTACCATTTGCAATTATGTATCCACAATTCACCTGAAATATGTCAATCCCACGCAATATAGGGGCGAGCTTATAGCTGTTCCTCAGACACAATAGCAGAATCCTTTAAGCTGTTCTATTCCAAACGTTACAATTTTTTTACTTTATTAATAGGAGTTTATCATAAGGGACCAGGCCAACATGATATTACAGATATAAAAGTCGACTGACGTCACACGTTCGTTACTAAATCCCACAAAAATACGTCACAAATGCACACTTACGAGTCATTTATCACGGCTGAAAAAGGACTTCGGTCCCCTGAATGTTTGTGCGGTAAGGTGGGAGTGTTTGTCAATCCCTCCCGACCACAGGCCGATGTTGAAATAACAGAACGAATAGAGATGAGCTGTTTTCTAGAACAATAGAACAATCGATTCTTTAATATTTTACAATAGAATAAATATTCGATGATTTTATTAATTAAAACCTTTGATGAATATTTAAAACGTACTGGTAGTTAAATAAGTTATCACTTGATTAGTAAAATTGAGTTTATAAATCTGTAACCATCGATTTTCATTCCAAGTTAAACTATTATCTCTCAATGTTTATTATCATATTTGGACAAGCTTATTATAAAAACTTGGATATTTAATAGTCATAACACGCCCCGTTCCTTAACTTTATAGGATCGATTTTGAAAACATCGATTCGTGGACTTAACTATCGATTGCCATAAATAAATGGTCCAAATAAAACGGTATTTTTAGATTCTTTGTGATGACAAAAATAGAGAGTGACTAATGTCTTAATATTTTCACGAGGATAACGCTTTGGAATATTTTAAGCCAAAGCTACCAAGCAATGACAGGAATTTTTCTTTCCCTGATCTCGGACTGTTTATATTCGGTGTAATGAAATTTTTATAATAATTTAAGTGTTAATGTGATTCGTGATTTGATTTATAAGTATCCTTTATTATTTTGTAGCGTTTGCATCAATTTTGTTTATGCCTTGTGGCATAGTTGCCTAGACACCAACCTTTGAAACGAGAGATCGCTATTTCGATCCCCGTACCGAGGTGAATGTTTGTGCGACACGTATATTTTTTTGGGCAAATTACTGGTTCCTTAAGCTGCCAAAAGTTGGAGATCAACTAAATTCTTTGAAAAAAAAGCGAAAGGTTTTGCCTTCTTCTTGCCCTTCTGTTTAGGGAGACAGGTATGATATAATGCTGGACACTATTCTTTTACTTTTTTTATTGTAAAAAATATTAAGAAAATGCTTGCTAGAAATGTAGTATTTTATTTTAACTATAAGTTTTAAATGAAAACTCAAGTTACGAATACTAAAGGTATTTAAGGCTATGGAATCTGTGCTAGAGTATTTAAAACAATAGATCCTGGACGACTGAGTAACTGCTAGAAGCGGTACTACGCTATCGTTTACGTGAATCACAAGAGCACTTAGGAACGATGATGTAGAAAAACAATTTGATATGACAGAATAACAGAATTTTTGCGTATTTGAGTTTAAAGTTGCGGGTTTTAATCCTATGTGGTATAAGGTTTTCTCTTAGATAATTCTCAGTAGAGAGTCGAAGTCTAAAAATATGCCAAAACCAGCAACGGGCTTGCTTCCAATAAACCTAGAATAAGACTTCTTGCGAAACGTGGGTGCTGGAAATGCCCAATGTAATTATTTAAAGTTGCATTTTGTTTTTAAAATTTTGAATAGCAAGTTTTATCTTTATAGGGACTTGAGTTGTTGCGAATTTTTGAATGAAATTGAAATGTACTTCTGACTACTTCTGTGTTGTGTATAATTCAATGTTATAGGCATGAGCGGACTCGGTATCAACACAATATAAACCACAGTGGTGATTTCACGAAATCCGATTATGCTAATTGTTATACATATAAACACGCTATTTTTATGAAATAAATCTACGCGACAAAACGAGCACAGTTGTAACATAATTTGCCATATCCATTCGATGTATCTTACCACAACCCCGTAATGGTCGAGCATTATTTTTATAAGGAAGCTGTTTAGACGCACAGCTTAGTTTTAAGAGTTTAAGAAGGTATACGCTATAAAAGCACACACGGTAAACTATTGTTCACTTCCTCTTAGTTCAGATTTTCTTTATGACCTTTACATTTTATTCAATACGATTATTCAGTACAATTTTATCTACAGAAACTGTGTGAATTAAATATCGCGCCGGAAATTTCCAATGAAAAATTTCAATGCGTGAGATTACAAAAGTAATATAAAAAATGAATAAAAAAATAACCGATAAGCTCTGATAAGCTACTTTATTTATTACTATAATATATCAAAGTCATCATCATCAGCCCATATACGTCTCACGCTAGGCACGGCCCTCCTTTATAAGCGAGAGGGTTTAGGCCATCGTCCACCACGCTGGCTTACTGCGGGTTGGCGGACTACACACCTAAGAAATTCCTAAGAACTCTTAGGTGTGCAGGTTTCATCACGATGTTTTCCTTCACCGTTAAAGCTAGTGATAATTCAATGTGAATACACACATAACTTCGAAAAGTCAGAGGTGTGTGCCTGGGTTCGAACCCGCGACCGCCGAGATTCTTGACCGCGCGCCCAAACCCCGAGGCCATCACTGCTAGTGTAGGTTGTCAATGTCAAATTTTCCTATTAGATAAATAAAAATAGTACAGGAATCTGGAATTTTAATATCTCTACTAACAGAAACACGCCTTTCGAAGTGTGATTACAGTAAGGAAAGGATTATGAATAGGTACTCTCTGAAATCCTGCTTACAGGCTTCTTTAGTAGATGCCGATGTCAGTGATGGTTTATGGAACATTTCAACTGTTTTCAACTAAATTGTCCCGATAAACAAACGGATTGCATGAAAATCCTAGTCAGCGACGGAAAGCACGCCTCGGGCTCAGAACCGACACGAGTCTTATGACGACTGACGAGAGAACCAACAAACTACCCTGAACTGGATTATATTCGCGACAACACCAAGTTCTCACGCAGAGAACGAATATTGTGAAGTATAATATATTTTTGAGACAAATTGTAATAAATAATTAATAACATGAATTTCTCGTATACAAAAGTAAACATTAACATTAGATTAAAATAAATTCTAGCTTCAATGCACAACAGCTCCGAACTCATGGAAATTGGATTGATTGGACTTGCACATTTATGGTATGGTTTTTTTATTTATAAACCGCCATCATTTTAATTAACAATGGCAATCATTAGAACTTTACTGCTCAATTGGTTATAATTATTCTTTTTTCTAGAACAAAAAATAACGGATGTAGCAATACATACACCTCTTTTTGGCATTACAAGTACCTAGTCTTTAGTTTTCTAAGGTCGTTGGACCGTTGATTCCCGCTACTAAAATCACGAGATTTGAACATATATAATATTATGTTTGGTTCTCCCAATAGACCTGATACATTCTGTCAGCACTTTATATTTCCACCCTCCAATCTATTTGTATGCTAAAATCCTGCAACAAAGCGTGAAATGTTAATTTAATTCTCGACACAATTCACTGTCGACAAATATTAAAGTACAGCTGCGAACGAAGCTGTCGCGATGTCGACCAGTTATTACTCAGTTAATTAACGAGTCAAACAGTCATTGCGTGATTTATTCTCGTTCCTGTCGGATTTACGAAATATGTGTGTACGTGCCCGTTTTTCTCGGGTTGAGAATGGTTGTCGAATTATTTCGTTTTTAACTCTTAAAACCCTGGAATCTTGTTTTTTTTATACTGGAAATCTATTAGAGAAGATTATTCTCAGACTATAATGGGGTCCATCCAAATGGTGGTCTAATAAAAGTTGTATAAACACAGGGGTTTCCTTGGTATTTATAACTATCCGAACATCATAATTATGTACTTCGAAACGAGAGAGTTTGAGATTTGAAATCTAAACCTTTAGGTCTTTATTTTAGGTCGTGGCTGTACACCAGCTATCAATCGCATATTAATCAAACTAAATTTAGAAAAAATAGGTCACTGTCAATCTTTATGGATGGATCTAAAAATACGCAGGTCTGTCGTTTTTGCCGAGATATGACGTAATCAGACTGGTGAGTAGGGTAGATGTGTCCTGGATGGATTTTCCTTGTTTTGAGCCAAATAAGTTTTGGATCGTATTTGGTATATGTAGGATTTTAACTGTGAAATTATACTCTGCTTAAAAATTTTGAAAAATGCTTCCACTGTGTTTTTCAGGCTCAGTAAAGCAGTGATAAAAGGACTTACTTTTACAACAACCTTGGAATTGCAGAATCGATATTTAAAATGTCAAAAATGACACTTGTTTTTTCAGCACTTTTAGGTTAGACTGTAAATATTTTTTATTTCGAAAATAAGTCCCAAAAAACTTTGCATGACAAAATCACTTAATATTTACTTAAATGCGTAGCACTGAAACTGTGATTGAGCATTGAAGAAGTTATTTGAGTTAAACGAGTTTGTAAAGTGTGGGTAGTTTTAAACTTTATGTACTACCAAGTTTTAATTACTGGTTAATGCTTTATTGTAATATATTTCACAGTAGGGACTCATAATTTCATTTGTTTTTTTTTCTTCTTCTTGTTTACGAAAGATAATAGATACATTACTAACTGTCGATACTTCATTGTAAATAAGGTTATTTTTTAATAAAATTGTTTTTTTAATAAACCCAACAGTCATTTACATAGTTCTGATCTCACACTAAGATTCGAATTTTGGTTCGTAGATGTCAGAAATTCCGATACTTTTTGGTCTCATAAATCTCCAGAGCCAAAACATTTTTCTGTGTGATCGAAACCCCGACTTCTAGTTTCGTAATCTGATGCTAAGAAAAATGCGTATTAATATCGATTTGATCGAGTAAAATTTATAAGCGACTTGGGGTGGTAAAAAAAATTGTACCTACATAAGAGCAAAGTGCTTTTGTAATATATCCTTTATATATGCGAGAAAATGATGTAGTTTAAGCGAAAGTTACTATCATTCTTATTAAACATACGGGATGAACAAAAGGGCTTTGTCCTGTTAATTTAGTCTCCAAGTCACAAAAACAACCTCATTTGTGCGAAAGGATAATTAGAACTACTTTTTAGACATTAGTGAACTAGTTGTAGCAATTATTTTAAATTGGACGTAGTTGAGCATTGTCCATAACCTTTGTTGGGGTTTTTATAAAATTCTAAATTTGTTTTATTTTTTAACAAATCTTCGTTCAATATTCTCTAATATTCTATACGACCCAGATAAGTATTTATGTATAGACTTTATAATAATTTACTGCGTCGGGAACCGATCCTGCACTAACATATTAGCCCCGAGACTAATTGTGTCATCATATACCGGATTATGAAAAAATCATAATAATTTGAAAGCAATCATGAATCGTAAATTAATTTCAAATTCTCTTTAAATTTAAAATATCAAGCCAAAACTTATTCTTCTAAACTCTAAAGAATGAACTTCGATGACGGTGAAGGGAGCAAAGCAGAGCTTGATTACGTAACACTAAAATAATAACGCCAAATCACATGAGAAAGCGTAATGTTACTATGCGAATGACGTAGGTAATTCAAATCCTTACAAAAACACAAACCAAGCCACTTTAGCAAGAGCGTAACAAAGTGCAGCAATAAAAAAATATATAGGGCTTATTCACGTATAATTTTTCAAAGGCAGTGTAAAAAAGGCCGAAACCACCGAAAGGGTGCGTGTTGAATTATCCCAAGTTTTTACATGTAGTGGAAAATTGGAGTGTTCTCATTAGACGCGCGCCATTTGTTCTGCATGCCTTTTACATGTCTTGTTCCGACCACTATATTTATAAGACTTATTTTTGAACAAGTATTAAGTGCATATTTGGATAGACTATCAAATAGAACGGAACTGAATTCTCTATAAAACAGAGTAAATTTCAATCTTCTTTATCCGTTGTTAAAAAATGAAAACAGTATTGCCCATAAAAAATGAATCGACTTATCCAGTTTAAATACGTACGAAGTACGAACCATGGGTCATGAATACTTTTACTTGAGTAAAGATCAATAAATTAACTATTTCCTTAAACACAAACTAAATCAACAAGAACAAAAGAAGCGCATTATATATCGTTGTAAAGAAGGAAATGATGGATTTCCGTCAACAATAGTGATGGATCGGCGTGAAAACATTATTAAAATTTAATCAAAGCTTACTGCTCCGCCTAAAGGAAGCTGTGATGAATCGGGTATCAGATATGCAAACAAAATGCAGCCAATCAATCCAGCTCCTCCTTAACAAGCCGCTCGAGTTTCTTCGCCAGTTAATCTACCATGAACGGTTTTTATGAAAAAGGATTTTAGCTAAAGTTTTGCAAGGAAGTTTTTGGCGGCTTATTTCTGACATAGTTTGAAAAGTTTTCGTATAATTATTTTTAAATTTATACTGAAAGTACTTACTACTAATTTGAACCTGTATATGAAATATCACATGCGGAAAATGAATGTTTTAATTTTATAGTAAAATAATTTTGGGATTGATTACCTTGAGTTAATTCATTAATTTTTCTTCAAACTTTATTTAGGAATATATCAAGTTTTATTCTACTATTATTATTTTAGTATTATTCTAGGCTACCAATCATCGACATAATGGAACTATTTATCATTCAGAGTACTTTCTTTAGGGAATACGAGAACTCGTTTTGATAAAATGACTATAATTGCGATTATGTAATTTTTTTCATATTTCTGATAATTTACTTTTAAAAAAGTAGCAAAATAAAATAAAAAATTGAAATTCCATAGAGCGCTTCACGAATGCTGATGGCTCAATTTGCACATGTCAATGTGCGGAATGCCGCCATTAATATTTATATGGCCAAATGTTTATACTCATGTCGGAATTTTCAATATGCACCCGGTTTGAGGAAGGAATTAATAAGGTCGGAAGTTATTTGTGAGATTTTATAAACCCCTTTACAAAAATTGTTTTAATAAAAGAAATTTTTGGTCGTGGATGTACTGTCACGGCAAAGTCAATAAACAGAGGCCCCAAAGCTAGTAAGAGTTAAAATGAAGTGTAAACTGATGTATGAATAACTTGCATTAATATGATACACATTAATCGTGCATCTCCACTTTTTAATAAATCTTATGTTAAATATTCCATCAAGCCTGATAGCCATTCTGCTTGTCACGTATGCTACAATGTTTTACTGACGGAACTAGTGACGCTAATGAACAAAATCAATTGATTGAATTTACATACATACATACAACATAAGCTCACGCCTGTCTCCCGTTAGGGTAGGCAGAGACTATAGAGCGCCAAATGCCACGGTCCAGACACACCTCTTTCGCTTCCTCCACTGACATAATCCTCTTCATGCATGCACGTCGGTTTCGAGGACTCTTTATATTACCCTTCTTAAGTATATTACCTATTTGATCCTTATAGGTGGATCTGGGTCGTCCTCGTCCGACTTCACCACTCACTCCCGCACAGTAAATCTCTTTCGTAAATCTGCAAACATTCATCCTTTCCATGTGGCCAAACCATTTTAACATTCCCCTTTCAATTTTTGTCACTACATCGACTTTCAATCCACATTTTTCCCTTATCACACTATTCCTCACTCTATCTGCCAATTTTACTGAATTTACTTGATTGAATTTACTGTGTGGTATATTGCCACAGGTTTATAGACTTTAATTTAACCACTCAAAACTTCTCAAGTACTTGAAGTCCCGTTTAACGACTTAACTGAGTAGACAGTTTACCACGTGGAAGCTATCACCGTGTCTCATAAACTGTTTTTTTAACGAGCGGAAAACTCTCAATGCTACCTGTTCTGTAGAGGAAATGAAATAGTTATGTCTGGGTTTCTTGCCTTTCAGCTCAGTGTGGGAAGGAAATATCGGGATGAGTTGGGTGCTACCAAATCCGAAGATAAAATACCGACTTAATCTTAGGACAGGACAGAGGTTCTAACTCATAGCGCTTCTTGCCTTAAGATACTGCATTTCAAATGCGAGTGACGACAACGGAGATGCGTTCGCCGGTAGGTACATTGATGTATGGTTAGGGACACAACTCAGCTAAGCGTACAATTGTTCCTTATTGTCACCTGGACGGCTGGTGATTCGGACCTGTCGGCCTAGCCCAAGTACCGTAACGGGAGTTTGAGGCAGTGTCCTCTTTTTACACAAATGACAGATGATGTCAAAACCAGGACTTCTCTATGATGGAAAGTCTTGAAATACCCACATTAACTCAGATAGAATTTACTGTCAGCACGTGGGTCTTCATATATGTCAATATGCAAGTCTGCGTGTACTTTCAGCGATGGAAGGATGTGTATGGATATTGTACATTTGCAATAAATTGCTGACACAAGCATTCAGTGAGTACATTAGTTAGAGTACTATTAATTAACGCCAATCATGTTTATTAACGTGTTGTATGTTACGTTTAAATCGTGATTTATTTTCGCATGTGAGTGAGCTCTTCAGCAGAATTACATTAATTATGCTGTTATTAAACAGGGTTGCTAGACTTTTTTCACTACATATTTTTAGAATAGCTGTGTGAATAAAATGAATTTGTAGTGGGTAAGTCTATGCCTATGGAAGGGACTTTATCGTCGGTTTTTTATTCGGTGACATTATAAAAAAATATCTTGTATCACAATTTCCCTATGTAGTATTGTAACAATTTCTATGTCAATGTATCTACTTATTTCACCTTTGAAACCTGAAAAATCTTTTTCATACTCATTATAGATCTGTCATAATGTATCATCAGTTATAACATCGTTTATTTGATTCAATTTCCTACACCAAACATCAAGAACTTCAATTCAATAAGAAATACATCAAATCCAACAACCGTTTGACGTCAGTACCACAAGTAATTATCTGCGTCCTTTTACGTATCATGTATGGCATTTAATTTTCTTGAGTGACATCCCTGTAAGCAAATTGCTCCAGACGGAATGAATGACACAGTAATACGCGCTCACTGAAGACATTCTAGATAATTACCGCTTGTAACAATCCGCCTTCTCAACAAAAGCACACTTCTAATGTTTTAGTATAAATTCTAGGCGTCATACCAACCTGTTTTGGGTCTTCGCATGTTTCGTCTTAAAAGGCTTGTAATGACGTCGTTTATATTGATAAATTTCATTCGTGAAGTTATCTCCGCCGGTTAAATAAAAATAGTGTTATTTTTTTTAAACAGGAGGGTTTTTTATTAGGAAATGCTAGCCCTGCAACTTTCGATTTTGACGTTAATGTTATAAATATGACTGACTTTTATTAGTAATTAACAGCTGATTAGATCCAAAGGGTTAATTTTTCTTGGCGTGAAATTCACTAGTCAGCACTAGGTCAGTAAGACGGTAAGTTGACACATTTTTTTACAGTTATATACCTCCTAAAAATTGTAAGACACTTTTTATTAATACTTAGGTATAATATTTTTCATATTCTATATCACACTAGCCATTAAGCATTTAATCAACACCCTAATCATAACGAGAAAATTACGTTCGCCGAGCTGACAATATCAGCTCGACGTCAAACCAAACTATCGAATGAATTGCTAATTATCGCCTAATTCAAATATTTGTGCGCGTCAAATGGAATAACTTCAAATCAATCAAACAATACCGGTTGCGATTGGACCCCATTGAAAACAATTGATCGTCGCAGCTGGAATGCACACAATCCAGGCAATTGGGCATGATATGAACCGATTTGTGTATTGAAATGTGAACTAATTTCTCAGCTGTCACAATGAATTTGGAATGTCACTGCCGGTATTTTTATTGAAGTAACTTATTACAGATTTTGACTTTAACGGCCCAGTGGCGCAGTTAGCTTAAAACCAGCTTGCGAAACGAACGGCTGCGGTTCGATCCCCGCACCGACACAACTGTTTGTGTGATTTACAAATCTTTGTTTCGGTTCTGGGTGTGTGTAAGACCGAAAAGTCTCTCATAGTTTCTGATACCCAAGACACAAGACTCGTATTTTAATAAGTGGTTAGGACACAGGACTATAGGTATGACTATTGCGTATATTTACTTATACGAAATAGACTTATTCACTTCACACGACCATACACGCTTCAAGAATTTACGTTACATATCTGGATACAATTCAATTAATTAGACTGCATTCTTGTTAGACATTCAGGGTCTTTTTTACGTTTCATTATTGAAGTGCATTATATTTTAAGTATTATGAATAAAACAAATGAATAAAAAACAACGTGCCTGTTTTGTCGCATGGTGTAAATCTGGTGTCGGTTGCCCCGTGTGTGATTGTTCCGAGTTAATATTAATGTACGCGATTATTCCTCGAGATGTGACTTAATTTCGTGCCGTCAGCTTTCTTATGAATTCGAGACAAATGGAGACATTTTCCCTTTAATAAATTTAAGCAAGGATTGTTTATTTACAGACGTAATATAATTGAGCTTTCCGCGTGTAATAAATAATTAATAAAAAGTTGCATGGTGTTTACCTGTATATCAAACGGATTATTGTAATTTATTTTAGGGTTGTAAGTTATTAAAAGTAGGTACACGTTTTTTGCATGTATTTACGGACTACAGTACCTACTAAAAAAAAAAAAAAGATATTTATAAGGTAAATATGAATAAGTTTATTTTAGTTAATGTAATTGAAATTAAATAAGCAGTGATGGCCTCGAGCTTCGATCATTAGCCGTGAGGCTTAGATGCGCGGTCGATATTCTCGGCGTTCACGGGTTCGAACCCCAGGCACACACCTAACTTTTCGAAGTTATGTGTGTATTCACATTGAATTATCACTTGCTTTAACGGTGAAGGAAAACATCGTGATGAAACCTGCACACTTAAAAGTTCTTAGGAATTTCTTAGGTGTGTAGTGCGTCAACCCGCACTAGGCCAGCGTGGTGGACTACGGCCTAAACCCTCTCAATGGTAGAGGAGACCCGTGCCCAGCAGTGGGACGTATATGGGTTTTGATGATGAATTGAAATAAAAACTCAAAATAAAATTTAAATTCAAAAGATACAAACATTTTTAATAATTAACAGAATGAGAGCCAGAATATGCAGTCATTGTTTTTTCTTATATCGGAAATAATATATATCAATATTAAGATAATTATAACTATGCAAGTTTTAATTTAAGTAGATATATTATAAAGCGAACATGCTCCATAATGCAATGAGAAGATGGAATAAAACCAAGGAGAGAAGCATTATGCATACACAAACCTGTTACATTTCAACCTTTTCACAAGCTACGCGAGTGAATAATTGAATGCATTGCGAGTGCACATCGTCGTTGGGAGCAACAGTTCTGAAATTTTGGAGCAATGAACGCAAAAACACTGAAATAATACCTTCCTACCTCTCTATCGTAGCTTAGTACTGGGCATTTTAAATAAAAACACGTTTGTGTTTGTCTATGCATTCTATATTTGAATTTAATTTTAGAATTATTTTTTAATTGTAAAGGAATTATTAAATTACTCAGTAGTTCTGATCTTAAAAGAGGTTCTTATTAAATTCTCTTTCGTTTGATACTTCATATTTAGATCAGGTCTTTATAACATACAAACTAAGCATAAAGCGTTTATAGAGCGCAGAACTCGTTGATTCTAGCTCTACATTTTTATCTTCTCTCTAATTAATTCACTGCGAGATCGTGTCAAATTAGGTTCTTTTAGATTCGCTGAGTTACAATGGCGGGTGTGTGGTATAAGAAGGCCAAAAGAGCTTAATTTTATGGGTTCAAATACAGTTTAAAAAGCTGATCATGTTAGGTATGATAGATATATTTTTAATAGAGATGATTATGGCTCCAAGCCTCGAAAGTGGTCTCGGTTATTAGCGATAGCAAATCTGCGCAGATGAATGAATGAATGATTCTGCATTTCATTCACGTTCATATTGGTAAAGAAATACAACAATTAATAATAATATTTTATTATTCTCAATATCTTCAATTCCAAAAGAACAAAGAAGCACAAAGAGTTGTAAACACCGTTAAGCTTATAAATGTATAATGTATGTAAATAATTTGGCATAAATTACAAAACTCCTCTGTAATATATGAAGCCAAAGCGAAGGCATTACCATAAAAAATAAGTAATTTCAATTACTTTACTTAAATCTAAAGTACAATAATTTCATTCATAGTATGTTATAAATGCTTTTTTTTAACATAGATTCCAGTTATTCTTAGGTTTAATTTATAATAACAGAAAAGAATAATTTTAATTTTGTTTTATTTAATAAATAAATCAACTAAAGACAAAAATCAAAATATGTTCATGTTTAAACAAAAAATAATACATTTTTGAATTCAATATTTTGACCGGTTCTGCAAGCAGTTGGTGGGATTGTTTTTAGTTCCAGTAAAACAGTACTGTATCTTAGAATTATATTAGCAAAAGTTATAAGCAAAATTAATTATAATAATCAATAAGACATACAAATACTTCTTAAACATTTTTAATATATCTCTTGGGTATTGGCACACATTGTGACCTTAATTTAAATCTATATTGAAAGACCCATATTATGAAACAAGCTCACTGAGTAAGCCACACTTTAAAAGCTGTTTTAATAATCTTTAGAAGATCATATCCTATCAAATAGGGATGCCAGTAGCCAGTCCCAATTATTCGGTTTATCTAGTCGGGTTTCCATTGATTTTTTTACTAAAATGTCGCCAAGAGTATAAATTCTGGTAGTCGACATTGCTAATCACGACTTTTGTAAGAGCACGAAGCTAGTCGGTTGCGCATTAGACAATATTTCAAGCAATTAATTCACATATTTGGGGCAGGACCTATAAGTTTTAAGACCCATATTTTTATTACTCAATTATTATTTAGTTGGGGTATATGTCTGTATTACTAAACAAGTATCATTTAGCTTTAATTAAATTTAAATCCAGTTATAAAAGAACACTATTATTTGCGAGTAGGCACGTATTTAAAAAGGCACTATTATTGACTTGGAGTCACTGAAGGAACTGTGCGGAATGATTATTTAAAAACTATAAAACCGTTTTCCCTAGTGATGTACTTAACGTAAATGTATATTTTATTATTTAAAAACCCAGTTTTTATAACCGTGTTTTTTTAGATAGATATTGCGACTACAACATCTTAAATATTTAAAATAATTTGATTACATAATTTTTAGCATGTTGTTTCAAAGGCTGGATTTTGACTGATATTTTATATATACATAATAGAGGTGGTATTATAGACAAGTTGCAATAAATTACGAATTAGGGCAAAAATCACAAAGTTTACGCCTGCAAAGAGTATTTAAAAACCTACAAAAGAGGAGGCAAAATAGTCTCATACTTAAAGTTCCCATTATAGGCAGATTTCATTATTTTTTTAAACGATTTGTAATCTTTTTATCCATCAGTCACTAAATTCATTGGTTTAAAAATCCAGCCTTCAGAACAACCATTAATAACTAATTTGAGATTATAAAAACAGATCGTGTCCGGACGGCGTAAACCAAACATATGACTTACACTACAACATGTAAATATCGGCTTAATATTGAGAATATAAGAATAATTTCAGCTTAGTACAGCCCCAGAAGTCCCAGCAAGCACTTCTTGTAGTGGCCGGAGCAGTCTCCCTGTAACACATAATGTTCTTGTTATTATTTTATATTAAACTGCGTAAATACATTGTTTTCAAAATACATTTATAGGCTTAGAATTTATTTTAGTTTTATCTTTGTTCTTGTGATGTCCGATAAATCATTTTAAATAATATTTAATAAAATAACCTCACATTTATATTCTAGGTATAGGTAGAGGATACATTTGTGTACCCACATCTCGCCAGGTATGTATCAGAACCCCGTAATAGGGGGCGAGCCTATTCCCGTTTTTCGTGGACATTTTCAGACTCCGTGTTTCTACTACGTATTTCCCAACGTGAAACCTTAATCACACTACCTGACTCGGGCATCGAGCCCAGGACCTCTAAACCGCACTGCTCATACTTGTACCGTGAGACCGTGGTCTCTCAGACACGACACGTGAGGCAGTCGAAATATAGTAAGCGATTATTATTACAAGTCTGATATTATTCTACAACAATGATGAGTCGTAACTCAACGTGCCCACACTGAGTTCTAGTGCTCTCTAGAGGCTAACCCCTAATGGCTACAAGTCCTTGTAATTCTCACCTCGATCCAGCTCTGCAGCGTCTCGCCGTACTTATTCTGGAACATGTCGGAGATGTCCCCCAGGTCGACCTCGCAGCGCGTGACCATGATGCGGATGAGCTGCCGGTCGTTGGTGCCGAGCCCCTTCATCGACTTGTGCAGCCGCTCCGCGAAGAACAGCGGCTTGTTGCGGACCACTTTCACTGGAACAATACCATACCAGGTTATTATGACATTCACTCCATATATTTGACTGATAGTTGAAACCCTTTCAATGATAGAGACCCGTGCCAAGCGATGGGACGTATATAGGCTGATGATGATAATAATGATTATGAAGATGATGAAGATGATATTGATGATGATGATGGTGATGATAATGAAGGTGGTTGATGGGGAATAAAAGTTTAAAATGGAATGTATGCTACTGCGTACACGAACTCATGGACAGGCTAAGCAAATGAGTTCAATATATGAGGATGCTCGTAGCCAATATTCGAAGGCATATGAACTAAGATACTTCTTCATAGCATTCAAGCTTGTGTATTAAAACTCGATCCATAAGACCCTCCTCATCTTTACAACTTAGTTTTTTGTATCATATTTATATCAGTGGCGGTACTTCCATAGAAGCCCGAAAGCCCGCCTTGCCTTACATAGTTCCGAATAACGAACTTAACGATTGTTTATTTATAAAATAACGCTATAAACGTGAATGTGAGTACTAACCGGTAGGTATTTATTAGTCCTACGTACCAAAAAAATATGCTGCTACTAAATAAACATTTGGGCTTGCCTTAGTTTGATACCCTAGGCACGCCACTGATTTATATAAGTACGATACGAATAGTAAGAATGATGTATTACCAATAGCCCTGAGCGCCTTCTCTAGGTCTCCGGAGAACTCAGCCTTGATGGCGTCGTCGATGTCGTGTCCGGTGAGGAAGTGGTACTCGTGGAAGATGGCGGCGAGCTGCGGGAACGAGCGCGAGCACAGCACCGCGTTGAACACCGACTCGTCCGTGCCCAGGCGGAGCTCACCTGGAAATTACAAAAAAAAGTTTTTGGTTATTTTTTTTGGTTATGGTAAAAAAATCTTTATTCATCAAAAAGGAACATATGAGATAAAGGCTGAGACCTTCTTAAGGATTAAATACTTGTGCCAGAAAACACATGGTAAACAGACTTTTATGTGTAACATTGATTGTAGGGCAGCAAGACAAAGAAATGTCAGAATTTCATTGTGACGTTATTAGATAAAGTTGTTGACTTTAATCTTTGTTTAAATATGACAAATGTACTTGTGAAATATTTAATGAGAAATAAAAATCACTTAAATTAGTTTGGCGAAAATAGTTGAAATTAAGAAAACAAAGGTTTTTAAAGAAAACATAAAACAAGAATCTAATTTAGTTTTCCTTGTCTAGGCCCTTAGAAAAGCCCATATTCAGCAATGGGACGACGTAGTACCAATATTGGTTGCTTATGAATTTCCCTTACAGACCACTATAAAACATCATTTCAAATTGTGTAGGAGTACTACAATATGAATAATTCACAAACGTATTCTATGACGTATGACGGTAAGCCCACATGAGACATTGTGCTGTTGCAACCGTATTTGTTTACCAACAATAACGTCACTCGTATCTATTCAGAATAAGGTCACGCCGGATATTTCTATACATAATGACAAGTGAGTCATTCGGTCGCGTATAATGACGCGGTAGCTACGTACTGATGCGTTCACTCTTTAATGAATCATTCGTTAATTGCTCAACATTAAAACTTGTTTGAATGCTAAATCATTTATTTTTATACCAAAACGTTTAAATTTAGCCCGACGTTTAGCGGTTTAATTGCTTTCATTTTATTAAGATCATTTTATTACATCTGAGTTTATGACTTTATATTATTTAATAATACCAATCGCAACCCACAGGGTCAGAAGCGATTAGTAAGATAAAGTTCAATGGTCTTTTTAGGGTTATAAATGCGTATTGCGTATCTCACTCACAAATATTCGATACACGATACTCATAATGAAATCCGAATTAACGGCTAAAATTCAAATTATTTTCTCGTAACTGATTATTATCGTGTTATTCATAACAGATTTTAATTAACAGCTTATTCTCGCGTTCTCCCAATGACTAGTCATACGAATCAAGTGTCTTTCCCGTACTATTTACCCGCCTTTTTTGATACCGTACCGCTGCGTTAGTGAGAGACTCATACAAGCTTGTTGCTTCTAAAGTCTAAACCATTAATATGGCTAGTTAAACTATACACAATTGACCATATAATCGACATAAACAATAAAAGTATACTAAACCTAGTACATTATTATTATTAATACAACAATCAAGTCTTGTAAGCAGGGATTCCCAACAGATGTTCACGACGCCATGTCGTCTACATATTGATGTGGATGAGTCATGTTTGGCACGAGCCATTCGTTCATTATTGCTCAATATATTTTCAACCGGTCTTTGATATATTTTTACAACTTTATCGCATCGGTTTACCGAGATATTTTTGGGGCATAAAAAATGATAACTATATTTTATTGGCTAGATAAAAAAATATGTTTTATGATAGTTTAGGGTCAAAGTGATGCGATAGCTTCATATTAATGAATGATGACTATTAATTTATTAATTATTTTAATATCAGTATGATTAACCTTTTTTATCAAACCATTGTCGGTAAGTCCATAGAAACCGAATAGTAATCATTAAGCTTTATTTAGCAAAACCAATTTGACATATAAATGGGAATATCCAGAACTCGGAATAAACAACCACTCACCTGCCAACAATAATACGTTTGCAATGTTTGATCAAAGAAACCTACATTGAACAGGAAAATATGTGGTTTTCCGCTACATTACAATCTGATGTGTTTAAACGATCATTGTACTATAAATGCTAAAATACTTACGGAAAAAATATGTCAATAAGTTATTGCCATTTTTAATTTTGTGACAGGAAATTCATAATAGTATTTTTTATTGTAAAATTACCGGTAAGGTTACATTTAATTTTTTGATACTATTTTACAGATCGACAATTTTAAATAAAAGCAAATAAATAAAAAATGTTGGATTCATTACATCATTTCGTAATTACTTATATCAATTTCATACTATTTTATCTTTTCCTTCGGAGAAGGTTACTTAGTCTTAGCCCCAGGAACAAATAATATTTCCCTTTGAAACTGAGCAACACTCCTATTAATAAAGAATAAAATATACATTTGGATGAACTTACCAGCTTGGAGCAAGCTTCGTGCGTCCTCCCTCGCCTTTTCTTGATCGACGTGGAACTCCTCAGCTCTGTTGCCCTGTGGAAATAATATTATAACTAATTAGCACAATTTTGTTTACTAACTGTTTGTCTTGGTATGGGCATGATATCGTCATTATCACCTAATATAGATCCCACTTCTGGGCACAGGTTTCCTCTACAACTAAGAGGGTTTAGAAATTAGTCCACTAAGATCCCATTTTAGTTTTTGGGCATAATCCCAGATTTCAATTTGCTACTGTAAAAATATCCTCATCGTGAATCTCAGAAAGACAAGACACAAGACAGTCATTATGAATTAAGGAGTTTTTAAATTTGGGAAGTGAATTACTTTATCTTTTTTTTGTTTCATATTAAAAATCTATGAGGTCATTCGTGCTCTGCCTACGTTAACATTCATATGAACTGAACGTGTGAACCGATATGATTCAAAGCCGTTAGTAATTACAACCTTGAGTCATAATAAACATTCCACACGTCATAGGTGAAAAACATGATATTATCAATAGTTTCATGTGCTTATATAGGAGAAGATTTATATTCGAAATATAAATTAAATCAATAGATTTAATTCGTTCTAACTACGCTTCATTTCACCCAATGGCCTATTTATATTATTTTTACCTCAGTTTTTTAATCTTAGTTTAGAAATTAAATTTGAAATGTTAGGATGTTTTACGATACGATGATAATAATATATTTTTTCATATTCTAAGATACAATTCTGGATTATATAAAGACTTGTTTGACAAAGGCTGCTACACATATTCACAATATTTGAAGTTGAAAAAGATACCTTCATATAAAGCATAGCCAACCTTTATCTTAGTGTGAACTTGACCGAGTTTATTTTAGTCGCGTACTGGCCAACCAGTTTACTCAAAACGGGGACATTACTGCAGTTTTTATACTCGTATGTTCCGTTGAGTATGAAAAACAACCGATCGATACATGCATGTAGGTAACAGTTTTTATAGTTAGTACTAGAAATTGCAAAGACAATTTGTATACAGCTGATGACTTTGTTTTGTTTGAACGTTAGACTCAGAGGAACTATAATAATTGTGTCGTCATTATTTTTTTAATTAATCTTGCCTCGCCAATACGTAAACGCATAGAAACTAGCGAAGGACCAATAAGGTGGAAGGAAATACGTTACGTTTTCCTTCCTACATAGAAAACTTTTGGCAATCCGCCACTACGTTGGCTCGAAGCGATCAATGACCCGGGTACATTTCATAGCTTAATAAATAGTTTCATTCAGCCATCTCGCTTGCACTACGAGGGGGCCTAGTTCAGTACCGGATTTGATTCCCGCATCAGTCAAACTATCACTAAGATTTTTAAGGATAAGCATGAAGTCAGGATATCCGTAGATTAAGCACACCAGGTCTTCAGAAATCAGCCTTAAGACACATAAGTAGATATATGTATGAATGTAAAAAATTCAACGAGTGTAAATGTTACAGGAAGAAGTAAAAGAAGTTTCCGGTAATATAAAAAATTATACTCAATCAATTATTGAAATTTTTCAATACAAATAACTTACTTCATCGGAAACAGTTTGGATTTAGTAAGGGTAGATCAACTATCGATGCAGGGGTTGAACTTTTAAAAACTGTGTTCGGGGCTTGGGAGGAGTCGCGTGATGCTATTGGCGTTTTCTGCGACTTGTCCAAAGCCTTTGACTGTGTCAGACATGACATTCTTGTCAGGAAACTTCACCATTATGGCATTAAAGATGTAGCCCTCAATCTTCTGACATCCTATTTGAATAATAGAGTTCAGAGGGTTGATGTAAATGGGAAACTTTCTCCAGGATCGTCGGTTACCATGGGAGTGCCACAGGGTTCAATTCTTGGACCTTTTTTGTTTCTAGTATACATAAATGACTTGCCTTACTATGTAGGGAATAAAAGCGATATTGTATTGTTTGCGGATGATACATCTTTAATATTTAATGTTAAAAGACGTCTTGACAATTTTGACGAAGTAAACAATGCACTACGTAAAGTTGTTCAGTGGTTTAGTAATAATAATCTTCTTTTAAATGCAAAAAAAAAAACTAAATGTATAAAATTCACAATGCCCAATGTTAAACAATTAAAAACCACTGTGCAAATTAATGGTGAAGAACTGGATCCTGTTGCATCAACCACATTTCTGGGCATTACGGTGGACGCAAAACTCCAGTGGGGACCGCACATTCAACAATTGGCAGGTAAACTAAGTTCCGCGGCTTATGCAGTGAAAAAGATCAGACGTCTGACAGACGAGGAAACGGCAAGAATGGTTTATTTTAGCTATTTCCATAGCCTTATGTCTTATGGTATTATGTTGTGGGGAGCTGCTGCGGACATTAACACCGTTTTTGTTTTGCAAAAAAGAGCCATTAGGGCTATTTATAATTTACGTCCCAGGGCTTCACTTAGGGAAAAATTTAAGGAAATAAATATTCTTACCGTCACCTGTCAATTTATATATGAAAATCTTCTATACGTCCAAAAAAATCCTGATACATTTAAGAAAATATGTGATGTACATAATAAAAACACTAGGAACAAATGTAATCTTGTACAACATGTAACTCGTCTCCGAAAAATTAATAACTCTTTTATGGGGCAATGTATTCGCTTCTATAACAAACTCCCGAAGGGCATTAGGGAGCTTCCCTTAGAAAAATTCAAAAAATCAATTAAAGATAAGCTATTTAAAAAAGCTTATTATAAAATTTCAGATTATATTGAGGATCCTAACCCCTGGGAGCAAATAAACTGATCAGAGGAGGTGTTGCTACAATTTATATCCTTTGACATATTTTATAATATGAGTTAATATTGTAATATGAGTTGAATTTATTTTTAAAAAAAAATTATAATAATAAAAAAAATGACATTTCGTGTTGCTGAGGGAGTTTCTTGCCGTTTCTTCTCCACAGCGATAACACGTTTCGAAGCGGCACTAGTTTTAAAAATAGCATAAAATATTGACGATTCAAAAGTGCTTGTGAAAGTCTATTTGAATAAAGGAAATTTGACTTTGACTTTGACTTTACGAGCATTTACTAAGGCATCGTGTAATTGTAAACTTACCATACAGAGTGACGTCATGAGCCTCTTGAAGTTTCCGGACGTGTCACCGCGCAGATCGTCCTCCAAGAAGTTGCCATACACTGTGAACAGACGAAACATAAATATGAATGAATTTACTCCATACATAACATAATTATGTTGTTATTAGTATTTTTTATGCTTAACTGATAGGGACAGGTTTCTTCTATAATTAAAGTAGGATTGATCAAATTAGATCAGATGAATAATTATAAATTCACCATTTAAATAATTTGTGCACCACAAAGTCAGTTAAACTCATCAAGGCCTTTCCACATAGAACTAAAACAGCTAGAAAACAAGTTCCTTTTTCACAATCCATTATGAAAATTGAGCGTAAACAAAAACTGCCTCGGATGACGTCACACGTGATTTGGCGGATTTGATATTTGGCAACTAACGCTATAGCTCTCGGATTATTATATTGCCAAAAAAACATTAGGTCATGACTTGCCATAAAAAGCACATCTATGCACATTATAATGACAAGACATATTAGGTCAAGCGCAACGCTCTTCTTAAGCATGGCACAAATTCAATATGACTAAGGGTTTTCTTTTTTTGTAAAAACAGACATACAGTAATGAGTCGTGATGGACTCTATAATAAGTCACGTTATCAATACTGATACTGGTGGCTTGAAATCCATGGGTCACTATGACCCTAACTAAGACCTACTATCAGGTTCTGTGTTGTTTTCGCATAGATATCTGAATTAAAATAATTAATAAGCAAGACGTCATGGCTAATATTGGAGACGGGTCTAGCAGTTAGAATCAGATAATGTGAACTAAGATAACCCATGGCTCCGATAATTTAATAAAAGTATTTAAATGCTGTTCGATGCTATAGTAACCGTATGCAGGAAAACCCAGAAAGTTTAAATAATATCGCAATTTAAGTGTCTTTATTTAATAAATATTTTTTCTAAAATGTACATTGTGGGGAATAATGCGCCATGTTATTGTAAAATCATAAAACTGGAAAACCCATAAAACAATGCATTAGAAAAGATTAAACTAACGAAGTAATGGAAAAAACAATTTCAAATGATAACACAACACAACATAATTTCAATTTCGACAATCAATAAATAATAATAAATAATAAATACACCCAACAGTCACATACATAGCTCTGACCCCACACTAGGTTACAAGACCTGTGTCGTGGGTATCAGACACTACGAGAGACTTTTTCGGTCTCACAAACACCCAGACCCGAAACAAATATTTGTGGTTCACACAAACATTTGTCTCGGTGCGGGGATCGAACCCGCGGCCTCTCGTTTCGCAAGCTGGTGTCTAGCCAACTGCGCCACGGGGGCTGTCAATGTTAATTGCGAAATAAAAACAGCAGGCTTGATTTTCGAGTTTTGATAAAATTTAATGTGCTTTGGTTCCTGAATGGAAGCTTGATTATTTATATGATATAACAATACAAACAGATATGTATATACAGACCGTTGTCTGTGACAATCGTACGCGTTCGCCTTGGATATTGAAAGGGAACGTCGGGGAATCCCGGCATAACGAAACTACAAAAACCGAGGTACATGTGGCTCTGACTTTAGCAATTTTACCTGATACATTTTAATTAATTCAACTAGTTTGTCCTGCTACATGCGTTATTAAGTATCATCTAGTATCAAGGTAAAATTTCTTATGTGTCTGTTTTATTTTCTTCTTAGGACTTTAGAAATGTGGAAGAACGACATTGAGTGTATATTAAAAATACAATATACTAAAAACTTACTTTGAATAGTCATGAATATTTTTTTTACTTTTTTAAAATATTTGTTCTATCTTCGTTTCGTTTTTTTTTTTCTAAGAGTAATTCAATCGACTACTTTCCGAATAAAAACAGAACGCCCTTATCTAAAACAAACAGAACCACCATTTAACGATAAAAAAAAGTTACAGCTGACTCATTCACAACTTTTTATGACTGTCTGGATTTTTCTGTCTGAACTAGGCTCAGACGAGATACAATCGATTCTACCATCGCTCTGACGTCACCGCAGCGGTCGCAGCTTGTTTCACGTGGTAACACCGAACGCTTTGTTTATTCGAGAAAACCTTGTTACGTATCGTTGTGTAAACAAAGAATGTTTGATGTTCATTGACCGTAAAAGTTACAAATGCTGTAGACTTGCGACCTTGTACTAGACAAGCTAGGATGGTAATAAGCAAATGTAGTAAAATAAGTACTACATACATAAGTCTTATGAATTAAAAAAAACGCCGAATTAGTAGATTAATATAAAGATATAGATAAAGGAATGAGTAATCCGGGTGATAACCTTTTTAATCCCAGAAAAAAAGTGTGGTCAATTGTTTCACAGATTTCACGTTTTTCTCATTAACAATATAAAAAATGCGTACTTAAAACAATTCACAGCGTGAAATTCCATCACCTGTGCTTGTAGTAACAAGCAGCCACTACGCAGTGCCTCGTATAATGAAATATTATTATTATCAATAAAGAGTCGACACTTCACTTTTCTTTTTCCTGACGAAGTAGTAAACAATAGTCACTTCGGAGAAAGTGACAAGCAATGTGAATGTTTTGGCACTCTGCCGTTAGTACAAAGAATATATTCGATCATTGATTGTATTACGAGGAAACTAAAGGGAATATCATAGTCATGCGAATTACTAAGTGCGTTTCAGACTTGTTGGTCTGGTGGCGTAGGTGTACCGAATTTTAGATTTGATTCTCGCATCGGGAACTAATCGTAAAATTTTGGCCTTGGTTTTTGTATTGAGCAAAATGATATTTTTTTAAGTAATTAGAAATTATTAAATTACAAAACGTCCACCAAGCCTCTTCACGTCGACATAAGCTCTTATCGATGTAATAAATCTTAACTTGAGTGGAAAAATCCGTCTCATAAAACTACTCGTCCAATATCTAACACTACACATTACATGACGTGTAACACTTGACATTTTACTTCAATGAGTCCGTCACAGCGACAGCAAACAATTCTTTTGTACTCAGGCAGGCGTGAACAAACTCTTTATGTTCATTCGTAGAAGGAAAACGTGAAGATCATGTAAGTCGTGCAATCATTCAAGGTCATAAAGAGACTATAAATATGATTAACGTTCCTTAGGCCGGTCGGCAAGTTGCGTCGGAAACTATTCATTTAGCAATTACTTAAAGGATCATAACGCCAAGGACACAACACGTTTCTGCACCAATTCAGACAATTCACATGTTAATCGTATTTTTACGCTTGTACCTCGGATTGTGTTTTTAGAACAAATGTTCTGTTTTATTTTAGCTCCACGCCTGCGGACAGATAAAATGTCTAAAAAAAGACGATATTTAATCGTCGCCATTTTAGGTCTAATTCTTAGTGATATCTACGGATTCATAGGGATGTATAAAAAATTTGCGTTTTAGAAGTTGTGATACAGTTAAATTAGTAGATTTACAAATGTTCGGAATAACCTATTTTTTATTCTTGCAATCCACGAAATTCACAATTGTACAATTTATTTTACGAACAATTGAACTGAACGTGCCTTATCAACGTCCTATCAATATTCAGGTCTAGAAACCGGATATACGCGGGCTGAATCCATGCGGTTACATAATATAAGGTGTTTTTACAAGAAATAAATAATAAACACACCCAACAGCCATACACAGTTCTGATCAATCACTAAGATTCTTCAATCATTAAGTCTTGTCAATTACTTGAGTCATGGGAAGTTGAAACTGCGAAGCTATTTTTCGATCTCACAAACACGCAGACTCGAAAAAAACGTATTTGTTTCGTTGCAGGGATCTAACCTAGCTTTATAAACTGGTGTCAGCCAACTGCGACGCGGGGTTCTTAATACTACTTACTCGCTCATAGAAGCCTAGTACATGAACCCTACCGTAAAAACAAGTTCTAGAGGTCAAGATCGCCAGTTATCTTCGTCATATAGCGTGTCACCGCTAGTAATTATAGTCCAGATAAAAGTGCAATTATGAACATGCAACTAAGAGACTTCCGACCACAACCATTGCCTACAGTTCAAGACTTTTAAGTAGGTTGCCGCAGTACGCAAGTTACGGAAATATCGACTAAAATATGAAGGGTTATAGCTCTAGGAGGCTAGGTAGTTTCAAATATTATGTTATTTTTTATTCCTCATTCTCTTTTAACAGCTTCTATATCATCCCGCCTTCTTTTTTGATCTAAATTGTACCTTATGTGATGAAAAACCGCCACTGTTAAATACCCTTTGAAAGAGAGCGCAGATGCAATGCCGTCCTTCAAAGGTGATTGAACCACTGCCCTCACTACACTATATGCAAGATAAAAGCCGTTTGACTCGTCAGAAACATGGGAGACATTATCATGAACAACACGATACTAAAATCTGGTGCCATATCCATTTCTATGTAGAGTAGTCAAATTTTAATACGCAAATACAATTGATTTGCAACGGTACTCAATTTGATGTTTCCTATACCTAATACTAATCCGCAAAGATGGCAACCCCCGAACACAACATTAAAAATCATCTTTAGTAGCCTGTGCAAGTGTTACATACAAATTTTAAACACAAATAGAATTTTGACCACCCTGAACTCACAATTACATAATATAGCTACATTGTGATAGGATTATACTTGTAAACTTTAAATTTCCGCAACATTTTACCCACGTAACTAAATTTCCCCGAAGTGCATACAGGATTACCTTCCGCTGCTACCGAGAAAGAAGCCTTATTCGATAATTCTACTATTCTAAGTTACTCACTCGCTGTGTATGCTTGTTTGATGACGTTGATCTCGTGGTTGGACATGGTGCACATGACTTCAATGAGCACGTCTTCGTCCGTCCCGATTCCTGAGATGGCATCGTGAAGTTCCTTTGCGTAGAACTGCGGCAGCGGTGTCATCAACGCTACAAGGAGGTCTTCGAACTTGCCACTTGTCTCGCTCTTCAGGTCGGATACCAGATCCTGACAAAACAACGAATTGTTTAGCACTGGCATTTAATTGCATTAAGGAATTTACAAGACCATAAAAACTTTTTGGAACATAAAATTTAAAAATAATTCTTAGTCAATAAAGACATAAACGGTATTAAAAATGTAAGGAAGGATTATACTCGTAAGTAAAGGGCTGAGGGCGAGTCTTTTTTTCTTTAAAAGGTTTGGAATTCGCAGCTGCAATAACCAGTTTCCACGCTTGATGCGATGTAAGAGAATAAACATTTACGATGTGGTACAAATTTTCTTGTGAACCTTAGTCACATTTTCGGGCTAAAGTCTTCTTAAACGGGTTACAACGACAATAATTAACAATTCCTTTGACTCGCGGTCATCAATCGGAAACAAAACTAATTAAAGGAACCAACTTTGAGAAATGGACCATTTAATGAATGGATAAGAATGGAATGGTAATGGAAGAAATAGGTGGCACATGTATTTCAAAGAAAAACCGTGGTTTGTTTTGTGCATAGCTAACTCTACCCTGGTTATTGAAAATAATCTTTAAGTGTCTCATAATAAAGTCTTAATTGATGTAAAAGCATAATTAATACCCACATGCCTACAGTGTTAGGCTCTAGTTATCTATGAAATACCAACACTATGATAGATTGCCGCTTTTATCGCCCTTCAACAAAAAACATCGCGTGACAAAGTCGTTGGGATGGGTGCGGTTCTACTAAAATTTGTTATCGAACTATTAATAACTACAGTAATGGAATCCATTACATTTGAACTCAATTTGGAAATTGCTATATTACGGACAGCGATAGGTATTCCTACTTTTGCGACGAAAGGGTGGTTTTATATATGAGATGTAAGTTTATAGGTCAAAGGGCGTGTGGGGTGCCAGTTCTTCGGTTGATGAAAATGTAACCCAGTAAAATATTTGTCTGTGAAGAAGTTTTTTTTAGGTCTTGTGACAAGCAATATACCATAGAAGATAAAAAGGTGAATTTTATCAGGGAAGTATGTATTATGTTATTGACCCGAAGCAAAGTTTTATTTTACTTCTTTAACGATTTTTTAAATAGTCGTAACATTGAAGTACTTCTAGTAAAACTGTATTGCATGAGAACAGACCAAAAAATCTTCTATATGAACGAATAACAAAACCGTTTAGACGCAAAAAATCAGACAAATAGCATCTGTTGGAAGTAATCCAAGACTTTTCGATGCTAAAGTGTAAAGCTTTTACAGCATAGACTAGCCTTAATGGTAGTAATGCGTAGGCTCAGTCGCCCTTTTTTGTTTATAAATTCCACCAAGACATTAACCTAAAACTGTGACAATACTACGGCATTTGACATCTCAGCCTAGATAATACACTAGATATTTTTTGTTTGGATAGGCGCCAAGAAATTTACTCTAGCACAAAATGTAGGTACTAAGGCGTCATGACACGTAAGATGTTTTCGTAGACAGGCATCGGTCTAGTGTTACGTATTATTCAATTCTAAGAAATGTTTGTTTCTGAGTTATGCTGATATGAAAGATTTGTTTTATAGTGGAACTGCAAAATAACCGAAAATTATATTGAACGCACTACGGACGAACGTCCACCAGCAACAAACGATGACGATTTTCTGTTTTTATTCTAGACAATTACGCCGACCTTTTCATGATCGGATTTATGAACGCGAAACACTACCGTTTTTTTCTGTAGGTAACGGTTTTTGAGGCAGTACAAAGATCCCTTTATAGGGTCATTAGTTGTTAACTGCTGAAGAATTAATATTCTATAAGTCTACTTGTAAAAATTAAGGGCTTTAATTATCTCACTCTCAAGGAAAAACAGTAGTGTTTCTTCCTGATTGTAAGTCAGAGGTACTAACCCAGTCAAGCTGGCACATTCGTACAGGTCTAATGAATCTGCCACAAAAACTTTCACTTATTAAGTCACATTTAAAAAGTAAATGTTACAAATCTATTCCAAAAAATAGTAGCAAATATATAGCTGAATCAAGTATAAAAATACTTTTAATACTTAGATGCAGACTGCCCGTGGCCTGTCAATTTTACTAATGAAATTAAAAACGACGCGACAGCCATTCGCTTTAACAGAACCAATTATGCTAATACCGTGAGTAATGTTGTAAACTAATAAAAAACAATGTGACATTAATTGCCCTTCTTTAAAGTATTACAAAAGTGGCCTAATTTGCTAGTAATTGAATATAGGTATTTTTCGAAATAACTATAATTGTTGATATGTTAAATGTGTCTTAGTAAACTCTTTTTCTCCAGGATCATCGTTTTATCTGGCTACGAACAATCCGGCTTCGTTGTCTCGAATCGCGAGAAGTATTTTTTTATTGCTAGTTGTGTAGTTTATTTCGACGGTGCCTAAGCGGTCGTTTGTTTATAAAAAGACCGATTAGGTGGTTTAACATGATCCATACAGAACTGTTCAGGTATGATAAGCTAAGTAATTCCAATATTGATTACCGCAATAACTGAATTTAGGGTTGAATTCTAACAGGTTACAATAGCATCTAGCTTTACAAAGACAATTTGTGAAGTTTAACGATATCTGCTCAGCTCTAGGACAGATATCCAACATACGATTGTCGATATTAGGACTTGTGAATACTGAAATGTTGTGATTATATTTTTAAAACATCAATTTCATTTCATTGCTCATAGATTGCAGCATGATTAACCCATTACAGCATAAAGTTTGTTATAGCAATTACATTGACTTACTTATGATATATTGGTTATTTAGGGTCCAATTAATAATTTAGCAAGAAAAACAAAACGATTTATATAATATTTTTGATTTTATGGCCTGTCCGATATATCGGACGCTATGCACTGCGGCCCCTTACACTACATTAGGATGGTATAAACATATATCAAGAAAACTGTTAATTAAAACATTTTAATAGTTTAAAAAATAATAATAAACTTAGACCTGCATGTTATGATAACAAGCAATGGTAGTTTATAGAAAATTAGGGTGTAGCCCTACAGGCTACGACGCATTTTAGACATTTGAATTTAGCTTTTTCTTCATATTGATCTGGCCCGCGGCGTTCTGTGTTTTTATGTAGGCAAAATCGAATACTCTTTACTGTCACATTTTCTTTTACGTATTTTCGAAACAGCTTGATCTCACTTATCCACACCGCCTAATATGTTTGTAATAGCTAGCAACCAGCGGAGGTTATATACAGCCTTTTTTCCATTACACTAGCAAAAATCTGTGTTCAAAGCACAATTTTTATAGTTCGTTGCTACCGTGACCACATTGTTATCGTTTCAGCGACAGACAACACATCGTCAGATCCTATGACATTGCCTGCAGCCCCGTTCTTTTCGTCATAATTTCTGAACATATTTTAGCGACAATTTTCTACCCGATTATACCGTATTGTGCCAGTTGCCTAATTTACCAACCCTCGGAGATGCTGCATCAACGAACGATGTGGAAAAGTTATCAAAATAAACCTTTACAATGACTTTCAGCAGTAATCTTCATTTCCGATATATCGGAAATTTTAGATTAGCATCACGGCATCATTAGACTTTTTATTTCCCTAATCCAATACCTAATTACTCAGTCCAATAGGTGGATCAATATAAATAAAATTTTCAACATGTCATCCACATCCTTGCTTTATAAAGTTTCAAAAATCTCATGCGCGTTCAAGTTGTACCAAGAAATAAACACACACCTTAGAGGCCGCTATGCATAGCGTCCGATAAATCGGACACCATCAAAAACACACAACTAATTGGCATTCTAACATTTGTCACAATAAAATACTATTCTGTTTGCATAGAGACATTGTTTATGAACAAAACAAAATCATTTCTAATCAATTATGATAAATAATAATAAAAATAAGCGTGTAAACAAGTTACGGTCTCTTCGAAACAGTCTGACCGCGAGCAGTCATTTTTGAAAATGAGAAATAACTGTCGGCATTTCATTCTGTCATTAAAAACAATTTTGTCAGTATAAAATAGCACTATTGAAGTATAATTTCAAAACAAAAAACTATTAAATAAATAATTTTAAATACCTCTACTATCCAATTTAGTGACGTCCGATTTATCGGACGTTATGCTGTAATGGGTTAATTCGATCCGACTCTCGCAATTGTCGAGTAGCCTTGTCCTAGAACTAGACCAGCAATAGACAATGAACTCAATCGATTAATACTTATAAATGATTCAGAGAGCACCACCAGACATGTTTTTGAAAGGTTAGGTTTATTTCAGTAATCAAGATATGGATTATACATTTTTATTAAAAAAAACTTAAACATCGACAACATTTAAATGACGGATTGTTCTATACAGTTTATAGCAATCATACTTAATACTACAGTAAGTATGTACATAAACAGAAAAACTCCGTTAATACTTTTTGCATATAACAGTTATCTTGCGAAGATATTTCTACACTTCCAGTAAATTTATTGATACAAATATCAAAAGCTCAATACAGGAAAAACAAAATAAGCTATACGTATTTCAGTACTATCATACTTTACAAATGCAGGGCATATAATAGAATGAAAATTAATCAAACTAATGAGTTGCACAAAATTTACCAGTGATATTTGATAAACACGGTTCACATCCTGTGCCGAAGATTAATTTTATTATTTATAGCATCGATGAAATGTTTGTTATTAGCCTTTAGTTTAATCTAATTAAATATATTGTGGAGACCAGTACCTATCAGAGGGACGTATATGGACTGATGATCATGATGTGTTAATAAAAACATTTTCAAGTTTGAACAACAAGCATATTTTTAGTTTTTATTACCCTTCTGGTTTGGTTGTGGATCTCAATATTAGATAGATATGTTACCTAGATCAAAAATTTACCAATAAATCGGAATTCAAAACTATATCCATCTGTTGATGCAGATGGTTTCTGAACTTTGACTTGGACTGAGATAAGAACAGTAGAATATTTTTGTTCAGTTGCATGCAATGAGAGGATTGAAATCTATATGTGCATTTATGTACAACAGCTAATATATCCCGTTGTTGTGCAAAGGACTATTCTCCTATTTTGAGGGGGCTTAACAGATGATGATGAACAACATCCCAATCTCATAAAATAATCGTACGATATTCAAATCACTTACCTTTCCATATAAGGTCTTGAACTCATAAGCGATTCTTAGACGCTGTTCGTTTGAGCGTCTTGTAAGCACCTGGATAATGGACTTTTCGTCAGTCCCCAAGCCTTTCATAGCCTTGCGGAGAACTGCTGCATCTTCACGAGGATCGAAAGGATTTGCAGGCACGACGGTGGGTTTGGACTGAAAGAGAACGAATAAACTTAATCCACTTCAGTTTTGAATGACTTATTTTTTTCTATAGAAAAGGGTTATGAAGCTTAAAGACATTGTTAATGTAAATAACGATAGAAAATGCACAAATTCACGAGATCACGTGTTTGGTGAATTCAAAAGATTTTTCTGAACCTTTAGCAACAAGACTTTTATTGTATTATTTGAGTTTAGTAAACTATAAACTCTTCAAAGTAGTTTCGACATTACAAGTTACGACATCTTTACATCATCATCTATCACGAGCAACACATCATTATACCCGATAAGCAATATGCTCTTATACCTAATTTTTTATTAGAGTCCTAAAATTCATAATGATGGACTTTAACGCAGACTTTCGTGAGAAGAATTTTGAAATTAATATTGAAAAAATCTTCAATAATTGAAATTTAAATGTCGTTTAAGCAAATGTTTTCTATAATCAAGCTATTAAAATGCATTTTTAAATTGAACACTTGAACCACTCAGAAGGTGAGTTCAGAAAGCGATAAATATTAGTGATAAGACGATCGTAATGTTTGTAAGATAAGAGGTAATACAATAAGAAATTACAGATCATTAGTCGATAGTTAGGTAAAATAACATAAGGATTATCAAAAAAATGGATAAAAATAAACCAAGAACAAACAGGAATTTTTTGAGCGTGCATAGCAATCATTGTGCGCACGGAGATAAAGTTGCCATAGTGACTCATACTGATGAAAAGCCACCAGACAAAATAAATCTAGCAACTTCAACATCCAAAACTGCGGTCAAGTTGTCTTCTATTCCTACAACTTTCCACTCAACTCGAAAAGATTTTGTTGCAATCATTTCACAGAGCCACTTTAAAGAGACCCTCTGTTCTCGAGAACATAAAAGTCATCGCAAATAAATACCGTGTGCCGGAACGATTTAAACCCTCGCCGCAGGCCAATTGTGGCCCGATATGCGCTGCGCATACTCGAATTCGATTTTACAGACGACATATCAACCAATTGCTATACTTTTAACAACAAATCACTAGCACATAACCAAACACCATGAGAAAAATTGCACCACATTTAAAGTATGACCGTCTGGGAGGATGTTGTACGTTCTACATCCATTGTAGTGGGGACCAATGCCAAGACTGATTCGTTGGTCAGCGGCGAAGTGAACATAACAATGTAATTGCAGTAAACTGTTCCTTGAATAGAGTCAACGGTTATACGTACCGAACTAGTCTCGTTGTGTTGCGAGTCATGTGTGACATGTTGTTACGGGGGAAACTTTGTTATTGTAAAAATGTGTCACGTTTTTTATTACACCTCCGCTGAACAATATTGAATCTCTATCTACCGTACTTTCCCTTTCCTTCCATTCTTGGTAGACGAGAACAGGTTTCACAAATCAATTACTAGGTATAAACTGGTAAGGTCTTCCGAAAGCCAAAGTATTGTAAGAATAAGGAATTTCAAGGTAGAGTTTTCATACTTTTAAAATTTCCACTGATATTTCTATAACATTAATTGTAACTGTCTGTCAGTGGTCTTTACACTTGAACATTGGCTGCCTAAGATAGACGGGCAATTGTTCGAAACATTACGGAGTATTTGCGTGCACAAGTATCATCGAACTTTCCTTGGCCGTTTATATGAGGGCGGCAAATGCGAAATATTGGAACCTAGATAAATAAGACTTAGTTTATAAATCTAGTAAACATAGCTTCGTAATCATTAGATTATTGAAAGTAACCTCCATCTACGTGAGTGGAAGTCCAAATCTTCTGGTGTTGGTTGCCAAGCGCCACTTAGTTTAATATTCGTTATCTTTCTCTTTTTTGCCAAGATATTTTAAATAAATTTAGAACCTAATTATACAGCAGATTTTTTTCTAAAAAGGCATGGTTAAAGTCGATCGTAAGTTTATAATTCGTCATACAAATTGAAGTATAAGTAAGTTCACATGCCAAGATTTAAAGAACACATATAGTCAGGTTAATTTGAAAAAAATATAAAAACATTAATAAATTAAATAGGAAGACTTCAAGGTTCTAGGCATCTACACCAAAACCAGGCAGCCCGGCAGGTACGCGGCGGAAAACTATCGCAGTAATTTAAAATCCTTTTGGTTATTTAGTAGCTTAATTGTCTTTAAAACCACCGTAAACTCTATAAATGATTTAAAGCCGAAATTTAGGTAAGTGAGTCTCTGTCTTGAATGCGTGGGCACAACTGCTAAACCGTTCATAAAAATTAATCCAACTAAGTGCTATCTATAGTCGCCAGACTGCCGGCTTCGGTGTATAGATGTCTAATTTTTGCACTAATGCAGGCTATTCACATTACACAAATTGTATGATAAGCATAAATAAACTTAAAAAAATGTTTTCACAGCTTGCACTAGTCATAAAGCCACCCACCTCGTAAATTGCTCATGATAAAATAACCAAATATTTACAAACTACTGCTCAAACAAAGCATAAATAGCAAGTGTCATGCGAAGCATTCAATGATTTTGTTTATCACAATACATATATGGGAACTAATTGATATATTTCAACATATTTAACATATAAATGTGAAATGAATCATAAAAAAATAACTTAGTAACAAATAACATTCCATAATGATAGTAGCTGACCTGGTTTGTAGCATGTTTGCACAGTTAGATACGGATTAAAATTAATTATTTATTAACATGTATTACACAGACTACCCACAACTTGCCGACAGATCTTTTCATTAAAAGTCTAAGGCCAAGGTAATTAAGGTGCTACAAAGTTATATGAGGAATGATGTGGAGATAATAAAGCCAAGTTCAACGTACCTTTGGCGTTGCAGGCACAGGGGCTGATGATGAGTAAGCTTGCCGGCTTTGTATATGCGGTTGGCTATGGGATGGATATCCTTGGTATTGATTGGATTGGGGATAACCTTGACTTGCTTGCGGGTATGCTGATTGAGCAGACTGTGGGTATACTGATTGAGCAGTCTGAGGATACCCACTGGGTGCAGATTGTGGATATCCACTTTGAGCAGGTTGTGGGTAACCCTGTGGTGGGTGTTGAGCAGTATTTTGATTATAACCCTGTGTGGGATATGCAGAGGTGGCCTGTGGGTAACCCTGAGGTACCTGAGGGTAACCAGGAGAGTTTGCATAGCCAGGTTGTGGAGCCGGGTATCCCATAGTAGGGAACCCAGGCATAGGCATTGGGTTGCCAAAAGATTGTGGTGCACTGTTGCAAAATCCAATATTATGTAGATATTGTTGTTGTGGATACGGTGATTGGCCCTTGAAATGAAATGAAAACATATCAATGTTGTTATCAGCCATATTACAAACCTACTTATAAACTGATGAACCATATAATTAAATGTATTTGATATGTTCATACAAAGTATTTGTTTATTAAAGCTAAAAATAACTAATTAAGTCACAAATACCACAGTCGTTTAACAAGATAGTTTTGTTTGTTTGCCATAAAATAATCGTATATACCCCTTTATGTAAAATTATAATATATGTTTTAGTGGCTCTCCTCCACAATTAAATGAGATTAGTCTTTCATCTAACACATATAAAAAAAATGGGTACATTTGAATAAACCCACTTTTTTATAATATTCAATGAAACCTGGTTTCCTTATGCTTTTCTTTACCTTAATCTATGTTTCATATCTTTATCAAAAGACACATTTATTGAACATTTTTTATAATGACTTAGTACCATATTTTTCAAATTAAAAAATTTATAATTTGATTGTTCATTTGCCAATATGATATGCTCCAAAATGTAGACCACTGCATGCATATTCAATTTCATTTTCCTTATTGACTTTTTCCATGCATAACATATACAAATATCACTTCTACATAACATATACCAACACTAATCTATTTAGAACTAAAAAAGCATTGCAACAATTTTTGTATGTTCTAACATAAAAGGTATTTACTAAAAAGTTGTGTAGAGACTACAGTGTGGATACTATGATATTACCAATATAGCAATATATGTACATATTATATTACTATTACTGCATTTCAAATCATATTTGAAAAACATAATATGCATTGGAAATTTAATTTCTAGACAGTAATGAAACCACTTAGGATTTTTCATTGAATAAAAGAAAAAATTAGTTAACAATCTATTCATGTAAAAATTGCAATAAAAATGTTGCACATAATCAGTTTTAAACAGTTTAAATTGTAAGTATAAGTAATCTAAGTCCCATAAATACAATTGAAGCGAATGCAGAATTAAACATTTTACGCGTACATTTTACATCGCAAAATAAAAGGCAAAATACCTATATTGTGATATACAAAACAAAAACTTTGCATTTCAAGCAGTATTTAAAACACAAAAGATACTTAGCAGCAACAGTAAACTAGGACAGATTTATGTAACGGGTTTTAGAAAACGGGAAGAAGAAAGTCGAAACTTGTGAGTTAAAACGTTATTAATTGTTCCTAAAAGGTCGTATAGTATTGCCGCCAGATACCTTTCTCATACATACGCACACATAAAGGAAATCAATTAACAAAAATGCGTAACGTAAGCTGTTTCTTATTAGAAACAAAAGCGAGAATCTTACCTGCTGGTAGGGATTCATTTTTTATTTTTATTGTTTGAGCACAACGATATAAAAACTGAATAAAAAGTTTCTTGAAAAATTACACCACTTTTGAAGTTTTAATTGGAACGCACAATAACTAATACCGTTAACTACTACTTAAGTTTCGCTACTGTTTTTTTGCCGGGAGACTCATATGGCATGGCCAACACGATGACAGTTACTGTCATTTTAATTTGACACAAACTAGAGCTGTGGATAAAATAATCGGTATTGGTAGCTGATTGACGTTCGAAAAATCGACTTAAATCGTAGAAAATAATGATTAAGTGATACCTTAACCAGTCACGTATAGTTTAATATTAACTTAGTATATTTATTATAATAAGGCTTATTCCAATATAAGATTAAACAAACCTTTCGGGTCTTTTGCATTTATACTAATTTTTCTGTTGTGAATTATGATGAATAAATGCCTTTTTTTATGTTTTCTAGTAAGTTTTCCTAGTATCTTTTAGGACTGTGGGAGATATATTGTATAAAATATATTTAAAATTTTCTATAAAATAATTTATTTACCTAACTTGATTCATTCATTTTCTTGATAAAAGAATACAATTTAGACTTAGATATAATATACCGCACAATATAGTCACAGAGTCGCAGCTTCTTATCTTCAATATGTTTTATTTGCTAATATCTAAAAGCATGAGGAAAATTCAATAAATAATAAAAAATGCGTTGATTTGCTTAATACGATAGAATACATTGAATACACCTAAATGTACATGTAATAATACCTAATGTAGGTATTGAAAAGACTTCTTTAAGGCTAAGGTAACAGATAAAATGACTTATGATATAAAAAAATACCTATATATTAAAACGCCTTAGCAATTATTACCGCACAGACACAGGAATGCAAGTATAATTTTCAAAACGGCGCTTAACAGTATAATTCTATTATATCTATTTTTTTATATACGAGATTATATTGTACTGTATACCGTTAACACAGTATAGTAAGGAAAATTTGCTACAATATGGCCTTCTACGATCTAAGCTTCTCACTTACACTGCTACTCTACAGAAAAATAACGTAATTGCATAATAAAAAAACTAGTTCACGACAGTTTTCACAAGATGGTATCACTATAATAAACATGTAATTCTAAAGATGTCAAGATTTGCTGATCAAACATCAGTTTCAAATAAGTCGAGGCATTGGTCAGTACCTACTGACAAGCGGCACCAAGCTTCTCCATGTAATCATAATATGTAACTCCACTTCAGAAAACAGACTGCCACCATTCTGCTACTGCCATAGCTTAGCCACTAGCCAGTATCCTACTTGCGTATACTCCTTTTTTTTCATGGGGAAAATCCTATTAGATCCCCGTTTCCAGAAGGCAAACGGGGTATGCCGGACGTTTACTGGCTAAAAACCCCATGGTAGGCTCCCTCTGCACTTTGGAGGGTCTTCGGAAACTTAAAATGAACGCGCCGAATTGCCTCCAGTACCTTGGTTATAAAGCACGCATCGGCCTTAGCAGATTTATACTCAGGCAGATTATAAATTACAGTTAGGCTCATGAATTGCGGTGAGTGTCGCCACTTCTTCTTCTTCTCTGGGCTGAGATTGCTTCCTTTTTGTGGCGCTCCGCAGTCTCTATCTTAACCATTACGGTTTCAGAGAAAGTGACAACAGTCTCTGGATTAACGAATTAACCAACAAAATGTTTCCCCCTTCACTATGAGGGAAGTGCAAAGTAGAGAAGCTGTTATGGTCCTGTAGCTAAAAACTCTCCTCCATCTTTCTACTTATTATAGCTTGGTCTCGTATTATAATTATAAATTGACTGATTATTATAGCTGACAACATTGTCACATCTCAGATGCGTAAAATATTTAATGTACGTAATTTATTGTTATTTGTTTTATTGTTTATTTTACAATACTCGTATTATCTATATACAATTAAGCAATGAGTTAAGGGGTTTGACAATAAATATATTTTATACATAAGCCAAACAAGATTGACCCAGACGAATCGGACAGGGTCTGCTAGTGTCATAACGAAAAAAAATTATACTGCGAGACCTTCAAGTACGTCTATAAATAATTGAATGTAAGTGTAAAAACTTCAGGTAAAAACATTGTTTTATTTATCTTCAGATTCGTTGCTGCTAAAAATTGTTTGTTTAATTATTAGCAATATAACTGAGTGTAGACGACGCTAACTCTCTGATACACCACGTAATCATCACCTATGCTTAATTATGTAATATGTATATATATTTTTATTTATGTTTTTTTTTTTCAACACTATTCCCCGCGTAAAGATACAAGGAGGAGGTAGATAAAATATTTGTTATATAACTAAGTTATAACTTTAAACCAAGTTTAGAAATGTAAACATCCACAGACCGCGGCAATTTAGATTGTAAATGAAAAACCAAAGAATAATACTGATATGCCAGACCTGTTTTAGTGTAGTTTGATGAGGAGAGCTGAAGATCGAGCCCAGTGGGGAGCTATAGGAGAGGCCTATGTCCAACAGTTGACGCAATAAAGGCTGATGATGATGATGATGATGATGGTGCTTTACTAACAAAAACTTGTTTTTATCTTGTTATAACAGAATTTTTGAATAATATTTTTTTTTGAAAAATATATTTATTTTTTCGCATCCGTGTTTCTTTGAACTGCGCCGTTTTCAATTATTAATTGTGTTTTCAAGGCTCAATTATATTTAAGAAGTTATTTGTAAAATAACCAGTTTGTTAGTACGTAGGTATAGATTATTAAAATTATTGGCCTAACATTGGACACAATATAACTCTTTATAAAATAAAAAACTTTGACTGATAGTTACATATACTGTGTAAGTAAAATTGTCCTTTATCACCTTTCAAATCCTGTCTCTGTAAAAAGTTCCAATGAGAAAAGTCTTACAGGTAAAAGGGAATAATTTCTAGTAAAATATGATTACTTTTATGTAATTTCTAAAAAGGTACTTATAGATATAAGACCTTGTGAATGCACATAATATAGTGTTTAAATTTTAAATACGCGTGTGATTGAAATTTGTGTTGTTATTGAAGTAAAAATGTATATCTTTATCTTTCGAAGCGGCATTAGTTTAAAAAAATAATAATATAATAGTAACGATTCAAAGTGCTTGTGAAAGTCTAATTGAATAAAGAAGATTTGACTTTGACTTTATCAAAATACATCTAGACAGACCACACGAATAATTTCGAAGGCCGTAAAAAAACGAAAAATATTTTTGGGTACATGAATTTTAAAACAACTTGCCTCACTGGTTTTCATATTATCATGATGCAAAATGATAATGCGTTGAATGCGTAGACGGTAACAACTTGGTTCAAATTGGCTTCAATCGCCAATAGATCCGCTTGCAACGAAGATGTACGAGTGGAGAGATAAAGTTGTGATCATCACTGGTGCTGCCACTGGTATTGGTGCTGGAGTCGTGAAGATCTTGATGAGAGAAGATGTTAAGGTATTTTTTTTTATATATTTTCTTAAAAGGGTAGGCACTACTTAGACATTTTTATTTTTTTGCAAATCCATTGACATTAAATATCTATGCTTGGATGAATAAAAAGAGCGATAATGAAGATATTTCTATGAAAACTGAATGTGATTAATTTATAAATACCTAATATTAGAATTTTAATTGCATTTTAGCGTTAAGGATTTCCAAGTGTACGCTTCGGTAGGATACACCTTTCACCGTATGACGTATCCCTAGCATCGACTTATATTATTTTGGATAAATGCCCGTAGAATTAGCGCTATTCCTCTTTTGTGATACCTAAAAATATCCTTAACCTTTAAGTACACGCGTTGTTTATGGTAACGTTCCGTCACGCGTGGGGTCCCGAAGTATCCCCATAAGTATTTTACATTTATGCTCCGTATTTTTGAAAATTTCATAAATATTAATTTAGATTAAAAGAAAAGACATATTAATACGTATAAAAAGTTTTTATTATTAGCAAAACAATCAGTCTTTACGTAGTGAAAAAACATTTAACGAAATAACATCTTGTACATAGCAATTTTTAAGGCACTTAACTAATGTTCTTAAATTTCTTTTAATTATCAACTTTTGACTAATAAATTCTTACTTTCTAATAAAATAGGAAACAAAGAAACGTAATCTAAGGAAAACTAAACAATAATCATACTAATACAAAAAATCACAACCCCTCAATATTACTGTCGGGCGCTTAAGTAAAAAAAAATATTTTGGTTGGCATGGTAAACAATAAGTCATTGCTACTGAATGAGGCTTACAAATAGTTTTTTTTGCATGATCTACAAACAATAGTGCTCTTTTTATCCTTAGACCTTGGACAAATAGAGCACCTCCGCTTCACTTTTGGAGCACTAGGACCAGCCTCATCTGAACTAGGTAAAGGCTCTTCTTTTTCGATCAATTTGCATATTATAGCTCTAATATCTTTGGTCAATTTGGTGTTATTTTGCAATCTTTGGCGTCTTCTGATATTTGGTGACTCATTTTTGCAGTTTTCAACAGTAATTCTGAAAAAACAACAAATTGAAAAATTAGCAAAGTGAAAAAAGTTACTACGTATAATCACGGGTGGGGTCCACAGGTATCCCCGCACGACTAAAAAACGTACTTACCTTAGCGGCAACACCACGTACGTCCACCCGTCGAAAGCGTCAGCAGCGCACTGAGATTAGCCAAAATGGTACGATTGTAACTTGTCAATTTGAAAAAATACAGTTAAAAAAGAGCGCGTGGGGTCTGCTTAGACCCCGCCCGTGACGTTAAAGGTTAATAATAAAAAATAAGACTGAAACATATGAAATACGTTTGTACGTTCTGATAGTAGGGTTTTTGTTGTAAAAATATGCGGTCTGAAGCAGATCACGTGGGGGTATCTCTTAGTAGGTAAAATATTTTTAAAGTATGATTATAATTCTAATAGGACTGATTTAATTATATAAATGTTTTGTCGTCTTATGTAATGTAACAATCTAAGATATATTAATATTATGTAAATAACCTATTCTTTAAACGTGTACTGACTACTGATAAACTGATTATACACTGCAATAAGATTATGCACAAAACTCAAGGAAATATGAAGTCAGTGTGTAATAATTTTATACGGTAATTTATTAATATATATTGTCTTGCTATTTCCGTGATATTTTATTATATTATTATTCAAAGTATAATAAAATTTATCTTTGCAGGTATCATTTTATCATGGGATCGCCATTACAGGAGCTATAAAGTATATTTTGACTAAACTGTGTTTTTCAACGTTCCATTCAACGATGGAGTAGGCAGAGAGGCATTTTTGAACCCACATTTCGCCAATTGTGTTTTCGTCTTATGTGATACAAAGCGCGTCTTTTGTCGTTTTTTGGGTACAATTCCAGGCATCCTGCTGCTACTGAGAATTATCTAATGGAAAAATCCAATAACTGTTTGCTTAATCGAAACGGGAATTCTTGATCACACATCACATACTTGTATTACCAGACCATGCGGCAATTTATGATACAAACAATACTTAATAAAATCATGTGATTTTTCCTTTTTTTCAGCATGTCGCAATTTTAGACGTTGCTCAAGAAGCAGGTATAAACTTGCAGAATGAACTCAACGATAAATACGGAGACAAAGTCAAATTCTACAAATGTGACGTCACAAAAGACGAACAATTATTGGGAAGCATTGATGCTGTGGTAGAAGAACAAGGAACTTTGGACATTTTAGTAAACAATGCAGGAATTATGAACGACAGTTACGAAATGTACAAGAAACAAATTGATGTAAATGTGGTAAGTCTCTTTTTTTATTAGAAAATATCTGTTATTCATATCAGAAAACCGGTCCACTTTAACTATGGCATATAGCTGAAGCGACTTCAATTCATGCTAATTGTGTTATTCTTGTTATGGTAGATTTATTTCCTATGACTGCCGCATGCATTATGCGGTTTCATTTCTTTTACTTTATAAAAATTCATATACAGAATTGTATGTATGCGGACTTAATGCCTGCTGCAAGTGTGCTTTAGCAGTCTATTTTTAAGATGGTACAGAGATAAAACATGGTAGAAAAAGATCTTATAGTGTAGACCAAACATATTAATACTCAATATTTCGTACTATTAAAGACAAAGCAGCCGAAACATTGGTGTAGAAATATGTTTTCGTTCGTGAAGACAAGCTTACGCGCTTACATACAGTCACGTGTATCTTAGTATTATTCTTCTATTCCTCGCGAACATTATGTTATATCAATGAAGTGTGAATGAAAAATTTGATAATAACTGGTTGTTTTGCTATTCAAATTCAAATTAGCGTAATAGCATCTATGATATCTCTTTTATCTGTAATCATTATGTAAAAAAATACGAGGACAATTTTGCAAATCATTTAATTCTTTCTGACCTTTGTAATTTACTCCTCATGTAATAGCTCATTAATAAAAGATAAATTATTTACTATGTTGCACATTGTAGACCTAGTTATGCAACATTTAGTTAAGATTATCATTTACGTCACCATCAGTCCATATACCTTCGTCACACTGCTGGGCACGAGCCTTTTCTAAAGTGCAGAGAGATCTTAGTTCATTATAGTGGCTTAGTACTATTTTTAATTTGTTAACTTTACCGAGATATGTACCAATGAGTATAGAAGAAAAATCCTCGGTTAGTGCTTACTTACTGCTTGTATATAAAAGCTATGGAAGAAACTTTTGACTCCATGTTATTACTGAGAATTTTGTAAAGGAAAATTTCCATCTTTTTTCTAATAAATTTCGTTGCTTGAGTGAAGCAGTGATGGCCTCGAGGGTTAGGCGCGCGGTCGAGAATCTCGGCGGTCGCGGGTTCAAACCCCAGGCACACAACTCTGACTTTTCGAAAGTTATGTGTGTATTCAAATTGAATTATCACTTGCTTTAACGGTGAAGGAAAACATCGTGATAAAACCTGCACACCTAAAAGTTCTTAGGAATTTATTAGGTGTGTAATCCGCCAACCCGCACTAGGCCAGCGTGGTGGACTATGGCCTAAACCCTCTCAATGGTAGAGGAGACCCGTGCTCAGCAGGGGGCGTATATGGGTTGATGAAGAAATTTCGTTGCGAAAAGACATGGTGTCTCCATACGGATTTGCTAAACTTTACCCCTCGTTGTCATTTCTATGTGTGCGGTTGCCAATCCTGGTCAACAGGACAGGCACTGCCTCCTTTAAAGATATAAACCATACAAAAGTTTAGAGGTCCACTTTTCTATGCCAATCAATAGGGGGGTACAGAAGCGGCTGTATGATTCAAAAGAAAGTGTAGACATAAAATCTCTATGCCAATGAATTGGGGATTCAGGAGCGACTGTAGCAATGTTTGTTCGTTATTTATTTGATATCTTTTTTTCCAATTCAGACTGCGCTTGTCACTGCGACCCTGAAAGCTATAGAAGTAATGGGCAGGAACAAAGGTGGCAAGGGAGGCGCTGTTATCAACGTTGCTTCGATCGCAGCGATTGCACAATCCCATCTCATTCCCATATACTTCTCTACGAAGAGTGCTGTCCTTCAGTTCAGTAATTGCGTCGGTGTAAGTTTCAGAGCCAGAATCTACATATTTTATTTAAGATATAATAGACTGTGGTGTGAGGTATATTTAGGTAAGTATTTTTAAGGTGGCGGACTGGACTGGACTTTTGCTTGATAACACAGCTGGCGAAAGGGAGATGTCTATATACATTTTCATTAATTTATTTGTGAGATAACGTAAGGCTTTAAAACTTGCTGAGCTTTAATGCGCCATTTCTTTGCCTTCCGTCGTCCTTCCTGGTTTATAGGAGGTAGTGATACTATCTATACAAGATATAGAAGATATTTTCTACCTATATTTGACGAAAATATTTATATCAGGTATTTTTTTATTATACTTTTAATTCTAATTATACTCATTGTTATAGTTAAAAAGTGTAAACAAAATAAGTTAAAAAGTAATGAAGTAATGAAATGAAAAAGTTTTGATTCGTTTTGTGTCGACAACTAGGCAACGTTGATATGTATAAGCTACGGCAAACTAACTTCCTTATGATTCCTATGGTATTTTTTATTTCGCAGATGCAAGAATACTACTCGAAAACCGGAGTCAGAGTAATAGCGGTGTGCTTAGGAGCTACAGACACCTCGCTTCTAAGTGAAGATAAATTGGGCAGCTTCGACAAAGAACTAGCTCGTGAGCAGTATAAATTAAAAATGGACTTTCCTTTACAGAAGTATGTCAATATTTTGTTTAACAACCCTTATAATAATTCGCTATCTTTCTAATTATGTGCAAATGTATGTATATGTCTAAACAAAGCATTGATTTGATTGAAGAAAAAAAATCATAAAAGGCAGCAAAATTTTTAATCTGACCTACCGTCCGTTGTCACTCAATAGACATGGCCTAATTGACAAACCTTCGTCCCCAGAATGGAATCAGCAGCGCAAGGCTTAGTGGATGTATATAAATATGGCGAGAGTGGAAGTACGTGGCTCGCAAACGCCGACAAACCTGTGAAGGACATCACACAAACAATCCAGAAGGGCTACAGCGTTATGTCGGGGCCTATTTTCGAATAATCTTTTTTATATATAGAGTTTAAAATAAACTAGAGTTTAAAATAAACTCTATAAAATAAACTCTCTTTTCTCTATAATAAACTAGTTTACGTCTTGTTGATGGTATTTACAGTTACAAATCCTCTTCATGGTTACTGATACCCTAGTGAAGGCGAAATGCACTTATCGACTTATGTATTTTGATCGGCGCCCGAGAGGGTCAATAATGCAATTTACCATGAATAAAAAGCATTTCTTTTATTTATATATTTAAAAATATCAAAGTAAGCAATAAACCCATTCAGTATAATAAGTAAAAAGTCATGTTGGCATCGAGGCAGTGCTCGTACGGTTGAGAATTCTCGACGATTTTGGGTCGAAATCCTAGGCGCATGCGGCTGTTTTTTTAAAGTTGAATATTTATTTATCACAAATTTAAAGGATCTCATACGTATTATGAGCATAAACCAAAGTTTCATCAGATACTACACTCGTAACACTGCCATTATAAATATATTTTTTGCGTTGTCCTTCATTGGAACATACATGACCACTTGTGACAGAATGAGAATCTTGCTAAACTCGACTCCTAAAACCCTTTGATCGGCTTATACAACAGTTAGGATTTATGCGATACCCTGCGGTTTAAACAAATGATAACTATAAGATAAAATAAAAGATGATCGCTGTATAATAAACAATGAACACAGCAAAAGATATTGATTTGTCACTTTGCGTACCTATCTATTTATGCTACAGGTAATTATAATGTTATCAGTACCTTTGTACTTATACCAAATTTAATATTTTAGAGTTCAGCGTGCACTTAAAAATTGAAATCTACAAGTGTATGCAAAAGGTTTCGCTAGGAATTTCTAAGGTTGAGGTCCCGCGCTAGGCTAATATTTTGGACTAATACCTAGTGTCGCAGGCAGAGTAGGATGTAGTGATGATGACTACAAAAAATAAGTATATGTTATACCGTACTTAACCAGTAATAAACCCTTCATTCAGCCATATGCTGAAATTTCGCTTCGGTATTGTTGCGCTGTTTTTCAATAAAGGGACCAAGTGACAAAGGGTTGCCAGTTTAGCGTATAGACAATTAAAGAAGGAAAAAAACAATTATTATTAGTGGTAATCATAACCACAGCATACAAACCTACAAGCATAATAATCGTTTAAGAAAAATATATAAGTTTTTAAGTCTATAAAAACTTATTATAACTACATTGCTGACATATTTTTCAAAGGCGAGTTGAATCTTAAAAAATATTCTTAAGTAGTGTGTTGTAGAAGGTCAATATACCTTCTGAATTCTTTGTCTCTTACTTTTTACAAGATTATATACTATGGTATTTTTTTGCTACCCAGGACTATGAATTTAGATTTTACTGGATTAAGAGCTAGGAAATTGTATTTTGATTTCCTGATATATTCAATAGCAGCACATAGCATAAAAATGTGCCTAATATGACTATAGGCCTTCCTACTATGAAATATAGGAGCAAAAATGTACCTTTACCCTTTCGGACGCTAAAGTTGTGACAATGGATATGTATACATGTATAAATGTAGTCCTAAGAGTAATAGATAAACTTTAATGATTTAAAAAATAATGACAAACGATGAGGTAATTATTGCTTATCAACACGATAATCACAGTGTAAATAGCTATGATTCGGTAACCGTGTTGGATGCGTGGATAGACACTGAATTGGATGCCCAGGTCGGGTGATACCTTTGGGGTTTTGATTTTAGAAAATTTTAGCAGCAGCTCAGAATCTCTACCGAGAAAAACAGAGATATGTTTTTATATTCTTTATGTGGAATATTAAATGATCTGATAAATTTGCCATACCCCTAAGGATATTGAAAATTATTGCCAATTTTTGTTTCTCTTTCTTTTACTTCGTCACCCGTACCTACTTCCTATGTACATATTTACTAGAAAGACATGCGCCATTATATTCTGTACTGGACGTTACAATTCACCCAGACTCTACAGTTCATAAATTTACTGTGGTCACTGAGTAATGCATAGGAAGTGAGCGTAGGGTGACTAGCAAACGTTCCTGATAAAAAAATCGCTTGCGTAATTGTACTAAATAAAAACGTATTATTGATAAATTGATAAGGAACATATTATAAAAACAATTGAATGTGTTTATCGTCAGGGAATAATATTTAGTTTCAACTATGGTGTACGAGTGGAAAGACAAGGTTGTTCTGATCACTGGTGCCGCGAGAGGCATCGGGGCTGACATCATTCGGTTGGCTTTAAAGGAAGGTGTTAAGGTAATTTTTAATCTTATATTTAAAGCAAAACCATCTTAGACTGGTCAAAAATAGTTTCAATTAGAGGTATTTGTATAGGTATAGGTCGTGTTCGGGATTGACATTTTATTGTATTTAAGTTTCAATAGAACGTAGGTAATCAAAACTTCCTTTAGATATCATTTAGGCAAGGATGTAAAAATCAGTGATCTTTTGTAAAAGAATTTGCAATATTTTTGAATGATTTTAATCGTAAATGTTAAATATTACTTATCGTCTATTACGATCCTAATATCTATCCTTCTATTGCGCCAGATTGAAATTATGTAAGGTGGGTGCACCATGAAAGGCCACACTAACGAATAAACAGTTTTTACTACGTCATTTACCGGATAAATAAAATAAACCAATCATTAATTAAGACTTTGTTTTATTGTGTATCATCTAAAATACTTTTTTTTATTCCAGATGTAATCACTATTTCTTAAATTTAACTTTTGTAAAGCTCTTCTAAACGGCCTTCTAAGGAACAAAGCTCCATACAAGGCCAATATTATAAATCAGTCTGTCAACTTAAAACTAGAATTGTAATAATCAAAATATCAGCTTTTTTTAAAACCACTGAAATAGCTCTTTCATTTAAATGAAAAATTAAATGCCTAACACATTATAATCTTCAATAAAAAACTCAACGAACATTTCTTGAACACCATCGTAAAACTAAGGATATATTAATGGAAATTATATAGAAAGTATAGTAATGAGTATTATATCGATAACAAATAAGTTTCCACTGCGTTTTACAATGATATCATAAATATTTTTTTTTTACTTATAATGGCCTTCTTAGGGGTCCGTTCTTTGTAAGGCCAAAATGTTCCTAAGAAGGCCAAAGTAACAATTAAGTTACATTGCCTCATATCTACGATTCTACATTCGCCACATGCGTGACAATACCATTAACCTTTCTTCACCTTCTACGTTTTTCTTCTTCTTTTTCTTCTCCATTTCCAATATTTTGCTTCATTTTTCAGTAGTTTTATAGATATTTTTTTTGTGTTTTTCTTAAGCCATAAATAAACATAAACTATAGCTTCAATTTTACTGTACGTATTTATAACAAAAAACAAAATTTTCATGTTTCCTTAAATTTTAAATGTTCCTAGCAAGGCCAACCGTCAAATTTTTGATAGGCCTTATAAGGAACCACTGGCCTTCATAGGAACAATGCCGAAATTTTAACTAAAATTAAAGCAAACTTATTATTTCTTTCTTAAGTACCATAACAAATCCTTACATGACAATTTACAGCAAAAAACAATAAGGAAATAATAGGTTAGTTACGTGAAAACTTACCTTTTGTTGTGAGCGCATATTATAATATTGACATCGACGACCGAAGTCTACGAAACGAGCAGTCCCACAAACAGAATATCATCGCGAGGAACTCGCCGCCGCGTCTGTGCCCTTCTGTTTGATTGGGCTTTGTGTGAGTGGAAGGAATTTGTCGTTACGTGACAATAACTACGACTTTTTCATAGTTGGCCTTCAAAGGAGCATGGCCTTCCATGGTCCACCCACCTTATCATCAGATGGCAGTGCAATTCCTCTCTGAAATGTTCACTCATTCCAGCAGGTCGATATGGTGATATGGCATATCTAATATCCCAATCGTGAGATCCCAATTCGATGTATAATTCGACCTATGCATAGAATAAGGTTACTTACGACTATAACACCAAAGTACTTTTTATGTCTATAATAGAGTTAAAATTGTTTATATATTGCACTAGTGAAGTAATAATGATCATAAATTTTGTTGTTGTTTGAAGAACATAAAAAGAAACTCATAATTTTGTGCCCAATTAAGTTTAAATCGCTGAGAAAGAGAAGTTGTGCAAAAGCACATACTTATAACTTTATTCTGCGCATAGGGCGAATTATTGTTTTCTAGTAAAATTATCAATAACATTACTACTGTTTAAATAATTAGACAACATTTTGATGTATCACGATAGCTAGTACTTACGTTCCCGCGTGATAGAATTAAATGTGTGATAATCAGTAAGTTTAGGCGCGCGCTCGAGAATCGTGGCGGTCGCGGGTTCAAACCACAGGCACACACCTCTATCTTTTTTATACCTTTGACTATATATCATATATTTGTATTATTTTTTTCAGCATGTAGCCCTTATAGATATCGACGCCACAAACGGAAACGCTCTTCAAAACGAGCTGAACGGCAAATACGGTGAAGGAAAAGTGAAATTTATTGAATGCGATGTGACAAACGAGACGCAACTCATTGCCAGCTATGAGTCAGTATTAGGGGATAAAAACAACGAATACATTGTAATAAACTCTGCTGCGATCATGAATGACAGCCTAGAGACATACAGGAAAGAAATTGAGATTAACGTGGTAAGTACATACATTCATATTTTATACAGGGTGTATTTAGACCGTGATCGAAAACTGAGGCAGGTAATAGCGAAAGTGATTACAAACCCCCTGGCATTAAAGAAAATCCCGACAAAAAATAAAATTTTCGAAGTTTTCCATACAAAGCACACACTTTTAACACCGATGGTTGTATGGAAAACGTCAAAATTTTTATTTTTTGTCGGGATTTTTAATATCGACATTGGGTTTGTGATCACCCTCGCTATTATCTGCCTCAGTTTTCGATCACGGTCTAAATACACCCTGTATAGGTTTATGAATGTAATCCCATATCTTAGGGGACGAGCTTATAGTCGTTGATTCGACAATTTTAGAATCTTTATCATCTTTAGCCTATAAACGTACAACTGCTAGGCACGGAACTTCTCTGCAACTGAGAGGGTTGAAGCGTTAATCTTCTACGTTGTGTTAGTCAGTCAGCCACAGTCCGAAGTGTATACTAGAGTTTGAACCAGCCATCACAACTGTGGAGTCAGTATAACCATTAGCACGCACTAAGACAAGTCGTTTTATTTACCTCGCTGCTACCTCATCACATATTCTCACAAGTGTACCATAGCTACACCAGCATCGGTGACACAACACACAACGTGACGCTGTCCACTTACTCAACCACTATACTCATCACTATTTAGAATAATGTAAAAAAAGGAAAAATACTGTGCTTTAGTCGGACATTAAACTTGGTACTTCTTTGATTAAAGATACGATAATAATGAAACATTCTAAGTTCAATAAAAATATAACTCATTAAATAATTTCGTAACTGTAAGTATAATATTTCTGTTACGGGAGTAATTTCCTGTCTAAATATCCCTTCATTTCTACTTTTTTTAAAACCTAATAAACTTGTTGAAATCTGCAAGTTTAAATGAAGTATGTAATTATCCAAACTCAAGAACAACATTTTATGACATGTATTCATATTTTTCAAACTTTTTTTTCAGACAGCACTTATAACTGGATCAGTAAAGGCCCTAGATTTAATGCGAGCTGATAAAGGTGGGAAAGGCGGTACCATCATCAACGTATCCTCTATAGCAGCTCTTGTGGTGGCGCCTTATTCGCCCATTTACAACGCCACCAAAAGTGCTGTGTTACAGTTCAGCGTAGCAATTGGGGTAATTATACCTAATTTCTTCACTTCCACTTGAAATAACCACCTAGAAAGCGAAATAAATCTTTTAATCATCATGTAAAAAGTTCGGTAAAAAAGTGTAGAAAAAACAATCTGTAAAAGCACTAAAACCACCTAAGGCCACTTTAAGCGTTAATTGAAGAAACAATGTTTTGATTACCAAGAAATATTTATTTTAGTCATATTATTATATTACAAAAACATATCTTCTTTATTATATTACAAAAAACATCTGTGGATAAATTTATTTTATATTTTTATCTTTTCCAGGCACCAGAATTCTACGACAGAACTGCCGTTCGCGTGATAACGATGTGCTTCGGTGTTACCAGTACCGGACTCATTTCAGCACAAAATTTGGGTTGCTTCGATGAACTGATGGACGCTGGTCTCAAACAAAACCTTGCGGTTTACCCTGGACAAAGGTGATTTTTACATACCTCGAGAATATTGTATGTCTCCAGTATATGGCATATAAAATATATTTCGACGATTATGGCAGAGTCAATACTTATAATATGTTTCAAATCCACCATATTTTTGTCATATGTATATCTATCTAGTGTGTATTGTATGTTACAGTTTTGATATATGTATATGTATTACATTGTTTACAGTTCCGAGAGCGCCGCACTTGCAGTGATCGATTCGTATAAAATTGGCAAAAGCGGCAGCGTATGGCTGTCCAACAACAACAAACCTGCTGAGGACATCACCGACAAGCACACGCAAGCTTACAGAATACTATCAGAACCTGTGTTTAATTGTTAAATGTCAAAAATATACGTGGCGTGCAAAAGTTACGAGCCACCCTCATTTTTCAGTGAAATTAATAAAATATTTATTCCTTCACTTGATCATTGCTCAAGGTGTTTAAAAAAAGTCAGGATAAAGATAATAACGTTAGATGTAATGTTTTTCTTTATCATATTTTAAGTGTATTATTTTAAATGACTATTGTCGGTGTGCAAAAGTATCGGGCCACTTATTCACGTGGCTTTATACCCACGATTTGTAAACTTTTTTTTACATTAGTTTCAAAACAATACATCGCCGTGGTCTTCCGTGGAAAAATAGTCTTAATTTTGAGATCATGGTCTATATGGTGATCATGGACTTTAGGGTTGAGTGCAGAAAGATAATAAGTGAATCTTTAATTCGTCTCTTAAGTGTCGTCCAAAAACAGTTTTACTTTGAAAGAGCTATTTTCGAATTTATAATATGTTTATTTCTATTTTTAGGACTATTTTTATTGTTACTTCACGGAGTCCTATTTATGTTCATACCAAAAATAATATAACTTAGTCGAATGGTTTAGGCGTGAAAGCGTAAAAGACATACAAAGTTACTCTTGCAATTATAAGATGTAACTTCAATGGTTCAGTAGAACCAGAGAATAACCATTCCCGCGGGAATACTACATTTTCAGGGATAAAAGTAATTCTACGTTACTTCAGTGGGTCCTACCTATTCCCATTCCAAAAATCATTCAAATTGGTTTAGTAGATCTAGAAATACCCATTCCCACGGGAACACTACATTTTCCGGGATAAAAGTATCCTATGTTACCTTAGTGGGGCCTACCTATCCCCATACCAAAAATCATTCAAATCGGTTCAGTTGATCTAGAGAATAACCATTCCCGCGGGAATACTACATTTTCAGGGATAAAAGTAATTCTACGTCACTTCAGTGGGTCCAACATATCCCCATACCAAAAATCATTCAAATCGGTTCAGTGGATCTAGAAATACCCATTCCCACGGGAACACTACATTTTCCGGGATAAAACTATTCTATGTTACCTTGGTCGGCACTACCTATCCCCATACCAAAAATCATTCAAATCGGTTCAGTAGATCCAGAAATAGCTGTTCCCACGGGAATCCTACATTTTCCGGGATAAAAAGTGTCCTATGTTACTTCGGTGGGTCCTACCTATCTCCATACCAAAAATCATTTAGATCAGTTCAGTAGATCCAGAAATACCTATTCCCACGGGAATACTTCATTTTCCGGGATAAACTTTATCCTATGTTACTTCGCTAGGCCCTAGGTATCTCCATTCCAAAAATCATTCAAATCGGTCGAATGGTTTAGGCGTGAAAGCATTACACAGGCAGTGTCATTTTTGAGTTAAAATATATGCTTATCCCACAGGAACCCTACATAGTGCCGGGATAAAATGATGTTCATCTTATTTCATAGGACTTCATTTATGATCATACCAAAAATCATAAAAATCAGTCGAATGGTTTAGACGTGGAAGCGTAAAATAAAAATAGCGTTTTATCCCTAATCCCACGGGAATACTACATTTTCCGGGATAAAAAGTATCCTATGTTACTTTGGTAGGTCCCAGCTACCTTCATGCCAAAAATCATTCAAATCGGTCAAATGGTTTAGGCGTGAAAGCATAACACAGGTAGTGTTACTTTCGTGTTACAATATATGCTCATCCCACAGGAACCTTACATATTCCCGGGATAAAATATTGTTCATCTTATTTCATAGGACTTCATTTATGATCATACCAAAAATCATAAAAATCAGTCAAATGGTTTAGACGTGGAATCGTAAAATAAAAATAGCGTTTTATCCCTAATCCCACGGGAATACCACATTTTCCGGGATAAAAAGTATCCTATGTTACTTCGGTGAGCCCCATCTATGTCCATACCAAAAATCATCCAAATCGGTTCAGTACTTTTTACGTTTATTCGTAACAAACATCCAAAAATCCAAAAATCCAAAAATACAAATCTTTCCTCTTTATTATAATAGTATAGATTAAACAAGATACCATAATAAGTTCTATTGTTGTGCTATGTACCCAAGTGGGATATATGTACATACAAATTACAAATTATAATGGCTTATAGTTTATACTCTAAGCACCATACTAGAAGAATCTATATATATAAAAGAAAGTCGTGTTAGTTACACCACTTATAACTCAAGAACGGCAGAACAGATTTGGCTGAAAATTGGTAGGGAGGTAGCTTAGAGCCAGGAGACGGACATAGGATACTTTTTATCCCGTTCTACAGCGTTCCCGTGGGACTTTTCATTGTTTTCTTTATCCATACAAAAGTTTCGTTTTAATAATTAAGTCAATTTGAACTTTAATACAATACAATAAAGTTTAAATCGTAGTGGAGGAGTTCTATGTTATAAAAATGAATTGCTCGATGTGTTCCTAAGCGCAAATCTCGAGAACAGCTGAACCGATTACGCTAATTCTTTTTTTATAATATTCCTTGAAGTACGAGGATTGTTCTTACGGAGAGATACATTTTAATAATTGCCGGAAAAGGTCTAAAAATAATACTTTTCTATATTCCCATACAAAAGGTTCGTAATGATACTTAAGTCATTTTGAACTTTAACACCATACAAAATTTCCTGTCATTTAATGTTTATCCCGTCGATGCAGTTAGAGGCTCCCTCAAATAAAAGAATTTATTAAAATAAGCATTTTGAATCGACAATATGTATATATAACATTCGAATAAGTGCGTATTTTAGATGTTAAAAATGCAGAATTCTCATGACAATGGATTGACATTTTTTGGCTGTCAAATATTAAGGCGTTCAGAAATTTATTTTGTGTAACAAATCTCCTTGGTAGTGCCTAATTATTTATTTTTTATTATGCTTGAATATCTAAAATACTCTAAATCTCCTTCAAGAAATATTAATAAATGGTCAGGGGATGCCTTTTCCATTGACCTAGCCAGTCATGGAACAGGGCTATGAGTTCGCGACCTCGGCCCCCCGAGCTGTTGGAGTCTCCCACTATTTCCTTATCCGGGACTGTGGCATCCTTACCATCAGGCCAAATATCCTTACCTGCAATATCCTGTACCCAAACACACGCTATCTCTACCCCTTTACCAAAAGAACGAAAGCCCCAAGGAAAGTTGGTGTCAGACAGGTGGGCGGCCGTAAAACATTTGCCAAAACATTTATACAGTATGTATAATAAGAAAGGTGACAGGGCCTAGGCCGTCCCCCGTAGCCGACGCGCAGGGGCAGCACCCGGTTCCTATGAGAAATGGGCAAGGTTTGTTACACCAGCCCGGGCGGGGGCAACGTAAGACACTAGCCCGGGAAATGAGATTGAGGTATGCAATTTGGAATGTAGGTACGACTAATGGTAGGTCAAGGGAAAAAGAAAAAAAAATGGTCAACGACGAAGACTTACGAAAGACGACTGCATGCAGCAAAGATGCGAATGTTGCGGTGGATGTGTGGTATAACACGGAGTGACAGAGTCAGAAATGAATACTTTAGGGTAAGTCTGAAAGTAGCTCCTGTGATTGAAAAGATGAAAGGAAACCGTCTGTCGTGGTATGGGCGCATTAAGAGAAGGAATTAATCATATGTAGGAAAAAAAGTGATGAACATGAAAGTGGATGGATGGGCGAGCCGAGGAAGGCCAAAAAAGAGATGGATGGAGTGCGTGACTGAAGATATGAAAAAGAAAGGGGTGAATGAAAATATGACGGCTGACAGGGATGTGTGGAAAAAGAAGAGATACTGCGACGACCCCAAGTAATTAATTGGGACCAGGGCAAGGGGATAAGGGGATAAGCAGTGATGGCCTCGAGGTTTAGGCGCGCGGTCGAGAATCTCGGCGGTCGCGGGTTCAAACCCCAGGCACACACCTCTGACTTTTCGAAAGTTATGTGTGTATTCAAATTGAATTATCAATTGCTTTAACGATGAAGGAAAACATCGTGATAAAACCTGCACACCTAAAAGTTCTTAGGAATTTCTTAGGTGTGTAGTCCGCCAACCCGCACTAGGCCAGCGTGGTGGACTATGGCCTAAACCCTCTCAATGGTAGAGAAGACCCGTGCTCAGCAGTGGGCGTATATGGGTTGATGAAGAAGATGAAGAGAAGAAGAAGGGCAAGAGGATGATGATATACCTAAGTAGTTAAAAGTTAAATTCTGTTAATAAGTAACAAGATATTCATTGACTGGTAGGGCGATACGAAGTTTGCCGGGACAGCTAGTATTATTATAAATTATTCTATAGCATATTAAAGCGTAGTCCTATTGAATATGAACTATTGACTGGATACCATGGTGAAAAAGGCCGTGATTCGAAACCCAGCATCGAGATAATTTTGCTGCGATCCATAAGAACAATATAAGTACAAAATATTGTTTTCCATTTGGATGTTTGTGACATAGACAAATCTAACGTCGTGTATGTCATCCACAATCCTAAACCAATTGCACTAGTGTAGGAAAGAACTATGACATTATCAACAACCTTTTGTCGCGTCCACTAGTGGTCATAGGCCGCTCCTATGGCACGTCATTGACAGTCATCCAGCCACGTTGCGGCAATGGCGAATTGACACATTTGCCGCCAGTAGGCTATTCAAATTTTCCGCCCCTTGAAACAAAAAAATGTTTTTTTTTTTTATTAATTTATATGTTATGAAAATTAAGAGACTGGTTGCTTGGGAGAGATCGCCTCAGGCGATAAGGCCGCCAATTGTACTATTGTGTTTTGTTTGCTCTATCTTGTTTTTATTTTCTTTTTTATGTGTACAATAAAGGTTTTAAGTAAATCAATAAATTAAGACTAAAAATTGGCGCAAATATCGACTACATTGGATGTGTATACCTATGTACGTCGAGACGCCTTACATTCCGACGCCAGGGCGACCTAATGTCTCTAAACAACACTGTCACAACGTCGAGACGCCTTACGTTACGACGCCACTTTACCTTAATATTAAAAACAACAGTATTTAACACGTTTAAGACGTATAACAATACGTCTACGTATAGGCGTCACGATGCTCTTCACTCCATCGCAAAACTTAGCTGGACCTCGACGCAAAGATCTCGAAACCAATATTGAATTCTTTCATCATCCCATGGAAACAATATCTCCCAGAACAATTATTTTTTCGAAAATTAAAATTGACACCTCAAATGGCTCAGATTAGATAATTCTGACACAATTTACAGCTTACTAACTTTTTTACTTGCCTTAAAAGCTAAACATCCTTTAAAGGCTAAAAGGCTTCATGAAAAAAATCTCTCATTTTCGTCGCAAGACCACGTTACGGTCTTAGCAATCATCATCACCAGCAGCTGGAGTATGTTCTATTGGAAGGCATCGGTCTCCTCTTCTGAGACGAGATGTCATACATCGGTCACGTTGGCCTAGAGGTTAAAGAACTTTATCACAACTTAAAATCTCACATTCAAATATAAAAAGTAAATCTAGAAGCGCATTCGGCACCCACACAGAGACGGATTATCCTTAAGGCAAACTATGCACATGCCTAGGGGCGCAAGGGTACAAAGGGGCGCGATTGCGGAATTGGTTGAAGCAAGGATTTTTTAGCCCCTACAGGGACGGAAAATACGAGTAGCCCACTGGCGGCAAAAATTAGTAATGGATCTAGTGCAATATTACGGTGCACTGTTTTATCAATATTTGATACAAATAATGTAAAAAGTTGCTAAGGCTTCAATTCGTACTAACATTTCATGTTGTAACAGAAAAATTATTTACTAATACATTTTGCATAATGCAATGCTATATTTTAATCAGATTAGATATATTTTTACATTGCGTATTCACTCATTTTTGTAAACAAGTAACATGCTTTACAAAGCGCTTCTATATTACTATATACCTATGTACATAGGCCCTTTTTTAGCTAAGAGTTTAAGCCTTGGTCCATCACGCTGACCTAGTGCGGGCTGGCAAACTATACACCTAAAATTCGATTCTTACGATGATTTCCTTCACCGATTAACCAATTGGAAAAAAAACGCATAACTTGGAAAATAAAAGTAAAGTAAATGATTGATGGAATTTTTTGTTTAAGCTACGCTGTTTTCTTCAGATTTGAATTACTGAGATTACGAATAGCTGTATATCCCCCGAAACAGTACTTTTGAGATACTCAGCAGACTGCGAGACACTAACTTTGTTGAGCGGCCGCGGCGGGTTCCATCCCCGCAACGAGACAAATATTTGTGTTATCCACAAATATTGTGAATCTGGGTGTTTATGAGATCGAAAGTCTCCCGTAATTTCTGATTCCCACGACCCAAGACTCATCATATTTTAATGTGGGGTTAGAACTATGTGGGTAACTGTTGGGTGTAATTATTTTTTATTTAATACTTAAGACACACATAGTTCTATATTGGATGCTTATGTTACATCAGGTAGCCTCGCTTTCATTAAGGGTAAGATTTCTTTTTAATATTAGACCATCCACAAGTTCTTTAGTGCGGCACGCAAAGACCACGTCTGTAATACTGACGTAAATCACTGATTAACACTGAACCGTTACCAAAACAGATCCTACATCGATGCATTAGCTGAAGACCTCCAGTGTCGTGAAGTGCACGAGAAACACCCACAGTTATTAAACACTTATGATTTAAATGCTAAATGCAAGGAATAACAGACCGAATCAAATTTTTATCAACGGCTGTCAGAGGATATACTGGTTCGATTCAAAATGGAATAAAGCAAAATTGACGTGCTCCTACACCAGTCACACTGTGGTAATTAGTAACCCGGCATTGTGGTCAGATTATAATGGAAACACGTACATGTGTAACACCGGAATTCGGTGATTTGCATTTCGGTGATTGCAATCGAAGATAGTAATAATAATGTCATTCTGAATGAACACTTTCCAATGATAAAAGTATTTGCAGGGTCATCATGATCAAATCCTAGATACTCCTAATGCATGCTTGTGTCCCCGAAGGGGTAGGCAGAGGCCCATTTCTGCACCGTTATTTTGTTATTTTTATTAAATCCCACGTAATGGGGGGTAGGCCTAATGTTTTTGGCACATTAGTGAATTCGTGCGGTTGCAGATAATTTTTAAATTGAAATATAAATCTAATACCATTTTGCTAAATCCACGATTACAATTATGTACACCTTGAGGCGCCAAGCAATAATGTCTTCATCTGAAAGGAGTGGATAGAAGAGGAGGAGTGGATAGTAGAGACAAGTAAATTGCTGAGGGCTTTATCTACTTCCATACTTTCATTCTGTCTTGAACTAATAACTTGTACATTTTGATGGTTCTGAAAAATGGCTTCTTGAATATTCAAGAAGCCATAATATTCGAGAGAATATTCAAGTATTCATATTCCAATATTGGAATACCTATTTCCTGCTTACCCCGCAGGAAAAACAAACGTGAGTGTATGAGCAATCTATTAATGTTCAGTGGTAAAAGTAATTTGTTTAATTATTCAATTATAATTTTTCAGACAGTTTCATATTTACCCATTTTCTGACTTTGTTTGGATATTAAGAATTTCTTTTTTTTATAACAGAACATGAATATTCAATAAACCATGTCACTGCTTTCAAAGCTCAGACACTTTTTCGTCAGACGAAACCAGACCAAGCCACTAGTATGTAATTTAAAACAATAAGTCGACGACGCCGCAGGGATCGGCTTGTCATGATGATAATACGATAGTAACTTAATATATAAAACCATTCGTTTGTTTTCCTCATTACGAATTCAAGAAAGCATTCTGAATTACCAACAATGTCGTACACATGGAAAGACAAGATCGTTCTCATCACTGGTGCTGCAAGAGGCATCGGTTCCAACGTCGTCAGAATTGCTCTGGATGAAGGCGCTAAGGTAAAATATTGTTCATTTTTGGAAATCATTTATTAATGTGAATGTTATATTTTCATAAAAAAAACTAATATATTGAATATAATTTCCTTGACATATTGAAAATTTGGTGCTTATTCCATTCAGATTGCTATATCTTTTTTAGAACATATTTAAACATTTTTAGTATATACATAATATCTGTGGCCGAGGTTTAATCTTCGATTTAAACTTTTTTAGCGCGTCGTCATCTTGGACATCGATGAAGCCCACGGTGTATCTTTCCAAAATGAAATGAACGCCAAACATGGCAACGGCAAAGTTGAATTCGTCAAATGCGACGTAACAAATGAATCCCAACTGGTTTCAAGCTTTAAATCTGTCCTAAGCGACAAGACCAACGAATATGTTGTTGTTAACTGCGCTGGTATCCTGAACGACAGCATGAAGGCCTACAGGAAACAAATAGATATCAATGTGGTAAGTAGTTGTAAAAAGCAGAATTGCATTTTTATTTTTCAATATTAGGGCAATAAATAAATTAGAAGCATTAAACAAAATAAGAATTTGACTATATCGGCTATAAGATTTTAATAATGATCGTTATTCTATGGTGGATCTCACTTTTAATTTTGTACAATATAATAAAAAATTAAGCTATGGATTCTCTCAATAATCTGAACAAATATTCCTTTGTGCATGTTTTATATAGTTTCATTAAAATATTAGGAATATTTCAGACGGCTCTCATCACCGGCTCGTTGACAGCCCTCGACTTGATGCGAGCTGACAAGGGCGGAAAAGGTGGTGCCATCATCAACATATCATCGATGGCTGCTCTCCTGCCCACTCCGTTCTTTCCCATTTACAACGCCACTAAGAGTGCAGTCATGCAGTTCAGTGTTGGCTTAGGGGTAAATATGATTTGTAATATTATCATTTTTCTTTCTTTGTGCCACTTTTAGAAAAAAGGAATTTTGAAAGTTTACTGAACAATCAGTTTTCGACTTACACTCAAATTTAGTTTAAGTTCTAAGTTATCTGATTTATTATTAAATAATATTGACTGATTATTCAGCTATTTGACAGCTTAAGTTTCCCAAAGCCAAATTGAAAAAAATAAATTACAAGTCCTTTGAAACTAACTGTTATTAGTAACTTTGTATTTTTACCAGGCCAATGACTACTACGAGAGAACTGCTGTTCGTGTGCTGATTATGTGCTTCGGAGGTACCGACACAGACCTCTGCGTGATGCAAAACATGGGCACATTCGATGAAGGCATGGCTGCTAAGCTCAAAGAAGCAGTTCACACATTTACTGGACAAAGGTAATTTTAAATCTAATAACAATTTTCGAAACTTTAATTGATTACTGCTAAGGTTACATACACTATGTATACTGAGGTAATATTGACAAAGAATTATCGAAAATGTTTTATCAAAGAATTTATGATCCTGGGTAATTTTATGCTAATTTCGAGAAACGTCAATCAACTTTGTAAACTTAAGTTCGGTTACCTATTAAAAAGTGTATATTACGATTATATTTAATACATAACATCATTTGGATTCTTATATCTAGCATGGTATTCGGAGGTTTATACAAAAGCCATTAACGATGTATTATTGTTTTTACAGCCCCATGTCTGCGGCGCGTGCTGTGATTGATGCATACAAGAAGGGCAAGAGTGCAAGCATTTGGTACTCCAGCTCCGACAAGCCTGCTGTAGAAATCACTGACCTACACGAGGAGGCCTACAAAATCTTATCCAAACCAGTATTTTCTTAAATGAATCTAAATTTGTAAACGTGATAATGCTAAATTAATAAGACTTTTTATACAATACTCGTAAGAAATATTTTCATTAACGGTCACTATTATTCCTGTCCTATGAACTTAATGATAGTTATGGTCAATAGCGGAGATAAGAAGATTTTGGGCTGACTTATTCTTCCGCGAAATCAGACAATATAAAAATATAAATGACGACTTGATCTACCAAAAAGTTGAAGACTTTATGATTTTCAAAATGCACGGAATGTTTTTGATGATAGAATTTGCAATAACGCAACACCTATATCCAAAAAAATTAAGATGTTGACTAAAATTTGAAGCTAATGTTGCTGAGATATCTTCCCTAAAGTTGACACTAAATCTAACGTCTTAAACCAATTGTACTCCAAAGACTGTAATTTTTTTAGGAGAATTCTAGAATATCCTAAAATTTAAAAAAAGAACAACAGACAGCCAAGATAAGACAGAATGATTGCTATATTTTATTTAATTTAAACCGAAAATGATTGGTCATGTAAGGGAAAGTAATAAAGGTCGAACCAGTATAGAATAGTTTCCACTATATAAAACCCATCCTGAGTATCGTTATCCAAGCTATTATATAATGGGGAAATCCATAATGCTTTATAGATATTCTGATTTCAATTAGATAACCATCCGTATTGTCATTATGACATTGATAAAAGTATTTGCCAGGTCACTAAACTTTGATAGCTATAGATAAGGATACACAGGTGTTAGGAATGTCCTTACATAACTTCTAATTTTATTAATAGCGTGAGTTAATCAAGCTGGTTTTAACATAGGCGATTGTGATATAGTTCACGGAAATAGAAAGCCAGTAAACACGATCCTTCTATTTGGATAAAAAGGGCTGGAAGGATTTTCTATCCCCCTCTTTCTTGGCTTTTTACGATACGAAAACCGTAGCGCCTAGTACTTGTCTATTCTTGAGGAGGTCTACGTTCAGTAGTAGACGGCGATAAGCTGAGTACATAAATAAATATATTGTTAATTATATAACAACGAACTAGCATATATAATAACCTAGTTTGGCTCGCTAATGCGTGATTACTGGAGTCCCAGCTGGTTAGAAGAAGTAATATTCTACAGCAAGGCCGTTTCTATAATATAGGCCTAATTTATATTAGGTCACGGACATATATATTCACTGTCGGGTACCCTATACAACCCTAAACTGGGAAGGGTTAACCCTTAGTCTACACTAGCCTCGTGCTAGTTGGCGGACTACAAAATTATGAACTCACAGCTGTGTAATTTTTCTTATTGTTTTCTACTATCTTTACAATGGGTTAAAATTCATTGTTAATACATAAATTACTTCAAAAAGTCAGAAAAGTACACACTTTTGATTTGTGCCTAGTTAAGATTTAGACTCGAAAGGTCGTATTTTTGAATTACATAAGAAACTTAAACACTGTATATTCCGTGATCGGAAACTAAGACTGGTAATAGCTACGGTAATCCCCCATTGGCGTGAAAAAAAAACACAATTCCCATATAAATCGCATACATTTAATACCGAAGGTTGTACGGAAAGCAGTGATGGCCTCAAGGTTTAGGCGCGCGGTCGAGAATCTCGGCGGTCGCGGGTTCGAACCCCAGGCACACACCTCTGACTTTTCGAAGTTATGTGTGTATTCAAATTGAATTATCACTTGCTTTAACGGTGAAGGAAAACATCGTGATGAAACCTGCACACCTAAGAGTTCTTAGGAATTTCTTAGGTGTGTAGTCCGCCAACCCGCATTAGGCCAGCGTGGCGGACTATGGCCTAAACCCTCTCTATGGTAGAGGAGACCCGTGCTCAGCAGTGGGCGTATATGGGTTGATGATGATGATGATGATGTTGTACGGAAAGCCTAATTTTTTTTATTTTTTGTCGAGATTATTTTTAACGCCACAATGGGTCTGTGATCTCCGTAGCTTTTACCTATTTTTGTTTCCAATCACAGAGGCGTCGCGAGATTTATCAATACTATTCCCAAAACATTACTAATTACGATGCTGCTTTAAACAACTGAAATATTCTTATTATTTACTGAGCATGATGATAAAAAATTATCAACATTGGGAGTTAGTCTTTCTATTTTTACTGCGGAAGAATATTATCTTACCAGCTTTCCAGTCGTTCTAAAAATAGCACTAGTTTCAAATCATATCAATAAATGAAACGAAATTTAAAATAATTGCTTCTTGAGATGCAGCTCGACTTGATGCGAGCTGACAAAGGTGGAAAAGGTGGCGCCATCATCAATTTCTCATCGATGGCTGCGCTTATGCCGACTCCTTTCTTCCCCATTTACAACGCCACCAAAAGTGCAGTTATGCAGTTCAGTGTCGGCTTAGGGGTAAATAGAAATTTAGGTCCTTTAATGTTATTTCCAATATCAAGGAGTCATGTCGTAGATAACTTACTTAATTGTGTGTACCAGGCCAATGACTACTACGAGAGGACCGGTGTTCGAGTACTGATTATGTGCTTCGGCGGTACAGACACAGGCCTAATCGCGTTGCAAAATATGGGAACATTTGATGAGGGCATAACTGCAAAACTGAAGGCTGCAGCTAACTCAGCAACTGGACAAAGGTAATCTATTTATCAATATCATATTCAGTGATATGTTCTTTTTTTTGTTTTATGTGATTAAAATAAAGTTTTAGAATTTAACAAAAAGTTGCTTACCTTTTAAAAGTGTTTATTTTCACAAAAACAGAAATCATATTTGTTTTTGCAGTCCCCTGTACTGTTATTGATGCCTACAAGAAGGGCAAGAGTGCAAGCATTTGGTACTCCAGTGACGACAAATCAGCAGTAGAAATCACAGACGTACACGAGGAGGCCTACAAAATATTGTCCAAACCAGTGTTTTCTTGAACGAACTAGTTCGAAATTTGTAATTGTATTCATTATAAGCATTCCGGAAAATAAATTTAACATAGTATAATATTTTCTGGAATGAACGCTGAAATCCAAAATTTGTAAATATATTTATTTTAGGATGAATAAATAAAATTTTGTGAATATGACAATGCTTTTATTATTTGTTCAATGATAGCTAGTCATTTTACGACCAGTAGGAACGGTCTTTACTGGATAGTCGTATGCCCTCAAAAAATGCCACTATCGCTGATAAAAAGTGTTAACAATTATAAATTTATTGTCTTTTCGAATTAAAAAAATTAAGAGTTACCTCCAAAAATCGAATATTACTAGTTTTTTTTTTTATTTGCCTTAGCAGGCATACGAGCTGACGGCCCGCCTGATGGTAAGCGATCACCGTCGCTCATGGACTTGGCAATGCCAGGGGCACAGCCACGCCGCTGCCTACCGTGAGGAAAATGCTAGTATTGAAATTATGAGATATCACTATAGAGTGTAACATTATGGCCTGTGTATTTGACAAGGATTGGGCCGAAATATACAACTATAGTCAACTATAGTAGATTTTGTGCTACTACCAAAAATTTCTTCGTGGAAATACTCTGGAATGTTATTTGGCCCTGGAATCGAACCCAGTGCCTCCAGATTGCGCGTAACAAAGTTGTGCCGCGAGACACGGGACAATCTTTCGATGAAATTGTGTTTACAAAGCTGTGGGAGTCTAACATTAAGTAAACCCTTTTTTTAAATAATAATTATATCTTTGATACTCTCAATAATAATTATATCTTTATAATCAATAATAATTATATCCTTGATACTCTCAAAAACGCCTACCAAAAGTGCAAATGAATATATCATTATCAATATTATTGACTGAGCGGGGAAAAATAATTTCAAACATTCCACCTGAAAACTATACACTAAAATGTTTATGTTACCATTCAATACATTGTATGGATTTCGGTAGCATATTATTAGAATTCTGAAAAAAATTAGTAACGACTAAGAAAACTTACAGGTGTTTAGAAAATAATTATCGATCTAGTTGTCGTTCGTTGTAATCCTATCCTCAGCTATCATTATCCTCATCATCATATCCTCAGCTAATATTTTGAGTACTTTCACAACCAGAAGAACCATCACGGCAGGCAAAGATATAAAGTCATTGTTTTGGTAAAGAAAAGAAATTTCTACGCGAGCAGCATAATCATATTTAAAAGTGATTATAAGAAAGATATATTCATAGTTTATATGAAATTCTGACAAGTTTTAACATTGAGGAGATATTTACTACCATAAAATAACTTTTACTTTATTTACTATCGGTGAACATTCTGCTAGGTTCCATTTACACCAGGTAGAGAGATAACAGTCCTTAGAAGATTATGTGAGGTTGTTTTCGTCTGAGTATTGAAAGCTGCATTTAGTTAAAAGTAGAACCGGTGTCCATAAGACAACTATAGGGCAGTAATGAAAACATAAAGTTACGATTTTTATCATGGAAAAAATTGCATTAAGGAAAATCACATATTATATGCTGGTATTCTGATTTAATATCGATAATAATCATTTGTACCGTCATTCTGTATAAACATTTTCTTTTTGACGAGTCATTGGCTGCAAATATTTTTGTACTGTATTCTTCATTCTGCATTTGTCAGTTCCAAGGCAATTTTATGCCGTATGCTTCTGATCTGTAGGTATATGCAGGGGTTCGCATGTGAATTCGTCGTGGGAAAAGCTTCTGTACTTATACTCTTCGTATCTATACGAAATACTGCACAGTTGTTTGGGTGTACTTACTTAAGGTACATAATATTGTGCTTAAAAATATTGCCCGATCTAAAATTTAGTTCACTGTTTATTGAGCGTAAAAAATATACTGCTGACTTTATAAAAAAAAGCATAAATATAATTAATCTGTTAAGTTACTTGGGAACTTAAATTAGCTGACGTTAAAAACATACAGGTATTAGATTGTTCAGGCGTTCTCTGCTTCCGATGGGAGTGACTTTTCACAATTTGTATTTCAAGACCAATAGGCAATAAGTAAAAAAGACTATCACGATACTACTACAGTATAATGGGGAAACAGAAATTTAAATCTGGTATTCATGAGAAACAAGCTTTTAGATCATCATTGTGAGTAAACATTTCCTGATCTGAGAGATAAATTTATCTGCCGAGTCATTTGATTCTCAATATGAGGCCAGAAAATCGTGTTATTAGGATATTTTAGGGCATATTAATAAATTACGTGATTCACCGTGAATCGAAATAACACTGTTAATTTGATAAGATATCGACAAATAGTTTTCCTTGTCATACACGGAATGCTAAAAAAACACATTATGCATTTCTAAGCATATATTTTACCACTTGTTGTTTTGTGAGATACTCATATGCAGACTCCAATCTCGTGCAGAGTATTATCCATTGGAAAACGCAATAACAGCATGCCTCACGGCCTCACGGGGATACCGAGTTAGTAGACATTAGTTAAAAAAGACTAGTTTAATTGGTTTTCTTCACATTTTAGAACTGATACAGGCTCTTCGACTCAGCGGATGTTCAGCGGAGTATAATTAAGAGGTCTTGAGTAGGTGTCCGAAAATTGCAAACTTGCCGTCACTAAACATAAAGAATTGTAAGACAACTGACAATACATTTAGAAGTATTTATAAAATCGCCGAAATACCATTGAATTAAAAAAATGGAAGTTGTCGCTGAGTTATAGAAGAGGTCCATATCCGACATTTGGACGTGAATAGATTTTGGCAGACATAAATGAAAACAAATCTTTATTAGAAGTGAGTGTTAAAGAGAACGTCCTAGTCACATCAATAAAAGCATAATAGATGATTTAAAAAAAGGTAATATAAAGATTCTCGAAAGCGATGTGCACGTATGCAGTGGATAATGTGGAGTATGGAGGAAGCACTTATGTCTAGTGGTGAGTCTATGTACCTGCGTAGATTTTTTAAAATAACAATTTACATAATATTATAAGTTACATAATGTAAGTAAGACATACGGCATCGTGCGTTTTATTAAGTAACATATAAACGATTGAGATTATTTTTTGGAAGAAATATTGATAGAATCATTGTTACAATAATAGATTATATCATACAAAATCCAAGCCTGGTAGGCCTATGGGAGCCTATATAAAAAAGCAGTATCTTGAGTTACGATAATGTGATAAGACTTGGATATATAAAATCAATTGTGTGTGTTTCCTATCACTTAGTCAGAACTACTGAAGCTATGGCGTACTCGTGGCAAGACAAGATTGTTCTTATAACTGGTGCTGCTAAAGGCATCGGCTCTAACATCATTAGAATTGCTCTGGATGAGGGTGCTAAGGTAATAGTTACTACTTTCAGATACTTTTGTGTTGTAGAAAAGCCTTCTTCTAAAATTTCTATGGCCTTAATTTTTGAATTAGAATTACTTGATTGAGGACCAAATTTAATTTAAATTCAACACTTGATCTCTACGTTCTTTCGATAAGTTAATTATTAGTTATTTTGTAGTTTGCAATGTGTTAATGAAGGTTTTGCGTTAGGAAAAACTGTTAGTAGCATTTTCGTTTGAAAATAACTAGAAACCAATAGGTAACCCTAAAACATATAACATACCTAGCATAGTATAATGGGTAAGAATATTTTTTGGGGGCAAAAGATTGAATTTATATGACTTATTAAATTAATCGTGACAATATATTTAACTTTTCAGCAAGTAGTGGTCCTAGATGTTGATGAGAAGAACGGTGAAATCCTTGTAAATGAACAAAACGCGAAACATGGCAAGGGGAAAGTGGAATTCGTGAAGTGTGACGTAACAAATGAATACCAACTCGTGTCTAACTTCAAGTCAGTGCTGCGGGATAAGACCAACGAATACATTGTTATCAACTGCGCCGGAATTCTCAACGACAGCATGTTTACTTACAGGAAAGAAATTGAAATCAATGTGGTGAGTACTAAACCAAAAACTAATAGCTCTTAACGTAAAAATGGAGTTTGTTCTGCTTTTTTATCAGTGGGGGTTCCACCGTAGAAGTAAAAACCTCAGCTAGCCTTACAAAATTTCTGAAAAAAGATTAAGCTTTGTTTTTTTACAAAACCCTTTTGACATATAAATGAGAATATCCTGGACCTCTAAAAAGCAATTATTTATAAACTACATATTACACAATTGACGAGTAACACTTTTGGGCATCCATAGAAGTAAGGTCAAAGCATGTAGCTACATGTAAAATATAAATCTAGTGAATGCATGTCCTGTTGAGCGATGTCTTAACTTTTATGTTTCTACTCTAACTAAAATTAAAATTAGAAGTTGTATGTTACTATTTCGTTTTAAATAAAGATTGTCTTTTGGTTATTCAGATTGAAATGAATTAAACATCTTTATTTTTCCAAATATTATGGCACATTTTGGAAGGTAATTATTTTATTAATTTACTTGTATGGTATATTTCAGACGGCGCTCATCACCGGCTCGTTAACAGCCCTCGACTTGATGCGAGCTGACAAGGGCGGAAAAGGTGGCGCAATCGTCAATATGTCTTCAATGGCTGCCCTCCTCCCCACACCTTTCTTCCCCATTTACAACGCCACCAAAACTGCTGTTATGCAGTTCAGCGTTGGATTAGGGGTAAATATCTTTTTTTAATTTGACTCCACGTTTACAACCAAGTCTTGACTCTTTGAGATTTGTCTCAACTAAATCCGGAGCGTTCATTTGTCTTAATTTAAGAGTTATGCTTTATAAATTGAGATATTCTAGAAAGTAAATCTTACGGCCGGGTGTCTTGACAACTTGTCAACATTTAAGTACGTACCTTAGAGCCAGACAATGTTTGGTAGCGCCTACTTCAGACTTGGCGCAAAATATAATAAACAGCATTTAAATCTACATTATTTATACATATTTTAAAAAATTATCAATAATTTGTTTAATTATTTCCAGGCAAACGATTACTATGAGAGGACCGGCGTTCGAGTTCTGATTATGTGCTTCGGCGGTACCGACACTGGACTGTGTGCTTTACAAAATATGGGAACATTTGATGAAGGCATAAATGCGAAGCTGAAAGAAACAGTTCACACATTTACTGGACAGAGGTAATATAATAATATTTATTTCTTTTTTAAAATAAAGATCTACAAAATATGTTAGTGTTAAGATGTTTCATAGCTGGGCCATTTTTGTAGTTGTAGGATTAGGTCCGGCCCTTATACAGGTTGATGAATATCACGTACGAGAACGTAACTAAGAGCTAACTGAAACACTTGGAACCAAAATATGTAACTCTCCACTCAATATTTTGTTTGAAGTATGCACAATACTTCGAAATTTTATACTCATCGATTATTTATAGAGTTTCTAGGGCTCCATGATAGGTACTAGTTTGTTTTTTTAATAATACAGTAGCAAACTTTAGTAAGTTTTGTTAAAAGAATTTCTAAGCTTTTATTATTACGTTTTCATTACTTTTTATACATAATTAAGATTTAAAGATAGGAAACGATTATAACAAAAAGTTTTTGTCGAAACAGATTTACAACAAATATTATAAGCCAATATTAAATAAGTTAATAATAACGTTTTTTTGCAGCCCTATGTCTGCGGCCCGCGCTGTCATCGATGCATACAAGAAGGGTACGAGTGGAAGCATTTGGTACTCCAGCTCCGACAAACCAGCCATTGACATAACATCGATCCACGAGCAAGCCTACAAAGTATTATCTAAACCAGTTTTCGGATGAGAGATCATAGAAATAAGATAGGATAAAAATTAAGCCGTGTTGACAAACTTATGATTAAAGTTTTATAATCATCGTTACGTGTTGTTTTTTCATTATACTACATTCTGACAATTTCTAGTGCGATATGCTCGAATTTTGAATGATCGAATTTCGTCTTCTTTAAGTGGTAATCTATTATTATTTACACTTTTTCGGGCAATGGCATTTTCAATATCTTTTCCTATGCACATGAGTGCATTCTTCATTAACCCATATACGCCCACTGCTGAGCACGGGTCTCTTTTACCATTGAGAGGGTTTTAGGCCATAGTCCACCACGCTGGCCTAATGCGGGTTGGCGGACTACACACCTAAGAAATTCCTAAGATTTTTTAGGTGTGCAGGTTTTATCACAATGTTTTCCTTCACCGTTAAATCAAGTGATAATTCATGCAAGTTTTGACTTAACGCATTAGGATTAAGTGTATTCTCAACAGCTTCGAGTCTGTCGTAATATGAAACCTATTGGAGTCTTTCAGTATCATCTTCAGAACTACTGCAACTAGGCTGTCATTAGTTAATGCTTCTACTTGTTTGACCTGGCCATCCAAGAAGCATTTTGATGATATGTCACGCTTAGTATGCTATCTTTTTTAAAGGTTGATTAATAAATTCTCAAGATATTTAGAGAAAAACTAATATTATATCTACTAGCGCTGGGGCTTACATGCAAATTTATAAAAACATGTACCTGTTGTTCATAATTTTCTATATATCTCAATAAATTAACTAAAAATGATTCAATGTTTTGTCTGTTAAGAATATCTTCTTCTAAAAAGAAAGAATTATTTTTGAATTTGACTTATGATACCTTAGAACAGATTTTCTTCAAGCTGTTAAATGTTTAGATTTATATCTAACAGTACAAAGTATATATTCTATTAAGGAATTCTAATCAAAGATTATGAAATGGGTTCATCATTCTGAATTAACAAATTAAATTATCATGATAAAATAATTGTCTGAATAATTGATTGATAAGCCAAGGAACTATACAAGATAACGATTACTTATACGAATAATAATATGATAAACTTCGACACGGGAGGTAATCTATATAAAAAACCATTCAACAGATTTTTAACTTCTTTTATGATTGTAAATGCTGTTATAATTACAAAGTGAATTATGCGACTTGCGTGATACAATCACAAAAAATCGGTGGACAAAGGTATTTTTGTCACATTTTAACGTTTAGAAGGACCACTTTGAACGGGATAAGTTTTTTTTTCTCGGTGGGAAAGCTGATTATGTTCTGGCTCCATTTCCCGTTAATTCTGGCAATGGAGTGTCATACGCATGTGAAATGTTCATATTAAAATAGTCTCTAGTAATAATTCTAATTGTCAATTTTCTTTCAAATAATTCCCCTGCGGTAAAATTATTTTAACGTTAGTGAAATAATCAGTCCTTTCAATTTGATGTTGTTTCATACAATATGGAACACTTAGGATACTTTACAGAACGCATCTTTTTTCTTATTTCAAACAACTTAGCCACATTGGAACAGGAGTAGATTAAACAAAATTTTAATCAGTTTAACATTCCCGAAATGACTTTCAACAGATGATTCTAATCGACTTTAAGCCTACATGCGTTGATAACCTTAAAAAAATAGACTGGTGATGATACTGCATTTTTCCATTCATCTTTAAATATAAATAAAAAGGTATTTAATAGAAGACAAGAGAATAGTCGTTTAAAAAAATACAATGAAATACGTAGCTTCTTTCTACAAAATATTAAATCTCTACTAATTACTGTACAATGTACATACCGTGATTTATAATATAAGTTCTTTTCGATTTCTTTCCATATGCGTCCCATTAAAATAAAATAAAAAATAGTTTTTTTAAGTACTTTCTTTTCCTCTCCACCCCATGATCTATCTAACTTCGTCTATTTCTTTACCACACTTGGGAATTACCATAAGTAGAAGTCCGTACACACATATTTGTGTCGCGATACCAACAAGTAGCTTTGGCACACTGATGACTCTTTATCTTTCTGTGTGAGTGATTAAAATTTAGTTGTATCTTGTCATAATATGATATACAAATAATAAAATAATAAGACGTGCAGACGTTAATGTCTCATTATTCATCGTTTTTATCACCCCATGTACAACACCACCTCTACAACTGATAGGGTTAAAAATTCCTAATAACTTTTAGCTTTTTTTTTTATTTATTAAAAACACCCAAAATTTTTAAATGTCAGATGTGTGTGGGATGTTATCCGCTGTTATCATCGAGATTCTCAACCGCGTGTCTTAACCGCGAGGAAATCACGACTTTCAAAAGCTACATAAAACATAATATTATGTGCATAAAAACGGCCTATACATCCTAAGATGTCAGTTGGTAAGACAACAATTGGAACATTGTACATTTTGTACTAATCGGAATATTGTGTTGATGCGTTAACTGCTAACTAACTGTGGCCTGCGGCTTTACCCGCATCAATTTTTAATGCTACGGCATCAGCTACTCCCACACCAGTACACCTCTCACCTCTCTCGCGTAAATAAGTAAAAAATTAGAAGAAATTTATTACTTACCTTTCTATTACTATCCCGCTCTGAAATCTCTCGGGTATTCTGATCAAATTTAAATAAATTCAAATAAATACTTACTCAGTATGGGACTATTGCTTGCACGACATATTGATTGACAATCTTGGATTCTTGCAGGCATTACGTGCGCAACATTACCAGTGTTGCAAAGACGATCGCCAAATTAATACTGCACTAAAAATTTGATATAACTATCCAACTCTTCCAATTTAGCGTTTGCATTTTCATAAGCGTGAGTCACCATCCCCTCTTCTATATTATGATGATGAGTCAATGACAATACAATTATTGCGATAATACATTGTTTATACAAAAACATTCAAATATCTGCTTAAGAACAAGATAAAGCATTGATAATTTGATTAGATAGAAAAGTATATAAATCAATGAAAAGGTTTCACTAGATTATAGCTCACTTGCAACAATGGTTTACACGTGGAAAGACAAGATTGTTCTCATTACTGGGGCAGCGAGAGGCATCGGTGCCAACATCGTTAAAATCGCGCTAGATGAAGGTGCTAAGGTAATTTATTGTTTTTCTTATGGATAGAAGACTAGAGCATCTTCCGAATAATGAAAATAATTCAACTAGAAATTATTGAATGTATAAGTAAACTCTTTAGAATTGTTAAAAATATTCTTTCATTAAAATTAGCTAAAGCTAAATCTAGATGATGGTTTGGAAACTATCAAAAATCAAATGCTATTTAGATTTTAAAATTTATAGAATTACACTACTCAACACTTAAAAAATATCTGACCCAATTCATATTATTTCATAATAAGCTTGACCAATATAAAAATACTGTATTTATTTATTTATATATAGCACCACCACATCACATATATTAATACAATTAAAGGTTGACATTTGCCTACGTACTAAATCTGATATACATGACACTTATGGTGTGCATAGCATACACCAAAAATACTATAATAAAGATAGCTAAGTATTGAGATTAACAATCTATAATTTATAATAGTAAACAATGAAACAATTAATAAATAAATTACAATCTAACAACTAATACAAAATAAAAATAAAATATAGAAACAATAATAATAATAAATAAAAAAAAAAGTACAAAAAATCTATGAAACATTTAACATGAAAAACAGAAAAAAAAAAGAATGTGCTGATTCTACTTAGAACATTGGTCTAGTAATATTTTCTTAAAACTACGTGAGGAATTGTGAAAGATGTCAATACCTGGTATGTGAGATTGTAATAAATTGTATCGATCAAGGATCCTGTGTAAAGGTGACTGGAGCCCCAAGTTAGTTTTAGCGAATGGCGGATAAAAAATTTTCCTTACAGTGTGTCTGGGATATGAATAAGGCACCGCTATGGATATTCTTCCCAGAAGGTCACTACACTGCGTGTAATTATCGACAATTTTTTTGAGGAAACATAAATCTAAGACACATCTACGATCGCGAAGGCCAATCATGTTAAATTTCGCTAGTCTTTGATCATATGTGTTTCTGTGAGAGAAACCACTGCAAGAGTATGCAAGATGTCTTGTAAACGCTCTTTGTATGTTCTCAATTCGTTGCGAGTGAGCACTATAAAACGGAGACCATGCGACACAAGCAAATTCGAGATTGCTGCGCACAAGTGCGTTGAAAAGAAGCACTTTGGTTTGTGACTTGAAGCCAATCGTGTTTCTTCTCAGAAATCCGAGCATTTGGGCGCTTTTGGTAACTACTTTATCAATATGTGAAGTAAACTTCAGCTTCTTGTCAATGATAACGCCCAAATCCCGAATCTCATCAACTTCAGTTATCGATGCGCAGTCAATCTCGTACCCCGTGACAAGCGGCTTTTTCTTCCTGGTGTATTTTATGTGGAAGCATTTACCAACGTTGAGAACCATACTGTTTAATTTACACCAATTGACTATCTCATTTAGATCCTCTTGAATCAATCGGGAATCGGCCATTGATTTAATAGGACGATATATTTTAAGATCATCGGCATATAGCGACATTTTGCAGTGCTTTATGTGGAAAGTAACATCATTTATAAAAATGAGAAAAAGCACTGGCCCCAAATGTGAACCTTGAGGGACACCAGAGAGTGCGTGATATACCTGAGATTCATACCCATCGACTACTACACTAAGAGATCTGTTGCACAAGTAGGACTGGAACCAACTAAGCAGCGATCCACCTACACCAAAGGCTTGTAGCTTCTGTATCAGAATGGGATGACTCACTCTATCGAAGGCATTACTAAAGTCCGTATAAATAGCGTCCACTTGAATTCCTGAATCCACCATTTCAGATAAATCAGAAATAAAAGGGACTAAATTTGTCAAAATTGAACGCCCCCTACGAAATCCATGTTGGTAATCGGAGAGACTATTATTTACTAATGAGAAGATTGTGGGATATATTATGGACTCGAATAATTTGGAGAAACACGAGAGTATTGATATTGGGCGGTAATTTTTTACAGAAGCTTTATCACCTTTTTTATACACCGGTATGATACGGGCCTTTTTCCAATCCTCAGGAAATACCCCTTCAGAAATAGATCGGTTGAATATTAGTGATAACGGTAGTGCTAGAGACGAACAACAATGCTTGACAAAGATAGAGGGAATCAAGTCTGGCCCAGCGCCCTTTGAACCATCCATTTTTTTAATAGCACGTTTCACGACTGATTCTGTGATATGTAACTTAGAAATATAATTATTTGTTATTATGGGTTGGTTATGCGACAGAGAAAAAGTACATTTATCAGTCGAGTATACGGAACGAAATTGATCTGCAAATAAATTGACTATTTCATCACCGCTCCGGGCGGTTCTTTGATCCATATGCATTCTAGCAGGTAATGTTGAACGTCCACCTCGTTTACCCTTAATGAAGCTCCAAAACGCTTTAGGATTTTTTGAAATATTAGATTCCAATAATTTTTTATAATTGCTGTAGCAGAGATCCAAAATTTTGTGACAGCGATTACGGAGCAAATGGAATTCTATTTCATCTCGTGGATTTTTATATTTTTTATATCTTTTCCGGACTCTTTCTTTTTCCTTTAGTAATCTAATACATGCTTTGGTTATCCAAGGGGGGTGAAAAGACATAGCAGCTCTCTTGATCGGTACATTCTTCGTTATGGTATCCTTAATAATAATATAAAACTCACTAACCATTTGATTAACATCTCTACAATAAGAAAATACATTACGCCAGTTAACATTACGAAGATCCTTATTAACAGCCTCATAATCAGTCTTATAGAAATTGAATTTATCTGTGTATTTAGGCTTAAGATAATCAATAGTATCGCAGTAGGGTATATTCACCAATAGACTAGGATGTATTAGGTAAGTCTTACTCAGCGAACACAATGGTTTTGTAACGGACGTGTTCAACACGTTACTAAGAACCAAGTCCAACAAACGGTCGTGGCTATTTTTTATACCATTCACTTGATATAAATTGTTGGAGGACATAAAATCTATAAGAGCATGTCCCAGATTAACATTATAATTTGACGGAGACAAATGGGTGCAATTACAGTCAGAATGCCAGTTGATAAAACCTAGATTGAAGTCACCTAGTATGATAACATCACTAGTATTGTTAATTACATTATCAGCGGAATCAAGTAAGCAAGATAGTTGGCTAAACTTAACTGGAGGGGGTAAGTAGGCTACACATACGGAAAGCTTCTTAAAAGTATTTTTCAGCTTAAGTTCTACTGTGACCCACAAGTTCTCTACTTCTTTAGCTTCCCAGTTCTCCATTCTAACAGAAGGTAAATCTCGCGATACTGCGATCAGAACTCCACCGCCATCCTTTTTAAGCGTTGGTGAGCATACCCTGTCTCTGCGATACACAACATACCTGTCATCAAACAGCTCGGAACTAGACACACTACTATTCAACCATGTTTCTGTAAAAACGATAATCTTATAGTTACAGCTCACGATATTTTTATACAGATTATTTGTCTTTGTCCTCAGACCCTGGACATTTTGGTAATAAATATCAAGCATGACGGAAACTTACATATCCAATACATATACGAGAAAAAAAAAAATGAAATAAAAACATTAAGATGTTTATGACAAAACATTAAGACTATCAAGATTTTTGACAAAAACTGCTTGTTGACTCTCGTCCTTACGTACATAGATGCGCCCGTTACGTACCCATACAAACTTGTAGCCCAACTCCTTGGCCTTTTTCCGTGCAGCAGCGTGCAGGTATTTGTTGCTTGGCGTAAGATGCTCAGCGACGAAGATTGGCATCCGGGTACCGCCTATACCCAGGTCACTGGTATTTAGCTTATTCTGCTGGTTCTTTTTATTGTGTTTGGAAACTGCAGCCAGGAATTGATCGCGTGCACGTATATTTAATAGCTTCACTACAATAGCTCGCGGCCTGTCGTTGTCTCGATCTAATTTGGCAACTCTCGTCACATGGTTTATATCACTAGGGTCCAAATGGTTATCAACTGCTTTACCTAGTCGGATTAGGGTGTCAACAAGGTTTTCGGACCTGTTTTCCGGCACGCCGTTTATTTCTACATTGCATTCTCTCATGTGTAGCTCCACTGCATTAAGGCGTCCGGTCAGATCGTTGACTGTGGCTTTCAACTTTTCGTTATCCTTCTTGAGATCTTGTAAAGCAGCAGAAGTACTGTCAATTTGCGATTTCATGTCCTCATATTGTTGATTGAGAAACACCACAGATTCATGGTAACAAGATATTTTATCATCAATACTTTTTAGCTCAGTTGATATAAGTTCTTTTATGGTGCTTCTTATCAACGAGGAAATTTCCTGTTTTAAGATTTCGCGCAAGCCATCCTCAGTGACATATCCAGGCGAGCTGGTTAGCGACACTTGCGATCTAAGAGAGGCATTGGAACAATCGTTGATCAAATCCGCACCGTCTAATGATGAAGCATCGGGACTCTTGTGTTGGCGAGCGGTCGAGTTTGTTATTTGTTTACTCAAACAACCACTGCACTTCCAATCACTTCTTTGTCGAGGTTCCAAGGCTAGAAAGCGCTTTTGGGTCATTTTCGCACAATCAATGTCAAACGATAGTTTACAGTTAGAGCAAACTAAATAATCTTTTTTGAGGAATGGTTTGCGACACAAAGTACAAACGTTTACAGGAGCCATGATCAGGATATCAAGTAATGTATAGGCGAAGTAAAAAATATATTTAAATCTCGAGTGAAGAACAGCGCCCTCTATATTTAAGAATACGTTAAACTGTATTGACAGCCTGCAGTCACACTTAGTTTTCCACTAGATGGCGTTGTCGCACTTAGTTTTAAATGTGCCACGCATCACGCATAATTTATAGATGGCAGCAGTTGTGTAGGAAATTCAAATTGAATAACCGTCTTGCTTTGTAGTGAAAATGCTTTAGATCAATTTATATATAGAAACTCCTTAAATATGAGTGATTAATCACGGGTCCCTCCAGTGGAAATTATAGACAAATGTTTGTTTCTTGACTTACAGTGATATAGTTCCAGATTTGCTTCAAAATGCAGCCGATCTTATCCACATTACATCCACACGTTTTATAAAGTATATACACTGTTTCTTTTTGAGATAACACTTGTCCAAGTTAATCAGCACTAGTTCTTCAGATCTGATAAATTTTTACGCACTAATTCAAAACTTAACTATCTTAATGTGGGGTCAGGACTATGTGTGTGACTGTTGGGTGTATTTATATATTATTATTGTATGCATTTTATTTCGATATCACATCTGGTTATAGGGATAAATATTTTTTTATTTTTTTACCTACCTACAAAAGTTAAAATGCGGGTAGTCCGAAAACTTATTACTTTTGCAAATGGAACATAGTGCATTTGTTAGTATATTAACTGACTTCTAAAATGTCGCGAGTGTGTGTTAACAGTCCTGATTTATTTTGCTATATTTGTGGCGAGTTTACGCCGGAATCGAAAAAAGAACCACTTTCTGACTTAATTAAACAGTGCTATCAAGCTTATTTTAACCGTGTCGTAAGGAATCAAGCAAGTCATAGGTTCCTAAAGTGTGCTGCTTAAGATGTTATACATATCTCAATGGTTGGTGTAAGGGAACAACTAAAAAAATGCCATTTGGTACGCCAATGGTGTGGATGGAGCCAACGAATCATGCCGTCCTTGCCCCTCGCTTATAGTGCTAATTTGAAAGAAACTTATGACGTTATGAAACTTTTATTAGAAAAAATTAAATACAGAGATCATAAATGGCCAGTTTGTGCAGATCTTAAAGTGGTTGCTTTGTTAACAGGCTTGCAGTCAGGCTATACAAAATATTGTTGTTTTCTTTGCGAGTGGGATAGCCGAGCTCGAGCTCAACATTTTATCAAAAAAGATTGGCCATTACGTCACTCTCACAGTAGTGGGCCAGAAAAACGTAAAATTTGAACCATTGGTTGAGCAAGATAAAATTATTTTGCCGGCATTGCACATCAAACTGGGGCTCATAAAAAAATTTGTGAAAAAAATAAGCAAAGAAGGTGCGGTGCGGCTTTCCAGTTTCTCAAGCAAAAGTTTCCCAAGCTTAGTGACGCGAAAATTAAAGACGGTGTTTTCGTAGGTCCAGACATAAAAAAGCTGATTCAAGATCCATCTTTTATATCTGCTCTCAATAATATTGAAAAACAAGCATAGAACGCTTTTGTCGATGTCACTAACAATTTCCTTGGTAACAAGAAATCTGAAGATTTTCGCGAAAAAATAAATGTTTTATTGGACTGCTACTATAAAATGGGATGCAATATATCACTTAAGTTGCATTTTCTTCACTCGCATTTGGACTTTTTCCCTGAAAATATGGGATCAGTCAGTGACGAACATGGCGAACGCTTTCACCAAGATGTTGTTGCATTTGAAAAGCGATTTCAAGGCAGATGGGAGCCTGCTATGCTCGCGGATTACTATTGGAGCCTTATTAGAGAGACCCCTGCTACTGAGTACAAGAGAAAAGCCAGCCACTCCAAAAAAACTACGCCATTTCAATTAAAATTAGAATAAAATTATGGAAAATTCGTGATTTCGGACAAGGATGTTTATCTGGACATTGAGATGTGATGGTGTGTGTATATTTGCATATTTTTATTACTTTAGTGGCAAGAAATAGTAATCACATAATGCGACCTCAGATAAAATCAAAAGTTGAAAATTTGTTGAGTAGTGTTATTGGTGACAGAATTGAAATGTGTTTGAAATCAAAGATGCCTTACTAACAACAGATTTTTTTCCAAATGTATATCAGAATCATACTATGTTTTTGAGGATAGAAAAGAAAAAATTGAGAATTCCACCAATTTAAAATCATTTTTTTCAGCATGTAACCATCGTCGATATAGATGAGGCGAACGCAATACCTCTCAAAAATGAATTAAATGAAAAACATGGCGAAGGAAAAGTAGAGTTTATCAAATGTGACGTAACAAATGAGGAGCAACTTCTTTCCAGTTTCGCTTCAGTATTGGGAGACAAGAACAACGAATACGTCGTTATAAACTGCGCTGCTATACTAAATGACAGCTTACGGACCTACAGGAAGCAGATTGATATCAATGTGGTTAGTGCTTATTTCCTATGCATATAGTTTAAGCAATGTGGAAAAAAAGAAAATCGCGAGAAACCGCTGAAAGTAGGCCGCTTCCAACAGAGCGCTTTGGGATCGTTTAGGGGAGGCCTATCCTCAGCAGTGGAAGTCTTTTGGCTAATGATAACTTGCCTTACTAACCTAACTTAATGATAAGAAGCCGATAAATTATTTTTTAACTGTTAATACGTTGATTTTTTTTTCATTTTAGACAGCACTCATTACTGGTTCGTTGAAGGCCCTCGACTTGATGCGAGCTGACAAGGGTGGGAAAGGCGGAGCCATCATCAATATGTCATCGGTAGCTGCTCTCTATCCATTACCTCTCACATCGATATACAACGCAACTAAAAGTGCTGTGATGCAATTCAGTGTTGGAATTGGGGTAAATACAAAACTACTATTTTTTTATAATATATATATGTATATAAGACGTAAAAATATTAATAAGATCCTAGACCCTGAACCCTATCCTTAATGCTACTTTAATTTTGTCTAATGACAATAAGGAAAACAATTGCTGCTAAGCAATTCAAAATAAACATTGTGGGTAGTAAGCTACAGAAAAAAATTAATAATTCTTTTTTACATCCAGTATACACGGCAATGTTTACATGCAGAAAATATGGTGTTAATCGCTATCCGAACAGGCGCAAATATGCTTTAAACTGTAGGCATTGTTATATATGTTATTTGGTTTTCCAGGCCAACGATTTTTACGACAGAACTAATGTGCGAGTGCTGACGCTGTGCTTCGGCGCCACAGACACTGGTCTCATTGCACTAGAGAACATGGGGTCTTTTGATGAACTTATGGAATCTAGGCTGGAAGAAGCGCTTAGACTCTTTCCTGGACAGAGGTATTTTTATCATTATTAAAAACAACACCACGTCCATTACTGGCTAGTACGCCTTCCCTAAAGACGTCGATATCCTCTTAGGAAAGGAGTTATGCAAATTTTGTTATGAATTCTACCAAAGTAGTTGATTATAATATTTTATTTTCTGAACATTATTTTTATAATTAACTGCCGAACAGTTTTATTACTTTCACAGTATTTATCGATCAAAAACAATAATAAGCAAGATTTTACGTATTAAATTAACTTCGTTTAAAATAATGACTGCAACATTTACAATAAAAATTATAAGTGGGACGAAATATAATAAAAACAGCTGCAGTTCTTGTTCCGGGTACGTTAAGTAATAAATAAGGTTTTTTATTAACACAATGGTATCGCGAAGGTCATATACAATACTACTATCACTCAAGGTAAATGTCAATGTTTAAAGATAATCTGATCATTAATGTAGTAAAAATGATGATAATAGTAATAGTAACTTATGCACGTTGTGACGCACAATTGCCTTGGGATTTGAAAGTGATGGATATCGAATGGATCTTGTCTCTCCTACCTATGACACAGAAGTTGTATCCCAGTGAAGGGATCAGAACTATGTGACTGTTATGTGTGATTTAAATGTTGTGCACCTTTAATAAATTATAGTTACATTTTATTACACTCTTTTAGCTATGGTTGATGCATGTCGCTACTAATAATGAACTCAAATTTATAGAAGGTAATTTGTTTTCCGCCCATAAAACATATTATTGTGTTCACAGCGTCCAATCTGCAGCTCGTGCTGTCATCGATGCGTACAAATTGGGCAAGAGTGGAAGCATCTGGTTGTCGAATGCTGATAAACCTGCTGAAGATATCACAGAGAGACATACACGGGCTTATAAAATACTATCAGAACCTATATTTGCTTAAATTAATACATGTACAATTAAATTTCAAATGAATTTGTTAAAATTTTTCAGCGTTTTATTATTTAATTTTACGACCATGATAATTAATTTCTGTCTTTATTGTGCTACTGAATCATTCAATAATGGTAAATGTTATAAAAATTGTACCTATAAACAAAACGAAATGACAGGTTGCCGATGCATAAATTCTAGAGATGCGCCGAGTTACACTTTTGCCGAGTAACGAGTACCGAGTTTTACTCGGTTCAATTTTTTTTAACCGAGTACTCGGCCGAGTAACTCGGTTCAATTTAATTTCCAATTCGCGCGTGGTACATTAGAATTTAAATAGCCTGTTTTCGGAGGCCGGTAACGTCTACGAAGAATAGAGGAATAGGCTGTTACCAGAACGTGCAGAGAGCCTTGTGTTCCTGCATCATAACTTCATCATCAACCCATATACGCCCACTGCTGAGCCGGGTCTCCTCTCCCATTGAGAGGGTTTAGGCCATAGTCCACCACGCTGGCCTAGTGCGGGTTGGCGGACTACACACCTAAGAAATTCCTAAGAACTCTTAGGTGTGCAGGTTTTATCACGATGTTTTCGTTCACCGTTAAAGCAAGTGATAATTCAATGTGAATACACACATAACTTCGAAAAGTCAGAGGTGTGTGCCTGGGGTTCGAACCCGCGACCGTCGAGATGCTCGACCGCGCGCCCAAACCTCGAGGCCATCATTGCATCATAACTTAGTTTTATCCAATTTTAAATAATAATTATTTTTATTATGTACTATTATTTTGATTTTATCAATTGAGATTTTCAAAGATTTCCTAAATTACTAAGTAATTTTTGATTAACACAGTTGTTTACGAAATAAAAAACAATAATATTTATTGAATCTATAAAATGTTAAATACATCACTCAAATTCAGTCATTTCAAATTTTACCACCCTGTTCACGACCTTGTCAAGGTCGCAGGACGTCGCTGGCTGCAGGAGGCTTCCGACCAAACCCGGTGGACGTCATTAGGGGAGGCCTATGTCCAGCAGTGGACTTCCATTGGCTGATGATGATGACTGTTGTTTAAATTATATCTACCGAAATATATTGCATTTCTTAAACAGAGTATACTCGGCATTCAAACCGAGTTATTCGGCCGAGTACGAGTATCAAAAAACCCGCCGAGTACGCCGAGTACCGAGTATCAACCGAGTACTCGGCCCATCTCTAATAAATTCTATCCATTGAAGGTGTTTAGGCCTTAGTCCACCACGCTGGCCTAGCGCGGGCTGGCGGACTACACACCTAAGACATTCCTAATAATATTTAGGTGTGCCGGTGTTCTCACGATGTTTTTCTCCACCCTTAAAGCAAGGGAAAATTCATTGTGGGGACATCAATGCTCATAAACCTCGACGCCATCACTGCTCAATATAATATGACGACTATTTCAAAAACATGTGTAAGAAGTTCGATATGTATCTACTAAGAATACTGACGTTGAAGAAAATGATAAAAAATATAATTATAATATACGAAAAGGTTATCATATCATATTAGAAACATATAACTTGTTAGATGACGCATTAATATCTCGTACGCCGTATCGTGAACATGTTCAGTTTGGAAGATAAAATTGTACTAATAACCGGCGCACAGTGCGTAATTTTCATAATCTAGGTGGACAAAAGTCAAATTCTACACTAGTCTAAACTTATAAAAAAGTTACTTATATTCAAAGAAGATAAACTATATTATATAATATTAGAGTTTATTTTCTAAGAACCCTCACCTCACAATAGATAAAAATGGTCGAAAGTCAACTATATGAGTTTACCGATGATGCGCTCAAAATGATCGCATTTTTCGCCTGAGTTCTCTCGTTGAATATACAGCCTACCTGTGTCCTAATAGTGATTTTGTGTTGTTATTGGCTTTCTGGGAGTCTTAAGATAAGTTTTTAAATATTTTCCTTTTAATATATTTTAAAACGTAATCACAAGTACTATAGAAACAGAGAGACTTAAATTTTACACAAAAATACTAATAAGTCATTTTGAACTTGAGTTTTAGTTTATTATACGGGATTATACCGGCCTGATATTATATTTAATCAAAAGGCGTACTTGTTAGCTAAAGGGAACACGTACGTTTGTCTGCGCATATTTGCGACACCCATACAACTTTTCTTTATTTTCAGAACGCCTTCGCAAATTTCGCGTAGACAATTTTTCGACGTTTCGTTTGCTAACGCAAAAGATATAAGAACGGATGCCTCGATACATCATATATTGCAAGAACTTGGTAATTCGTCGTTTACAGATGACATTATAAGACGTTTGAAAATAACTATTGGAAGTTTTTATAAAAAAATCGAAGATTAATGGCGTAAGTCGGGTAGACATCGAGATCGTTTTTAAACACTAACTTAGCGTGGTAAGAAGGAAACATACTGTCACCTCAATATGTTACTCAAGCGGATGAAGGTGTTTTACTTCCTAAATCAAGAAGTTCGATTGGAAGATCTGGAAATCTCTTTGAAATTATTTGAAAAAACGGCGAATTCAATATCTCGTTGAAACATCGAGTCTGGAAGAGATATCGATGGCAACTGAAGTACATCTCCGCAAAAGAGGATTCAGCAGTAATCGTTAAATAGCTTTGTCAATTTTCACCAAGAAGAGGTACAGTTATAAAAAAGCGCGGAAGTATTGTAGTAGTAGTTGTAGTAGTAGGAAGCGTGAATAAAATACTTTACCACGGAAAAGACATAATTGGTTCTTGTGTTCTTCCAATTGGGCAACTTTCGGAAGAAGTACACGAAGCCAGAAATAAAGATAATAGAAAATTCAGAGAATTATCTTTGCGAAAGACGTCAAGGGTGGACACAAATAAGGACTTAATAAATAGGCTACTTATTACGTCAGACCCCTATATTGCTAGCTTACTTGCTGCTTCTAAAACCAAACGAGGCAAAATAAGCCCTGAAGTGTTGGAGCTCTTAGAATATAGAACTCCTCACACCGAGCAAGAAGAAATTCAGTCAGGTCATTCAGATTTTGGAGAATCTGATACTGAAAGCGAAATTGAAGAATACTAAAGTCATTGGGTGAGGCCTATGTCCAGCGGTGGACTTCGATTGGCTGTTGATGATGATGATGATGATTCTGACTAAGTTTCTTCTTGTTCCTAGCTAGGAAGTAATTAATCTATACCTATATTCGATTCTTTTAACTATTTTTATTTTTGTATGTTCGATTAATCAAGTGTTTTTTGAGTATATATGTTTTTGTGTGATGTATAATACGATAATTGTATATTTAAAACCTTGACAATGTTTTTCAATGAAGTCCAACACGTTTTATCACGTATTAAACTTGACCATCTCATTTTAAGACTTTTGTCCACCTAGATCATGAAAATTACGCACTGTGCGGCGGTGCGAATGGCATTGGAGCTGCAATAGTTAAAGATTTTTTGAAAGAAAACACAAAGGTATGTTAATTTACTCATACATACATAAACTCACGCCTGTCTCCCGTTAGGGTAGGCAGAGACTATAGAGCGCCAAATGCCACGGTCCAGACACACCTCTTTCGCTTCCTCCACAGACATAATTCTCTTTATGCATATATTAATTATATATTATATATTAATTTACTCATTTACATCCAAATACTCGTATACTTGAAAGTTTGAGCTAGTTAATTATAGTATTATGTTTTTTTTCTGACAAAACATCTGTCGATATCCTTAAAACTGGAATATTTTATTTAACCTTAGGTCACTCGACGCTATATACTATAAATAAAGGGCTTAAGTCTTTGTGAATATTTTCATCTTTTACTGTGCAGTGTTCAAATTGTACAATATTTACTCGTATAGATGCTATATAATTTAATATAATTTGCGTATTCGGTGGTACTTAGCACCGAACATGCATTCTTTTTAGTAATTATGCTAGAAATAACCGACTAATTACTACTTGCATACCTATAAAATGAATTCTGAAATGAGACGTAGTTTGAAACGTTGAGCTCAGGTTCGATTTGTTTGCTTTTTATTGCTAAAACCTAAATCGAATCTTTATAACTAGTGCATTAACAAACGGATCTACAAGTTTTTGTCATAAATTACATTTTGCTTGAATTTAAATGATTTGTTTTTATTTTTCAGCATATTGCTGTTCTAGATGTAGACGAAGATGCAGGAATCGCTTTAGAAAATGACCTGAACGAAACGCATGGAATAGGAAAAGTAAAATTTTACAAATGCGACGTATCAGTTGATGAAGCACTTCTTGAAACTTTTAAAACAATTTATGATCACAATGGCTATATAGATATTGTGGTTAACAATGCTGGCTTAGCTGACGAAAGCAGTACGAACGCGATCAGAAGGGAAATTGAAGTAAATTACGTAAGTAACAAATTAAAAGAGACGTTTATTACTGACTTTATTAGTGCTACCTTAAAATCGAATACTATTGTACCTACCTATATCCTAAATGGTTAAACCGGTTCTTGAGCAATAAAAATACTTGCATTAATTATAAAAATGTGCAATCTGAACCGGTAGAGAGAAGCTTCCGTATCTACAATGAATGTTTTCTTCCAAACATGTTTTCATCTTTAGGAAGTTTAAGATTATACAGGGTGAATTTAGACCGTGATCGAAAACTGAGGCAGGTAATAGCGAGGGTGATCACAAACCCAGTGGTGATATTAAAAATTGCGACAAAAATAAAAAAAAATACGTTTTCCATACAACCATCGGTGTTAAAAGTATGTGGTTTGTATGGAAAACCTCAAAAATTTTATTGTTTGTCGGAATTTTCTTTAATGCCAGGGGGTTTGTAATCACTATCGCTATTACCTGCCTCAGTTTTCGATCACGGTCTAAATACACCCTGTATAGAATGTATTAAGCAAGCTTAAGACTGTATAAAAGTTATCCTCTATTTCAGTAACGAATTATGATTTATTTTTTATACTGTAGACAAAGTAACTTTTAACATAAGATGAGAGCTGAACTGTGTTAATTTCCCAAGATTATGAGTGTAAGACATCGATATTATGAGTGTTTTTATGAGACATAGCTTTTGCCCGCAACTCCGTCTGCGTGGACTACAGGGTTGAGTTCAGAAAGGAAATAAGTTGTAGTATTTTACTCTGCAGAGCCCCATTTACTTAAATATTCAAAAATCATACAAATCGGTCAAATTGTTTCAACGTGAAACCGTAACGCACCGGTCGACGCCTTGAGTATCATTATTGCGCGCTTGGTCATTATTTTGAAACTGCGATATCTTCTAAGATACTCATTGAAATCAAATGATGTACAGGACAAATTTATTTTGTAATTAATACTTGTAATGAATAACGTATTTATTAGGATAAGGATTAATATCATGTTTGTAAAAACACCTTCACAAATAATGCTTTATTTAAAATAAATTTGGTTAGAATAAAAAACGTTATTGTGAGCCAACCTTAAAAGATAGACATATGCTGTCGCGGACTTTTTTTTAGAATTTTTAAAGGGAAACAATTCTGTCATACATAATTTTAGCGAAACTTTAACCGTTTCTGCAGCGTACGCAGCGGAAGCTCACAAAAAAGGAAAAAAGTCCAGTAGTTTCTGAGCTCCTAGCGTTCAAACAAACAAACAAACAAACGAACGAACGAACGAACGAACGAACGAACGAACGAACGAACGAACGAACGAACGAACGAACGAACGAACGAACGAACGAACGAACGAACGAACGAACGAACGAACGAACGAACGAACGAACGAACGAACGAACGAACGAACGAACGAACGAACGAACAAACAAACAAACAAACTCTTCAGCTTTATAATATTACTATAGATTAAATGACGAACTACATGGACCTATTATTTGAATACAATGACTTTAATAATCTTTGGCTGATTTTTCAGCTAGCAGTAGTCAATGGAACGTTGAAAGCCTTGGAGATGATGCGTATAGACCGCGGAGGCAGAGGAGGTACAGTCATTAATATATCGTCGATTGGATGTCTATGTCAATTGGCACCGGCTCTTTTTGTTTACTTGGGAACGAAGAGTGCTGTATTGCAATTTAGTAATTGTATTGGCGTAAGTATATTTATCCTCTTTATTTGCTGTCGGTTTGTTAATAAAGTAAGTGTATTTAAGGGAGTTCTTGGCTCTAAACCAAAGCTTGAAGAAAAGACAAAAGTGATTACCGAGTAGTTATTTTCCCCTAAGACAAGATGGTTCCTTGGCAAATTCTGTAGGTATTTACAAAAGAGATTAGCTGGCAACAAATAATAATGAATAATTTCAATCATATAAAAACGTAAATACTACATAAGGGGCATTTCACGTGAAGCGGACAGGGAAAAAAAAGTGAGGTTCTGAAAATCGTTCATATTCGGCCCATTTATACCTCTAGTAGGAATGAATGTGGACACAAAATATTTTTTTTGTATATTAAATATTTCACAAGTTATGGGCTTCTAAAGAATTGCCGTAATTGAAATATCAATTTTTTAAAAGTCATTTATCGTATTTAACAAATTTACAATAAAATATTTAACATAGCGATATATATTTGAAAAATACTGTTCTTTTTAATGATGAAATAAAATTAAAAAAAATATTTTTTTTTCATGTCCTAAACCGGAAGTAAACTTTTCAAACCTGAATTTCAGTCACTTCGGCCGCTTTTTTTTTCTTCATTTTTTTTCCAAATATAGCTTAAAGTGTACTAAAAATACACGAGAAAATTGAAAATGGAATCTCTATAAGTTTCGGAGTTAGAATAATTAATGTACCATCGTGTCGCATTGGGCGTGATATCTGACGCTTGTAAGGTCGAGTATTTTGCGCGATATTGCATTAAAACTCGCAACTTTATTAAAATTTTATCTCGTTTCAGCGTATTTAAGCTCTAAAAAAAATATGGAATAAGTAATATTAATAACAAAATTTAATCAGTAGTTTTTCCGTGGAAGAGTAACAAATAACATATTTCATTCCATATTCTTACCAATTTTCGCTTAAATAATATTAGCAGACTATATATATTAATATTATGTACTTAACCCAAATATAAATTAATAAAATATTATTAAAGAATAAAAACATTTTAAGGAAGACACTTACTACTTACTTACTTACGCTGCAGATTGCGTTATTTATCGTGTTTCACAAATAATATTGTTATCTACTGCTTCCTTAAAATGATTTTATTCTTTATAATATTTTATTAATTTATATTTGAGTTAAGTACATAATATTAAAGCAGTGATGGCCTCGAGGTTTCGGTGCGCGGTCGAGAAACTCGACCGTCGCGTGTTCGAACCCCAGGCATACATCTATGACTTTTCGAAGTTATGTATGTATTCACATTGAATTATCACTGGCTTAACAAAACAGTGAAGGAAAACAACGTGATAAAACCTGAACACCTAAAAGTTCTTAGGAATTTCTAAGGTGTGTAGTCCGCCAACCCACACTAGGGCAGCGTGGTGGACTATGGCCTAAGCCTTCTCAATGGTAGAGGACACCCGTGCCCATATGGATTGTTGATGTCGATGATGATGATGATGATGACATAATATTAATATATATAGTCTGCTAATATTATTTAAGCAAAAATTTGTAAGAATATGGAATGAAATATATGTTTGTTACTCTTGCACGCAAAAACTACTGATACTGGATTTTGTTATTAATAATACTTATTCCATATCTTTTTTAGAGCTAAAATACGCTGAAACGAGATAAAATTTTAATAAAGTTGCGAGTTTTAATGCAATATCGCGCAAAATACTCGACCTTAAAAGCGTCAGATATCACGCCCAATGCGTCGCGATGGTACATTAATTATTCTAACTCCGAAACTTATAGCGATTCCATTTTCAATTTTCTCGTGTATTTTTAGTACACTTTAAGCTATATTTGGAAAAAAAATGAAGAAAAAAAAGCGGCCGAAGTGACTGAAATTCAGGTTTGAAAAGTTTACTTCCGGTTTAGGACATGAAAAAAAAATATTTTTTTAAATTTTATTTCATCATTAAAAAGAACAGTATTTTTCCAATATATATCGCTATGTTAAATATTTTATTGTAAATTTTTTAAATACGATAAACGACTTTTAAAAAATTGATATTTCAATTACGGCAATTCTTTAGAAGCCCATAACTTGTGAAATATTTAATATACAAAAAAAATATTTTGTGTCCACATTCATTCCTACTAGAGGTATAAATGGGCCGAATATGAACGATTTTCAGAACCTCACTTTTTTTTCCCTGTCCGCTTCACGTGAAATGCCCCATAAGCTAATACGAAAGTTTATGTCTTCAGACGTTAACGGCATTACCTATGCCGAGTATTAATATGGGGAACAGAACTGTAATGGAACTAAATTATTTATTTAAATATTTACAGAGAGAAGAATATTACTCTAAAACCGGAGTAAGAGTATTGACAATATGTTTTGGCAACACAGATTCTACCATAATGCGGAAATTAAAAAGTTTTGACGAAGACATAGACCAAAAAATGCAGAAGATAATTGAACTATACCCCATGCAAAAGTAAGTGATCTTAAAAATTTATAATTAGACAGCCTAATTCGTATCGTGACGTTGCAAATAAAGCAGTTCTATTGGGCTTTTAATTAGTGAATCCTTAGTAGGTACCATTGGTATTAAAAATGTGCTCGAAAGTCGATAATAGGCTCGGCACCTATTGCGGCTTTAAACACTGCTAGTTTCAGGCTACTTAAAACGATTTCATCTGATGTTAAGCACGTGGTTATTTCAAGTCACACTAATTTATTCTTATCTTATCTCTTGTCGTAAATCAATTAGTAATAAACAACATTTTTTCTGATAAGAATTATGATATCAAAAACAATGCACTTTTTATACGACTTACACAGTTTATCAGAAATTTTACATAATTCCTATATAATTAATGTATACTTGCTGGTATATACAATCGTATGGATGTATGCTTGAAGACGTAAACAGAAGTGAATTCGTATACTCTTTTCTCGCGAATTACACTACCTGATATATTCGGGATCGTGTTTATTGTAGATTACCTTCACCAATCGAGACTCAATCTTGCTATTGAGTGAAGGTTACACAAATTACGCAATAGCTCTTAACTTTATTGTAATCAATAGTAAGTGAGGTTTTTCAAAAGTCTCTTAACTTACTCTGATAGTACCTGGGAGATACGGAAAGGGGTATTTTAGTCCTCGGTCTTAAATTTCAGTTAGCAGAGCAACCGCCTGCTTAGCCGATTTGAATCCTTAACCTAATACCCACACAATCGCAACCGTCGAGATCTTCGACCGCGCGCCCAAACTTCGAGGCCATCACTACTGCTTTATTTTTTATTCTTTGATTCTAATAACCACAACATGATCGTTATTATTGTGTTTCAGGAAAGAGTCAGCAGCCAAGGGTGTAGTGGATGCATTCAAAAAAGGTGACTCTGGCAGCACGTGGCTAGTAGCGAATGATAAGCCTGCTGTAGATTATTCAGAACACGTTAGGAAGGCTTACAGCATTTTGACACAACATTTAAGTGATTAGAATTAAAATAAACAAATTCGTTATCAATGTTTCATTTATAAATTAAAATTTAAGCGAAATTAACATTTTTTGTCTCGGTCGTTGGCACAAGCGTAATAGACAGTGATATCATTATTATTGTTTTTTAGGATAAGATATACAAAACAAATATTTCATGTACGGTGACGGCAAAAAATTCTAAGTACATAATAAATATAAAATAAAAAACAAAAGTAAAAAATGAAATTTGTCAAACTGCCTTGTTGCCTAACAAGAGAATAAGTGATCAACGTGATATTGCGTTTGATTTCGTGATAAATCCAAGGGTCTGCGTCAAGCTTTTTTAGTACAGATTTCTCAGTCATGTCAGTCACAGCCATCATTTTATTATTGTATTACGAAATATGCTAATATTGAAACCTTCCTAAGTTCGTGCTCTGCTATTCTCAAATTTGACTCTCATGGCTTCAAGTAAGTTGTCGACCTCGAAATTCTATACGAATTGAGGCCTAATATATATCAAAGGTAACACATCATTTGACAACTGACGGCCTTGCCACATTTAATGCAATATACAGGTGTAATCGTTAAGTGTGCACAGGCGATTGTTCCGTGACTACTACAGATATCAAAAAACTTTAAACTGATATCGAAAGTACTTTACCTAATGAGTAACATGACATTAATACCTTTTAAAAAATACAACGAATGTAATAAAATATAAAAAAAAAATACATTAAATGCTCTCTTATCTTTAGAAGCCTACTTTAGCCTATTTTTTTTTTACCATGATTGAAGTTCCCGTATCCAACTATCCATTGCATTTCAGGGAAGGCGTAAACTGATATTACTATTGGATAGTATTGGGGACTTATGCAGCTAATAGCTCTTTACAAGTATCCGTTTGTCTGAGTTGGATTTATTGGTTTATACATATATATTAAGCCCGCCTTTATACAATGTTTTGTATAAAAAGCATAAATAAATAAATATAAGTATACTCAGCCTATCGCGGTTCACTGCTGAACGTAGGCCTCCCCAAGAAAGCGCCAACCATCCCATTATTATTAAATCCTTCAACCATTATTGGCATAGGGACTAGGACAGCCAATAATTATTTTCAGTGGGTCATGTGCTTATGTATATTAAGCACGGCTGCATTTTTGCCCCTATATTATACCTACCAACTGTGTTTTTAACCCCACATTATTTGTATAGTGTTGATATATATGTTTTTCGTTTCTTTCTTTATTTTGTTTCTTCATCAACCCATATACGCCCACTGCTGAGCAGGGGTCTCCTCTACCATTGAGAGGGTTTAGGCCATAGTCCACCACGCTGGCCTAGTGCGGGTTTGCGGACTACACACCTAAGAAATTTTTAAGAACTCTTATTTTGTTTATGTGTTATAATATAATTTCCTCATAAGAAATAGGCAAGTACATGAAGATATTTTTTTTTGGCAATACTATCTGTTTTTAGATCTTATTTTGAACAATTGGAACAAAAGACCAGCAGGCGCTCAGTATGTTTGATCATTATCTCTTAAAAGTAAATGATATGACATGATTGTTTATCTGGGTATGAGCAATTAAATGATACTTAACTTGACTGTTATCAAACCATTTGACTAATTGTTATTGTCATTTAGTTTACATTGTTTAAACTACACTAGAATTTGTCCGTGACTTCTTCTGCATGTGACTAAAAATTTTGCGGACAGTTTAATTACAAATACGCAAGTAAATAAAATAGTGAATTTACATATTTTTGGGTTTTGAGAAAAAAAATATTATCAGAAGACCGTTGGCTTCTATACTCCATATACTCATACTTCCCGCAGTGAATTCCTCGAATGAGACAACGGACATGGAATATCCAAAAAACTCCATAAGAAAAATTTTAGTTTACTACTACATCTTCTTTCTTTCTCCTGCCTTTCTCCCAATTGTTATTATGGGTAAGCGCAGCATGTTTTGTCCATCCACACAGGAAGGAAGGACAAAACATGTTGCATAAGAGTTTTGACAGATGTTTTACGGCCGGCCGCCTGCCTGACGCCAACCCTCCTTGGGACTAGTTTACTACTACATATATTGTACCGTTATTTTGATCCCACTATCACATTTGTATATCACAAATAGTATTGGAATATATACAAACATTACAAAATATTTACGCACCGCAGGTCAAGGCGAGCGAGTAGCCTTGCATATAAATAACATTGAACTCTTGGCCAATCCTTTGCATAACGTTATTCAACACTTATTAGTGCTTCAGTTCACAAGTACGACACGCAGGGTACAACATCAATTTAAATGTTTTTTTTTTATTCTATAAATAACTTTGCCAGTATCTATGCGTATATCTGGAGTTCTTGTTGAAGTATTATTAACCTCTTAGGTTCGTTAGCTATTTTCTTATCAGTAGTTCGTCTTAAGAGGTTAGTTGCGACTATAGCGACTATTGTGACATCAGTTGGGTTTCTAACGTTAAAGTGGCATCATGTATCACGTAAAAGACAAAGTCGTATTGGTTACTGGTGGAGCTGCGGGCATCGGAGCTGGAGTTGTTAAAGCGTTCTTAGAAGAAAATGCCAAAGTGAGTAAAAAATACTCTATTTTTTTTATTATTTCTTAATTGTTGCGTTTACGCGTGATTCGTGTAGATCCATTTTATTAATTTGGCGGTATCTTCAAGCATAGTTTTGTTTATTGAATTAACAAGACTCAGTGCTGATATTGTGAATTTCCTAACGGCAAAAAGTAATCATTTGAGTAAATCGTTTATATTCTTAAATGTATTTCGGCTCGGAAAATATTTAAAGTAGTAAACTATTTATTAAATTTTAAAAGATAAGGATGCAGTTACATGTAACATTACGACAAAAACAAACAATTATTATCAATACAAGATAAGTACACAATTAACAAAATGCAATTATTATTTAAAGTTTTAGTGCAACTGCATGAAAGGAAACCTTCGACTGTTAAAAATAAATATTTCTTGAATAACACCTTTCCAATTTTTGTTATTAAAAAAGTCTTGACTGTTTGTTAAGGATTTTTTATATACTTATTAATGAAAAAAAATTATTACTCTTGATGAGTAGACGCTACATTAAATACAACAACAGACCTTTTTTTTTTTTTCCATGGGGAAAATCCTCTTTGATCCCCGTTTCCAGAAGGCAAATGGGGTATGCCGGACTTTTACCGGCTAAAAACCCCATGTTACTCCCTCTGCACTTTGGAGGGTCTTCGGGAACTCAAAATGAACGCGCCGAATTGCCTCCAGACAACAACAGACCTAGCAAAAACGTCAATAGAGAAATATATAATACATGTTTTTGTTTTTTATTTGTATGATGGTTGACCAGCCCAACCCTCTTAAACCTCGCAGACAATTGCGAGGTTCTCTTCTACAAAGAAGAGGCCCGTGACCATAATAAATAAAAAACCTTCATTTCTTTATAACTAGGTACCATTGGCTTTCAAACCTTTTAAAATGGCCCTACTTTTTTCCTTCTTACAGCATTTAAAAATAATTCTATAAAACTTTATTTGCAGCATGTGGCAGCGTTAGACGTAGATGTAACCAACGGTCAAGAACTAGAAAGAGAATTGACAGCAAAACACGGTCCTGGTAAAATGAAGTTCTACAAATGTGACGTAACAACTAACGACTTGGAAGCAGCATACGAAAGTGTTATCAATGAGTTCGGATACATCGACATTGTCATTAACAATGCTGGTATTATGAACGACCGGCCTAATGTGTATTTGAAAGAAATTAATATCAATGTGGTAAGTGACAAAATTGCTTTACTAATTTTATACCCAAAAAGCAATTAAAATGTAATTAAATGTCATATCTAACCAATGATAATAATGGCTAATCATCAGCATTGAAAAACCTTGCTTTAATTAGAAAACGTTGACCCGGTAACTGATCTGCTATTGTTTTATCTGTCGTAGTATGAGTATCAGTAACAGGAATGTGTGCCCTAATTTATCTAATGAATGCTGCAAAGTTCACTTCTTTATTACTTTTAACTTCTTGTTTAATTGATTTTGATGTTTCACAATAGATTAACAACACAAATTGTGTAAGGATCGAAGGAAACGTTCTGACCCGAAAGAGTTATTTAAAGATCGCGAAAATTGCTTGTTGTGATACTGCATAATAAATTAATTGTTTTAAGAACGCGACAATTGGACTTACCATTTTGGAAATAAAAAATAATTATATTAACATGTATTAACATACTTTGTTGTTAAATTTAGAAATAGCAAAAGTACCGACTTCAATTGCTTAATAAAACAAGGCACCAAGAATGAGAATAGATTTTAGAAATGACAATAGGTCAATAGCTAGTAATATTAAAACTTAGTTTCTCAAATTGAAAAGTTTCTCGTAAATTCTGATTCTGACCTTTGGCTAAGACTTCTATCACTGTGTGGGCTAAGGCGTATGTCTATGGCTATTGTGACAAAATTTTTAAATTTATTTCAGTCGGCGTTAATATCCAGTTCGTTGAAGGCGTACAATCTGATGCGCAGAGACCACGCGGGAAAAGGTGGAACGATCATCAACATATCTTCGATCGTGGGCCTGTTCCAAGCGTCGTTATTGCCGGTATACTCGGCTACGAAAAGCGCTGTCTTGCAGTTCAGCACTTGTCTTGGTGTATGTATATTCTTTTTAATGGCATAACAAAAGAACCGCAGTACGTAGTGATGAAAGATGCATCCTTTTATTTTTTTTTAAACTTGAGAAGACGATTTTGTTTCGATGGTCGGGTACAAAGTATTTAGATTATTCCATTATTTATTTTTAACAGTAACACAAGGCCTAAAAATGTCTGAAAAATAAGTGCAGGAATGCCTAGTCTATTTACATTTAAAAAAGACCTACATTTAGTATTGAGATCATTACTGTCTAAAAAAGAGAATCCAATAGCGATAGAGTCGAAGTATTAAGTACACAACAATACTAAATTGGACAAATATATGGTAATCACAATTTCTCGCCAAATACGCCTGGTCGCGTTTTTTGTTCCAAGGTACCCGTATATGTAAAAGGTGTATTAGTGAAATGCTTTTAGTATTGTTCAGCGAACCTTCATCCTCCTTCTTAATTTTTTAAAGTAAGCGGCAATTTATTTGCTAATTGCTAATTTGAGAGTTCATTGAATTCACGTTCCGTTTATCTCATACACAGCTAACATAAAACCTTTATCATAATTGAAAACATTTACACAAGCCCAACACTTCACAAGTCAATAGACCATATCTACAGTCTTAACTATCTGCTTGATGTATTTACTTTTAAATGCTTTTATTACAAAGTGTAGTGTATTTTATCTGATAATTATGTGATATCAAAAACAAACAACCACCAACAAACTGTTCTGGTTGAAACAATTGCTTACGCATTATGGAAGATTCCTAAGAATCTAGAGCTTTTCGACATGTGTTATTCAAGAGCCAATCTCGGTAGACCCAGTGGAATGTGTATTTACAATCAATAATCACATACATACTTCATTGGCAAAGACAAATATTGTGAGGAAACATCAAAAATGCTTATAATTTTCTTAGGTGTCTATAGTCCGTACAAGCCGCATAGGCTCTAAAGACAGTCCGTGCCCAGTTGTACATTCATTACGAAACAGCACGCACGTTAAATGGTAGAAAATTATATCGTGAAGAAACCTGCATGTTTCTGATTTTCACTACTCCACCAATTAGCTTTAGTTTAGGTTGGTGGACTAAGGCTCAATTTTCACAGTAGCAAAGAAGTCTCGGGTCCACCAAATTTTATTTAATAACTTATGATTTTATAAAAAATTGCTGAATTGAGTAATGAATTGATTTTAGTGTTATGATACTCTTGCATTTGAGGTCTAACGATTGATGATGACACAAAACGGCTTACCGAAGTAACCACACAGGCATCTGGTTAAAGTTGCTTGGTGGCGAAAATTAGCTGAAGAACAACAACTAAAACAATTATTTCTGGCGATTGGCGAATCGACGTAACTATTTCGACATGTTTTAATTTACATGGTTCAAAAAGAAAGTCATTACCAAACTTAATTACTAAAATGTTTAAATTTATGTTGTATCTCATACATTTGCATAAAATGTGTCAGTCTGCTAATTAATTTAGAAACTGTCTAAGTTACTTTTCCAGTGTAAATTAACGTTTTCCTGTAACTCTGACTTGTTATTGTTATCTTTTGTAACTACCTTTTTGGTTTTAATTTAACAAAAGGTGGGTGAGAATTACTTTCAGTACATACAGATAAGAATAATATAATTAGGTATGAGCTAGAAAGCATTTAAAAAGAAATAAATACTAGCCATTGATATATTGATATAAAATTAGGAATAATGTAATGTATTATAAGTGTATTTTTAAATGACAAATTACTAAATTATCCTTCAAATTATTGTTATATTTTTTAAGGTATTTATGTTGCTTACCATGGAAAAACCTGTTCTTTTTAATCGCCACATGCTTCAAGGACTATAAGAAAGACGTAGCTCTAATTTATGTCATGGAAAAAAAAATGTTATGAGTGTTAGAGCTAATACATTATTTACTGACTAGGATGCGGATTTATATAATTGTCATTATGACTCTAACACAATATGGTGAAATTATGTAACCAAAAACACTTACAAATAGGTACTTTTAATTGATTCACAATGAGTTCCTTCATCATTTTTGTCGTGTTTTGAAATTAATTCAGTTTAATTTTCGCAGATGGAGCCACATTATTCCAGTTCTGGAGTACGAGTGATTACTCTATGCTTCGGATGCACGGATACATCTTTATTTAGCTCAACGAAGATGGGAGGTTTTGATAAAGAAACTGATTTACTATTGGAGCAGAGCTTGGGAATATTGCCAATGCAAAAGTGAGTTCTTTGGTTGATTTCTTTTTTTAGAAATCTGTCATATCAATCTGTCATATTTATAATGTGATTCGGTAGTTTTACATAGAAAGATATTCCTTTAAAAAGAGCACCTGAGTAATCATTTAGTTCTATCCAACCTAGAGAATGTATAGGAATTTTTGATTCTTTTTTTTAATCAAGTCAACCTTGAGACAGCCCATCTTATTCTCAAGAAAAGTATATTATTCCTTTTTATATTATTTATTTAAGTAGTCGCGAGACCCAAGGCCATTTTTGGGTTGTAAACGAATACATAGGAAGGCTTTTAATATTTACTTATTTCTCCAGGCCAGAATCTGCTGTGAATGGATTGATGGAAGCCTACAAAACTGGTGGTAGCGGTACCACGTGGCTAATAACTACCGACCGACCAGCCAAAGACATCACAGAGAACATTACCAAGGCATACAAAATCATGAGCGAAGGCGTATTCTCTTGATTCATCATTCAGTATTATCATTGTTTTACGTATGTTTGTTAAGGTTTGGCCGATAATATAAGATTTTTTTTACTGTTTTTTTTTTTTTGTTTTATTTCAATGAAAATATCACTTGCTTCGCGTAGCACTGGGAGATCTTTTTTGTTTTTATGTAACGAGAGTCAAGAGACGTACACTCTACTTTTCTATTCACTGTCTACATACACCAATAAGATCATACATATGACAGCCCCGTGGCGCAGTTGGCTAGACACCAGCTTGCGAAACGAGCGGCCGCGGGTTCGATCCTCGCACCGAGACAAATGTTTGTGTGATCCACTAATATTTGTTTCGGGTCTGGGTGTTTGTGAGGCCGAAAAGTCTCTCGTAGTTTCTGATACTCACGACACAAGACTCGTATCTTAGTGTGGGGTCAGGACTATGTATGTGACTGTTGGATGTACTTATTATTTTATTTATATATGTAGGTGCAAACACACTACTATTTAAATGATAAAAAATTAAAAACAATTTCATGCAGTAAATAGTTTTATTTTAAAAACTTTTGTAATATCATAACTCTTTGTAATCATTGTTATGAACGTAAATTATGTATCTGCTTACACAGCTATTATCCATCATTATTGTCTTCCAAGATAACACCTGATTCGGTAACGGCGTCCGCTTCATACATCCTTTATACACTTTGATATGGCGCAACGTATTGGAGGAAAAACAAACATCCCGAGTTTCTAGTACATTATTGGAAGACGATACAAACGATCTACGTCATTAACTAATTATATTACATTACAAACAACGCTCAATACATCTTCGCCTGACCGATCGTCGCTCACAAACTTAACTTACAAAACAAAGGTACAAATTTATATTATAAAGAACACTTCAGTATTTATGTATCCCTATCTAAAATCTCAAATCTCTAAACGATAGAGAATATTATATCCGAACTAAAAATTGCACTTAACACTTAGCCAACCGGACTTAATTAAATTTTGAAATTATGCGTTAAGAACTAAATTTTTGGTAGTCTAACATTTTTTAGACTTATTCTAAAAAATGTGAAAATTTTCTACTCTCAATTTTTTTTGTTTATGAGTGAATAATAAGTATGCCTCAATTTCTTGGTATTAATCGAATAACCATACTTACCTTTTTGGGAACATAATCTATATTTACCACGAACGAGGGTCAAATTGAAAGAATTTAATACATAAATAATATTACATCAGACCTAATTTTCTGCCGTCAATATTCGTCCAATATACTTTGTGCTACTGTTCATCATCATTACCAACTGAACGGCTACTTTTGGAACATTTCTACCCTTCTAGCATATTTCTACGCAACCTACGTACCCGACACGCCGCGTCATAATCAAATGTATAAAAATACAACTGCCAATGATAAATGTAGCCACTCACGTCTTCTAAATACATGTTCAATTTAGAGGATTTTCGTGAGCTAACATTTTTTAAGAGAGAGGGGGAGGGGAGATTCGTGCCAAAAATATTGTGAAAAAGCCAGTAAGTGGTTGCATTTACTCATTAAAGTTGTTAGTTATGGAAACGGTTGGCTAAACGTCAAGTGTACTAAACGTTTATAGTTATTTAGAATACTTCCGCCCACACTAACCGATCGCCTACATTTTCACTAATTATAACGCCATATAATAAACTTTAATAATTTCCTTTGGAAACAAACACATATCACTTTAATACTTTACTAAGATATGAATAGTTTTTTTTTATTAATTATTTTATTTAGTTTTACTTACGTCGCTTCTGTTCGTTACGATGTTTTTGAAATAAATAGGAATTTATAGGATTTCGTAAAATTAAAAAAAAATTATATATAAATTTATCTGAATAATAACGGCAGATTTATATTTTGTTTTCTTTATATTTTATGTTAATTTATATAGGAGAGTCAGTTTTATACAACATATACTCGTAGAGTTAAATTTTTTTCTTTCATGAAAATACGTAAATAGATCTCACAAAAATTAAGCATTTTACTATTTCCATTAGAATTCATATATCATCAAGAGGTTTTTGAGTCGCAATGATAAAAATTAAATATATTTTTTCTCTTTAGTTACTCTCCCATTAATCGTATGTTCACAATGCATCCATAATGTATTATTTTCGTATTTATAATTTATTTCATATAACAGTAACTAATTTTAATTGATCGTGAACATCCTTACAAAAATGGCAGTATTATATCACGTATACGAATCTATTATTAACATTTAGAACACAGATTTAACATTCCATTACACGAATTTAAAAAGAAAAAATTATTGCCGCGAATATCGACTAACGTTTATTTATTTTATTATTCAATGAATAGTAACTACCAAATTTTATTTACAACATGCAAAGTCGAAGTCAACTGAAATTGTGCCTTCAGTCGATCGGCTCGCACAACAAACGAACAAATTGTGCGTTTTTCACTTAACATTTATAATAAATTTATGAGTTTTATTTATATACTATATACATTATTTATTAAAGAATCATTAATCAAGAAAAATGTACCGAAAAACTTAATGCCAATCCATAACACAAATAAACATCCAAAAACTTACATTACCAACGAATCGAAAATATATGAATGAAAACAGCACCTGTATGTTTGATCAAACACCATACCAGACATTTGAGCTTGGATCCAAATGGCCAACGCTCGGCCACCGATCGACTGCGCTTGGTCCAAAATATACACACATTCCGATCTAAATTCACCTAATTCGTATTAATATTTACATTCCGCAACATTGGAACCAACTATCGATTTCTATAAAGTTACAATTTGCGTTCAACATTTATTCCACGTTAGGTTTGGTCGAGGACACCCAGAGACGACCAACGTTTGGCCAAACTTCGCTGGATTGTCGTGTGGTAAAGCCACAGTTTTAGAGATAGAAGATGAGGTAGGACTCTGTGAGAGACCGGAGACTGGAGACCGGTCACACTGTGGTGACTCGGTCGATCTCCACATATCGCACAGAGTCCTCGCTTGGTCAGCAAATCACTTCCTTCTCGTCGAATATGGCCGTGTCTGAGGAGAGACTCTTCAGCCGCTGCTGGAGAGCCGAGCGACGTCGGCGGCATGACCTCGCAGCTGTTATCTGCAAATTTGTATAGAGTATGTTGGGTTATATTATTTTATTTCATTGAAATACGAATTTTTGTCCACCTGAAAGGAAGTTTGCATTTAATCTGTAGATTCAACCGGAGCTGAATCACCAATCTCAATTCAATCTCTCTGAGCTCAATCAACCCGGAATCACGTGATTGCTCCTCTTACATACATTCTCCATTCATATTTCTACAGCGAGACTACGAGGCAGAAATTAATAGTCCTCTGGTATTATGGTTGCTTATGGGCGTTATTGATCACCTAGAATCAGATGGCTTACTTGCTCGTTTGTCTCCTTTTTCCATAATTACCATATATACTGAGATACAGATGGAGAAATAGACAGAAATACAGTCAGAGTTATAGATAACGTTATAGACGGAGATAAAGACAAATATTTAGATGGAGATCATCAAACAAACTGAGGTGTAGATGTATAAGAAGAGACCAGTGCAAGAGCAGCAAGCGCGGCGAGTGCGAGCAGCGCGGCGGCGTAGTGCGGCGGGACCCGCAGCAGCGGCGAGCAGTGCGAGAGGCGCTCGTCGTCGGCGTGGGGGCAGTGCGCCACGCCGTCGCACCACAGCGCCTCCGCGATGCACGCGTCCAGCGACGCGCACCGGTGCACGCACGCGCCGGACAACGCGAACACACCGCCGCGAGCGTCTGGACTGCTGCATATACATATACAAATCCCGTCAGAATCTATCTAGATTGGTAAAAGGTTGGCTTTAGGTTTAAACCTGCTCAGAGTTAGAGGAGACTCAGACCCAGCAGTAAGACGTAATGATGGGTTAATGATGGCTTTAGAGATCGGAGATTCATGATAGTAAAACGCCTAATCATTTGACTGGTTTTAAGGTCAATAGTTGCCTTTAAGAACTCGTTCACGATACAGAGGAAAAAATTGTAATGCAAAGTTTTAAATAATAACTACATCTATCTTTAATCACATATTTGATTGCTTATTTGTTATCTGCCAACTACATAACCTTTTTATTCTTTCAGGAATTATTGTATAAAACAAACTTCATGTTAATTTAACGAAGTTGTTTCTTATCTACTTGATTTATTTGCTTACTTGCGATTTTATCTGTGTGATTAATTGCTTGATTTCTGTTACTTTGAACCACATTGTTAAACAGTTAACACAAAATCTGCAATTTCAGACAATAGCGAATTAAAAAAAAAGTCCATTATAAAAAAATTACCGCAGAAAATATTCTTAATTTAAATCATAAAATTACTTTCTAAATTTTGTTTTGCGTCACGACCGATTTTTAAAAAAATACCTCTTTTGCATATTAGCATGTGTTAGGTTAAAAATTTAGAAGTACAAAATCTGCATATGTTCTTTGGAAATAAACGATTAGACAAATCCCCTAGAATGAATTACCTTCTAGAAAGTTCCAGCCAAGTGACGTAATAGGAGCCACTCTCCGCAGCGATGAGTTCAACTGCCAAAGACCGCGGCCAGTCGAGGTCGAAGCGGTCCGGCGCCGGCGCTGGCGACAGAACATGCCGAGCCAGCTGATCTATGTCCTTCGTCCAACCCTCTGAAAACACTTCCACCATGTCTTCATCCGCCTGGAAATAAGAAAGGAAAAAAATTATTCTTGTCATCTTAACCATGATGTATAACTACATGTGACAATTGAAAAAGATTAAATATAATTCAAATATATTTGATTGAGTGCGTGTCGAGAAAAAAGTCTTGGGGATCGAGTGTTTAAATCCTCTGAATATTCTTGATTTTGTGTGTGTTAGCAAAGATGTTTTGGGTACATTAACGGTGAAGGAAAACCTCATGAGGAAACTTGTACCTCTAAAATATAAGTTCTTCATTAGAGTATCTCAGGTTTATATTCCACCATCTTAACTAGATCAGCACTATGGACTGTGGCCGTATATCCCTCAGCTAAGAGGAAGCTAGTGTGTAAAGACTGATATGCAATCCTCATAACAAATTTCAGGAGTTTTTATACAAACCTGCTCTGGTGGATCAGGGCATATGAAAATTGGTTCTAAGCCCCCAGCATATACCGCTATCCGATTTGTAGTTTTACAAAGGTGTCTTAGATCTGGTGCCACTGTGATGTTATTGAGCAAGGTGAAATTGTCCAGCACTGGTTCCTTGATAATACTGCCTCGTATCTGAAGGTAAAGGTAGCGGCCTGGAGACGGGTCTATTAACCATGGCCGGTGATCGCAGCGACTCTGAAAATAGAATGGATTGGCATGAATTTATTAGAGACCTAGATGCTCAAATATGAAGACATAGTGACAATGTGTTAGACGTGATCATTGCGATGTTATCAGTATTGAATATGTTTCTGTTAAGCAGGAGTCAGAATAAATATTTGATGCAAACATACATGTTTAAAACCAAAATCAATACATCTTGCCGACTTTTTGTATTTATTTAGTAACTCAAATTTAGAAAGTAATTCCTGTGTTTAATATTTTCAGCTTAAAGATTTGGATAAATATAGTGAAATTTATTAATTTTATTAAATCCAGCGGGTTGAACAAAGATCTCATAAATTTTTGAAGATTGCATCAATGATGCTGATGAACGGAAAAAAATATTCCAGTCAAAAGTTCATCATTACAATCATATATGCTAAGATGAAGCAAAAAGTGATTAGAAAGTCGGAAACTTACGGATTCAGTCTTAGATGAAGATACGAGTCTTAAATCACCGCTAGCTCCAAAGACCCTGTGTGAACTCTCGCATGCAACGTCCCGTCTGATAAACTCCACTGAAGCTTCGAAGCCGAAGGAGCGAAAGTCGTCAGACGCAGACATATTGACGACGTCAAACTTCAGTTCGGCTACTGTAGATACCGATACGAACTCGTAGTCGCCAACGTCACTGAAATCATATAATTTTCACTGGGTTAATCATTATGTACTTTGAGATTGGGAAATGAAATGTATAAAAAGGTATGGCCATCAATAGATCACCTCGAGGTTTGAGCACGTGGTAGAGAATCTCGGTAAGATAGTACTTGTAGTATTATACGTATTAAATTTTACCTGCACAAACAGTCTCTTGGCACTCCGGAGCCTAAATTCTTCCATGGTCTATCGAAGATCCTGACAGCAGCAGTGGGGTCGCCAGCGCAGCGGTACCAAGGCGAGTGAGCAGAGTGGACCGAACGACATAATCTTGCACCACTGCGCACGCCCCATACTCGGAGTCGAACAACTTCCCCAGGATTGGCTTCGAAGCGATAGGTGCAACTGGAAAAATATGAGAAATTGGTCAATTGACAGCATTTTCAGCGCCATGTTAAAAATTATGTTCAGTATCTTATATAGAAGAAGCTGACGAAATGTCGAAATTGCCGCTAAAACTGTAGTATATTTGCACATTTTTTTTTTAGACTGAATTTAAAATATTTTACTAATCCATGTTTACCTAATATTTCTTGTTCCTCCTCTTCCATACAAAAACACATCTCGCGGCGAAGAGAATGTTATTGGTGGATCTGGTGGAGCTTCGGGAAAAGAACGAGATGAGAACTTTCTCGAACATGAACCCCGACCCCAAGGCTCGCCGTCTTGATGAAGATCCACAAATTCATATAGGGCTTTGAAAAATACTGGTCTGAAAAAAACATAAATACGAATGATATAAGCTGTCTTAATTAATTCTTCTTCTTCATCAACCCATATACGCCCACTGCTGAGCACGGGTCTCCTCTACCGTTGAGAGGGTTTAGGCCATAGTCCACCACGCTGGCCTAGTGCGAGTAGAGTCCGCCAACTTAATTAATTACCTGCTTCAAAAGTCATTGTAATTCACATATTAGTAAAATCAAATCAAATTTTATATATTAAAGTCGTAGAAGTTACAAATAAAAAAGGAGCAAAAGAACAAAGTCTTACTTTAATGCGGTTCCTTGAGTCAATTTTAATTCCAACGTCAAAGAGTCTCCTTTGGATAAAAAACTTTCAGTCTTCGTACAAGCCCTGGATTTCTTCAACAGCGCATGCTCACAAGTCCGAGGGGCTCTTTCCCTGCAGAATCTAGCGATAAGTGTTGCGTTTGTTGGTGGACGACCCACTATAACCGATTGTGGTGATGTGGCCCTCGACATTTGTACTGACCGCTCTTTGTCACTGAAAATAATTAATTATTGCTTAATAAAAGATGTAACGGGATGCAGAATTATCAGGATTAATCTGAGTGTGTTTTTATAAAATGTAAATAGAAAGTTGTTAACTAGAGAGATGCACGAATACAAAAGTTATGAAAGAAATTTAAGAAATAACAATTAAAATTGTATCAACATCTTCAGGTAGATTGAAAATAGTCGTCGAAGTATGAAAAGAAAATAGATAGTGACTTTATGTTAAACTGTTTTTAGTCTACATAGAAAGAAAAAAGAATGACGCCAAATAACAAAAAATAGTTTATCTTAAAATATTAAAGAATTAAATATTTAGTAATTAATACTGGAAAAAACTATAAGCGCGTTCGCCTTGATAAAATATCGTAGCAACAATAAGTTAACTGACCATTTTAATAATAAAAATTACTAAGCAATAATATCACCTATGACAATGTTAACAAATGAAAAACGAAAAATCTAAATAATAACGTAAAAAAATATTGAATCCTACTTTCCTATTCTTATAACGATTCTTCTCCGACGATTGCAGTTTAATAATAAATAGTTAAAATTAAATCAGTTTTAAGTTATACCTACCAAAATATGTCACTGCAACCAGGAGATATCCGCATCGGCCCGTCCCAAATATTCAAATGGCTGCCACAGTACTCGTCTTCAGGTAGATTAGGATTGAGCGCATTTGTCACGTAAAACTTTAGTACAGAAAACCACACCCTAAACCTCGGAGCCGAAAAAGACGGTCTTCTGTAAATTATATTTCTTCCTGAAGGTCCCGATGTGTCGATTCCTTGCATGTGGTAAAGGCACGTGGTGTTTGGAGGTAGAGAATGTTGGGGATGCTCAAGGATTCCCCTTCCAGTTCCTCGGATCCAAAATTCGCAGGCTCTCTTGTTCTTTGCGTATGTTGGTGACTGTTGATCTACAAATCTGACCTAGAAAATACATTGTAATTTGAAATGTATTGACATCAAACAGGCAATGCTAGTGGATTTATTTTATATTCGGTCTCATTCCAGCCTCATGTCTGGCAGGCACAATTTCTAAAACTTTTTTAAGGGTAATACTTTTTGTTTTCAAACTATTTCTGAATAATAAATTTGAAGTTATAGGCTTGAATTCAATCACCAAATAAAATTTAATATTTATGTGTTATTTCACGTATTTATTTTAAGAAAAAATCCTACCATGTCCTAAAGACAAAAATTATTTACGCCACTAGATTTTTCTCCAGAACCTCACGTTATAAAATCTTTTGACACATCGTATTGAGAGTATGAGACTATGATGCCAAGGTTTTCAATTCAGGTCCTCTCAACCTCCTTTATACATAAAACCCCAAGGGATTTTTTGTCGCGTCCCCTCGCATAAAGGACTACGGGCTTGTTCCGTGAGTATGCACTTTTAAAATCCTTTCCCTCCCGAACAAAAAGTCATGGGCCGCGGCCTAAATTCATAAGTTGAAACAATGTGGCTGTAGTTAGCTGCTTCCATTATAGTAACGGAGTGTATGTTACTAATTACAGTTTGGCAAAAGCCCAACCACCGCCTCCGGGGTACGACTTGATTTATTATTGTTCATCGGGAACGAAACACTTTAAATAACACTACGCGATGATACATTACACCATTAGGCAAATTTTAGGACGACTATTAGTGATTGAAAATACCGGTCCATTATGTTGCATGCCAAACTTAATAGGCTTACGCCGTTGAACGCAATTGCGCCAAAGATTCCCTTTGTGATGTTATAATATAGCAGACAGTAATTTATTTGCCTAATAATTGTCATTTATATCGCTAAACTATTATAGACCTTCACCGTTTCTAAAAAAATATCAAAACTATATGATCACGCAGATACTATTGTAGAAAGGAGAGGAAAAGATTATATTCGATATTTTAGTATTTAAAGCTAAAAGAAAATGTATATCATCTTAAACATTATGTTGATACAATCACTTACTTTGCAGTAAGCGACTCTCAGCGAGCCGAGTTAGAAAATGTAAGTGAACAGATTAAATTAATTTGATCCTAGCTCGCCATTACACTCTATCTGAAAGCATCCGAGAACTCTTGCGTTTAAATCTTAATGGCTCGGCTAATTTAATCTTAACAATGAATGGCTCTTACGTGACAATAAAGCTGAAGAAATAAAAACCTACTTCAGAACTCAACTGTAACTGCTTTTAGAAAGGGCTTTTCGCTTAATTGCAATTTGGCTTCAGACCAAAAATAAACGGTGTCTCAGGATGTCTCATCAGAAACGGAAAATTGCATTATTTAATGGAACTTTGCTTAATTTGTCACTGCATGTGAAAATAACATCTATTTAGATAGATAGATAGATAGATTATGGAATAAGATCGTACACAGGACGGCCACTACTGAAATAACTCAGAAGTTATCACCAGAGGTGTATTTCAAAACTAATATTTCGCGTTTAAATTAGAGCATGCTAAAACTTATATTGTATGCTTGTTAAAATATCAACTTTCGAAACGTAGAGTTGGTATTCACATGAATTCTCAGTTGCAAAACTTAAATTAGCATCCATTTCTGGTATTTATCACTGCGTCCTTTTATATTCTGTAGCTTGCTTGCGATGAAAATTAATTTGGCTCTCATAAAACTAGTTCAGAATGAATAGTGCTAGTATAAAAGCACAATTTTAAAATGCGTTTTTTTTTTAATTGTAGTGGCTTGCTACCTTAATCAGCAGTTGCATTTTTTAACAAACTATACAAGAAAATAGGGAAAAAACTGCTTATGGTAATGTTGCACTTTTCAGAGGTAATAAAAATTTGTTTTTTGTGTCCCTCATGCAACTTGCGTATTTTCTGAATTCGATATCTAGTCACAATGGGACGTATTCTATTTGGATTCGACTCAGAAGGTCATGCCGAAAAATGATTTTCATTACATATCAAATACAAAATAGTGCAGAGCAAAAAAGGAAAAAATGCGGTCGACGTCAGGAAACTTGTAAGCTTTGAAACTAGTTGAAAAATCTTAACTTTGCACTACATTTGGTCTAAAGTTTTTATTTTATAAAGTACTATCTGTTGCCTGCAACTCTATGCGAAACTTTAGACTTCCAAAGGAATATTATCACCTGTTTTAGGTATCAGAAAACCATTCCAACTACTAGTTCCAAAGATTTTGAACCAAACAAACAAGCTAACTCGTCATATTACTATATATTTAAACATAAAATTTATGCTAAAAATAAAATAATTTTCAATTAAATTCTATAAACGTGTTTTATGAAATCCAACTTTAATTCAATGTCTTAATCTCCGTTGAAAGTAAAATTCATTCCGAGGTACGTATTATAAAGACTCGAGCTACTTAAGAACTTTTCTCTCGACGCGCTAAATGAAAATCTAAATCAGCATAATCTTGGAGCAACTTTAAAATGCAATATCAGCTGAGCTTGGTTTCAGTAAATATAATACCTTACCTCGACCTCAAGTTGGAAACCGTGTAATGACTGCGATGTGGCTGGTTGTAGGAACGTGCCAAATGGGGACGTGGTGAACTCCACTAGAAGTTCTGGACCGCTGGAAACAGCTTCTGGAACCGCCACTCCTCCACCACAGAACCTCAAAATGACAGGGTCTCTGGTCGTGTACCCGTCGTACACTGTGACATAATCTTGAACTTCGTCGCATTGCTGCCAAAATTTCAACTCCCTTCCATTATTCCCGTGCTCCTGTTGCGCGGCGTACAAGGCCTTTTGACTCCTGATCGAAACCAGTTGACCGTTAGGTTGTTTCACTACGATCAATGCGTGCTTCCCCTGAGGGACTTCGTGTTGTCTCACCGCGTAATAACATGTCAGATTCCTCGGGTAAACGCCGGGGAAATTCGGCGACTGTAACCTACAGTTTTTACGATCGCAATCGCTGAATATCCGGGAGCAATAAGTCCCCGAGATCAAATCCCCGAGGTAATACTCGGGAGTTTTTGTCGTCTTTGCGATGTTCGTATCTTCGCCGCGTGATATGTTTACAGGGAACCCCATTGGTCTGAGTTTGAAGAAGGGACGTTCTGTAATGGAAATTCTTTATTACATTGACATACGGTTTAGTACGAGGGCAAATGTTATTTATAAGCAAATTATTCTAACAGCAAATGACGCACTGATTGGTACAATTTCCTTTAAGATATTTTCCGTCTTCAAGCAATTTATGATTTGACTTAGTACTCGTCGATTGATGAAGTTTTTTTATTATTATAATATATTACGATTACTTTATTTAGAATAGTTGCAATATTACATATGAATATAATATTTTCACAAATTAAGATTTGTTACTCATATTATTATTATAAATATTACAATTGTATACTATGCTGTGCTCTTATAAAAAAAACTGCCTATGCTAAAAGTCTTACCTGAAGGAGGAGTCCCACCATATCTCACAGTAGCATGTTCTTTTCTCAGCACTTTGTACGCCATACGAAAATCGAAATTATAATTGTTCTGCTCCTTAGACAGGTGTAGTAGTCTTATGATGAGAGTGATAGATTTCGTTTCACTGTAGTATATGGAGGGGCCCCATGATGTACCGCACCAAGAGCCGCCGACTTGAGGCCGACTTGCTTCTTGAATCTGCATGTAGCCGTCGGGACAACCATCTTCGGTGAACGACGTGAACCGGCCGAGCGTAAAACTGTCGAATAGGACCTGAAAGAAAAAAAATAGTTAATTAAAAAAAACTTTAAATCATCATCATCAGTCTTGATTACTCTATTTATTATGTATTACAATGAGCTCACTTAACAATAATAATTAAAATTTCACACAAATTGATTTTGTGACACGTGCTTCCTCTAAAGTAAAAAGAGATGTGATAGTCCATCACCAATCATTCATCAACCATTAGCCCGAATTTAATCGATTAAGCCCAAATATTGAGAAATTTTCGTCTCCTATTTAGTTCTTACACGCCGGACTGACACTTTTGCAGCAATTAGAACTTGTTTATTGGAAAAGTCAAATTCATCCACCACCATATTATTTTACAAGCATATCCCAACCAACTGCGTCAGAAGTTGTCAAACAAATGTCAAATATCCAACATGGAATTCAGCGTAGGGTTGAAATGTTGGAAATAGAAATTCGCCACAATTCGCGGTGCCGGCTCACGCATCCTGTTATGTTGGCTTAAAAGTATCGTGAAAATCAAATAGCATTCAACTATTGGCGCGGTCCTGTGGAAACAATACATGTTATATCTATCGGGAAAAAGTCGCGGGAGCTTTGTTACATGATAAAATGACGGAAAAAACCTTTTCATGCTTTGTTACTGTTTTTGATTTGGGAATAAAATTGGAATATTTTTGTATGGTTGATTGGTTGAGAGGTATTGCGCTTTGGTAGAATTAGGCTAGGCCAGAGTGGTAACGCTACTATAAAGTAAACCGATGGGTAGAAACCTTGATGTGTTTTTGACAAATGTGGTACAGTAAAACTTGGTTAAACCAGTTGGAGAAACCTCCATAACTGGAACTCATGCTGAGGTCCCAACACTTTGGCACTGAATTACCTCTGTTAGTGGGACGAGGTAAGCCTCTATATCTGGGATTTGTTCTTTCGATTTATCATCATAGTTACCTCTATAACTGAGACAGCGAGTAAATTGTATGTGCATAAACCTCTGTAACTGAGATAACATTGTTTGTTTACTCATTCTTATTCTACCCACAAATTCCACACGTAATTCCAAGTACGTAAGTACAAATTTTGAGTTTCAATTACCTTCAGTTTTAGTTTCGCTTTACTATCATACAGATGTTTATTTGAAAAATGCCAAAACGAAAGCTACAATCGTTATCATTACGTGAAAAACTGAAGTTAATATCCGTTTATGAAAGTGGGAAGACACGCGAAGGAGCTTGTGCCGAATTTAATGTGCCAAAATCGACTCTTTGTAGAATAATTCAGAGTAAACATAAAATTGAAACACAATGTGCTGAAGGACAAGGGAAACTAAAACGTGCACGTTTATCAGAACCCTCTGTAAATGAGACAGATATTTTTTTATACGTGTATATCTGAGACACTGGGTAAGTGGAATACCTCTATAAGTGAAACGACATTGCAGGTCCCTTGATGTCTCACTTAACCAGGTTTCACTGTATTATTGATATACCGATATCTAGTTAGTCAAATAGTTATTATATATCATGCAAGTATGGAGACAGTCTAAAATCCTTTGATTTTAAAACGACGAAATGGTATCTCAGAAAACTGCGTGTCGGATCACGTATCTTATCTTTAAATCGCTTATCCTTCTAACTTCATAATGCGTATTTCTTATCTTTACTTTAAACCCCTTTTTATGTTTTTAAGCGAAGATTTTTCACCAAAGAATCTTGTAAATGGGTCTTATCAGTTTTCTTAGTACAACCTTTATAGTGTCATTTTGTGAGAACGCTTGACTTACTTTTTCTACCGAGAGAGGCTAGGTTAAGTGAGGATTACGGATATAAATGCCCAGGCTTTATATTGCACTTCTGCAGTTTTCTAGGTATTTTCTAATATACAGTTTAGTCGCGTAGTCATGACAGTTCCTGTTATTTTATTAGCACGTGCACTAATGCCCGTATATCTTAATGGCTAAGCAGATGTGTTTTTAAGGTTATACGGTGCTTCCACGTTTTTCCAGGCATTTATGTCTTAAATTTCAAACATGTTTAATAAAAAACTAAAAGCGATGATATAATATGAAAGATAAAATATATAATACACCGATTTTTAACAAAATCGAGAATAAAGCAAGATGATATATTTAAAGCACAAACAACCATAAAGTTTTACACCATAAAATCTACACATACGGCTATATACAAACCTACTGAACAACGTAACGTTACGACCATCCAAAACAATACAAAGAATTTTCAATTACAATATCTCAGTACTTTCGGAGCAACTTTCATTTTGAATTTGTGATCTAGTTTATCTAGCCAGCTCCCAGAAGCATTTGACCGAAATGGAACTAGGCAACGCGGAAAACGCAATTTGAGGCTGCAAATTGCATCTCGGCGTCGTATCTACGGGATAAAGTGTCGATAAGGATTCTGCTCCATTGAGAATTTATGCCCTCCGCGACAAAGAGACTCTCGCCCTCTATGAACTCACAACTGATCCGATTGGCCTTTGTATTGACAATGGCAGCTTCTCTATGAGTTTAGATAAATGTACTACAGGACTGTAATGGTAAGAGTGCATGACGTTTGCTTTTGTTGGTTGTACTTGCTTTGTATGGTGTAGAATAGGTTATACTAGAGTCACATTTGATCTAACTGTTGTGTTGTGTTTTAGAATCAGCCTAAATCCAGTTCTGATCGATTAGCGAGATGTAACAGGTTCAGTTTCCAGCAGGTCTGTAAAAGCATGTATGTATTTCACCAGTTTAATGGCTTGATATCATGGCCGACTAACATACCTTGAGTCAGATAGGCGGACGCTCTTAATATATTAGACATTAAATAATAATTCAAAATTAAGTAAATGAATAGTCCAGTCAAGTAACTCTTAAGGCTCATTTGAATGATTCAAAACGAAATATGAACACGAAAAGAATATATAAAAACTGCACGAAGCTATGAATACAAAAGTCCCCTAGAAATTAAATTCATTTCTAACATGTCAACAGAAATGAAATATGTTTGGACGGGGTAGACAGAATGTTCTGGAGACATGTCCCTTCATATTCGCTTCTCTCGAGCAGAAAATACAATTTTCGTACGCTAGGGACGTTCCGTGGGTCTTTGATGAAATTTAAATGTGCCGCCACGCGACGGAAACACGTTGTGGCGTTTCAATTTATGCGTCGACCGTACATGTGCGAAAAGCATGTCTACACTTATTCAGAATTTCGTAAAATACCGACCGGCTGCGCGAAATCGCCATGAGTTTTGCGCTAAATGTACACGGTTTTGGCGGATATTTTAATTAAACCGCCCGCTTAGTGCATTCACTGTGTTAAATTAATCATGATTGTGTGCACGCCACTTTAATTATTGCAGTGTTTTAACCGGTACAACTGTGGTCAGTTACGTTTGTAGTTAATTTTATTCGTTTGTGTCGCGACCACTGTATTTAAGAAGTATGATGTAGTTGACTGCCTTGCGGTCTCATAGATCAAGCAAATCGATCTAAAGTCGCTCAAAGTGTCATCGCACGAAGTTTAGAATGTAGGTGCCGTAATGTTCCTCTGTAAACCTTCGGGAAACGTAGGCATTAGGTTAGATATCATCATCATCATCATCATCATCAGCCTTTATTCGTCCATTGGTTACTGGTTAGGTTAGATATGAAATATAATATTGTACATTACATGTAACCTCAATAATACAAAAGTGTCTCCTTTCCTATGAATCCAGTTTCGAGCAAGCCGGCATAAAAGTGTCGACTTGCACAGTAATGGGGTCACCATCTGTAGCCACTGCGGTCACTATATTGCACTTGTATTAAAAAATATAAATCATATTGTTGTATCCATACAAGGTTGCGTAGACTATCCATGCAATTAAAAAAAAAAAAAAACTTATCGAATATATAACTTTGAATGTATTCTCGATATTGCCGTTATGTGTTGCATGGAATGTAATAATCATGGAACGGTCCTCAGTGGGATTCATTCCCGTTACTACTGTGTACAGCGGCCGGTTCATATCCACGATTGTTTAGACGATGGCATTGTGAACATAGCTTTCATTTGGCTCAATAGTGAATATTTCGTAACATTCCGCTTCGATATTGTCTGATTCTGTGTGCGGAATCTTCCTTAGTTTATAACAATTTTCAGTAAAAAAGATTTAATAGATAACTAAACTTCAAAATTCTGCGGATTTTATTAAAAATTGTACTTTGGAAATCCATTATAGAATATTAAATCAAAGAAAAAGTGTGTTTTGTCATAAAATAACTACAACAACAGAACTGATTTAAAGTTTTATAAATGTAGTAGGTTCACTAGTAGGTCAACAGTTAATTTTACCTTTTTAGGCTAACGTATTATATTGTGAGAGCCTCAAGGTTTAGTTGAGTATCTCGACAGTCGAGGGTACAAACACACACCTCTGTCTTTTTGAAGTTACTTGCATTTTGTGTGATCAATTTTTAATTATCACGCATTTTAACGTAACCTAAAAAAAAAAATTACAAAGAAGTTATACGACCCCACAGTACCGCCCTGGTTTTACAAACATAATGAAAAAATCTCAAAAAATATTTTCAACGTTACAAAAGTTGACATGTAGCAAAAACTAATTAAACATTAATGAAATACTTCGCTGATGAGAAATTCTGCTACAATGCAACACTTAATTCAGACAATGCTATTTACTCGCTTACACGTGTTCACATATACGAGACAAGAGCGCTCATTTCACTGTGTTTGCTGAACAACCGCAGTACCTCTGTTTGAAGCCGACTCAGTGCTCCAACATTATTTGAACAGCGGCGTTACCTCTGTAAAATTAGTAACCGTACACCACGCCACTAAAGTACCAAGAAGTTTGCTCGCAATAGTTGGTGGAACACAAGTTGTACGAGATATACTGCGGATCTCATATTTGAACTAACTAGTCTAGGAAATCTTCAAAGTTCTGCTTCAATTACTAGACAGTATCAAAAACAAATTAAGAAACAATTTGCTTCACATCACGGACACTCCTTAACAAAGAAAGTTGAAGCAGTTTCTTCTGTACTACCCGATGCCCGCGACTTCGTACGCTTGGTCTAGTTTGCTAACTATATTTAATTTACGGGATCGCTTAAGAAATTGAAATCTATAATGCACCGCAAAGAGCTTGCAGTGTCGCTGTTTTATAAAATTTTAATAGCATTGTATTGTGAGATATTTTTCTAAAAATATTCAGAGCTATTTCAACAGACTTGAGGAATAACAACTGGCTAGGAAATATGAATGAATGGAAGATGTCATGAAGGTGATAGACACAATAGAAAATTTTACGTATCGCCTATTATGGAAACTGTCACCAAAGTGTTGAATACATTATGTACATTGTGTATTCTTATTATCATATCATAATGACTATTTCTGAGGTAATTCATAGTGTAGTTTGTGTCATTTGATAAAAATGCTTATCTGTTGAATCATATACGTAATTTTCTGTAATTCCTTCGAGAAATCGATTCGACCAAACGGCCTCTATGAGTCAGTTACAGTGGAATCGATATTTCACCTACATAATCATTGAAAAAACTGTCTTTAGATGTCATTATCGTACGTTTAATTTACTTGATTATATATTTGATGTATTTAAACTATTTATCTTTATTGTAGGTGATTTATTACTAAGCATTTAAGTACAAATTTGTAATGGACATCCTAACATAATCCTTATAACTAAATACATATATTTGTGATTTCCAAAATATTGAATTGAATTTAATTAACAGATCTTTCTTAGACCATTAGAATAACTACCTATAACAAATATTCTCATTTTAAGTGTTTTTTGTCATTACACGTAAACTTTTTAGGAAAACGGCGTGAAAAGGCACAAGCACCAAATAAAATTATAGAAACACTAGCTGTTGCCTGCGACTTCTCAGATAAATACACATTCGCACGGGAATACTTCATTTTCCGGGATAGAAAGTAACCTATGTTTTATCTTGATGTATAAGCTATATTATTGTAAAGTTTATTATTGTAACAGACAGACAGACAGAGCTACTTTCGCATTTATAATATTAGTGTGGATTTAAAATCTAATGTTACAAGTCGACATCATTTATTATCCAGTATATATATATATTTTTTAATGAATTAAAAAAAAAATTCTATCATCAAATAAACATCACATCTTTTCGCTTCATAATTCCTACATTTCTTCACAGGCGTCTATTGAAGTCCACGTTCTATTCAATCTAGTGCTCTCAGCCTCCGCTCTCAATATAAGAATGGTTTGCTGTCCAAGTATCTATTCAATTAGGTGTCTCTATACAGGACTGTTTGCTTTACTCGCTTTTAAAACAACTTTTAATTTTGCACGAGTAACGTGCCACCTTATAAATATTTTTTGCTTGTTTTTTAATAAATGTTTTCTTGGCGAATTAAAATATATTTTAATTAAAATAGCCGTGATTATAATATAGTTGTTTTTGTCCAGTAACAACAAAATTGTAAATTCTTTGTTTTGCGCATTAGGAAAAGTGACGTCTCAATCATTAAAAACGGCAATACTTAAAAAACACCTGTATATTTTTAACCTATATTTATATCATATAGAAAAAAATACCACGACATAAAAAGCGCAAAGAATATTAAAACCGGAATAAACGTATAAAAAAATTATGTACGCTCAAACTCAGCATTTTCCAAGGCTCAGGAGTTTCAAAAAAGCGTCGTTAAGTCCCCCTGCTATTAGACTTGATTGTTGCGTAGTCAATGGTTGCAGTACTTGACAGCGCTTTTGCCGCTTCGCCGCGTCAACCCTACAGAATGAGTCGCCGCGGGCGAAGAGGGCCCTTAGTACCACACCCAGCCATTGATACTGGCTTAAAATCACCACGTTATATTAAAAAAAAAACGTATGAATTTAAAAAAAATATAGGAAAACATTTTTTTATTCTATTAAAGACAACAGTGTTTTGTTTAGCTCGGTTCATTGACATGTGTCAGAGAAACAGAGATAAAAGAATAACAGAAGTAAAATTATTCGTATCTTTTATAATGAAATACTCATATGCATTCATATTATAATATAAGTATAAAATATGAATGCTGACTGCAACAAAACTTTAAAAAATAAGTGTCAGAATAGCAAGTAGTGGCAAAAACGAATACGTATTGGAAATTACTAGAGATGCGCCGAGTTACACTTTTGCCGAGTAACGAGTACCGAGTTTTACTCGGTTAAATTTTTTTTCAACCGAGTACTCGGCCGAGTAACTCGGTTCAATTAAATTTCCAATTCGCGCGTGGTACATTAGAATTTAAATAGCCTGTTTTCGGAGGCCGGTAACGTCTACGAAGAATAGAGGAATAGGCTGTTACCAGAACGTGCAGCGAGGCTTGTGTTCCTGCATCATAACTTCATCATCAACCCATAAACGCCCACTGCTGAGCACGGGTCTCCTCTCCCATTGAGAGGGTTTAGGCCATAGTCCACCCCGCTGGCCTAGTGCGAGTTGGCGGACTACACACCTAAGAAATTCCTAAGAACTCTTAGGTGTGCAGGTTTTATCACGATCTTTTTCCTTCACCGTTAAAGCAAGTGATAATTCAATGTGAATACACACATAACTTCGAAAAGTCAGAGGTGTGTGCCTGGGGTTCGAACCCGCGACCGTCAAGATTTTCGACCACGCGCCCAAACCTCGAGGCCATCACTGCATCACAACTTAGCTTTATCCAATTTTAAATATTAATTATTTTTATTACGTACTATAATTTTGATTTTATTAATTGAGATTTTCAAAGATTTCCTAAATTACTAAATAATTTTTGATTAACACAGTTGTTTACGAAATGAAATAAAATAATATTTATTGAATCTATAAAATGTGTAATACATCACTTAAATTCAGTCATTTCAAATTTTACCACCCTGTTCACGACCTTGTCAAGGTCGCGGACCGTCGCTGGCTGCAGGCGGCTTCCGACCAAACCCGGTGGAAGTCATTGGGGGAGGCCTATGTCCAGCAGTCGACTTCCATTGGCTAATGATGATGATGATGACTGTTGTTTAAATTATATATACCGAAATATATTGCATTTCTTAAACAGAGTATACTCGGCATTCAAACCGAGTTATTCGGCCGAGTACGAGTATCAAAAAACCCGCCGAGTACGCCGAGTACCGAGTATGAACCGAGTACTCGGCCCATCTCTAGAAATTACGAACTGACAAGTAAATATTTCTCTTCGGAAAGTATTTTAAATAATGCGCCAGACGTGCACATTGCTTTTCTCAACTTGGCACAAGCATTCCGCTTTCCTGCTGTGGAAGAAATTTACAACAGCGCAGTATTAACGCGCTTTAATAAATATTGAGAATGTTCAGATCTAAACCTGCGAAATTTGTTTGCTATATTTGTTTCAGTGGAACGTCGAATAATATCTCTTCTTATTATCTAATATAAAGGAACATAAAGGGCTTCTGGTTGTTACTTAGAATTTCCTAACTGACAAAAAACAATGATTCCCTACCAGGGAATCAAACAAATATGTTAAAAGTTCAAGTTGATTTACGAGAACACCTTTTTTGATACAAAGGATTATTTTCTCGCAAAATGTATTCATACTTATATAATATATTAGCAATAAATTTATATTACCTTTATTTTATTTATATTACCTAATGCTCATAACCATTAAATAAAACAAAAGTCAATAGTACTATATTTGTTTACATTGCCGTATATTATAAATATAAATCCATCGCCGATTTATCTCTATAATGGCACAGAAATGCTACACTTATCAGAGTTGATAACGTAATCGTCGAGAAATTATTTGTAGAATGTTTGGCACTTCTCAGACTCAATGACATGGCAAAGTTTTCATAACACCCGATGTTTTTTATATTATATAATAAAAAAATAATGACGCCTCTCTGTGGCAATTTAAGAAATAATTTAAAGAATATCATAGTACTATAAGTCAAATATCTATTTCCCAGTATAGAACCTTAATGAACACCTGCTTTTTAAATTTTCAAGATAAGGAGAAATAATTTCCGAAGGTTTTATCTATTTCAATACCTTCCATAAACAGTCAAAATTCAGCGGTCTTCAAGAGGATATGTAACTGACACTGGCCTCTTTTAAGAAACAGAAGTAAGGTTAAGAAACCTAGTACATTTTACATATCTACGAAGTCATAGTTTAGTCATATCATTAGGGCCTCCGATAGGCGTCGTCAAAGTTGTGACTTAAAACTTATTGTCTTTAACACAGTGGTATCGCCTTTACTTACACAAAAATTAGTCGTGATACACATTTAATTGAAATTCATTGTGCAGCGATTGCTTTCTTAGAAGTTGTTTACGGCTATTTGTATAACTGGCTTGATGTACATATATGAGGTTAAAATCAAAATAATGATCTTCGTCACTATTTAGAGGTCATCGATTTAATTGTATAGTTCATTTTCTTTGGTCGCGTAATATCTTTTAGTGAAAGTCGTTAGGGGCTAAAACTGTAATTAACTCAGTAAGTTATTGAAATTAGAGCACTTTGATTTATGTGGTACCTTATAAGAATTCTGACCTATGAAGTATATCTTTGATCTCTGATATAATCCACATTCTTACGTATTTGAAACGTCATTTGATCATCATTTCACAAGTTTTGTAATAATTATGTTAAATATCGTAATCTAATCAAATTATTTTTACATTAACATTTTAAGCATTATTGCAATTGGGAAAGCTTATGTCTAAAAAGAACAATTTAAGTGTAATGATGATTAACTATCTCAATATTTAAATATCGAAAGGGAGAGCGTTTGTCGTCTTCTTCATCAACCCATATACGCCCACTGCTTAGCACGGGTCTCCTCTACCATTGAGAGGGGTTTAGGCCATAGTCCACTACGCTGGCCTAGTGCGGGTTGGCGGACTACACTCCTAAGGAATTCCTAAGGACTTTTAGGTGTGCAGGTTTCATCACGATGTTTTCCTTCACCGTTAAAGCAAGTGATAATTTAATTTGAATACACACATAACTTCGAAAAGTCAGAGGTGTCTGCCTGGGGTTCGAACCCGCGACCGCCGAGATTCTCGACCGCGCGCCTAAACCTCGAGGCCATCACTGCTTTGTCTAGCACACGAAATAAAACTAAACATGGAATAGTTTATTTAGTGCTCAGTTTTTTTCAACAACCCATGTGGGTCCACCACTTCCCAGTACAATCATAATGAGACGATTCGTTCCTAATATAATAAAAAAAAATACAATCATCATCAACATGAAATCCATACTTTGTTAGGCCGTCTTTCAACTGTACCTTATTATCGACATTTCCTACCACGAAATATTCACATCCTTACATAAGACAACAAAGACTTCCAGTGTGATCTACTAATAGCAGCCTGCCTACAGCGAGGAATGTACCGTATACTCAGCGAAAGTTTTTAAGTGCAAAAGATCTTACATTTCCTACAATTTTTATTAGAATATTACAGTCAAGGTTACGTATCACTTTCCACGTCCAATGGCATTCCGTCATGAAAATCAAAACACTTAACATCATCATTAGAAAGATAAAAAAAATATTAAGTAATGTAATTGCCACGGCATCGTTAAATCGGCAACAATCGCCGAGAGCGAGGTTTATCTCCTGATAACACGTATCGGGAGGGGCGAGTAGAAATTAGACTGATAAACATATTGTTCTGAGCCGCGCGGCCGCCTTGCTCCACTGATATTTACGGAATTGTAATGATATTTTAAATCAGTATTATGGCTGCCAGTTTGGTGAATAGTTCTGTGCATATCAATGATAAAGTGTATCTGGTGACGGGTGGTGCGGCCGGGGTAGGCGCTGGAGTAGTAAGAGCATTACTGGCTGGAAATGCTAGGGTAAGTAAATCGTGTACAAAAAATGTAGACCAAATATAGCAAATAAGATAAGGAACTAATGAATAATGAGCGATTTTGGAGGATTACAGTAGATTCTGATTAATACTGATAGGAAATGATGTATTTAAATTTCTGTATTTGTAGATGCAGTATTTGGTGTATACGAGGATGTGATTGAATTAAAACGGTAGAGGTTTAGTGATCTGAGTATTTGAATTAAGCATCTGCTATATAGATGCATATGTCTTTAAGGTTTGGCCATAGTTCCTCAATAATTGAACAGCAAAATTTTTATTTTTAAGTAGGTATTAGCAGTGAAATGAATACGTTTATAAATATTTGGATTATTTATGTCATATTAATGACAATTTATTTGATATCTATAAATTGATGGACAAAGGTCAGTAACCTATGATAGTGAGCTCGTGTTGGATTAATGTTTTGAAATATTAAAATTGATTACCGCATAAACATAATATTTGCTTAACTTGCTTATTTCTTTCTTAAACGTGTATTTTTTCGAGTCAATTACAAAAAAAAATATGTATGTCTGAAGGATTTGCTTACTTTTTGCTACACATTATATCAGTGTATTACAAGCGTAGCTAAAAAATTACAATTTTCTTTTTACGAGTTTGTCAGAGTGCTAAAGGCTTCAATTCAAGTAAATTTCTTTTTCATTCTGATAGATTTTATAATTTGCCCAAAATTCTGTCAAAATTTGGACTCCTATGCGATAGAGAGATTTAAGGCTTCCCCTACTTGGGCCACATTTTAGACGCTCATTTAGTTAAAGCATCTGCCTGTCTAAATCGTCGTCTCTGTCGCAGATTTCGTGACTTTAATCGCACATCTCCTGTAACACTGCAACTGCCCCGTAACACGCCTAACAATCCCAATAGCCTCCATTAGTCGCCTCTTACGACAGGGAGGGTATACCGTGGCTGTATTCTTATGCTTCCAAACTACAAGGCGGATCTGCAAGACTATTAGCTGTGCAGATTTCTAGATGCTTAATTTGTCTATTAATCGAATTGGGCTTCGCAGATACATTTGGAACGTCCTTGGTCAATATGTCTAAACAGTCAGTGTCGTTCAGACCAACCATTGCGGGTATTTTTAGTCTATATTTATTAAAATAGAATATAGAAACGTAACAACTAAATACGATATCAATAGAAACATTACTTAATATTATTGTTCAAATACATAACAAACAATTACCAAAGAAAGTTGAATTGAGCAATCCAATTCGGAGTCTAATTGGAATTGTTCTTAACTGCAGTTGGGCAGCGACATTCCTAGATGTACTTACCAACTGTTGTTAGCGACTTGGTTCGAGTTATTGTTTTATCTTTATTGGGTTTCGATAATTTAAAATAACTGTATAGGTGTATAAAAAGCATTCTTCCCTACGAATGAGCGGTCTTCTTGTAAATTACAATTTTCAACGAAATTTCTATTCGATGGTTATGAAGACAGAGGATGTTCTTTCATAGAAGCCTAAAATCGTTACACAATAATTGCGTAGTGTCTAGTTTATAATTGTTCATTATGGCGTCAGGATATTCCCATCTATTTGTCAAATTGGTTGTGTTAAATAAAGATTTAAAGTTTAAAGATTAATTCGGTATTTTTTTAGGCAATTTGGATTTTTGAGCTTCTATGGATCGCCACTGGTGAGGACTTAATTTTTTTTTGTCCAAATCTTATCGTATTTATGACTGCTCATGTAAAACTTATTAGACACGTGTACTTAATCTCGGCTAGCAAAACAATGTCAAGTAAGACTAACATTTATTAGTGATAAATATTATATTGTTGTTATTTCCAATACAATCTTCAAGTGTTGTGTAAATAAATGCAAGTTGGCTAACAAACGTGACCTCTGATAGAACTGCTTTATGTTTTTATTTAATCAAGCTATTTAGATAACTCTGTAAACAGCTGATAATTCTGGGAGTTTTTAATTTTATTATTGTAAACATCTTAAACGTGGATTGTTGTTTATTTTTTATCTTTATATAAATGAATATAATATTCATAATAAAAGATCTTATTGTAACTTGAAAGTAGGGTGCAAATTTTGTCGACCGCTCTGATAGTGCAGCCCACTCTGTTTTGGTTTGGAAAATGTTGCTTTCGTTCATTGTTATAATTAACAAGTAAAATAAATATACATGAAGAAAATATTAGAAATAATTAGACGTTCGTTTTTCAAAAGTGATTACATATATTATTATGTCATTAGGTTTTCCCCACTCTTCCTTAATGTATAATAAGGTAAAGAACTATTGATCCCTAATATGATATGCTGCATAGTTAATATATTTATACACCCAACACCCACACAAAAATCTGGTTGTTATTGGTAAAAACTAAGATTGGAAAATATTCAGATTTTGTTTTCTTGTAAAATATCTACGGCTAATTAAAAAATAAATGTGTTCCAAATCATTTTTTGGTAAGTCCCAAGATATGAAACACAGTTCCTTATTGATAACTTCACACACAGTATCAGGCCCACGTAATGAAAGACAATTTGGTGCCAGTTTTCGGGTATATATCCAGACTGTGTGCTGCTACTGAGCTTTTTTTTACTTCACGATGAGACCACGAATTTCTTTAAGATTAGAATAAATATAACTCACAAATGTGACAGCGTCTATATATTAGTAATCTACCCTTGAGACAGTTTTATGTAATGAACAAAATTGATCATGTTAAGATAAACAAGGAGTGACGCAATTTACCAGACATGATATATGTATAATTATATTAATCTCGAATCATTAGTATAGATAAAGGACATTTCTTTAATGCACATAGAAAACATTACCGAGAACAATGTTCTCCAGCTGAGCTTGAAATTACCAAGACGAAAATGTTGCAGCCATGAGCATTACATTTTATTACTTAACTGCAGATTATGCAGCGAGCTAGTCCAAATTATATAGAGCAGAGAGCAGTTTCTCTAATCGACTTTTCATTGTTCCAGCATGTAGCCTTTCTTGACGTGGCAGAGCGCGAGGGCGCTGCTTTGGAAGCTGAACTCATCAACAAATTCGGTGCCCTCAGAGCAAAGTTCATAAAATGCGACGTTTCCGACGCAGATCAACTAGCAGCAGCATATTCCCAAGTAGTAGACAAATACAGAAGACTGGATGGAGTTATTAATAACGCGGCAGTCCTCAGCGACGACGACAGCCATTACAAGCGGATGATCGATATTAATTTTGTGAGTTGGAAATGCGTGTGGAACTTTCGAGTTGTGTTATCGAATTTTATGATTCGATTAGACACGAGCGCGCTTTCGTGTTTCGTGTACATTTGCGAATTTTGTTGGGTACTTGAGTTTCTATATCCGAGCGGGATGCCAATAAATTTTGTTAGCTAAGGGGCTTTTTGCGAGCGGAGGCGGCAACGATGTTAAAATACGTTTTTATGGGGTAGAAGTAACCCTTAGCGGAAAAATACAGAGCTGATTAATTTTACGAAAAGCAATTATGGAATATGTTATATACACGATTATATTGTATAGTGGGGCAAAAATATTGTCAAAGTAATATTCAACTATCACTTCAATCAGTAAGAGCCAATAAAAATGTTAGGCGTCATACAATTGTATTGATGTTTCCAGACGGCCACAGTCAACAGCACACTGAAAGCTTTAGAAAAAATGGGAGCCGATAAAGGTGGGAATGGAGGTGTTATCGTTAACATATTCGTTATTAGCACTCAACCTTACTAGCCATTTGCCAGTATACTCGGCTACTAAGACTGCCGTACTTCAATTCAGTATAGCTATTGGGGTAAGTAAGAAAAAATATGCCACCTTGTTCTAATATTGTTTTCTGAAAGTCATTTTATATGCAATTTACATACGTTATACTCATTATCACGAACTTATTTTGTAATAAACATTGTGATTTCCCATTAGAAGTAGTATGCTTATAATCAGCATGATATGTAGTTTACCGTCCATAAAAAGTTATAATTTAAATGCCAACTAATATCCAAGAAATTTAACTCTGGAGAATATAGATTGTTTTTACATTGTATAAAAGTATGGCTTATAATTTGAGAAATTTCTTAAAATAATTTAATTGATCCATGTATTTTCCGAATTCACATGTTATGAAGCTCTATTACGATTTCTTTTTAGTTCACGTAATTTCTTAATGTTCATAGAAAAGTTAAAGTGGCAAACTAAGCCCCAGCCTGAAAAGTGTTGAAATACCAAACAGAAAAATCAAAAAATCTACAATTTACAACTGCCTTCTTAAGAAGCTAAACGTTCAACTTCAAACGTAATTGATACTACATTTCTTCTTTGAAAACAAACCATCTCATGATTTCCAGAAGGAGCATTTCTCTAAGACACGAGTACGTGTAGCGACCGTCTGCCTCGGACCCACAGACACGGCGATCCTACACAGGAGAAACTTGGAAAACTTTGATAAAGATTCCACACACCTCACGTCGCGCGTTCCCGTGAGGCAGAGGTAATATTCTTGTCATAACTAAACTAGATATTTCACGTTATATATCAGGTGCCCCGGAGTTTTCGCTTTAAAAATGAAATACCTCCGTTCATAGCTGTGTAAAACGATATTACGCGTGAAGTTTTATGGTATGTGTAATTTTATATTGCTGTTCATAATTCGGGTAGAACGAGGCTGGTCGAGGGCAGTGAAATAGCCACAAATTGATATACAACTATAGCGCTTATTGCACCTTGTTTTATAGTATATTATTTTTCAACTTTGTTTCACAGAGTTCAATCAGCAGTTAATGGAATTATAGAAGTTATTAAATCAGCAAGCAGTGGTTCCACGTGGATAGTAGCGAATGACAAACCTGCCTATGATTGTTCTCATAATATCGAAAAAGCGTACCAAGTGCTATCAGAAGCATTAAATTAGAATTCAATAGAGTGGCGTCCCTCGAGTCACGGTATTTTGTTTCCAAACTCCTGTTGATTAAGACAAACTCAGATTCTTTTGGGATTTGCTAAATTTTGTTCGATGTCGTTAGGGTCATTGGGATTGTGATTTGGAGTTGCGGATACTTTTCCAGCAAAAATGTATTCAAGGACTTTATACTTTAATTTATATTTAATTCTAAAGTTTTGTTTACCTCCTGGTACTCTTTTTATTAAGTATGCATTTATGAAGTTCCTAACTACAAATACTGTGTAATAAATTATTTCTCGTTGTTATTAAATAAAGATATTTTTATATTTAGTGTTATATTATTTTTAAAATACCACGGTGATAAAACATGAATATAAAAAAGCTGGCGCTATTTGATATAATCATTATGTTATTTATATTCCGGGATTCCATATTTACCCATATAATACCTGCAAATGCGTCACATGTATCTTTGTCAATCTTCTTTAATTATAACAAATCAAAGAAATCCTACTTCAATTTTTGTCATCACAACATTTACTTCGCACAATTCTGTAACTTCACTATTTCCCACTCATCCAAAAATATGCCATATTATATATATAAAAGCGTACAGGAATTTAACGTCAGACTAAAAATTCAAGCTTAATAATTTTAGCCCGGTAGGTCCCCGTAAACCCAGCATTTCGTGAGCCCCAATTTGCATATTCAGTTACGAAATTTTTGAAGCACAATTAGAGTAACTCGTAAAGTTAACAAGAAATGTAATCATTGCAGTAATTATCCCCAGCTCTTCGCATAAACCGCACACAGTATGAGCACTTGGCAGGCAAAATGCAGTTGTCCATGTCAGAGCCCGGTACTTCTGGGATTTAGTTAATTTATGCGCCCGGATTCTCTTTAGTTTGCAGTAGAATGCGCTCGTGTGGCAAACAAAATAGCGCCGGATTTTAAAGTGAAATTTTAACGTTTGAAAGGGTATCATGCTAGGTCGGATTTAATCACCAAAGGAAAGATTTGGATTTTGTTTATTTTTTAAAGGTTTTGCGCGCGAGCGATTCACGTTGTGGATAGTAAAATGTAACTATCTAAATCGACTCTGAATTCGAATTTAGCCTAGAAACGTTATAATTGAACTTTCTCAATTACCATAATGGTTTTAAGTTACTTTAAGTACTTATAACCGCCAACCCGCACTAGGCCAGCGTGGTGGACTATGACCTAAACCCTCTCAATGGTAGAGGAGACCCGTGCTCAGCAGTGGGCGTATATGGGTTGATGAAGAAGTACTTATAAACCACACCAACCATGATATTTATATTTGTTAATGGTATATTAGCACATTATTATTCCAGTTGTAACGATTGAAACGACAACCATCGCAATCACTCGATAAAGACGTAGCTTGATTTGTGAGAATTTCCTCGATAAGAATTCTCAGCCATTTAGGTTTCCTCTTGGTAATATCTTGATTTACTCGTCAAGACACGTTTCAAGGATTGTTGAAGAAGCGTCTCAGCGGACTTCGGGATTACATAATTAGGCACACAGTTATACAAATGTAATAACCTTTGTAGTATTATTACTAAATTCTTATTCCATATTATGTTGGGTGTATTTACATTCAGAAGTCATGCGATTATATCCGCAAGGCTGCCTGGCAGTGGTTGGATGAGGAGAACCGAAGATCGAGCCCAGTGGCGTGCCCTAAAAGAGGCCTATGTCCAGCAGTGGACGAATTGAGGGCTGTTGATGACGATGAAGTCATTAAGAATGTATTCAGACCGTGATCGGAATGTAAGGCAGGTAATAGCTACGGTTAAAACAAACCCATTGGCGTTAAAAAAGTCCTGACAAAAAATATACAGTCAACAATTCATATGATAAACCCTTAGAAAAATTCTGCCGCATTTCATCGGTCTATAAATTTAAATATCCTTTCCCTGATGCATTTGAAAGTTTTAGAAAGATTTAACTTACCAAGTTTGCGAAGTCTGGAACGAGCACTAGTTAAAGTATGGTTTCCCAAGACGTTAAAAAATTAAGGGTGTATTATTATTTAAGTAAAGGATATTACAGACTTATCTAGCACGATATGTATTCAGTTTAAGTAATTAAAAAAAGCAGCTAATGGGAATGCTGTTTAATTAACATTAACAGTGGGTGCAAAAATCATAACATAAAAAGGTATTTAATAAATAAAAACAAAAGTTAATTCATCCGTAGTAGGTATTTACAGGCGATTGGACATAGGTTAAGTAGGTTAAATTCCACAAAGTAATTATTTTATTTCACTTCTAAACGGAAATCGTCTATATTAATGAATTATACTATGTAGGTAATAGAATATACACGTTTAAAAACCTCACATAAGAACATAAGACATAAAATCGGATATAAAAAGTCCTATCTTTATCCAAGGATACATAACTAAATCAATGGTACTAAATATGAATAAACTGAAGCAGATCCATCAGCGACCCCACGCAGCACTTACGCCAATATTAAACACGAATTAACAGTCATCCATAACAACTTCATAGCAGCTAATTAATAATTCAACAGCATTAAGTCAAAGCACATCTGACTAACGAGGATCGAACCCGAACTCTCGCCAAATCCCACCCCGATGTGTTTAACTATTCACCCCGGTGTACCAACCGGACTAAATTAGCGCTGACTCCTAATAAATGAGTTTCTTCGGAAGGTTGGCATTATTGTATACCCTACGAGAGGTTGGACATTAGTGCATTCATATCTTCTCTGAGTGTAGCTCTCGTCTCATTAAAAATGTGTCAGTTTTCTATTCAATGAAAGGAATGAAACGTCATAATATTCATAATATGTACTTACGTGTATAAATAAGTGTGTCGGGATTATCTGATAATATGTTTTAGGAAATACGCCTACATAATGATCGAAAAGTGTTGTAGTTTTTTCGCCATTTGATGCTTGTGCTATAATTATAATATATGCAAATTCAGGAAAAATAATAAATATTCTATGAGTTGCAGTAGCGTATAGGCATACTCAGCCTATCATAGTCTATTTCAAAACGTAGGCTTCCCCAAGAAAGCACGTATATAATATGTTCATGTCTATAGCATGCTCGTATAAAAATGCGTTTCAAATCGATGAGATCGCTGCACGTCCACAAATCCGCAGGGGGGACAGATTATCCGCACCCTCGTGTAGGGGAACTCTTCCCGGTGTGTGAAGCTATGGAATAAAAAAATAAATGAAAACCTGCCTGTATTTACTCCGATATTGAAACCTCGCAGACGCTGCGGTGATATAGCTAATGGATCGTAGGTAGTGGTAACTTGTGGAATGGTAGAATATGTTTAGTTAGAAACTGAAGGTTGTGAATTGTTATGAGAATATTTAAGATATCCTTGTTATTGCACTAATTAGCAATGCTTTTATATTTATATACATATATGGTATTATTGGACATAGAACATGTGCAGAAGTTGTTTCTGAAGATTCTGTGATAATAATTATGAAGATCTTGTTTAGTATTAGCCACATCATAATCATAATTACGCACCGATTAAATTGACATTGTCTTCTCTCATAAACACAAAAAATGACGTTAATGAGATTATGTATTCTAATTACGTATATGGGCATTTCTCTATAAACTCGTACAGGTCCCATACAAATGCTGTCCTGACAATTATTTTTAACATTTGCCAAAAAAACGTGTTCTACTTTGAAGAAAATTAACTATTATTTTAGTTAAATAAGGATTCCCACTGAATTTATTTATATTTTCAGAGTTATTAGCGATTTTCCAAGAAATCGTGACAGGGGACTGTTTGAGACATCAGAAGACTGTTTTTAAAGTGACTGGGGACTTTTAATTGAGACAAGGGTCTGTTATATTAAAATAAAAAGTAATTTTATATTAAACAATAATTTATTTATTATTTTTATAGCATATTTTTGCATCAACAGTAAACAAAAAAAATCTTTATAAAAATTAACAGGAAAACAAATTTACACAAATAATACATAAAAACAACTAATACACAAAATATACAGTCCCCTGTTGTGTAAAACAGGCACCTGCTGCGATTTAAGCCAGGGGACTGTTGCCAGGGGACTGTGTATTTCGGTTAAATTTCAAAACAGTTACAAAAATCATGTAAAATAGTTTTTTAGGACTCTACCGATCAATTGAGACACAAATAATATAATCATAAACTTTATATAGAAATTAATAAAGTAATTAACATACATATTACTTACCAGAGGACTGTGTGTAGTAGTGATCCAAGCACGTGTTCACCTCACAAAATGACGTTCTGACATTATACAAAAGGCGTCTCAACTGCGCATTCGTCAAAATTGCCAACTTAACAGCCATTGCGTTTGGTTGCAATCAAAAAAATGTTCGTAAATATTATAGTTTTTTAAATTTATCGATTTAAATTTTTGGCAGGGGACTGTTTGAAAATTTTGAGGACAAAGTTTACAGGAGTTTATTAGATAAATGAAATTCGTAATGAGACCTTGTTTTACGAAAATAATGTAATTTAATTATTTTTCTTTATAATATTAACTGCAAAATGTATGTAGTTTCAATAATTTCTTCATAAATCTCATTTCTCGGTGGAAATGCAGTGATGGGGACAGCCAGGGGACTGTATTTTTAGAGCTTCTGTGAAGTCTAGAAAATAAATGAAAATAGTTATGGCTCTAAAAACAAAGGGCCCGTAATGTTTCGGGGTTAAAGTTTCATTGAGAATGATTTTTTTTTTAATAATTTAAGTACTTTTTGAAAAAATTGGTCGGGACAGCCGATTACGAGTTTACAGAGAATCGCCCATATAACGCCTAAAAGGACTGTGCCTTGAATAATATTTTCTCAATGTTAAAAAAAAGCAGTGATGGCCTCGAGGTTTAGGCGCGCGGTCGAGAATCTCGGCGGTCGCGGGTTCGAACCCCAGGCACACACCTCTGACTTTTCGAAGTTATGTGTGTATTCAAAATCGAATTATCACTTGCTTTAACGGTGAAGGAAAACATCGTGATGAAACCTGCACACCTAAAAGTTCTTAGGAATTTCTTAGGTGTGTAGTCCGCCAACCCGCACTAGGCCAGCGTGGTGGACTATGGCCTAAACCCTCTCAATGGTAGAGGAGACCCGTGCTCAGCAGTGGGCGTATATGGGTTGATGAAGAAGAAGAAGAAGAAGTTAAAAAAAAATTAATGACTAAAAATATTTGTAAAATAGGTGAGCTTAATAATTCATTATAACATACCCGTAAAAAACGAACGAGGAAAAAATTATTTGCAAATTGCATATAGATTAAGTTCACAATACTGACCACGGGTAAAAAGATGGGCTCATTAAAAATAAGAAACTCATTACACTTTACATTAACATTTGCGATATTAAAAAAGCAAGAAAATAAAGTGGCACTCAACTAGAATGTAGAACAAAGGAAGGATTGAAAAAAATAATTTAATCCTGCAAACGAAAACGCCACTTTTATTTACCTGCGAGGGAAGAATAAATTTCGAAAGGAAATAGGGGCAAGGTCGGAATGTTTTTACGATTCCATCTTTTCTCTACAGTCCGCTTTTACGCTTTATGGAAATCAATAAAAGTTACTTCATAGTTTCCACACTTTTTCAATGACGCAACTTCGCGAGTCTGCTGCGGAAACCTTTAGGTAAAATGTGTTTTAATTTTCTTTTGTTCATTTATAAATGCATTTTTATTAGTTTTAATTTTGTTTATTACAGTTTATTGCAATAAAATCTGAATAAGCGCTTTGATTTATATGCATTTTAATAATAAGTAGAACATAGATTTGTTTTTAATTCCGTTGACAAAGTGTTTCTGGATTAAATACTAATTAAATAATAATATTTATTTTATTTATATATGTATATTTTATTATAGTTGTATTGAATTTATTAGTGTATGTATACTTATAAAAATCTTATTTGCACACCCGCTATATATCATCTCTGCATCACCCAAGGTCCGACTGGAAGAGAATGCCTTAGGCATTAAGTCCGCCTTTACAATAACCATTGTAAAAAGTGTAAATAAATAAATAAATAATACCGATAGAAAACTAAGGTAGGCAATAGCTATGGCGATTACGAACCCATTCTTCTTCTTCTTCTTCATCAACCCATATACGCCCACTGCTGAGCACGGGTCTCCTCTACCATTGAGAGGGTTTAGGCCATAGTCCGCCACGCTGGCCTAGTGCGGGTTGGCGGACTACACACCTAAGAAATTCCTAAGAACTTTTAGGTGTGCAGGTTTCATCACGATGTTTTCCTTCACCGTTAAAGCAAGTGATAATTCAATTTGAATACACACATAACTTCGAAAAGTCAGAGGTGTGTGTCTGGGGTTCGAACGCGCGACCGCCGAGATTCTCGACCGCGTGCCCAAACCTCGAGGCCATCACTGCTTTTTAATACCCATGGTTATAAGCAATATAATAAATATTATTCTATCAAAGTACAATGCACGCTAGTATGTTATCGAGCAGAAGAAACAACACAGTTTCCGGTCACCGCCTGGTCCGTGCAGGTGACCTGTTTGGAGGTGACCTGTTTTGGTGCAGGGAGCTAGCAAGTTAGCTCCCCAGCTAGTGATGTAATCCTTTCAGCAATATCTACATCACATATTTATATACAGGATATATTCAGCCCGTGTTGAAAATCTAAGGCAGGTAATAGCTACAGTGATCACGAAAGCAATGTCGTTAAAAAAATATTGACGTTTCCCAAAACCATAGGTATTAAAAGTATGTGTGTGTAAATATTAGTCCATACTACGGCTTAAACCCTCATAGTTGTAAAGTAGGACGGTACCCAGCAGTGGGCCATATATGGGCCATATATACATATGATGATGATAAGAAATATACAAATTGCAAAAATTGCAAATCTTGCCATAGGAATATACTGGTGTATGTCAGCTGGTGACGGATGACCGTATATTACGTTTCTTGTCAATAAGCAATCAATACAAAATAAATGAAAGGGGGAAACTAAAATATAATAACAAGTCGCGGATGTAGCTCTTGGAAGTTCCTTAGAGAGATCTTTGGATGGACAATAAAAGAGAAAAAAAGTGGGTTGCATAAGGTGCATAGAACAGATAAGATTTCAAAAAAGGTCTTACATTAAAAAATAAATAACTAGATAAATAACTGCTGCTACTGATTTCAGTCCATGTTAAGCCAGTTATGAGTTTTTTTTTTAGAAAATATTAGTGAAGATTTCGGTAAAGTACATCAAAGAGGATCTAATTAGAATCAAGTCTGAACCAAAATTACACGAAAAGATGGTAATATTATTATTATAGACATATTTAGAGTATCAATGTACAATATATATTTATTCTTTACAATCTAGTTAGTTAACTTGAATGCAATGCCTTAACATTTTCATCAAGAGCAAAATAGTTCATTTATTCAGGTTACTATAGTGTAGAACGTGACGTTGACATCTATCATCGACAACGAATAACAAGAACAACAGATACAGTGACAAAATCTCATTAATCATCACAGCAACGACAGCCTGCATTGTCATGGGATACACCTATTTCAAATGTAAACAACAGAATGGCACTCGAACATGGCATTTTTGGTGATACCGATATTCTGAATATGCAACAAAATGTACAAAGTAAATACAGTAGGTTGTGCTAATTAAATTGACTAAAAGATATTCCAATAAGGAAAATTTACAGCTAAATGTCATTTTATGTTAACCCATTTGTGGCCAAGCAGAAACTACAAGAACAAATTCAGAAATTTCTTTATTTAATCATAGTTGGGGATACAAATAAGTATAAAAATGAAAAAAAAAATAAAAATTATTTATAATTTTGAAATTATAGGGGTGTGCCCAAATTGGCACAATGGCCACTTAAGGGTAAAATAGTGTGCAAGTCTATCGGATCCTATTATAACGGATAAGTCCACCAAAACGCTTTGGAAACTTTTTCTTTAACATATTCGCTGCCGTCCAGTTGTAACCATTCGATGACAATGATATCTGACGAGTAACATGATGATGAGGTGATTGTCCAAGACAAAATGTAGCTATACTTCAGCGAAAATATAACTGATCCATTACATCTTCTTTAGACGTAGCTGTAATGGTCACGCATTTGGAAATGCCACATCTATCATGTGTTTGAAGGGAATCCACCTCCATTGGTTTGCCATGGACTTCAACTCCATACAACGATATTGATTGGGCCATTTTCAGCGAACCTAAAGTATCTCATTATTTGTATCAAATTTATACTCGATCTCTGTTCTTTCAACGTTTCTTTCATACTACTCTCGTTTAGTAATTGGTCAATCGATGATGGATAAGTCTAAGGATAAGAAGGAGCCAAGGAGGAACAATCAGCCTGCCCTGAGGTAAAGGGGGCTTTGAATCCCAGCACGGTGTCCCCTGCATGTCGTAAAAGGCGACTCAATTGTTCCCTTGGGGTCGCTGGACTTGCTGCGGGGGCAGGGCGTCCTCAAGTGACTCCAAGAGAGGTGGCGGCACTTTGGCCTCTGTACATCGCAGGGCCCCCATCCACAACCGGGGCGCCCGAAACAAGGTAGAGGTTGCTTAACTGCGTTCCCTTTGACTCCGAGGCGGCCGAGACAAGTACGTCTCGGAGGCGCACCGGGCGCCTGTGGACAATGGTGGCCGCCTCTCGCTCACGAACCATGGTCGCCCAACTCGGCACGAAGATAGCCACCGGGGGGTTTTGGCCGGTATGCCGGTTTAGAGACTGTATTAAGGACTCAGCCCGTCACTAACAACTGTGCAAATATGACGTCGCCGCGCGCCGGGTTGGAAGGCCTGTGACCCTGATATACGCTTCCCGCCCCCCACTGCCCCCGGGCTGGCGGGAAGTAGAGCCATAAACAGCTTTCCCCTCGAGAACAAAAGAAAGGAGGCACAATCAGCACTGACCAATTTCGTCCAATCGCAGGTACATCAGGTGCACTAGCGGTGGTTTAATATTTGCGGTCTTATGTTCGTTTCCATTGGCAGTTCACTATCACTGCTATCCTCATACTCAGAAAGAGTATCTACATTATGAACACCTAAATACCTCGATTTCTCCTAGAACATGAATTGGTAATATTGAAGACATTTGTTCATTATCAAAACCATCTCCTTCGTCAGTATCAATAAAAAGTTCCAATGGAATTATAACCAAATCATAGTCCAAGCCGTCGTCACAATCTTCGAGGATTGTATTTACCTCTTCCTCTTATCCACGGCAATTGTTACTGACACTATAACGTCGTTAGCAGTTTCTCCTTATGATATGCAAAAATAACACTTGTGGCCAGTGTACCCAAATTGGCACAGCAATGTTTAAGGTGCTATAAAATGGTAAAAAAATGAATCATTATTTTTTGAATTCTGTTTATAAGATAGACAATTTATCGTATTTGAATAATAATAACTATTTTCGATGATAAACTTAATATGTAAAATATAATAATTGCAAACAGTTAAGTACCTCGACAGGTCCTTCAAAAGCAAAATTCGACCAATTATTGTAATAAATCTATAATATATAACTAAATTGTTTAATATTATTTGTAATCACCACACTTTCAACTATCCAATAATGTGAGAATTTATTAACTTACATAAATACTTTTTTCATGTACCCTCAAAAAGTAAGTGTTCCCAAATTGGCACGGCGGTCAAGAATGGGTTAATAAACGATATTTATTTATAAGAAAAGATGTTTTCTTTTGTATTGGATTAATATTTATAGGAATTTAATATTATGTAAGAAGATCACAATCTTAAACTAAGATAAGTTAATGGTTACGCTGATTACAAACACGCTGACGCTAAAATAAAATCTGACAAAAACGACTTTTTATATCATCATGTAAATTTAATTGTTATGGAACTTAGAAAAAACGTATTTTTTTATATTCAACGGATTGAAGGGAGGTGATACTCCTGTCTGAATGAGAATCCAACACGTAACAATCGAAACATGACGGTGGTTCGTCCCCGATCAAGAATTTCTTCAGAGAGAGATATAGTACATAATTATATAGGAGCCATTCGGCTATACTAAGTTTAGAGTAGTAAGGTAGAGTTAAACACATAACATACCTCACGCCTATATTCCCCGTAGGGGTAGGCAGAGATGCATTTCTGCACCCACATTTCGCCAGGTATGTTTCACTCCCACGTAATAGGGGGCGAGCCTATTGCCGTTTTTCGGGCACATTTTCAGACTCCGTGCTGCTTCTGAGAATTTTCTAATGGAAAAACCCAATAACACTTTGCCCGACCCGGGAATCGAACCCAGGACCTCTAGATCGCACGGCACATACTTGTACCGCAAGACCACGAGGCAGTCATTTACATAAATATGATAATATAATAATAGTATAAAACAAAGTCGCTTTCTCTGTCCCTATGTCCCTTTGTATGCTTAAGTCTTTGAAACTACGCAACGGATTTTGATGCGGTTTTTTTTAAATAGATAGAGTGATTCAAGAGGAAGGTTTATATGTATAATAACATCCATTAAATATCAGCATTGCACCCGTGCGAAGCCGAGGTGGGTCGCTAGTATATGATATGATAATATTTACATAAGATAGAGTTATTTACATAAATATGAATTTTTCCGTTATATGCCAAAAATAGATCCTTTTTGAACCTATTTCCGGTGTTATATACCGCAGAGATTTATTTAAAGCATACAAAAGATACCATGAGGCAGGACATTTTTTTAAACAAAGGACTATTTCGTTTACAAGAGTAATGTGAATGCATTTGTACATATAATATTATCCGCTCGGAAACTCCGAAAGAGACCTTATAAAAAATGTACGTCGGTTTGAAAATGCAGAAACCTTACACCGTACCCTTACAAAATATTACGTGAATAACCGTCGCCAGATTTTGTTCGCGTGCAAAAATATTACGAGCGAAATCGTTGAAATAGCACAACATTGTTGGACGGAAAAATGTGGAACACGACGCCACCGAATGAAAAAGTATTCGATAACTAATTAAAATGCTTCTAATTATATGCAAATTAAAGGCGTTCGTAATGAACGACTGGTGAAATTAAACAGTGGATAATGAAGAGAAACTTGAAAACAAAATGTTTCGGAACGCTAATGAGCCAGCGCTGCGAGGTCGATTGTGGTGGATTTGTATGCGACTTATTACCGCGCGAAAGCTACGCTGCCGACCGGTCAGCATACGTAATGAGCAGTCGCTCCTGTGGATCCTTCTGTGTGCTCCAGAACATTCTAGAATATTTTATTATGAAATACACTCTTTATTTCATACCCTATATAGCGCTGTTTAATACAAACAGAAAAAGGGATAAAACAGTTATAACATTAAGTCTTTTTTATAAAAGTTTATTTAGATTTCTAATCTTTCCGTTATTTCAATTTCAAGCTGGCGTTTTAGATTTTTATTTCTAGCAATGATCGCGGCATGAATTCTTCGCCGAATAGAAAGATTTAAAGAGGCTGAAAAGTGTTCCGTGACCTAGGTCTCGACAACTGTCATAGACAACCCCGAACTGGCACGGTCACCCGTTTTATACGACTTACTCTTACAAATACTCTGTAACTTTTGAAAATTTTGCGACGTAGATTCAGCCAGCTATTTTTTACAATGACTTTCGAAATAAAACATCTATTTTAAAGTTACTTATGTTTCCATTAAATAACGTGTTACATAATAAAAGAGCATCATATTTAATGAAAAATATAATTTCCATATTTCACTGTTTTTGCGAAACAAAAGATAAATACGAAATGGATTATTATAATTAAATTCGCAGTTCCATTACTCGTAACAGTTCAATATTAAATATTAACCAGCCTTACTTGGAAATTACACAATAGCGACATAAAATTGACTTTACCAAAATAAAATTGGTATTACCTACGCCGGGATTTCGTTGGAAAAAATTATTCGTCAAATGGAATTAAAGGATATCAAGATGATATATTAACCCATTTTTATTATAATAATACGGAAGCTATAGTAATAAAATGCGAAGGTTATCCAAGGTATGGATAAAAAGCCGCGGGGTCATACTTGAGAGGCGTAATTATGGGGGTATGTGGCCAGACCAGTCTATTATGAACTGCGGGGTCAATATTACGCTAGTATAATTGCGTAATTTTCCAAGCCAATTACCTGGAATGATGTGAAAAAGTATGGAACGATTATTTTTTATGCATGGAATTTTTCTTTACAGTTTTGTGACATTACAGTATTTTTATAATTTTTACCTTTTTTTGTAATAAGCTTAAGATACTATACTAAAACATGAGTTTGATACCTGTGGAGCAATGCCCAAACCGTCTCTGCTGGTTGTAGAATAGTTTTAAAAATATGTGAAATTTTCACACTACTCTGCGTATTATATCAGCTAAATAAGATAGTGTTGGAATTGTTTCGACAAATTTTGACTGCAAGTACCTTATTGTCCGTCAATGCGGTTGAAATTTATAGTTATATTGAAAGCTAAATGAAAAATAGTTATATATATTTGCATAACGATTGAAACTTGTGGGTTGGTCAGTTAACAAGAACACCAAGTGACAATTACGCAATTCCTATTACCGTAAGATAAAATCTCTTGCAGATTGAAACCATGCTTTTAAAACTATGACTTGAAATAAATTGATGATAAAAACCAAAGGAAGTAAAAACTACAAGACTCACTAATATCTAACCAACTGGACTAAACTCCTCAGCCAGTTTTAATGTTCTGTCTGTGTTTAAAATTTCTTCTTCTTCTTCTTCATCAACCCATTTTTCCCCACTGCTGACCACGGGTCTCCTCTACCATTGAGAGGGTTTAGGCCATAGTCCACCACGCTGGCCTAGTGCGGGTTGGCGGACTACACACCTAAGAAATTCCTAAGAACTCTTAGGTGTGCAGGTTTCATCACGATGTTTTCCTTCACCGTTAAAGCAAGTGATGATTCAATGTGAATACACACATAACTTCGAAAAGCCAGAGGTGTGTGCCTGGCTGGGGTTCGAACCCGCGACCGCCGAGATTCTCGACCGCGCGCCCAAACCTCGAGGCCATCACGAAAATTATATAAATGTATAACGAAGCAATACAATAGCTGCTATGTCAATACAGTGTGATTATTATTAACAGTCCATAATTCACGTGGTAATACGTTGCAAGTCAAGTGTCACGAGGTATTTGGCAACGTGGACAATGCAGCTTATATGGTCAGGCATTAATGTATTGTTTGATTATATCCCTATGTCCGATGAATATCTAGCACTTGCTGGATATATGCTATAGCTACATATAATCCATCTGTGGTTACTTCGAATAGATCTGGATAGAAGCTTTGAGTGATAAAGTGATGTTTGTGTGAGCGGGAATAATACTAACAATTTCTGTTGGAGAAATTTACGATCAGAAATAAATTTTAAGCGGACACATGTATGGATAAATGTTATTCTCTGTATCACCTTAAATACTATCAATCACCTCGTCAGTTATAGAAGGAAGTTTATGTACCGCAGTTTGATGTCGTAGACTTTCCACTAAATCCGGGCCATAATTATGATTTAACAACAAAATTTACCAGTGCTCATTTGTATTATTATATATTTAAATCTTGTGACGCAATTTTGTCATCGTTACGAGGATTGTAAAAAGGCTAAAATAGATACGGAAAGCATGAAGGAATAGACGGAGATCCCAGAGCCGCCAGACCTTACTTATTTTCTGATGGACGAAATGTGGACCATTGGGTAGTGTTAGTATATACTACCATTGTATGCATACTCGCTAACTTGGTCGATGGGCCCATTTACAGATATGAGCTGGTCAGGGTACCCAAAAGCGTCTTAAAGAATTTAGGGAAAATTGACCCCTTGGATCGGTCTGTCTTCTCGTCAAAGGTCTTAAAATAGCTGTCTGGTTAACATATATAAAAATGGAGTACAGCAATATGGCCGACGGGAAATGCCTGCGACTATTGACGACTTATTTTTAACGATATTATCTTAAACATACGTGAAAATCAGCCATGAGAATTTACGTCTAGCTTTTAGGTACCCTGACCACCATATCTGGTGAATTGGCCCATCGACCAAGTTAGCGAGTATGTTTACGTTGGTAGTACATACTAACACTACCCAATGGTCTACATTTCATCCATGAGAAAATAAGTAAGGTCTGGCGGCTCTGGGATCTCGGATGTCAAATCTAGACAGTCTTGTCGCCTACAATAAAGGTCCAACCATTATTACAAATATTGTGAACCATATTTTGATATGGGCTAATAATTAATTATTATTTAAACGAGTTTTAAGTAAGCCCGTTTCAAACTACAACACAACTAGCGTGTAGTTTTCTTTTAAAAGATAAGACGTCATCTAAATTGCATTCTACATGTCAAATACTACGTTTTCTAAGGAAAATTCACGGTTTCGCTGCGGCAAGTTACAATGGATACCGGGCGCCAACACTTCCGAGGTAGCTCTGTAAGAACTAGGTGACAGCACATTTCTCACACTCGTTTGTAAGACTTGGCCCTTGCAAATGGCTCAAATATATTTTCCGCTCATTTTAGCATGGACGCCAGATATTTTTTACGAGTTACGGACCCAACTCAAGGGTTTATTATGCAATAAGTTGGTGTCAAACAATTGTGACTTGTATTAGCATAGGGATGGCAACGTGATGTTGCTTATGAAGTAGCATTTGTGACTAAGTCGGCATTAGTTTATATGAATGTAGAGTATGAGTATTTAACTAAGAAATTCTGAGTTTATTGCAGTTTCATATTGCTTTTCATTGGGATGAAGTCGTTGATGAAGATATGGTTTTGAAATAAACATCTAATCACTTCCCAAGGTTTCGACGACGCCTAATTTTGGTGTCAGTAGTTTTATCGAATACAATTTCTATTATAATTTTATTTAAAATTTTGTGAATAAGTCAGATTTATACTAAACTTTTTTACATTGTCCTTCGGAGATTCAAACGAGAATATTGTTTATAAAGTGATGTCACTGTTAATCGGTTATATCCCGCTATCGTTACACTACATTCACTCCCTCTCCATTTACATCGGTAGGACAGTGGCGCCACCAGCCGATAATTGGTTGTACCAATTCAGAAACCTTTGTTGGCTCATGGACAAAGTTTGCTTAAGATTTTCACATTATCTAATGCATAGTTATCGTTTTTATAAATAAAATACAGACATACAGACGGCCAAACATTCATTTTTATGTACATAGATAATTATATTGCTTACCTGCACCAAGTCGCCATGTATTCCACCAGCTGCTGCAATGGTGAGGAGACAGACGTAAGGAACCAGGTCTTCGCGAGGTCTGTGCAGCTCCAGCTCATATGTGCGCCCGATGTCCCCGTAGTAGGTCTTGTTGCAACCTGTGGACAATACAAATAAAGTTTTTAAATGAGAGAACAAATTTGTAGACTTTACTGACTTAAACCCACTGGTTTAACTGTAGCCATTATTAAAACGATCGATGGATAAATAAAACGTACGAATAAAGATTTTTTTAACGTAATGTATTTATTTATTTTTCTTAGCTAATTTACATTTTTCTACTAAACTCTCCAGCAGAAGAAAACGTTACAGCTTTAGATAACAATGTTTAAAGCAGTTTGGTAAACTTTGTGTTGCATAACTGCTCATATCGAAACTCAAGACGGATGTAAATGCTAATTCAATTGATGGAAAGTATATTTTCAAACCTTTTCTACACTCCGCAATAATTTGCTATAAAAGCTATTAGGAAATACTTCCAATATAGTTATTTCAACACCACAAATCATATCCTAAATAAACTATAAATAGTTGTTCCACCCGTACGCTCCAATACTTTCTCATTTTAAGGAGTATCCACCCAAGAGATTGATATTATGGAGTCTCGAACATAAAAGTCAGCCCGTCTTAAAACCCTGCTCTCGTTACTTTATACCCCTTTATGCCCGTAAAAACGTAATATTTTATCCCAACATAAAGATGAGAACGCGCAATGGACGTGAAATAAGAAAAATGTTTACCTACCTTCGTTCAAAACACGTGTAACTTTGACAAAGCAAAGTTCTAGCGTGAGTCGTAATAGCAACTTGTACCGTAGTTTTGGCAAAACTTCTCAGTCTCGCTACGACATTGCTTTCAAGTTGATTGCCCAAACAAAGATTTCATGTATAACGCCTCCATTGCTTTTCTACGCTGGCTGCTCTTTTTGTTCTGAATTAGCTATGCAGAGATAAAATTGGGTGCTCAAATATTGAATTATTTTTAATAGATGTAGAGATACTTTAAAAGAAGGTGTATAAAAATAAATCAATATGAAAAAAAACATAATTGATTCGGCGTGTTAAAAATATACATAATCGCTTTTCTTAAGTCGATATCCTATCCAGACAATAACTATTAGATATTACGAATATAGAAGATGAATCAATATAAATTATTAATACTACTACATTTATCTATTTGAACAAAGCTATCAAATAGGATATGAAAATTTGTGAGTACTACGTCTTCCAAAATGCCGGAAGAGAGCTATAAACCTTTGGCTTTATACCTGGATATTACATAGCCTGCCTCCCCTATTATATGATACTTTTGGGTATTACCGCGCCTCTGGGTGGCAACATATCATAATGGGCTGTGACAGGCAAAATATATCATAATAAAATGGGAAACATTAGCATGAAAAAATAAGCAGGCGACACACGATTACGAGTTTCTAATTTATATAAGAATATATGAGCGAGTATTATGTGTGTGACTGTTGGGTGTTTTTATTTATTTATTTATTACTGAGAATAATTAGTTTTTCATATTTAGATTATGGTATGACACATAATAATCTTAATAGCAAAAAAGCAAAATATGTTATGAAAAATACAATTCTAGTAATGTTAAGTTGTAGTTTGTGTTACAACTTTTTTGATAAATTTTGCAGAATCTCAGTTCGAAGCATATTTATATGGAAATATAAATAATTGTTTAAATCACTCGACAGTGATCTAGCATCTTTTCCTGCGCATGTAGGTACGCTAAAACCAAACTATCGAAGATGAAATAAATAAATTGAGATGTTGAGGGCTACGCTAACTGTTCAGTTGTTAGACCTCACAATCTTTTTAAATTCTGATTTGAACGTAAGAAACAAGCCTATCCAAATATTATCACTGTTTATTTGAACTGAATCCTTCAACTATAACTTCAATATCCCTTTTCACTCACAACGAACTTAGCTTCATAAAAGTAATATTTCGTACGACAATAAATGTTTTATCTTCTCCATTATCATCACGTTTCACTTTGTTCATTTCGTCTAGATTTATATTGGCATCAAAAAATCTTTTGGCACCAGCTTTGCTAGCGTTGGAATAACTGTGAGATATAATAGAAACAATCTGTGTGATACTTTTGCTTATTATAACGGAACGGAATGAACAATACGAGAAATTCCAAGTAATTATTACACAGCAGCGTCGCTTGAGGAAACTAAATAAATTATTCAAATTTGTCTCCAACAACTTCTGTCTTTTGTCAAATATAAACGATGCTTGAAGTTAGCACTCACAAAGAGGTCTCGTGAATTTCACGATCCAACTATAATAGCACAGATTTCAGTAAATTTGCATTAATGGAAACGAATATTATGTTGATGTATTTCATTAATTTTCAACCAACAGGATGCATTTTCATATTATAATTAAGTTTACATTAAATTAAAAACAAACAACAAATTAATGAACACAAAATAAAATGATAGTACGTTAAATATCACTATATGGATGACGTTAAAACGGTTTTCGCTGAACCGGCTAGAAAGTACAATCAAACCACAGCTGCAGCTGACCCGCATTATAGAAACCAGTGAACATCAACAAAAGATAAACATTTTATTCGAGTGCACTACTAATCCTCTACTGCCTGACCGTTGGTAAGGAAACACTCCACTGATAGTTGTATTTCTAAACTCAAGCTGCCTTTAGAAACATCCTGCTTTTTAAAAATCCAACTCAAGGCAAATTGCACAACACATTACTGCCAAGAAGACCATTATTCCAAACTTCGATCATATAAAAAAGAAGTGCATATTAAAAAAAGAAATCAGTTCCAGCAAACCTTTTCCTGTTATAAAAACGACAAACTGAATGAACACCACTTTTACACGATAAACGCTCAATTTGCTCAGCGACTGTATAAATTTATATTTGTACACGCTCGCAATCATTCGAACGTGCTCATTACGCTTCCCATATGCCGTGTCACGAATTTTAACCAAAAACAGCGGGTGGCTTTATTGCCCTTTAAACGGGAAATCGTCGAATAATACTTTGATAAGTACGAAATCCCTTCATTTTAATTGATTTTATGCTGTTTGCTCGACCTAATTTGTGTAAATCTGCCTAATTCACACTACTGTAATAATTTTTACTTTTATTTTTTTTAACCACTACAGGTTGTCTGGAAGAGATGGCTAATACCGATGCGACCGCTCTTTGCAGTACAATAATCTATAAGTTAGCATTCATTTATATTTTATTTCTGAATTGTGGTGTACATATGTAAAGCACATTAAATAAAATATATAATTGGCTGCAGAATTTAAATATGATGCAAAACAGCCGTTCGATAATAGGGAATATGGAATGTTAAAAATACAAAGGCACAAAGCGTTCCCATTCATGAGGCTGAAACAAAACGTTAGACAGCAGTAACTTTTGGTTTCCGACATAACTCTAAAAGCTCTCTCTTTGATTGCGGCGATATGATACTTCGGTAGTGAAACATGTTGGCGCTCCGATACGTGTAGATATAGTCGCTAGTACTTGGTACAGGGCTTCAGTGTTAGTGGGACACGGCGCGTCGCCGCTTGGCACTGCAAGGACCCTACAGTTGATGCATTTCGGTACTCATCCAGCATTTCCGTTCTAGTTTCTATGCAGTTTATTTTTGCTAAGATGTTCTGCTTCTTAACGTTTACTTTTTTATTACGTCTCATATTATGTGTACAAAATAGCTTCAAGTATCGTGATTTTTTTATATATAGAAACGCCATTACGATGACCTTTTTCTTTAAACTAGAATAAAATATTGTTTTTTAAATAATGAAAATGATAAAAATTAAATAAATCGTTTATCAACTATTTTGCATTAGGAATTTGTTTATAATTTCGCACTTTATTAAATCCCAGTGCACACTACTATACTTGCTTTAAAATGAAATAAATTTCACTTGTACTTTCCAAACATTGAATCCACTACAAAATAAAGCAGATTTTATTTATTCCCCAAATACTGTGCTGAAATAATAAACAACGCCAAACTCGATATGCGGGATAGGTAAAATACACAGCATTCGGTAAAATCACGGCGTGTTGAATAATTCTAACACCTGCCAACGTTTTTCATGCTCAAACTTCGTAGCTTATGAATTTTTAAGTAAACAGCAATTTTGTGGGAGCGCTAAACCTCGAAACAGTGGAACATCCAAATCGCATCAACCTTGTTTATTTACGGTTTTTGTGTCGGCAGTAAGGACTCGTTGGCACCCTTTGTTACTTCAAGTTTCACAGTACTCGGAGAAGTAAATTTACGAGGCAACGTACTCCTTGCTAACAATAAATGGTGGGTCTACTTTTTGTGATGATTTCGACAATATATCTAGGTTAACGCTTACAAACAGACGCTTTTTACATGTTTTATACTTTGTTGTTTTATTCTTGGTTTAATCTAAAATATAGGTACTGAGGATTTAAGCTGCAGGTTTCTTTACAAATACGACGCAAAACTCAGTGGATATCAGTTTTATGTCGACTTTAATATTTACTGTCAAAACAAAACAAAACAAACAAACATACCTCACGCCTATATTCCCCAAAGAGGTAGGCAGAGATGCATTTCTGCACCAACATTTCCGCCAGATATGTATCAGTCCCACGTAATAGGGGGCGAGCCTATTGCCGTTTTTCGGGCACATTTCCAGACTCCGCGCTGCTACTGAGAACTTCCTAATGGAAAAACCCAATAACACTTTGCCCGACCCGGGAATCGAACCCAGGACCTCTTGATCGCACAGTACATACTTGTACCGCGAGACCACGAGGCAGTCAATTTAGTTAGAGCAGTTATTTACTGTCCTTTTCTAAAAACTTCAATATATATTCAGACGTAATAATCTGATACATTCTAATACATGTTTTTTAAATACCAATTTCATTTCCACGTTTCATAAGAATTAGATCTTTTTGCCGACTTTTTCTCGATTATTTGAGTTTTGTGTGTTTTTTATTTATACATTTTTATAAAATTTCATACAGCAGTTTTCATTCCCATCCACTGCATCACACAATATTAAATTCATCAAATCTACAAATCCAGTACATTCGCCACATATTTTATTTTCTATTTTCAGTCAATGAGTAGTTTGATTGAAAATGTCATACATCGATAAAATTTTAATTGGATCTTTGTAAAAAATTTATGAGTACATCGTTTTAAAAAAATATATATACAGTCTTATATGTGTTATAGCAATACTCGTGAATTTTAACTAAATGATTTTACTTTTATTATGCATATATTATTTAATTATTTTTATTTATTTAAGAGCCATGTAAAGTCAACACTGACATTGCCTTTATTACAATTAACAAATTATTTTATTTAATCAGTCACGATTCTTCTAGGAAAAGAGGCTGAAACTTTGTGATTTCGTTAATTAATGATGTTAAACTTAATTTTGCTACTGAGATCGCGAAAGGCTATGAAGGCATTACACCCAAAACTCACTATAACATCAACTACTTCTACAGGAAGATTTTAATTCAATTCACTTAAAAGCTCTCTTCAAAATGGTTATACAAAGTGCTAATACCAGAATTTCTATTATATCATGACCTGGCACGGCTAATGTGCTTATACCGGCTTGCAATCTCACACTCAGTGAGCGCGTCTCCACAAAAACAAGAGAAGAAATTGGCTATCACATTAGCATTTGGTCTGTGGATTCCCGATGCTAGAAGGCGGGTAGTGGAGATAGGAGCCATGTTTACCATCAAACAGATCGCTCGGCTCGAGCACAATAGAATTGCACTTTGTGTTTGACAGACCTTTGTCAATACACGCGCACATACCAGCAGATGTTCCTCGATTTTTGCACGATTTAGTGTGAGCTTGAGGAATTTGGGAAGCTTTTATTTATTTTTTCTAAAGCATTGGCCACAGTCATTATGTTCACACGCATAGTATAGCTACAATTAGTGAAAATAGTAGAAAGAGAGGAAAGAAATACCACAAAAAAACTAATGATAATTAGCTGTTTAAGCGCGGACAAATTAACAGTGAGGAAGAAGGTGACACGAACTTTGTGTGCAAAAGTGTACCTATACCGACTGGCCTGCTGCTGCCGGTGCAAGAGGATAAATAATAAAGCATAAATAAATAAATAAAATAATGTAGACCGCACTGGCATAAAACGAAAAAATAGTGCGAACAAAATCAAGGACATGATCTGTAAAGACTTGATTGCAAAGTCAGAGATCGGTATCATGGGTGCTTTATAACTTTCGGCAAAACCGGCTCAAACAACATGATAGGCAAAACACTCGATATCTATTTTTACGGTCCGTCCCTATTCATCTTATCTCATCGGGTTTATAGTCAGGGTCCTGGTAACGGTGTTTACTAAGACCGAGCCTTCACCAACATGGGATAGCGGATTTTTTATTTATTTATTTGTAGTGTCTTCATTATTCGAGTTCCCACTGTTTGTCTTCACCGCACGCTCTGCTTGTGGCAGTTTTATTTGATATCGCCCTAATAAAATGACTATTTCATTCTTTTATTTATTTACGTCCCTCTATTGGAGGTTCTTCAATTATGTTCTCGGGGAGTGATTGCAAGACTGTTACTTGTTGTGACCTATTTTTTCTTGTTTAATGCTTCGGACGGTTTCGAGTGATGGTGAAAGGCAATAGTGTTTTTCTAATCTTTGTTAGCTGTTTTTCTTGCTTCGTGCGTGGTTATTCTTTCATCAGACTGAAGTTGTTTCAATGCATTGAAAGTTATTTGATAGTAAGCAAGCCCTTCACTCTAATTCATGATATCTTTTTCACGACATTTTTTTCCCAATTTTAGCGACCAACTAAAAGGATTACTTTTAAATGTAATTTTTTTAAATTAATCTTAATATACTTTAATAAACGCTGTAAGGTCCCTTGATATGCTTTACATATATAAAGCGTATGCTTTGCTATCTGTACAATTGCAAAGTATACATAAAAAAATCTACGAACAGTAATATCTAATGGCACTGAAATACAGCGTTCCTCTACTAAATCGCAGACAAATGACCTACATCAGTATATTGTGTTGCAGAAATGAACAGGCATCGTGTTCTATCTTTTCTTATTAGCTTTAGGGGAAAGTTTCAATGTTTGCCAGGAGTTCAGCAAGCCGTGGCGACTTCATTACGCGGACAAGTTTCTAAGGGTACTGTGTTATGTACGATTGTATGTTCCGAGGATCGATGTCAGAACTTGTGCTGAGCGTTCGAATTTCTTATCGCTATTGTGCTAAGTCTGCAAATAATGAATTGCTTTTACATTAGTTTCAATTCAATTAATTTAAAAAAGAGCTTTAAGACGACTATGCGGTACGTTAATATTTTTTATGTTTGTTTTTATATATGCAAGTGGTTGTAACTACTTACCTGTATCATTTTTTGTTTTTAATGTAAAATCATAGCCGCATATTCAAAGATGAGTAATAAATAGTTAATAACAAAACAGATACCTACTACATGGCCAATAACAAAAAGGAAAATGAAAAAATAATCAGGAGCAGACATATGAATGCAGTACAGGTTCAAATTACCCCAATAGTGGTTATTATAAAAAGCAATAGTAACGATTCATAAATGGATCCATAACCGTGCAAAAGCCAGCGAGGGTTGTGAAACAAAGAGGCTTCGCTTTGTTTTGTTTTCCTATGCCGCGAGATGTAATAGGAAGCAAGACGCCAAAGAAAGAGCCACATTTTCCAATATATTCTTTTTTTTCCCGTAGGCCGTTAGGCCCGTAGCGCCGTTACTCAGTCACCAGAGCGAAATGAGAGGCCGTGAGTTCGATTCTCGTACTGAGACAAATATTTGTGTGATTAACACAATAGGCTAGTTGACTTAATTTTAAAACTTAGTTAATTATACACTTTAATATCTATTTAATCCCAAAAAAACAATATTTTAAAGAAAAGGCTATATTTACATCACGTATTTTGTATTTTTTAAATTTAATTTCCGGTTCTGGGTGTTTGTGTGTGTGAGGTATTTTGAGTGGGAAGAATGATGAATAATACTATGATACTAAAATAGGATGTCTAGTTGGGCTGTAGTGATTCATAATTTTGGTAGGCCATAATAATTTTCTCGATCAAGAAATTCCCAGTAGCGTCCTCAACTGTGCCCAGAAAAAATAATTTTCTTGCGTTTTCATACTTAAAACTTTTAAATGAAACTGACGAAATATGACAAATGATGTATTGAAAATATTTTTTTATGCATAAAGAAAGATATTTGTGTCGGCTTAAAATATCTTTTAATCATAAAGCACATACTAAACCTATGTATGTATAGGGTGTGTGCATAGCGGTTTAAAGACACAGCCACGCTGCCTGGTTCACAAGAGGTGTGTTTATGTAATCTACAAATATTGTCCCTCGGTGTTTGTGAGACCGAAAAGTCTCTTGTAATTTCTTTTATCGCCTTTCGTTTAGACGTAGGTGGTTTACTATTATTTCTATTTTATATTTCTTTATTTAAAGATTCATGAACATTCAGTATAAACGGATCTAATTTCATCGATATTCTCTGCCAATATACCTTTGGGAGAGATAAAGGTGGTATTGTGATACCTTCGAGAATATAAAACTCAGCGAGAAGACTTTGCTAATTCATTGAGAAATAGTTGGGAAGTTCTCATTTTAAATGCCTCTTATGTAGACGACGACCTTCATTTAAGCAGGTTTATATTAGGATATAAGCAGGCTTATAAGATGGTATGCCATCATCATGATGTTACATAATTAATTCGCTAATCTAAAACAACAACTGTATTGTGTGACGTATCCAACAAAAACATAAAAAACTTTATCGCTGGCAGTAAAACCTTACTAAAGAATAAGTTGATCGATCCAGAACTTCAACTATCAACGTCTCCGCTGTACACCACACGTTTTGGCCGAGAGTGAAACGAAGCAATCAACAAATGAAAAATGTCATCATAATGAAACATTGGAATTGAGAACTTCACAGTTAATATCGATGAAACTGATGTTCGACTAGACGCGGTATCAAAAACAAAACGTGTTGACGTGACAAACAATGTTACAGCTGACCAAGAAATTCGTGTGGAGCCAGTAATATGCAAATATGGCGCACTGGCGTGGTTCAACCCATGTGCATTGTAAATAGACCGGCGAGACTTTGTGAGTCAGATCGTTTGCGCTTAACAAGTTTGATCGGGGTTATTGATGACTTTGCTGTTTTACTTGGAAATTACAAAATGTTGGACGTACGAAATTTATGTTGTATCGAAGTTTGGAAATGTTGTTTTTGGAATTTCATTTTACGGTCCCTAGCTGAAGTTAAGAGTTAATAGGCTGCAAGCATTTGTTGTAGATCAATTGAATGTTAATGCCAATGTAGAAGACAGGCATAGGAAATATGTGATACGCTAAATGAAACAAGTTTTTCAGACCATGGTTCCTTTGCTATGCCATCGTGTTGATGAAGATATTGAATGCTCACGTGTTACGATTAGGCGATAACCTTGGCTTTAAGCGTAACAGGTAGCGCTATTAATACCGAGCATAATTGTAATGCATGGTTTATCTATGAATCGATAGTGGTTAGATAGAAGATAATAAATCTTACGCAGGAAAAACCGATTTCTCAAAGGAAGAACTGTGAATTTGATGCCAATAAATAGTGACACATTTATTTACCAAACGTTGTTTTCAGGCCCGCTCTTAATCATAAAAAGCTATAAAAATCGGCACAAAAAGTTTGACCCACAAAAACTTTCCAAAAACCTTAAAAATGCTCTTACAAAAGAACAGCTTGCCAAGAACAAAGAGCCTATTAAATTATACTCCACGACAAAAGTAAAAATTAAAACGATTCTTGTAACATTTTTGGTGAAATATGGATACAAAAGTTTGGTATAGCTCACACTGGCCGTTGTAAATACAAAGTTTTTCCTTTTAAATTGCCGACAATGCTGAATAGGCGTAGGTCTCACAGAATTTCAATTTAACTTGTAATAAGTTGGAGTAACTTGTCGAAATTAGCTCGAGAGGGAATTTGTCGAATTTACAAAGAAGAAAATGATCCACCGGCCGAAATACTTCGATAATGAAATATTAAAAGTTTTAAATATTATGCTGATTCATAATGGATTTTTGATATTTAATAATTTACATAGATATGATACATAAATTGGAATATAAAAAAATATTAATTAAATAAAAGTAGTTGCCGCTACACAACGAAGTGAAGAATGCAATAATTTGTGACTACGTCGTTTCGATACCCACCCTTTCACAATCTACGGAGCAAGTGAACCGAGCGAAGAATGATTGCCTTCAACAAATGTATCGTAGTTTTCGACGGAGGAAATTTGAGAAAAGTAGGTTAGGCCCGTAACAGACCTTCGTGCCTTCATGAACAACGTTTATATTTGATCGCTTTTATTCCGGATCGTTAGTCTGTTTTGCGACTTCTGGTAATAAGAGAAGTAGGAATATCATCCGTGATCTTTATTACAGAAAGGATAAATAATGAAATAGCAGGAATCGTTTTGCGGCTTCGCTCGTGTTGTATTCCATGTCCGTACAATGTCCAATAAATTGGATTACTTGAATACGGTCTATGCTTTGACTTGTCTGTGTATTCAATGTAAATTACTTCGGAATAACGATATTAGTTTCCGTATTTGATGGTTTGTGGTCGTTTTGTGGTGTAATTTCTATCATTACACAGCAATTTTATGCATAGGATGGTTGATTTTCGCGTCTTTAATATTCTAATCGTTTTAATTCGGCTACGTAATAATTGAGTACATGAGAAAGTTTTGGCGAATAACAAGCAATAATAATCATCAACCCATATACTGCTGAATTCGAGCCTCCTCTACAACTGAGAGAGTTTAGGCTTTATTCTTGTCAAACCAATAATAAGACATTTCTCTCGAAATTTCGCAGTTACATAGAATTTTCAGCCAAATAGCTAATTTAGCTTTATAGCAGAATTTATCACAACCCGTTTTCCGGCCCCACCTCTCAATCTTAATACATTTACACTCGCAATTAAACCAGCTAAGATTTGGGTAAGCATTAAATTGTATGTCTGTAGAAAAAGGTCAATTCATAAATGCAACGCATGTATCTGGTATCTTTATGGCATATGCAGGGTCCGGACTGAGCGCTGGAACATTGGGCGCTATAGTTCACGGGCAGTTGGACGCAACACGCCGGCGTGGCTAATGTTGCATAGCACCGACCGCCGGAATAAATTAACGCTCAGTTTGTACGGGACAAATGCGAGCCAGCTTGTTGGCTACTATTTATATTTGGGATTTAATTTGGAGTTTTTGTACCAATGCTTTTGCAAAATGTTTCGCTTTTTGTAGGTTTTTTTCGGTAAACGAAAAAATGGCGTCACCGCAGTTGGCGGCGTGAAACGGCTGTGTTATTTAAAATGATTTTGTAAATCACACATTACCAGAATAGCAATGTTAATTCTCGTATTGTTCAAATATAGGTATCATGATTGAAAATTCCACTAGGAATTGTTAGCAGGCAATGTAAATATTAACTAAAACATTCACCAAATACGGGATTAAATCCAGCATTATACCCCGAAAGTAATTAGAAACTGTATGTTAATCTAAATGCAAAAGCAGGAACTAATCCGCTAGCTTTACGGACTAGAACAACCGTAAAAGTTGCTCACAAACATCTAATTCCGCAAGCATTTCATGTTATAAAAGGCAGAAAACATACTACAAATTCTTTACATTCATTCTTTTACTCGTATGTACGTGATTTCATAGGCAATAGCAAATACAATGAAACGAGTACTGTAAAAACTAAATCTTGTTTAGTTCATAAATTAAGACATAAATATAATGATTTGACCCCACATTAAGACAAAATACAGTATCATGGGTTTCAGTCTCTACCAGAAACTTCAGTGTCATAAACACACAGACTTGAAACAAATAGTTTCGATCCCACAAATGTTTGTTTGTTGTCGGTGAGAAAAATGAACCCGCGGACCCTTGTTTCGCAAGCTGCTGTCTAGCTAAATACCTTGTCGATGTGGCAATAATTTATATCTGAAATACGAATTTGGGACATATTAAGGCATTAAGACGTCCTTTACACAATTGTATATGGAACATGAATATAAAAAAAGAGAAAATCTTGCAGTATCTTTCACACGCCTACACTTAGACCGCTGTGACCTCAATCGTATTGTGCTTTCATTTTAAACTACTTTTGAATTATATGCACTGCCAGATTTGAACGTTCTTTAACAGCATAAGTTGAGTGAAATATTATTTTGAATTAGAATACAGGTTACACGAAAAAATATGAAAAATAAGAAAAAAATGTTCAACCACCTTTATTTCAAAGAAGCAGACAATAATGAAACACAAAACAATTGAACAGACGCCTGACGTTTAAACAAAGCCACCAAAGAATCCTAGTGACGTTGACCCCTTTTATAACACTAAATTCAATACTCGAATCTTCTATAAGTCCAGACGGATTTAGTGTACCGAGCCCTGCAAAACAAGAAAACAAGACGCAAAATCGAAACGTTTTTACGGAGACAACTCGATTCGTTTCACCGCAAACTTAAGGAACTTAAGTGCAAAGTAGAAATCCCAAATGGACGATAGATACTGCTGAAACAAAGAGTGCTCAATCCTTTTCGCCTTAGAGTGAACTTTATGGCTAATCTCATTGGATATCTCTGGATAGCTAAGTGTTACATTACAGAGTTACTTTAGAATATAGCTAAAGTTCAGTCTGAGCTACTAACGTCGGCGTCTTGCGAAACACTATTATGCTAAGGTTTAACAGGTAGTTCGTGTCATAACTTTTGAAATCAACTGGGTATTTATTTATTTATTTGAAAACTTTATGTGCCACGTTGTTTGCGCTTTATTTAGGGTTGTTAAAATAATACTGCGTTCTAGAATATTTATATGACCGGTAATCATAGGTAAGCCCAGCATAACTGTTCAAAACAAACTCATAAAAATTATATGAATGAAAAGCTTATGTAACAGTAACTACGGGAAAAAATATTTTTTTATTCTTACTAAATTATTACATCCACTCTCGATCACGTCATAGATTCAAAACAATTGTATGAGCAGAATTTAAGTTCAAACAATTATGAGAATAATATAAGAATTCAAAATAAAGCATTTTCTATTAAATAGCTTACCTTGGGAGGATCACTACACCTCGCTCACTAATTCTAACTAACTCCTTTAACTTTTTGCGATAATCATCTAAGTTTACAGCACCTTTAAGGATAAATAAAATAAAGAGACACAATCACGCCTGTAAAAGCACTTTGAATAATTGAAGTACAACAATGTTCAATCTTCTAATGCACCGTCTAAATCCATGAGAGGAAGGGAAGCCAGATGGCATCATAAAACAAACGATTAAAAATAAAAGAAGCGGTCACTTCAAGTGTAAAAACGTCAGCTGCATTAAATAAAATTTCGTCGCAGCTCATTCAAAATAAAAAGATTTTCGCGCACAACTTTCAGAACGGGAACTTTATTTATTATGAAGCTATTTCTCTTTGCGTCTTCAGTATCTTGATTGCTTAATTTCATAATCTGCTTGCGGAAGTAATAAAAAGCGACGTTTGCTGTTCGTTAGTATCGAGGTTTTTATTGTGTATTTCCATTTTGAACGACAGATTATTATATTATTCCTTACATTGAGGTAGCATCGCATGTATATTTGATTGTATACAAATGTCTGACTACGAGAAATTCTTCGTAGTTTTTGAAGTTGTATCGAACAAAAATAAATCTTTTGAAATACATAATTGATAATTCCGCATGTACCAAAATGTGGCAAAAATATGTTTATGCCTAATAGATAATGTGTCGTGAATTTCATCGAAATCTCTTTATGTATTTATACATGATTGACTAACATATATTTAAGCGTAGGAACATACACTTCTGTTTTTTAAAATGATGTTAAAGAATATTAATATCTGTTTGTCTATTGTGTTCCAATATTTAACTCGAGAATTTATCCTCTTATAACTGGTTACAACTTACAAATGTTGTTTATACCGAAAAGCCTATCATATTCTAGTGGTAGACAATGAAATACGCCATGTTTGGGCTTATTTCGAGTTCATTAAAAATAATAAAAGATATATTATTGATTCCGTTAGCCTCATTGTAGATTCAAACCAGGTCAGTCATAATAAGCAAAAACGATCAACTGCATAAACTATTCATTACACCTCTTCGTAATTTCAAGTATATTTTCAAGGTCTGTTTCCGTTCCTTAAGCATTGTAGCGTTATGGGCCACTAAACACATGGAAAGAGGAAATATGGCTTCTAGTAGAAAAAATTGATAAATGTTGCCGAGAGTCGTTGAATACAGGCGGCGCAGATGTGAACGCTGGCAAATCGTTGGTTGGACGAGGAAATTTATATGCGATCGTAGAAATAAATATTCGCATAGTACTTTATGCGGGGAAACTGTTGAAAGATTTTTTTTACCAGCAGTCGATGGCTATTGCAGTGCAAATGAAAAATAGACGGGTGCTGGACATTCGACGGAGTTAGAGGGTCTATTAGAAGCCAAAAATAGATGAGGTGATTAGAAACCCGACAAATTTTTATTTGCTATTCGAGATTTATTTCGCATCCATAAATTTGTAAACACCGCGACTAGTAGCTGTCTTGGTTTTCGATCACGGTCTATTAACATCTAACATAGATATATAGAAAACTTTGAGTTAATTTCATAATAGAGTAGAACTGTATATATTAATTACCCTACTTAAATTAAATAACAGTGGCTTAAAATTGATGCATTACTTACAAAACTAGTTCGCTTTGCTATCCTTAAAATTGGCTGGAGCTTCCATTATCTTATGTTGATTTTGGCTCAATTCTAATGACGCTGAAATTAATTTGACTCATCCCGTCGCACAGTTTACATCGTGATTGTTAATCTCGCCAACCTTTTGAGTAATAACACACTTGCTAATGTGTATTTTGATTAATCAATATAATTTACCCATTTACTTTGAAGATGAAACAGCTATTAGGCAATTCAAGGCCTTATATATTATGCATGGGCTAATAATAGTATTTCGTCGACTAAAATGTTAGCGTTTTCTCCCCCTATGGTTCGTTAAATTAATTTTCATAAAATTCGACGGGGTTAGACAAACATTAGGAGAATTATATACAAAAGTACTGTACTCGTGGTCTCGCGGTACAAGTATGTGTTGTGCGATTTAGAGGTCCTGGGTTCGATTCCCGGGTCGGGCAAAGTGATATTCTGTTTTTCCATGAGGAAATTCTCAGTAGCAGCACAGAGTCTGAAAATGTGCCCCAAAAACGGCAATAGGCTCGCCCCCTATTACGTGGGACTGATACATACTTGGCGAAATGTGGGTGCAGAAATGCATCTCTGCCTACCCCTTCGGGGTATATGGGCGTGAGGTATGATGATAAGTACTGTACAGATATTTATATTTTAGATTTTTTGAGGGTTTGTGGCTAAGTATGCCATGCTTACTTAATACTGGTTGGTATAAGTGATTTTAATTGTAAGTGATCGGCAGAAAAATTCCTAAGTAGGTATCTATGGATTAATATTATAGAAACTTGCTAATATCTTAAGTGTTATAGCGATAATTCGTTCTCATGTTAGCAATTTAAAACCGTTCGTAAAATAAAATGAAGCGGGTAGTAATGAGAAAATGTTTTGCTAAATGAACAAGAGGAATACGAGACAAGGTTTTCTCGTCGTTTTTTGCTAAACTCCTCCAAACTGCGCAGCTTGGCGGTAGCCGATTTATCTGGAAGCGTATCCAACATTCACATTTACAGAAATACACAAGTTGTCGTAACTAAGTTCAGGTGTTTTTACTTGGAAATAAACAGAGTTCGCAAATTTTATCTCGGCCCCTTAGCAAAGAACTCGTAAAGTTTTGTACGTTTGCGCTAACTGTTTCTATCAGTAGATAGTCCGGGCTCTTGATTATTAATAATCTTCTATAGATTTCTCTATTTATATAATTCGCGAGTTTAAGCGACTGTTAGTGGACTTAAAATTGCTGAAAAAATACATATTATAGCAAACTCTTGGAAAACAAGAATAAAAAAATATCCTTTGACAAAGTTTGTAAGAATTTAATATTCACGTTACGTTACACGTAAATTATAAAAATAAAACAAAAGACATAAAACACGCTTTAGCGTCGTTGCAAGATACATAAATCAACCAGATAAATAATACCATTGAAAGATAAATTCACAAGTTGAATTAGTGTAACCGGTGTCGAACATAGCGGCATATTTGTATAATCTGGTGAAAGATCGTAATCGGTTTCGAAATCGCCTCTATTTGGACTAGGTATCACTCAAAATCGGGTGCAAATTGAGTCACTTTTGACCACGAGAACAAAAATAACCCATGTACAAGACATACATCGCTTCTGTTAAATCATAATAATTTATTATTAATGATCCACCAAGTCATCTACATATTGTTGAGGGCACTCGGTTAGTTTATCGGGAAAAACTAGCAGTGAATTTCAAAGTTTTAAATCGGCTTATATTTGACGTAGATAAACTCCTTTGACAAACAGATTCGAAGGGTTAATCTCCTGTAGGGGCCAGGGACGACAGTTTTTTTTCCATTTGCTGTCATTAACTCTTTCAATGGCTTCTGGTGTGCAACTGTACCTACTGTTTGTTAAATGCAATAAATTAGGCGATTTGTATTTGTAAAATGGCTGGAGTGATTTTTTCTCGGTCCGATTTGTTTCAGTTCTACAATGCTAAATGATATCGTAAATTTGAATGATTACAAAAGACGTTTTGTTCACAATTTCTTTAATACTTTGTGTTATAGAGACCATAGAGATTGTCACATCCCAACAAATATCTTATGTCTTAGTGCGAATTATCTCCAAATATCTCTTTTTGTGTCTATTCTTACACAACACATGCTAAAGAATAAATGGTAAAGAAATCCGATTTCTGGCCTTGATATTTCAAATTTTTTTGGTAGGCTTACTAAAAAGTTTTTCTTTGATGGAACCCAACTTTTTTCAGAGGCTTAATAGATTTAAGAGTCCTCTTATAGCCTTAACAATTTTATCGAACTTGGAAGTCGAAATTTTTGGGCCTCACATCATATCTTTTTGGGTCGTCGGTGATACATTCAAATGCTTAGTCACAAATTATCACAGACGTCTACGGCTTCTTCGTATTACTTGAACTTACATGATTAACAAATTATATTGCAATCAGTTTTCTTCAGGAGAATGTCAATCCCTCTTCAATCCTTTTCAATCCATTGAATACATTACTGTAGTCCGTACTAATCATAGTAAAAGCTTCTCACTACGTTACAATGCACCCGACGAAGGCTAACAACCTTTTCTATCTTTTCAAACCAGCTTAAATTAAACAGAGCCAATTCATTATACTAAATGCCGAATAGCGAAATCTATTCCACCATTTCATTTCAGCTAATTTCAACAAATTTTAAGTACGATTTATTTTGATATTTGGTTTGGAACAACAGACAGCCAATAGCGCTCTTTAATCATAGCACAAATTTACGTTTGTTGTATTTACTAATTTGAATATTGCTAATTATTATTTGTATTAATGTTATGTATCAGGATATTTATTGTAGTTTTGTCCACACAAATAACAGAATAGCTAAAATTATTTTGACATATGTATGTACATAGTTTTATTCATCATCTATAGAAAATTTATAAACTACCTAAGTGAATATTTAAATTTTATTTCTAAATCTAATTCTATATTTACACCATGCAATATTTATAAAAGAGTCTCAAAAACGAGTAAACGCTTAGAAAAAAGCCATTTACTTGACTTATCTAATTCGATATAAATTCAATGTGTACCGTTGGCAGTTATTTGGAGGGACCAGCGTCAGCACTGGACGGCAAAAGGCTGAGTAAACTCGGTAATATTACGTTGTTTTATCAGTCCTGCATTTCAAATCGGACTCTGCTCACGGTCAGCTCAGATCTGGCTTATTTAACCATCCCAAGTCAGGTTTAACGTAGTGTAGGACGTCGTAGCTGGCAGCAGTCGGATGAGGAGGGCCGATGATCGAGCCCAGTGACGTGCTATAGGAGAGGCCTATGTCCAGCAGTGGACCTAAAAGGCTGGCGATGATGATGATGATGACGCCTAGTTTGTGCTAATTATTTAAAAAATAAACAATTTCACTAAAATCTTCATGATAAAAGTTTATTTTCATTTATAACACATGGGTACTAAAATATGAATGGCAATTTGCTACTATTGTTGTGGAATTTATATGAATAACTTTTACTCGAGTAAAATTTGGAGTAAAATACTTCAAAGCAAATCCCTACTCAGTTTCAACATTCTAGGAATTATCGCCCACGCTCAACAATATCGTAAAGTCCTCGCTCAAATTTTGATTACGTGGGTGTCAACAATAATAATGTCTATATTCAAAAATGTTAACACAGGATAGATATTTGGTACACATTATAATCAATGAAATTAGACTAGGACCTTTAAGGACTAATACTATAACATTTGTATTATGAAATATTTTTTTACGGTTCTTTTTTGGATTATAGAAGAAGTAGAAGTATTACAATGTGGCAGAAGAAAAACTATTACATAAAATTTAAGGAATTCCTTTGAACTTTTAGGTGTGGATGTTTTCTCACGATGCTTTCTTTTATACATGACAATGGAACTAAAAAAATCTGGTTAATAGTGCCTTCACGTACCCAATCCTCGAATAGAATTCGGGGTCTCCATCGCACGCCACGCCATCTTGCCGCAACATCAAGTCTATCTTTGATTGTTATTTACATTTTAATTACAAACCTTATTAGTCTGTTATATAAGTAGCCTATTTACCTCCCCAAAGTCCTAAGTGTAGATCAAAATCATACAAAGTATTCCAAATTTTCATAAAACCAAGACAAAATTACATTCGCACCAGTGGCGGTACTTTCATCTAAGCCCAAAAGCGTTATATTTTATTTGTATAATATCTAGTTCATTGTTGGGTCAGTATTTCTCACTTATAGTTAAACTGCTTTTTTTGAATAAATATTTAATTGGCACCTACCAGTTCTGTTTAAATAGTAATTATGTCATAAAATGTTTGTTTACGTCATGCGTCAATCACTTACCCCACCATAAACACGTAGGGCGCGAACGGAACAATCCTGTAGCGTAATCAGGGCACGAAGAACTAAAGCGAACCATTAATGCGGACATTAAACAAGCCGTACTCGGGTCACCGCTGTCTGTAATTGAATTAGTTCAGGACACGCGACGGAGCGAGCTACAAAGCGTTCTTTCGATCCTTCTGTCCCGCGAGCCAATCGGATTACTCTCGCGGATTTGAACCGGCGACCTGGATGCGGCGCCAGCGTCGACACATTTCACGGTTCAAGTGCTTTGTGATGTACCGGACAGCTACCTGCCTCGGTAGATTGAAGCAGGAAATTTTGAAAAGGAATATTGAAATAAGGTTTGCAGTTTCGACATGAACGACTATGGAATTCGGTATTAAATTTTTTCTTGTTATTCATATGTAATCTGTTTAAGGTATCGCCTATCAACCGTCACTCACACCTTTTACCCTCATAATATATTCTTTAACGAACTCAATCTTCTTCAGATTAACGTTGATATTAAAATTTTGTATTTTGGTTTCAAGGATTACAAATATAACACTATTTGTGTACTTTGAATTGTCATTTAAGGATATGATTATGGGTTGCAAATTAAATGAATCAAGAAATAAGCACGCAAAAATTTTAAATTTAAATAAATATATCTACGCCCATCTAAAACGTCTTTGCGCGGATCTATGTCCAAATTTTAATCTAAACTATCACATCTCTTCAATAAAACATGAACATGTAAGTAAATGCATTCAACTATAACAAAGGAGAATTCGCAAAATCTACTCCAGATCGTAGTATAACTAAGGGATGTGTTGATTTTATGTGGAAACGATAGGAACTCTCCGAGAACTAATTTTGCTGTTGAGAATAACGTACTTGCACTCTAACCACAAATAAACTAAGGCAAACAATATACATAAATTATTCGACGCTTAAATTTTATAGAGGTTCTAAGTGAGAAATATTTGAAAATTATTAGATGACATGGCACAGACTGTGAACACTAAACGTGTACCTACTCGAAATTTGTTTTGACATTAAAAAATGTGTTCAAAAATATGTTTCTACGTCAACCAAAATGTGAGTTACTAATTGCGACGGTCCACTTCTAGTAGAGCACCGAGAAAGACTAATAGTTGAAGTAAGAGTACCTACCTACTAGCTATGCAATTTAAAACTTTCTCTTTTAAGCTTGCTCAGCCTTTTAATTATTTATTATTTTCTTCTGTTATTATCAAAGCTAATGAATAATTTTGCTATATACCTGTGATAAACGAAAACAATGAAACTAACTTTAGCCTCGGCACGATGGTCCGACGATTTGTGAAAGGTGGCGGGTGGCGGATGGATGAGGGCCGCTCAGGACCGGGATGGTTGGCGCTTACTTGGGGAGGCCTACGTTCAGCAGTGGACGGCGATAGGCTGAGTATAACTCTAGCCCTTAACGCTATTCTAAGTTGCTACCGATTTTGATATGAAAACAGTCCAGACATATCAAAGGATAATTTTAAACTAGCTTAGTTTAAATTTTCATAACAGTACTCTCGCAAAATGTGTAGCGCTTTTACGTGAGAATATTATACAAACAGGACATAAAATTCCCCGATGTTATGACGTAATCTATCCTCTATATTCTAAATAGTTAACATAAATGTTTACATTAAATGAAGGAATTAAGTGCAGCAACATTCGTGACGCCACAACATAAACGGAGACACCCGGCTGGTCCATTAATAGACCGCGTGCGTTGTAAACTATAAAATTCCTCTTACTCAAGTAAATAACAACTTTAAGCTGTTTATAAATTGTCGAGAGAAGACTGTAATTGTAAACTTCAGGAATAAAAACCCACTTTGTAGACAAACATTCAAGAAGAAACAAAGATAAACTTAATTATGTAATCACTACTCTAATGTAATGCCTGTATTGAACATACATTATCGAATAGCGAACCAAAACAAATAGAGCACGGAGCCATAGAAGGAACTGTTTTTTATTGTCATTAACTTGTTATCGAAAGTAATAAAATAATGGAAAATGTTTCAAGTTAAAATCTTTGTTCATTCGATAATGTTAAATCTTTATGGGAAAGTCAAGCAATGTTTTTTAAATCTCAGTAAACAATAGGTAACTATAACTTTAGGCCTTACCACGCGACTGCGCGAGCCGACGTATGTAATTGCTTCAACTAACGAGACATTCTATATTGTACACTTTATTGACCGCAAAAGGATTTTCCTATGTTGCACGTAAAATTGTTTTAAAAGTAAACTCAGTCAGTATAAAACCCATATTGACCAAGAAAACTCTAAATAAATGATTTCTATTCCAGTACAAAATCTATAGAAAATTCCAGCCCACAAAGACCATGGAAGCAATTTCACCACCGCCCAGCTGCAAAGTTTATAGGGAGTCATAACTGTATCGGGCGATCGTAAACGGGCTTTAGGTAACGTGCCACTATCCGACGGCATACGTCGCCACGGATCACGTGATAGCGGAACAAATGCCGGCTTGATTCATTGTGCCAAGGTTTTTTCAACATAAAACTAACTTTTAACCAGGCATGGTGTTGTTTGCTGGAATATTGAAAAATATGTTTTTTTTTTATTTCGAAATGAAAATATATTTATAAACACTATTCTGTGATGGAGTTGGGAAAATACCAGCTTGCGAAACGAGATGCTGCGGGTTCGATCACCGTGATTGACAAATGATCGTGTGAGTCACAAATATTTTTTTTAAGGGGTGCTTATGACATCAAAAATCTCTCGTGGTTTCTGATACTCACGACACGAGACTCGTATCTTAGTTTGGGATCAGAACTATGTATAGGTAATAGTACCTACACATAGGTGTGATGTGTTTGTATTTAGTTCATAATATTTCCTATACCGAAATTATGGTTAATTGACTATGCGAATTATAATGTCGAGATATACGAAACTAAAGCTGAGAAATATTTAGCCATCCAGATCCTTTTAACAGAATGAACGCCAATGTAGAGTGTAAAATAATACTTGTTTATTTGTCGCATTTAAATATAAGCCTCTACATAGTAATTAATAATTTCGTTAGCAGAATTGTGCCTTCCAGCAAGAAATGCTTAAACACCGTTTTGGATGTAGAAACATTTTAGACCGCACTGCACTTACGTAAAGTGTTGAATTGGCAACTTGCATAAGGCTGTTAGTCGGACGAACACTGCTAAACAAGGGGCAATTTCAATTACCGCCATATTTTTGCTATCTAAAAACATCTAATGAATTTTAGAAAAAAGAACAAGGCTTTTTAATGTGATATTAAGATACAAGGTTTTTTTTTTTTAATTTTAGAATTAAATCAGTAATTTATATTCTTAATTTCAAGTACGTCTATGTGAAATAGTTTAGCGTAGTAATAGTTGTAAAGTAATTATACTATACTGTTAAGCCCTGTTTTGGTAATTCACCTTAGTTTAGCGTTCGAATTTCAGCCGGTATCAAATTTACCCTCCTTATAGGATGAGTGAGACCTTCAAAGTTCTCTAAGAGTTAGTTAATATGATACGAGGCGTTCAATATTATATACAAACCTATTATTTTGTTCCATTGATTAACTTGCATGTGGCACATATAACATAAGGACCCGGGTTCAATTTTATATTCAGTAATTAGGTATCTTCATAAAGAAAAGCTCAAAACAATACGCAGGTCGGCAATACTCTACCATTTTTTTTGTCAATGTTACTGCATACTGTTAATACTAATTCATTACATTTTTCTTATTAACGCAGAAAAATTCTTAAAATTCCACAAAATCTCTCCCAGATTCATATGTTACAAGCATATTACTGTTTTACGCCTGCGTTGACAAAATATAGAACAAAAATACTGAAGACTTTATGACGCTAATACTGTAGATAAGATAAGAAACATAACCTTCAAATAGTCTTAATAAACCACCGAAACCGCCCTGTTCCAGAGTAATGCTCAACAAAATATACAAGGTAAAAACCCTAATAAACGGGCGATAACTCACGCACAATTTGAATTTGCCTCTCGACACTCAAGCCCACTTCTTTCAGGCTATAAAACTGACAAAGTTCGCCGATTAACAGGGAGCACATGATGGCTCAAACGCTGTAAATCCAGAGCATTTTACATTGAAAAACAAGGTTGAAGTTGTGGTATCGGAGCGCGAAAACGGTGCATTCACGCCTATCCATGTGCGCGTTGATACTTCAACTAGCTACTGGTAGAAAATCCTGTCTAAATGCTAGTTTATTACATAGCCCGTTCAGATATTTGTAAGCTGGTTCGGACTGATATTATTGATTGGGTAATTATTTGCTGCTATTTGTTCTTCTGTTTATTCTGCTTCGATTTTTTCTATCAGATGCCTTCTGATTCGTATCTTTCGTGCTAAATCTTATAGCATGTATTCGTGGTGGCAAAATGAATTAAAGCAAGCTCGAATTCATGGCACTGAATTTCTTATTTTTCTTTCTACTTGCATGGATGTATTCTGTATGCGATGATCGTATGTTTTACTTTTTGCATCTCTTTCTTTTATTACATTTTAAACTCATTTGATTCAAAGCCACGCTACATATCCCTGTTATTAAAATAGTACCTACGTAATTTTCTTTTTTCATTATTTCGTAGATACAGGGTAAATTTATAATTGGAAAATACGTCGATGAATTCTCGAGCATCAAAAAATACTACTTTATCAACATAAAGAACGGTGGAAAATTTATAACCCAACCCTTCAATATCATTGGATATCGTTTTGACGTAAAATCCAAATGGATTTAATATCATCCATTCTAAATATCGGTCAAAGAGTCTGGCGCAGTACGCTTCGCGAATTAAGTTGTGATGAAAAGTATTAAAGAATAAAAGCTCTTAGTTGCAGCACTGGCTTGATGCCAACGCAACGCTGTGCGGCCAACGATTATTCCCATTTTGACTTATTATCCTCTAGGAGACCGTTTTAATAATTCTATTCGAATTACGAAATAGAATATTGAGCGCCGAATGTCTTTATTACGTGCTAAAATTATATGCTAGGCCAAGTCTCGGTTTTATGCCGATCTGTACTGCTGAATACGAATTATTGTTTTACATAATATTATTGTGTGAGTTTATCTGTTGAGAATTTGCATTACATTTTTAAACTGCTGTATCTTAAATACTGTACGATTCGAAATAAAAATCCTATAAGTAACAATACTTCAGCTATTGCGCTTTAATATTATTTAATAATTTTTTAATTCTATGATACGAATTTTGTGCCGTGGATACTAAAAACTACCAAACAGCATACGGACTTAAAAAATTACCACCCTTACAATATTCCTTCTTCTAACACAAGAACCAAATGAAAGCGTACTTAATTATTATTAGACATAACACAATGATAAAACATGTTCATGATTCATAAATACTCAACCTAGTTTCCAACAGCCTGATTGTGTACATTGTTAGATCAAACAAACACATATCCTATTTGCGTTGAAATCAGTACTACCTCAATCAAACTACCCGTATGATAGCTGACAATAATCACTACATAGTACAAAACAAAGTCGCTTTTTCTGTCCCTATGTCCCTTTGTATGCTTAAATCTTTGAAACTACGCAACGGATTTTGATGCGGTTTTTTTTAATAGATAGAGTGATTGAAGAGGAAGGTTTATATGTATGATAACATCCATTAAATATCAGCATTGCACCCGTGCGAAGCCGGGACGGGTCACTAGTTCAATAATAAAACGCAGAAAATTCAATATTGATCCACGAAGCAAGGCTAGCGTGGCTAACTTCAAACGCCTCAAGGATCTCAGCCAAGAGAGCTAAACTTTGTTTGCCATTATCTGCACCGCGATATGGAAACCAATCAATGTTTACGTCCTTACGTCTCCAACAGTCTTGGTTAAATTGTATTAGCTCCAAACTGTACTAATAGGGGAAATGGCGAATATAATATACAGATCCATGTTATTTGAAATTTGATGGTAATGAACTTTGTTACAATGATGAAGGAAAATACTTTGGCATAAAATTAAAACACGTACAAAAAAATTAAAATATGCGCACTGACCTTTAAGAAGATTTAAAAAAAAAATTGACAAAAAGCAATTCATTTTTGTATTCAATTTATCCATTATTTTTAACGTGTCAAGTTGCGTTATCCACAAAATGAATGACATTATGGTTTCTTGCCTTATACACACCACAGTCCGCTTTCAAAGTGAGGTAGAATGTGTACAACGGGAAAAATATTATCTGTTTGTATCGTTCGTTAAAGGCCCAAGGTAGGGATCACGGTAACTTGCAAACTATTCCGCCTTGATTTCCCATAGGAAACGTGTCTTTTCCGCGCTTAAGAGATCTTGACTTTTCGAGTTGAAAACAATTTCTAAACAAAAAATCAACTCCTAGTTTACCTAGTAACTTTACATAATATTGAACTCTGATGCAGTAATAAAATATATTATGATAAAAGTCAGATGTGGTATGTCCCAGATTTGAACACGCTTTATTCAGAATGATTGCCCAAACGAGATTCATGTCTTCAATTGACATTCTAACTATATACTTAGGTAAACACGGCTACACAATTAGGTTACAACAACAAACCCTTAGTGTAATTAGATAGACACATACAAACCGCAAAGGGTACTTGAACACAATCAAGAAGTCTTGCAACTACTGGTGTATGCAAATTAGCTTCCAATGTGGTACTAGTCGATTGAGTCAATTATTAGAGTGAATTCCATTTAGTGTTGCAGTCAGGACCCTAGTTTATAAGGAAAGGCTATTAGAACATAAGTTTGTAGTACAACGTAGTATTTCGATTCATTTTTTTACATCATTTAGGTAAAATAGGTCTGCCATATCCCTCATCAATGACGCGTATATTTATGATTGTGCCAAGGTAAATGTATTCATCAACAACTGGTGGCTGGGAGGGCTGTTGATGATGATGATGATGATGATGTATGTGTATTATTATAAAAAATTGCGACTATTTAATCTGTACAGTGTACACATTATTAATGCCATAAACAACTGTTCTAACACTGCCAAACACATAGGCACATGGTATTCTAGCATCAGAATAGCGATGCCCTTTTTTTCATCAAGATGACGACGAGACCTGTTAACCATTATTAAGAAGAAAAAAACAACATCAACTTTCAATGCCTTAAAATACAAAGGACCTATTTAATAACTTTTAAATAGAAATAACAACTTAGAATACGAGGGTATCATTACAAGCAAAATGTGTCATTTTTTCATATGTTTAATACTGTTTTAGGCAAAACGTTTTCAAATACTTAAATAAATAAACACGAACAAATATTTGTAGTTGGTTCGCGTGGGGATCCAACACGAAACATTTTTAACGAGAAAAGTTTTACTTGCAACGGCACAATTATAGAAATAAAGTCTGATTCGCAAAAACGAAACTATAAATATAACATACACACATACGTGTCATAAACTTTTAAAAAAATATCACAAAAATTCACGTTAAAAAATTGTTGCCTCGACATTGAATTCAGCCTTCACAGTTGTTCCCCTCGTTTAAATTGCAGGATATGCATCCTGTAGGTATAAAAATAACATTATATCTATTTCGAGACAGTGACTGCTTCGTAATTACCGATTATGGACAAGATAGTCGACAATTTTCCTCATCAATGTAATAGACTATTTTTAATCAGTCTTATTAGTCCCGCTGGATAGTCGAAAAAAGACGACACACACGCACACCGTACCATGAAGAGATCCTAGTTTAATCCCCGGGTTAGTCAATGTTGTTTGGTTTTCCATTGGAAATTTCTCAATACAAGCGCTAAGTTTGAAAATGTGCCCAAAAACGGCCATAGATTCCTCTCTATTTTGTGGTACTTAATGCATGGATTCCGTTGCCTTAGGCTATAAATTCGAAGAAAGATATATACACCTTTTTATGTAGATAAACAGATAAATAACTCTTTATTGATCACCACAAAAAAATTACATAATAAGAATTTCAAAGTCATTTAAAAGTGGAACAATAGGTATGTATGAATGCATGAGTAAAGAAAATCCTTAAGTAAAGTTATTTCCGTAAGCTCATTTACGTTCCACTTCTGGGGTAGACATTAGTGTTAACTAATGCTGGACAGAGTCCCTACATATTGTATTTATGGAGCTATAATATATTCCTTTGTTCCATCTGAACCATAATTTTGCACATTGGCCTTCTTTTGAGTCAAACACAGCTCAACCTTTACAAAATATAAATTTAATTCAAACTATGCCAACAATGGCACACGTGGTGGTATTCATCAAAGGAAAAATGTTTCAACGCGAAATGTTCCGAGGAATCCCTTTCATTCCCTCTAAACCAAAAAGCGAGAGGTTAGAAACATTACTAGAATTCCAAATGAGATGTACACGCACAAAATTACTTACGTAGTAATTAGACGGGCGGAATCTACGTTAAATCATTCTTGCACTTGTCCTGGAATTAACCACTACCTTCCTATATTAGGTTATTTTGCACTAGACTTCGTTTAAAATGTTTGTATTATTTCCTCTATATTTTCAATGTAGAATTATTATTTAATTCCGCCTCTTTTGTTTCGTCCCTAAAGTTTATGATTTTAACTCCATAATATAAAATTATTTATTTTTGTTCATTGGTCAAGAAAATACAGTAAATTTATAAATTGTATATAGTTTAAATACTGATGTAAAAAATTAAAGTAATTAATTATATAGGTTGTTAATTAGAATCAAATATGCTGTAGTGCAATAAAATGAAAATATTTTGGAATTCTTTGTTCAATTTAATTCACGCTTACTTTTGAAAAATTTTATAAAAAATAACCTGAAATTAATGTTATTCGATGTCATCTACTCTTAGGGTGAGCTAAAGTGTTGTTCGAGTTTGTCGATAATGGAATTCGGTGTAAAGAAAACACGAACACGATCCCGTCACTACTTTGGACCCCACTTATTAATTAATTATTTCTTAACCTGGAAATATAAGAAGATATCTATTCGTAAAAGAGGCCTATGGCCAGCAGGGGACGAATTAAGGGCTGTTGATGATGATGATGTATCCGTACTACCTCAGTAAAATCTTTCAAATTTCATTTCACGGATTAAATATCAACTTTAGGGGAATGATAACATATTTCAAGCGTATTCAGCAAAGCAATAATAGCTGTATTGTAAACAACTTGCAAAACTACCCCTCGTGGTGAAGTTCCTAATTAACTCACTGGAAACACTGCAAGCGCTTAAAGAGTTTTCATGCTATTTACTTCTACTTCGAAATTTATACAATCGAAATTTGAATTTAAAACTTGCAGTGAAACAATCGGTGCTATTTCAAATTGCATGGAACGGAACGTTTCCGATACAGATTGTAATAAGTTTGTTGTTCGTTCGAACAAAAGTTTTAAAGTAATTTTTGTTGATATGCATTGCACAGTGCTGTTAATTCATTTGTGTTTCTTAGATGGTAGAACATCAGAAATACTTCCTGCAAAAAAATGTTTAAAGAAATGAGGTATTTTATCACGCAATCGTGAGATGTATAACTCTACTTGTTTTATGTATCTCAGTTTGAGGTCATAATTTCATAGGTAATGATCCTAATGAAAGATAATAGTAGCAACGAAAAAAATTACATTTACTTTTGAAAAAGAAATTGATGTTTTTCTGTCTATTAGGTAAGACATGATCATATTAAGTCTAACGTTCAATAAGCTCGAAGTTTGAAACCGCTTCCATTAGGAAAGTTATGATCATGTAGTACGAACTGTTTGACATCAAACGTGTCGAATTCGATGCCCAAATCAAATTAATTCACGGTGAACGATCTACAGGGGCTATTATCGATGTACATAGGGAAACGACTATTACTAGTGAAACGCAATGTTATGATAGTTTTACGACTGCAATAAACACGTTATGCCGTGCTGGTTCTTCGTGAATTCGAGAATCGTAAATTTCGTGAAGGTTACTACTCCGGCGGTTTAAGATATGATTGATATTTCTATCTTGAAATTTCTATTCGGTTAACATTCAGACTTCCATGGTTTTGTAAGCGTTGAACTAACTCTCGTAAATTTACATGTAAAAGTAAATTTCTAAACTTATAAAATAAATAAGTAAATAACTTAATAAAATGGACAGTAATTAGTTGTGTTACAAACATTTTACTGGGACATTTAGAATAAGAGGTAGGATTTGCGATTCCCAATTTTTTTTCAAGCATAAAACAATTATTACGTAATAAGAACCGCCCACAAAATTTATTAGGTCATAACGAATTGAACAAAAATATTAATCCCAACGCTTACAGATTGAAATTCATTTGCAGCCCGCTCATATTTAATTTCTTCGTCCCCAGATTACATTTCTTCGCTTGTTATTGCAGTTATTTATCTTATTACGTGAGGCACAACGACAATTATCCTTTGTTTATCGCCTCAGGTGGTGGCATTGTTGTAGACGTCATTAAAACTTAATAATGGTGGATTCAATCCGCCCAGGGCTTGGTTTACCGCTGTCCATGTGATTATTGTTAAAGCTGAAGGAAACCTTTTTGCGGTATGTTCCGCTGGTTTTTTTACAGATTACCGGACGGTCGGTCAGGCGAGTAATTGTCCGCTACGGGTGTAATCTAAACTTTTCTTTTCTAATAACGATGTGGGGCTTGTTCGCTGCAACAACGCTGAACGAGATAAAGTTACTTGTTTTATGGGCACAGTTAGGGTTTGTTTTTACTTTATCATTAACTGTTGTTAAATGCTTGGAGTTGGTTTTGAGGGTGGTTGATTTTTAAAATTAATGATTTATCACCGTCACCCAAAAGTAACACATTATTGAATATAAGCCCCGTCCAATGATTCTTAGGCCTGTCGGTTGCGCCCCATGCCCACCATCTTCTGATATTTCTGAGATATAATGTTTAGAAGGTTAAAACTTAATAGTGGCTGATGGATAATGATGATGAAGATTAACTTTAACACTGCCGTGAATATTAGTGTTTTTACATTAAAAAAATACATGTACATGGCAAGAGTTTCCAGAGCCCCATTACGCGCGAACCTAGGCTTCTAGAGTCGTTCAAAAACAGCTGGTTAACTGTAAGGTAAAGATTAAGAATCATAAGTCTAAGTTAAATATCGGAGAATGTCCGCTAAAGTTGAGAAGACAAATTCTACTAAATTATGCTCATATAGAATCTGTAAAACTTACCTAGGAATCATGTTTAACAATCTTAAATACTTAATAAAGGAAATTCATTTTATTTCAATAGTTAGACGTACCTTCTAATTTGTTTTTGCATTTAACTTGCCATCATCAAGTATTATCGGTCAATTCAGTACAATAGCAGACAAATTTCATTCAAAGTGAAATCTCTGTATGTAGCAGTAAGCTACAATTGCCTCTACGAGATTTAGTAGCAAAAGCGAACTAGTAACTACCCTTCCAGGGATGTACATAAAATTATAATCTGTTCCAACGAAGTCTGTTCTACTAAAGATAAAATCACACACATAGACAATGCTTACTCAGAAAACAGCCAAGGAATCAGTAAGCACTTACTGGATATTTCATTAAAAGTTAACCCACCTTTCGGTAATTCCGTGAGACGGGGTCGGTGTAAATTAACGAACCACGAGATCTTATTAGCCACCTCACTCAAGCCATTAGGTTACTCACGGCTGAAGCATTGTGCCCTACCGGTTCAAATTTAATAGCACTCTCTTTGAGAAGAGTAAATTCTGCCGGATTGGCCGGGGTAGATAAAGGAATGTGGATTTTGATGTAATTTCTAAGCTGCCCCGATGGTTATTAAACTTTGTAAAATTCCCATCGAGAGTTAATCGAATTTGGTTGCGATTAATTTTCTATGACGGCTAACTTCGGCGCTCAGCTTGATTGCAATTTTAATGTAATGGTTTGTAGACAATCTCATACTGTTATACTAGATTTTATGGCCATTTTTGAAATTGTTACTTTTTGGAAGACCGTTTTCTAATTAAGCATCATGTTAAATTAAAATATGCAAAATGATCCTACGTCATGTTTATAAACAAAATCCTCCATCAGGAAATTGCGTCACTTTCATCATATTTCATTTTCAGGGACGTACGTAATCTGCACTTTGGGGTGGAGAATACGTGACGAGGAAATGACTTGTCTCATTGAGAACCACAGCGCACTCTTACAAATTATTATGGCATATGGTTTTATAGTAGGCCGTAGGCGTACATACATACATAGATGATATTGACGGCATAAATTAATAAAGGACTTCTACCTATCTCAAATTAGAAAGAGGGGAAAAAAGCTTGCATTAATAACGGAGATGGAGTTGATCCATTCAAATCTAATTTCTAGAGATTTTATGACCTTGACTGGCCTTATCTTGCTATGAAAATAGTGGAGCTACATAACAATCGATCGTGGTCACTACTCCACTGAAACAGTACTAAGATTGGAGTGTCGATATTAGGTTTACGGTAGAATATTCGATATTTTAAAAAAATCAAAAGCTAGTTATATAATACACAGAGAGAAGAGGTCTACGAGTAATAAAAATTAGACTGCATGGGTGTGAATGGACTAGCTCGACAAGGGCGGTAAAGTCTCACCGAAATCCAATGTACAGATACCCTCATGCATATCGTTTGTTGAGCGGGATTGTTGGAAGCCGAATTTCCTGGTAAAGGCATATTTGAATCCAGTCCAACCTAATCGCTTTACGTGGGAAGTAAAACAAGTCATGGTGGTTCACACAAAAACGATATTTTTAGTAATAAGCTTCTTACTGACAGCAGTGTTTCATTAACAATGTACATTTCAGAACTGTAGTAGTAAATGTATGTGCCTAACAAATGTATTGTATGTCACGTAAAGAGTATAGATTTTTTACTTTGATTACATCTCTTACAAGAAATAGATAACTAATATACAATATGCAGTTACCAGGCTACATTCCTTCAAATAGTAGATTGGATTGCTATTCATAGAATAGTACATAAATTCTAACCCAGATGGCAACATAATTATATTTGTGTATGATACAAAATCCTTTATCGAGGATGCCAATGGTATAGATGTAGTGGGACCTCGTGTCGCAATCCCAAACTCAATTATTATATTCGGTGCGGAGGCCACGCTCGGAGGCTCCGAGGATCCGAGTGCTTCATCTTTATTTGTGACCTCCCTACGGAACGAACTCGCAAAGAACACAAAAGGGTTTTGTATAATTAACTTATATCTTACGTTTGGCTTAATTCCTAATGCTGAAAGGGACTCGTGAATTGTGGGCATTGTGCGTGGGATGGTGGATGATGAATGAGATATTACACTGAGATAATTTTGTTTGGTTAAGACATATTTTTCTATGTCGATGTCGTAAATTTCCCTTTGTGTCGTCCGTATTGTATGGAATAAACAAGGTTCGGAAGGAAGAATGTTGTTATAGATTCAGTAGCGTCTTTTGAAACTGGAAGTAACTGCTATTAATTCTGCGTTTATTAAGTTCTTGACCGAAGCGTAATTTAAACCAATTGCGACAAAAAATATTAATTAATTATGAAATTTACATTTTAAAATAACGTTATTTTCATCAAATACGAATGCATTTCGCTAGAAAATAATTTCAAAAGACTGACGTCAAAAATCTGCTTGAGACATTCAGTTGATAAATTATCTGAAGACATTTAGAGTCATTGAGCTTTTTCAATAAAGGAAAAAGGAAGCGGACGATTACTCACCGGAACGATCAAAGGTAACTGTAGTTCTTGCCGAATAGCATCATACATACGTACGGATAGCATCAAGATTTCCTTTTTATAGCGATCCGAAAAGTATTTTATTAAAGTAATGTATTACTATACCTACCTTTCCTTTGCTAATGTGAGTATTTGTTCACCTTTCCATTGCAGTCATGGAGTTTGAAGTGGTATCTGATGATTTTATCTACCGTACGAGTATAAAGACTTAAGCCTGTATGCCCTGTAGGGCAATAGCAATTAGCTGAGCTTAGGTCTAACTTGCTAAAGTTTTATGCATATTTTTATCTCATACATGATGTATACTCTTGTCTTGAATATGTGAACTATTTACTAAACTTAAAAAACGGATTAGTGATATTTTGCCGTGAGCCCACTTTATTATGACATTAAAGCATCGCCGCTAGGGCTAATTTTATCTACACCATAAAAGGTTAGGTCAAGCTATTTAGGTATATGTCTCTTTGAAGGCTATTATAGAAAGGATCACGATTTAGACCAGTTATTTTAAATGTGAAACTATGTATTAAGCATTGTTGACCCAAAACAGAGAATTTAAAAAAAAGTACTTAGAATTTGACATGACAATATTCATGTAATGTATTACAGTGACTGCATTTCAAAAAATTTAACACATTTATATCGCTTGTTAAAATTAATATCTACAATTTATTCTTGGTCAACGCACTAGATGATGCACTAGATATGAAATTTCATATTGCCACAAAACTGATGATCTTTAGTTGTTTTTAATAGACTGGTATTGTAACCAACTGTTTAAATTGAGTCGTAATATTTGGTAAAATGAAGGTGTTGAAATAATTCTTACCTACCTTTCCACGGATACAGGCGACAAACAATATGTAGGAAAATCTTTATTAAAACATCGACGAAAACAACCAACTATCAATTCGCGTCAGCCGAAATTCACACCCAGTGATGCGCAAAAATATCAACCATTAAATTATATCTTTTCCGCAATTTAATCCTGCAGAGCTGAAACTTCCAGCCGTAAATCATCGGCCAGCGCCGCAGTTTAAATCAAAGACCGGGAATAAATTTCCATTATGCGATCATGAGAGTTTCCGGACGGAATGGCCGACCGCCGGGCTGGGCCCGTGCGAGCTGCTAACATATCTTGCCGTGGAATTTAATTTGTTCTGGAACCGCCGAGCGGGGGTATTGAAAAACTGCCAAATTGTTTCATATACTTTGGCTGAGATTCGCAAATGAACTTACAGTTAAATCGCGCCAAAATGTTCATCGCATAGTGTTTGTTTTGTAAGTGGAACGAGGACGTTGGTTAAGTATCCATGTCAGCAGGAATGTATGACTCAGATTTTTGTGGGCGGTTTTACATGTACCTATTACTGGAATTAATCTTTACAGGTCGCAATCCACCTAGGATTGTGTAATAGTTTTTTTATAGAAGGGTAGGTGTAACGCCATCTACGTTTCGTCAATATTATTTTCTCATAAGAGAAGGGCTATTGCAATTCACGGCACACATTTTCCGTCTCTTTGTCGGTACTAAGAATTTCTTATGGAGAAACTCAATAATACTTTGCTTGACTCACTACGAGAACTTTTGATTGCAAGGCAACAATTTGAACTGCGGTATACTGAAGTATGATTAAAAAAGTAATAAAATCAATTTAGGTTGAATATTGATCATTCAGCAAACATCATCATCAATTCTATCATCATCATTTCTAAATACAAAATACTAAGTAATGTAAGGGGTTTTTAATAAGCTGCCTGAGAGATATTGCAGGTCGCTTTGTAATGAAAAACAATTAAATTTAAGACGCACAAGTAAGGAATGGATTTCTAAAACATTTCCCACCCCTTGGAAGAATGTAAAATAGATGTTATTGCCATTAAAATAAAATAAACGAAGCTTGTCGTCGAAGAGTGGTGACTAAAGAGAGCGTATTCGGAAGCATTAGGAAAGTTGCCCAAGGCGTCTCGAGTAAAACATTGGGACAAAGCTTAAACGAAATATTAAATATTGCATTAACTTGATAAAAGCAAATGGTTATTCTTCAGATCTTTTTCTTTATTATTTTTCCAGTACGAAATTTTTATCATATCTCTATTTTACCACTTATTTATAATCCTAAGGAAAGCAGCGTATGTTTAACTTATTTGGCCTCATTTCTAATTCAATTTTTTTACTTATTATGCACTTAGTTATTCTAATTCCTTCAATATCCTTTCATTATTGTTTGCTAACTCTATCTCTAAATAGTTATTAAATAAAAATACCAATTGACTAATTTGCTTCGAACATTTTCCTACATCATTAATTTCAAGTTATGAATACCCTTTTAAGGCATCAATATTGATCAACGATTTGAGTTAAATATGGTTACTTCTGATAATAATACACACAATATGAAGGGCTTATCCAGTGGTATGTATTTTCGTAACCTACAGCCATTCGTTGCAGAAGGATAAAATAAATCTCGACCTTGCTCCCTCAGCTGTCGCCACGACACGTAGGAAGCAGCGTACGAAAAAGATTATGAAAGTACTAAAATCTTATTTCTCCTACAACCGACAACTTTATTATCATCCATATTTTAGTGTACTTTAACGGTAAAGGAAAACATCGTGATGAAACCGTCATATCTAAAAGTTCTGAGGAATTTATTAGGCGTGTACTCCGCCAACCTGCACTAGGCCAGCGAAGTGGACTAAGGTCTAAGCCCTCTATTAGCAGTGGAACGTAAACGGGCTGATAACGAAAAGATCTATTTAAAAAATCTGAGTACTCTGTTCCGTTCACATCAGGAAAATACGATTGTTTTCGTTTTTTTACTGTTACTCGAATTTTTCCGTAACATCATTCTCGCTACTACCACTGACGGATTAGTCCTAAAAACGACCTCACGTTTGCAAAACATGGATCCAGAAATATAAATTTTCCTAGCCATAACCTTCTTCTTCCTCTTAGAGGAGGCCGGTGCTCAGCAGTGGGGCGTATGTAAGTATGTATATGGGCGAAATAATGAAGCCACCCACGATTATATACATATTTAGTTCTTCCTAGTTATAGTATTTCTTAATAGGTGGGAATAGATCTAAATGATATCGAAAATAACGGTCTTTTATTTTCTAGAACATGAAATATTATGCAACAATCGCAATTAAGGTCGCTTCTTTTTTGGATAACTCTAGAAGTGTAGTAACCTTTTTTGCTTCAATATAATAAACAACATTTTATAAAAATATTTGTGAGAGTAGGATTTTAAAATCTACGAATAATACAAATTAATTCAGAGAACCTCAATAAAACACTTAGAAACGATTGGTCTAAAATTTTTTGCGAGGGAATGAAATGGATTTAATTTAATTCTATTATTGAATTATCTTCCCGTTTTATGCACCGTCATTAAATCGGGTACGAGTACTGGTGTTTATTTTTCTCGGAAAGAAATTTAATTATAAGATCTGCTTGAAATCGCTCTTTTTTTATTTGAAAACGCGATAGTCTTCGGTATGTGTTACCATCTCTGATACGTTTGCACACAATTCCCTTGTAAGAATTTTATCATAACAAGTTGTCAGTGCCTTTAAAATACAACACCTAAAAGTTTTTACTGACATTGCTATAAATAAGATATAAAAACAACTACTCTAGTTGCTAGAATAGAAATAATTTGAAGAAAGTAGAGACAGAAATGAAGTAACCAAAATATGCCATAAAAATAGTCTTTTTACAAAATATATTATGTAATTCTAAGTTTACATTTAACGAATAGAAAATACATTTCAAATTATTTATCATACGTTCTCGCCCTACAAGCAAATCCCCGACCCACACTGTTTATCTGCCCCATCGAAACCTGCGTTTACCAATCCTCTAGCTCTACTGCCCACAATACATAATCGGCTCACGTCAGCGAAATATTTAACGTTATGATAAATAAAGCCTATATTAAAAAAATATATGTTATTCCAATTTTAGATGATTTGAATATATTCAGATTTAGCTTGTAATTTTTTAAATATGTACATAACAGTTCAACTAAGGCTGATTTCCACTGGTCTTTCTAAATAGATAAAGAAGAACTGCACTTACCATAACACTTCTATACCGTGACTCCCGTGCCACTAAAAAAACGTTTTATTCACCTACAGTAATTTATTTGTCATAAACTTCATCTCTATCTTCAAGTATTTATGTTATATAAACAAAAGTTTTCATATAAAAAAGTGAGTACTCACGCGTGCAATGCCTCGGCTCGTCGGACGCGTCGCCGCAGTCGTTGCTTCCATCGCAAAATCTGTTTATCGGTATACATTTTTTATTCACGCACAAATACTCTGATATGCGACACCTGGTGTCGTTTCCGTGCAACACCGGCAGCAATTCTGGCTCGGGAATTTCATTTGACATAGGACTGTCTCTCATAAATAATTTTACATCCTTCTTCGGCTTTTCAGTGACCTCGTCACAGTCAGTCAGTTGTATGCAGATTAATATACCGATTGCCTTTGCGATGCCGTCATACCCTGAAACAAAAGAAATTATTTAAAAAAAACGTGCTTATATTTTTGATAAATACCACATTTTATGAAGTCTATTTATTTGTCAGTACTTCAACGTTTTTCGTGGCCAGCTAATTGGCGATGACAAAGTCTTTATTCGCTGAGGACTTTCAAATTGGCTTTAATTATCTTAAAACCTAGTTTTTAAACTAACTTCTCCATTATAAGGCTATTGAATTTGCTCCTCAATCAGAAATCATTTAGTTTATTTAGTAAAAACTTAGCAAAATTTTCCACCCGAGATTCTTATAATCTAATACATCAATTTTAATTTTATAAAATTTATAACGGACTCTTATTACAAGGGACGAATACGGCATAACAACCCCTGGTGTATTTGTGGCTAAAAAAATATTTTTTATTTTTTTTGTGCGAATGGAATACCCTAATGGCGTCACACCATGCTTATAAATAAAAGTCATGTCCCACTCTCGGCTGTCCCACAAAATTCGTTTCCCAAATGCGAAGTTATTTCGAATCCATCCGAATAATGTATGCTAATGTGCGTGAATGTGTTACTGAATATTATATCATTTCGCGTTGTTTAATTTCATTTGCATATTGTATTACTTATATCTTTTTTCATTTTGTTATGGAAATTCCATTCACACAGCTTAGGGCCGTTAAGTAGCATAGAAAACAATTAAATACAAATAAAATAAGAAATAACGTAGTTTAAATTACACTTCTCAGTCGTAGAAGCGACACAAACCCAGTAATGGAACAAATAGATATGGACTGGTCATAGGAAATAATAACTACATGAGATTTTTATTAGTGTTTTAAATAATTTATTTCCCAGCCTTACTTACACAAAGACAATAATGTTATGTTAAATACAGACAGCAGAGAAATTGTATTCAAATTGTTAACAATTATGTTATATTAGTATTTTTTTATATTTTTTTTGTAACTGGCGATTTTTCTACATTTATCAGAAATATTCACAATTTGCATTTTAAATAAAAAATGCGAAAAAACACAGAATTAAAACAGCTTTTAAAGACTCGAGAGTGAAAGGATTGCTTTTAAAAACGTTGAAATCGAAAGTAATACGGGCTCCATGTAGGCATGTAGGGTAACAGCAGCTGATTAGAAACGTTAGCTGACTAAGCGGCCGACTGCGTTTCAGTTTCGTTTTCAAATGACTTTCAAGAACTTTTACGTTGATATCTTTTAGTCTTTTCAAAATAATTTATTTTATTAATTAATTAGTAAGATCGCCATTCGACGAAATTGATATTGCCATAAACTATTAAACCTACACACCTAAAAGATCTTAGGAATTTCTTAGGTGTGTAGGTCACCAACCAGAAGTAGGCCAATGTGGTGGAGTATGGCCTAAACCCTCTCAATGGTAGAGGAGACCCGTGCCGTTTTTATCATGATGATAAAAATTTTGTTAGAATTAGTTTAAATACTCGGTCTATGCTCTTGAAAAGACTGTGTCAACAGCTTTTAAAAGAAGAACAGGGACAAAGCTTTTAAAAGGAAAAAGGCTGCTTTTAAAAGAAGCTAGTATAAAATAATGCGAGTAGCAAACATCTGAGGCGGCACGTCGGGTTACACTAGTTGATTAGAATCGTAGGTAAACTCGTTGGGCCGATGATGTTTGTCTTTCATTTCCAGACGTGATACTGTTTTTGTTTACCCACCTTTTGTGTAAATACTTGGCGAAATACGGCTTTTTATGTATATTTTTATGACCTTGTATATGGTAAATATCCCGATACGTTGTTTTTATTCAGTACGAAAATAAAGGGACTCTCATATTTGGCTTGAACTAATAACATCTTTGGTATTTTTCTGATGTTGAAGGAAAATAGTAAAAAAATGTATTTATTTATTGTAATTGTAATGAATTGATTTATTTTATATGATTGTTCTATAGTTACATTGAAAACTACTTCACTTTTTCACACGCCGTCATAAAGCATTTACACTCACGCCGTCTTTGCGCCACTTTAGTTTATTGATTTCCGATAACTATCAATTTCGGTCTATACAGCTGCTGCGCTTCTTCAGTCTATTTTATATAATATGCAGCGACAGCATCCAAAAGTCTCTCCTAGTTTCAAACTCTCCTAGTTCAACACGAGGCATGTGTCTTAATGTGGGGTCAGAACTATCTAGATATGTGACTTTTGAGTGTAGTATATTTATAATATATTATTATGTCTAAAAACATTTTTCTGCCCTGCGAAAGATTAATAGAACGCCAAAACGGCTCTCAACAATAAGATAAATTGACGCCAAAACCTTATAATACAAAAACAAGCACAATAAGAAAAAAGTGAAATAAAATTTCCTTTAATACTCTTTCATTTTGTGTCTTGCCAACTATGAAAGTTTTATCCCCGGGGGTGTTTCAGATGAATGCGAGTATTTTAGAGCGGGACTGTCATCAATCTTGCTTGGGCCTGTCTAAATGACGCCTTTTCATGCTTTCCATCTTCCTGTATTGAACAAGTTTGAATGGGGCTAATAATAAATTTAAAACGGGACAGCTAAGATCCCTCACCGTCCTTTGCCGGTTAAGGATGTGTTCGAGTTCTAAATAATACGACGTATGGAACGAAGCTTACGGGAGATGGGTGAAGAATTTTATATAGAAATATGGTTTAAAGGTTTAACACAGGGGTTTAGATATAAAAAGAATTGTATCCCCATTTTATTTTGCAGTAAGTTATTTAATTAAAACAAAACTATAGCGTAGTAAGAAGAAAATTTGGTGTCATGTGTTTATGGTAGACAAGCATTATTGTATCAGTGGTCTCTAACAAATACACAAATTAAGTCTAGCATCTAACTTAGGTGTCAAGAATATACTAGGCTTATTGAATTACAAATACGTGAGACACAGACGACAAACTTCGAGAGGGTGTGAAGTCTATACTTACTGAAGTCTGTACTACCTACAGTAGTCGAGTTTGGTGAAATAAAGCTTAATCTTCCTCTAATGAAGGAACCTAGATCTAGCAGAAGGGCGATTTTTTATAGGTGTGATAGTACCTACTTCTTCGGTATAATCTTCGCGATATGTAATGTTCAGGGTTCAAATAGCGGTACTGTAAGACCAGGATAGTTCGCGCTTGTTCGGAGAGGCTTATATATAAAAGCGAAGGAAGGTGGACTGAATATATTAGTATACAGGATGCATATAGTCATACGTGTACTGATTCTATATCATAGAGAATCTGTTATACATAGTGCATATGGTTGTTAAGTTCTAACAACGCGAAGAATTTTTACCTTCGCTGTGTTAGATATTTAACGACGATTCATACGTATAATACATATACAAGTATGTAGTATGTATAATACAAAAAAACTGTCGTTCTATTCGTCCCCTCTAGTTGGTGATTTAACAAAAGTTCCAATACGTTTAGTTGGCATGAGTCGCCATTTCCACAATGTCGTTTAGGTAGGCGGAAAAATATCAATTAATCAACGCCGCCCTTGCATTGTTCGACGCGCAGTCATTAGTGCGGATGGAGGGCATCCGCTGAATTAGAAATTGGTAAAAATGTTGGATCCTGTTATGTAAGGGTATGGTTACTACGTCATTTTAAAATGTATTTCACTGTTATATTTTTTATAAGGTTAAGCAAAAAGACCTGTGAGGTGGTTGATAAGTAACAGAAACTTAATAATTAGGTATCAACAAGCAAAAAAAAATATCACTATAACGGTCGCATATTGGACATGTTGTCTAACTTTATGGTTTATTTTAACAGTTTACAATGCCTTTTTTGTCGGTTTTTATCAGCGAAGTAATAGAAAAAAACATATCCTTTACTATATTAACCAGCTATATTCGTAAGGTCAATGTACAATATGGAATGTCATTCGAAACTAGGGTCAACCCATCGCAGGGCTGAATTCATACATACGTCTACATTTTGTTTTATCCATCATAAAATACGTTTTCTCGACTCTCAAATTTAAGGCATTATCGCATAATTATTCATAAGTAATAGTTATTTTTTCATAAATATACCTACTATTTGGCGACGGTCGAAATTAAGCTTGTATGGTCAATTAATTACGGTTTCTATTTTGCTTCCATTAAAAACTCTCCATTTGTTCAAAGTCAGAACTATGTCAGTCTTACTCAAAACTAATGGTTAGGGCAATATTACATGTCTCTTAATTGCGAATACGCTGAGGTACATTGTATACTACATATAAGTACAATCCCATCCTCATTCACGCACTATTGGATTCACTGAGGGACGGCTGCCTATCTGCGGACCCATGTCAAGCTCATTTTGTATGTGACAAGTCATTCAAAATAAACATTGTCACTTCTGACGCGTATCTATTCAGTTAGAAACATTACGATCATAGATAAAGATACGTCATCGAGTGACGTAAACACGCAACCTGTGATACGTCGTAAATAGCCCTTATCTTAATAAGAAAGATGAGGAGTATTTCTACACTGTCGTTTTGTCAGGCGAGTCTTTTCAGTGCTAGTATAGAAAACCTCTTCAACGAAAACCATTTGACAGATGGCCTGTTCTGAGAATAATCCTTGGGATGTTACAATAGTATGCAAATTCGCTAGCGACTAATGAGGCAGTAAATAACAAGGTTTTAATATTAATCCTTGTGTTCAATATTATTCCAAAACTATATTTCCACCAAAATTTCATAGATAATATTGTAAGTCAAGCAGCAAAAATAGCGTAATTCCGCCGCGCTGACGACATTAATGTCTCGGGAAATATACCAAGAAGGTATGACGTGATTTTATTAACAAAAACGTGTTCGCAAGCAACTATAGCTGTTGCTTAAACGGTGTTACAAATAGTAGTCACGAAAGGTGATTTAAACATTACCATATTTGTGGGGATATTCTCGGAATTTTCCCAACGAATTCCGGGCAAAAACTTGCAGGTCAAACATGATTAACACTAGAGTGAAATGCAAAATAGGGTTGCCACGCAACGCAAAGAGCGCTCAAACACTTTGCCGAGGTTTTGCGGGCTCGGGTAGTCCACCTTCGATGTTGATTTTTCCAGTTAAAAATTTGGAAGCGAGTTTGATTTTTAATTTTGGTGTAGATCATGTTTACTTTTCTGCGGCAGCGATTTTAGGGCTGCCTCGACGTTTCTGCATCAAAGTTTAATTCAATTTTTATTAAAGTAAGTACTCTAAATATTTCTATTTGTGCGCTATTGTGTATTTTAAATACAAGAGATTCGTTAAACAATGTAATGGCCGAATAAGCTTAGAGGATAAAAACAATGGCAGTTTCCTTGGGGAGAGGGTTTTCTTTTAAAAAATCCATGATTTCGTAATAAGTTAGGTCAACATATATTATTAAAACCTAATACCTCTCAACTGCAGAGGAATGTATATCAATGAAACAAATATGATACAAAATAAATTACGCGATACTAGAAATAAAATTATTAAGCAGTGATGGCCTCGAGGTTTAAGCGCGCGGTCGAGAATCTCGGCGGTCGCGGGTTCGAACCCCAGGCACACACCTCTGACTTTTCGAAGTTATGTGTGTATTCAAATTGAATTATCACATGCTTTAACGGTGAAGGAAAACATCGTGATGAAACCTGCACACCTAAGAGTTCTTAGGAATTTCTTAGGTGTGTAGTCCGCCAACCCGCACTAGGCCAGCGTGGTGGACTATGGCCTAAACACCCTCTCAATGGTAGAGGAGACCCGTGCTCAGCAGTGGGCGTATATGGGTTGATGAAGAAGAAGAAGAAGAAGAAATAAAATTACCCAACAGTCGTTAAAATATAAAGATAACAATAATTTCTAGGAAATTTATTTTCAATTTCAGATAATCTCGTGTTCACATTCTTCTCTTGTGATAGCAAAAATATTATATCTCTCTAGGAATTCGATTAAGATATTTTTACTACAAAACGATGGAAAAATTCCGACAGCAGTACCGGCTATTAAATTTCCTTCATTGGATATTACCGTTTTACCATGCGTACGAACATTATATTTTAACGGATTTTAAAAGAAATGTCCTTTTCTCAGTCTAAATGCTGCGCAGTTTAGTTGACTAAGATTTTTTACTTCTTTTGAACTTGCAAATAATAAATTGAACCGAGTATAAGGCGAATAATTCAGTTGAGTTAGGTGCTAGTTGACAACTTAAAAAGCGTAACTTTCAATTGCAGTTTCTTAGGAAAAAGTTTCTAGGAGAAGAAATTTTACTGAAAAATCGGAGGATTAACACGCCACGAGAACCTTGGAAGATGTATATTGTATATGCTATTTTTTCTCACCCAATTTCAAATATGTACATTTGCATTTGTTCATTTTTTTACGTAAATTTATTTTACTGTAACTGGGAAAGACCTGCAGCAGTCAACTAAAACAGCGGCGCAAAGCGTTTCACTTGGTCGAAATAAAATTTGCACTCACAGTAAATTCGTTTGATGTTTTGCGGAGTTCTAAGTTTCAGGCTGATTGCCCAATACAATTTTAGAAAACTTTTTAAATTCTGTTACTCCCAATCATTTTTAAATTGTTACGATTCCATCTATCTTTTTATAATTTATTCGCAAGCTCCCTAACCACGCCATAAGATAGACATAATAAATAATATAAACTAGTTTCAGAGGCTAAGAAAAAACACTTAAACAACGACTGTGGTCACCACTATTCAAGACACCAGTGCTACACCATGTCAACAACTTTCAACGTTCTCTAATAGCTCAGACGCTTTAAGAATCTCGATAAAATTCAACCACAGAAAGCGCCACTAGCACACACTACCGGACCGTTCCGACTAGCAGTCTGTTTTTCTACTAAATTGGATTCCTTTTCAATGAGATTTTCTTCTCCTAGCTCGCCATAAACGTTTAATCCGTGGTCTGCACTTCCTTACGGCGTATCAGCGAGTTTCCATTCTTATATAGTTTCCAGCTTTATGATGATTTAAATTCCTTGTGAGAGTATTTCATTTCTATCGAGGCTATGATCCGCATTTCACTTGCTTAATTATATGCGGTTGCTATAATATAAGCAATATAGATAGATATAGCAATATAGATGTTGCTAAATTAAAATAGGTTTGTCAGCTTTATCAGAGTAAATTATACCCCTTCCCACAAATGACACAAGTTTAAACTCGTATGCAGGCCAACCGTAAATACAACTTGCAATTTTACTGCGGAACAGTTGCACAGAAATTCTTGCGGAAACCGCCGCCCACAGTTGGAGACAACTTGTACGAACAAGAGCCATGCATCAACGCGATTACAGATCTAAGTAGGCGACACGTTACAGATATAAACGGCGATAGCCTGGTTTGAAGCTGACAGGGCTAATTGAGGTCAAGAGTTCCAGTCCAGGGCATAAACCTCTGACTTTTGAGGCTGGCATATTTGTTTATCCATCATTTTAATAAGGAAGCGCTATATGATGAAAATCAGCGAACTTCAATACTATTAATAAGTGCTTCAAAGGGTACCAAAGTACATATATTAATATTCCAATTTGTGAATACTCCGATCTGGCACTAACTCTCATTATTTTGTATGCGGAAATTCAGAACTACATTGTGTTAAATTTCTATTCTAAACACAGGCAACTAACAAAGTATTTAATCACTATCGCGGAAGCGAATTAATTAATAGAAACATTAGACGAAGTGAAAATGACGTGGAAAACCCTAAGGGTCAACGCACCTATCGAAGGCTGCGGCGTTGCCAAGATCTGCAAATCTGCAGCGATGTTAATTTTCTGCGGCACATTTATCATTATTAATAAACTAGAACCTCTCTAATATTATCTCTCAATAGTACATACACCTCATTATTATATGCCGTATATTTAATGCAAGTCCGAAAGAAATCAGTTAAATTGAGGCTTACACAACGGGCAATATCTTAGTCTCTTTATAAAAAAAATAAGACTAACCTACCACTATAACTCCGGGATCGATTCTTTAACGTATAGAAATGATTTCAAGGGGTGAAGCTTCTTTCTTTAGCTTAATGTTACCCTTATTTTATGCTCACAAGTAATAGGGAAAAGAATATGATGTACTTAATTGTTATAGTTCCAAAGCAGCATGTTCTTAATCCAGTATTTACATGATAGTACCTAATTACTCAATCTATAACTAAACTAACAATCGGAACCCAGCAATGGGAGACTTAATCAGGTCATTTGACCATAATCGCACATAATTTAGAAAGACAAATGCGCGCTTACCCTTAACTAGCTCGCATGTTCATGCGGTTTCACGTGCCGGAACGCCGCACTTCGACCTGAATGCTAAGTGTCGAATGTGTGCTTTGTGCGGTTACTGGGGCATTGTGTGTTGTAATTTCATGATAGTTCACCAGTTGAGCTTGCCGGCCTTTGCGGGGCTAGTTTAGCTATTTCATTTTTTTTAACTCTGTCAGTTGAGGGTGTTGCCAGTGTTTTTTATTTTTAATCTTTTGTCTTTCCTTTCGCGTCTTAATAATATCAGTGTTTGTTCGTATTATTTTGGAAATCAATATTGCATCGCTAAATTTAATGTTTTAACGGAATGTTAGTAATAGCTGACTAATATTAGAGACGTGTGAAGTTTACCTTAATAAACCGTGATTGATTGATTAATCAATCAAATGGAAACTACTTCGGTAAACTAAGGTATGTTATACATCTGAGAATTTAAGACGAACACCAGAACTACATAAATGAAGTTTACCATGCTGCAATAAAATAAAATGGAACATGAGATAATTTTAGTGAAGAATTTAATTACTTTGATATTGAGACTATAGTAAAAACTGCTCATGAAAGGAGGCGAGTATTTGGATCCTTAAACATCCCTGAAGTACCGAGTTTCCATTGATCACGCACTTTTAAAGAGTCAAAACTGCGGTTGGGAAACGGCAAAAACTCACTGGCATCACCCACTCACGTAGCGAGCGAAATTTACACGTTATACTCGCATTACACCCATTAAGTAAATTGGATGCTAATTTGAGTAGCTTTTCAGACGGTGGTAATTACGTGGGAGGTGACTGTCGAACAGATTCCGAATAAAAATGTAAAACTATCGCTTGAAATTGGAGTGATGGCTTTGCTGTAGATTGAATAATGTTATCCTTTCTATGTAAAGCATCCATTTTAAATGGTTTGCAAGATTTTAGAGTTTGACGATTGCATGATTTGATTTTAAGAGAACTAAAGCAGTGTCTTAGTAGAGATTTTTTAATGACTGAAGTTTTATTTAGTTAATATTCTACACTGAGTAAGATACAATAAGCTGCTACTCAGAGCTAATACTCAGAATGCCGCGCTCAATCCGGTAGCCTGTGATTCAATCCGCTTACATTCTATCTCCTGTTCAAACATAGGCCTCTTTCTCTTGTTGTATTATTTAATGAAGGTGATACAGTATCCCTCATTGGTTGTCGAAATCATATCATCCTTCGGGAATAGTTATTCATCTGAAACCCTAAAAATACATAAAGACATAACAACAGATACATGAAGAGACTGGGAGGATGGTATTCTGAACTCCCAATGGAAATCACAGAGAAACTATTTCACATTAAAGCAAATGGATTTTGTAGATACAAGTAACGTAATAAAGAGAGCTGTCTATTTTTATGTGAAAAAGCGAACAATAGAACGAATATTTTACATTTTTTTTATGGGTTATCAGTATTATTTTTACGTTAAACCTACAACCGGAAAATGGTGTATTTGTAGTGATGATATTTAGTCCTACTAAAATGGTTACTTTATTTGTTTGGCCTAATAAGATAGGCCCTTCCTTGGTTTGTCTAGAAATAATTGCAAAATTGAATATTAGGATGCGGCTTCACTCGTTCGTTCAACATATTATATTATTAAATAGTTATAGATATCATGCGAGCGTAGAGGTAATTACTCTCAATGGTACGGATGGATTGTGCTAATAAAAATTGAAGTGATGTAATGAAGATAAATGTGATAATAATAATATTAATATCACATATCTATACGTTAAAATTCACGTTACGTTTAAATAACTCACGTTAGGTTAAAATTGCAACGGCTTCAAAGCAACGTACGTTTGTTCAAGTAAAATATGACTGGTAGTTTTTTGTTTGTTAACTCAACTTTGAGCCTCAAGGGATATAGTCCACTCTCAGCCAAATCATGTTTTTCGAATCGGAAATTCGCTCAAAAATTCATTACTAACAAATATGAAAGTGAGTTTGTTTAGCTGCTACGCTTTTTAAGTTGCAACATTAAAACAATTTCAATGCACTACATAGGGATAGATACCCATTAATTACTAGGTGAGTAAGTGCCGTAAAACATGTAGTTTGTTTTTTTTTATGTTTTCCTTCATGTAGTTAGTTTAACCAAGCTGAGGGAAAGGATGACTTAAGTTAAGGAATACTATGTCAAGTACAAAAATCTTCAAACCAATTTGAAGAGAACAGAGATTTTTCCAGTTTGATCATACTTATATGATGACATTAAAAATCCTACTTTCCGGTATCACGAACACCTTGGTAAAAAAAATAAAGAAATCAAACAGTTGGTGCAGGAGTTAATCAGCTAAGGCAAATTGAATGGGTGCATTCATATAACTACTTCTTATATTAATGACCAAATGCTGTATTTGAAATAACCAATGTGAAAATTACAGAAAATAACACAATAATAAGCTCTATTAAACTTCAAACTGATTGCAGAAATAGACATTTTCTCGTCGATTTTGACAAAACCACACTTCCGGACAGTTGTCGAAACAAGTTATTGGTTGCTTCGGAACTGCGCTGCGCAAGTTCCTTATTGGAAACTTGTCAACAGCTAGGTGTGACAGCGCGGAAATGTCAGGCCTACAAGACATCTGTCGGTGATGTTCGGGCGAGGCTCTAGTTGTGGCGAGAGGATTCTATTGAAGAATTTTTAAAGTAGGTAGATTTCGTTTGTGATAAAGGTGAAGGAAAACGGGAACTGGTACCCTTAAAAATAAACAGTACAACATAAAGTAGCGAAATATATGTTATACATAAATATTAAAAATACTTGTATATAGGTAATCTCATGCGCTTGTTGGTATTAGAAGTAGGAAGAGCTTTCTCCGACGGTTTTGTAAGTTAATAATTCCCACGTAAGCCCATTATTATCAAGCACATTTTAAGTGTTCTTGGAAATTTTCAAATCAACTACCTACTAAAACTACACTTAGAAAACGGTGGTTTGTTTTCATGTTTTCAGCAAGGTTATAATTTAATTTACTTAAATTATTATATAAAACCCAATAATTACTTATCAAGTTTTATATACCCGCCATCTCAACCATATAAGTTATCGACAGCTTGAAAAATTAAAATTAGATAGTTTTTGTTTCGCTTTACAAACCTATATGATTACTTAAATTCAGTTATATGAATCGCTAGAACTGAGAACCCATCCTTATAACAAAAGCGATAGTAGCCTACGTGTAATAATACGGTATGATAAGACGGCAATCTAATTCAATAATTAAATTAAACATAATTGCTTGAATTGTTACTTGACGTATTTCAATATAAAATTACAGTCTCTTTGTAAATTTTTTAGCAGACGTGTAAAAATACTAGATCCAACATAGTTATTTTTACTGATAATGGTAAAAAAGAGCTTCCTTTTGGAATTTTGATAGAAATACTATAAAATTCAAGCCGAATTCCAACACGAACTCTAAAAGCCTTGGCACCAGACAGAAAGGGTTACATTTTATAGCGATTACAAAGTTCCACGCTTATCCTAGCTATAGAGAATATCGTTCGCACCTTCACGTGAATTATTTACGCATGAATAGATCGGAAATGTTGAGTGAAAATCTTTTTCTGGCTGGAATTTTATTTAAATGCTGCGAAATATTTTATATAAAACATAGCTTGTTCCAATGCAATTAAAATACAAATTGCTTTGAAATTTTGCATCATATTTTTTAATTATAATTTTGTGTTCGGAAATAATTTTTATATATTCAACTATTTACTTTTATAACTCAAGATTGGAAAGTTGAAGTAGCCTGATGCACGTAGGTTTGAATCCGGAATCATAAATATTTATTATTAATCAGCATAATTTTACAATATTGCATTTCTTATCAATTTCCTTTTTAGCTTCTTAAGCTACGATTTAATGTTAATACGACGGTAAATTTTACTTCGGTTTTATGAAAGCACTAGTTTGTTATTTTGATGCGAAATCATAATTTTGCTCAACATGGTTGATACCGCAATAAAATCATGTATTTATAAACAATGTCAATTAAAATATTACTGGTGTGTAATTGTTATTACATTGGTCAATACAATATAGGTACTTATTTTTTTGCTATTTTATTGTTGTTATAAAGTTTATCCACCAATAGTAAATATAGTTACAGTGCATTCGAAGTATCGCTTACGTGAACATGTCTCGTAAAACCATCGCTTTACGAGCTCTCCTAATAGCATCGTATTTTAATGCTGCGTTCACGTTTTTTCCTCCATACTTATAACAACGGCACTTTTATCGACATCTCCCAGCTTGGAAATAGATTTTCATACACTGCTGTAGATTTTCTGAATGTTTTCTTAAGCCGGTCCTTAACCTTTTATTGCTTTTGATAAACGCTACTTCAAGACTATACAAAAATGAATATTCTTTTTCATAGCTTTACCTGATCATTACGAGGTTTAATGATATGTCATTACAGTTGGATTTTTATATTCTTTTAGCATCTGATGAAGAATAACCTTCAAGATGAGAAAACATTTTGTAGGCCTAAAAAAATTGACAATCACATAGTTACACCTTGTCTATAATCAAAAACTTACAACTTAAAAATTGAGTCGCGAATGTTAAAAAAGGCGACCAGACTCAAAATAATTGATATAGGCATGACATACAAAATTCCCTATATTTGTGATGAATTTTAATTTGATAATAAATTAAACGTACAGTAGGTGTCTGTATAGACTGACGACAAAATAGTGACTTATCTGTCACTAGTCGAAATAACTATGCCGGATTTTACGAAATTGCTCACGAAGAGACAACGGCCACCATGTTGCTTTATTGGTATGTCACTAAAGTAAATAAAAACAATCTTTTCCTCGAGTATTATATTTGAATTTTTTTAAATGGATTTTACATTTCCAATTTATTCCTTGTCTGGAATTTATTGAAATTTCCAGAAATTTATCATGCTTTCATTTACGTATAAAGGTTTTTCGCGGGAAAAATACTGGCTGTACAAAGCCCCAATAGTATTGTAATTTTTCGCAGAAAATTAATAATACTTTATTTAATTAATTACACTTTTATTTAATTTGTAAAGGTGTACTTTATATGCCTCAGGCATTCTATCACAGTCGAACGTAAGGTGAATCAGAGATGAAATAAGACAGGCGTATAAACGTTTTTCACAAAACTATAATAATCGACTAGTAATGTACATAAGACGTGTATACGTATATAAATTTATCTATAAAATAGTGTATAATTAGTGATGGCTTAGAGGTTTAGGCACGCAGCCGTGAATCTCGGTGGTCGCGGATTCAAACCCCAGTCACACATAAATATAGCAAGCTACAGTAAGAAGATTCTGCAATTCCACTGAACTACACTTAAAAAACCTTGTGCTTAAATTGTTTTTACAACGCCACAAATTGTTCGTGTGCATTTTGAAATTATAAAAACGTAAAACAAAAGACTCCCACCTCTCGTCGCTTGATAATCTTATGGCGGCCTGCAAAGATGCCTCGTCACACTACCTGTACTAAGTTGTCTAAGGAGTAACCCGTCTAAATCATAAGAGCAATACCAGCAGCCACTGTGTGTCCTAGATTCAAACTCAGCTCCCAAATGAGCTATTTCTCTGAGTAGACTTTAGGTAACACTCCAAATTTTGATCCCACGAAATAAACGCATAAAGGCTTTTGTTTTATGACTCTCGCTTATTTTCGTAATAAAGATTTTCATTCCTTTACACCAAAAATGGGGACAATGCAGACAATGGCGAAAAAATGAGGAATGCTTTTAACATTTGCTGCTTACAATAAGTCACGAGGCGTCACTATACACAGCAATAGTTATAGTGTTGGCAACACCCGCACACCAAACAGTAGTATTTGAATAAACCACGCGCTGACACGCCGGATACGGAATAATAAAATATATTAGATTCTGCTTTGTAGCAACAATGTCTTTTACATTCCCTGGTTAGTGAGGTTGCGAAATAAATCGATACAGTCTAACTCGTGAAGAGGCGGGAATTTTTTTGTAGAGACTTAGGCTTTCGACAGTTGAAGAATTGTGGGTTTACATTTAGTATAAACCAACGTTTCCTAGATCATCAAGGATTTTTCATACAAATTTTATGTAATTATAATAACTCAATACACGTAAATCCGAAATAAATATCTTCAACAAACTTAAAATTAAATATTTCCTCTCAATCATTTAAATCCTCAACGCATTCAGATTTAATTCGACTTTTTATGTTTACGATAAATGATATCTGTTCTGCGGTGAATTAAATGATGCATCGGATAGTGCGGACGCGTGCCATATTCCATCAAAAATCTCTTCGACATTATTTACCGCTTTCTGTGAAATAAATCCGTTTTATATTGACCTCGATTCCGTACTAGTTGAATCTGATATGGACCGTTGAATCCAACGTAGGGTTTACTCGTGGCCTACTGACATATTATATGCCTATATTCTTAAATGGTAATATTCGGGCCCAAACAAAGGCTAGTTGTATTGAAGATAGTTTTTTTTTTATATATCAACATCATGGTTTTTTCATGGTTTAAATTTAGTTTGAATTTACACAAAAAGTATTTATCTACTGTACCTACTTCGGAGCATTTATTCAATTTCATACTCTAAACTGTGCGGAAGCAGTTTTCATAGCAGAATACCGGCTAAGAAACTATCCTTTAACTCAAAAGGAGTGTATATTACAGAAGGAATGCAACAATTCCTTTGACCCAAGGCGGCGCAATATAAGCTAAGGAGAAGAATATCTTAAATACTTTTTTTGGAATGTTACTAAAGGAACCACATAGAGCACAATAGAGATAAAAATACCGCCATGCTTAATTCAGCCCATACGTTATCAACAACTTCGTAAGCAATAATATATAAGATCATACAATCGTAATAATAGAATATGTATCTCTTCCTATCGCGTTCTTCTGAGTCAAACTTACGTAGCCAACTTCATATGAATAATAGTTTATTTTTTCTGCTCCGTTACGCCCACATTTATCTTTGGTGTATTTATTTTCATCGATAACAATAAACGAGACAGAACCCCACTCACCTCCTGACCCCAGGCGGTACACTAATACATTTTCCTTGTAATATATTGGCTGTAAATATGCTGAAATGGATTTTTGTTTCATAAATGTTATTTATATGTATCAAGCTCAAAGGAATAGTTTCTTTTAGCTGGAGTGCTTTGGACAACAAACACTCATAAACCCAAGCCCTACTCATATTGTGGTAAGCAGAAACTATAAAGCGTCAAATACTAGACTTGAGAAATGTGTCGGGTAACGGATGAGGGCTGCACAAGATTAGGATGGTTGGCGCTTTCTTGGGGAAACCTACGTTCAGCAGTGGACGGCGATAGGCTGACTATATAAATTTTTCATCAACCCATATACGCCCACTGCTAAGCACGGGTCTCCTCTACCATTAAGAGGGTTTAGGCCATAGTCCGCCACACTGGCCTAGTGCGGGTTGGCGGACTACACACCTAAGAAATTCCTAAGAACTTTTAGGTGTACAGGTTTCATCACGATGTTTTCCTTCACCGTTAAAGCAAGTAATAATTCAATTTGATTACACACATAACTTCGAAAAGTCAGAGGTGTGTGCCTGGGGTTCGAACCCGCGACCGCCGAGATTCTCGACCGCGCGCCTAAACCTCGAGGCCTGCTATATAAATAATACGGTCCTAATACAAGCCTTTCATTTTCTTTAGTGACTTTAAAGTAAAAAGATGTTTTGATTTTTTAAACATTTATTTGCTCTTTCTGAAGTAGACCAACGATTTTTACTTCATACGTACATACATACAGATTCAGCTCTGCCAAGGGAAGTATCATCATGTGATCAATCTTGGATAAGAACTGATAGACCTAAATCAAATTATCTATACTAGAACATGGTTATGTTTCACACATTATTACGGAAATTGCCACAGGAGTCCCACTGTAATGGAAATGTCGAAGGGCACTTGATTGACGTATTCATATGCGAAGCCGGCTCAAAGGTCCAATGCTATGTATGCTAAGATCACATGAAATACAGTGGCGGTTATGATGTTATGTTGATTAGGGTGTATGACTAATAAGTCTATTTTAAATGACAATCGCTTATGTTAGCACAGCAAAATAGGACTACATGATGATGACTATAATGGTGATCAAATATACCTTCAGTTAGCAGGAAAAGGGCGTCTTTTGATGGCATCATACCAAAGTAGTGAGCTATGAACTCTATTCGTATTTGAAATGATAAAGGTATCTTCTTCTTCTTCTTCTTCATCAACCCATATACGCCCACTGCTGAGCACGGGTCTCCTCTACCATTGAGAGGGTTTAGGCTATAGTCCACCACGCTGGCCTAATGCGGGTTGGCGGACTACACACCTAAGACATTCCTAAGAACTCTTAGGTGTGCAGGTTTCATCACGATGTTTTCCTTCACCGTTAAAGCTAGTGATAATTCAATGTGAATACACACATAACTTCGAAAAGTCAGAGGTGTGTGCCTGGGGTTCGGACTCGCGACCGCCGAGATTCTCGACCGCGCGCCAAACCCCGAGGCCATGACTGCTTTTTTGTATTAGTAGTTAGTAGCAAATTTAAATATATAAATATAGATACCTTAGTTTAAAGGTATCTATATTTATATATTTAAATTAGCATCCCTTAACTGAGAAAACGATCATAGTAAAGTACGATGCATTTTTCTAAGAACTAGATAGTCCGTTATTATCCACGGACTGCGGTCACTTTTGTTTTCCGAGAATAACCTTAAGGATATTCATAGAACTGTGCGCTTCTAGTCCATTAGTCCAACATAGGGAATGCAATCCCGACTCGAGATTGCAAATTCGAGATCCCGCGGGATTAGAAATATCAATCCCGCGGGATCCCGGAATTTTTGGGATCCCGTCTAGTTTTAAAAAAATAATTAATTTGGATGACTAAAAAACTAAGCTAGTTTGTGATAGTGAGGTTAAGTAAAATAACATATTAAAAATATGACCACGTCTCTGAATTTCGTGATAAACTCAAATGGGTATCTGTGCGCCTTCGCCGGAATACTCGTATTCTTTTGCTACTCTTTCAAATTTTATTCAATCCCACTGCTCCCCGTTATCTTAAAGATAGGTTCCGTTTTCTAAGCGCTACACATGCACGACCGCTTAGGTCCTCAGAAAATTTAACACTTGAAATTCCTCAGCATAGCACCAAATTTCTTAATAATTCTTTTACAGTCCATGCTGCACGTCTGTGAAATGAATTGCCACTAACAATTCGTAAAGCTAAATCGCTTTCCACTTTTAAAAAACTTCTCAGAGCTTACTATTCTAAACTTTATATTTTATTTGGTAAATTCTTATTCGTATATGTATGTCGTTTAGTATTTATATTATTTTATTTATAGTGTTGTTTTGATCTCTGTAAATTACTCATGCAATCTTTACACTAATATCTTCTATTCAATGATAAGTTAACATATCTTCTTTTTACATTCATGTATGTATGTTTATGTATGTATTTGTTATTGATATACATTATTAGATTTTTTTCTGTTTCTTTTTTACAATTCTTAAGACAACTGCCAGAACTACGACCTTTCATTCCAGTCGCGTAGCTTGTCTGGAAGAGATCGCAGCTAGCGATAAGACCGCCTATTGTGCCTATATTGTATTCGTTATACTTCATTTATGTTTTATATTTTTTTTATTGTATAGTGTACCAAAAGTATATAAATAAATATTACTCGAAAGAAAATAAAAACCTTTATTCTAAAATTTTACCAACCAAAAAAATTTAACAGGTTTCAAGGAAATTAACATAGGTAAATTAGGTAATCAAAATAATAAACATATTTCAAAGGAATTAGGAAGTAGTTACCTAAAACAAGTGAATTTGAAAATGACTCCTTAAAAAACAAAGGGTACCTATTAATAGTATTATCTGCTAAACGGCATCTAATGTCCTTTGCAATGTAACGCGCTGCTGAGAATGCCCTCTCCGCCTCAACACTGGTTGGCAATAGTGTGGCGAAGCAATTATATCATCATAATCATCATCATCATCAGCCTTTATTCGTCCACTGTTGGACATAGACCTCTCCTATGGCACGCCGCTGGGCTCGATCTTCGGCTCTCCTTATCCAACCGCTGCTAGCTACCACCGCAAGCAATTATATGCAAACTGCAAGAATCGCCCCCTTGTTCCTCCACACTGAAATAAATCCTGACTACTGCCGCCCAATCCCGTCAATCTCGAACGGGATCTCGTCATATGATGCGTCGGGATTGATCCCGAAAAATTACTCGGGATCCCGCGGGATCCCGATCTCGCGGGATCGGGATTGCATTCCCTAGTCCAACAACACTCCATAATGAAATCCAGTTGTTTAACTTTTGCACTCAGGAGTGCTATAATCCTCATAGAGCTCGTTAAGCCAACGCAATCTATATACGCTAGATCAACTCCTCCCAAGGGCTCGATTTACAACGCTTTAGTTTCACTTCGAGAACTTAAGGATCAGGGTACAAGCCTGCAAGCCGCTGAACGATGTAACTGCGCACCGGGGACCTAAATATTCACATACGTAGATGGCTCCCTGAGGATACATATTTTTCCTTAGCTAAAGATCATGAGTGTTATAATCAAAACTGCTGACCTCTTGAAATTCTATTTCATTTGTAGTTGTTTTAGGATCGACACATTGTAGATTGATCCTCAATAATGTTAATCTATAATCGGTGTGTAAAAATATCCATGCTGTGGCTTCCTCTGCTCAAAGTTAATTGCTTATGGCGGAGAATGAAATGATCATGAGGAAATCAGCATACTTAATAATTCCCCAAAAAGGATTTTTTTAGGTTTGCGAATTCAACGAAGCTGCATTGATTCAACGTGGTGGAAAAAATATTTTCTCTTCCAAATTCACAGGAGGCCCGCCCACATCAGAAGAGCAGCACTAGAAGACTGGACTTTATTTTTTAGATGACTATAATGTTAAGGCGACGCAAATATTACCTCATTCTATTTCACATTACGCACAATAACGCATTAAAGTCAAATATTCCGTGGCATAACATTAGACTGCTGAATAGACTTTATCCTTAACAACTTTCAGTTACTGATTGCTACTACTATCCTATGCTAGTATAAAAATAATACAAAACGTATCAGCAATCGGAAGTCTAGAATTAAAGTCGATAGCTTTTAGCTACGGCACGTGTAATGCCAGTGGCTGGATTGAGTTTTGTTTTATCTCTCGGTTTTAGTGCTAACAGAATTTTAACGAGTTAGGTCAAATCCACTTCTTTGATAAAACTCTTTTATCGGTTCAAATGACGTGTGCCCTTTACTCATCACGGCAAATCGTTCCATAATTAGAATAAAGGCACGTAGCATGAAACCTGGGTCTCATATAGTGATGATTTAATCGTTAAAGGCAACATAAAAAACTGGCTAATAAATTATTTTTTGATAATACCATCAATGAAATGTTCCATGCTCAATTTATTTATTTATTTATGATTTTTATACATTTTGTATACAGGCGGATATAATGCCTAAGGCATTCTCTAACTGTCAACCTTAGGTTGATGCAGAGATTGAAGGTAGGGGCATACGTAGCGTAAAGAATAAAACTCTAAACAAAACCTACCTACTACTACTGTAAAGAAGTATAACAACTAAATAAATAAACATTATTATATACACATATAAAATATTAAAATATAAATACATACATATACTTATATAAAAATATATTGCTTATTAAAATTTTATTTTTACTTATTTTAATCCCTTCTCTTGCGTCAAAGCTCAATACAATGTAGCTTTTGTAGAGTAAGGTTCCTAGGTTAGCAAACCTCCAAAGAAGATTAACCTTTATTTTCCCCCACTCTAAATAAATTGTTGACACCCCTATAGTGACGACAAGGCTAATGTTGAACATCGTTATAAAATTCTAATAACTTCAGTGAAACTAGGCCAAACTATAGCTTTGACTAAGGTACATGGAAAATACTAAGTTATTCAAAGTTTTTCTTGATGGAAGTGTAGAAAGTACTCCCAAGTATAGTAAGTTGTGCGCACAATCGATCATTGTGTATTATTTCAATTATTCATAAATATTTTAGGGAGTGATAGTGTCGTGACGATGGAATCCCTGCGTCAAATCCCTGACTATTAAAATTTATGCGTCAATTACAAACTAATGGCTGTAACTATAGACAGATTCTAAATAATAATGTACAATGTCAAAATTATTACATCGTAGAAATACCATAAAACATAAGTAATTTTGACGTAGTATTTCTCTTGCAAATAGGTAGTTTTAAAATAAACGAAGTATCTTTCTAATATGCGAACCTAAGGTGACGTGCCCCGTGGAATACAAAATATCTACCAACACTTAAGTAACTTCGCACAAGGAGCATCAAAGTATGTGTAGAGTAATGTAAAAAAGCCTATTCCTTATAAGCGCATCTGCATTACCGACCATATGATCTTCAGCGAAGTCAACAAATTTGCCTTGACAGTCCAAAAATAAGCCAAAATATTTTCTGTGTGTATCATGAGGACGCTTTATTTAGATTAGCGTCTCGTCAAATGGCTCTTTATATTCATGATGTTCGTACCTACAATTTTCCCGCTGAACCCGAATATTTCCAAGTCGGAAATAAGTATAATTCGAAGAGTTACTGAGTGATCATTCTTCAACCGTGGTTTTTACTTTGATACATAAGTATTGCTTTGATTTTGTTAAGTGTGCATTAATTCATCGTTTGGTTGACTGAAAGTCTTTGATACATTTGATGCTTGGCATCTTATTTTATAATAAACTAATTGGGAATATCGATTGCAAAAGCCTGCTTATCTAAAGTTTTACGTGGGAGACTATGGTGTAGCCCCTTCATTTGTTGAAGTTGACTGATATATATTGATATAGGCTGTAATGGAAATTTACTGAGTTTTTAAACGTTAACGGACGGTGATAATTTCTATTGAAAATTAAAATCAATTTTTCTATGTTTTTTTATGTTATTTTTCTATGTTAATGCTATAATTTTGTTATGATCAGTAAGAAATTTATTAGTCAATTTAATAATTCTACAGATCACTAGGCTATTGATTTTCTTATTATTAAAGAATCCAAGTAAATGTATAAAGATTTCATCTGAAATGGTTCACACAATCTGTTATTTATCGTATTTGCCCCACGAGCAGTTGTGAACGTTTCACCCCTCGACCTGACATAAAACTACACGCAAGATTGATTTGCGGACAACCTCTGATACGATTGGATACGGAAGCTATCTATTTGAGTTCCCTCACATGCATTTTTTTTCATCAGTGATATTGCAAAATGAACTATGCTCGTGGATTTTAAAATTTCATTTAGCACATTTTTACATTTTCATATCAATTTGTTCTAATGTTTAGACATATTATTTTGGTTAGCAATACAGTGGCATAATAATATTCTAGAAATTTTCTGCCTCGTAATACCAAGACAGTACACTTTCACAAGCGGAATTGTCAGCTGAAATCCTTATCCAATTTTAGTTATCAAAACGTTATTACAAATCCTAAAGTGCATTACTTTGGTGTTGGAACGTAGAGATAAAATGCTTCTTATTTGCAATGTAGCGATACAGCAGCGCAAAATTGTGTCGCAAAACAATGCCATAAAGGCGTTCCAAGACTATCCATCAGCCTTTACGGTCACATAAGAAATACCGCCGGTTGCAATATTGTTTGTGATAAATTGTGCTTGGTTACGAATGAGGTAATCGGGGCGAAGCTCATAAATGGCACCCAGGTGCTGTCACCAAATTGGAACCATCTCCGGAGTTACGTGAAGGTCGAGTAATGAGAATTCTTGTCACAGCAAAAGGTTTAACCCATCAATTTGTGAAAGGTGTATTGGAAACAGCGTCAATGCTGGCTGTCTTTTAATTGATTAAACCAAATGAACATAAAGAGAGTTGAAAATTTATGAAACAAAATACGAAGGGTTGAACGGAAATTTATCGAAATTCAAATCGAAATGTTAAAAATAGGTGTATTTGTCTTTCCGTACAGTGGAATGATTTTCATCATCATCATTATCAACAGCCCTTAATTCGTCCACTGCTGGACATAGGCCTCTCTTATGATGTTGGATGAGGAGAGCCGAAGATCGAACCCAGTGGCGTGCCATAAGAGAGGAATGATTTTAATATGAATTATTAAACTTCTTGTTCACATAATAATAGGTAAGTCTTAATATGACTTACCATTATAGGACAATATATGAAATTTCTTTTCATTTCCAACCTAGTTTTCTTCTGTTTTAATACCAACTTCGTCTACTAATGTCAAAAAATCTGATCAGCAAAATCGAACCATAATTTCCATAAATTACGTTACATTGCAATACGTCGAAATGCGGAAGCTACTATAAGAAATCAATTACAATGCGCGTCGGCTCACGTATTCACCCCGGGAAAACATATCAACGTGGGGTAATTCAGGGCAACGACATAAGGCCATTAATATTACTCGGTGCGTCGTTTGTTTGGATAACATTGGCGTTTTTAGGACGAAACCATTTGTGTGTGACAGAATTTGGAATAGGTGAAGGTCGCGTTAAGAATTACTTGAGGTAACGCTCTTTATCGCTCATTGTCAATTTTTCTCTGAAATTGATGCTGACTTCTGTATGAACCTACATATGATTACTTCTGGATGTGGCTTCGACTGTTGTAAAGACTTGGACTACCAAGCTTACATAGTACAAATTACTTTACTAGATGAACGAAATAAATTCTTTGGGAAAATCTCTTAGTGTACGTTAACTCATTACAAATACACTCATTATTCCAAGAACTAATTATTTCACGTCTGATCTACTAACAGGCCGCATTAACAATTAATAATCTTGATTAAACCAACATTAAATTATCATCCCGACTTCGCAACGGGCTTATGTCTATTATTAAAACAAATAAAAATTCTATTTTATTTCGCTCTCCCTCATCTCACCCGAATACAGTTGCGAGAATAGTTATTAAAATTTACAGGAGCGTTTACCCGAGTTACGTCACGCCAACCTGGGGTGATTCGGGAAAATGTTTCATTATAATCCGGGTGAAACTGGATAAAGCCGCCGACCACTTAGTCCCTGCTCAAGGCTAGACGGGTTTTCGGCTAATAACTGGTTAGCTATGTATTGTATACCGAGATAACAGTACATCCATACAAACTGAATAGCCCACCTTGCCTTATAAAATTTCAAATAGTAATAAATTTATGCTTTAAATCTTTTACCATCATCATCATCAGCCAATTTTGGTCCACTGCTGGACATAGGCCTTCCTCAATGACTTCCACCGGGAACGGTCGGAAGCCGCCTGCAGCCAGCGACGTCCCGCTAAATTAAATCTTTATTCTAATTCAATAAAATGAAATCAGAATATACTGACCCCACAATAAACAATTACTAACTAGACGTTACCCAACAGACCTGTAATGCGTTTAAGCTTTTATGGAAGTAACGTCACTGTTATATAATACTCCAAAACATAAATTTGTGTAGGTAAGTATCTTTGATAACTAGCAGTTTGTTCTGATTCAAATTTCATTTGAATACTATTATATCTGTGTATCCAAATAGAAACTGCTTTTAGAATTCAAAAATAATTCAATTATTTAAAACTTTTTCTTGTGGCTAATAGGTAGATATATTAGCTAATAAAAATACTCTTACCGGTATCAAATTTCAAGAAACAAATATTATATAAATAGCATCCTTCAAACAGCCTTATCTTTGCTAAATAATAAAACAAAATAATAATAATAATAAGCCCCCCAAAATCCTACCTTACGTCCGAGTCGAACACCAGACCACGTGGGGGGCGGATATGCGTAATACTGAAACCTACGTAGCCAACAAGGAAAGGTAACCCTAATGGAGAAAATGAATAATAGGAGATATAATTTACGGCCGCTTCCCGGGGGTCGCCGGGGCGCATCCGGAGCCGATGCTGGATGCTTCAGCATGCGATCCATCGGCGGTGAGGAGTTGAACAGGCGGGCTCCTACCGACAAAAATGCCACAGCCGACACCACCTCTCATCATAACTTATCACCAACCTCATCGCTCTTTAGTCTTTTTCCTTCACCCAGCTCATCCCCTAATCCCCTCTATCACAGGCTCCGCTCATATTCATCTTCATCACTTTCGTTATCACCTGTAGATGTTGTCCAGGAGGCAAACGCCATCAGTCCTAGACCCACTTCAGGATCGAAACGCGCGAGAAAGAAATGGACAATTGAAATGAATAAGTTCATATGGCGCACATATCTCATCGCTACTAATTTAGAAACAAATACCAGAGGGTACCTAGATCAATTACACAGAGCATTTGTAGGAAAATTTCCAGAAATGGAAGTATCAAAGCAGAGAGTAGGGGACCAGCGCCGAGCAATAGTTAATAACCATTTATTACCTCAATCAATTCTCACAGAAATCAAAAAAGACGTCTCTAATTATCTTAAACATAATGAACAGGAACCTACAACCATAATTCAGTCTACAGGAAGAATGAGATGGTCTAACGAAATTAATGAAAGTATAATGCGGATATATTTTGAAATCACAGAACTTGAAACCAATCTCACGGCCTACTGTAAAAAAATGCACCAAAAATTCATAGAGACCTATCCTCACCTATCCCACATCTCCGAACAAAGGCTAGCTGACCAAAAAAGGGTCATAATTAACAATAAGATGGTTTCAGAAGAAAGGTTATCACAGATAAAGCGAGAAGTACAATCCCATCTTATGTCCAGAGTAAGTGCGAATCCCTCTTCCAATAACACTGCCGAAGAAACGAATATGCCCGACCAAATAGATATGCCCATAAATGAAACACGCATTATAACTTCAACCTCTAATCAGGACGCTGTAAATAGCCGAGAAACGTCCCACAACCTTAACTTTGAGCAGATTAACGAAAATTTCCGTAAAGCTTTAGACACTTTTGAATTTACTGATCCCACTACTAGGCCTTACATACCAAAACAACGAACTTCAAAAAAGTTTGCTGCGATTATAAATTACATAGATAAAAACATATTACCCAATTACTTAAACAAGGAACAAGATTATATTACATTTCAAACAGTCGTCTACTCGGCAGCTTATACAGCAGCCGTTTGTAATGGATCAAAAATTATCACAGATAAAGCACAACACAGAGAAAATTTTAAACCACCGTGGCAGAAACGACTAGAGAACAAAATATCAAATTTTAGGGCTGAAATAGCGCGGCTTCTGCTATATACACAAGGAAATAGGAGTAAAAAGGTTGTAGCAGCTGTTGATACCATAAAACGTAAATATCAGATCCACGCCCAGCATGAACATATTAACACAGAATTAGAGCATTTCTTAGATACGCTAAAACAGAAATTGAATGCAGCAGCTAGTAGGCTTAAAAGATACCTTTCTTGTACAATACGCAAAAAACAGAATATACAGTTTAAAAATAACGAAAGAGTGTTCTATAGATGTCTCAGTACACCAGACGGCGGAAGAGCGATACATAACGCACCAACACCTACACCAGAAAGACTTCACCAATACTGGGCTAATATATGGGAAAACCCAATCCATCATAACGTCAATTCTGAGTGGCTAAGTAGCGTCAATGAGACATCAGAGAACATTCCCTTAATGGAATTTGAACACATATCAATAGACACAGTATTAGAAGTTATTAAACACACTCAAAACTGGAAATCACCGGGTACCGATAATATTCAGAATTATTGGTACAAGAAATTTTCATCCACACATAGTTTTATCCACAAACACTTGAACGCATTTTTACGAACACCAGACATAATGCCTGATTTTATAACACATGGAGTAACGTACCTGCTACCTAAAGATAGTGACACCGAGAACCCCGCTAAATACCGACCTATTACATGTCTCCAAACCATTTACAAAATTCTAACAGCATGTATTAGTAGAACAATTTATAGCCACATAGATAAACACAATATATTTGCAGAAGAGCAGAAAGGATGCCGAAAGAACAGTCAAGGGTGTAAAGAACAGTTAACGATTGATGCTATTACTATTTCCAACGCTTACAGAATGAAGAAAAATATCCACACTATGTTTATAGATTACCGTAAAGCCTTCGACTCAGTTCCGCATAGTTGGTTAATAGAAGTCCTTAATATTTATAAAATCCATCCCACACTGATAACATTCCTAAAATCATCCATGCAAAATTGGAAAACAGAGCTGAAAATAAACCTTAGATCTGGCCCCATCCGTACCCAACCTATTCATATACGTAGAGGAATTTTCCAAGGCGATGCCTTAAGCCCGCTTTGGTTTTGTTTGGCTCTTAATCCCCTATCTCTTCTCCTCAATAATAGTAAATCCGGTTATAATATAAAAAGTAACGACACTAATTTTATTCTTTCCCATCTATTCTACATGGATGACATTAAACTCTACGCAAATACCAAAGAAAATCTTTACAACTTGATAGACATTACTCAACAGTTTTCAAATGACATTAATATGCAATTCGGTGTAGACAAGTGTAAAATACTATCCGTATGTAAGGGCAAAATAGAAGAAAATAGTTATATGTTAGAGACAGGCGAATTAATCGAACCCATGGATGAGTACAGTACTTACAAATATCTAGGTTTTAATCAGTCCCGTAAAATACAACAAAAAGAAACAAAACTTCAACTTATAAAGAAATTTAAATATCGCGTAAACCTTATTTTAAAAACTAATCTGAACTCAAAACACACAGTTAAAGCAATAAACACCTTTGCTATCCCAGTGCTAATTTATTCGTTTGGGATCATAAATTGGTCACAGTCAGATCTCAAAAAACTGCAAAGAATAATTAACACTTTAATGACGAAACACCGAAAACACCACCCAAAATCGGCTATAGAAAGGCTTATTTTGCCGCGTCACGAAGGAGGAAGAGGATTAATAGATATACAAAATTTACACAACCAACAAATAACCACGCTGAGATCCTACTTTCATACCAAATCACACCAGTCATCTCTCCATAAACATATATCAGATATAGATCACAAACTTACTCCACTTAATCTGCATGACATACACGCTCAACCTAACGAAAAAACCATCAGTACACAACAGAAAATTTCTAAATGGGCAGAGAAGTCTCTTCACGGAAGACACCGATCCGACTTGACCCAGAGTTACGTCGATAAAGATAAATCGAACGAATGGCTCAAGATTGGAGAACTGTTTCCCGAGACAGAAGGCTTTATGCTGGCCATACAGGACCAAACCATACCGACAAGAAATTATAAAAAGTTCATCATCAAAGAACCTAGTCAAATAACCGATTTCTGTAGACACTGTAACTCCGCTTCTGAAACCATACAACACATAACCGGGGCATGTAAATCGTTAGCACAAACCGACTATAAGCACCGACACGATCAGGTTGCTGCAATTTTACACCAACATTTAGCGTATCAATATAAATTTTTAAAAGAAAAAACTCCGTACTATAAATATAAACCACACACTATATATGAAAATAGTTTCTGCAAAATCTATTGGGACCGGACGATAATTACTGACAAAACTATACACTACAATAGACCAGACATTACCCTCCATGATAAAGTTAAAAACATTATATACCTTATTGACATAGCCATACCCAATACCCATAACATCCAATCAACAATATCAGATAAGTTAACTAAATACCAAGATCTTGCAATAGAGTTAAAAACGCAGTGGAAAGCGCAGACAGTACAAATAGTACCGATTGTAATTTCTAGTACAGGAATAGTGCCTAAAAGCCTATTACAAAGTCTGGAAATATTAAAAACCCCACCTTATATCCTATCTATCATTCAAAAAGCTACAATTTTAAACACATGCCGCTTAACTCGGAAATTCCTATCGTCATCATCTGTAACTTCTACATTTATCATTTAACCTGATGTGCTTGGTCAAGACCCGTACACCAGGTTTAGTACCCTTGTAAAAGGAGATAAATAAAATATAAAAATAACAATAATAATAATAATATAACTCTTTATTTTACAGCACCATAAACACAAAGTAACAATAAACAAAAAACAAATGGCAGATTAGGCACATAAAAATTGGCGGCCTTATCGCTAATAGCGATCTCTACCAGGCAACCAGGTAGGGAGAGGAATACAAGTAATAGATGGGCGGTGCTTACAAATAAAATACAGAAAATAAAGATTATTATACAGAAGATACATAAGTGCTCTGGACAATACACATACATAAACATTATATATACATATATATTTATACATACATACATACATACATATAAATACAACAAACTTACAAATATACAAGTGTAGAATGAAATATATATAAGGATCTATTTGTCTAAGGAAAGGTAGTGAGCTTTAACCCTTCGTTTAAAAGTAACCAGCGAAGGAGATTGCTTTATATTTAGCGGAAGAGCGTTCCATAGCCGCACTCCCTGGACAGCAAAGGAGCGATCATAAAAACTGGTGCTGTGTGCTGGGTACTTCAACATTAGATTCTCTGATGACCTAAGAGAATGAGAGTTTGCAGTGTGTAGGAAACTAAAGCGTTCCTGAAGGTAGCGCGGCGACGAAGGATTGAACAGTATACTGTAGAGGAGAGATAATATGTGAACATCCCGGCGAAGCCGTATAGGAAGCCACTTGAGCTTAATGCGATATTCGGATATATGGTCATATTTGCGCAACCCAAATATAAACCTTATACAGAAATTTTGAAGACGCTCAAGCTTGTTCAGCTGGGCCTCGGTCAAGTCAAGATAGCTGATGTCAGCATAGTCAAGAATAGGGAGTAGGAGAGACTGTGCAAGCGTAATTTTAGTGGCAGTCGGCAGAAAGTTACGTAGCCTGCGCAAGGATCCCGCTGACGCAAACAATTTACGATTGACTGCCACCAGTTGAGGTCCCCACGACAAAGTCCGATCAATGTAAATACCAAGGTTTTTTACTGTGTCACTAAATGGGATATTTACCCCATCTAGCAACACAGGCGGCAAGAGTGACCAGTCTACTTTGCAGACCGTTCTATTGCTTCCTACAATGATTAATTGTGTTTTAAGGGGGTTTAATTTCAGGCCAAATGCCTTACTCCACTCAGACAGAATTTGTAAATCACTATTCATTGTATGAATAGCATCATACAATTGTCCAAGTGGAGCTTGGCAGTACAATTGAAAATCATCTGCATACATGTGGTAGGACGAGGCAAGATTCCGAGAAATGGAATTAATGAAAAGAGAAAAAAGCAGAGGAGATAAAACGCCACCCTGAGGTACACCGACATGTGTGTCAAACCAAGAGGAAATCGATTCCCCAAGGCGAACACATTGCCGACGCCCGTACAGGTAAGTATGAAACCAGTCAATCACATTTGGAGATATGTTGAAGGAGCGTAGTACAGCAAGTAATATGTCGAAATCGACGGTATTAAAAGCGTTGCTAAAATCTAGAAGTGCCAACACAGTTAACTGGCCATTTTCCATCCCCAGACGGATATCGTCGGTGATTTTAACCAGCGCAGTAACTGTGCTGTGGCCAGGGCGAAATCCAGATTGAAAAGGATTGAGTAGGTTATGAATGGATAGAAAGGAGCTTAATTGGTTGTGGACTAGGCGTTCAAGAACTTTAGATAGAAAAGGAAGAATGGAAATAGGGCGATAGTCAGTTAGAGATTTAGGATTAGGTTTTTTAGGCAGAGGAATAATTTGTGCTTCTTTCCATGAGGTCGGAAAAACTGCATTGGAGATTGAGAAGTTAAGGATATGGCAAAGTATAGGGAGTAGGATATCAATAATTGGGATAATCATATTGCGGCTGATTTCGTCTGTGCCAGTAGCATTAGACGCGATCGAAAAAATACTCCTTCGAACATCACAAAGTGTGAATTGACAGAAGTTGAAAGAAGACTGGTCAGGAGTGGAAATATTTGAAAGGGAGTTAATCGTAGAATTTTTAATAGACTGATCAATGAAAGTCGAAGATGTAAAATGTTGGCCCATTAAATTAACATCAAATTTAGTAGCTGTAACCTCTTGACGAGGCTTTCCAACTCCTAGTGACCTAAGGAATTTCCAGACTTTTGCTGGATCATCCATTTGAACTGATTCGTGAATATGGCGTCGTTGAGCGTCCCTACACAACATGTTGCAGCGATTTCTGATCGTTACGTAACGTGCCTTGTTGGTCTCAGTCGGGCGGACTTTATACCTCGTTCTGGCAGCAGCTTTTTTCTTTTTCAGAGCCTTAATTTCATCAGTGATCCAAGGCGCAGGAAGATGCTTGATCTTTATCGCTCTTAAAGGAGCATGGATGTCGTACAATTTTAAGATCAAGGTGTTAAAAATTGCAATTTTATCGTCGATTGAGGTGGCCGTCATCACAGGACCCCAATCCAAAGATCCAGCATCCTTCAACAAAGCCTCAGTGTTCATGCCTCTAAAATTACGCTGCAGAATAATTGTACGTTTGGGTTTAGGAGGCCGAAGTTTATAAGAAAGAAAGACTAAATGATGGTATGAAAAAGAATCAGCATGGCACTGGCCATGTTTACTGACCTGTTCTGGAGATGAAACTAATATAAGATCAAGTAGGGAAGGAGAAGAGTTAGGAAAAAAGTGGGTGGCATTGAGAGGAAGAATATGCATATTGGATGACTTGACTATGCTTTCTAAAGAAGAAGACCGATAATCATGTTTCAATAGACATGTATTGAAGTCACCCATGATTATGGTATGTTCATAGCAAGGTCTTAAATTCTCTAATAGTTTTTCGAAAGAGGAAAAGTAATTATTATGGGCAGAGTGACTATAAAAGACTCCGAGCAATGCCTTAGTATGAGAAAGAAGGACTTCAATAAAAAGGTGTTCGCCGACGTGAGGCAAAGGTGGTTGGTCTGAGGTGCTAATCACAGAGAAAGGAATGTGTGAACGTAAATAAATAGCCACCCCACCACCGCCTTTGCCGATCCGATCATTGCGAATGAGATTGAAGCCAGGTAGTGTGTAAGAAATAGAGGGAAGGGAGGGTTTAAGCCATGACTCGGAGACTAGTATAGCATGGATGTTTCTATTGTTAAAAGACACCAGCATATCTGAAAAATGAGCCGGGATGCTTTGCGCGTTAATATGAACTACATTCAGATTCTTAGGAACATCAGAGAAATGTGTATCCAATGTGTCGCACAGCGAAGGGATGCTCATAAAACTATCTTCACTGACATTAGAAGAAGAGGCAATTGACAAATAATCACTACTATCTGAACAATTTAAATTGTCAGACATTAAAAAAAATAATAATAATAAATATAAATACAATAACTTATAAATAATAATAATTAAAAAAAAAAAAATAATAATAAAAAAAAAATAATAATCTAGATTTAAAATATTCACTCTACCTGCCGGTTTCACTTGGAGAGAACAGCTAAAAAACAAAAAAAAAAAAATAAAATAAAATTAAATTAACAAAACAAAATGGTTACTTAAGCATAGTGGTTCATTAACTACCCCTGAACACAATACAACTAATAGTAACAAAATAAAATTAATACAAATGAATTTAAAATAACAACAATAGTAATAAAGATATAAAGATTACAATTAAAAAACAATAAAGTATTAAATTAACAATAAAAGACTCAACCAAATTTTTATAAAATAAATTTTAAAATAATAACAGAAAACGTAACGTAATCAGAACTAAAAAAATAAAATAAAAAAGTCGTGGCTGTATGCGTTTGTCCTTAGCCTAAACATTATGCATCAAACTTAAAAATAAAAACAACATAAGTTGCTGTCAAAAAACAAAATAGACAAGTGCATACCCTAGGATAAACTTATAAACTAATAGACAATATAGCTTGAAAGATACAAGTGCATACCTTACGTTAATCTTAGTAAACAAATGTGTGAAAATAAGATAATACAAAATAATTGCACTAAGGGGTAGTTTATAACAAGTAACGGCTAAAATGAACTATGGTGAACTACTTTTTGGTGACCGCTGTACGCTTCGGCCTAGTAGAAGCTGCAGGATCTTTAGGCACTGCTTGGCTTTTTTTGTTCGTGGGAGCCGCAGGCACGGTCTTCGGAGCGAGACGGTCCAGTTCCGCCATTGTCGTTACGCGATGACGCACACCATCTGGACTCAGTGCGTAGATGTCACCGTCGCGCGTCCAGCACTTCGGCACACCGAAACGCTCCCGGGCAGCCATAAACAAATCGTGACGTCCCTTAGTGAGGAACTCAGACAATGTATAACCAGATCCCTTGAGTTTGGTCTTAGAGGCCCAAATTTTAGCGCGAAGATTGATATCACACAATTTGAATAGAATGGGCCGGGGTCTATCAGGGTCTTGAGTTTTACCCATTCTGTGGCACCGGGAAATACTGGAGTTGGATAAGTTGGTACACTGCAGTCGCTGCGCAAGTGTGTTCACAACCACAGTAGCAGTATAATGGACTTCATTTAATAATTTGAAATAAAATACTACGATAACTTCGAGAAGTATCTCAAGAAACTCTAAGAGCTGAACTTTTAGTGCCTCAAAGCAAATAACAGCTCTTAGTAAAATATAATTTTGAATTATAAATTTTGGAGCAATTACGAAGTTTATTTGTTTTGCATATTTTATCAAAGCACTACTTTTAGAATATTATGCGAAGTTTTAGTGAATAATGTATTACCTAAATGCTTAAAAGGCTTTTAAAATTTTGGGCCGTCGCCCACGTATACTACAATCGCTGTTATATAAATAAATACACTCCGCAGTCAAATTAAGGTCAGAACCAACACCGGGAAAGAAGTCTTCCGAATATAAATAATCACGACAAACTTTTCAGCACATACGCTGTCGGTGTCTTAGCTAAGTCTTAGTCTTATTGGGTCTCAATATTGGGGCACGGTATTATCCCGAGTCGAGCAAAAAAGCGACCGTACTATCTTTTTCCGCAGCAAACAGTTCAGATCATTTTCGATCTCCTATAACTTCGTTGTTGATAAAACTGGAAGCCAGAAATTTAAGCAACTAAGCAGACAGTTTCTAGACACTGTATATTTAAAATTTTGCACATTTTGAATTATTGGCAAGTCAATCTGTTTTGTTTAAAACATAAAAGAGTTTCAATAGCGATATGGTCACTATAAGATATTGTTAGGTTAGCTAAGTAAGTTATAACTTAAGACAAAGAGCCTCTTTAGTAGGGACTGAATAAATGACCCAACTTCTTACTATATTGATCTCACAACTTTTTACAGTCGAAGAACTAAATTGTGAAACATGTTTTTTTTTACACAATTTCGTTTTAATGGCATATCTCTTACCAAAACAATCAAAAACATAAATCAATCAACCGAGCCGTGCCGCAGTATTCTAAAAAGTTATGAGCAACAGGAAAATCCAGTGCACACAAACTAGGGGCAACAGAATCTCCCCCAGTTACAACGTAACAGATTTGAAGTAGGACGCAACTGATTGGAGCCGTAGAATTGTGGCCTACATTATTGGTTTCAACATGAATTGCCTATCTGTTGATTCGCAGGTCTCATTCGTATTTATGGAAATTCTATTAGACAATACTACGCTTGGATTAGTTTGCTTTTTATTACTTCGGATGATTACGTTCTATTTTTACAAGCTTTTATTTAACTTCACTTTTGTATGTATGTTTGTATGTTTACAAATCTTGCAATGAAGATTTGAACCACTTCCAATAGACCGATTGTGCTGAAACTTGGTATACCTACGTAACTTGGATGACAATACAATAATATGGTACCATGGAGCTGGTCTGATGATGAGGTTGGAAGATGACCATAGAAACATCGGTTCTTGTGGACCGATTGAGCTGAAATTTGGTATGTCTTTGTAACTTCGACAACAATACACAAATATGGTATCATGGTGCTGATCTAACGAAGAGTTGGAAGATGCCCATAGGAACTTCGATTTCTGTGGTCCAATTGAGCTGAAATTTGGTATGTCTTCGTAGCTTCGGTAACAATACAAAAATATGATATTATGGAGCTGATCTATTGAGGAGTTGGAAGAAGCCCACAGGAACTCCGATTCCTTTGGACCGATTGAGCTGAAATTTGGTATACCTATGTAATTTCGGTGACAATATAATAACAAGGTTTCATAGAGCTGATCTGACGAAGAGTTGGAAAATGCCCATAGGAACTCCGATTCTTATGGTCCAATTGAACTGAAATTTGGTGTGTCTTCGTAACTTCGGTAATAATACAAAAATATGGTATCATGAAGCTGATCTGATGAGGAGTTGGAAGAAGCCCATAGGAACTCCGATTCCTGTGGACCAAGTAAGCTAAAATTTGGTATGCCTTTGTATTTTTAGTGACAACATAATAACAAGGTATCGTTGATCTGGTGTCATGAGAAGTTGGAAGGTGCCCATAGGAACACTAGTTTTCATGGACCGATTGAGTTGAATTTCGGTATGACTACGAAATGGATAGACTTAGAAATATTTCCAACTAAAAAGTTAAAAATAAATTAACGGTGAAAAACACATTTTAAAATCAAGCTTTTATTATGCACGAAAAATTAAAAAAATAAACTAAGAAAACATTCATAAAATTCGTATTTTTTTAAACTTTACAAGTAACAATTTACAAAAGTGTTCGGTTTATCAGTAGAAGTATGATACATAAACATATATTATCTATAACTAGTATATTAATATTCTTAAGTGATTTAAAAGCTTGTCGCGCAATTTCGTTAATGCAAAGACCTCGGCCGCGACGAGCTTTTAGATCACTTAAGAATATTAATATACTAGTTATAGATAATATATGTTTATGTATCATACTTCTACTGATAAACCAAACACTTTTGTAAATTGTTACTTGTAAAGTTTAAAAAAATACGAATTTTATGAATGTTTTCTTAGTTTATTTTTTTAATTTTTCGTGCATAATAAAAGCTTGATTTTAAAATGTGTTTTTCACCGTTAATTTATGGTGTTTGTCCTTTATTCAATCTCTGGTTGACATTTTTTTGTGTATTGAGCTACAAATAAATTCTATTACTGATCGCGTAGACAACCAAACTATTGAGATCATAACCGAAAAATTCAGCTTATTTTTTTTTTAATATAAAGCTTATTATTAAAATTGATGTTAATTGAAGTTACTTAATAACAAGGCATTCTTTCAATTGATTTCAGTTTGGCTGGTTAAAAATAGGGTATACTTGTAGACACAAACATACGCATACTTTATTTTTAACAATTTTTGTCAATAAGTAAATATTATGGAGATAAATATTATACATGATAGATGAAATTGATATTTGAACATTGCCACTCAGTTAACTGTTCTCAACTCTTCCATTTAGAACTAAATAAATCTGTAAAATAAATAATATGATTCTATAACTCAAAATTTCTATTAAATCTACTCAAATGAAGGAACTCTCATCGTGTAATGTTCTGCATCTGCTATCCCTAGCATTCTTGATGATGAGTCTTTTTAATATACAGTCTAAGAGCACGAACATTTACATGTGTAGCTCATCACAGTGCTGACCTTGCAAACCTTGACCTGATGCTTTGCCCTCGAGTACAACTTCCCAATTTATTCATTCTATTGTTGTCACCACTTCCAGCTTCATTCCGCGCTCAGTTCTATTTTAGCTCCACTGTTGTGCGCCTACACCGCAAGCCTTGTTTTGAGCACAAAAATTTGCTAACTCAAGAAGCACTATAGGGACTTTTTTTGTTTTACAGTATATTTCTGTACTAAAATCTTACAGCTAGTTCTGCTTTTCAATAGAGAGGGCTATGCTTTCCATTAAGAAAGAAGGTAAATAAGCATTTCACTTTAATCTGGTCTTTTTGCTTGAGCGCATTTATATTTAGCTAAAATATTCCGATAATTTTGTGAAGTATATGAGCTGTGCTTATGGTTTCGATTGTTAAGTCTGGAATCCACGGAAATATTACATCTGGGCTAACGTTTTCCTGTATCAGCTTGTATCTTATGCTGATGCTTCATTTATCTTTTTCCTTTCTTTGTATTTCACTGGTGTAAAGAATCCACCGATTCCCCTGTTCGGCTATTAATAATTTACAACCAAAAAACATGCTTTAAAAATCACCTAATATTAGTTTCATTTCAGATCTTATAATCCTGTTTTGAATATATTAAGGCAAATTTTATCACTAACTATTGTTTTTACTATAATACCATAAAATTTTGTTATAATTGCGAAATTTTAATTGTAGCATACACGAACAATAACAGGCTTTTGGAGAGAGAACATATCTTTCCGCGCAGACCCTGAAATAAATAAAATTTTGTGCCAGTGGCCTGAACAGAATTAGGCGATATACCGTTTTAATTCCCGTAATGGGAGTTTATGCCGGGTTAGCCGTTTTTCCTTTTGTCCCAAAACATTTACGTGTAATTTATTTGAGTGCAATCATAACTGTATCGCTTCAGAATACACGCGAGAATTCCATTTTAATTTTACACCTCACTCGGCTTGATATTCGTGGAATGATAAGAGGTTTAATGGGTTATTAATCAAATTTTATGAATTTAATTTTCGAGCGCTTTTATTGTATTTTTGTGGCTACTTTTCCTATTTAAATGCTAATTACAGGTATGAAGTGTATAACCAAAGTGTAGGTTACTAGGTAAACGTGTAACGTATAGGTTACGAAACAATGGGTTAAGCCTGCTTAATTCTACCTGTTTAGCCGGTCTTCTTGTGAACAAAATGATCTGAAATCGAGTCCTCCTTGTTTAAAATGCCTAAAAAATAGCTGGGTCAATCAACTTTTAAATGTACCATCAATGATAGATTTTATATATAAATTTTTTTTTCTTAAATTTGTATATTTTATACGTATTTGTTGTTGATAATTATTTATATTTAAGGAATTCAAATAGAGCAGAACAATTTATGGTAAATTTTACTCAAAAATTCACATGACTGTAGTTAAGATAGTCCCTTGGACATTTAAAAATTCAGTCAAATTGTTAATTTACTTTTAAATATTAGAATCATATTTGAAAAACCTTACTGTTCTTTTAAAGTAAAAATGACGATAATGTGTCTTTAGGAGATAAGAAAAAAGTGGTTGTCCAGTGGACATAGACGTTTGTCCATACGAAATACTCGGGTGTCCAAAGGGGATTCTATGATGAAAATCGCCTGTATTTCTTCTTTTATGTAATAAAAAAACAACTATTTGAAAATAATTATCAGTATTAGAAGAGAAAATATTGAATAATTCAGACAATGATCTTGGATGTCCAAGGGACTGGTGATGATATTTATTAGTCTTTCCGCTCCCTGGTAATAAATAATAATATTTTGAATTAGGTCTTACGCACAGTAAAAAATATACATTAAAGTGAATATATTCCACTTTAATTTACTACAATATATAAAATACAAAAGTTTTTGTGCTGGTTGTCCAGTGGACACACAATAAAGCCACGCTCTTTTTCAAAATACACTCGGTCGACTGGCGCCGCGGAAAAGATGAAATCAAAATCGGGGCTGGATGAATTTTGTCACGAAATAAATCGACTTGAGTTCCAGGCAGTAGTCACGCCATAAATGTTTGGATTTTGGAACTTTTTTACCGTTGTCCGGTGGAAGTCAGAATAATAAAATATAATAGGGACTAAAATAAACATGCAAAAAGGTCGTTAAGGTTTTAAAGCAAACAAAATCTATTTACTAGCATCATAGAAGATATTGTAATTTATAATTATGTTTCATTGTAATGGATTGCCATATATAATTTTTTTGGAAAAATAAATGTTTCATTGTACTAACCTACTGAGGGACAAATTTACATAGTACTGACAGGACAAATAAAAGTTGATTGACCCAGCTAAACGAGTTAGCAAAGGTTTCGCAAAAAAGTGGTTATTTTGCACGACGCTTCCAAGTTCCAACAAGGACTAAAAATCACGCATATTATGAAGTAGATGACAATCAAGTTATTAAATGAGAATCAACGATGAAATTCATTATAATAACCTAAATTAAATGATATTAACATTGTTCGATTATACGTTTCTGCCTTCTCTGCTATCTATGTAAGCATGGTCATCAAAGCCCCCAAACCCACTCGGATTATAATATTCGGGAAAGCTGTAGACAACAATCTTCTTGTCTCCAAATAATTGTTTTTCATTGATGAATTTTGTCGAACGTACAAAATTTTACTTATCACTTCGGTACGCTGTCAATATAAATCCAACCTAAAATAAGCAAAAATTCCTAAGCGCAAATGAACAAAGTTTTCAAGTACGAACACCGTTCAGCAGAGAAACGGAAGCAAAAAAGCGACTCAACTTAGGCATTCGCTTAAACAAACTTCACTGAAATAAGATTTTCCATTATCATCGGAGGAAAACTCAACATTTACATACAGTAAAAGCACTAAAGAAAATACTTGTATTAAGCATCAAGTTTTGGGTCAACGAAACGGAACCGTGTTGAGAACTCGAATTGTTTATGTAAACTATTTGTATCGCGAATGAAAACAGATGGGAACAATGGGCGTATCTCATCGCGTTTTCACTTTAAAACATTAAAGGCTTAGAAACACGTCGGCTGTTCTGAAATGTTAGTTTCTAGTGTGAATTCATTCCGTAATTCCACGTCCTTCATATGCTTCCAGTGTCGGCGTTTACGAATTATACAGCTTCTAAATATAGTAACCGGCCCCGTGGAGGGTTGTTTGTAGTTTAAACAGTTTCATTGGACCCTAGGGTGACTTAACTCATGTATATATTCATATGTTGACCGCCATATACACACAGTGTGGTTAAGTATGAATGACATGTCTTTTAATTATGGGCACAGCTCTTTGTTTGGATCTTTTAACCAACCATAGACAAAAGGTTTGAAAAAATTTATACGATGGTTCATCAATGGTTATAGGATTCATTTTTTAGCTCAATCCAATGATACGTTTTCATTGTTATATGAAAACCTATTATTGAACAGAAGCTTATCAACCCGCCTTTGTAACACACGCAAATGTGTCGCGTCCCGGTTTCATCCTGTTTGTATCCGGGAACCAACAGATCGGGATAATTGCGTCGACTGATGCGGGATAATAGTAAAGTTTTCTTGCCTTTTTATATTAGAAAAGCAATGCGCTATAAAAAACAGTTTAAAAAAATGCCTATTCACCACGTCAGTCGTAGAAGCACCATCTTTTGTTTTATGTGTTCTTATTTTAAAATACTGCTTAAGATTTAGAAAATAAAATACAGCATTAGATATACTGCATCCATTTAGTAGCGTGGTTTGTACACAAAGTAAATTGAATTTCGTAAAGGTTTCTGCAGGAGTAACGGCCTGGTTCGCAAAGGTTAGACAGAGGTGATGGTCCAGGGTCAAGAGCCCAGACAAATGCGCAGGTCTACAACCTTTTAAAGCGCTGAATTGCAAGGACAAACCCTTTAATAGGGCTATTGTGAAAATACTTTCTATTTCAAAATATCTTTCCATTTGAATAAAATATTTTTATAAAGTCCACCCAAGAAAAGTAAGAACTACTTAGTATTTATGAATAAGTGAAAAAGTGTTGTTCTCTCATGAATAATAAAAGGCAGACTTATATTTTCATAAGCATATAAAATTAGACCATTCTAGTTTGTACCTTTTCATTGAAAAAAAAAACTCAATGGTTCTTTATATTAGTTTAATTATTTGAAAGGCGTGAAAAAAGGATTTTCATTTTTGGAACACAATTGTTGCTTTGGAACGACTTCGCAGAAAAGAAAGACCATTTTATACTTCTTAGATCCTTTTAACTTTTTTCTCTTTCTTACATTATTTGAAAAAATAATAGAAATCAAAAATAATAGACAAGGATAATAGATTGATTCAAAATGAAATCTGAATGAAAATAAAATGAAACGTAATCGATCTGCTTTCTGCATTTTACCTTGCATATTATAACGCAGAACAAGAGCGTTGCATAGAATCTAGAACTCCTAGGTACGAAAATGTAAGGAAATTTTTCAAAATCGGCAATAAGCTCACCAACAATTACTTAGTACTTAAAACATTGCGAGTCAAAGGCAAGTAAACAAATAGACTTCTGCCTACCTCACACACTATTCACACTGATATTTTACACCAGTTTAAAATCTGAAGATAACTTGGATATAGGTAATTTGCTCACTCCTTTCACAAACAATGCAGAAATGAAAGCGATTTCGTAACATTTCTACCTCAAGTAAAATTCTTGTCGCGAGCCAAGAGACCGTGCGTGCTAGAAGTACAAATAGTGAAAAATCGAACATGCGAAAACCGCTGTTTGCTTTTCTAGGTGACCCAATTGATGTTAGCAACAGATTACTTTAAAGAGCATTGTTCATACGACACAGTTCCGTGCAAAAAGTATTTTCTTTTATTTGCGACATTAATAACCTTCGTGGTACAGTTTGATGAATACGAATGTGAAATAAGTATCTAGTGGTTCAATTCTTGTCCGAGTAAACGTTTGTGTGATTAAATTTTCTTTTCTTTTTACTTCGAGATTCGTAGTCAAGAGACAACAAATGGGCTTCAACGTACATTTTAGGTGATTGTTGCGTGACTATGTATGGGCCTATATCTGTGATTGTATCTTAAATATTGGTAAAACTCTTTCGCACAAGCTGGATAGATTTCTTGACTAGGAAAGAACAAAAAATTTTTTTTCTTTTTGTTTTTTAGTAATGCCTTCCGAACTGGGTGGATAACTAAATATTTAAATGACTGAATCTTAGTAACGTATTTGATTAATTCAAATATTCAATAAATGATTTTTCATTGCATATAAAACCAATCGCTCATCCAGTCAACATAATTATATTTGCCTGTTGCTAACAGGAGTCTCACCGATACAGAAACACGAGCGATACACACTCGTAAATCTGTAGCTTTTTAATTAAAAGCAAACGATTTAAACCCTCGCAGCGAGACCTTGGCAACAGCAGTCTACGGGCCATGACCCATATATCCATCGTTTAATGTCTCTTCAGCTAAAGAATCTCTTGCGCGAAGTGGAGCTTCGATTTGCAGAAATGGCTAAATGTGAATGAGAATGACATGTCAATCAATGACATTTAAAAAACCTGCACCTAATAGTTCATATTTTACAACATAATGAAAGCACATGTTATGCTCTTTAGAGGTCTGCTTGTGACTGATGCCGAGTCTCGGATTTGATCATGCTGATCGGTCTATGACGTTGGTTCGCCTTAACAAATGTATGTAAGTCCATACATTTTTGGCGATACCTGGAATTTTAAGAACTCAACATTTACAACCATAATTCTGTCCCGACACGAAAATACAAGTCTTGTGTCGTAGTCATCACAAACTACGAGAGACTTGTCCATCTCAGAAACACCTAGAACCGAGATTTTGTGAATAACACAAACAAATTTCTCGGAGCGGATGTCAAACCCGGGCCCTCTAACTTCGTAAGCTTGTGTAAAACAATTGCACCACGGGGCTCTCAAATTGAACCCAGCGAATGTCAATATTGATATGCAATAAACCACCTAACTTATCCTTACGAACATCGTTGTCAGTCCAAGACTACCATTTATATGAGATACTAAAAATAATATAAGCGCAATCATCGGCTTAAGCGATAAGACTTCGGTGTTGACACTCTCATCAGCAGCCTTGCACGTCCCACTGCAGGGTTCAGGCCTCCTCTACTATTGAGAGGGTTTAGGCGTTAGTCCACCACGCTGGCCAAGTGCGGGTTGTCACTATGTAGAACCAAATAAAAAAAGACTATTGAATTTCATTCTAAAGATTTAAAGAGCATTCCCTAATAACATATTTCCATCCAACAGTATCACTTCAATGTTGCATTAATAAATTACACGAAAATTATAATTGAATATTGTTATATATATGTATAACAGTTGGGCAGATTCCATTATAAATAAACAATTATAAAATAATTAAGGACGGGTCTGCCAATGTAGACTTACGTAAACCTTGCGCTTACGTGAAACCTGGCTTTTAAACCTTAAATTAAACCGAAATTATTATACCGTAGAAGAGATACAACGACTATTAATTCAAACGTGTCCTCAGTTTTATCGAATATACTTTTGTTTTCAAAATTTATCCAAAAGTATCTAATAAATTATTGATAAGGTAATTAAAATCCTTAAACAACAAAGTCGCATGAATAGAATTGTTAATGGCTAATCGAATATTATCATTTAATTTACCTATTTTCATCATAACTTTATATAAAATATAATTTTTATCCTGCTTATCCATTATATCTTGTTATTTTCTAAAATTATCCCGAGGTGGTAAACTCACTCTCCTTAAATAGATGAAGTAACAAAAGGGAATTTTAAACATTCAGAGACCCACAGTAGAATTGACCTTAAATTCAAAATGATCAAAAAAGTTACATATAATTATACACAAAATTACCCCTTTTCATTTAAAACTCAAATTTGTGAAAAACTTTACCTCGGAATTCAAAAATCTAATGAATATGGATGACGTAATTTACGCAGTAATGAATGACAGTTACATGAAATATTAACGTAGGAAAAAATACAAAATATGTTTGCCTCACCTTTTAAAATTTTCATTTTGATAGCGCCACGTAACTCGTCACTGAAGTGGTCACAAGGGTTCCATGTTTACAAACTTCATAAATGTTATGCGCAATTTAATCTTCATTCAATTAAATTGAAACTTTACGACTTTCAAACTTTCGCCAACACACATCATGGTTCATTAAACTATAAACATTACACTGACTAAACTTCTATCTTATTTTGTTTTAATACGAACGTCTACTAGAATTTTTCACTAAACATAGAATTCTCTAATTAGTAAAAGAGTACTCGCTTTTTGCGGTAAATGTCAAGAGAGAGTGCAACTGAAAACAAGGTTGGGGCGCTAGCGCGGGAAAACGTGTCAAGGTTATACCTACTGGCACTTCAATAAGACCGCGGCGGACACTGCAATCAAACTTATACGACGTAAATCTAACTACTGCCTACATAACACGTATCCACTAATATAAATACTACAAAATCATCCTTCTACTAATATTTATTCATACGTAAATCCAAACACTCGATCTTAACCTAATCACACAACACTAAGTTAGTCTTTAAAGTTGATAATCGCGAATGCATCGAAGCGTGCCGCCAGTTCCGTGCCGCGCTGCACCACTTTCAAACTATTCCATTTTCAAATTTTTGACATTCCGTCCGTTGGCCACGGGCTCGCACGATGCAACATCCCTCCACCGAGCTCCGAGTGGACTGGAGCTGCCGGCAGAGGCCGCTGCGTACGAAATTGGCGCAATTTGCGCGCATGCGCGGTGCAGTTGCGAGCCGGCGGGACCCGATGTGACCCGACGCCCCTAACTTGATAAAAAAAATCGAGGACGTAACGTGACGTCAAGCAATCGTATCTACAAAATATGGGTTAATCGGACGTAACGAAAACAATCGGATCAACCGATACTAATTCCAGGTGTAATAATCCAATTGAAGGCTTTGTTTCTGACGAGCGCAGCGTGTTATGTGCGAGGTAACTTATTGCGTTGGCGTGTTGTCCCGTACCCTTATCACTCTCCCTGGCTGTTTCCATTATTCTTACGAGGAAAAAATACAAATCTCTTTTCTTAATCCCGGTGGAGGTGGCGCGAGATTGTTTTGAATATTGGGCGGCTTGCCGGCGGACGGCGTCCGCTGCCGACGAAATTTCGCCGCTCGCTTTGTTTCTTATAAATGGCGCCCGGGGGATAGTAAAGGTGCCCCTGATATTAAGATTAGGAAAGCGTTGAAACGTGAATTTTTTTCTGCTTCCACGTTGCCACTGTCACTTAGATCGTTTCGGAGATTTGTCTTTCCCGCCAGTTCTAAACTTAACGTATCTGGTAAAATGATTTCTTATGTAAAATTTTATACGGAGTATAACACAAATTAGATTAAACTTTATATTCCTCCATATTATAGAGCATACATATATACATACTATATAAACTACCTATTTCTACTTACACATATTAGCCCTGTATTCCTGAAGTAGTAAGCGGACGTGTTTTTCTTTTACCAATTTTGGAACAAGACTTGTTGAATAGGTAAATATATTATAATATAATAGTTAGGTTGTATAGGTTATTAGAACGGTGCCCTAATAAATTTAACTAGGCGTGAAGCTCAGCTCCACTCGGGAGCAACCTTAAATTCCGTGCTCATCTGACAGAATCATATTTCCTAGGGATAAAAAAAAAGCCTTCTAAGGGTTTTGCTTCCTAGGGTTGCTATTATTATCACTACAAAGATATAACAAACCTGGACGACTCGACAATAGTAAATATGTGACGTCTATATTTATACAAAAAACTATTCAAATCGGTTAAGTAGTTTTTAAACAATATCGTAACATACGAGAACCAAAAAAAAATCTTCCACTTTATTATATTATGTATATTAGTATACATGATTTTGCTTTAACAATGATACCTAACTATGAAATAAATTATGCAACATTATTCCTCTTACATTAGGTAACAAAGGGGCACATACTGACATCAAAGTGATAATGAAAATGGTTGGGTAATTAGGCGCCTACTCAAAATCTTCGAGCAACTGCTTTAAGCAATATTGCGTAACAAATTTCAGCAGGCGCTCGCCTTTCTTAAGCGCCTTTTTAAGTCTTTTTTATCTTACCTTAATTTTAGTAAACATTATATTGCTTATTATTAGTCTAAAGACAACAATATAAGTAATTATTAAAGTAAGAAATACTATATTTATTTTTTTATTTTTTCGAAATAATTATGTGTGCATATTTCATAAACAACGCTGTATCATATAATTATTAAAAGTTATTATTAACTACGAGGCATATCTGTGTATATTTCACACATTTATTATTTGCGTATTCATTGCTGCACAATGAGCTATCTTTACCACTCATGTCTATTTAAGGTTGCCTGACAAAACCGCAAATTGCGATAGCGCCCCCAGTTAAATACATAAATGTCAAAATAATCACGCAATTTGTATTTAATTTTTGGCGTTAAATAAAGCGTAAGCGTCAATATTCTTAAATGAGTATTGAATAGTTTTATCATTACCCCATAATATATGTCTCACTGCTGGGTTTGGGCTTCCTCTATAACTGAGTGTGTTTAGGCATTAGTTCACCACGCTGGCTTAGGGTGGGTTGGCGGACTATCCACCTTAGAAATTCCTAAGAACTTTTAGGTGTGCAAGATTCGTCACTATGATTTCCTTCACCGTTAAAGTACACGGTGCAAGTTGTTTTTCATACACACAATTTACAAAATTCAAGTATTTGCCTGGGTTTGAACCTGCGTCCATCTAGATTCTCGACAATGACTAAGCTACCCACAGCTTAAATATTATGAATAATTTAAAACATAAATGGACATTATTTATTAAAATATTCTACACAAATAGCAGGATTTGCAAAAATGTTTGAAACTAAATCTTATCTACAATCAGTAGTTGAAATAAAAACTAAAAACTAGACCTATAAATTTGTTTTATTGCAGCGAATGTACGATAGTAAGATTTTGTTAACGGCGTACGGGTTTAGATCAGTTGGGAACTTTAATATTACTATTATCTAGAGTGGCTTTCTCCAGTTCCTTGCACTGACAATACTTTATGTCTCCTTGAGGATTACGATACGAAAACAGAAAAAAACTATTTATTCATTTTTTACCAACATTTTATTTTAAATAATGTTGATTGTAGGTATAGTACAATTTTTAATGTGTAACTGGCTTTGATACAGATTACAGATGGTTAAACTCGAGAGATATAGTGGTATAGTTATATAGGTTATAACTAGTTATTAGGTTAGGTAGTTATTTATATCTGCCCTGTGGCAAGGGGGCGTCAGAATCCCACCACGGTATCCCCTGCCTGTCGTAAAAGGCGACTTAAAGGGGCCCTTGGGGTCGCTGGACGTGCTGTGGGGGCAGCGCGTCCTCACTGAAAGTGACCCCGAGAGGGGCGGCGGCACTGTGGCCTGTGTCCGTCGCGGGCGCCCATCCACAACCAAGGCGCCCGAACCAAGAAGTGGGGGTGCAACGACGGCCGAGACAATTTCGTCTCGGAGGCGCACCGGGCGGCTGTGGTTAACGGTGTGCGCTTCTCGCTCACGTACCATGGTCGCCCAATCTGGCGCGGAGATGGCCACCGGGGGGTTTTGGTCGGTATGCCGGTTTAGGGATTTTGTTAGGGACCCAGCCCGGCACTAACACCTGCGCGGATATGACGTCGCCGCGCGCCGGGCTGGAAGACCGGTGACCCCGATATACGCTTCCCGCCCCCCTCCCCCGGGCTGGCGGGAAGTAGAGCCATAAACAGCTTTCCCCTCGAGAACAAAAAAAAAGGTAGTTATTTATATAAGTACATAACTTCACGCCTGTATTTCTCGAAGGGAAAGGCAGAGGTGAATTTCTGCACCCACATTTTGTCAAGTACCACATCCTTGTGCCGGGAGAATTTCTCCCCGAAAATAAAGGTGAACAATTTCGCTGCTCTACGCTGGAAGAGTGAAATTCACGAAATCCAAAAATCGTATCTATCTAAAGATATCCTGCTTTCCTCAACCATCATGCTTTAGTAACTTTAATGCGAGGCTCATGGCGCACTGTTTTCCACAACCAACCATCTGTACCGCTTGTATAAAATATAAACGTAATAGAACAACATCATATCAAAATACAGACTGACTTCTTATTAAGCAGCTGCATATCATTTATACTTACCCAATGAATAATACAGAAACAAAACCACACAATGTCCAACCGGCGTCAGTTACCGCATAAGTTAGAAGTGAACGCTATCTGCCGTGTCAATCTACAGTTCCTAAGGTGACTATTATTCTTCGTTAATCTCGGCATCTCGGCGCGTATCGCCTATGGATCTATTTGCTCGGTTTCATTGACAAATAGTCACGAAAGTGCGTCATTAATCAGACATGCTACTCGCGACAGCCTGTTCCGCGGCTGTGGTATATGTTCTACCAGCTACGTGCACTGGGCTAAGCGGTATTATGTGGTTATATATGCTGATTATTCTTTAAATGCTGCATTTTCTACTGTCATCTAAGGATAAGTGCAGCTCGTTTTGCGTGAGTGGTGAAGAGCCTATGATCATATGGTTCGGAACTGGCCGAAACGTTGTCTTAGGGGACAGCGATCGACGTAATATCGACTGGTGATAAATCATTGCAAATATCTCATATGTATAGAATTGGATTTTTACGTATAAGTAGTGGTCTTATCTGTCGATAAGACTATTGTAGCATTTTCCAGTAAATAAACATAAGTACTAGTAGTTGTAATACTTCCAGTAATTAATATAACATTAGTTACATATCATGTAGTCTTTCGGCGTCTAGTGGTTTAAAGAACGGTACAAAATATAATCGCCGTTATTCACTTTTCCTGGTACTTCTATGCTATTGTAAATAGTTTTAATAAGGATTAAAGTACGATGAATTAAGAATAGAAACGGTTCGAGCTTAGTAGCAGGCGAGACCCATTTGCAAATAATAAGTTAAAAAAAAATATTGGCCCTGCTAACAACAGAAATAAAAATGTATAAAATTTAGTAAAAGTCTTTATGTCACCCTAAGAATACAATACAGGCCAATTGAATAATGCAATCACTTCCTGCAAACACTTCCTAACGCTATAATATTTAATGAGAGCTAGATCTAATTGTTGTTTCAAACAGTGGCTCATACTTTGTTGCCTAGTTCTAGACATAATGAGATTACTCACCTGTTTCAGTTAGCACTTTTTAGGGTTTAGGCATCCTTATAAATACTAAGTGGTACTTAGTCTTATTTTTATTAATGACGAGAAATTGAAGAAGCAGCTCATTTAATGAAGCAATAAAAGGCGCTTTTAAGATGATACAATGACACTTTCAACTGAAAATCGTAAAAATGGATAAAAAGGAAAAAATAATTGAAGTAAGTTGTAATAAGCAAAAGCTTCATAATTTGACAATTTATTGCGCATACAAATATTTCTAATACATAAAATATTAATGTGAATTTCAGTAACATGAGAAAACCTGTAATTTCTTTAAATTATTTTTATATTTATTTGACAGATCCTCCGACATCCATTAAGCCGTTAAGACGACTAAAATCTATTTCTATTTAACTGAAGAGGAGCCTCGTCCTTATGTAGATTATTAGAAAATAAACGCTACTTCATAAATTGTATTAAACAGAGTGCCGACCACTTCAGCTAACACACCTTCATCAATATCGCTGAGTACAACAGGATCCTCTCCTTCTGTGCTAATAACTCCCGGTACTTACTCGACAAAACAAGCCTATATATTAGTAGTGATAGGTTTAGTGCAGGACCCACGGGCCGAAGCCGAACGATTGACAATAAATAACAGATTAGCTGACACAAAGGGATTCCGGGACGGTAATTAAATTTTATTGCGCTTAAGTAAAATCAATGACTTCATACATCTTCCCATTACAGTAATGCGACGTTTAAAACTTTCGTAGCGTTGGTGGATCAAAGATATTGAAATAATGTTTGTAGAATCATCTCAATTAGAATATTTAATTCTTATTTGTGGTTGAATGCATGGAATCAGATAACTTAGTTAATATAGATACAAAAATTTTGCCCTGTTAAATTGTTACATTAAGCCAACAATATGACATACTCCTGACAACCTCCAACATTTTTTGGTAATGGTATTACACATATATGATTTAACGGAGAACCTTATGTTTGAACAGGCAAATGCTCAGATGGTCTATCGACAGATTAAAACTAATAAAGCCTAATGTTCGCTATCACACAACTATGGTATCAATAAAGAAATAATATAGGTACACACCTAAATCGGCAGAAGAAGGAGTAAAAGAGCATAGTTTTATGAAAGTTGACCATATATACGTCATACGTACGTAGTTTATAAGCTATCATGAGATTATGCAACATGTTTTCCGCATCTACAATAACACTCACAAAACTTGAAATGCCAAGTTATTGCGAACTTGAACGCTAGCAAACACCACCTCCAATATTTACAATGGTTAAATCAATCTCTTTCGGTTGTTTTGTTCAGAGGAAAATATTCATTGTCTGCGCAAACAAACCGGCAACGTTGCTTTTAACTGAATGAACTTGAATGAACAAAATATTTGTTCGTGCGGTGATTCGATTCAGCTCCATGCCTTAGTTGGTTTGCCGGGGATTCATCGCTGCGTTTTGATTTGTGTCACCTGTTCTAAAAATACGGGGTCAACTTTTAGGATCTGATTTTTTTATTGTTTTTTTTCAGATTAGCTGTGATTCCGAAGTACTTTTAGCAACGCATGAAATGAATTCAACCATAATCAAGGAACTAAAGACACACACAGAAGTAAGCACTAATTGCAGATTAGTACGAGTATGTGCATTACTAAACGCACCTACGTATTGACTAATTTGTATTACTTCCTTAGTTTTAAAAACGAGCCTATTATTGCTGTTATTAGCATATTTTCGATATCAATGTTATAACTGAAAAATTCTTAAAGGAGAACCCAAAATAAAAAATGCATAGCGTATACTAAAAATTAATACTGGCACTGTAGAACATTCTACATTTTCCTTTTTCCATACATCGGCTGTGTAAAGAGAACCGTGGTGTTAAATTGAGCCCCGAGTTTCATTAGAGCTTCTGAATTTGTTAGTTTAATACTCTCTGTATTAGTCTCCGAAGGAACTAAGTGATCCAAGTTTATGTTTGTATTACCTAGAAGTGCATTTAAGTTGCTCTCTCCTTGTTTGAACTAACAAGCTCCATCCTCACCTGAACTATTTGGTAGTTTAAGGAAAGGAATATTACCGAGAGCGTAAGAAAAGGTCGGCAAAACACCCAAAATTTCCAGCACAATTTAATTAACAGACCATGTATTTTTTCCATTGACAAGTAAATCTTCATCTGTGTTTTATTAACAAACAGTAAGATCTATGATATAGCAAATATGAATAAATAACTTTAATACTTTTTTAATTGCAAATGAACGTAGTAGCATGACACATTTTCTTCAAAACGATTAGAATCAGTTCCCATAACATTATTATTAAACGGCGTTTATTTAATCATTTTTTTTTATCTAGCCGCAAAAACGCAAAATCTGTGAGGTTCTGAACTACCTACTTTTTTTATTCAGAAATATGTTTATGTCTCTCTGGTGTACAACTTTTTTAGTTTTTCACTACACAGGCAGATATTCCTCTTTTAAATTTTGGAAAAACACGTAATCATATAAAATACTCACTACGCAATTGAAACAAAAGTTGAATAAGTAAAATTATGGCCGAATGAATCAGATACGCTTACGACTTTGTGCTCTCGTGTAATAAATGTATTCCTGCTAAGCTGTTTGTATGTTACCGAGTTTAAAATCGTTCTCATTAATCACAACATTAATGAGATGTAAGTGGATGTCTGAATGCATTCGGATGGTTTCATTAAGTGTTATAGTTCAAGTCTAAATGTCGTGAATATTTTTTATTCGTCATAGGTTTTGACAGAGGCGGATTACCGAATCTTATTTATAGTCAGCCATATTTTTCATTTACTGGGTATGTAAGGGTCAAAATAATTAAATAAAAAAAAAAAACAATATCAAAGAAATGCATAAGAAATTCGAAATCTTAACAATGCCGGCGGTTGGCCCTAATTAGTCCTTAAATTCTTCAGAGACCAATCTTAAAAGTTTCATCTTAGACATAACCTATATATACTTATCTAGATCTGTAGAAATAAAACAATAGGCTGGCGGCCAATAACAGCTCCCGTCACAGATTCTTGAGCTGACGATATCCAAAACACGCCGTGGGCGGAGCACGGCGGGTCGAGACCTAGAATTTCTGTCATTTTAGATACTCCCAGCTGAAATATGCGGGACAAAAAACCACAAAGCTTGTACCGAAGATGTCTATTTTTGTTGCTACAAGTGGGATAAACGAGTAAACGAATACCTGTAGATATTTTCAAAGTGGATTTCGTAGATTTAAAACCTCTTTACCAATGAATTAATTTTTATCGACTTATAGAATAAGAAGCATTACTATAACAAAAGTAGTGTAAGAAGCGCAGTTGGTAAGACCAGCCTAAGGAAATATGTGGCTGTAGATTTGGCCTTCACAGAGACATCGTCTGCCATCGAACAAATTTTTTTCCGTATTCAAGAGTTAATGAAAGGGAAAAGTTTCCAGTTTATTTTTATACTTTCGGCACATGGTGTGATTAGGGTAAATTTTCTGGCCACACACCCGCCATTGTAACTCCTGTGCTAGAGGATCAACAGCGGCACGCACGGTATTGACATTAGACATTGAACCTCATTGAATCTAAGGGAACCTGATTTGTCGTGGGCCCGCAACGTTTAAATAAGTAAAAAAAAAATATTCATTAGGAGTGCACTGGACAAATTCCATGGTAGCTTGTCACTTTAAAACTATGAACCGAGATGAGCTGCGTCATAACTTAAGCCATACAAATTTATACAAGTGGATGTATTGTAAAAGAGTTAAAACAACAGGGAGCGCCCGCTGGGTACACGTCTAATTGATTTGCCCCAAGAAACTTATACTCTGTGGGCCGTCCACCGTTACTGTCACCTTTCACTGCGGCTGCAATTAATTTGTTGGCAACACCGACTTGTATCTGTCTATAAGTAAAAGTACGTTCAGAATTAAATAAAAATATTTACGATCCACCTTTTGTACTTTACTAATTATTCAAAACGCTACATCGCCCTCCATACTAATGCGTGATTTGGAAAACACTATAAATAAACGAAAGTATGGTCGGACATAACTAATGAGACACTACTGTCAATAAATCATTCGAGAAGTATATGGGAAGATTTTTAGGCAGAATTTATTTTCATTTTTACTGTTTCAAACAAAAACAGTATTTACTTCATGCACTATTGAAAAAAAACTGAAAATTTAAAAATACCATTGTAATAACTCGACATATTATGTTGTCTTGTTTTAGTGTAGTTTGAATAAGTAACAACTCAACTGTAAAATTTTAAAGTATCCTAACTTACCTGTATAGGCATTATCCTGCTCTAGACAGACACAATTTTATATTACGTAGGCCCTAACATCTTCATGCTTAACATCATCTGAATTAAATTGATGTATTTGTGTGAAAGTGATGTAGGCGCAACAGCGTAGCGGATTTAGATAGTTTTTTTCACATAATAATATTAAGTATTACATAAAACATATTCCTGGTGATCAATAACTTAGCAAATAAAAAATAATGAAACGAATATCAATTTTAAATCTCCAGAGTAAAAAACAAAAAGCAATCAATTCATTCAGATATCAAATCACTGTTTGTCATAAACGATATATCGATATAAAAGAATTAAGCACAGTTAATTTATTCCCAATGATAAATCCACGCGGCTGTCGGACTAGTGTCAGATAATGCAGATCAACTCTGAAACTCCGTGACCAGTTTAATGGATTTAAAATAATTTCTTGCACGTCCATTGGTTAATGCGATCAGTGCTGAACAAAGACAACATAATATAAATTAATTCCGTTTCACGCCTCACCTTTTCCTTTTTAAAATGAAAATGTAATTTAATAAATAAAATTGAAGCTGCAGTATTTGTTTGTTTTTTTTTTTGTTCATGTGCCATCTTTATCATACACACATATACGTGAAAAAATATAAGAGTCTTTCTCTAATGCTACCTTTAAATCATTCTTATAATTCATTTGTTGAATAGAATATCACATTAAATAACGTTTTCCTTCTTTAGACTTTTGTTACATTATAAAAACGTTTAATTTGAATTAAAATCGCATCTAAATTTATTTATTCTGACTCTTGATTTGCTGGTTGATCGCCGATAAGATTTAATTTGCTTCAATCGATGAGGTTATTCGATGCAAATCAATAAACATAGTCTAAACAGGATGTTCCATATCATTCCTAGGGTTCAAGACTTTTGTACATACGTCAACGAACACATATATCAACGTCACTCGATACAAAATTGTATGAATTGGATAATGGGCGGTGAACCGGTCGTCGACGCGACGCCTGCGTTTGCGCCGGACGACACCAATCTCTCTGTTGCGGTAAGTGCCGATAAGTGGACGGTGTAATGTTCTCCTTGATCCCTTAATGTTGGACATCCGACGGCGAAAACCGTTTGAAATTCACACAATACTCTCTTATCTTACGAAGGAAATTGTCTATTGTATTGCTTTAAAACTTTAGCTAAGGTAGAATTAAAAGCTACAACGAGCTACTTTATTGTGTGCTAATAAACAACTTTAGCATCTTAAAATGCCTATTCTTTGATATAGACAAATTTTTAGCCTGCAGCTTCCAAAATCGTATTTATTACAGACGAAACCAGCGTAACTAATACACGAGATAATAAATCTAAACTATAACGAATGATATCAATCCGGACCCAAAATATTCTCGACCGAACTCCCAGTTTCAGTTTCAAAATCTATGCAATATCACAGAGAAGAGTTGGGATATTAGTTTCAAAATCTCGTTGGTCTAAATAACAATGGTTTCGTATCAAGGGAATTCATTCCGAATAGTAAAACCGTAGTTTTGGCAGCAACATTTGATGCGATTCCAAAATTCCTCTAGTAAAAAGAGAATTGTTAAAGCGTAGATATAGAAAAAAATGTGATGGTCAATCAATGATCATAAGAACCGATCCGTCCATTATTAAACTATAAATGGTGTACTTTATATGTATGTCTCCTATCACTTCCATTTGCGCAAATTGAATAGCCATTGACTTTCACCATTTGCCGGCTACTAGTTTAGAACAAGTAATTCAGAGCCAATAGAGAACTTTCACATTTAATGCTTTCCTATAACAAAATCACATTTGGTACGCACAAAACCAGATAATACAACTTTCATTTGAATGTTGTGTAATTTTATGAGCGTTGATAATAAAATATTACCTGAATCGCAAATGCGACATCGCAGTTGAAAGTGAACCGGAATACGTGCCATTTGTTTGAAAGCTCATATAATAGATATTTTAAAGATATCAATGTATTGGAAGAATAATTTCTTTGTTTGATGAAGTACAGGATCGTAATAAACTCTTTCTAGCGGTTTATCATTTTACAAAAAAGTACTTAAAAATTATAAGTAACCTAGGACCCTAGATTTGACAGGATGTATCGGTTGACTGTTAAGATTCGCTGATTACCTAAGACTTTAAAAGTACATTGAAACAAAGGAAGAAGCGATACAGTTTTGACTCAAGTAAATTCATGAGCCAATATCGATTTTCCTAATATTAGCTGTAACGTCGGTAATCTGTGGGATACATACCGTCTATACGTATTAAAAGTACGGCAAATTTGCTTTAAACCTAGAAGAGACCAATAGTTATACAAAAGTGATCTCGGGCGTGTGTGCATGGATCGATTTTGAGCATTGTAAAGTATTTACAGATAAACAGCTACCGATAAAATATTTGATACTTAATTATCAAGAAACAACCAATCAATTTTGTATTTAACGCTAACGCTCCAGTGAACTTGAAGGCACGTCAAATAAAAGGTTACCACAAGTTATGACAGACGTAGTATGAATATGACAAGTAGAGTCCAGTCATTGACAAACGTGCTCGTACAACTGGAAGTGATACGTTGATAATATCATTAAAATAATATTAGGGTTTTTACTCCTGTTTAACTTGTCTTGCGTGTTATTGTTATTTTCATCGTCGTATTCCATTTTATTTTTATTTCTTTACCATTACATGGCTATCCATGAGGACTATTCCTATAGTTCAATAATTCCTTATAGTTTCTTCGCATTTCTCAAATCTCAGTAAGATTTCGTTTTCAGGTTGTCGTTGTAAGTCATACATAGTTGTAAGTTTCAATAATTCAGTTGTAAGTCGTACATCTAAACCTTTTGTATATGTTTTAATCACACGCATATCTCTCTCCCCATAACTTGTACAACTATTTATATTATTGTTGCAATAAAATTGAAATTGTTATTTACTTTCCTGAAATATCTAAATTGACAACCCAACTTTATTACTCAATCTGATCGTCATTCTAATTCAACACTGACATCAACTTCTGGAAAAGTGTATAGGGTTGTGTACGATAAATAGAAGCATTAACTTGTTATTGTTCCCACGGTGGGTCGACGCATTGGCGTGTGCGATCCTCATTACAACATGCTTCCGCAATTAACTATGGGATACGGTTTAGCTTTCTCGCTCCCCAAAACTTCTGACACGATTTGTATCCATAAACGTTACGCCTAATGGCTACGTAATGCCTTCGAAAATCTGTGTTATATGGAGTAATTTCTTCATTTAGTATTCCGATGAGGACATTTTGACAAAATTATTTTTGATTTGACCTTCTTGATAGTATATAGTAAAGAGTGACTTGCAGAACGGGATGTAAAAAGAACAGAAACAGATTAAATTTGGTGTTATAATATAATTATCGTATAGTTTTACGGTGATCGTATCATTATGACTTGAAGAGTTTTGGGTGACCAAATAGACTTAAATATTCTTTTACCAACGCTGGTGTATTATACCTAACTGCGCCCAGGAGTTGTCAAATATTATTTTTGTACATAAATTCTAATCCTACGTCATTTAATAAAAAAAAACATATTTACGGTTTGTCTCCGTTTGATTACTTAACTTTATTGCAATACAAATTCTACTAAACTCAACATAATGTCATTATAGCGTTAAAAAATTTACTGCCACAACACACGGTTCTAAAAACTCATTTATAAGTGCTTAAGTGCAAGTAGTAATTACGTTCGTTTAGCTACATATATTGCTAGGCTATTCGCAGACTCATAGCGTTTGTTTATAACGTATAATAGTCTGCAATATCTACTAGTAGATGTACGAACAGACATGGATCGAGAAAGTTGATGATTCCATTTAATTTCTGCCACTTAGACAGGAACTGAGATATTTTTATTTAATACGTTTCACAGTAGTTATCTGCTAGGAGGGGGTTTGTGAGACTTATACTAAAAATATAGTCTTTTTTAGTAAATCGACGAAAGACGTTGTAGCGAATGGTAAATGTGTGACAATACTTTTTTAAATCAAAGATAAATTATACAAGAGATTTCAAAAGTTTAGCCGATAACTAAATTTCACGTTGCATTAACGGGTCATATCTTAATGACGCAACACCAATACCAACTTCTAAAAATATTGAGATAAATAAAAACACTTAGTATAAAAATAGCTCACGGCCTCATAGCAATTATGGCAAATAACAAAACTTCGTTGATACAAGTTCGCAATGAACAAGAGAACTTTATCCTTGATGCGTGCCTGCTCTCAGCCGCACATGTGGGATGATAATAAAAAACAAAGTATCAAAAGGTGCTGTAGCCGCGGCACGTACAATCAGTAGTTGGCTGGCCGATCGGCGATCGGCTTATAGAAATTCCAATTAAAACTGACGCTGTAAACATATCGTGAGCGGATCCAGTTTAGTGTTTCATTAGTTATGAACGAATTGTTTCTAAGCTCCATTGAACTTTCTAAGTAGAGCGTTTTAATACTTTTATGGCGGAATTTTTGATAGAAAAAAATTGATAGTGTTCTTTTGAATCAATGATTTAGTTGAATGTAGGATAAAAACTGTGATAAATTAGCTCCGTGCTAATCATGTATATGTATATTAAATTGATTAGGATATAAATTATTAATTTTTTTTTTTTATTAATATGAGATCACTTTTTAGGCAGTTAGAAATATGACACTCTTTCTTAGAATGAAACTGAATAATTATCGGAAATAGATGTTAATAAATGTATATTTTTTTTACGTTATAAAATTCACCTAATATTTTTAAACTTTATTTTATCAAGATCTTTTTTCACTATTTTTTTCGTTTAGATGAAATAGATTCTAGACACCAACTAGTTGCGAACAAAACAGCTGCTTTAATGGTGTGAAAACAACTGAATAATTACCGTTTGACTCTTTTTCTCCATTCCATCATTCAATTTACATTGTTCTATTAAAAGCATTGTGAGAAATAGCAACAACAATAGAAGACAATAAGTGCATATTTCCATTATCAAAGACAGTTAAATTAATTTTGTGAACTTCTATTCCCAACGCATTTGAGAACCATCAAGCTGTTCTTTAACAATAGTTGTATGTTTTTCTTTCACTACTTTGTGTTGCTGTCAGGTGAATACTTTTCATACTATAGCTTCGTACTTTAATACATTTTTAATGAAGCTAAGTCAGTATAGAACAGTCAGCGTACTGGCACCTCAGGTACTGCCTTCCCAAAATGACGGGCAGCTTGTGAATAACCTTTAATATTATATCTCATACACAGGTGTTATAAAATAGGTCACTATAGCAAGTTTGATTCCCTGTAAACAAATTACCCAGCTACGTTATCTACTCGTACGCCTTATCTCCTTTTCAAAAGGTAAGGTGTGTCAGTAACCTCAATTTCCAAGAGTGGAGATAGCTTAGGTTGTGATTATTGTGTATTTTGTTTTCAATCAAACTATCATTGTCATAATGTTACTTATTTCCAACTAAAAATTCAAATTAAACAAATGTGGCAAGCATTCAAAGTGTCGAAACTAAATCAGGATTTTTGCATATAGAAGTATTGTTACAGCGATTTCGCAACCATTCTCTAAAAGACTCGGTCAACCGACAAACACCTTTTAACCATTTTGTAACACGCGTAGATTATTTAATTTAAGTGGAATTTAATGCAACAATGACTCGCTTGTAATTTCATTACCACCCACCGACGGGACGAGGTCTCGGAACGGTGGGCTTTCGCCGGTCGTCAGACCGCCAACAAAAGATCATTGTCCATCCATAGAAACAAATTAGGACGATGACAAGCAAATTTCAAAACGAGGATGACGGGAAGCTGACATCACGCTATTTTAGCTGATTAAGGATCGTTATGGTAAATTAGGTAGAGGGCTAATGAGACGACCGAAGATTACCGTATCTGAACTTATTTCTTGGAATGGACGTGTTTGTGTCTATTAAGGATAATGGGGGCTTACTGTGTTTATAAAACATTTATGAGAGTATAGTGATTATGTTCATACACTAATAACTACGCTAAAAACTCCTTGATTAGAAAGTGATTACCAGTAGTACTTCTTAAGTTTGGGTGCCAAAGTTTTTGTAGTCAAGACGCAAGTTAGTGTCAAAAACTTTTTACTTAATCCTGAATTACGACCCCAATTTCCCTGTGTCTAAATTGCGTAAACCAATATACATCATGTGTTTTTATTATAAATCTGTAGACAACAATAACTTGAACCATTGACAAGGTGTCGCCGCCGTTGGCGATGCAGGCGACAGACAGGCGCACGCGCAGGTAGGCCCTTCTCAATGAGAGACTGAACCAGCAACAGTTTCCTCTCGCTCACACCACGTGGTGGGGCAACGCGGGCACAAGCGTATGCCCACCGCCTGCGCTACATTTTTATTTAGTTTGTAACCGTTCTTTGCACGAATGTGTTGTATTTAACTCAAGCAAGGTTTACTGTTTATTTTGTTTCGATAATATCAACAGATGAGTGAAAAAGTGCTAAGGGTTTCGCGAGCTTATCGGCGTGTCAACGCCAGCCGGCTTTGGCATGGGTGGGCGTAGGATGATTAAGGCAGCAGCAGTGCTGATAGCCTTAGGATACTGCAGTTTATTAGTTTACCATGGGGGTGTTAATTTCAACTTCCAAGAAACTCGATCGGGGAGTGTGCAAGTGTCTGACCTTTCGATAGAACCCGTGGTAAAAACAACAATTGATGATAGTGGACTGAGCAAGAACATAACGCTGGATGACATTTTTATAAGTGTGAAAACAACAAAACATTATCAGTATACCAGATTACCAATCATATTGAAGACATGGTTCCAATTGGCAAAGCAACAGGTAAGAATGTTATTGATTATAATCACTTACAATAAACTAATGTAAACTGCCGACATCAATGTGATTTTATTTTCTAATTGGAATGCTGAAATCGATACTGTCATTATAAATGCAAAGCGCTACTCCATAATCAATGTATTCGATTTTATGCGAATTAATTTACATTTTGTCATAAAAATATGCTTCCTTATTTCTAAAGGAATTTCATCTTTAGGTAATACCTATGTTTCTGTTGAATAAAGATAAGTTTTATATTTTACTATAGGTATTGACGTTTTTATAGTCGATTATATTCAAATCTGTAAAGGCGACTCTGTTGTTTTATTTATAAGACATTGTTTTACTTATTCAAGAGCATATTATTGTAAAAGCAAATGTGAATTTGCTAATACAATAATGTTGATACCGCCTAAAATAACAAAACACCATCTAGGTCGTCGAAGATGTTATGCTTTTACCGAACCCTACACTAAAACACATTGTGGAACTGATTATTAAAATCAGGTCTCACCTAAACGTTGCAAAATCTTTATAAATTAAAAAATGATTTTGTTTTGCACTGTGATGCTAAAGAAAGCGAAACAAAACATGTTTAACTTGAGGAAGAACTTAGCAACGTTTAAAAAGAATCTCGGTTTCTAACTTAACACAATTTGATTTATTTTGTGCAACTGTTTTATTGCCTTATTATCTCGGTTGAGGTGTCTTGTTTACCGTTAATTAATCTTACCTTCACTTCAATAAACTTCAATTATAATAAAATTCCATCCATCAATTTAATGATACCATCTCAATGGCAAAATGTACTAAATATTTTCATCTTCAGGATATCTAAAAAATTGATGATTAACAATCCACAAGAAGTTTAAAAAAATAGTTACTTTTGAATACAATACAAAACGCTCACGCTATTCCTTTAATTAAAACATTAAAGTGACAGATGTTTTAACTAAAATTGCTTTTATATTTTAAACAACATGTCTTTACTAACTTACTGTTACAATAAATTCGGACACCCGCTGCTCATATTACCATATGAGAACATAAAATGTTTCGGATCATAAGTATAAGGACTTTTATATTTAAAGCATAATAATAATAATTTTATACCTTTTAAGTTAAAACTAATTTTTATCTTGAAACTAGGCAAATTTTATTTGCTACTTTCTTTCTACTTCTTTATTTTCTTCTTCTTTGTCTAAGAAAAACTGTTAGACTTAATTTTTATCAACTTCTCGAAGACAAATATCCTCTTGCGATGTTTTTAGTTATCAATGACTTGACACCCATAACAAGCGTCTCGGTCTTGTTTTTCTGTATCCTAATCACTGATCACTCGTTAAATTGATTAGGTACTAACTAATGACTTTAAATTAGACTTCAATAAAACAAGACATTCTTCTTCAGAAAGTAGTCAAAGCTCGTGATTGAGAACAGATAATATCCAATTACTCTGAGATCAGAAGTAAATATTTCCAGTCTATAAAGATAAAAATAAAGAAATTACAGTAAGAAATAGCCTCACTATTACACATTAATGAGCATTGGAACAGCAATCGAAACTCGATACAGCTATTTCATCCAAAGATGGTCAAGTTAAAAAAAGCTAAAATAGTATCGACTTTCATATATTCTGACCTGTTAGTTTAACGACTTAAACCCGTTTTTAAAACGCATAAAATCACTATCTCTAAAGGCTGCTCTGGGGTTAGATGTGTCAGTGATTAAAGTTACAGACGAAACAACGTTATTATGCAAAATATTTCGGTGAAGTCATTCTTTGATAAATGTCGTTAAACTTGTTTATTTGAATATTCAAATCTAATTGTTCTGTTTCGGATATTTATAGATATTGTTATATAATCTGGTTTGAAGTCCGCAATTTTGAACAATCGATATTTTCTTTGTTGCTATTGTTATTTTTTTGTGACCGTTTCACCAAAACTATTAGTTTGTATTGCGAATTTGTTTAATAAAGACCAACATTTTGAAATGACTATTAAAAATATGATTTAAAATTTAGCTGTCCTGTAAAAGTAAGCAGCTTGACTCAACAATCACAGCTCCAACTTACCGCAATGGATAAAATATCCAAAGACATACATCAAATCATTATTTATGTACGAGAGCAAACAATAGGGAGTGGTCGGAGTCGTGCAGCGCCCGTTTAACTCGCGTTTCCTGAATCTGGAGCGTGCATAATCAACCGTTAATCCGGCTCGAAGGACCCAACATAAATAACAATTGTATAGGTTGCTCAGGCGCAGCGCGTGGCACGAAGGCGCGCGCCCGCCACGTGACCGCACCGCGCTCGCGCCTGCCCTTTCCTGTACAATACTTGTTTTTTGATTTATTGTATCATGTTTCAATTTATCTACTAATTAAATCGATTCATGACGTTCTGTTCCGTATATGAGTGTGCTGGTTTAATGTCGCTCATACCGTGCGTAAATTAAATGCTGTTATTTTTTTCATTAATATTGAGTTAATGTTTTTCATGATACAATTATTTATTAAAATATATGTAGCGAACGTGTTTTTTGCATTTAATATTAATTCTATGTAAGTAGTAGTTATTTATTTTAATACGTCCAAAAACAAGTCTTTAACAGGACTTCTAAATGCGCGTGATTGCTCTCGAATTCATAAGAGGAATATAATTTATTGACTTTGTCGCAATTGAATCTTGTAAGAAATAATCTGATGCAAAATTATTTAAACTAGACGAGTTACTGCTTTCTAAACCGAGAGGTTAATAAGATAAAGGACTGGCTGTAAATAATGTTAGACCTTTCTTTACTGCGTTTCGTAGTGACACCTAAATCTAGTTGAATACAATGATTTCATTTTTTTGACTTTAAGGAAGCCAATTTCAGTCTGTCGCCTGTACAGGAAACATATCTTTAAGTTTAGTTTTTGGGATAAACCGTAGTAAAATTAGGACCAAAATCCAAAAATCTATTGAGAGCTAAAGGAAAATCAGGCAATCTTTACACAAAAAATAAATAAATTTGATTATTTTTCCTTAATGACTCTCTTTGTCCTTTACTGAACATCAATAAAACCTCAACCCAATGGCAGCCAATGAAAAAGCTTGACACGTCGAATAATTCACCAGCCGCCCAGTTAATAAATCGTTAATCCAATTAATGCTGGTGATTGCATAAAAAACAGGTATCACGGATTTATCACGATGTTATCCGATTTATCTGTGCGTATTTTGCAAATAAAATTTGCTGTCTTATGAGGCTCGCCAATCTACTAAGCTTATCTGTGTGGTGGTTCTAAGAATTGTACCGTCGTCTGGTGTTATTGTAATATAAAACCGTGATTTCGTCCGTCGAATGCGTTTGTTGAAATTCTATCCTGCTACCGTGCTACGCCGTGGTTCGTTGTTGTACTGAGTGCTGCTATATCTACATACGCTCTTTTTATATTTTTGCATATTATCTTGAGACTCAGCTAAGTATAAGATAACTCAAACAGGTAAAACTATCTCAATGATAAATAATGAGTAATGTCTTAACATATCCTTCACTCCTGAATATGTCGAATTTAATTGCCCGCGTTGACTCACAAAACTATACTTATAGAGTAAAGTACAATTGAAGCCTACTCAAAGACTATTTATTTCTTTATATTTAAGTATTTATCTATCACGTTCACGATGCCTTCAAACTCTATAGGATTAAAAATCAATGCGGTAACATCCCTATAACCCTGTATCGCCAAGGCGCCGTAGAATTCCCGAGCACGTAAAATGCGGTGGACCCAACAAATGCGTGTAACCGTTGGGCCCTTTGTAATATATCAGACATTCCACCACCGTAGCCAAACATGTCGCGAACTGAGTATGTCTAATGCTATTTACAGACTTGCCATGGGTATAAATCAAAACTGGAATTGAATTTTCTCCCTATAAGAATCTGATGGAAGTTTGTTAAAATCATCTATTGGAAACGTCATTAACTTTGATGTCACGTTGACCAATGATACTGTTAAGTGCCATCCTTTTTGAACATGACAAGAATTATTCATTCAGAGTGCTATTAGCAACAGTCTCTATCCCTACGGTCACTACCACGGGTTTTTCTATAAATTGCTATTGTGATAGATACGAATGTTCTATCATAGAAAAAGATATTTTACTAATAAAAGCGAATCCATCTATAGAGAAAGTCTTTCAAAACGTCGTCTAAAGTTCAGTTTGTCTCAGTTGTTGCGTTTACAATAATAGATATCTAAGAAACTTTTTGAACAAAACTGTTAGAGTCTAGTATCAAATACTTTAAAAATATTTCAACTTATATGGCATCTATAAATAAATGTACCTACGTGCGTACGGAAGTTATTTCCCCAAATTTTCTGAGCAATAAATCGAGGTCGTCCCTGCGGTTTTAGGGTGACATACTGGCTCCACACAGATTCGTCCCCGTCAAGAGCGTTGTTTGCAAAATGTTAAAATGTGAAACTGAATATAAATTATGGGTACGTTAAATTAATATTAATCTCACCATTTATTAAGCCGATAAAATGGCGTAATTATGTTGAATGACGAGAAATATAATCTAAGTGAACTTTTGCTGGTAAATTTTCTAATTACTCAACTAGTAGATTATAGTCCAAATAGTTTGTCATACTAGCACAAAACATAAGATTAACAGATTTTAAAAAAGTTCCAGATTTAACTTCGGCCCCCATTCATATTCCTTTGGACACACAAAGTGAATCGTTTAAAGTTTAATTCATGTTTTCTTGTGTACAAATGGTCTATACCACTTATTATGTCTGCTACTATAGTACGTACTTTATGCACATGTATAATTGCAAAAATAAGACGTCAACTGTTCGATTCCAGTGGCTTTGGTTCAGTATCTAAGGTGTTATAAAGTAAGATATTACACGTCGGGTGTGTTCCGTCAACAGGCAATAAGATTGCGGCATTTCCAACCTAAATTCTAATGTTAACCTGACTCCAACACGCCACATTAGGCTCATGCTGATAACGCTGCCATCGTAAATAGGTAACTCCATTAAGGAGTATAATGGGCAGAAAGGTAAAATGGTGAGCTGGTTGAAAAAGGGACGGTTTTTGATTCTGTGTACTTTAAAAAAATATGACATGTATATCGATTAGTTTCTTTTCGTCGTTTAATTTCAAAAACATGCAGTCGGTGTTACAACCAGAAACAATAAATATTATTACTAACTAAAGAATACAACTCATAAATTAAATTTTCCTGCTAATGCAGTTGTACTTGTGTTACTTTTGAAGTAAAATATTTTTGGTTTTTTATTGGTATTTCATTGATTAAGTAGAATATATGCTCATCACTCTTAGATATTTTCTAAATATAACTTGTGGTTGCTTAATCAGTTCAATTGAGCTTTTGCGTTGTCTACTAATAAAATGTCTGTCAAGAATTTCCCGAAATATTAAATCCAAGAATCCACCGAAATATGGAATCCAATTTGTTAAATCCAATTAGGAAATTCTCCGGCATGGAATCTTGTCATCTCGAACGCAGTGGCATAAACCACTAAGCAGCCTCGAATTTCGTCGACGGCTACAATAAAGCTCACTGGAAATTCAATTTCAAACAGTGTTGGATTTATTTTGTAATTAATTCGGGTGTCTTCTGGTACAATTTTACGATGCAATTTTGTTAAGCTATCAAAAATCTGCATAAAATATGCACACAATAGTTTGGAAATCACATATATTTTATCTACCTCCTAGGCTTTTGGACTATTTTTTTTTTCAAAGTTCAAATCATCTGCGCAGTGAAGGCTGTTAGTAGAAAATCATTTATTTAACACTGTATTTTGACCATATTTTTAAATTTTGTAAGAGAAATTTGCAACTAAACCGATATGGGTGGATTATTATCAATCACATCTAAATCAAAAGTAATTTTAGCAAAAACCAAGGAATGACATTCACGTGTATTGCGTTTTTAACAATTCTGATTTTAAAATCAAGTTACTTCATATATACAATGTTATTACATGTATAGATTCTCTTGGGTTTGCAAGTTAGGCATAGCTCACCTAACTTCTGGTCATAATAAATAAACCCTAGGAGAGGTACAGGCCAAAACTTATTCGGCAAATTTTACCACGAGTAGAACCCAAATAAACTTTCCATATTTACACGTTGTTCCAGGTATCGCTAATACATTTTATGGTTCGGGTCTGTTTATTTATCTAGTCTGTTTACATTTGAATAATTTCACAGAACACATTAGTTTTTGCTTGAAGACTTTTTCAAAAGTTTTGTTTATATTTAGTGTCCCATAAAAACATTGACTTCACGCATTAAGGGTGTTTGTTGATAAATAGGGATTTAATGTTATACTCGATCTGTTATGGTAAAGGTCTCTTGCTAATTAACGCTGTATTAAGACTGTTCGCTATATAAGGTGCCACTAGTGTCACTGGACAATTTTCGTATATGGATTGAGCTTTTTACTCAATCTGTCCTATACTGGCATATAATATCAGCGGCGGTACTTCCATAGAAGCAGACAGCCTTCACGTCAATTATGTGACGTCTAATTAATATATTTTTTTATTCTGGGGTCACGATGTGCCGATTTATAATGTCAAATTGCTTTAGTTGAATTAAAGATTGCAAGATTTGGATATTTGTAAGGCAAACTGGGGTTTTTGGGCATTTTTGGATGTACCACTACTGGGATATATTTTGAATCCTTGACGGATTTAAAAACACTAATTGCACATACAAAAGCATCCAAAGAACAGTGAAAAGCTGAAACCTAAACGTCAATAAGTGCAATTGAGATAAATATAATTACTTTTTATGATATACCCAGTATTAGGTACAAACTACAAAGGCAAAATGATTTATGCAGCAGTAAAACGCATACGATTCAGAGGCGCGCTGTCGCCCGTCGGCCCCAATAAATCGTATGCGGAGCGTCACTCCAGGAATTTACTTATTGACCATTTCCTTTGTTGCAGACTTGGTTCTTCACTGACACAGAAAATCGACAACACCATAATCAAACAAGTAAGTGCCTTGTGCTCTCTTCGCTTCCACTTAGTTTCAAAAGGATTTGTGTACAACCTGCTGGATAGAACCTTTGTGGTCAACTCAACTGTAATATTTGACGTCGAAGTTCAATTCTTTAGAATTATTTGCCTTTATTTATTGTACAAGTACCTAGTTAGAATTAAGTTCAGATTGTGCTCAATCTTCACCAAATTTTGGATTCATTAAACTACATCACTACGTTTAGGTTAAAAAGTACACTAACATAAGTGTAAATTAATGTAGAATGAAAATTCATATATAATATCTTTAACGCCAGCAAAGAAATAATTTTCTCCAAAATCAGATAAAAATGAGATTATTTATTGATCTGTTGTAGCTTTTGCTATTACGAATAGCTATGAGAAAATAATCAACTTTTAGTTATTAGTTTGCGAAATTATTAACATATTTTGTAATGACTTCATACCTAATTGATACTGCTACTAATTGATAAAGGTAAAACTAGCTATATTAAACCAAATTTTATAATAATTATCAAATAACACTCAACAATAAGGCTCAAAATACTATGTAATTGCTATTATGTATCCCGACCACACGCATAGTGGATTTTCTAAGAGTATGGCTATTTTATGACGAATAATTAATTTAAGAGCTCATTCGCTGCTGGACTCAATTTATGTGGATACCAATACTAGTGAATCCTAAAGTTTTACTACACAGCATTAAACCTTCACAATCAGATATATATACCCTTTATTTATACGACTCTTTAATAAGAACATACCTCGATTCTCGAACCTGCATTTATAGATGCTGCTATTTATTCTGAACTAGAACGCATTTATTGCGAATAGAACTAGTATTGGCTGCATGCAAAGCCGCGGGTGGGTCTTAGTCAAATGCAACGTTATTGACTATCCCCTACGTTGAATAAAGAAGCTTACAGCTTTTGTTAAAAGGTGCATTTTTGTCTGCAGATGGGCACATGGTAAACACGAACTGTTCGGCGTCACACCAACGAAAACATCTATGTTGCAAAATGTCCGTAGAATATGACCATTTCCTCGAAAGCGGTAAGAAGTGAGTATCCATTTTTCACACGTGTTATTGAATTTTAATACCTATTTTATAGTTAGCAGAGTTCACAATTTAGCGTTATCTTCTTCGATGTTTGGCTCGACAAGATAAGCTTTGGCGTTTGTTTGTTCCGTGTTAAAATATATTTCAATAATTTTCGACAGTTCTGGAAATTTTTGAACCCGAACTCTCGAACAAACATGGCGTTTTCCTTGTTTGTTTTCGAGTTGATAACAATCGAAGCGTACAATAAAGGTATAACAAATGACAGTTACGAAACCTTTGATTTCAAGTTAAACATTTTCAGGAGACTTCAAAAAGATATAATTAATGGAACGATTTAAATACTTTCCAACGAGAAATACGTCATGTTTCTAAAGAGGAAAATTCAAATTAATATGCAAAAAAATAACATGTATACTGCCTTTTTCATTTATTATGACATGAATCGAACTACACTATAAAATTACCCTGATCATCATACTCGTATCACTCAGCTTGATAGTTATAGTACCTATATGAAAAACTAACACAGAAATCGTTTGTATGATATGTATTAAACATCTTAATTATGTAATAAAAAATATGCTTATATTGATGATAGCGTCGAAAGTATAAACTTCCGTTTTATAAAAAACATTTCATTTCCATCTTCTTTGACTAGTTAAAAACTAATAATATTCTATGAATATAAGATTTCCTGAGAACTTTTAGGTGTGCTGGTTTCATCACGATGTTTTCCTTCGCCGTTAAAGCAAGTGATAATTCAATTTTGAATACACACATAACTTCGAAAAGTCAGAGGTGTGTGCCTGGGGTTCGAACCCGCGACCGCCGAGATTCTCGACCGCGCGCCTAAACCTCGAGGCCATCACTGCGGTGTACGGTGTGTAGTCCGCCAACCCGCACTAGGCCAGCGTGGTGGACTATGGCCTACACCCTCTCAATGGTAGAGGAGACCCGTGCTCAGCAGTGGGCGTATATGGGTTGATGAAGAAGAAGAAGAAGATAAGATTTCACTTGCAATCTGGTTTACATATTAAGAAGTAAATTTTATGTATGCCTCTATTAGAAAAAATATGATAAGTATAATTATACATGAAATTGAAAAAACCCATAATCTTATCTGGCTTTATTTGCTTATACCTATGTATTGTATAAACGTACTTGCTAGTGCTACATATTATGGGCATAGTATACACAGCGTCAAAGAGAAGGTACATTGTTGGTTTTACAAAACTTTATAACATTATTTCTATTACGAATAAAATTGAACTAATAGATTAGCTAAGATTTGTTACACACTCAACATATATATTTTCAATAATAAACGTTTTTCTTTTTACATAGCAGTCAATTTATGTTGAATTTTATCAAATACCTACCTATGCGCTCACATCTATGTCTGTATCATCCAAAAGACTACTAGGGAATATCTTATCAAGTGCGCATTTATGAAATAAGATATCCACACAGAGTTACCTCATATAAATGCTGCTATTAACTAGTTCTGTAAGATGAATGTGCTTTTTTGTTAGGCGCACTACATCACGTTGCCCATCAGAGCGACATCGCAAGCAATTATAATGCAATCAAATATATTTCTCTTGATTATAAATGATAGTGTTGCTATTAATCAAGCTGGTAATTATAAACTGACGTGAGAGAACGTAAAAGAACGTATGAAAAATATTTGTGTACAAAATTTTTGATCTTCTATGCCATGTCTATGCCATTCGTCCATGCCATTCTATGTCTATACTACTGTCCTTGTATCCATATTCTTTTCCTATAGGTATTTTTACTGCGAATAAGTGATTAAATTTTTTCATATCATTTAATTTTAAAATCATAGTTATAGTTTGTGGGCCGTGTCAGTTAGTTTACCTCCACAATAAAAATAATAAAATTCAAAGCTTTCCTTGGTTAAAAGCCTTTTCGAAATGTAATGGTCACGATTTTAATCCAAATCTATAACCAAGCAAATTTGCCTCTGATTAATAGTAATAAACTTCTTCTTTACTTTAGGCCTCACATGGTGACGGTTGCAAAAATATGTCATTAAAATTAATTCCTATTGTCCTCAATAGGATTTTTTTGTCAAAATAGAATTTATAAATAAAAACATACATAAATATTCTGATGTCCTCAAATTTTATTAGACTTCTCTTCAAAGTGCTTTACATCGACATCGATAACCGAGAGACCGGCATAACCTGACTCCAACGGTTCTTTGCGACATATATCAAGCTGTCCATCAAACACCACATGAACGACAAGATCCTGTTATTTAAACAAATTCTGATAACTGCAATTCATTTTCTCAGTTTCCCTTTGATAGATTTTTTAATCTATCAAACCTTTATACATTTTTGAATGACAAAAAACTGTAATGAAATAAATAGGGATTGAACGAGCAAAGATAGTACATTCTTGTAGCTATAATTAAATCTTAGGACGGTTGTTGAGTTTTAAAAATTTAATACATATTTATTTGCAACGCAAGGGTAAAAATGTTAAACGATGTAACAATGAATTCTTAATCATTTTAAACAAATGAAAATTAAACTTCTTGTATTAACTTTTTTTGGAAGGCTCATCAATAACTAGAATTCATAAAGAATAAAATGCTTTCACAATAAATCCTGAAAAGAGAGATGTTATTCGAAATAAAGCTGTCAACGTAGATTCCACGAAGCCGGGATTACGTTTTACGTTAAAAGACGCTACAAAGAACAAATACGTACGCATTAATAAAGAACGATTCTGGAATTATTTCATTTTCAGTCTTCCACATTACCGAAAATCGCTCTAGCAGTATCATTTATGTACCAACAAATAGATAATTTAGAATTATCTCACGTTTCATATTAATGTACCTTCTTTATTCGCTAAAGTTCGAAACTGTAATTAATAAATATTAAATTATACTTGAAATTTATACCTCTGAACGCTGGCCGATTCATATTTTGTTTGAAAGTTAACCGAGCGTATTACAAAGTTTACCTCACTTTGTGGTTAACCAAAACCAAATTCATTTATGTTTTTACTCAAAACAAAGGGCTCTTAACTTCTGTTTTTTTAGAAGTCTGTTTAAATATTGAATCCGGACAATGTTTGGTGTCGTTGACGAACTTTCTCGAAAATCTGTCATGTGATGGTTTTATAATATTTTGCTGTTTTAGCCACATTAATGTTTCGTAAAATTAATGTGGTAAAACGAAACAACAGCTATGGCGCAAATAGCGCAAACTGTATGAGAGTTCCGAAAGTACTCTCTCGCAGACTAGAAATTCCGGGAGTGTACGAAGCAATTTAAAAGCAGATTAAAGTCCCTCGTTACTCTATTCAAAAGAAAAAAATCTTTGTCACAAAACTCAGTATAAAATGTGGTTGAGCAAAGTAAAGTGTAGGGTCATTGAAAAGCTACCTGTAGAATTTGCTCACTCATCCACTTTCGAGGGTTTTCATAAAACTCCGGCTACTCCGGGCTACTCGGCCTTTTAATCTGTACACCAGCAACTTCCATGTTTGAACACACACAACAAACGTTAATGGTTTTTGAAGAGCAATCCCAATATTATTTTGGGTCTCACAATAATTTTCACGCGTTTACATAGAGCGACTGGTGTTTTTCTAGAGCCTTTTTTTGTTTCTCCTAACAGTTTGCTTACATGCATCCCGAAGATGAGATAACAAACTAAATAAGCGGTGAAAGAGGTGAAATTTAACCATCACCAAATAGAAAGGTACTCGGATTTTTGATGGAACGCGGACGATTACCGATTCGGCCGGTGTAGGCCTGTCAGTAGAATCAGCCATAGAATGCTTATTCAAAGCGTGTTGCCTCATTCCATTTGGCCATTAATTTCCTATGCCTCAATTCGCCCACGCATTCGTCCATAAACCGAAACTGAAATGTAATAAAACTCGACCGCGGTGATCTTTTGTAAGCACTTCTTCCGGAACGTACTCCGAATGAAATAGGCTTGAATGAAACGACGCCGCATGATTCGAGTGTCGCAAGGTCAAACAGCTCGTTCGCTTTTATGTTAGAAGTAAGGGTACTAAAATGAGAGTGAATCAAAGCCTTTTATTGGTCCGCTTGTTAAGTACATCAAATGCCTTAATTAATTCTCAATTATATATTCTGCGAAAATCTAATATGACGCTTTATTTAAGGCCTCGTTGAAAGCACTGTATTTCGCAGCAATCTGGTTGGTACAGGATAATATCTATATTGTTTATGGTAACCATTTTACGTTACATTCGATCTAATCGACATGATTTATGCGTTCCCATCAAGTTTTAACTACTTTATTTATGGATAAACTGTAAATCGGAAGCTGGTGAGTGGTCACATATTACTTAGGTAAATGTGATACTAATACAGAAAATAAATATACAGGTCAATATTTAGCCTCAAATGTCTTACAAAAATATCCTGAACAGTTTTGAATGTAACTTATAATAATAACGCAAAAGCTAAACATTATTTGTACAGCAAACTTATTAAGTAAGAAAAAACAATAAAAAAGTAACAATCCTTCAACTATTTCAGTAATCCGTCTAAAAATCTATCATTAAAGCAATAAAACTGCTAAACTTTTAGAAGGCATAATATTTTATCAAAGGAACACGTGTGTAGAACTGGACCGTGAGCTGACCTTTTTGCTTTGGATAAAAAAGCTTAATTTTTATACTAAAGAGTTAAAGTATACGAGTTTGGAATCGAAGGGTTCCTTTTTTGTCGACCCCAGGTGGGCTGTAATAGGATTACAGCGGAACAGAATTGATAAACTTCTAGATATGTCAGTAACGGATGCTCATTGCACATGGATGGATGTAAATAGAAAAGTTGAATGTGCCGTTTTTAATTTACCTATATGATGTCAAAAAATGATGATGAGGAAAACTTGGTTTTCATTCCATTTCTTCTCAAGCAGATAATATGAATAATGTGCAACATTTCAAGATTTAAATATATTTTATACATTTCATTTTACCTAACAGTACTGGGTTTGATTAGTATTTCCTAACAGGTGGTAACACAACCGGAAAGAGAGGTTTAGATTATATATTATTACTAGCAACCCGCCCCGGCTTCGCACGGGTGCAATGCTGATATTTAATGGATGTTATCATACATATAAACCTTCCTCTTCAATCACTCTATCTATTAAAAAAAACCGCATCAAAATCCGTTGCGTAGTTTCAAAGATTTAAGCATACAAAGGGACATAGGGATAGAGAAAGTGACTGTTTTATACTATGTAGTGATAATCTGAGGGTATTTGGAATTTTTTATCGCTCGATTAATGAGTAAAACCTAGATCTTAGAGTAATTATCGTATATAAAATAGTATGATCACAAATTATTGAAATTTGATAACGTTATAAAGTACATAGCAACGTAAGTTGCTGTAAAGTTATATGATGCACGTGTTTTCAAATGCGACTACTTAAGTGTTATTTTATAACTAATTAAAGTAGAAATAGTGATAAAGTTGCTTATTTTATATTCGTCTATTCTAATTTCTTCACGAGGTGGATAGATGGCTCTTGTTAAAACAAGAGCTGATTGGTACAGTCAAGAGTAAAATTTATAAGTGCTTATAAGAAAGAAACATTTTATAAATCCGATAATATTTTGAAAGGTCGTACTTGTCTAAAACGAGACAAAAAACGAGGGTTCCAGCGAACATTTCGCTATCTGTGTCCAACTACACAAAGTTGATTCTAGTTTCACCAAGAACTTGCTCGCGCTTGATAAATTTTGAACTGTATTTTACATACATGCATAATTTTCTTGAAGTTTTTGAATCTTTATTATATCTTACGTAAATGTTTTCAAAGAGATAACTTCAAACTTCCAATTTATGTGTTTGCGGAAACACTGAAAGCTTTTTTAAAACCAAAGTTATGATGTGCTAGTAATATACGAGATATACAAGGGGTTCTTACCTTGTATGGCAGGGAGTGTTAAAATGGTTAGTATTAGAGAAAAAAGATATTTTTTTAAATGCAATGTGACGAAAATATAAATACTATTCATATAATTATTTATGGAGCTATGGCTGAACTAGTTTTTATCCTTCATATTATGTCCCACATGTCCCGTTCCATGGGTCTATTTTTTAAACGGTAAACTAGTCTGGTTACATTAGATTCAATTTACAGTAAAATACTAGTTTTACTATTCCAACCTAAAATAGTCTCAAATGACACAAGTATTTTAACTTGATTTCTCAAGCTTATGTTTAATATATTAACTTAAAATTTATGCTTTAATACGTTCTAAATCCAAATCAGACATCCCACGCTGCACCTAAATTACCATTAATAGGTAACTGCTTCACATCTAGCACGGTGAGCAATCAATTAAACACGTGTCCCGTAACACGCATTAACCGATCCGATTTCGCAAATGTAAACTCGATATGCAGAAACCTGATCTAAATTATAACTCGCCTCTCGGACCCATTTGTCGTTCGGCGTACCGCAATGCAACCAACTCGGGCGCAACTGTTATTTTCCACCGGCCATAATGTTGGTAAATTATAATGCAACGCTAATTATTGGAGCTGATGCTTAAGTGCCCATACTGCGGAGAATAGCCTTGATTACATACAATGAAGAAATAATTTCAAAAGGAATTTATTTGACATCCATTGCGTCTTTTGTCGTTTTAATGCTGTCGCGTTTGGGACGGTTAGTTATTACTGAATACTTGGCTACTGCACTGCCTAAATTGAACAACGTATTTAAGAGTCCTTCAAACTTAAGCTTGGTAGTTTTATTTTAGTAACAAGTAAGCTGAAAGTTTAAAAGTATTACTTTAAATTGTCAGGTGGGAGTCAATCTTTTACAAATTTACATCAAAGTTTCTACTAATATGTAATGTGAAAATTGTGAATTTTATTTTCCTCGAAAGCCAAATGTACACAATCATGATGTCTTACCTATTTATAGCATATCTATAAGGAGTAGACACTGCATTTAAATTAAATCTATTTTACAACAGAAGCAAAGTCTCAAGATTATTATAAATGATAGAATCTGAATAGCAAGATTACCTGAATAAAGCGCACTTGCCTTTTAAACATTTCACGCGTGACTATTCAACAAAAATGAATGATAAGTTAGCACTGCCAAGCTTAACCATGTAATAAGTCCAGACATCTGCTACTGTAAAACAAATAGTAATGTAGTAAGAAATGTCAATTACGCCAAAGCGCCATATATTCATTTGAATGATGATTGTATGTTGGTAGCAAATTATTATGAAGGACATTTATATAACTGTTTATTCGCTGAGAGAAGTCATAACAAAATATCGGCTTATAAAATTATAGAGCCAGTTATCCCATTTGGTTTACAACTTCAGCATTTTTATATACGCTTAGGAGAACATTTGGATCGTTGCTTGCGTTTTTAATAGCAGCCATTTTAGCTGTCTGTTCAGTATTTCCATGGTGTTTTTACCCATAATGATCGTTCATTCTTATATCGCCATGGTTTGCGTTTATTTTTACAACTTTTGTCTTCATCAAACTAACCTTAACTGTTTAGTAATAAAGTGCTTTTTTGTTTACATCAGATGGTTCTGCCACTTCGACGATGACAACTACGTAAACGTGCCGCGTTTGGTCAACATGTTGCAAAAGTACAACCATCAGGAAGATTGGTATCTCGGTCGGACATCTGTTTATGAGCCGGTCAAGATTTACAAGAAACCGACGAATAAGGTATCCCATATATTAAAAGTTCCCAGAAATAAGACTATTGTAGGGATTAAGATTTTTATGTAATTTTTTGCGGTTCCACCTCTTTTAATTGAAGTGATAAAAACACATAAGATATGGTAATGGACGTTTGCATAACATCATTTTTCATGTTTTTAATTGGAGTTGTTGGCTTAAAAATAATGTTGATTGCGAACATAATTAAACATGGCAATTGACCATGGTTTTTTTAGTTAATTCTTAATAACAAATCATACTTGATTAATATGTACAAAAAACCAGGTTTTAATCACCATTTATTTTGTTTGTTTCATTGATTGTAATTGACGGTAAATTACAATACTAATTAGCCATACAAATAATGTGTGAAATAACTCCAACTTTAAAATTACTAGAATCGTGACCTACTCCGGAGTATTTCTTTTAAAACAAACTCTAGCGAAGTATCCTGCGCAACCTATAACGCATAATATTTCAATAAAAGCAAGCTCAGCCAGTAGATTTAGAAGTTTTGCATAAAACTGTACTTTGTTCCAGTTGATGTTCTCCTTTTGGTTCGCCACGGGCGGAGCTGGATTTTGCATAAGCAGAAGTTTAGCTCTCAAAATGCTACCTGTTGCGAGGTTAGTATTTAAAACTTTCGCCATATTAAAATGCCTACACGACCTCGGTCTGTAGGGATTATAGCTCGCTGCCGTGATTCGTTTAAGCATTGTATGGTTTTGTTACAGTGGCGGCAGGTTTATCAGCATTTGTGAAGGGATACGGTTACCAGACGATGTGTCAGTGGGTTTTATTATTGGTGAGTATTTTGATAATGTGTATAGTGATCTGAGTCATATTTTTAATATAGCAAAGAGGATTACGAGAAAATATTTAAAATTAATTATGGATTTCATTAAGCGTTTTAGTTTAATCACATACATTGCTGTCATGTTATCAATCCTATTAAATTTCGTACCTTTGTTTAAAGTCTTATGTAACGTATAAGTCCGCTTTGCTATTAGCACAATAACTAAAAAAAACTGTCATTACAGAACATCTGATGAAGAAAAACTTGACTCTGGTGCCTGAGTTCCACTCGCACCTGGAGCAGATGAAACTGCTGCCACCAGAAACGTTCAGAGATCAGATCTCTTTCAGCTACTCCAAAGCCAAGGACGAGTGGAACGTAGTCAATGTTCCAGGGTTCGATACCAGATATGACCCTACGAGGTGAGATATTTTTATAAATTTTGAACCGTTTTTCTCGTTGTATGGTACTAGTTTCTAGTGTATAAAATCATCGAAAATAGGACCTTATTCTATCTAAATGCAAATTGGCATAATTACCTGTAACGTTATCACTTTTACGAGTGTCAGTGACGAGTTTACATAGTATTTCAAAATTAGATTTTTTTTACTCTACAAAAGCAATGTTATTTATGCCAGAGTATTAGTTATTATACCCAAATTTTAAAGTTACCAACCTATGCACAAATCACAAACAACTAAATTTTTTCCTTGAAAAAGAATAACTTTACTTAGTTGCTTAGTTATTAAATATAAAATGTTCAAATAATTACTTTGCTTGCTTGTTTGTAATAAAATTCAATGAGTCAAACTTAGCAGTATGATCTAATGACTCAATTTAATCCAGTTTGCTTTGCTCAAAATCATAAAAGTGATTTTATCTAAAGCAACTTCAAGTGTACATTTCATAATTGGACTATGAAACACATGTTCGCCGAGAGCTAAATTATATTACGTAAATAACACTACACTTTCGAAAGTTTCCCAAATTGAATAAAGTATCCCATGTTTCAAGTTCGCTTCGTTATTTCGATAATATCTAAACTACTTTATAAACTTGTCCAACTTAATTGGAACTTGTTCTAACACCGTCTGATACGGTTTATTAAATTCTCCGCCTTATAAAAGGAGTTTAAAAATAAATTATTTTGTTTCAGATTTTTGTCGCTGCATTGTTTTTTATTTCCTCACTTTAAGTTTTGTCCAAGGTAGCGAGGTGATATAAATCTCGCTGAATTGGAATAGAATTTTTATATATTTTACTGGTACTAAGATTGTTACGAAAAACTTGGAATTGGTGCAATAGTTCCCGCAAGAGATGCTATGAAAGACGTCCTAGTGACGTCAGGGATGGAAGAGAAAGAAATTATGACATTAGGTTGTGATATTAATGGATGATGTGTAAACAGCCGTAGTAACTTTATGTAATGTAATTGTTTTTGTAAATGCTATTAACAAATGTATTTAAATGCTTTAGTTCTACATTAGTTATTATCATTCACTTAATCTGTGATATTAGTATATTAAAAATTGTAATTATTCGTAATTACGCGCTATAAATGTTGTATTAAAAACTCCAAAACGGAAAAGTTATGACATTGTTTGTAAATTAAGTTGTTTATGAAATAAACAATTTGAAAATTTTAATTGGCCGTACGTTTTATTAACAACCGTGACTAAGCCCCGGCATCCATTAATTTGAGGACCCCAGATTTTTTTACCATTGTTAATTACAGAAACACCTTTGCTTTTATGGCTGTTTCTATCGTAAATGTGTCACGTGGCACATCTGGAAATATATGAAAATGATTGAATGTTTTTAAATAAACATAAAATTAAAAATATCTGTGTAATTTATGATCGCTGTTGCCTAAAAGCTGGTATTTTAACCCTAGAATGATAACGCGCTCCATCTCTACATGGACCAATATAATGGATAGACTAGAAGTGAAATGATTTAAGACTAGTCAACTTTATTTGAGTAAGCTATATATAAACAAAAAAAATATACAACTAAAACGGAATGCCATTACCTATTGCCATTATAATCTATTGCCTAGATTCCCTTATAGTTTTCATCCAAATAACAATCGTTCACAATGACCAATCACCCACTGCATTGCTACAGAAAATACCAACAAGACTAGACCACGCCTATTCCTTGACACTAAAACATGAAATCATTTTAATAGTTCAAGTTGTACGTTGCCTATCTAAATAGCTATCAGCAGTTTCGCAACGGATTTCGCAAGATTGCTTTATAAACCTAACCTCGGCTCTGAGATGTTAGGGCGTGTTATAATTTCAACGAATAATTTTGTTCTTCTATCACAATCACCTACATTACCCATATCTTTATATTCAATAATACAAAAGTGGGGTACAGATAAGGTGAGAAAAAAATCATAGGGAAACGTGCACACAATTCACAATTTTACTTCATGTCCTCGACTCATCTTATGAGTAGTAGACCAATTTTTTGTCTGTAGGTACGTAGATTTATCGGGTAACTGTTTGCTCGTTAATTATAAAATTGCATTTTGTGCATTGGCATAATAGTTCCATGCGACTATCAATCGCGAAGCAGTGGAGGAGAAGGCACATTAATCATTCTATCAATATCAGCTTAATTCGGCATAATACGATATTGGTAAATCTCATGTGTTTTAAATGGCAGTATTCTATATTTCGTATAAAAGCAACGGATTCTTGATAAGATTTGTAATAATATAGTTTAAAAAAATGACCATCAGCCTAACATCACACTGCTGGCCAAGGGCCGCCTTTACCTATTCCCACCACGTTTTTGTCATGAAAAAAATACTTTTACATTACCTACTTTAATAAATATTACTATAATCTCAATACATTTTAAACTTTCCTTCTTTTATGACATTATTAACATTTATAATTAGATATTAATAATAATTTTGTATGTATTCCTCAGTATGGATGTCATTTCTATTCTTGTTTTTCTTAAAACTCTACTATATCCTCACAAGGCTACAATACACAACACAAGGCGACGAGTTGTAACTCGTCGCTCTTCACCATCATAATCACATGTCACACTCGAAATTAAATTCCTAAGCATAGGCTTAGGAATTGGATAAAAAGTGGTATAAAGTATATAGTGGTCTATACCACCACCACTTTTTATCCAAACTTGATTTTTCATACAACATTAAGTCTCTGTAGACTTATTTATCACGACAATTCAAGGTATTCGACACGTTTTATACAGAAAGGATACCAACCGTGTAAATAGGTCAGGAGCACATTATATTTCCACACTTAAAGGGATTACTCATTCCTCGACTTAGCTCCTGCCTTAAAAGGAATCTGATGGGAATTCGTAAGCCGCTTTGTAAGATTCTTGAGCTACAAAATTTTAAGATAAAATATACTTTAAGGAACTTTCAAATTTTATTATTATTTTATGTGTTATTTTTGATCTTCGAAGGATGTCTGGAAAGACATTTGGAAATTTGGCCGAATTAAAAATCCATTGTGACGCAGTTATAATATAATTAATAACCGAAATATATCTGCAATTCAGCGTATAAGTTCAACAATGAACAATTACATATTCTTTAGCTTGCCCAACAAGCACGCTTGATTGCTCCCTTGATTCTATAATTTATTAATGTCATGTGTTTAAATAAGTGAAAAGAAGGTTCTGATTACCCCTTCAAAAATTACAGGCATAAGTTAAACCATTCTCCTCACAGAAATCCACAAGCATACCCGACTCAAAACCACTGGTTTATAAACTGTCATTGGGCTGTAAAGTACACAGCATACATAAATCCCAGCAAGAAAGTTAGTACACAGATAAAACTTTCTACAACATGAGAAACTTGTACCGCGACCAATTTTTTGTACTAAAATGTTCATTGTAGCAATTTCTGTAATTAATTAAATTGATTGACATGCTCATTCGTTCCGCTATGGCGGGTCTCGGCAATTTCCTCCCGGTAGCACCTGGCTTCAACTCTTCTCTTTTGACTTATACTGCACAGTCATTCCCCTTAATTGGGTACCTTCCAAATTTGTTAAGAGCAAACCCGAACACGTATTTGGGCCGATTACTGGCCTTTATACGCTACAAAGGTATCACATCCAAATAGATCGATGAGTCAATTATATCGAGTGCATAGATACGTCACTTAAATGTTTCTCAGCAAGTCGCTTGCATTAAAGGATTTACGATCCAAAGAAATGACATTATTCCGACGCTGTGGGCCTCCCGAATCACATTTTAAAACTTTCCCAATGTTTTTAGGGACCAGTTTGACTAGTCCCACATATTAATGGTATCGTATAAACATAATTAAGCCTTCAAAGGGTACCGATTGCGACCTCTTTGGAATGACATTCGATTTACAAAGTTACCCCATTTGTAATCTGGCCTTCTTTGTCTATGATTTTTTTTTAATTAAAGCCGTAGCCTTTGGTAGAAATCGCTTGCGGGTGTAATATTTTATGGAGGCAATGTACTTACGCTTTTTGCTCGGGGCAAGGTTTGGCCGGAAACAGGCCGATACACAAAGATCCAATTCGTTTAATATTGACGTCTCGTAAAATCGATTACAACTTTTTTGTTATTAGAATCCACACACACTGGAATGTAGACTGGATCGTTCGGTGTATGTATGATATTAATTACATTGTAACGTATTTTGTTTAATGTTGCTGACTCTATGTGTAACGAGAGTTCGAGACGTCTAGGTTTATTTAAAAAATCTAATCTACAGTACAACAAACTATAGAAAATTATTCCTTTTTTAAATGTCCACATCTAATACAAGTAGTAGGTATGTACTTCAGAATTCTATACAAAATTTCGCATTCAAAATCATACCTAGAGGACAATTCCCTTCACATTGAGATGTCTTCTATCGTTATTTATTCAACGTGCGTCGTTCATTGTACATATAAAACTCTTATTATCGTCAATTGTCTTTCAAAGCCCATATTTATTTCGCTTCGATAAAAAGGGTTACCGAACTCGTAACACGAATGCTCCCTCATTGCACTAACATTCGTTTATTATTCTCTTTATACGCACATAAAGATATGTTTATTTGAACTCACGACCTTTGAAGCTGCATGAATTTGATTTACTGATGGATATATCAAAATTGATTGTTATAATATGCACTGTACAATCACGTCTGTGTGCCAGATGGGGAAGGAAGGGTTATTTCTTGTCGTCCATGTTTGAGAGGTAACATTTTAAATCGTTCATTACAGTAATAAGCGTGTACTTCATGGGACATATTTCCTAAAAAATACAAATACTCAAGATGACATCACCAAGGTGCAATTCGCTAGCCACTAGTTTGTAATCCAGAGGCATTGATCCCCGTCCCGAGACAAAAGTGTGATTCATAATATATACTTATTTCGTTTTCTTAATTTCTCATAGCCAAGACGACACCAGACTAGTATTGCTGTTCGTGTGAGGTCAGAAGTAAATATGATACTGTCCGCTGTATTTATATTTTAAGTACAGGGAATTCCGGATAATACGTATGAAATAACATACTGGGCATATAAAGATATAAGCATTCCTGCGAACGCAACATACTTCAAGCTTGGAGAGCTAACAATTAAATGCAAGCGGAGTTAATAACAGTTTTGTGGCAGTGCGGGCTGACCGGTCCGTCAATTACACGTGGCCGTCAGAGCCCTCGGCTACCGAGACACACATCCACTATTATGTAAATGCCTGTATTTATTTTGTATTGACGCACATCTGCTCCTTTGATTCAGGTATGTTCTTGTCAGTGGCGTAACTTCTATAGAAATCCAAAAGGCGAGTTTGTATTTCAAAAATCCGAATCTTTAAGCTTTACATGGTTTAAATAAAGCAATTCGATGTTTAAATGAGAATATTGACTCTACAATAAACATTTGTAAACCAGACATTACTCAATCAACGTGTAACGCTTTTGGACTTAATTACATACTTACGCTCCACGATCTAATTTATTTATTTATTATACTTTTTGTGCACTAAGAAAAATTTGTTATTTATAAAAAATGTAATAAATAGAAAAGAGTACGAATCGCAGCCTTTTCCCATATGCTGATAATTTTAAAGACGACCATAGGATGAATAATTTGAAAGGATTTGTTGGGAGGTTAGTGTGTACAAGAAGAAAAAAATTGGAAAAAGGTTGTTCAGGAGTTTTTCCATTACGTACTAGTCAATAACAGCACATAGCCTGGTGGGCAAATTTCCCGGAAAACAGCAATATTCTTGATAAGTACATACATATGATATAGAACTTACACCCCTACTTCTTTGGATATATTTACCTATAAGATCATCTATATGCTGCATAATAAAGTTCATTGATCTCATGATCAGTCTTGACCAGGCATGTGTGGTTAATTTTACCCGCTGACTCGGCAAATAGCTAGATCACTCGCGGTACACAATCAGCCAGTGAATTAATTACGCGATTGCCGACATAATAGCCGCGGGTAATTTCACCTAATGTTGCTCATTGGGCTTTTGTACTGAGAATCACTCAGTCCTATTAGTTTAAAAACCTAGACAGTGATTTTGTAACTGTTTTAATAAATGAAAGAACTCTACTACTATAGCTATACTCACGCCTGTATTCGCCGACAAGGAAGGCAAAGGTGCATTTTTGAATCCATATTTCGTTGATATTTCCAAACTCTGTGTAGTATAGAACCCCGTAATATTTGTACTGAGCCAGAATTCGAACCCAGAACCAGGAGTTCGGTCGGGACATATTTATGCCGCGAGAGCACGAGACGTATAAAACAATTTTATTTCTTATATCAAGACTGCCTCGTTAGTCAACCACAGTCAGGCAAATTGCTATTGGGCTTTTCTGTTAGGAAATTCTTAGTGAAATAATGATTTAGGGTGTCAAACGTAGACGTACCTATGTACCAAAATAAAAGATTGAGGTTTTGGAAATTTCTAATTCGCACCTATATTAATATTAATAATTGTCAAAATGAATAAATATATGTCAGACTCAAACAAGAGAATAGAACGCATTTAACAAAAGAATCTAAATATCTTTAAATGTTATTGCGAAGAAAAAAATCAGAAGGAAAATTTTTTGAACGAAATCTCTCAGATTACGCAGGCCACTATCCCACTCTAGTTAACCCTAGAGACCTTATCAAGCAAGACTTATACGGACTTCAATTACTATGAATCATAACAAATATAGGTGCGGGTTCTAGTACAGCTCTAATATTCAACGTACATTATTACCCTTACTAAATTCAATTGGAAATATCAAGAGGTGAACGTTCATGCTGCAGTCGACAGCGTCAGATCATGACAGAACGGGCACGCAAGAGATCGGCAATCTGTACCGGTAGTTCAGTGGATCGGGTGTGGTGTGTCACGACACTGCCGCACCCTTGAGCACGCGCAGATGGTGATGCCAGACTCGGTTTTGCACAGACACTCCCGAATTTTTGGGAGAAATATTTTTGTTATCTCATAAGGATTAATAACCTAATTAATAATGAAATTGGCTTATGCTCTCCGTTCGGTATGTCGAGGGAGGCTAAAAAGAGTGCTGATTTTTTAATTTTTTGTTTGAAAAAATTATTAATACTTAAATATTTTATGCAGTTTTTTATCGGTTATTAACTGTTGTTATTTTTATTATGTAATGCCGTGTACATACTGCATTGTTTGTGTCTTGCCTAAGACCGATACAATTTTGAAGATTAATATGATATCAGGAGTCGATTGATCTTTAATTGCAGAATTTTAATGATATTTCTTGAAGGATTCATGCTCGGTCTTCAGTTTGTTCTTAGATGTACCTATACCTAAAATATCTATTTGCTTAAAAATTAGGTTATGAAATTAATTTAACACATAAAAATTCTGATTACAGACAAAAATTTCTTAGAAGAAATTGTTATCAAAGCTGGCAACCCGAAGCGCAGGCCTCATTGTCCGGCGCTAGTGAAAGGATACAAATGATCGGGCGATAACATTTTGATCTTGTTTAATGCCATGTCTATGCTAAATACGTGAACTAAATAAGAGTTAAATGCAAATCAGAAATGCAATAATGTTTAATATTTTAATTAAAATCTCACAGATATGCATTAAATGTGGGAACCAGATTTGTTATTTAATTTTATGTTATAATAATTCTCAAAGCCTATACGTTTTAAGTATCTAAAGCCTCTCATCAATTAATTATCTTTCATACTTGGTCTGTGCTGCTAAATATTTGCTAACATAAATTCCAAAAAACTCCTCCATCCATAGGACTCAAATGTATGACGCCAACGAGGGAGTCCCAGTGACGTATTACTAACATGTTATTCAAACCTCATCGATTTAACCCATATTCCAGCCATTAATAACATGCTGATAAAATAAATGATTTACATAATCCACACTGCGGCAATAAATTACACACGAGCCCAAAGAAATTAATGATGATTCACAGAACCATTCACGATAATCCAATACAAATAGTTTCTAAATAAATACATTTACAGTTACACAGAGCGACACAAGGCGAGAGAGACTTCATATCTTAGAATGTAAGTAAATTTTCGCGGTCTTACTTAGAACCGAAAAAATATTTTGTGCATCATTATTAGCATAATCGCTTAAAAATCGATGCTTAATTACAATTTGCCATTGCTTTATATTTATTTCCCCTGATCAGCTTATTAAACTAACTATGAGCAACCGTTCGCATTTTATAAATGCTTCAATAAACACATTTTAAAAATATCATGCATGTACAATCCGTGCACGATAGATAACCTAAAAGGCCAATCTGGCCTCTGATATTAAAACGAAGCAATTATTTGTACAGACAGTAATGCTTTGTCCAAAGAACCCCACCCGATTTGAATACAAGGATTTTCGAAATGTGAGCGCGATATGGACGTTTAAATGTCCCTTCTGAAGTCTCGTTAGGTGTTACAAAAGCAATAGATGGCTATGCAAGTTTGTACTTAACAAATGTTTTGATTATTAATTGTGTTGCCTTGAGCCTTTCCTCAATAAGAATAGTTGTCGTTACAACTAGACGTCGTTTGTAAAACCATTTGATAAAAAAATCTCAAACATGTATTTTAAAATATAAAATTGAAAAGATTCTGAAAAGATTCTCCTCGTTTTTGTGGATTCTGTCTTTAGATAAAATTCGTCTAGTATAAACTTTACAGCGCTACGGAATGTGCGTCCCAAATAAAAACGATGAACGTAACTCAATTACATTCCATGCAATAAATACTAGAGAAAAACTTGGTGAAATAAAAAAAAACGCAGTCATTTAAATCAAATTTAGGTGAGGACTAGGTAAGTGCTAAATAACACACTCACCAACCACCTCGAGAATAAACACTAAAGCCTTTATACCACCTCTAAAGAGTTTGCATACGTGTGAAATGAACATTTAATTTTATTAGAGCACGTAGCTTCGCATAACGGAGCTTCAAAAAGATCTTTGTTTGAAGAATTTATTACCACAGTAATGACTTGTGAGCTAATGAACGGTAAGTATACTCCAAACTGAACGCATTGCAGCTTTCTTTAGGGTGTTAAACGGGGTAATTAGAGTACAAACAATGAGCATACTGTAGCGAATTATGTTCTCATGTTTTGCGGAAACTAGCGTACTCCTATTAAATATTTTGTATCTGAATACAGATTTACTTAAATGGGTCTTATTTCAGTTGGGAAAATGATTTAATAATTCAGTTCGCAAGAAGTTTGACAAGGGAAGTAATTGTAATTAAGTCTTCATTGAAAACAATTTTGTGAGGAAACAAAGTACGTGATTGGTTACCTACTAATAGAATTAAATCCTGGACAGTACAGTGGAATAAGACAGGGTTTTTAACAGTAAAAGAGACCTAAACTCTGAAGATATCCTTGCTGATTTAAAATAAAATAAAACTTTTATTGCAGTCCCGTAGCCTATTGTGCCTTGTCTTGCCATATTTTAATATGGAGTACTAAAGTATATTAAATAGAATTAAATGAAAATTACTAGAGCAATGCTTTAAAAGAAGATGAAAACTTTTATATTTCTCTTCTGTTGATAGCAAAAGCTAGCAAGTTAGAAGACGTTAGCGCAGACGCAAATCTCTTTTAAGACACGTATTGAAGGAAATGCATAGCGATCGGCTGCATTCTGGTCACGACACAATCTAACCAGGCGAAACGATAATTTACTGTTGCAATAGTGGTCAGGTGTTGGGTAAAATATCGACTTTACACACGAACGTTGATTTAAACCTCATTTACTTATGTCTCGGCTCGCTCCGAATCAGTCGGACGGGGTGATAAACAGCTGAAATCTGAACTTCTATTTATGCTGACTGGAATGGATAGTTGAAGAATAATTTATGTATGTTTATGAACTTAAGTAAATAGCCTACATTAGGCTATTTTCTGACATGTAGCGACATATTTTATTCACGAATGAATACCACGATAAGTTCAGCAGAGGTGCATTTTATGACTTTTACATTTTAGAGCATAATACCAGATTGTTGCTACTGAGAATTTGATTGAAAAACACAACAGCAATTTATTCGATCTAGGAATCGAACCTGAAACCTATAGATCGTATGGCACATACACATGCCTCGAGACAACGCTATAGTCTGTTTTTTTTTTACTTTCACATCATATAATACCAAATAATATTTCTCAACCATACCTTCTTATATTTTACACAAGCACCAACATCCGATATGGTAATCCATAACCCGTCATTACAATTACCATAAAAGCGCTTACGTCAAATATGATCCGTACATCATGCATAATTGCCAAGTGTAATATGTCGCGCAATCAAGGGTTTAATCACCTCAATTATGTGTTATCCGACGATGTTCTTGGAAGATAAGCGTTCTTAGAAACACTTTGATAGGTGATATGTCAGGCTATATGACCCGGAGTACTATTTCATTGAAGCCCGATAGCTAAGGCGGACATGGACGGGAGTGTTATACAGGAGGTCCTGGGATTATTATTATAATCTCCATAGTTCATTCTAGATGACTCTATGTTATTTTCATAATTATTATAATAGTGTAATTTAATGAAAGAGCTGCTCTTAATTGGAAACTTTTGTTACACTATAATCTTTGGCCGTTTTTCTCCTCCTAATAACTACTTTTCGAACTTCACTGTTAAAGTAAGCGATAATTCATTATGAATACACACAATACACATAACTTCGAAAAGTTAGAGATTTTGCCTGGTATTTGAACTCGCGTCCGCCAAGACTCCGAGCTTTAACCTCGAGGTCATCACTACTTTCCATTTGACTGTAGTTAAATTAAAAACATCATCGTCATTATTTTGCAATTGCACATTTTTCAAAACCAATTTCAACACACACGTACCAATCTTGTGTGAATCTCTACCATTTCAAAATTAATAAAACTGCGCAGGTGTAAAATTAAATTGGAACGTAAACTCGACGGTAACTTCCTTCATTAACTACATCTCTACCGGTCTACTAGGACTTAAGTGTTACCGTTATATTAAACGTTGGAAAGTGCTAATATACCTGGCTAAATCGCAGTAAATAAACTTCTGAATCGCATTAAAACATAGACGACGTGCGGGGTTAAATTTATTAAAACTTATTAAATGTAGTAAAGTAATAAGATTGGAACTGATTTATGGGAAAAGCGATCGTATGGGGATCGTGTCTGAAGTTAAAAAAATAAGAATAAGCTTTAATAAATATTTTAAACAATCAATAAGAGTTTCGAGAGCTTCTCGAGATATCTCGTTTACGAACGCGCCCTCGTACTGCAGAAGAATTTTAAGGGTAAAAATGATAAGCAATGTAACTCTACTCGTCTCAGAAAAGGCCTGTACCCAGGAATGGAATGTATATGGATGATTATTCCCTATTAGCTACGAGGAATCATTCTAATTGATTTTTAAAAATCTCTTTATTGTATAAATATATAGATTCAGACCCGGCTAAGAAAAGGACTCCATGTTCTAGTATCTTGACACCCTCATGGATCAGTTGGTCAGTCGCTATAGCGAAGCGAGAGGCTGCGTGTACAATCTTTTTTTCTTAGATAAATGTTTGTGTGATCCGCAAATACTTTTTCGGGTTTGGTCGTTTGTAAGATCTAAAAGACTCGTTGTTTCTGAACCACCCACGCAAAAGTCTTTACCTTAGCGGGACGTCATAGCTATGTATGTAATAGTATTTAATTATTTTTATTTACTTTCTTATCACTTAAACCAACCGCAATAAATTGTTCGAAGCGAAGAAATTCAACGCTAGAGAAATCAGCTGCTGTATAGGTGTGGCCACAACTCTACAGGCTCAATTAATTATAACAAAATGAAAGGATGTTTCGCAACGCCACCTGGACCGATTCAAAAATGATACGTACATATGATCGAATTAATTAACGTTGCTTGACTACTTTCAATGAGGTAAAGTGTATGAAATAACGCTTGCCTAATGTATTTTGGTCCAAATTACCATTTCAAAGGATTGAGAAATACCGCTCTAAATACGAAATAATTGAATTTTAATAATAAGTGAACGGGTTTTTATAGTTGGTGCTAAATATTCTAGATAATTGCGAAAGACCAGTTTATAAAAAAAAATCGTATGGAACATTCCATTAGCTTCGAGTGAAGTAATGATAATTGAAAATGCATTTTATTTCTATTAGAAACAAGTAATAAATATGAGCAGTGATGGCCTCGAGGTTTGGGCGCGCGGTCGAGAATCTCGGCGGTCGCGGGTTCGAAGCCCAGGCACACACCTCTGACTTTTCGAAGTTATGTGTGTATTCACATTGAATTATCACTTTCCTTTAACGGTGAAGGAAAACATCGTGATGAAACCTGCACACCTAAAAGTTCTTAGGAATTTCTTAGGTGTGTAATCCGCCAACCCGCACTAGGCCAGCGTGGTGGACTATGGCCTCAACCCTCTCAATGGTAGAGGAGACCCGTGCTCAGCAGTGGGCGTATATGGGTTGATGAAGAAGAAGAAGAAGAATAAATATGTACGCTAAGGATCAATCAATCAATCAGCCTATCACCGTCCACTGCTGAACGTAGGCCTCCCCAAGAAAGCGCCAACCATCCCGGTCTTGAGCAGCCCTCATCCATCCGTTTCCCGCCACTTTTCTCAAGTCGTCGGTCCATCGTGTTACAGGACGTCCCACACTACGTCTGCCTAAGCGCGGTCTCCACTCCAACACTTGTCTGCTCCACCGGCCGTCCGACCGCCGGCAGACATGGCCGGCCCACTTCCATTTCAGCGTACTTATCCTGCGGTCAATGTCAGTGACTCCGGTTCTCTGGCGGATGACTTCATTACGAATTCTATCCACCAGAGAAACTCCAAGCATTGCCCGCTCCATAGCACGCTGAGCGATAATGATGCTAAGGATATAAAAACCAAAATTGCTTCTTAGTGTTTTCTTACGTATTTAATTATTTTTTAAATTACCAGTCTTCTAGATATTCACAAAACTCTTTGGTTTTGTTCTTAAGTTATTAGTTTGAATTGATACCCTTTTCGAATCTAGTCCGCCAATCCGTCATTAATATGGAGTCGGAAATACTATATTACAAAAATACGTTGCCGTCCAAATTTGCATATTTGAATATTTTACCAAATTATCATTTTGTCATAGTTAAAATATATATGTTACTCTGAGTGCTAACTAATAAGCCATTATTTATATCACTCCCTTAACATAGCATAATATAAAACTGAAGGTAAAATACAACAACAACAACAACAACATACCTCACGCCTATATTCCCCGAAGGGGTAGGCAGAGATGCATTTCTGCACACTAAAATAAAATATAAGGTAAAATACACATTACTATGTAATGAGACTACTGTAATATACTGCATAATGAGTCGGTTATCTAACATTATTAATTTGTACTCGTATCCACCTCATTACTATTAAGTATAGATGCTTTGTATGTTTTCGATCAGAGTACACTGGAAAAGAGGTCCAGCCGTTTTCCGTTAAGAAATTCTCGCCAGCTCCACGGAATCTGGAAATATGCCCTGAATTACGCAAGTGACAAATGCTGGCGAAACGTGGTCGAAGAACTACATTTCAGCCTGCCCCAACATAGACAAGCGTGAGAGATTAGATATCTAAAAATTTAGTCCGCCAATCCGTCAAATAAATGTATCCGGTAATGTTCTATTACTAATATTATAACTGTTAAAATTCTATTGCTAATATTAAATTACATTTATGTATGTTTCTTACCCAGTTACACAAGAACGGATAAATTAATGAAAAAAATATTAATTTGCGTAAAACGTGCGATTAAACATAGGATATAATTCGCATACAAAATAACGTAATCAATTCTAAAACATAATGTAATAAATATCGTTTGATTAATATTTAAACTAATGATGTGTCAAAGCTTCGCCTCAAAAATCCTCAGAATCAAACATTTTTCGGAATAATAATAATCTGTAACCATCTTCGAGTTCTCTTCCTGTACGCTTAGGCTTCAGGCGCGGCATATTATTTGATTACAGATTAATATTCTTAGACTTTGACGAAAAAGGGAAAAAAATTAACTATTTGAGCACACCTTAAAAGTCTCCAGAAAGAAATTTTAGCGTATCTGGAGACCGCCCTTCAACCATCGTGTCGGAATAAGCTCTAACTCAAGGATTACGTTGACGCGTACGCCATGACCAGCAATGCCATTAAATATAAAAATATAAACTTTTTTATGCAAAAAACAAAATCTATAAAACTACAGAAGTTATCCTAACAAATCAACTAATATTGACAGATTTATCTTTGCAGGAAATATAATAAGATATTTCCTTCAATTTATTTAGTACATTCAGATCCGCCATACATCAGGCCTGAAGCGAGAATAAATCAGGGCGAAACTTGACTGATCGTAGCTTGCGGCATTTAAACGTACCCCAGGTGGATTTAACAAGCAAAAACTTTGCATCTAGTGAAAGTAGACGGAATAAAGAAAGCACGGTAAAACTCTAGGTTACTTAAATTGTGTTATTCCAGGTAACTTAAAAGAATTAAGTGAATATAGGAAAAAAAACTCAGTGTGACAGTCAGTGAAGTAGTGATAGCCTCAAGGCCTAGAATATTGGCGGTCGCAGGTTCAAACATCTGACGTTTTAAAATTAAGTGTGTGTTAACTATAAATTATTACTTACTTATCGGTGAAAGAAAATATCGTTAGAAAAAACTAAAAGTTCTTGGGAATTTCTTAGGTTTGTTGTCCACCAATCCGCACAACGCCAGCCTAGTTGATTAAGGCCTTAACCCTCAATGATATGGAAGACCCGTACCCAGCAGTGGATTCGCCCTTAGATTCGCTGAGCTTCATTGCTCGGCGCCTATACTGTGCGTGCCGCTGTTGATCCTGGAATACAGGAGTTGCAGTGGCGGGTGTGTGGTGGGATAGGGCCAAACCCAGCAGTAGAACGACTATGGGCTGACGATGATGACAAAACTTAATCGACAATAAAACCTAATATTCTAAAATCTATGTCACAGTCCTACAAATCATTTCAACCCGGGCGAAGTCATGACAAGCGCTTCATATAGAATTCAGACCACAATGATTCCTAACAAACGCTTTGAGTGCGTTTGATTGCCCTTTGCTCATTAAAACCCAACGCCCCTGCCGTCATGGGTTCCTGTTCACGATTCAATTATGATTATTGATTTGTATGCAATTTGTGTGGGCACGATATTAATAGGTTCATCATAAATTAATACTACTCAGAACTTTGTATTGTGTGGCGATTGTGTTCAATGTTCTACACTATATATGTACATAAACTCTAGTTTGAATTCCCGATGAGGTAGGCCGAAGTATATTCTTATATCTACGTTGAGTGTAATGCCATTTTTCGGTTAAATTTACAAAGTCTTTTCTTTCAGTCTACACGTATCATGCAGCTGAAGACTTTGTGGAGCTAACCTATTTGAAACCAGTGACTTAGATGTGACGTTAAAAACATCCAACCCCAATTTAACAAATTTTATCAATTTGCAAAAGTCACTAAAGTTAGCGTCAATATTTCCTATAAGACTCCAGACCTATCGCAGCGTTATTTATCGAGGCACAGTTCGAGTGTTGTCTAGAATTACGGCCTGGCCATAAAGCGACCTATAATCTCTCCGGGCCTGCACCAACCCACCGTTACATCGGCGATACGGTAATGGGTAAGCGCGGTAGCTGTACCGCAGAGACAGGTACAATTCTAGTATTTGTATGCACGGAAGGTGGAGTAATTGGTTGTGCAAGGAACATTTCTTCTATTCTATGTAGTTGACATTTAGCGGCAAAATTTTAATATTGTGGCAAACTGAGTGGGCATATTTGTGGCTTCGACTGGGTGAGCAAAGTTGATCTTTTACTTTTAGTAAATTACCAGTAGAAGTATATTGAGACGGCACTGTTCTCGGAATAAAAGCTGACTGCTCATATTAAAAATACCTTCGCAAAAATTTACTAGAAAATAAAAATATCGGATGGTCACACAGGTAGGTGAAATCTTCTTCGGGATTAAAGAATGAACTGGTCAAACGTGTGATGAATGTATAAAGAAGAATATGAGGCCTTTATTTGGGAGTGATTCCATTTTTTTCTGATTCGAATAAATCGATAATTGCTTATTGAGTTTTGTTTTCCACATTATTGTTTACCAGTTGAGTATAATATTATATACCTAGTTCATATGAAATATATGACAGTCGCTTTTATTTAGACGGTTTGGATCAAAGTTAGTCTCACTATCTGCACGAAATTCTGCATCAGAATTTAATAGAATTTAGTCCACGCTCCTTGCAACCCTCGGTTTTACCACGTTTCCCAATATAATCGTATATTTGAGGTGAACCTAATGGACACGTACAAACGTATCACCATTAACTTAATTTGCCGGAACTGCGTTCTACCCCAATTAGATTATATTCTAGGGATGCCAACGGTACATTGATGACTAGACAAAATTAGTTTATCGTTTTACAACTAAATTTTACTTAGAAGACGATTATATTAAGTTCAAATTGTAATATATAAGTATAGTAAATACTATCCATTTTAATTAAAAAACTCATTTATTAGAAAATTAAGACAAAATCTTTTTATTTCGATATATGCAAAGATTTTTATTTTTTTCCATGCTTAGTTTTACTTTATGTCACGTCCAATTCAATTAAATAAAAGACTTAAATGGCAGTCTGAATTTCACAGATCTCTTTCTCATATTTACGTGAAACTCTAAAAACCCCACATCAGTTCCTGATTAGTACAATAAAGTACCTTTAACCATTGTAACTTCTAAACGCGGGAACGCTATTAAAGACAAGTTATTAGCAACATTAGGTTTAGCGCACGTTTCTACACGAAACAAAAACACCATTTAGTTTCCATTACAAAGGGCATATACGCAAATGACTAACATTTTGTTGTAAATTTAATAAGATCGCGGTGAGGTTACTGAATCAGTCCATTAGTGTTTGGTCCCGGTTGTTTAGACACCATTTGCTGTGAAAATTTATCCCACAATCCTAGTATAGTAGCAAAATTGATTTTGGAACATTTTAATTCCTTTTCTTCTCAAACGATATAATATACGATCCTGGAACGCTAAATATTTTATCTCTATAATGGTTTCATAATTTTAATTCAGTTTTAATGCTCTACAATTGCCATTTACAATTAAGTGTAAGAAAATTTATTTCAGTGCCTTTAGAAGGACCAGTTGGAGGGAGCTGGGGTAACTAATAAACAAAATATTATGAACTACATTATTTGATCTGTCGTAAAGTCACCAACAACACAAGAACGCAGTGTGTGGTCAGTGTTATACATATGATGGGGCTCGATTACAATATTACCTCTTATCAGGAACTTGAAATCTACGAAAACAATGTAAGACAATCTCGTACAAAAAATATCGCGTTTCGGTCAAAGAAAGTTTTCTAAGACGTTTCACCACGATTTCAAGTCAATGGTACCATTAAGTCAGATAGCATTATTCGTCGGAATTCACCTTTTTATTGTTCATCGGACATAAAGCAAGCCTTTCAAGCTTAAAATTGAAGTCTCCGTGGGACGTAACCGCAGCGGTTGTACTAGCTTCGATCTTTTTCATTTAAAACTTTTTATCTGGGGACACGTCTTTGGAAGTAGCTATAAAACCACTAATAGGCTATGCGGTTTAAAAACTTCGCTTTCCGTTCGTGGAATGTTAAATATTCTCTGATTCCTTTTATGCCTTTAATACCGGGATCGGTTTTAATAATGGTATGCATTTGCATTTTTTATGAATTCCATTGTTTTTAATTACTTATTTCCCAGGTATTCGCATTTGTGTTTTCTTTATCAGATTTCTTGGTAAACTGCATTTTATAGTTTAATAAGACTCCTTACAAACATAACTAGTAAATTGCCTTATTGAATCAAACAATTAATAGCTTAGGTTCGTTTAAAATCATAAACCTTTAAAATAGTGAATGATTTTCTTATATTTGCATAGTGGTCTCAGATATCATCCGAAACATACACATAGACCAATTAAGTGCTCTTAAAGTCTAGATTTAAAATATACAAATATTATCATCAAAGAAATGTTCAGAACGTTTTTCATACTTACTAAAAGCGGGTACGCATTCGATTCAAAATACGTTCAAATAAACACATTACTGATACATTGAATAATAAGTTTGTCACGTATCGTATACTTAAACGAATTGATATGTTTGAACATCGCCCGCGGCATGTGGAAATTGCAAACGATTTTTTACCTTTGAACTGGGGACGACCATTTTTCTCTTGTCCCGATCAGTTCTTTTTGAAATATAGAGTTAGTGTCGACTTGGTGTGTTTAGTTTGACTCAATATCTTCCTAATGCGGTTTAGTTTAGTTGAACTTTTTCAATATGATGTCGATTTTTTTTATTATTTCCTTTGTACCAATGTTTTATATCAAGTTTACATCACATAACACAAGAATGAATACAAGAAAAATATATAAAATGAAGAAAAAAATCTGAAGTCTAAAGTTTCCTGTAAAGCTGAGGGCAACAGCTAAACAACTAACGCAAATCTTTAACCAAATCCTGGGCCGTGAGCTTAGCCACATTCAATACAGTCGCGTGCAAAACATTTTCTTCCAATCTCCAAGTACTTTAGCTTCTATTTCAATAAACTACCGGAATATATTTACTGGCGAGTTCGTGTGCGGTCCCCGGATAGTCTAACTTCGCAGATCGGCCATTTATTTAAAAGCGAAGCATTCAAACGCTTTGCATAAAGTAGATAACACGTTCTCAAACTCCGCTGAAATGTTTGCTGATATGCTTCGGTAAGCGCCGGGGCTACCAATTGGATTCTGTTCTGAATTGACCCAACCAACTGTTTACAAGGAACTATATTTAGCTTTTGAAGTAATGTAATGCTATTGTAAAGAGTCGAAGTTATATGAGCATGTTACGGTTGCTATTGATGCACTCGATGAAAAGTGTATATCTGTATCAGTCTAAATACATACGTCCATCTACTAAGAAGTGCAACACTACACCTGATTGGGGTTAGATTAAATTTGATTTCTTTTGAAGTCTGATTTTTAAATACTTTTTTGAAAAAAAAAACAAATTAATAAAAATCCGATTAGTCTCGTCTCGTTTTACGTGGGACTGATACATACTTGGCGAATAGTACTACTACCCTATTACCCATTCGACAAATACAGGCGTGAGGTTATAAATAATACATAGGTATATAAGCTATAAGACCCTTAATTAATTAAGAACACTAAATCACTAGAATACAAAAAAGGTCGATTAATTAAATTAAATTTTCAATAACCCGTTGGCAACAAAAGATCTCGATAAAACACATGAAAGTAACGAATGCGGCGGTCAATAAGAACGATTTCTCAGGCTTGTATCACGCTGCGATATTATAATTATAATGAATGATCTCTGCGTGGAATTATTACATTGTATCATTAAGGCCATTAGGTAAAGCTGAGTTAACAATGAGTAATGAGGAGTGAGCCCGTACTGTATGATGCTTCAATTTACGTGTAATATGCTAGAATTTTTCTTGAGAACTGGGTGAAAAGGCAGAAACATATTTGGCATTTTGTTTTTCGAAAGAAACATTAAGGTAATGTTATATTTTAATTTAGTTGGTCGATAAGAAATCGTTTTATGTTTTTTTTTAATTTCAATCAAATCACATTGAAAATTTTATTTTGCATATCCATTATTTTTACCTTTACAGAATTTGTATAAGGTGCTTATGAGTAAGAAATTCGAACAGTGCTTTTTTTCCAATAATTATCTTGTTGTTAACTTTGCTACGACTTACAAACCTCAACACTATTAATGGACATAAATAAGTAGCGGAAATGACCTTCCGCTTATCCCCACGCAGATTTTAGTCGAAAATGTATTCTATACAATTAAATTATAAATAAAATAAAACTACATATTAACCTTTAACGTCACGGGCGGGGTCTAAGCAGACCCCACGCGCTCTTTTTAACTGTATTTTTTCAAATTAACAAGCTACGATCGCACCATTTTGGCTAATCTCAGTGCGCTGCCGACGCTCTCGACGGGTGGACGTACGTGGTGTTGCCGCTAAGGTAAGTACCTTTTTTACTCGTGCGGGGATACCTGTGGACCCCACCCGTGATTGTACGTAGTAACTTTTTTCACTTTGCTAATTTTTCAATTTGTTGTTTTTTCAGAATTACTGTTGAAAACTGCAAAAATGAGTCACCAAATATCAGAAGACGCCAAAGATTGCAAAATAACCCCAATTTGACCAAAGATATTAGAGCTATAATATGCAAATTGATCGACAAAGAAGAGCCTTTGCCTAGTTTAGATGAGGCTGGTCCTAGTGCTCCAAAAATGAAGCGGAGGTGCTCTATTTGTCCAAGGTCTAAGGATAAAAAGAGCACTATTGTTTGTAGATCATGCAAAAAAAACTATTTGTAAGCCTCATTCAGTAGCAATTACTTATTGTTTACCATGCCAACCAAACTATTTTTTTTTACTTTAGCGCCCGACAGTAATATTGAGGGGTTGTGATTTTTTGTATTAGTATGATTATTGTTTAGTTTTCCTTAGATTACGTTTCTTTGTTTCCTATTTTATTAGAAAGTAAGAATATATTAGTCAAAAGTTGATAATTAAAAGAAATTTAAGAACATTAGTTAAGTGCCTTAAAAAATTGCTATGTACAAGATGTTATTTCGTTAAATGTTTTTTCACTATGTAAAGACTGATTGTTTTGCTAATAGTAAAAACTTTTTATACGTATTAATATGTCTTTTCTTTTAATCTAAATTAATATTTATGAAATTTTCAAAAATACGGATCATAAATGTGAAATACTTATGGGGATACTTCCGGACCCCACGCGTGACGGAACTTTACCATAAACAACGCGTGTACTTAAAGGTTAATAACCGTTACAGTCGAGACAATTAAGAAAATAAATGAAAATCTAATTAATTTCCTTTCCCCACATAATTTGAACATAATAAAAGCTCAGCATCCAAATTTGGAGCGAAATTGAGTAGATTACAAATATTTGAACAAAATTAAACTGATATTAAGGTTATTTGGTACGCTCTGGTAAACGGGAATAAATTGGAAAAGGGTAAAGGCATAAAAAATGTACCTATCTTCATAGAGAGAATTATTTTAATTTATCGTCACATTTACCAGGTATTTCGGATCTTTTAATACGATTAAAATAAAATCACTTATATCATAATAGAATCCCTAGAAAGATCCAAAGATTTAGATTTTGATCATCTGAACGCCCTTTTCTCGATTTCTGTTTTTATCAACTAGCCCATATCATTTGACACTTATGTAACAGCTTTAAAAATATGGGAATAAACCTAAATAATTAACAACAAAGGAATTAAAAAAATTGTTCACATGTTTATAGTATTATGTGTCTTTTTTCTCTGATGGTAATGTTATTCGATAATAATATAAACATACGTAAACTTTGTGTCATCGTTAACCAATAAATATAAGATCAACTTTCTTAATCTCCTACAGAAACCAATTAAATGTTTTAACATTACTCTTAATGCATTTGAATCTACGATTCCAGCCGTCAAACATAAAGATAACACCCACTTAGTTTGAATATGCCTCTAACTGCCCATCGTAGCCACGAAACATCATTTAAAGGTGTCGAATTCACTAATATATCTAATTAACCTCGCTATAAAACCTCCTTACACTGTCGGAGCGGTTAAGTTTCCTGTTACAGATTTATTTACTCGGTACAGAAATATATTTAGATAAAATAACGGGTGTGAAAATGTTATAAAGTTAGAATCTATGGTGCTTAGTCTGCCTAATGGCCCATTAAAGTCTGGCTGCGTGCGTGACGCGCCTTAGAAATAATCTTCTAATTAAAGTATGTATCCTTGTCAATACATTTGTACTTATCGGTGAGGCTGTGAAATATTGGACGGGAATTGAAACAAATTGGTTATGTTGTGTATAAAGAGTGACTTTCTGATACAGAAGCGGCTCGGATGTACGCTGTAAAGATCCAGAATGTTTTAAATTAATTGACGGTCGACTTAGTTGTAGAGATTTTTAAAACCAAAAAATTCTCGCATTTTCCGAGGATTTGAATCTTAATATGGCAGAGAACAATAACTTAACATATGTATGTAAATTTGTTTATTTAAATTCACTAAATTCCTCAAGAATTATATTTTCCGTAATTGAAAGAAACCTAAAACGTGTATCATCATTGATTACGCTATGATTTCGAAGATAAATTTATATTTTCTGTTATGGTAAAAGAAACTTTAATAGCATAAGCTTTTATACGACCAGACTTATATTATAGGAATTCATCCCACACAGGAAAACAACCACAAAAATCATCATCATTAATACAAGAAAGTAATAATTAATGGTACATTTCCTCAAGTAAATTAAGTCCAACTTAATCCTAGGTTCATAAAGCGCACATGTGCACACTAAGCAAAAACTTCTGACAACTGACTAATGGTGTTTTAAACATCAAGTGTGCTGCGGCGCAAGAAATAGTGCAGGTAAATGATAGTGCAGTAATCGTGGCAAAATGTTCCTTGTACCTCGCTTTATCTACTTACGCCTTTTTTAAGTTGAGGAAATGGCGGCGCTTGTAATTAATCTACAATACTGATAAATAAAACTATTGGTATATTGAAACTTTAATTTTTTCCTAGTTGTCTCACGGCTTAAGTAGTTGTCAGGGTGATGTAAAACCCGGTTCGGGCAGTAAGGGGTTTTTTAATTATGGAATTCTCAGTAACAGGAGATTCCGTAGCCTGGAGAATAGACTCACCCCCTATTACGTGGGACTGATACACATGTACCTCGCGAAATGTGACCGCTGAAATACAGTTCTTCGGGGAATACTACTTGTATAAAATCGAAGTAATGATTGTCGATGCTTATTATAAAATATATGCATATTAACTTCCAACTTTGTAGTAATCTCATGATATTATAACTATTATGAAAAATATTTTACAATATTATAACTATTATGAAAAATATTTTACAATAATTCCAAAAATATATAGCTTAGGTTAATCATTTCCGTTTGTGTCAACTGTACACGTAACTCCAAATGCACTTTCTATTCAGCCTCATAGGTTGATACAAAACACGGCCGTCTGTTATCGAAATCTGACACAGATCAACCGAAAACAAAAGCGATAAATTATAATACACGGATCTCCGATAATATCACAATTCGCTATCGTTCATTTCAATTCAATATCAATCAAGACGATGATTTGCGGTATTCGAGCGGATAGGTGCCGAAAATAATACAACCGCCATTGTGTGTCGATATTATATTCCGTTGTGGTTTCATGGGTGTGTTGTTATGATTAGAATTTATTTTGAGGTTAGATATTATTTATCCCAATTGCCAATGATTGCAATTCACTTGGACTACCGTATACTCTCTTAGCAAAATTATTACGTATAGGCTGTATGTCGTCAACTGCTAGACATAGGCCCCTTCGAATCCAACCTAAGCTGGCTGACGCCCGTCGCCTCTTCAGACCACGTTTTGTAGTGACCTACGCAAGCCTATCTCTAACTGGATGTGGTAACTTGTCTAGAGTTGTATAAGATCTGATCATCGTGATTCGAATCAATTAATCGCTACCTCACGCAACACTTAAGGGATATATTTTTATCTAAGAAAATTCTTAGTGACAGCTTTGATGGAAACATTCCCGCTAATATTGTGAAACTAAACACACAAAGAAGAAATTTGCCAACCTCTTTGAGGATGGAGGATTACATTGAATTTGCTAAACCGCGAACAATGTCCAAGGTAAACAACGGCAGGGTGATGCGTAGGAGTGTGCCGCTAGTGACCAACACTCGTTTCGCCATGTTTGGCGCGGCGACTCAACCTCGCCTTATAATATATAGAGCAGCCGCAGTATCGCCATATTAATGGGGCGTTAACCTTAATCCTCTGGGAAATAAGCATTCTGTAATCTTTTTTTTTATATAATTCAATTTTTTTAAAGAAAAATGAATGTATTATTTAGCGCTCTTTTAAATAAATAAATATAGTACATCATGAAAATATTTGTAATCAATAGAACATTCTGTCCTAGGACACCTCACATCACCCTTAAAAGACGTGACAACAGCTTAAATATTTTTTAAAGTCCATTTTCGACTTTATGCGTTGGCCTATATATAACATAACCCTCTAAGTCATTCCCTTATTACTGATTTGGGAACAAATTTCCTCTCCTTAAAATATCACTTGGATATAGACATCATCATCATCATCTACTTGCCCTTTTCCCAAGTCTATTTGGGGTCGGCGCAGCATGTTTTTTCCTTCCAAATATCTCTGTCAGCCGTCATGTCTTCAGCCACCCCTTTCTCTTTCATATCCCCTCTCACGCATTCCATCCATCTTTTCTTTGGCCTTCCTCTACTAGCCCATCCTTCGACACTCATACTCATCACTTTTTTTCCAACATACGTTTCATCCCTCCTCATAATATGACCATACCACGACATACGGTTTCTTTTCAACTTATCTATCACCGGAGCTACTTCCAAACTTCCTCTAACATAGTCATTTCTCACCCTGTCCATTCGTGTCACCCCACACATCCATCGCAACATTCGCATTTCTGCTGCATGCAGTCGCCTTTCGGCCGTCTTCTTCGTAGCCCAACACTCTGATCCATAGATGACGACAGGTCTTATGAGCAACTGTCTAGATATACAAACATATTATATGCAGGCATATTCAACAAAAACAAAACACGCTCCCACGGAGTTAGCAAGTGCGCACTGAAGTGTGAAATTATTGTTATTAAAACAATACCTTCACATCCATCAACTTTTTTCTAAACAATGGTTGTACGTAGTAAAACAAATGTTGGACAAAACAGCATCAATTAAACGTATGTTAATTCGTTTATAATTGTTACTAGGTATAAGAGAGGCCGTTTTAAAAATGTCTGACAAATTATGCCTGTAAGGTATGCTCTGTAGTACTTTTATATTGCCATTAGAATTGTTTACGTCATACTGAGTAACGTCATCACGACTGAGGCTGGAAATTAGTTACTGTACTAATCACTATAGCTAGCAAGTTATAGTTACTAAACTATAACAACCAAAATGGTCTCAATGCTTAGAAGTAAGCTTCAGTAGCAAGAACGTTATCAGGTTCAATTCAAACAATTTATATTGCTACAAATATTTATTCGTTGACGTATATGTTAAATTATTAACAATTAGTAATAAATATTAAAACTGGCTTACGATTTTGCCACAGTTTTGCAAAAAAAATTTTAAAAGCCGAATATTTTTTTGGAATCACAAGACCTATAAATAAATACCTATACCTACTGATATTTGTCCCTTATTTTAAACAAAACAAAGAAAAGACAACACTTGTTTAAACAAACAACGCATGTAAAGTAAAGAGAAAACATTAACAATGCTCTTGAAAATCCATTAACCAACACTCGAAGACGTTTATACATATGAATGTAAATCGATAAAAAACAAGAACGGTGGAAGCGAAGTAATAGTAATTTACATGTTGTACAGCTTTACTATAAATACACTGACGCCTGTATCGCCAATAAGGGAGGCAAAGGAGCATTCTGCAAATATGTTGTGCCAATTCTATTTTCATCAGCCCATATTCGTCCCATTGCTGGACACGAACCTCGAAAACGTACAGGGTTTACGCCTTAGTCCAACAGGCTGGCTCACTGCGGAATTATGAACAACACACCTAAGAATATCCCAAGAACTTTTAGGCGTGCAGGTTTCGTAACGATATTTTCCTTCACGGTTACAGTAGTTCTTTTTAATACACACATCACTTCGAAAAGTCAGAGGTGTATCCGTGGTTTGAACCCGCGACTGTCGAGATTCTCGACCGCATGCCTAAGCCTCGAGGCCATCACGGCTCAACTCTATTTAAAGTCCCATAAAAAGATTGCGGGTCTACGTTCGTTTTTCCAGCACATTTTTAGACATGTTGCTTCATTTTACTATACCTATAATATTAGCCTATATATAAATCCTACTGCTGGGTATAGGCCTACAACGAAAATAAAATGAAATTATTTTATTGAATGTATAAAGCACTTAATCACGGCTCACAATTATGCACATGAGACTACGCGGCACTCCAGGACCATTTTAATATATTTTTGCCAGAGCACAATATTAATTTTGATTAAAATAAAACAATTTCCTTATTTAAATTGCTTTCAGGAAATTAATTAGTTTTTGATCCTTACATTGCGTTGTCATTTTGGCATACGCTTTATTGTCCCTTCTCTTATTTATTTGACAGAGAATACTTAAGCGTCCGAGCGTTTGCGTCGCTCAGTTTATTTATCAATACAATTTTTACATAGTTATTCCATGGACAGTGTATTAAAAAAAGCTCGTGACATTATACATATATTAAAGCGAAACAAACTCTTCTCTTCCCTCCTATTCCTCTATGACATCCGTCTAAATACCTGAGACAAAGCCCCTTTTGCAGTCTTTTTCTTTTGTAACTTTTATTTCTAGTATACAATAAAAGTTTAATAAATAATTACGCCGAACAATATACCCCACTCGTGTCGCTTTACGACGCACTATACGCGATCATTAATTTTAATCTATAGCGTACGAGTACGTGACCCCTAGAGATTATCCGCCTACTCGCCGATCAAATGTTCCCAAACATCTTCGCCCCCATAACTCACCATATTTGGGTCACTCTAATTGAACTAATCATTAGAAATGACAACTGCACCAACATGTATTTACTTTTAGTGCACGATTTTATTTGGGTAATTACACAGTTACGTGTTTATTCCATGCGGGTAGCAAGGCTGTACAACGCCATAGTTATGAATTTAAAATATGTCTTTAATTAGACAAAAAGGCTAAAGAATTATTGAAATTTCTTTTTTCTCACCCATGTGGTTTAAAAGCTATCATTCGTTGCTTTTATGTAGTCTTGGTATTACCCTTAAAAGAACCCATTCATAGAGCCTAAACCACACCGTGGCTCTAGCAAGTACTTCAATCTGATCAAAAACAACTCGCGCCATGACTCAGCGTTAATTATAAATCTAATTTGTTACAAAACTGGTTGTCTCAGATCTCATTCATTAACCAAAAATCGATTGTGGGCGAGCTGTCGAAACATGTCCGTTATCGATACTTGAATGGGCTCCGTTCACTCGCCATAGTATGGGATAAAAGAATATTATTGAATAATTCTTGCAGCAATCTAAAGCATTGAAATTAATTTTTAATACTCAGAAACGCCGGATAACGATCGCTGTAGGTACACAAGGTTTCAACTTGGTGACTTAGGGAAGTTTGTTTCGTGATAAAATTGTGTTGCTTGTACTATTCAGTTTTGAATAAGATGACGCAATATTAGAGATTTATGGGAGTGTAATAATCTCAATCATATTCCAAATTAAAGATTCCATTTAAAAAAAAAGACAATTAAAAAAATGATTAAAAGTAGTTATTTTCGAATGCCATTTAAAAATAACAATCTCTATGGTTGCGTATTTTTTAAAATTTTATGTTATAGAATAAATGTGAAACACAGGATCGTTCCGTACTAGAAAATCTAATTCAATAAAACAAACAAAAGCGAAATAGAAATGAAAACTAACCAATTTAATCTGTTAATGAATACATTCATATCCAAATACGTGAAAATGTTTGCGTTTCGTGCAAATGTTTCATTCATAATTCAAACCTTCAATGCGGTCGCATTAATTAATTTACGAATACAATAATTACGATTAGGAATAATGTTATTTACGATACAAACTCGCATGGCGTTATTTTATTTGTTAATATATTATATTCTCTTTGACGTCAAATAAAACACGTGTTTTAAGTGAAAATGTTTGACTCAAATAATTTTAACATCAATATTCTTTCGAATTATACAAAAACAACAAATCTTGTTCAAACTTATCATCACGAAGCTATCCCAGTATTGGGCACAGGCCTCCTCTACATCTAAGCGGGTTAAGACAATAGTCCATCACGTTGGCCTATCAGAAGTGCGGGTTGGCGGACTACACACCTAAGAATTCTCTACCTATGTGTGCAGGTTACCTCACGACGTTTTTCCTCACCGTTAAAGTACGCAACAGTTCATTGTGAATACACACATTTGTGTAAATCTTATTGGATATACAAAACAAAAGTTTGTAAATATCTAAACACATAAAGAATAGTATCGCACGGTAAAACTTATGTGCAGTAAACTCTACCCACCCCTTTCGAGATCCAGTCATGAGTATGTATGAGTGTACGTTTGTGCATATTAGTATATGTATGTTTATGTTAGGCGAATACTACGTAAATGATGTACACGGTAATTAATTTTCGCTTAAATTTGAAGATCGTACACATGTTGCTGAATGATTATATGGTGACTCATCCTCATGAGTCAACCTAGATCTATTTAGTATTATTCTCTATATTATGAGCCTATACATATCAAGTAACAAACTAGGTCGGGATGATTACCAAATGCTGTACGTCAACAAAGGATAAAGTGTCTTGGCGTAATTAGCCGAAAGATTGTCGTGAATACGGATTTCATAATTTTAATATCGACACCCACTTTTATAAAAGTGTCGATAATTGAGGTAAGATGCTTAGGTCGAAAATTATTTCTTAGTATTATTACGATGGCAGGCTAGTGTTGATAGATCACTAAAAGATAAATCAGATAACACTTTATCCCTAAATTGCACGCCACACCTCAAATATAGTTTAATTAAAACGGATCCAATTAGTCACACAAATAAATTCATTTACAAAGTCTATTTAAATTGTATTTCCATTTAAATGTTCAAAGACTAAAAAATAAATTTTAATTACCGTTTCCCGTCGAAATTTTCATATTACAATAAAAATAATATTCATTTTCACGGTACAATAAATTCCGCGCATCAAAACCATTTCATTGTAACAAACTCCCACTTTTAGCAATTATTTCTCATCGAGTTTCGAAATTGAACGAACTATTAGTCCATTTGCTTTACCATTGGGATCGCATTTGTTCCAATTTGATTCCGAACTGACCCGATCATTGTTTCATTTAGAGCTTATTGGAATAGCTTTCCAGCTTTCAATTCCACTTGATTACAATAATAGTTGTGAATTTTAGCTGTTCATTTATGCTTTTTGAAATATAACTCCGAAAAAGAAGGAACAAAGATGGTTTAGCATCGTCTATTTCATTAAGATCCCAGAGCCGCCAGACGTTACCTATTATCTGACGGACGAAATGTGAACCTTTGGGTAGTGTTATTATGTACTACCATCGTATGCATAGGTACTCGCTAACTTGGTCGAACGGCCAATTTACACATATCAGCTGGTCAGGTACCTAGGTTTTAGATAGGCCATAATGGTGAGTCAGTCTTTTTTCGTTTTGACAAATCCAAAAAAAATCGATCTAACATCTTAATTACACGATTCGATATAGGTACTATCACATACATACTTTTTTACGCCATTAACATTAAATAATTGAACAATTTCATAAACATTAAATGAAATTATTTAACCATTAGTTATGACGTGCTTTAACACAGCCCGGCTAGCTCAGTCGGTAGAGCATGAGACTCTTAATCTCAGGGTCGTGGGTTCGAGCCCCACGTTGGGCGATATTATTTTTTTTAACGCAGTGAGTGTTTTGATAGGCATTAGGCACACAAAGAAAACGTCTTTCTGATTTTCGTTACCCACACTTAAGTATCCTCTTTACAAATATAGCGTAATCGTTTTTAGTCATATTTTCTTATTCCTCCAATTTCCATTATTGCTTTTTGGTGCATAAAAAAAAAGAAAAATGCAACCAGCAAAAAGAACAGTGCAATTTTAATTAATCCATTTGGCGGGTCCATCGATTATGCTACATTTCATCGATAAATATAGGTTTTATCGTAAATCTCTTAATTCCACGTTGTAGAAAGCCGTAAGTTATGTGCACTCGGTCGGTGGAGCTGGCAGCTGCGCAGACGCACGCCTGGCCGATGGCGGCGCGCGCTCACCTACATTAGCTAAGGCTCCGACCAGATACAGCCAGTAATATTTCATCTTCTATATTATACTATACATAATTTAATGTTGTAAATGCGGCAGTATATCTTCTTACTACTATTTCGCACTGATATGAGGGACGATTGTAGGTTACTGCTGTGACAAAAAATTGAAGATTAGCCAAAACAAATATTATAAACAAATATGTCGCTGACCTAGTGCGGCTTGGCGGACTATCCGCCTAAGAAATTCCTGAGAGCTTTTAGATTTGCTGGATGTCTCACGATCTTTTTCTTCACAATTCAAATAACTGATAATTCTTTCTAAACACACATGATTATACAAACTATAGAGACTATATAAGACAGAGGTAATTTCCGGGATTTTGGGATCCTCGTCCGTCGAGATTTTCAATCACGTACCTAAACCTCAGGGCCAACTAGCTAAACCGAGTAATGTGCATAAATCCTAAGTCGAGTTGTTTATTTTATGCGGCTGTAACGGGCGTGACCACTCACGATACACCCTCCAGCAGAGCTGCTACTTAACTATGGACACCGGCAATTTCGCATCCACTCCGCGACGGACCGTATGCGTCGGATAATACCCCACCTTCGCTTTAATGCAATTTTAGATATCTAGTTTAGTGACATGATAATTCTAATGCATTAAATGCTATTTTACTTTGCGGGCGATGGCTGTTAGGTCTTTTTGTAGCTAAGGTTAAATGTTTTGGTGATGGCTGTTTGGCGTTTGAATGTGTCTGAAATGGAATACTATTGTTTCTGATGCCCATAATGAAAATGTTGCGATACCTTTTAGACTTATTATAACGAATAACCTTTATCTCTCCTTTTTCTTAACTCTACGCATTATTTTATTTTTACAAAACAGTGGTAGAAGAAACCATAATTTTTGGTCTGCACAAACACGAAATATAGTTTATTATTAAAGCTTAAAAAAACAAATTAATAAATTCTAATAAAATTAGCTATCGAAGTGTTATTTATTTCAACAACATTGCATATACATTTCGTGTTACTTATTTTTAAGCAAATGAGGTTTGTTGAGTAACATTTGATCAATCGGTTTCACAGCAATAAACCTTTAATCAAAACTAAAAATGGAATTAATGTTTCATGCAACATATTTATGAGCACAAAAAAGACACAGTCTACCAATTAGTGCAGATAAAAACTTGAAGCTGGGAATATAATCCAAATACAAGCCACTTTGCACCACACTCATATCATTATAAAGTTCAAAGTCTAATGGGTTTGAAAAATTATGTAGATGATCGATGCGGACGTGATAATCTCACAAACTCGAATTAAGCCTGCGGTCGATTTATCGATACTGATTTCGGGAGCTATCGATACATTGAGTGGGTGGTTGAACCAGGCACGAATTTGGGTGCTATGCGAACCGTTATCCAAATAGACTCACGGCTTTGCTAAATTGAGACAAATTATGCAACTTCATCAAGAATGACATCAAAGCGATTGCCGAATAATATCGATGAAGCTTACTGCATAATAATAGCTATTTATTATAAATTTGGTTTACGGAGTAAAAGTCATCTAATTTTACAGCAATGAGTATTTATATATACCGATCTGTCTACAGCCAAGATCTAGGATCCGTGGAACAACAAGTAAGCCTATTCTACTAGGTACATTACCACACTGATACTTCGTAAATAAAATACCTAATTGCTAGACCAGGAAATTAAAGCTTCAATCTCTTGATTGCATGCACTAATTAAGCCCGCGGGAGCAATGACTGAGTCTATGTAATTTATCTGTCATTGTCCATGAGTGAGTTTCATATCAGCCTTACTTTATTAAATATTTCACTAAAGAAGCACAGGCGTTTTCACTTTCCATTCATTTTTCAATGAATAATTTGTTTGTATACGACTTAACTTGGTCTCACATTGTAAGGTTCATCACGTCACGTTAAAAAGCAGTTCAACGTTATATGATTGAGTTGATTCTTCTAAATAATTTTCATTACATACAAGTTAGTACATAAAACGGTTAACTCATAAAAAAATATTTTAACGCTTTAACGCCCGAATGCGCCCTACATCATTGTATAAACTTATTTAATAAATGCTCCTATCTAATCCCACTAATGGGTGAAAGATTGATGACTACAAGGGACAATGGTACTATTAATCTATTCTGTTCCAAAATGTACGGAAACTGAATAAAGCCTAATCTTCCGACGTCAATTTTCGGATTCTTTCCATCCGTTTTGCTTCATTGAATAATTGTTGCATTGAAATGCCTTTAGAATTTAAAACATATAGTTTATTTTTATCGATTGGTATTAACATAACGCGTTTCACAATCACGTACGCAGCACGTGCCTAGAAGTGGGATTTCTCGCGCCAAGAATGCTATAATATAATGTTTGGAGCTGTTCTGGAGAGACAGATTGATCGGTTTGCGAAGACAAACCAGAGACACAAGTTTCTAAAACCTCAGTTGTGGTCCAAAAAACTAACGAAATAATTAAATTTATCTATCAACAGAAAATCAAAAGAAGAAGAAAATATTCGTAAGAAATAAATTTTATAGTTTATAATCGACGATTCAAAACATCTTGTAAAAGTGTATTTTAATAAAAATAGTTCTGACTTAACTTGACTTATAACATAACTCAGCCTATCGCCGTCCACTGCTGAACGTAGGCCTCCCCAAGATAACTTGACTTAAATAGTAATAATGCGTTGCTCAAATATAAACCTGAACTGTCAAGTTGATGATGCTCGTACTGTATAATCTTTATACGCAAACATACTAAACATATCCAGAACATAAAGTCACTCCAAATCAATTCGTTCTTCACAAAGACAGCTCCCATAAAATAAGTCGAGTTAACAGATCCCCACGCCGTCTCACAGCATGTGTAAAGACAGGAAACGTAAATAAGAACATCGCATCAATCCCCAGTCGTATTATCACATATGCAAACACCAATAACAAAGAAAAGTGAATACCGAAGCACCTATGGACAGAGACATGTAATAAAGAGCGATGCCTCAGTGGAGTCAAACACGTACAAAGGTCGACAACAATTTTCGCATACTGAGCATTGTTGGAAATTGAAAGGCTTACCGCGTTATAAGAATACTTATGTGGACTATTCAAATTTGAATTCTAGTCACTGTTAATAAAGTTGTTAATGGAGTAATACAAGTTTCTAAAAGCGGGGAACAGGGCACGCATGAAGAATGTTAATAATGCATAACGCGGACTATGTTCAAATGCGTTTGTCACATCTTAAACGTCAGGACTTAATCCTACAAAGCGTAAGGCGCGTCTGGATATTACTTTGGGATCGCAGAAAGGATTTAATTTAATCCCATGTGCCTTGAGTAATAAATTTTGGTTTGGTTCTAGACAGCCGTTTGTAATTTGTATCAGAAAATTGTTAATCATAGTACCTATCGACTCAGATAAGGAAAACATAACACGGTAGAATTGAATTCAGATTTTAATTACGCATGCTTTAATAGCCAATTAGTCTTAACTCTCTAATTATATCCAAAATATATTCGTTTTAAAAGGGGTAGAGCTTAGTCCTGAAAACTAATGCAGTTAAGACAATATTAAAATTTGTGTTTAAGACGGCGATAGAATAAAAAGCTCCAAATGTTAAATAGCCTGTGGCATGAATGAGGTCATATAATATCATATTGAACACTTTTTCAAGATAATTTTTTGCTAAATTCTTTGATTCTAATCTTATATTGTGAAATGGCGACAAAAATATTCAAATATACAATTTATTTATACAAGGTGGACCGACGATTTGATAAAGGTCGCGGGAAGCCGCTGGATGCAGGCCGCTTCCAATAGAGCGCTTTGAAAGTCTCTGGGGGAGGCCTATGTCCAGCAGTGGACGTCCTTTGGCTGATGATGATGATGATGATGATGATACAATTTATTGCCAACAATTCGTAAGGAGTACATTTAAAGATAATTTATATTAAAGGAATTCATCTAGTAAATTTAACTGCTATATAAATAAATATAAAAGCTATAAAATCTATAAAAGCCGTCTCTGAAAAAACAAATGTTAGTCCGCGCAGAGCGTAAACATTTCCTTAATAATAAATTATTCATTAAAATTAGCTGAAGACGGCGTTAACGTCGCCCCAGTAATTGTCCTAAGAGTCTTCAAAAGAATAGAAAGATGTAATTACGAAGTTGATTATAAAGCGTGAACTTCCAGTTTAATCGCCTTGCAGCTATTTAGTTTCCAAGTCGTTTAGTTAGGAAGGGGATTTCTGAAACTCTAATCGGGTTGCTCGTTTTATGCTTTTAAAATTCTGGGTAAGATGGGAAACTTATTTTCGAACCAATTCGAAAATTTATCAATTGGTAATTTTTCGATCCCACACAGATGTAATTAAAGTAAGTATCTAAACAGCACGAAGCTTGCCCTTTTTGCGAGAAAATAGGTGTACTGATATGGAATTTGTTTTAGAAAATAAGATGCCACCGATTTTACTTTGGTTTGCTAACTTGCTTTTATTGCTACTGTATTTTTGTCACACTCTTGAAATTTTATGTATTATTCACCTTCCAATCAACAATTTTTACAATATCTTTTTATTTGTCACATAATATAATAGTTAATAAAATTATGATTACACAACAGAAATATGCAGCTGCTATTGTAGAAAAGCAGAACTTCATAATAAAATACAAACCCCCGTTGCAGCTCTCTTTCGATGTAACAATTCTTTCCACTACATACATATTTTCCCTTCACATCGCAACCCCTCCATTCTTTAGTTAATTAAACAAGATTTTCCGTATGATACAAATCTGCTTGATGTAGCGTTTCATAAGAGAAATTATTGACAGCCCTGTGGCGCAAGAAGATATAAACAAACAGCGGGCTGTACGAGTATTCAGGCAACAAGTCAAATGTTTGTGTGACCGTAAACTTTTTCGGGTCTAGGTATTTGTGTGAGATCGAAAAGTGTTGTAGTTTTAATAAATAGGCTATAGCTTCAAAATAAACTAAAAAGTTTGGTAGCTTTCGAAAATCGAATCACAAATAGCAACGTAAAAAGTTTTTGTTCTAAATTCAATCCTATATAGGATTTTTTGTCACCATCCCTATATACTGGTTATACGTTCGCTACCAAGTGGCAATATGCGATACGTGGATGACGCTTCGACGCCTTTGCATTGGCCAATCGTGACAAAGCTTTGAAATCGTAGTAAGTGCGTCGAGAGCGCTCGGCGATCGCTTGTGCCGTTCATTAGCTCGCTCGCTGGACGCACGCTGGCAAATACCAAGTACAAAAGAGCCCTTGCTCCCATCAGTCAATTTATACCTCTATTTCAAAGAGGTGAAACGTATAGAAAATTTTGCATCATGAACGACACCGTAATCTTTGAAGTCTGTTGCGTTATGAATTATAAGAGGAAGAAAATCATAAAAAGCCTGTATCATCGAAGGGTTTTTAAGTTGTAATTAAGTATTTTGATCCTTTTCCTGTCACGTTTTTAGATTGTGCGCTGGTCAAAATTGCATAATGAAAAATACTCAAAAACGATGTGCAGCCTGGGAACCGTACTCAGGACCGATAAACGACACAGACAGTATTAATATAGTTTTTATTTAATATAGTTTTCCCTACTACAATCAGATTTTATTTAATACAAAAGCAATGTTATCACAGAAGCTTACTGTTTCTCTTCAATAAATCTGCGCACTAATCGAATATCACGTTCTACATAAAACCTTGGCTCTAATACACTTTCCCCATTAAACTAAACGTTCACCGCAGATAATGAAAGGCCCGTGTCCCGCTCACCGATCGCCAATAACCAATACAACACACCCTGTGCAATTTGTTCTCTGCAACATTGTGAGGACATTCTTTTAAATACTTTATAGCTACCTCACATTATATGTATTAAAAGATACTTTAAAGTATGAAAAGAGTTTGAATTTTTGCGTTTTATCACGACAAACTGACCTTAAAGTAAAACTAGTGCGGTCAAAACAACATGCGGAGTAGTGAAAATGACTTTCATAATTATTTTTTTAACAGAAAAACTAAATAATCTTTACCTGACTAAACGATACGACTTTGAACTTTTGATCAAATGTCGGTCAATTATGCAACGCGACCAAAAAGACACAATAAATAGTCGTTATTTATTAAATAGATATTCTACTATCCCTTAAGAATAATACCTTCGAATTTATCATAAGTCTAACCACCATATTAAGAAATACATTTTAAATAATTATAGGCACTACGTCAGCACGTACCTACTATTCCATTTGTCATAAAAGCCAATGGGATAAATAATAGTAAGCGAACGCAAATGGCATTATTCATTAGGTTTTCTATCATTTCGAACATAAAATTAATAGCAGAGCATTACCTACTATCGACGCAAAGTATTAAACCATTATGCGAGCTGACCACGCGATCGTATATTGGAAATAGCTGTGAGACCCGGCTCTGCTCAGGCACTATTTTTTATTCAGTACTCATTTTTGGGAAACATTGAATTGATAATACTCAGCCTATCACTGTCTATTCTTGAAAATAGGCCACCTCAAGAAAGCGCCAACCATCGCGAGACCTCATCCATCGACTCCTTTCTCAAATGGTCGGTCCAACGTGCTGCAGGACGTCCAACACTACGTCTGCCCAAACGCGGTCTCCACTCTGACACTTGTCTGCTCCATTGGCCAAACATGGCCGGCCTACTTCAACTGTATGGTGACATATTCTCGGGCGGATGATTTCAATACAAATTCCTTCCGCACACTCATTCTATTATCTTTATTCTTGGGATTAAAAGTATGGTATGCCCTGTTCCAGGAGAATCTTAGAAAATGTATAGAGATATACAGAAGTCTTTCTTCATACAAATATATTCAAATCGGACCAGTGGTTTAGGCGTGAAAGCAAACCAGACAGACATCTAGACACAGTTTCTTAGATATTAATCGTATTAGTCTATACTAATACAACATCACATCTATATGTGAAACGAACTTATAATAACGACAAGTCTGATGACTTGTAATATCGAATTGATCGTATTGATAAATCAATGTGTCGAAAGATTTTCAAAGAAAATTAAATAATCTCGTAGGACTCGCGGCCTGAATGTATGATCGGGACGTCTTACATTAGACTTTCGTATAAAGAAATAATGTTGTTAGGTATTCTCATTAAGTAATTCTGAGTTGATACCCACATATAGCACAGTCTGGAAATGCCCGATGATAGTACAAGTTTTCCTTTTTACTGATATAGGTAAATAAATAGGTAATAAGCGAGCCTTAAATTAGGCGCTCAAAGGAATAATTTCCAAAATTACCAGTTTAATGCCACAAAACCACATACTGACGACACTGTATGGAATTTATCAAATAAATTGCGCGGCGAACCGACGAATAAAATATAGCCTAAATTTACTACATTTTACAAATAGACCAGGAGAAATAAAATAGAATCACAAATATGGGAAGATTACAAAGCTTTTTTTACTTAACTCAATTTATTTTTTTACAAAACTCTTATTTAACTCAATACAAGTAATTTTAAATAATCCTTTATATTATGGATAATAAAAGAGCTTCGCATTAAAAAAAAACTCTGTCTATGTGACCGCAACTACTTATTAAACTATAAAGCGTACACACCACCCGTTCAATGCCTTGCTAAATTGTAATGCTAGCCGTAGTCTAATTAGACAGTGGTTCTAATGCGCCAGCTCGACCGAATTAATACCACGGTTTCACGGAAAACTGTTGTGAGAAAAAACGGGTTTATTTGGAGATTACGCCTGACCTCATACTTTCCAAAAGAAATATAATGTGTGATGCATCCAATTAATTTGAACACCGACGATCTAAAAGCCTCTTTAAAGTTATCCGTACGGCGCAGAGCAGTGTAAGTCAAAATTGGCAATTTATCCGGCCAGGCCCGCCTAGTGTCCAGCTGAAGTAGATAATGCCCGCTCCGGCCCAAATTCTCCCATAAATTGAATTTAGCAACTTTCGCCCTTTGTTGACTTTTTGATTTTGTATCGAGGAAAAGGAATAACTTTGTTATTGACTTACAGTGAAACAGGCTTAGTTTTGTTGACACGTAAATGTACTACGGAATTTTCAACGAAATTATTGAGATGTCGTATTTAAGCATTATTATAAAACGGACAAATTAATCATATTGACGCTGATGGTAAGCATGTTGTTGTCCAAACAAAACTTACAATTTTGTCAAAAAGCTCTTTATGGATTTATTTGTATTGAGATATTAGGATTCAACAAACTACTTTCATTTGAATCCATTTATTCAGTATAATTGAAGAGTAGTTAAAATCTCTATGCAGAATGTTTAATAAATTCTGGCGGCATTTAGGACTTGTTAAGCTACATAGCTGTGGTCAGGGCATACAAGAGACAACCTACATGAGCAAATTCTGTCGCTCCGAATTCCTGTTAAGTGCTCGTTCATTTCATGTTGTAAACCTCAAAATATAGAGCAAGCGTCTTTCAATTTTAGCTTAAGGTGAACGCGAACATACTCATGTTCGCTCACAATAATTCGTAGACAAACAGACTATTTGCGAACTTGGTAATAAATAAAAATTTTCTAGCAGAAGTAGTATTTACAGTACACTTAAATCCTAAACAAAGTACTGCTCTATAAATGTCTTTACAAATTTGTTGATTCTATTTTGCCTTATTTCTTACTACCACTCTTATCAAATTATTTCGCAGGACTTGTCAAAGTATTACCAAAAAATAAATCAATCATTAAGGACTTAACCACAACCGCTTAAACTTAAGTTTAATGCCTATCCGTTCGAAACCCGATTCACGACTATCCAAGTGCTTAATTCCAAAACCAACAAAGATTCTTTGTTTATTATATGAAGACAAGTATCATCCGTACAGAGTGGGCTATACCGGAGCAGAATGCACCCGCATGGCACACACGTCATACATATTTGTGGGAACACGCGACACGTGCACTCGCCCTCGTGTGAACAGCCCGCAGGAAGAACAACCATTGTTTAGATCATGCTAAGATTCATATAGATAGCCCCGTTACATGCAGATGTACAAAGAGATTGTATTTTTAATTAAGCTCCTCGTGAAGTAGGCTAATAAGGTCTTTTTTGGTTTGGTGCTGGACTATCTTTGTGTAATAATGTTGGATGGAAAGATAAAAACTTAAGACTTGAATAGTAAGTAATTTTTGATGCCAACTGTATCCAATCTGTGTTAATATCCATAGTATATTAAATGAAGTATTCTAGTGGTAGAAGTTGTTACTTGCAAATCTATAAGCGAAAAAACACGACTACAAAAAATATATATTTCACCGGTTTTTTGATATTGTTGACTTCCATGATAAATAACCTATCTCACATATCTAACACTGAAAGAATTTTAGCAATCGGATCAGTAGTTCCTGAGATAAGCGCGTTCAAGCAAACAAACTCTTTAGCTTCTTATAATTGTATAGATTACGTCAAATTAATAAGACACGATAAAATCAATGGTGATACTTTTACAGAAGCCCAGAAGCCCAGCTTGCCTTAAAAAATCGGAATGGGATCGAATCTTTAAGCTTTTATCCTTTTTTTAACACATGCATAATAAGAAATGATAACCTAGTAGCTTCTATGGAAGTACGGCCACATTGGTCACAATATATGTTTTAACATTACTATCGAATCAGATAAGTAATATTACTATTGGCAAAACACGACTGTAGCAGGCCGTTGAAACAAATCCAAGTTTAATTAAACCAATAGTTTAGATAGCACGGTTTCTCCGTGTAACAATAGTGCAATATGTATAGAGATAAGGTACGCAGGTAAGTGCCGAAGCGCTACTTAGCGAGGCGCGAAAGCCGTTACGATAAATAGCAACTGATAAATACCGGTAACCGCTCTCCGCTTCCATGCCCCAGAAATAGAATTACTGAATATTTTTTATTATACTCTTTTGAGGACATTTTTCCTTTTTCTTTATCGCCTCATTTTTAAAGGTGTTGAAGGCAAAGGATCTTTGATAATCGGTATAAAGATTTCAGCTATTAAAAGTAATGATGTTAACCTTTACATTTTAAAAGGAATCAGATGTCGTACAGATTGTTTGAAGAAATAAAAAACTGTATTTTAAATAACAATTGTAAAATTTGCGTAGTTTTCGATATGCGATATAAAGATTTTTCATAATCAAATTATGATTACCGACGTGAGGTAGATTTCTGATAGAAAATCGTCAATAGGATAACTTTCAAAAACCCTCCTTCGAATAAGCGTGAGTAGCGTGAATGTGTATTATATTCAACAAATACCATCATTTTTGTTTATTTCGCTTAAATATAATAAAATGACGTAAATATAACAGCACCTTTGTAATTAATTCAGGCACTTTGATGTATTAAATCTATCGCGTTGCTCAGAAACAAAAGCGCGCTTTAATAAAAGACTGTTATTAATTTTCATTTTGAGCGTAAAAATCCTCTCTAGAGTATTTTTCGCTTCAAATTGATTTTAATAGGCGATAAATATAGCGCAGTATGTTATGGCTCATATTTTTCACTTTTAGCGCTAAAATGTAGCAACTTTTTCATTTTTCTAGACTGAAAACATAGAACATTAATCTTGATAAAGTATATTTAATTTTTGATTTTTAAAAACTACATTTTATTATCGCCGTCTGGTGGTCTCTGTGCGATTTTTTATACAATGATAAAATACATAGTTACTTACATTCGTCAGTAACGTGCATAGTTAAATCATAATGTAATGTAATACATCAGTAATATGCATCAAGATACAAGGCTTGTGTTCGTGATATCAGAAACTACGAGAGAATTTAGGTTTCACAAACATTCATGCTTGTCCGTCTTACACGCTAAAAAATATCGCAACAGGGCAAGTCTAACAAAATCATTTAATTTCAATTCAACGGGTGTACCTATATTATGTAGTTAAAGTTTTTAAAGGTTAAGCTATGTTATGACGATCATCAAGCTTATACGAATACACGCCAAGGCAATTCTATACCTTTTCAAAATATTTTAAGGGTCTCTTCCAGCAGCTATCGTTCCGAACATTAGTCTCGTGCGAGTAGCTGGCGTGACAAATACCTCGACTTTTAGAATTTGACTCGTAAGAGCGTTTAGCTTAGTAGATTAGATAATTATGCCACGTTCGCTCTACGATTTACTATGTATTGCCAAACGCCTCGTTATTCTAAGGCAGACGTATCTTAGCCTCTAAACTCTGATCGATTTATTTTCTATTCAAGAGTTGGTGAAAACAGGATTTATTTATTTAAATACTAAGTCGTCGGTCAAAATAAACTATAACAAACTTCAACGGCGAAGAAAAACATCGTGACCAAACTTGCTCACTTATAAACATATGAGGAAATTCTTAGGTGACGTTTTTAGTGGGACGTATACGTCATAATTTCTATGTAGGAATGGCAAAGTCACGGCATGTAAAATGCAGTCCAGTTTAAATAAGCAGTTGGAGAGAAAATACTCTTAGGCGCATACGAAAAACTCATCTCAAGTATTAAACTATTCAATCTACACCCTCCTGCCAGTTGGAATCCATCTACAAAGATATTAGAAAAGCCATTTATTATACCAAATACCGCAAAAGGGTCTTATAAAAGCAGATTGTGAGTAATTTGCACAAAAAACCTAGCTCGCTCTGATGGCTAACCACACGACAGCAAGCGACAAGAAACTGCAGTTATACTTTAAAGCAGAAATAGTTGAATAAAGCCTGGCCTTTATCCGGAAGCAGTTATGTCCACTATATTTTTTTTATGATGAATGATGAACTGTCTTATTAGTATTAGCTATATAGTTTTCCCACGATATTTTACTTCACCGTTAAGTCAAGTGACTATTCATTATGAAATATCTTGATGGCATTCACATGTGAAGGGTTGGTGCGTATTATCCTAGAACTCGAAATTTTAGACCAATATCGCCCGAAGCAGATCGATTTGAACTCTGCTGTAATTGAATAGTTTCGGAATCCAGATCGTCCCTATTTTGCGCTTAATTCGGACACTCGAACTGAGATGCGACAGAAATGAAACCACGCGTCCTGTCGCAAATATGGGGATCATTTGTTACGAGAGCATTTATCTGATTGTATTTGCAGGTATTTTTTGTAAAAACAGTTTTTTTTTTGTATAAGCTGTTTATGTCAATTTATGTTGTAACTATTAGTTGATACTGATTTTGATAAACTACTTTTGTTTCCTTTATATTCTAACGAAACTGCAATTTGTTTATTGTTAAATCTGTTCTCCAAAGAAATAAAATAAATAGATAAATAAATAATACTCTATAATTCATACAACTGATAATTTATTTTATATTAAACTGAGTCAGTAAAATAAAAAAACGTAAAGCATTTCTAAAAATGTAACCAACGATATCGTGGACAAAATCCAGCAATTCTCCGAGTTTAAGAAGAAAAAATTAAAAGAATAATTTTTGCAAATATAAATTATGGGCCGCCGATCTGAAAGAAAAGTTCACAAACATAAAGATAATAACGCCATTAGCAGCTCGTCTTCCTCCAACGTTTCGAAACCGTTGGCACAAGAGATAAAAGCATTAGGACGAGATGGGAAAGGGAATGCACAATTGAACAAACCAACAAATGCATTTTAGCTAGGAGCTGTAGAATTTAATTTCTATCCCTCACGATTTTTCCGAAACGATTTGAATAAAAAAGAATCAATAAAGAAATGGAAGAAATGAAACTATTCACAATCTTTTACTTTTTTCAGTTCTATATTCAATGTGGACAGACAGAGTTTGGGCTAACGAAATAAAACTATTGTTATGGCAATATTGAATTATAAGAACTTCTCGTTTAAAAGAAAATAAATGATATTCGAAATCGATGTTTTTGCGTTTTATGTCTTAGATATGACGAAAACTTACAAATTCCTAGTTATTTGCAAACAGTACTAATAATCTCAATCATCTAATGAAACTCATTCGCAATCCGCTACTTCAGTCGAATAAGAATTCTAGGGAACCAAAATGACTTAACTAAATAAAAAAAAATTGCATAATTGACCTCCTCGTACACGCGTGGTAAGTTTTCATGATTTTTTTTTACAATAAGCAAGAGTCTAGAATCTTAATTTCCTTTCAATGCATACCAAGATGTCACACGCGGCTCATAATTTTGAATATTCTGGTCTCCACGTATACTGACGGTAACGTCGTTGTTGGCTGCACGTCTACTTTCACAGATGACACTTTTGACGATCGCCAGCGAAATTTTAATTCCGCACTGCTTCCCCGAGCACGTATGGGAAATATAAAATGAGAGCTGACGTTGAATTCATTTCTCTATTTGCGCACCAAAATATTCACCGTGTGAGGGAAATATGAAATTCAGAATTTGCGAGGATTCCTTATATGTGAAATATTGTCCGTTATTCTGGCCTTAAATTTGGTTCAATTCGAGTAACCGGAGGTTACAGATTTTACGCATGTGCCATAACAAATGGTATTTTTGGCGTATATATGCAGTTGTTATGTATAGGTATATTTATTTTAAGTGGTATGATATAAAGATTCTCTTTAATTTTATTTATTCGAACCCATGATCACAAGTTATCACTCATTAATTCGAACCCATGATCGCAAGATATCGCTAAATTTGAAGTCCTTTGTAAGTCGATTCATCATTCTGATGAATAATTTTACAGCTGGAAATATAACCAATTGACTTAGACATTATTTTACCATTATCATATTAAAGTAAATAAAACTCAACGATTTATCAGTATATATAGCCATTGCATTGTTATCGATATCAGCAATGTCTCCTCGACAATCACTATTTTGACTAAATATCCCAGAAGCACAAAATTAATTATTCTAAACTGATTTATTGTGAATGTCCGTTAAAATAGACGGATAATTCCTTTTGCATACTGCTCAGTGCACCTTTCGAGCTCAAAGCTGGCGGGGGTCGATGGCCGATACGGTTGGCAGTTACTGGACTTGTTTGCTGTTCAGCTTATCAGCCACGGATCGACAGAGACGCGGAAACCACTTCGTTATCGGCCGTCTGAATTGCGACTTTGAAGTGATTGTGTAACCTGAATAATTGGACGCCAGTCTTATTTGTTGTGCCATGTTTTGCGCTTGTTTCTTCGCATTGTGGACAGGTATCTTATGAAGCGAATGCTTGTATGTTCGTAAATATGGGAAGAGGCGTATTTTTGCCCACATATTTTAGTTCTTATTTACAAGTAATAGGGGCAAGATTTATGAGTCTCTGTGCTATTACCGAGAATTTTCTAATAAAAATATTTAGTTACACTTTACTCCAAAAACTAATCGAACTCAAGAACTCTAAATCATACGGTGCACATTTGAGCCTTACGACAACTTAAGCTGCATAAATTAACAAAAGATATGTATGTCGGATTTCGGTTTAACATTCCTGTCTTATATTAGTAACCATATTTCCTAGGAAGACTATCTACATCGTTTTCGTCTTTAAGCATGCTTCTACAAGTTACCATTTCTTGTCTTCTTTAAAAATCTTTCCCAAATGCACCTCTGCTTTCCGTTTGGGGAATACAATATTTTTTTATGCATCTATGTTTAATAACCATGACTCATAGACGTCTTACCAATTAAGCCAGAAATCCTTGTAGGATAATTACCCGACGTCGGTGCTACTGATATTGTCGGAAAAAAATCCATTAACCATAGAGCCCAAATTAATTGCTTTTATACAAACTACGTTTGTTTCGAATGACATATGTTGAAGTTATTCACTATGTTTGCGGTTTTGCTGTACATAATATGGAACAAAAACGGCAATAGGTTACTGAGTGGGACTGATAACTGGCGAAATTTGGCTGCAGAAATGCACGTTTACTCCTTCAGGAAATACAGGAGTGAGGTGATAAATATGTAGATAGAGGTGAGGATATGATAAATAGATATGTTATTTATCTTTGCAATTATAATCATAAAATTAATGGACTCATATTAAATCTATTAACGAGAAATTGTTGTAGCATAATACCTACCCTGTTTTGACAGCACCATAGTTACTACCACGAGCGGTGTGACTTAGTCTAAAATAAAATATGAATGTTATTAATTCTCCTTTTCGATAGAGAAACAATGTGTGCTAATTTCCTGATTGAATTAGTAGTTATATTATTATTGATATCAAGACGTAAATGTAAATGTTGTCCTAATTTGTCCCATGTGTCTAGTTTTTATTTCGTTTGTAAATTAGGTCAAGTGCGTATGAGTGGACAGTTGTATGGTGCCGTCGCGATGTAAGACATTTGGCATTAAAATAATTAAATTTATAATGTTGAGTACTATACTTTTAAATATTATAAATACGAGTATATTTGCCTGTTACAGTCAGGTCTTCATTGTATAAGAGATTTTATGAGGTTTGATAAAGATTATTGCAATGTTGGAAAATAACATAGGCTAGTTTTATACTCAATAGAAAAAAGATTTAGAACATATAAAATATGTTACCTTGACTTCCAAATACAACAGTTAAAATAATGTAACTACCTCATATTAAGATACAAACAGGCAGAATTTTGTTTTGAATATCAGGTATTACTACAAAAAAGCTCGGCTGCACACATTATACGCCTTATTGTATGATTATATTTATATAAATCAAATAAAGCACTGGCCTTAACAACACCGATTTGTACCACTTTCTATGATATAGGTCCAACTGTTTCTAAGCAAACGAAAAAGTGTTTAAAAATAATAATCTTCTTGGTACCCCTTTCGTTTCGTGTATCCAACCGCATCAAACGTTAAATCTATTAAAATTATCAAGCACCCGTCAACGGACACATAAAAAAATATTGACCAAGGCTTACAAATTGACAGCCAAAGCCGAACCAAAGGGCCTTCTAAAAAATTTTTTATAACAAATCCACAATCAGTGGTCGCAGCGAACATTACCGACGTATTTATAGATCGTAAATAAGTAAGTATAAATTTCTAGATTAATCCCGACGGGACCCGGCAACCGATTTACATTTTAATCGTAACAATATCGGAATCACACCTATTTAAGCTCGATCGTTTCAGAATCAAACCTCTTTGAGGGTTAATAACAAATTGTTAGGCGGTGTCCACAAAGGGTTCGTAAAAATGCTTAAAAATTTTACTGACTGTCAATCGAGAAAAAGTAACAGGAATACGATGTTTTACAAAGTCTTTTAAATATTTTTTTCACTTATCTATTGTTAAAATTAAATTGTGTGTTTTTTTTTTACTTAATTAATAATATTCTCGTTTATGTTATAATATATATTTGGGTTGTGTACAAAATAGCATATTAAATGGCGAAAAAGTAAATGAAACTGAAGAAAACTTTAAATGTTCTCAAAATTATTATTAACAACGTAGAAACTTGCTATTGTGGTGACAAGACGATTGCTAAGCCAAGAATCGGAGGCGGTAGTGCTCGAATAGGATGACGGTAAATTACGTTACAAAAACCAGACTTACACAAAACGAGTAAAGCGTTATTAATGTCGTACGCACGAACATCTGTCGCAAACTGACTAGTGACGTCATCGTTGTATCGAATCATTAATAACCACTGCAGCTTATTCTCGTAGTTTCAGTTAGCTAAATATAGCTTTCATCAATCAATCATAAAAACCAACAACCCATACTATTTTTCCTCTACCTCTTTTCGGTCAAAACTTAAATTCAAGAATAATGATTTCCTAACAAAATCTATGAACGATTGCCAAACGTACAGTCTGTTCACCGCCTTACGAATCAATAAACAATGATATATGCGTAAAATCTTCATTTTGTTAGCACCCATGTTCGTAAAGCCGACGACAAGATGATAATTTCCCTCATAATAACGCGATCGAAAGATTTTATAAATATTGTATTTATTCCTCCAATACAAACTGGAATAATAATCAAATTTCGTTATAAAGTCTACATATAACTGCATGGGCTTAACAGATTTGTGTATAAATTAAATATTTTATAATAAAATAGTCGAGTTAACATAATCGTGTCTCTGAATCTTTGTCTCCAACCGGTACTTATCACACAAAAGCTTATTTTTTTTCGAATTGATCCATTGACATAGGAATGCAGCTATCGATGGAGAGATTCTGGTCTCGTTTCCCGGGTCGGGCAGTATTACATTTACAGAATCGTGCCCAAAAAACATTTATTTTTCTGAAGCCTCATGATTAGTAATATGCTATAGTAATCTAAAACGTAAAATAAATCGTCTAATTTTCAAGATTTTTCTTATTATTTCGTCTTTTAAACATGACAAAATTTACTAATGAATGTTGACTAGGATCAACAACAAAACAGAAGGAATACTTCTACAAGCCGTGTTAGAAACACAACGTCTCTGGCGTGCTGCCGACTGGCTGGATAAAATATTCAATGAATGAACGCGATGATTTCCGATACATACTTTATGAATGAGATCGGATTGCTGCCGAGCCGAAGTTTGGCACTCGCGGAGACGAGTTAAGAAATTGCCGACTCTTTATTGCAACACGCGTAAGGCATGCGAAATTAGTTTGTAGTGTCACTAACTATTCGCTTAAGTCACGTTTGGTATTGCATTTTTATTAGTCGCTTTATTAAGGAATCTTGTATTTGTGGGTCTAAGCAGAACATTTGTTTTTCATAAATATTATATTTTTTGTGTTAATATCGCAAATTGGTCACGTTGCACGTGCAAAGTATGATTTTATACAAAAAGTGTGGTCTCTTTTTATATGTACACATCTGATATGGGTCTCCCAAAAAAATAAGCTTCCAAAATTTTTATAAGTTATCCTATTAATAAATAAAAAGTAGCTGTGAATATACAATACATACGAAATAGTCTTTGAAAAGTAATAAATTTGTTAGAGATTACTATAACAGTCAAAATAAATTTTCTACAACTTATTTGAGAACTTCCTAAATGTTGTATTCCTCTTCAGAAATAAGATAACCGGATTTTTGTAATAAGGAGTATATCAAAAGAAGGAAAAACACGGCCATGTGTTTTTTTTTGTGAAAAAATCGTGAAAATTACTACCAAACAATTCATTCTTCTGACCATACCATCCACAAGGACACCTATAAAAATAAAACCCAAGGCCCATTCAGCCGCAACTTTTCACTCGACTGTTGATAAAATTACCAATTTCATCGTCATCAATCAATTCGGAGCCAAGGCCGCGAGTGCTGACGAGACAAAACGGTACCCCCCTCCCGCCCCCCGCCCCCTCCCTCTCCTCCTTTCCACCCGCGCAGACCCTCCAACGTGTCAGTTAATGACTTTAAGCTGACTCGTTTACTGTACTTGATGGCTTGATAGATGTGTTAATGTGATTACTAACGGCTGAGATTGTCTCGAATATGTATGTGGCGTAGAATGTTTATTCAGCTTCTAAAAACAACACGTCAAACAAAATTCCAGTACGAGTGACAAGGGTTCCACCATATGGTCTAGTCATGTCCGCTACGATATTAGACGTTGCAGATTGATTTGCTATGATTCTTTAATAATATTTCACTAAACGACATTCTCATGTACCATGTACCTAATCTTTGGGTCGTAACTAGTTGGTGTGCAAAATGCTGCAGTATCGATTGACCAATCCTCAACACAAATTAATAAAAAAAAATAACGTCAGCATCTCTGACTCCTCACAGTTTAACCTCTCAGATCCTAATCTCCTAAATCTCATGAACAAAAGTCGACTGTACGATTCAAATCCCCCGGCTTGATGTTGCGCCATGTCCCAGTTGCAGCGTCTTAACTAATGAAGCGTATCCAATTGAGCCCATCAGCTCAATTGCTCTTAATACAGGGATTGCTCATGGCCGAAATACGACGCGAATTTTTAATTGATCCCATCAGGAAGCGAGTGAGGGGACGATGAACGCTGTTAATTGGCCTTAACATGCTGACTCAATATTTATAACGTACTATTACGCGGAACTCCGTATGCAAAACGTTAGATTTTAAAAGATTTTTTCCGTTTTTACCATATCTTTTACTTTTACCACATCTTTTTTGACGGACTACAGACTTAAGAATTTTTTGGTGTGCGGGGAGTGGTTTGTGCCTGGGGTTTGAATCGTCGACTACCAGGGTTTTTTTTCGACCGCACGCACTTCGAGATCGTTACAAGCGGGCGTAAACACCTTACTAAATAATGATGATATCCGAGCTCATACCAATACCAGTAAATATCTGACTAGTGAATGATGACATTCGAACACATACGAACTTATACTAATACCACCAACACACCTTACCAAGATTATTACAATCCCAACAAAATACTGTATTCATTTACAAAAAACAACTGCGTAATTATACGCAGACCACCGGCGAGATAAAATTTTGACAACATCCCCGCCCACGATTACGCGTCTCACGTTTCTTTTAAAAGCTTGTCTCATGCCTTCCAAGTGACGATAATGCGCCGTTTAAACGTATAACTCAGTGTATATTACATACAAAATGGTTTCCAGCTCTGCCTCACTTTACATACAATTCATAAATGTATTTTGATGTTTTTCGTGCCTTTATTTATTGCAGGATACAAGGGATTGACGAGTATGTCAGTAGGTATATTATTTTTCTTTTTGACCATTTTTTTATGTCTAAAAGTATATGGGCCGTTATACAAAGGTATTTGTGCCTACATAACAATAGACGTATTTTTTTATCTTTCAAGAACATAGAGGATGAGTAGTAACAAATTAATTAAGACTTTCTTACTACACTTATAGCCTCTGTTAACACAAAATTAAATAAATTTACATTCCTAACTTTTGCATGCTGTTCACTACGAGAATTACTTTTTGATTAATTTCACGTTGAGTTAGACATTCAAGGGTCTAATGTAATATTAAATTGACTAAATATTATGAGATTTTTTCACCGCATGGTTCGGATGATATACGAATGCAGATAAAAATCATTTGACACACAAAGACCATTATTTTTGATACAAGTTAATTAATAAGGTTTCACTTTTGTTTTTGTTCATTTTGTTTTACTTTTATTTAACGCAAGCAATATATTTTAATTAACGTCAAGAGTTATATCTGTATTTTTTATTGGGCTTATCAAAATCGCCAACCATTAATTTAATTAAAGCATTCCTGCCGACGCACCCATAGATTCCGATGGCTCCTAAAACATTTTTAAAATATTTGATCTCTTTTGTTTTATTTTAAGGAACAAGTCGGATTGTGAGCGGAATTTTAATTGAAGCCGAATGAGAAATTATCGAACGAGAACACTTTTATGAAAATAATTGAGAACAACGACCTTTTCTGTACATATTTTTTTAATTTTGCTCTTATAAAAGGGGAAGTTTTCGCACCAACTGACAAAATTCATTATATATTTTTAATATTATGAGGTTCAATCCGAGAAAACCCAATCTCGAAATTTAAAAGCCCTGTAGGGTAGTTGACCAGACACCAACTTACGAAAAGAGAGGCCGAGGGTTCCATGTTTGTTTGTTCCACAAATATTTGTTTTGGGTTTGCATGTTTGTGAGATCGAAAAATCTCTCGTAGTTTCTGATACCCACGACATTGTATCTTTTAAAAAAATGTATGTGGCTGACGAGTGTATTTAATTATTTATTGAACTGGCCAGCAAAGTTGTTTCGACGAGTGACAGTTACAATCGTTTACCATTATCATTATCACTCCCCCAGTGACTTCCAAAATATTACCTACCAATATTATTTTAACTTCCCTTATTCGAAGTGTGAGTGCGGTTACTTTTCCACGGCAGAAAAATAACTATTTTATAGTAATTTTATCAAAATGATATTAAAGTTACCATAGCCGCATATTGCAAATAATACCTTTAATGAGCGACCGCAAACCACTAACATGAACAGTGTTGGAATGTTTTGCCATGTAATATTTACGGTTCTATACATCCATCAACTTCAGCACATGGCCATCATTGTATTAAATTTCAAATATGGACAGGAGTCTCGTTGTTGTTATGATATATTTTTCCTGATTTAATAAAACAATTCAATAAATCTTTGTTATAACTGTCTAATTATGGCTAATACGACTTTATGAGGTTCTTATGTTAGGAATGTCTAAGTTAACTCGGAGTCTTGAAATACGCTCTTAAAACTTTGGTTATGAGAACAAAAAATTTGACGTGAAAGTTAAATGTAAAATTTATATTAATCTTGTATGGATAGTATCCAAATTCGTTTGCAAAAATTGTATGAATTAAACATATCAAATTTCCAAACTGCCGTTTACCGTTAAAGCTCTTAAACCGCAATCTTAACTTTTAATATAAAATCCAAAGAACCTTTTAAAATTCTGTCACGCCTGGTGGCCGGTGTATCTGCACACCTATATAAGGAATAATGTGTACGTTTCTGTCCTCTTATAGAGAAACCAGTAGCACCGGTTGTAAAGAAACATTATCTAGTAAGAAATCGGTTGAGTGCACGCAAACAGAGCAGAATCAATATGACCTACACGCGGTAATACAAACTGCATTGAATAACGAAATGCAATACCGAAATGATTTAAAACCCTGACCTCATTTTAAACCTTGTATATCAGAACATTATTTGCTTTGTTTGCCAGGAATCTGTCGCGTTTGGTGAAACATATCTAGGGTTATACTTTACTAATGGGAGGATATTGGTAATTCTTAGGTGTGTAGTCCGCCAACCGTCATTGGGACAAAAAGGTGAACTGAAGCCACAAGCTTTAAGTTAGGGAGAAGGTCCTAGCTCAGCAATGGGATGTATATGGCATGGGTATATATATGCGTATCCACATTAATAGCAGGTACCGTACATAACATAAGAACTATATATACACATTATCTTCATATTTATTTCTTCTCAACCTAAAGGTTGGTGTTTATTATGGTTGCGGGCCGAAGCCAAGCAATCACAATTTTCAGTCTATATAGGAAAGTTATGTTTTGTAACTAAATGATACACATTATTATTATTGATTATTTCAGTTCAATAGAAACCCAAAATCCTAGGTTGGCCTGCAACATTTTGATAAATAAGCTTTAAGTTTTTATTAAACAAAAGCGATTAGGCATATGAATGACAATATATGAAATAATAAACAAATATAATCTAGACATTGCGCAATTAACGCAAAAATCTTTTGGGCTACTGTGGAAGTACCGCCAGTGCTTGGTACATACCCAGTACCAAGTATTTATGTACATACATATCATCATCATCATCAACCCATATACGCCCACTGCTGAGCACGGGTCTCCTCTACCATTGAGAGGGTTTAGGCCATAGTCTACCACGCTGGCCCAGTGCGGGTTGGCGGACTACACACCTAAGTAATTCCTAAGAACTTTTAGGTGTGCAGGTTTCATCACGATGTTTTCCTTCACCGTTAAAGCAAGAGATAATTCAATGTGAATACACACATAACTTCGAAAAGTCAGAGGTGTGTGCCTGGGGTTCGAACCCGCGACCGCCGAGATTCTCGACCACGTGCCCAAACCTCGAGGCCATCACTGCTTATACATACATATACATATGCATATATACCTACGTATGTTTGTGTCGGCATGACGTCACTGACAACACCGAGTACATCGTGACGTCACGTGCATGAAGGGCGCAGTCCCGCTCTGGCGAAACGTTATGGGCTTCTCACTAGCTACACTTTTATGGCACTGGCAATAAAGAAAAATAAATTGGTTTGTCAAAGAAGACACCTTCGCGGTACGCCTTTTAAATTGAATGTCGTATTTGTGAATGGAATTGCAATACGGTAGTCTGTAAAATGAAATTAAATTGAATTATTTCAGTGTCACCCATAATGTCCACTCAATTAATGTAAACGTCTATGGATAGTAATCATGATAACATATATCACCTCAGAGCCGACATATTTACTCGTAGGTATGTAAAAAATGTGGATTTCCCACTAGCACCAGGCCGTGTCGTATTTTTATTAGAGGGATGATAAACAATTTGCAACACTATTACCATTATCATCATCATCAGCTCTTATAGGCACGTCTCACCTGGGCAAAGGCGTTCTCTATAACCGAGAGAGCTTAGGCCGTAGTCCACTACGCTAACGTAATCCATGTCGGCGGACTACACACCAAAGAAAATCCTTAAAACGCTTTACTTACGTTTTCTTCACCGTAAAGTATGTGATGATTCATTGTGAATACACACATAATAAGTAATTTCGAAAAGTCAGAGGTGTTTGCCTGGGGTTTGAATCAATGATTTCACTTTATAAAATATTCCAATATGCGATTCTAAATAATTATCGCGCTTACAAATGACTGCAAATAGGACCGCTGCATGTAATAATGAAATACAAATACGTAAAGCCTTCGCTATGATTACGCATTAAATAATTATGATTTTGTCTCTAAAATTGTTTCAAATATGAATTTCATTGTTATGCAGTTCCATTCTAATATCGGCCAACAAACTAAAACTGAATAATAATTCCCCATGTAATCATGAATGTTTAAACTCATTAATAATCATATTTTGATAAAATTAAACAATTCTTAAGACCGTCGCGGTTTAGGTGTTTTTTTTTACGCGTATCTATTATGACGAAAACAAAAACCCGTATCAACTGACACATTTTCACCCATGGAACTGTCAAGAGCCAAAGAAAAAATAAACTCGTAAAGGTTATTAAAAATATAAAGGTATAATAACCTTTATAGATTACAATTACAAAAATGTTTTATAGTTGAGGAAAATCTGGAAAGGATGCTTGATTACAAACTTCAAATTTCCTCTAGGGAACCTAACCTGTATTTTTGTTTAAAAAAATCTTTAGATGGTCATCTTCTGTCTTATATGTATTAAGGACACAAACTAGTTTCGCATCCCTAGAGTCGTACGCGTGTTATTCTACAAAACTATCTTTATAAATGTATTCTCAATCTATTTTTAAATAGTGCGTACTTTCCAAACCAATTACAGCGAGTATAGAAAACCAGTACAGCAGGTGTGTAAGCCAACCGCTTATTAGAGCTTCGGCTGTAACTTTAACAGCCGCAAATAAAGTGGTTGTAGCATTTTTTAACGTCTTGGAAAAACTGCAAAAGAAATATCGACCAAAACAAACCTTAGTGACTAAAAGTTTTCAAGGATCAAATAAACCTAATTACTTCTACATATTTTTCTGTGTCAGGGGTAATTAAAACAAAACAAAAGCAAAAATGCAATATTGCACCCCCTTTTCACCAAATATATTTTTGTCACATCACAGGCACCAAGCCTACTGAAGATTTTCGGGTACCTATATATTAAAAACATCGATTAGCGGAAGTTCATGCCGCTATCCTAAAGAAACAGTCATCAGAATCAGTTTAACGGTTTAGGCACAAAGTTTTAATGAACAAAACCATATTTTCACATTGACAGCCCCATGGTGCAGTTGGCTAGACATAAGTTTGCAAATGAGATGCCGCGGGTTCGATCTCCGCACCAGGAAAAAAGTTGTATGATCAAATATTTGTTTCTGGTCTAAGTGTTTGTTAGATATAAAAAGTCTCTCGTAGTCTCAGATACCCACGACACGGGACTTGTATCCTGTTACGGGTTCAGAATTATTTATTATAATGAATCTATTTTGCTATTATAATAATTGCCAAGGATTGATTTTTTTTTAATAATCTGTAAGATCAATAAAAATACATCAAGCTACCAGGCAAGCATAAATCCATAAGAAGATTCACGTAACAAAGATCCATTGTCTCAGTGCAAGAAAGTACGGCCCGCAAAGTGCTGTTCAAAAAGTACAACGGAGCTTATTATAGTCGGCCACATCTGGCGATATGATGTCTTGATGGAGACGTCTGCCGCAGAACTCTTCCCACGACCATTGAAATTATCTTTTTCCACAGCGCCACCCTTTTAGTTTCAATTAGATAGCGGTACTATGGCCTACTTCTCTGAAAAAGTACTCAATATGCGTATAATGTTGGCATTTCATACAAGTGTTTTGGCAGTTGCTTAATTGCTTCGTGGGGCAATTTGGAATTAAATAATTAAGATTGCTTTTACGCTCCCTCGCTACTCGTTTACAATTCTATAAAAGGCATAAATGGCCGTTTTTAATGTTTTATTTACAGTTCTAAAATTCCGCAAAGCATTTAATACTAATTGGTAACATTTTTTTGCAGGCGTTCTTAATACTCGTATTTTATATTTGTACTCGTGTGCTTTTAGAAACATTATAAATGATTTTCCAGTGCAATTTTGTTATTTAACTCGTAACATCACACAAGGAATTACTGAGGTAATAAAAGTTGCTCCAAACTTATGAGTCATGTATGTACGTATTTATAACCCCCGAAGTACAAGCTTTGATAGATTACTTTGGACGCTAGTCTAAATGTGGATAAATAATCAAATACTATCACGTTTCATAAAATTACAAACACACTGAACATTAAAATAATCTCTTAAATGGCCACGAAAGTACCATAAACAGAAGTGTGTCGGAACTAACATAATCGTTGGGAACCGCGACCATTTTAGCCGTTCGAGCGAGCAAATTAAACGTTATCAATTCAATGTTTGTGTCACCCAAAGCGTCTGTTTGCTCCCCTTTATAGACCGGTGCGTCAGGGATAACCCGCTGGGATTTTGCTCGATACTTACGCAAACACACATACAACGTCACAATTAATACACTCAAGAACAGAAGGATCAAACAGATTTATTTAGTCGAACTTTCTTGACTTATTTAAACTTTATTATAGTAAATATATAGAAATAATATTTAATTATCGTTGCCATGACAGGAATGATTGAAACTAACGAAAGGAAGGTGCATAAAATGAAAGTAGAGTGATGCTTAACTCTTGTTTTACGGGATTACTTCTTGTGACAGTAGGCGTCTCTAGACATCTGACTTATTAATGTAATAAGTCAAATTGAGAATAGCACTCGTCAATAATGATTAAGGGACAACACGTGACAGGTGACTTTGAGTGGGCTCCGCTGTCCACAAAACAGCTGTAAAATCTGTAAGAAGTCTGGATTTTGGCGGTCTTTCGAAAACATAATTTCAAAGACTTCTACAATATCCATTATAAATAAAAAAAATCGATTTAGACTTGTTTCGCTTTTTATACATATTTCATTTATGCTTTCTTTACAAAATAACTTTTCACTATCTAAATAATTTATTGAAATTTAAATCTTGAAGGAACCTCAAGAAAATCATCATGATGAACATGTTATTGACGTTAATTTTAAATCCAAAATTTTCATCATCAAACTTTTGTCCAAACGTCACAACTTCAACAAACTAATAGACTATCACTTAGCGAAATGGACGTATTAATTGCTACGATTCAATTTCCATGCCACTATCGAGTAATGAAACGAATGAATGGGACATAGACGTACTCCAAATTCCAATATTAATAGCACCCCTGCAATATCAGCTACATTGATTCCTACGAATATTCAGTGCTCCCCGTTTTAATTAAAGGCAAGCTGTATAAAAGCCATTACTGGCTGGAATGTAATAGAATGCTAACTGCCTTTGTCGTCTCTCTAACTCCAGTTATTATACGCGGTTTTAAAATCACAAATAGATTAATATTATTAATGTATGAAGGCTTAAAAAGAGTAGTCATACTTTTATTAAAGATAGCTAAGTTAGTTATATCTTAGCGAATAAATCTACTTCTGTATACCCATGACACAGCAACAGTAGATCTTATTTTCATATAAAAGTATATGAATATGGTTGTGATTATCTCATAGTCTCGCAGCTCAAGTAAGGGAGAGTCCTACAGTACCGGCCGGCATCCAGTACTGGCCAGTTGCAAGTTCTCTGATTTTATAATAGATAGCACTGAAACTGTTATCGCCATTTGGGCAGGACGCTAATCGAAGGCAAAGACCCAAACGGCGTCGATTTTTCGCGACAGGTTTACCGTCATTGCAAAGAATTGTGTGCGTGTAATGGACGTACGCTGCGAAAGTAAAATTCAGTGGCTGATATGCAGAGTTTGGAGAACTATTTTAAAACCATTCAATCCAGGTATGTATAACACATTTATGTGGTTACCAAAACTGTATTTTAAATGAACCGTTGTGCATTATTTATTTTTCAGTAATCGGACATATTGTTTATTTCGTTTCCTACAGTACCGGCCACAACATTGTCCTACAGTACCGGCCATTCTTTTAGTTGATTTTTAATGGATTTATCATGCTTGCAGATACACAAAAATGGAAAAAGTTCAAAGTGAGGGTACGACAAAGAAAGAGAAGGGTACCTGGGGTCCTGCGAACATGCATTAAGCCATGGAACTCGTGCTGAGAAATGAAATGAGTGCACCTCAAGTCGCTGTTCGCTGGCAGGTACCACGAACTACATTAAATGATCGAGTCAAGGCTATTCATAATAATCATGAAATGTCTATTGAGCCAGTTATGGGTCGTTTTTACAAGACTTTCTCACCTGAGCGCGAATACATATTAGTAGAATTAGAATTAGAAGAATTTTCTACCCGGAAAAGATGTTAACAAGAAAAGTAAGAGTTTTTTTCTAGGAAAAAAAAACTAATACAAAGCTAAGAGTTTGTTGTCATGACGAGACGTAAGCAAGAAATCGAAGAAAGATAAAAACGAAAACCTAATTGCTCCTAATAACCCTAATTAAGAGACTATTTGTCTTTTATGCCTTCAATCTCATGATGAGGATTGGATACAATTGTAAAAGTGGAAATTGTATGGCTTGGATTCATGACGCTTGTGCAAATATATCAGAGCTATCAACTCAATATATTTGTTATTATTGTTCAATATAAATGGGCATATATTAAATCAGAACGTTAGTGGCCGGTACTGGAGGCCAATTTTTCAAAGTCTGATTATTCTTAATTTTCTAATTGTAATAATAAAGCTGATTATTTCTAAAAATACCTGTATTTTTTTCATTTTATTGATAGTTTATTAGTTCCTTTATATATTACAAGAGGCATTAAGAATGTAACCTTAGGTATTTCGATTAAATTGTTGATAAACCTTAAGGTGACGGTACTGTAGGACTCTCCCCTATGTGTCCTGAGATCTCGAATTCCCGAATTTAATTCCTGATCGGGCAGTGTTCTTTGGTTATTCTGTTAGGTACACAACAATTTTCAGAGTTTTGCACAAATCAACCCATCTGAATATTTAATACGCCATTATGCCACTAAGCCTGACATTGCATTGGTAACCACGCACGCACAACTCCCAACGCATTATCTCTGGATATATGATCAGCGGAACAAGTCTATATCTACACCATGGCTTGGTATGTGATATGTCTCATGAGATATTGTATTTACTTTATAGAATGAAAATTGTTATTGATCACTTTACTTACGACCTACGGCGGGGCAAGAGCCTTTTCTAGAATTGAGAGGATCAAGGCCATAGTCCACCACGCTGGCCTAGTGCGGGATGGCGAAAAGAATTTAGCGAAGAAATATCTAAAATCTTTTTAGTGATGAAAACAAATGATGTGAAACAGTGATGACTTCAACAAACGTTATACATATTTTTACTAGTTTTTTTTTATACTATATTTTTTGTCATTTATCACATTTAAACACTTACCACATTATAGTCATTAAAGCCACTTTAGATTCAATAAATCGTTATGTTACGCACCACTTATTTAGTATCTGCCGGTATCAACCATGAACACGATATACGAGATATTACATCTTGAATTCCATATGCATTATCAACTATTTAATTATCACTATTCTTAGAATATTACTTCTGTAAAAATATTGACAATTTGGTAAAAGAGCAACATATACCTACTGAAACGTAACGAAATATATTGCCATACACAAAGCCGCCTTCATAAACCCCTTAATTTATCTACTGAACATTACGCAACAGCCTCTTTTATGTAATCTTTTCCGTAGCTTGTTGCAATTTGTTGGATAATTTTCTCCTGAAAGGACAAAACAAGAATATATTTCTTCTGTATTGTACAAGATCGGACAGTACGTTCGTAATTCATCAATGTGTACTCGATAGCGTTTAGCTCTATTCTCTAAGGACTTCTTTACTAAGTCTGAGATATTGCGAACATTATTTCGCTCATATTTTTATAAGAGCACTGATGTTCTGTTATTATGGAATAGGTAATTTGTTCGCGGATTTCACGGGCCAGCAAATATCGTCCATTTACCGGTTCACCACGCCATTGTTGTGCGAACAACGCATTTTTGCTTTTCTTCCTATATTGCTGCATAATAGGGGTCCTGAAGGCTTGTATTGTGTATAATTTTGTATTGTAACCGCCATGGTTGTGTACACTCGTAATATTCATACGAATAATTGTTTTGCGTCGACTATTTAAACCACAATCTACCTTTTAGTGGAAAAGCATTTATGTATGAACCTATTTTCAAATTACATCAGCAAAATTGTGTTTCAGCCACATAAAGCAGTAGTAGGACCTATCACGTTGTCGCTCCGTCACTGTGTCACGTTCCGGGATAACCCTTTGTACATTTACAACGTAGGTGGCACAATTGTGGCAAATGTGATACAGAAATTGTATGTTTATTTTCAATCCTCAAGGAAAACCTCATTGCAGTTTTTATCAGATGGCAGTGCGGATATATTGTCTCGCTCAAAAAAAAGTATACATAAATATTCAAATTAAAAAAAAACTAAATGCCACTGGGCATTTGCGAATTCTAAATTCAAAACACAAAGGGGTTTGATGATAGACATGTAAATAATGGAACGAAAACTACTACGCAACAAAGCGTACGCGAACACTCGTGACAAATCGTCGGAACGAACAAGGTGGTTCCTGCCATTGTCTGGTGGCGCACTACCGTGAATCACTCCTGTTTACTTGACGACTATAATATGAAACATAGCGTATTCCCACGCTCAACATCGCAACTCGGACGTGTATTTACAAACCACCAAGTGGAACGCTAATTGGAGAAAATAGTTTCATTTAGCAGTAGCGGTTGCGGGCGGTTTTCCGAGTACGAAACCGGAGAATTCTCGCGAAAAACTGTTTGCCTTTGACCCTCATAGAGTAGTATTGTTTAATTTTTCACTTTCAAAAGCGGAGGATTAGCAGCCAAGTAGGGTTACTTCGCCCCTTGCTAATAAACATATGTAAAAATATGTAATAATTAATAATAATATTGCCCATTAATCTGGGCTAATTGTCAAATATTTCACCTTCACGTTTTAAGCCTTTACTATACATCAATGTGCTTCGCTTAATGAGCTACTTTCATGCCGTTGTTATACATACGCGGAAAAATGTGATTCATAGTTAGTTTCTACCCATACATTTTTGGATAATCATTGTGTTTACTGTACATCGCCAACTTACATATTATATAAGTAACTTACACAATTGAAATGACAGAAGCATTAACCATTTGTAAATTATTCCGAAAGTCTGAATTTGATTATTGCCAATTGGCAAGCACAGTAATTGCAATAAATTGGTCTGTCTCGATGCTAACACGCGTGGGTATCAATGATTGATGAGACATCCAATATAAACAATAAGCAGCCAATCAATACTTCCACGAACAATGACACGGTATAGGAAGACATAAAAAATGCCATAAATTACATGTTTTATCTGCGCATTATCATTTCAATGGGACAGATCCCCGTTATCATGCAATACGATGCAAGAGGAACTGACGTAACACTACAAAAACAATCTTATATTACAGACGGCAAAGGCCCGCGTCCCAGAATTTCTATTCGAGAGGGACAATACATTTTAGACGTTTATTTTCGCTTTATGTCCAACAGCGCCCGACGCCTTCACAAAAAGGGTGAAAAAGGGAAAAAGAGCAGAATCCCGTAAGCACGGCGACAAATTTAGCCTTTCATTGTGTCATTATATTTAAATGCAGCGGGGTGTCGGCACAAATTTACCAAAAAATAATATTACCTGTATATTTTTGTTATCACACAAAATGCGAGTATACAACAATGGGTATAAAGACCACATTCGCAAAACGCAACAAAATGGTTTTAAGTTCCGCTTAAATAGAGATATAATTTACGTTGTTGACGTAAGAGTGATTTTCGTTCTTAAAATAGGGAGAATAAGGGATGTTTTTGCGTGTTAGGTAGACCGTGCCCCTGAACAATAGCGTAAGTAGTCGGATTAGAAGCAGAGAGGGAAACGCACCGTCAGCGCCTACCGTTTCGTATTGTCCTACTAAAGTTGAATTTTAGGGGCTAAAATTCTGAGACACTTGACTCTTTTGTACTGGCTCCGTTGCTCACAAGGCCGGAACACGGACTTCTCTGCAACGTTATCGAGATTGGATTGGGACTTTGGGATCGGGTAAACATATTGCTTGCTGTTTTTCTGTGTTCTGCAAATAGTAATTCTGATGTTCCTTACTGAACCTTATTACATTTATTCAGCTTTATCTTTAGTGAGAAATTTACTGTGATATTTTTACTGGTACAGTAACAGCGCAAATAAATAAATAGACCTGAAAGCAAGCGAAATACGACCTTCCATTATATTACAATTTGCAACATACAAAAGTTTGGTGGTTACGATGATTATAGTAATATAAGGTTATATTATATGATTAATTTTTCGAGCATTTTTTTACATACAAATCGGTAAAAACCCGCATAATAAAAGGTGGGTCGAAGTTACATCTCTACAATAAAAATCTGATGATGCAATGTACTAACTCAGGTTAAGGTAAAAAGGTATTTTTCCGCATGGAAGATAGCCTCAAAAACTCAGTTCTGACCAACTTCCGAACTGAACTATGTGTGGGAAGACACAAAGTTTAAGTTATCTTAATAAAAATATTATCACAATCAAGCAAACAAAAACATATAGTTTTAAAAACTTTCGATGAATCTACGTGAAGTTTCTTTCCGTATTCCGTACACCCACTAGTTCCGCTACATTATGAAGAAATCCTCCGTGGGCGCTTGGACGTCGTCGCCCAAATAAGTTACGGTCGTTCTGACTGGTCACGAATGTTGTATTAACCTTTATTAATCTAATTGTTTACAGTATTTTTCTTTTGATTGACTCGATTTTGGATGATTGCGTGTAAATACAATTTTTAGTGCATTTTAACACAATTTTGATAACTTTGCTTATATACGATTACGTTAATGGTCATAACACACCCTCACCCTGTATTCACGAATACTGATACTCACAATATAAATAAATAAATACACCCAACAGTCACATACATAGCTCTGACCCCACAATGGTTACAAAACCTGTGTCGTGGGTATCAGACACTACGAGAGACATTTTCGGTCTCACAAACACCCAGACCCAGTTTGTGTGGTTCACACAAACATTTGTCTCGGTGCGGGGCTCGAACCCGCAGCCTCTCATTTCGCAAGCTGGTGTCTAGCCAACTGCGCCACGGGGGCTGTCCTAATAATCATCTAGAACTCATGACGCCATCAAGGTATAAACACGTGGCTGAGAATCTCGATTGTCGCAAGTTCAAATCCCAAGCAAACAACTCCAGGATATTTCGAAGTTATTTGTGTATTAATTTAACCATGAAAGATAACATCATGACGTAACCTGAACACCTAAAAATTCTCAGGAATTTCTTAGAGGAGTAGTCCGTCAACTTCCATTAGAGTTTAGACCAACGTAGTTAACAAAGTCCTAAACCCTCTCAATGGTAGAAAAATCCCCGTGCCCAGCAGTGGGATATGATGATGATAATTTTATTAATGGAAAAATCCAATAACACTTGACCGTACTTGGGTTTCATAATCAAACACAGGTTATCCTAAATTTAAAATATCAAACCCCCATCTTCAGTAAACATTGTAGCAATAATTTATACGATAGAATCACTCAAGCAGAACGCACTTAAAGTTTCTCCAATGCATATAATTTATCAAGTTACAGTTACCATTCCACATTTACGATTGAGTAGCTTTTTCTAACGCAAAAAGTTAATTCTCAATAATTATTCTTAATTACATCGTACGCTTTGAGATGCGAAACACTTCGTGAGAGAATCAGTTTTTTATTCGTACATTTAATCTACTTTATTCATAATTACACTTCGATTTAGCTTTTAAATAAATAGAACAGAGCGGGGCGATTACAATTGGCATACTATTAAACTTGATTTTTTAATTGCGGTTTAATTAAAGGATGCGAGTATGAAACTAGAATTTGCAAGATATATTTTCAGATATTTGTACCAAGTCTGAGAGTAAAGAAACCGAAAATGAACCACTATGTTGTTTACAATTATATTGTATAGTGTGCACAAAAATATACCTACAAAATAAAAATACAAGGCTTATTATTATATTGGATCATTTTAACATGTACAACTGGATTTATTAATGTATTCTTGTATCTTTTTGTGAATGAAACCTTCTTTTTATAATGACATTATTCTTGTTTCAAAATAAAATGTAAGCTTCGGGTTTAGTGAGATCCAGTATTGTTAATTAACAATTTATTCAAAAGATTCACAATTAATCTTTTCTTAACCGACTTAAAAAAGGAGGAGGTGCCTTAGAACTTTTGACTGGGTAGACCGATTTTAATGATTCTTTTTTATTTTTTTACAACTGCAGAATTTTGCTAATTCAGATTGAATAATAAACGAAACATGCTTTAGTAGATCATACTTACTACTACTAATTTACTACCATCAGGTAGTTAGTTTGACCATGAGGCGCATCTCTGTCTTCACTACATAGTATAAAACAAAGTCGCTTTCTCTGTCCCTATGTCCCTTTGTATGCTTAAATCTTTGAAACTACGCAACGGATTTTGATGCGGTTTTTTTTTAATAGATAGAGTGATTGAAGAGGAAAGTTTATATGTATAATAACATCCATTAATTATCAGCATTGCAGCCGTGCGAAGCCGAGGCGGGTCGCTAGTTCTTTACTATAAGTGTATTGTTAGTTACTTCAACAGCGAGGAAAAATTTGTGAGGTAACATCGTTACCAAACCTTCTCTACCACAGGTTTACATTATGAAAAAGAGTAAACGTATACCGTTTACTCATAAAACCGTAAACCCTAGTGAGTTTACACATTTCAGACATACATGTGTTTCGCGTACAATAACAAATTATCAGCCCTTTTACGTCCCGCTGCTGGTCACTAGCCTCCTCTGCCGTTGAGAGCGTTTAAACCTTAGTCCACAACACACAATAACAATACAAATACAAATAATACAATAATATTTTTAAATAAAAAATTGGGCACATTTTTCACCCTATCTCCTTATGCAATCAGATGAATCATATTGAAATCGAAATTAATTTTTACCTTGCATGACAACGCTAGACGGTCCCCAAAGGGCAACATGGCTGGTTGCCGCTATTTATAAACGATCCGCTTTAGTTTTTTTCTCCACTCCCGCGCACCGAGCGCGCACCTGCCCCATACCCCGCGGCTGATTGGCCGCAACCAGATGCACAAGTCAATAACATTTAACTACTTTAGAGGCCACCCTTGCACTTGTTCCCTTTTATCTCGTCTTTAAATTGAGATGTACTTTTGTGTCGACAAAGTAGCAACACCGTCTGATGGTAAGCATGGAGAATCATGCGACGAAAAACCATTTATTACTTGCCACCAATAGGAAGGAAAATACGTAAGCTGGAAAATTGTTCAAACCTTGATAGTATAGCAAAGAAATTAATTTATTTTGTTTCATACTCATAATTTTTTTATTTTCTCTCGGGACTTTTTTACCCCCTAGGGGTTTGAAATCACTAGCTATTACCTGCCTAATGTAGACTTTATATCTCACAATCACCCAGACTCGAGATATTTATAGATCCCACAAATCTTTGTCTCGGTGCGGGAATCGAAACCGCGGCTTCTCCTTTCTCTGGAGTCTAGCCAATTGCGCCACGGACCTGTCACGGCTACTACTTAATCCATCTTTGATTATAATGCAGCACTAAAAGCCGACACTTCATAATATTTTATATGGTGCATTAGTCAAGTGCATATCATATGATCTCTGTCAAAATTCCATACAGATGAAACGGGGTTGTGAGGCTACTTGAGATTGACAATCTCCGATAACATTAGCCACTTGTCTATATTCAAGCCATTAAACAAATGGACGGCTCGTAAGCCAATTGATTGTTGCGATAATTCGTTTCGATTATTACCAGCAGTGAGTTACGTTGAGGCTCTTTCGACAGTCGATCTGTTAAAAATACATATTTTATGTACGTCAGACTATCTGAAGACAAGTAAATGCTCCCACGTCCAACAGCATTGCCAATACCAATTGCAATATATTACTGTCTAAACGGCTACTTTTTAACCTGATGATTTACTCGTACTGGCTTCAAGTAGTGATGGCCGCGAGGGTATTGCGCGCGGTCGAGAATCTCGGTCGTTGTGGGTTCGAAACCCCGGCAGGCACCTCTGACTATTTCAAGTTATATTCAAAATGAATTATGACTTACTCTAACGATAAAAGAAAACATCGTGATGAAACCTGTTACCTAAAAGGCCTAAAAATTTCATAGGTGTGTATTCATCCAAGGCGCACAAAGCTAGTAAAGCCCAAATTTTCTCGATGGTAGACGAGGCTCGCGACCAGCAGTGTGACGTATATGGGTTGATGATGATCACCCATCAATCGCCACTGTTACCTAGCTACTTAATTACTAAGTTATATTCATTTCATGACGTTTTAACGAGGTGGAGGGTATTATCTGTGCATTCAGATACGATTATTATTATTAATACAACTTGAGTATTTCGAAACTATCAAATCGGTACGAAACAAATCGAAAATCCAAGTACTGTTTACACAATCAATACAAAAGCCTATTAAATTAATTCTTTGCCGCGTAACATCGATACAGAAGTTCAAGACATTTGGTTATCGTAATCTTAAATACGGCTCGCGGCGTCACAAAGGGATCTGAATATAAAAACTTAAAACAAGCGCTCCAAGTAGGCATTCCTTGGCGAGAACCCGAAGTTGCTGTCGGCTGTCATCCAGCGATACCATCAGATATTGGAGAACGTCGGCATCCAAGCACTGGCATCGATTGGAGCCCGGTAGCCTTTTAAAACTAATCAAATAGCAATTAAACGCCATAATAAGAATTGAACCACTCTTTAAATGCCATTAGTAAAATCGTGCCGAGTCTTTAGTGCGTCGTAAAAAACAACGGAATCCGGCGCATGTGGATTTCATATAATTTCGAAGTTAACACGAGTAATGCCAGTTTTTCTCGAGACAGAAAGCGCACAAAGACTCGAAAAAGAGATTAATTTGGTTACGAAATTAATATATTTTTTTCCTCGTCCGCCACAATCCGCCGAGCTCTGTTGAAATTCTTTTGATCTAGTCTTCAAAGTGATTTATTGTGGTGGCGTCATGGAACTCATTCATTTATTGTTGTCAGCACCAAGCGAGCTTTGCTCTAATCAAAGAAATCAATAAACTGTTGGGTTGAGAACAGTCGAGTACGTTCATATTGTCTTCTAATGCCTATTGTTTTCCCACATCGTGTGTGTAATCACTTTGCATTGTTTCTGTGTAGGCTATTGTTATCTTGCATGCGTCTTAAGAATTCGTACCGCCGATGTCTGAACTTGCTCAACCCTTTGTGTTGCTTATAGCATGATTTGCAATATCTTCGTTAACACACTTAAGCTATGCATGGCAACTTGGGACTATTAAATTCTCTGGTTTCTGCAAAGAAAATAACTTGGACACAACAATAAAGACTCTTTTTCGCCTTTATCTCTCTAAGCTTTGTGGTAAGTTACTCAATTTATCTTTTTACTAAAGTTTCGGCATGTTATATTAATTCCTATATAATAACTTATTAACATTCGCTGAGCTTATTTCTAGACTCCGTAATGCTCCTAAGAATTTATTTTCTCAGAAACCCTAATAACACAGTAAAACCAGGACATTGCACCGGACATAGATACATACATACGTATATACGTAAGTCTACCAATATCAATTATCACACATTTTTATGAACCCAGCACGAGATTCCCACATTAATGGCAATGTTTTCGGTGTATATTTCAGTTCAATTTCCTCCTGTCGTGCCGATAAGCCGGATTCCACGTTGTATTATATTAAAGCTCGTAAATAACTTGCAAATTGCTTTCTTAATTAGGTTTAAGAACCAGTCCACAAGTCCGTTCCGATTTTAACTTATAATACTTTAAATTATGAACTTAAAGTGGTTTTGTAAATATTATATTCGATTAAATGTGATAACTTATGTATTATTAATATTTTTATCGTTTAAAAATAAAAGCTTTTAATAAAGGGCGGTTTTCCTTATATTTATAGTCGATTACTTTACAATTATCTGGTAATTCTCTTAGGTTTAAATTAATATTGTCGTTATTAATTTTGACGGCATGACTGACCCGCGGCAGGTATGCTCTGCGATCTAATAGTTCTGGGTTCGTTTCCGGGTCGAATAGAGCTCCTTCAACAAAGAACCTGAAGCACAATTGTTAAGAAATAGGTATATCGAAGCTTTAGTGAAGATTTATATTATCTATATAATTTGAATCATAATAACTGTTTTCACCTCATTAATTTTCAATCCCCCAATCTTAAGACAACAAAAACATTGAAGAAAGAAACACTCATAAATTGTTACGATAGAATCTAATCATTTATTTTTACTATCGGTCTTTTCCCGATAAGAAATCAACATAGCTCCATTAAGATTAAATACAGAATCCTTGATTGTAGGAAAACTACTAAAAGTATTAGGTCCAAGCAATTCGCATAATTTAAATACAAAGATTTTTTACGTTTTTCCACCTACAACATTTAATAAAATGTAAGATTTATTACATTCCCATAGTGGGCGTTAATTACACCAATCTGAAGGCATTGACGGTCTCCACAAGGTACCGTTGGCTGTCCATTATTATAATATAGGTTTTGATGACGGAAGTTGTCGAAATTATTGTTTGGGTGAATTATATTCAAAACTCTAGAATCTAGAGTCTAAATGATCAAGGATGACAGAGAAGCATTTGGACGGAACCGTGCTTACCCAGTTGCACTGTAGTCATTTTCACGCCGTTATCCGGTGGTAATTTTGGGTTTTTTCAAAACGAATTTCTCAGTGGAGGAGTCCAAAAACTTGCTTTGAAAACGGCATTAAAAAACAAAACTATTATGTACATAAATCTTAGAAACATATTACATTTTTGTGAAAAATATTGTAGAGACAAGAAGTCTTTTCTAATTCACCTTTTCCGTCGGCGATAAAACATGAGTAAATATATACAGACACAAAAACTTGTAAAAAAGATGATTAAAACTATTCTATCATTGACAAAAACCAGAGAGCAAAACGCTGTGACTTATAGAATCATATTTCGATTTAGTTCGTGGTGATTTTTCCATCGTCCCTCACAATGTTATTTAGTCGGTTCGGCGTAAAAACGGCATTCGGTTTCACGCGTTTGTTTGCATGGAAGCAATTATTCATTCTGTAATCTAGACGCAGCCAAATCCGCAGTGCGGGCGTAAGCCGCAACCATAAAAACACCAAACACCCCCGGGATGAGTGATGCATGAAGTCAAATACTTAAGATTGTGTTGTTCTGAAAAATAGTTAAGTGAAATTGAATATAAACATACAAGAGAATGAAGATTGTCAGGATATTCTTTTTTATCCTATCTAATGGGCATTAGTTGAATGCAGGTATATTATTTTGGTTGATATAAAAGTATTTCAATTGAAAATCTAATTCACGTAATATAATTTTGACCTCTAATTCTATAAGCATTAAGATAACTTGAATAAATCTGACACACAGAAATAGAATATAAATTAAGTCGTATAAACTTTTGTGCTACAAAGACGGTCTTGTCACTATTAGCGATCTATTTCGTCAACCCAGAAAATAAAATAAATGTATAAATAGTGTTTTTACATTTTCTTCATACAAAACTAAAAGTAACGGCTTCTTATTCAGCGATTTCCCGCAACTCTTTATCGCCCTGTCTTTAAAATGTGCCAGTCCAGACCGGAGCTCTCGATTTTCTTTCAAGTCTGTAATTAAGTTAAACGAAATTCGATCTACAAATTGTAATTGAGGATCCCATTAAGCTGGTTAATCAGAAAGGGTGTTTGGCTGTTTGTTATTTGATCACGGCCCGAGGAACTTGAATCTTCGTCCGGATAATTTTTATCAGAATAATGAAATTCATTACTTGAGCACTTAGTAATTGGGATAGACATTTTTCAAATATTAGGTGCTTCTTTTTTTGATAATATTTATTGTTGAAAAGTATTTTTATTGAGATTTAAGGGGGAAATCAGCTTTATTGTGGAGTGGTAAGTGGTGCTAGACATTGTAATATTGTGATATCTTATAGTAAAGCAAGACCACGAGACACGCGGCGAGGTCTTTACTCTTTTTACAAATATGAATATCCAACAAAGAAGAGCTAAATCATGCCTATAAATAATTATTGATTTTGATTCACCAGCAAATAATCATCCCCCACGGTTCAACAGTTCGTGCCTTTCTATAGTAGAATGACAGTAAGCCTTAATCCTACACGCTAGCCTAGAAAGGACAAGACTACCTTGACCTTAGATAATAAACGAATCCGCAAATACAATTCTTAACATTATTTTCGTTTCACCGTAAATACTTTATCATTCTGAATTCTATCAGGTAAAATACGTATTTCAAAACGAAGTAAAGCCAACACATGAATAAAATACAATATGATATCAATAGAAAACTAACAGAGACGAAATACCCTTTGTAATTTCGCCTCGAAGTTATTACTTTCACTCCGGCTCTAACAATAGACCGTCTTGTTATCTCAAAGAATAATATTACAAACAAGGTGAAAAACTGAAAGTTCCTCAAAGAAAAAAATATTACTATTCGCGATATACGAGATTTTTCAGGAGATAATAGAGATTGGTTCGGTTCTACCTAAGTGGATGCTTACCCACGTGATAATTGACAATATGCCATCATATTGCAATTATTATATTTGAATGCTAACTGCAATCTTCATAGTTATTTAAATAGGTTCATTTTTAAAATAAGTTTCGAACTCCGAGCTCTCATAACAAGTAGGCAGGGGTTTCTTATTTTGCCACCAGATTTACAACCATAGGCGATTTGCACCTCGGAGGTTGTCCATATCACTATAATTAAATATATCAAAACAAAAGCACATCGTTGCGTGTATACATCGCTTGCAATGTTGCAATGACCGGCGCTTTTCTCCACAATGTTTAATAATCTAAGAAAATAATGTGGTTCAAAAAGCAATTTGAGTCCGAGAATGGAAGCCTTGGTGTTTTCGTTTTTTTTTTCGATATCCAGCGCCGGCCAACTCACCTTTTTATCGGTGCATCGCTTTTTGCCCATCGCCGGTACCTACCGACAATACACGGCGCGTGACAGCCCGCGGGTGCGCTTTGCGCCCGTGGTACTACAAAAACTTATATTTACAACTCAAGGTAAATACGACTTTACCTCAACGACATACAACTTAACTTCCCTCAACATCCTCCACATCTTTAAGAAAAAACATTCGACAAATTCAACCTTATTAACAACGGTATAAACACCATTTTAGCTAACAATGTTTTAGGGTGTTCATAACGAAATGATCGGGCACTTCGCTCACCGTAATAAAACTACACAATGGAACGGTCAATGTGCCTCGTGCCACGATTTTTGTCAGTTTCCAAAGAGACTGTTTTTGTACGGTACAGCAGCGCTTTGCGAGTTTGCCTGAATCACGTAGATGGAGGGCGTCCTTCGTTTTTTATATTTCCAAGTTCATTGTATTGCTGGAATTCATTTACTGATGTGACTACTAATTATAACGCCTAAATTGCTTAACAAGACTGGACCCGCATCTTCAATGGCGCAGCTAAAGTTTTTAACAATGGCTATCATAGATACAGATCAGGTTGGTATTAAATTTTATAAAATTATTCTTTAGGAAACCGTGAGTTCCTTTTTATTTTAAATCGTATACACTCACAACCTTATTAATGGGAGAGGTTCCAAATATGGCGCACTCGTATCATTCAATTATAAGCATAATCTCGGATCAGTTTGGATAGTCTCTCAATGAAAACCCAGTTTTAAGAGGAACTGGCTTTCCATACTTAAATAAACAAAACCAAATATTTCGAATCTGACTCCTCGGGTATATCTTAAGAACCCAGAGAATATGTGCAATAGGCTGTGTGAAATATTAAAGACTTTTATGTGCAGGATAAGAGATAGTAAGACTTTCTGATTCCCAATCAAGTCATTACTTACATTATAAGGATAATAACTACAGACTTTTTCTTACCCTTTTCATATTTTTTAAAGAAATTTTAAGTCAACTGTAAACATTCAAAAACTATTAAAAACAATACATAGACAAAGATAAATTTGTACCATCCCTGAAGCAAACTTGGTACTTGTTTTCGAGGAAGTGTCACTTTTGAACGCGGAAAATATCTTTGCCCCGTCGAAAGTTCTTTCAAAAATTAACTCCGAACGAATGGAACGTCCCCGTTTCATACACCATCTTACAAAATTAATTTTACGCAATACAACACGGCCCCACCGAGCAACAATATTAAGGATTTAATTAAAATTTTAGTATAACGAAGCACATTCCCATTACGTTGATATTGAAATTTGGCTCAATGTAATATGCGTAAATTGAAACCGAGGTGTGTGACCGACAATTACACCCAGTTTAACAACGCTACTGTTTTATTTGTTTCGAACTTATAGTTACTATGTTGTATCACTGAGCATAAAAAAACCTTGTCTTAACTTTATACAAAAAGAAAAAAGCTTTTGCCCGCAGCTTTGCATGCAAAAGTTTAAGTTTAAAAGGATTTTTTTCACGATTTTACGACTTTTTTATTTTTGTTTCTGTTGGTCATATATTGATTAAGTTGATTTGTTGTTGAGCACTTTTCATAATTAAAAAAATCATACCATACCAGTAAATAAATAAATAAGGCTTTATAATATTCATCGTGGTGGACTATGGCCTAAACCCTCTCAATGGTAGAGGAGACCCGTGCTCAGCAGTGGGCGTATATGGGTTGATGAAGAAGAAGAAGAAGAAGAATATTCATCTGCCTACTGCCGTACATGATAAATACTTTAAATACCAGGATTTGGATTAAAGAACACTAAAATGACAATTCCTACATATAAATATAGCTATTGCTGACTTACCGTACCTACAGGTACAGATTACAACAGGTTACACGGGTTACAACCTGTAATTCCAAAAGTACGAACATTTTGTTTCGCTGAAAATATTCTCGTTAACCAAACTTTGATCCTTGCCTGTTAAAGCAAATATTATTCACAGTATCATTATAATGCTTTAAAATGCCATTTCCTGCTTTTTCTTCTTATCAAATGATTGACGCAGATTGATGTCTTAAATGATATAAAAAATCGTTCCTAAACGACGGCTTATAATAATAAGGAAATTACATTTTCGTCCGAGCTCTCAATGGAGGTGTTGGAAAGCCGGATCGTGTTTTCATTATTCCATTTCTGTACAAATGATACTCTTACTCAAGACGTTTTGTATAATCGAAGTGCAATGGAGGAAATCTATTAAGGATTCAGAATTTCCTTTGTGGATTTCTGAATGCAGGAAATTTTATGATGCTTATTTGAGGCAATTATTATCGTCATTTGTAAAGGTAATAAAAATTACATTTATCACCAGCCCATAATGTAGGTCCCAGTGCTGGGCACGGACCTCCTCTACACCTGAGAGTGTATAGATCTTAATCCACCACACTGGCCGTGTGTGGGTTGGCGGACTACACACCTAAGAAATTCCTTTGAATCTTTTGATATGCAAGCTTCTTGAAAGAGAACACCACTCTTTCACCGTTAAAGTAAATTATAATTGTAAATAAACACATTAGTTCGGAAATTGAGAGGTGTGTGCCTTGTGTTTGAATCCGCGACTGTTCAGTTTCTTGACCGCGTGCTCAAACCTCGAGACTATCTCTACTTCATTCAGAAATTACATTAAGGCTAACATTTTATAGGGTAGAAACAAAATATTTTGCCTCTTTCACATTTATAGATAAAATATATATTAAGTGGACAGTCTATTCATTTTACATATTCAAACCATTTTCGCATAACTCACAAAACAAGGGCTGTTTTTATAATAATGATTACTGTCCCATAACAGAAAAAAGAATAATGAAATCACTTAACCGATAACGTTTCCCAACATCCACTAAACATTCAACGAAATTCACTTAGAAAACGTTAAATAATATTCAACAAGTATCTTAACACTATTACATCTCCGCATAGGTTGGTAGCAACAAGCCTTGCTGTCGATGTAAAACACGCAATGGCTGTGGTAAATCTAGGTGGCCCATCTAGGTAAGTATGTTGAGGCTTCCATTGCACGTAGTGGAAATGTTGGTAGGACAGTTTCACTCCCAATCGAGATGAAATTTGCATTTGCGAGCTCAAGTCGCAGGCCGGCCTCTGGTTCATTTAAATAGAGCGCATTGACTCCATACTTGTGTGGTGCAAGAATTTTTTTATGGGAGTGTTCTGATAATTTCTATTCAAATGTACGAAGTAATATTAAGTAGGTATAAGGCATACATGCTTTCCTGTGATTCATTATAATTTGTTTATGTATTTTAAGTGTATATTTTATTTATATTTTTGAATATTATAAAACGGAATATTTTTATCAATTTTAAGACTCAGTTCTTTTTTTATCTATCTTGCGATGGTTGGTTCTGTCGAAAAGGCTCAAAAATGTTATTCTTTGTCGTGTCTGATGTCGTAGATGTATTATTTCCAGTCAAAAAAGGTCAAAGGTTACCTTTCTCGAGAAATTTTGCTTCGTTTTCCACTGACGTCAAAAATTCTACTTCAACCTAGAGGTGAGGAATGATAAATTATAACAACTCTAAGCAATCATGCCCATCTGGTCATAGTACATACTAGGCTTTAGTACATATGTACATACACGGCGTTGTGGCAATTGAACACGTCAAACTATGCTCAAGTAAAATGACTTTTATCTGACAAGTCAACAGAATTGTGACAACCAACATCAAGAAAATAACCAAATTACTACAATAACTGTACCTAAAAACCCGTTTAACCTCATCTGAAATAAAATACATCTATGTCAAGCAAAGACTTCGTAAAAAAACTATCCGCTTAAACCCGGTGACTTGGGCATCGTTGTAATATGTAACAGCTGTTGAACCTCTCGCTATCATGCCATGGGTTCACCTTTTTAATGCTAATAGAAATTCCCGGACAGACACTCGCACAATAGAATCAAGTGATCTTTATTGATACGTCACTCCCAGGGTGCTCGTGGGACGAACATTAATCAACGACAGCTGCTTTGTTTACTGTACTATTCAATTAAAGATTTTTGTGAAAGATCCTATGTACTAGCTGCTTGGTTTGCTTTAGTGTATTGGGCTTGGATAAAAGAGATCTTGGGTTGGTTTTTGAATTTGAGCAGGGAGATTTGGATTTTTTCGTTCAGACATTCTCGTATCTACCATGGTGCCTAGAAATATGCCATGGGCAGTGGCGGTACATCCAAAGATGCCTAAAAGCCTTACATGTTAATTGTATAATGTCTAGTTTATTATTATTTATTGTGAGATTAGTACATTCTTATTTATACGTCAAATTGATTTTCAAAGCTTAAGCTTGGGCTTCTATTGAAGTACCGGCACTGGACAAGACTTAACACACCTCTTTGTATTACTTTAAAAATTATCTTAAAAGTAATGGGCGTATGAAAATTACTCTACCACTTCGGATAGTAGCGTAAACGATGCGTCATCGTAATGTCTTTGTGAACTAGTAATAGCCACATGTTGGACACTTTTAGTAATTACATTTTAGTATGCAATATTAAGTAATCTTTAAATTTTCAGAAATCAAATCTATCTTCCTCCAAAACAATTCAGGGATATAAGAAAGAATGACTTAAAGAGTTTTATTAATCTATAAATAAACTAATAACGCAATAAATTTTCTTACAGACAAATAAATCATGTTGAAAGTTCTGAGCATAACAAAATTTATTCGCACGTTCGTCATCGTAATTTATTGTCCGGGACCCGTCGCCCATATAAATCAATGGGAAATAGGTCAATTACTGTACTAAGAGATGTGGTTTTACGGCCTATTACTAGGACGAACACGTTTTATTATAATCACTAATTGCATTCAATTTAATCGCTTATATTTCTTTTATCTCAACTTTTCTAAATAATGAAAAAATATTCTTTGACGTCACATGTCTGCAAGCACAAAACACTATTTGTGGAAGATATAACCAACGTAGTTTTTATATTTCCAACAAATGTCTCTCCTTATTAATAGGTGTACTTCTTATTACCGTTATATCATATCTTCTTCTTCTTCTTCTTCATCAACCCATATACGCCCACTGCTGAGCACGGGTCTCCTCTACCACTGAGAGGGTTTTAGGCCATAGTCCACCACGCTGGCCTAGTGCGGGTTGGCGGACTACACACCTAAGAAATTCCTAAGAACTCTTAGGTGTGCAGGTTTCATCACGATGTTTTCCTTCACCGTTAAAGCAAGTGATAATTCAATGTGAATACACACATAACTTCGAAAAGTCAGAGGTGTGTGCCCAAACCTCGAGGCCATCACTGCTTATATTATATAATATTAATTAATTAATATTTTATATACCGTTAACCAAATTAATACAATCGGTACATTAATTTCAAAATTTCGCAGGTGTTAATTTAACATAATAATTAAGGACAGAATACGAATAAAGAATAATAATAAATAATATACAGAATAATAATAAAGGACGGTACGGTCGACATTTGTCGGGCATGCCACCGTCCCGGAGAATCAATCCGGCATGTGATTTCGGGTTGTTCGTATCTTGCTAACGGCGAGTATTTGCATAGACATAATCTAGTAGCCAAGATCATACATCAACAATTTGCTCTTCGATATCACCTTGTGACTGAAGAAATGCCATATTATCAATATGTCCCACAACCGGTTCTCGAAAATAGTCATGCAACGCTGTATTGGGATCGATCTATTATCACAGACAGGACTATTGTTGCAAATAAGCCTGATATTGTGGTAGTGGATCGACTGACGCGCCGGGCAATGTTGGTTGATGTTACTATCCCACATGATGATAACCTTGTGAAAGCTGAAAAAGACAAGATGTCTAAATATTTAGATTTGGCGCACGAGGTTACTGATATGTGGGATGTTGACTCAACCATCATTGTTCCGATAGTCGTTACTGCCAATGGGCTGATACCAAAGAGCCTCGACCAACATCTTCGGAGGCTCTCAATCGGTTGTTGGGTCAAAACCCAGATACAAAAAGCAGTGTTATTAGACACGGCACGTATCGTGAGACGGTTTCTGACTTTTGGATCCTAACCACCGGTGGCTTGGGTCGTAGACCCCGCCATCTGCGGGTTTAATTTTTATATTTTTAAATGTACTTTTTTTTTATAAAATTTTATATTTAAAAATGTAAAAAATAAAATAAACACATGAGGAATAAAAAAGGACAGAATACCAAATTTCTGAAGGTATTTTAACCCGAAGTTTCAAATGGATCAAACTGGGGGCAGTATATAGGATTTAGAGATGTCGAGTTCTATTTCTGCGTCATACAAAGTAATGTTCTTTTATTTTTAAAATCTGTACTTGGTAAATAGCGCAGGCTCTATATTTGCGTGTGATAGTATATGGGTATGGCAGTTATAAGAACTTCCAATAATAATAGCTACAAGTAAGGAGGAGCGTGAAGTAGTGATGGCCTCCAGGTTTAGGCGCATGGTTGAGAATGTTGCGGGAATGTCGCGGTCACAGGTTCCAACCCCAGGCACAAATCTCTGAAGTTTAATTAGCAGACCAGCATTAGGCCAGCTTGATGAACTTAAGCCTTAACCCTCTCATTTGTGGAGGGCGCTGGTACCAAACAGTGGTACACAAAAGGGCTGACGATGATGTGTGAGAAGGGTAAACAATCAGTCATTGAAGTTTAGTTCTACTATAAAATTATTTTACTAAATGGTCTAAGATATACCATAAAAGCGGCGTCGCTAATGGTTTTCATAAGCCTGTAAGACGTATGGTCCATTAAGTTAATGCCAGGTGATTACATACATCATTTTAAAAGCTAGACAAAATGTTTCACCAACACCGGCAATAAACAAGAAAGTGTATCGATCTCGTTTTAATGCACTTTCTATCTCACGTTAATTACTTCGCTGTTATAAATCATGAGTTAATTGAAGCAATAAGTTTGAGGGAACGATCCCATCGCACACTGGATTAACTGGAAAATGTATTGCTTTCTATATTTTTATTTATATGCCTTTACTGTAGGAATATTTTCTTTCTACCTACAAATATTATTACTCATAATCTTAGGAATTAATGAAACTCAATTCATATTCTGAAATACACGACCAGATATATCTTAAACAAAGTGTAAGCAGACCATAATCGAAAACTAAGATAAGTAATAATTAGGGACATAAAAACTCAAGGACTCAATTTCTTAATTTCTTAACGTCAGTTTTTACTAAGCAACCGTAACCATCCAAGCCGATCTAAATCAATTTTTCTCCAATCTAAATCTACAACGACTGTGTTATCTACAAAACAATCTCATATTCAGAATTAATCACAATAATAACTCTGATTTTTTTGACGTGATATTTATATTATTTAAATTTATAATTCTAAATGATTGCCAAACGATCCGATAGTAACATGGAGAATCTATATTAAAATTATTAATATGTTTGCCTTTGGAATGTAATCTTACTAATATATCAGACTTATTTAATCTGATTTGGACATGTTTATTAACGCAAGGTGCATCGGAAATGGTGCAGTAAGTTGAGATATAGACATATAAACGTTGTGAAATCATGTTACGAAGACTGCCTCGCTCTTATCGGTGTGTGACGTTCGACTGAATGGTACCGAATTTGAATCCCAGATCGAGTTAAGGCTCTTTCATTAGAAAACACTCTTTTAGCTTGTAAATACGACCTACACCGAAAATAGTCTCGAATTCTATTCCGTGAGATTTAAAAATCACCTAAACTCGTAAGATAAAGTCGCGTGCGGAATCTTCTTAAAGTATGTTTGTAGCTTTAATGATCCCGAGAGGAGTCCTCTTTTGGACAGAGCGCTGGGCGGCAACGGGAAACAATTAAGGGCGCTTGCCCTATATTTACCGTACCGTCCAATATGCGCAAGAGGGGGCCATCGAGAGGTTTTAGTCGGTATGCCGGCATGGACCGGTGACCCCGACATACCCTTTTCGGCCTCCCCCCGAGGTACCGAACAGGGAGCTTAAGGTGCTTTCCTCTCGTTAAAAAAAAAAAAGCAATTGGTCGAAAGTGAAAGTACCTGAGGGTTCGATCGTACGATTTGTGGATTCAAACCCTATTCGTACGCACCCCATCTTCGCTTCGGATCAACAACTATTTGTGATAGATTTTTTTACTATGACCATTTTCATGCCATTAACAAAAGTCTCATATATCTGAATGTACGTTCTAATAGGACACATGTGTCTTTTGGGTTTATTTATCATCATACCAGCGTACAATATAGACAACAAAAAATATGCTAAAATATATGACTGCATTGCGTCTGTTAAGGAATTTGTAGCACGCGTCCTCACCTCAGTTTTAATTTAAACTTTATCCCTTTGAATTAAAGTTTATATTTCGATATGTTGCAACATTGTTGTATTTCACCTTGGCGCGAGTTCCTCACGTAGCCAACCGACGGCGACTGAATACAAAGCCACACTTGGCACGGCGCAGCTCTAGATGAAAATATGTTTTATGCTGGAGCAAAAACAATAGCACTAAGGATATAACAGAAGGCTTGTGGCTCATGTATGGTAAATATTTCTCAACATTATCCCAGCTACATATAATGCTGTTGAGTCTGTTGTTCTTAGGGCGTTTTATGTTCAAGTTGTTGTTTATATTAGTTGTATTATAATACCTGAATATGCTCAAGTACGAGACTAGATTCTTAGTGATTCATAAATTTGTTTTGGTTTATTAGAGCGAAAAATCTTGCACAATTTGTTAATAGACGAAACGAGAACTATGGAGATAGGAACAGTGATGGGCCTGTTGAGTTCATTTCTTATCCATTAAAAATAGTCGCATAAATTATATTTGTGGACCACACAAAAATTTGTGTCGTTGCGGAGATTGAACCTTGGCCTCTAGTTTTAAGCTGGTCGCTGACAAAAAGATATTGATGAAACGGTTCTCAATTTGAAATAAATAGCAACACAAAATCCCGCTAAAATTAAATTGTTTTTAATTTTACAAACTTGATTGCTCGTTGAAATGAAAACACAGAGAATAATCATTCGAACATAACATGTTACTGATTAAAACATTTTCAACTAAAGCTCCATAATCGCATCCTGTTATCTCTTTCAAATTCCTATCGAAAATTTCACTAATACATTCATTATTTTAATCAGTCCTGATATTAAATTAGTAGTTACCCATTATTGAGAGCATTGTTGGCATTAATATGGAATTTGGGAAACTAATTAAAAATGTGTTACTAGCAGAACAAATATTGATATATAGTACTACAGATATATACAAAACTTCACGCCCGTATTCCTCCAAGGGGTAGGCATTGGTACATTTTCACACTCGTATTTCACCAGGTAGTCCTATATAATAAGCCGTTTTTCGAAACGACTCACGTTAAGATGACACGGCACACACTTATATAACGAGGACACTATGCAAAATATATTTGAAGCAATTTCAAAAATAATAGATAATAATGTATCGGTTCAAGTATGTGTCGTGTCTAAGGGATTCCCGCGGAAGGCCAAGAGGAGGGTCATTTTTATTAGATTTTTTCTGCAACAGCACGAAGTCTGTTATTGTGCCTAAAAAGGCCATAAAGTTGCCTCCTATTATATGACACAAAAATACAATTTGCAAATTGTGGGTGCAGATGCATTTTTGCCTACCCCTTCGGGTGATACAGGCGTGACTTTATCATGAACTTTATTTATTTATACATACTCGTATGTCTGTAATTTATGTACCTACCTATAAAAGTCCAAACTCTATTTACTTACTGTTTATCTTCCGATCGACATCAATTTAGTCGACGTTTTCCGTTTGTACACAACTAGTCTTTGTTACTGATATTCCGCTCTACAAATATCCTTAGCCTTTAAACTAAATTGAACAAAATCTAACTGCATGCATTAGGCTAGTTACAAGTGCAGCAATATACGATGCACCAGGGCATATAAACTAACCTTATTAAAAGTTTTAAGCATCTTTCTAACTGAAATATCGCTGTCGAGCAACTTAATTCTGAGATCTTTTCAACTCCTCATAATTTTATTGTGAAGTTTCACTATCGTAAAAACTTCTACGGTTGAATCTGTGCCGAGTGAGATTTAGAATTGAAATCTTTTGGAATGCAAAACGTGCTAGGTGCTATTATAGGAGTTTAGCCTCCCTCTTGTTAAGCAAGAAATATTTGCGTCTGAAAGTAGAGGTTTGTCGCTAGTAAGTTGTTGTTGCATCGTCATCATTATCAGCCCATTTACGAATGGGCACGTCTTTTCTACCATATCTTATTTTTATTTAAAAAGGGGAAGCCACATCTACCTCTTATAATTTTAATTTAAAATACACGTAAGAATAAATTTTCATACCAACAACAGTGCATCAACGTTATGTTCAACCAGTAGTTATTGATATCATAAATGACTGAAATGGCGATATTAATTAACGAGATTATCTTAATAACGTGCAGTATATAAACCATTACCGCTGATATGCGGCTCACAGGGCGCCAGCTTGTAGTCAAAATGACCCCGCCCACGTTTTACGTTCTGGTCTGTTTCACCGTTGCGGTGGGAGTTTCTGGTAAGTTCAATACTTATTCATCATCAACATCATCATCATCATCATCAACCTAAAGATGTCCATCGACCGGGACCATGCTTCGTGCGGTCGAGAATCTCAGCAGTCACGGGTTCAAACCCTAGGTATTTGCCTCTGACGTTCGAAGTTAGGTGTCTATTTACAATTATCACTTGCTTTAACGGTGAAGGAAAACATCGTGATACACATTGCACACCTAACAGGAATTTCTTAAATGTGTAGTCTCCCAACCCGCACGAGGCCAGTGTGGTGGACTACGGCCTAAACCCTCTCAGAGACCCAAGAGGGGTAGAGGTAGTAGAGGTGTCCATCAGTTGGACGTATGTAAATAGTCTGATACTAATAATATGTTTTAAATTATTCTTATTACATAATATTTTTAGGAATATTGGTGTCAATAATAACCGAGGATAAATCCTCACGATGACAAATCACATTATATTACATTAGATGTGTTTTGTATTTACTGGTACAACTAAAAGGGTTGGGTTTGTACTGAATCGCGACTGTTTGATTTGACATACTCATAAGTCATAACATTATCAGTATATCCTTATAAATAATAGCTTTGATGTTTTATTCTTTCATTTATGTTTCATGTATTTCAAATACAACTCGGTAACTTTTAATAAAATTTAGTATACGCCCACTGGGTGCTGGCCTACTCTACCATTGAGAGGGTTTAGGCCTAGTGTAGGTTAACTTACCACACACCTAATAAACTCCTAAGAACTTCCTTTTATAATTATCTTTTTTTTGTTTTACTTTCCTCAGGTAAAAACTTGAAGGATGATGACTTTTACTTGGAGTGGCCTGAAAAGTACAGCTTGTCGGCGTCTCGGATCTCTCTAACTTCTGACATTGTGGAAGATTACAAAGCATGGTTAGTGACAGAGTATTTATGTGGTAACTAGTACCTATTCTCAATATTTTATAACTGTTTTCCTTACTGGCTCTTGCGACCAAGCCAATGTTTCGCGTATGACCCTTGACTTTCAACACCTTTTATTGTTCTTTTCGTTTCAAAAAGTCTTTTGAGATTGAGATTTTTGATTTCAAAATTCATAGTAGGAATTCGGATTCAGGAAATGTTACACTTGTAATACTTGTCGATCACTTGATCGACAATACGCTCACCCCCTTTTGGGTCGGGTTTAATAGTTAGCAAAACGCAAATTCAGAAAATATAACCTCGGCCTACCCCTTCCGGCATACAGGTATGATAGATGTATCTTTTTCCAGGAAAACGTATTCTTCCTCACGAGTGGATTACAATAACGGGCTAGTCAAAACCATCATTGAAAGCGTCTTGCTGGATTATCCAGAGGGTGTTAAATATGAGGTATAATTTTATATCCCGTAAATTCGGTATATTTCAGTATTGTATAGAGTAAGTGAGGTAGTTAAGTACACCTATTTTTTTCCCGCCCTTCTCTTTAAAATTATTATTACTTTCCTTAGAAAATACTCTTTACACTTGTAAAGACCTCTGAACCCATTAATCATAAACATGTACTAGGAAAAGGTTGAATACTACAGGTCCATCCAGAAACAACCGATGGAGAAACTAGCGTCACAAAATGCAGCTCATTGGATGGACAAATGACTACACTTGAACTAGACTCATTACTCCCAGAAACTGATGACTTCGAATTTGTAGGTCAGTATAGATAATATGGTAATGCCATTCGTTTGATCTTCGCTCCCGGGTCATTCCAAATTTTGGGGATTTTCCGTGAGGAAATTCACTAAACATGGGTATCTATGCTTCTTTGGAAGAAAATTTGTGTGCCAGTGATATAATACACGAAAAAATAACTATTTATTATACATTTCATGTTGTGTCTACAAAAGAACAAACTCTAATCATGAATACTTAATAAAAAAAGAATAGTAATTAAAGTTATTTACACCAAAAGGGGTAAAGTATTAGTACTACGCTATACTTTAATGGCATAAAAATTATTTCTATCAAGCTTCGAATTTGTCTGACTAAAGCTATTTCAATCATTTCTAAATAGAAACATAAAGTAACACATTTGTTTATAACACAAAGTGGCTTCCAGAATAATCAAAAATTGAAATAAAAAACCACATTTAAATATGTACTAATTCATAACGTTTCAGATTTTGATCCCATTAACGATAAGGACACTATTAAGTTTTATTACAAACAATCGAAAGAGGGATCTGACATAAGACACACACTTTGGGTAGAATATGTCAACGAAACAGATATAATGGTGCCGGTCAGGTACGTAACATATTATTCCAGAAGAAGGAACGAAAAAACCGCTTTTAGTTTACTTCAATCTGGAAATCTCTAGAATAAAACCTTTAGGCACGCGGTCGAGAATCCCGATGATCAATATTGAGGCACAGACCCCTGACTTTTCGAAGTTATGTATTTATTCACAAACAGCTATCACGTACTTTAACGTTGAAGTAAAGCATCGTGATGAAACTTACATACATAAAAGTTCTGAGGAATGTCTCAGGTGCGTAGTCCACCAACCGCAACTAGGCCAACGTGGTAGACTAAGGCCTAAAATCTCTCAGTTGTAGAGGTGGCCGGTGCCCAGCAACGGGAAGAATATAGTCTGGTAATGAAACCAAGCCTTACAAACATTTCAGATATGAACAAAAGGTTTACAACGAGTGGTTGGGATACTTGAAAAAACACGACATTTGGGACTTCTTCGACTTCAATACAGAATTTGAAAATGATGTCTTCGATGTTGATCAATGTAAGGATAATTAATTTTGTTGATCATTGAATGTACACATTTACTACCAAGTAACTTCTTAGTTCAGTAAACGAAAAATATCAAAATTCGCCAGATATTGTTGCATATTTTTTTGTTATTTATAAATATGTTTACATACAAGCGAACATTTAAATATACCTTTACTTCCAAATGTTATATTAATGTCGAATGTGTTGATCGATGCCTACTTGATAAAGATAAAATTTGATTTGCATAACAGATGATTGCGAAGAAGTGGAATCTATGTACAGTGAATCAGTCACGAAACATCTTTTGTTCATGGATCCCGATAATAATGAACACGTTAATCATGTATTTAATGCGTAAGTCTCTTGTGATTGTATTTGTTTCTATATGAAAATGAACTAATGTCATTTGTAAAAAAAAAAAACATTTTATATTAACGTTATCTAAAAACGTTTTATAGGTTCAAGACCAAACACAACGCAAAGTACGCTGATGAAAAGGAACACGCTATGAGAAAGAGTATATTCCAACAAAAAATGAGGTAATTCACGATATCAACTAATCAATGTATGTATATCAAGTACAACGAATTAATAAATAACAAAGAGACAGATCAAAACAAAACAGATTAAAAAATAACAGGTTGTTTAGTAGCTTAGGTTTTTCAAATTTTTTTGTCTTTTTTTATTGTTATATAAATATTTTACTTTGCAGCCTGATAAAATCTACAAATAGAAAAAATGTTGGATACAAACTAGCAGTGAATCAGTTTACGGACCGCACACCCGAAGAGTTAAAGAGATATCTAGGGTTGAAGCGTCGACCGGAAGGAAAGTCTGGCAACATACCTTTTCCATACACTGAGGCTCACGTACAAGATCTAACTCCGCAGTTGCCTAAAGAATATGACTTGAGAATGCTAGGACTCGTCACTTGGGTTAAGAGTAAGTAGTATTTTTATATACGGCAAAGTCATAACGAATAAAGTCAAAATTATTTATTTTGACTCGTTATTGCCAGATACCTACTGACTTCTCTGAGGACACTGATACCTTTCTCGTATGTACTCGTATGTCGATATATATACCGCGCGTAATCAGGAGACACATAAATGCTGTTTTTCGAGTACATACATACATACATATATTGAGTAAACATTTTCTGACATCAATCTCCCGTACGCATGGAGTATTCTTTACCTTTTTCAATAATCAGATCAGGAAGACTGTGGTTCGTGCTGGACCTTCGGGACGACTGCCGCCGTGGAGGGAGCGCTAGCACGTGTCAACGGAGGGAAACTCATCTCCCTTGCCAACCAGGCCTTAGTGGACTGTGTCTGGCCGTAAGTTAATTATCTATTTATTTATTATCTGACCACCCTATGTTCCTTTCCGACAGCATATGTGTAAAATTACATGTATAAATTATAAATATGGTGATTTTGGTATGGTATGGTTGAGGCCTATGTCCAACAGTGGACGTCCTTTGGCTGATGATGATGATGATGATGATGATGGTAGTGGTTTGGTATTTAGTGCAGGGATCGAACTCAAGCCCTCTCGTTTTGTATGCTGGTGTCTAGCCAACTGTGCCACGGTCACTGTGCCAGAGTCTGGGTGTTTGTACCTAAGACTGAAAAATCTCGCATAGTTTCTGACACCCAGAACACAAGACTCGTATTTTAATGTGGGGTCAGGACCATGTATGTGAATGTTGGGTGCACCTATTTTTTTTTAGTGATACAAAAAAGAAAAAATAACAATCGAATTTTGTATCTGTATCATTATTGTCATCCAGTTTCGGAGCTGCCGGTTGCGAAGGTGGTAGCGACAACGCGGCATATGAATGGATGATGCATTACGGTTTGCCTACTGAAGAAGAATACGGACCGTACCTCAACAAGGTCAGACATTAAATTTAAAAGCCGTTACTTTAAACATCAGAACAGCACTACGCCAGCGTGGTGGACTCAGGCCTAAGCTTCCCTTAGTTTTAGAGGAGACATGTACCTGGCAGTGGAACGTATAGGCTGAAGATGATGAATTTAAACACCATTGAAGTTACATTTTTAAAGTAAATTCTACTCATTTTTTTTAGTTTTTTTTAACTAACTAAAAAAACTAAATTAATTCAAATTTAAAATACACAATCAATCTATCACAAATATGTGGTGTTAATTATGATATGAATTATTGAAAAAAAATTGGCCAATAGATTCCTTCCTAACACATAATCTTTCTTGTTACAGGATGGGTTATGCCACATCGCAAACATGAGCGTCACATACCCTATACTGGGTTATACTGACGTCACAGCATACAGTATCGGAGCATTGAAGGTAAATATGTAACATTACATTTATAAACAAAACTTTTAAAGATTTACGCGAGAATTTTGGCGGTCGCGCGTTTAAGCCCCAGACGCACACCTCTGTATTTTTATAAGCAGGTATATGTGTATACAAAATGAATTATCACTTTCTTTTACGATGAAAGAAAACATCGCGATGTAATTTGCGCAACTAGAAGTTCTTAGGAATTTCTTAGGTGTGCAATCCGCCAACCCGCACTAGGCCAGCGTGGTGGACTAAAGCTAAAACCCTCTCAGTTGCGAAGTCCCGCGCCCAGTAGTCTACTACTGCCTACGTTCTAACGTATATGGGCTGATGAGATCTTGTATTTTCATCTGGGGTATAACAGTAGGATTTATGCGGATTATTTGTTCTATTGATCTTATGGAATCAATTGCTCTTTGCAATACTCCATAATTAAAACGTTTTAGGGACTTCTCAACGGCTTCCTTATCAGTTACATATAGAATCTGACTGAACTGACTGCCTTTGATCCAAATCACTTATCATGTGGGCCGTTTAAGGTATGTGTTTTCTCAAAAACAAAGTACAGTATAATAAATACAGTACATCACTTTCAGATTGAAATTTTGTTTACATATTTTAATTCTGTGCTTCTATTATTTATTTTTAAGGTGGCGATCATAAACCATGGCCCGCTTTCCGTTTCCGTGCACGTTACTGATGATTTCTTCGCATATTCGGGCGGAATATACTTCAGCACCAAATGGTAGATAATATTTTTTTTTATTTCAAAAATCTTTGAACTTATGATAGGCAAATTTTAGGTCTCATTGTTCTATAAGTATAAAATTCTTTACAATTTTTTTCAGCACACAAACGACGTTAAACCACGAGATTACTCTAGTAGGGTACGGTGAGAAGGACGGCGAAACCTTCTGGATCGTGAAGAACTCCTGGGGTCCGATGTGGGGTATTGCCGGATACATGTACATATCCGCGAGGGATAATAACTGTGGTATTGCCACCGAACCCACCTACGTCACCATGAAATCTGTTTAATAATACTGTGGCGATTATTGAGAGGAAACGTGATATGACGGCGCAATTTTAGATTTAATTAAATTCAGCAACACAACAAGCACGTGGAGTTTAAATAAAATTAATTTGGAGCATAAATAGATTTTTTATTCACCTACCAATTTCGGTACTTTATTTAGCTTTTTGTTTGCGTAATTAGTTTTGGTACCTTATCAGCCGCTTTTAACCGGCTAATTATGTTATTTATTTACAAAAGAAGATTTAGAATCGCTCTAACACAATTTTATAAGTGAATGTGAGTGTATTTTAAGAAGTGAGTGCCCTTCGAGAGGTCAAGCTTCCCCAGGGGTTAAGCTTAAATATATGAAGCATATGATAAACACTTTTTTCTACGTACTTAGAGGATCAGATCTTAAAAAAAATAGTTAAAACAGGCAAAAAGGTAGCAAAAATGAATTGATTATTCTCAATATACTTTCACGCAGAGTTGTATTTAGAAAGGGCAAGTGGTTCCCAGAAAGCTAGAAGGCTGATATCATTCATAACAGTTAATTATTTTTCCTTTATCGCCTACTTTGAACGACCACGTAACCGCACTCCTATGATGGAAATTTAATTAAATAGACATCCACATTGTTTAGTTGCCAAAATACGTAAGTTTTTAAGTAAGTTTACGTAAGAGACTTTATATCATCCCATATACGTTCTACGGCTGGGCTTATTTTCCATAATAATTAAAAATTTTGTTTACTGACATTTGTTAATTTGCTACTATATTTTTCACTTCATGTCATACATCTGGATACGGTCACGTGTGCACTCAACTGACCATGGAGAAAGTAAGTAACATTTAAAATGTTGCTGCCACTTTCTGATCGTAGATAAGGTGGCAATTACAACCATTAGGCACGGTGTTCGCCGTACTTTAGCGAGACTTATTTCTCACCGAGACGTTATTTTCCTTAAGGGACCTTTCTGGTTTGGAATAACACATTCAATACGACAGTAATGGTCGGACTAGTTCATAACATTGGAAGGCATGCTATTTGTTAGCTTAAAAGCATGTTTGCTATCTTAATTAAAAATTTTGTTTGAGCTTCGTTAACATTAGATTTTTTCAAGTAATGTTGTTAAAAAATAGGTAAAAATAAAGGAGTAGCATTTTTCGGTGCATATAAAAAAAGAAGGTGCAAAGAACCGTTCCTGCCGTACCGCACCGGTCATGCCAAAATTAACCAGACAGAGACACGCTCGCTTCGTCATTATAGTGTTACTCTTAGTAAATAAAATGTACATAATGTGGTCACTCGGAAAAACATGAATTGAACATAACACAAATTGTTAAGATGTTACCCGAAAACGAAAAACCTCAACGTCATATGAAAATATAATATTTTTGTATAACAATTGCGTAAGTGAAGATTAAGAACAATATTTAAGACTTCAAACCGTATGCGGCCCGGGGCCAATCTGCCTATATTTAAATCGTTTGAGCTTTTAAATTTAATTGCTCCCTAAGGCTTAATACGTTCAAAACACCTATGACACGAGGCATGCATGTGATGTATAAGCGTTCATTAAAATAATTTGTGCGTCCATACGTCTTCAGTGATTTAGGCAATAATTGCCCGTGCTTGGTTATCGTCTCGTTTGTGTGTCAAACGTAATCACTGTCAAATAAAAAGGTGATTGGTAGCTTTTAAAATTATATAGTATATATTTCCTTATAATAAATAAAATATACAGGGACATAGCTATGTCAGTATCATTAAGTTTTGCTGTGTGTATTTTACGTTCTAAGAATTAAATAGTCAGTTCGTTTTATTGCTATATTTTGGAACATTTATATTAATCTTTAACTTAAACAAACCTGTATTAGTGTTCTTATATTTGCATAAATATAACAGAAGTTCAAACAACATTTCTTTAGGATGCCTAAGCATTGCGCATAAATATGTCTCACTCGCATTTTATCAGCTCTAATTTTTCTGCAATTAAACACTTAAAAAAATCTTGTTAATAAGTAAGAAAGATCCTGACCTAGTAACCAAACACAGGATCTCTCGATTGTACACAAGATTAAAAAGGCAGTCTTACTACGCAGCTGCCCTAAAAGCTAAAAGAAAGCGTAATATAATTTTACAGACGTTCATTTTGTCGAGGAGCTCTTATAGCCGAACATTTGTCTCTTGGCTAAGGATCGTAACTACTTCAAAGGAAGTCGCCCGTCGCTCTCCACAATAATATACCAGTTTCATAAAGTAATGGAGAGGTAACAACAACGTCTGTATCGTCCTTTTGATTTATCAGAGAACATCTTAGCTCTCATATTCTTGTATCTGGAGGAAAAATAAAACATATTCGTTGTACATCGTGTCACGCTTTTATGTGGAGAAAAGTATGATATTAAAGGTCGTAGTGTTAAAAAAAATTTGAACGTCACAAGTTTGTTGACCTATTCATAACTAAATGCAATAGGCTAAAAGAATTTGAGATATTGCTAATATTAATTACTTCCGGATAATTTATATCATATACCTACCTTTTTTATTACAACAACATTTTAGTAATTTTGTGTTATCGCTGTAATGCCCTTCTCCAATATTCCACCTTCAATAATTCATCATTTGTTAAGTCGTAAAAACATCGTATCACAATTAAACAAATTTTGCGTTCATTTTAATGTTTGAAAGTCGATTTTATAATATTTCCAATGCTCCAAAGAACAACAAAAAACGTTATAATATATGGCCGTCAGTAGATATTTTATTGATGTTTTTGATTACGCTCAAGCATAACCCATAAAAGCTAACACTTAAACTAAGTCCTCCCGCTGTGATAATTTCCGTGTATTTAAATATTTAACTAGCCGAGTGTGTGAACCGGTGTTAAGTTCCGACATCCTCGCATATTATATTAAAATGCATCAAGTTCTTACATAACTACAGTATTATTACGTGAATTTTATAAAATCTCTCATTAATTTATAAAATGACGGCCTTGGGTTCCGGAGGTATTATTGCGTGCAAAACTAATGTTCGAGATTTGTGCCCTGGTCGGGCAAAGTAGTTTTAAACCGCAAATGGCGATTATTTTAGACTTATATTTTAATAACAAAGTCATGTAAAAATGATGCAGAAAAACCTGTTTAATAAGACAGGTTCCTCCAAATCTATGTATAACTTATTTAGAATGTGGACGTCAGATAGAAATTAAATAATAATAATTACCATGACGCTCAAAGCCATTTACTCGTAAAAGAGTTTACCTTGATCAATCTAAAATGTTGAATGGATGAAGCAGTGATGGCCTTGAGGTTTAGGCGCGCGGTCGAGAATCTCGGCGGTCGCGGGTTCGAACCCCAGGTACACACCTCTGACTTATCGAAGTTATGTGTGTATTCAAATTGAATTATTACTTGCTTTAACGGTGAAGGAAAACATCGTGATGAAACCTGCACACCTAAAAGTTCTTAGGAAATTCTTAGGTGTGTAGTCTGCCAACCCGCACTAGGCCAGCGTGGCGGACTATGGCCTAAACCCTCTCAATGGTAGAGGAGACCCGTGCTCAGCAGTGGGCGTATATGGGTTGATGAAGAAGAAGAAGAAGAATATAAAATGTAGCGGCCGACTCCTCTTTCAGTGCCACCCGACTCAGTTGCCAAAGTTTCCGTGCTCCCACAACACCTACAAAGCACAAAATGTCTTCAGAATAAAACCAAAAATACTTGAAAGAAAAAAAAATGTTTTATGTTGTACTTCTAGCAGTGTCACAAGATGCGCCAAAAACAGTCCTTTATTGTTTCATTTATGAACGTAAACATAAATTCGCTATAGGAACCACGAAAATGCTTCCACTAAATTGAATACAAAGTGCGGCTAATATGAGACAGTGGTAGGCGACGCGGGCGCGACGTTCGAAAAATATGTAACATTTTCTTATAGTAGTGAAAAATGTATTATTTTTATGTATAGCTTAAAAGTAAAAAAGCAAAGAAACAGACAGATGTGATTTTGATTACTACTAAGGAGTTCCACCAACTATATTTCGCGAATTGTTTTAAGTCCCACATAATTTTGTGACGCATAACTACGAGGCAATCGATTCAATGAATTCGTAAATAAAAATATTCTATAAATAGAAGTGTTGCGTGTCGCTTGTCGGCCGCTGCTTGGGCGCGGCAAGCTTGCTGGGCGTAAGATTCGGAGTAATCCGAACGCCGGTACCCAGCCCCTAAGATGTCTTCCACGTCGAAGATTGCCGGTTTGTAGGTGTATTTGGGAGCAAATAAAACGCAGGCAAACAATAGAAAATGCCGTTGTCACTCGCTCGAAAATGCCCTACACGACCCCCCCTCCTTGAAGTATGTAGGACGGAGTCGCTGCAACAGTGCTGCCCTTGTGGTCGCACTGTCTTCTTGCCAGAAGCGTGCTCTTCCGATAGCGCTGTCTTCTTTTCTTCCCGTAGCGCCGTCTTCTTTCTTCCCGTAGCGCCGTCTTCTAGAAGATATCGCTGTCTCGCTCTCGCCGATAGTCGTCTTCTTCTAGCAGGTCTCGTAGTCTTCTTCTTCTTGTAGGTCTTGCTGTTTTCCTTCTTGTTGTTCTCGCTGTCTTGCTTGTAGATTCCCATACATCCTTCGGTTTTTGCGCGCGCTTACCTACTCCGCGGCTATCCCGTAAGGAGGCCCCATGCAATTCGAACTTAATTTCGTTGCGTTTTTATTACGGCGAGTGACTATATTGGCTTTTATTTTAAAAGTGTTTTAACCTATATACATGTATCTTATGTCTAAATGTGAGTCTAGTTGTGCTCTACATACATCAATAATTTATACACTTAACTTATTCTTATTGTAAAAAATATAAACGAAAAACACACAAAAATCTCAAGTTTTCTTATCGAGCCGAGTATGAAACAGTCATAATCTCGGCTCGGCTGTTATGTTAAAATGCCGCTCGTGGTCCCTCGAGATAGCGTCGCTTACATCCTCCCCCTCGTGCGCAGCACCATCCTCTCGTCCTGGCGACGCCGCCGGCACCAGCAACACCGCCTTGGAGCTTGGTCGTCGCAACACGCCGTTCGTCGTGCGTATCCCGATGACCCGGGTACGTCCGTCGGGCCCGGGATGGACATCGATGACTTCTCCTCTTGGCCAGATGCAGCGAGGCATGGTGGCGTCCACTATGAGGACGACGTCACCACACCGAAAGTCCCGGTCGCTCGCTCGCCCGCAGATCCGACGTGGTAAAAGTGTGGGGAGGTATTCTCTCACCCACCGGCTCCAGAAGTGGTCCGCTAACCGCTGCGCTGTCCTCCACGACCTCCGTCCAGACAAGTCCGAGTCTGTGAATACTCCTATCCGTCGAGCACCACAGGATCTCCCAATCAAAAAGTGATTCGGCGTCAGCGCTTCTTCTGGCGATTCTTCTTCAATGACGAGCGGTCGTGAATTTACTATGTGTTCCGCTTCGGTGATGAGCGTGTGGAGGACTTCTTCTTGAGGATGTCTTTCCTTGAGCGTAACAGCCAGGGCAACCTTTATCGATCGGACTAAACGCTCCCAGGCTCCTCCCATGTTTGGCGCACCGGGTGGGATGAATTTCCACCGGATTCCCAATTCTTCTGACGCGTCGACTAACTCTTCCTTCTTCAGCTCTTCCAAGGCCTCTTTCAGTTCTTTGTTGGCGCCGACGAAGTTCGTTCCGTTGTCGCTGAAGATGGTGTGTGGCATCCCTCTTCTGGCGGCCATTCGTCGTAACGCCAAGATCATGGAGCTCGCAGAGAGTGACGGTGCGAGTTCCACGTGGACTGCTCTCGTGGTTAAGCATGTGAAAAGCACTCCCCATCTCTTCTCGTGTCTTCGTCCGACTGTGATGGTCATGGGGCCGAAGTAGTCGACTCCCGTGTTGGTGAATGGGTGTTCACCATGACGCAACCTCTCCACGGGTAAGTCACCCACCGGTGGTTGTTGCGGCGCACTCCGGTGTACTTTACACCACTGACATTGGTGTACGATGCGTCGCACCGCTGACCGCAGGCCGATCACCCAGAACCTCTGGCGAACTTCGTTCATCACTGTGGCATGGTTCCCGTGGTTGAAATGCTCGTGATAATTTCGGAGAAGGAGTTTCGTTAAGTGGTGACGGCTGTCCAGAATCACCGGTCTCTTCGCCTCTCTGGCAATGTGTGGCACTGCGTCGATCCGTCCATGTACTTTTAGCAAACCTTCTTCTAGGATGACTCCTATCTTACGTAGCTTGCTATCCTTGCTCACCTGCTTGCCTTGTCTAATGGATTTGATCTCTTGCTTAAAATCCTCTTCTTGACATCTCTTAAACAACAGATTCTCTGCAGCCTTTACATGCTCGAGGTCTAAAGGCAAGAATCTTTTTGCTGGGGCGAGCGGGACACTTTGCTTCTTGCCGTCGGAACATCTCTTAATGACGCGTCTCCACGTCGGATCTTCTTTCTCCATCTTGCGAGCAATATTTATCGGCCGCCCTTTACCACATAAATACAGGAACTGTATTACTCGGGCGGTTGCTCTCACAAGCCGGATCCATCTTGAGAATCGCTCTGGCTCTGGTGTGGCGAACTCAGACGTGGTTCTGACTGTAGCGACGATACGACTTTCCTTTTCTTCCCCTGTACTCTCGGTTCGGAAATCTCGCGCCCTTGGCCATGATTCTTCGCCGTCGCGCAGGAAGGCAGGACCCGTGAACCAGCGGTGATTTGCGTCGAAGTCCTTCGGTACTCCTCGAGTCGCGTCATCCGCAGGGTTCTGCTTGGACGGTACCCAGCGCCATTGTTGTGGTCGCGTAGTCTCTTCTATCTCGGCCAGTCTGTGCGCGACGAAAGGCTTGAATGTTCTTGGGTCCGTCTTGATCCACGAGAGTACGGTACTCGAGTCTGTCCAATAAGTGACTCTTTGGACTGCCATGTCGATCTCCTCGCGTACCGCTTGTGCCATCCGAGTCGCTAAGAGCGCCGCTTGAAGTTCCAGCCTGGGTATAGAGACTGGCTTCAACGGTGTCACCCTGGATTTGCCCGCCAATAAAGTCACATTGTATCTATTATTGTCACATCGCTGCCTCCAATATGTGGCGCAGGCGTACGCGGTCTCGCTTGCGTCGCTGAACACGTGAAGCTCCCCCTCGTGGTCCTTCTGGGCGATACAACGAGGGAGCCTCAATTCTTCAAGCAGCATCAGGCTGTTCAGGTAAGCGTCCCAGTACTTCTCTTCTTCTGGTCTTATAACCTCGTCCCATCCGACCCCGCTCTTCCAAATATCTTGGATCAGCCGTTTTCCTTGAATTAGCACAGGAGTGGCTAACCCTAATGGGTCGAACGTGGACATAACCGCACTGGTTACTTCCCTCTTAGTGGGCGTCTTCTCTTTGTTCGACACTTCTTTGCTGACGTTCCTCATCTGCGTCCGGAAACCCAATGTGTCTTCTGCCGTGAACCAGCGCAGCCCCAGTGTTTTCTCTTCTTTTGAACCTAGCTCCACCTCTCGGTTCTCTGGTTCTTGTCCGAGTGCCGTCGATATTCCCCTTCTGTTCGACACCCATCCCCGTAATTCAAACTTGGCGGCGCGGTGAATGGCATCTACTTGCTTCGCTATCTTGACGGCCTCTTCTGCGCCTTTGAAGCTCTGTAGGTAGTCATCCATGTAATGATTGCGATCCACCGCGCGCGCTGCTTCTGGGTATCGATCCGCGAATCTCGCCGCATTTTTATTCTTCACAAATATTGCGGCACTCGGTGAGCAGGCCGCTCCGAAGATCAGGGAAGACATTCTGTATTCTTGCGGTGGTCCCGTTCGTCTGTCGCCTCTCCACAAGAATCGTAAGCTGTCGCGGTCTTCATTCCTTATTTTAATTTGCAGGAACATCTCCTTTATGTCAGCTGCTATGGCGACGGGCCACTGCCGGAATCTCAGCAGCACTCCAAACAGCGATTGTAACAGATCTGGTCCGGGCAAGAGGGCGTCGTTTAAACTTTTGCCACAAAACTTTGCAGCGGCGTCGAACACTAGTCGGCGTTTCTTCTTGGTAGGATGTGTCACCGTGAAGTGTGGTAGGTACCATATCCTTCCCGACTCTGGTTTCGCATCTGCCCTTTCCGCATAACCGCTGTCAATCAGGTTATTTATTTCCCTTTCGTATTCTTCTTTATGGCTCGGATCCTTGTCGATCTTCCTTTCCATTGAGTACAGGCGGGTCTCGGCGGACTTGAAATTATTCGGTAGTTTCTCTTCCGCGTTCTTCCATAGTAACCCGACTTCGTATCTCCCGCTAGACAGTTGACGGCTCGTACTGTCTAATATTCTTAACGCTTGTCCATCTGCGTCGGTCGTCGGCCGTCGTGGCATTACTCCGAGTGATTCCACGGCGAAATGCTCCTTAATGAGGGTGTCAAGATCTTCCTCTCTTGTGGACACGTGTGCGCACGTTGTGTGACGTATCGCCCTCGTGTTGCCTCCGTCGCAACCGTGTAGGACCCATCCGAGAAGAGTGAATGACGCCACCGGTTGACTTCGCGGGCCTTTCTTCGTGCTCTTAGAGACGATCAACTCCCAGTTGTCTTGCCCGATCAACATCCTTGGAGCTTCTTCGGCGTACGTCAATTGATCCGTCAGGTCGCGGAGATGCGCGCATCCTTTGAGGCGATCCTTCTCTATCTTCTGAGGTGCGAGACGAATGTCGTCGACGGTTCTCGCACCTGTCACTCTTCTTTTATTCTTCTGGTGGGCGCCTCGGATCGTGAAGTCAAGTTTCATTGAATTTGTTTTTGTCACCTTCTTGCCGCCGACGGTCTCAATGACTAACCTCTCTTGTGGTCCTTGTAATCCAATATCTTCTGCTACTGTGGAATCTACCAATGTCACGGTAGATCCTTCATCCAACAAGGCGAGAATCTTCTTTGACCCTTTCGGGCCATATATTTCCACCGGCGCAATTTTTAGATATGCCCTTTTGCTGCCGGCGAAATTGACGGCGACGCGCACGTTGCTCGTCGTCTCCCCTGGTGGCTCCTCTGGTGCCTCTTGAACTGCGCGATCTTCGTGGAGTAGCGCATGATGCCACCTTTTACATTTCTTGCAAGCCGGAGCTCTACAAGTTTCCTTGCGATGCCGTCCGTGAAGACATTTGAAACACAACCCGCTCTTCTTCACGGAACCCCATCGATCCTTCACAGGAGCTTGCGCAAACTTCGAACATTCAGCCACACGATGGTTTCCTTGACAATATGCACACTCGCTGGTCTTCGCTTCAGTAGCTGTGTGTGCTATCTGCCTCACTGGAATCTGTCGTCTTGTGGGTCCCGCTTCTTGCACGGCGTATGGTCCGCATCGGTCCGCCTCCCTGTTGAGGAACTTCGTTATCATCAACAGGTCGGGATCTTCCGGCTCCTTGTCGGCCGCGAAGTCGAACCACCGATAACGGATGACTGCCGGCATCTTGTCCACAATACACTTCAGCATTTCCGGCGACTGTAGATATTGTGGCTTCTTCAGGCCTCTGATGGCGGCGACGGTGTTGTTAACATAACTGGCGAATACACACACGTCGCGGGCGTTCTCGCTGAGACGTGGCAAAGTCTTCAGTTTCTCCAATTCCGCCAGTACTAATGCGTCGGGTCTTCCAAAACGGCGGCGTAATGCTTCCAGGACCTCTTGGGGTTTGCAGTCAGAGTAGAGTGCGCTCTTGACCGCGTCCCTGGCTAGTCCCTTGATCGCCTTCCTTAACCGGGCCATGTTCTGCGTGTCGGTGAATAGCGGTGCCGTATCGTCGTAGACTGTCTTGAAGGCTGTCCATTCTCCGCTATTTCCGTCGAACGCTGGCATCTCATGTTGAAATGAAGGCGTCGCCGTCGTCGTTCCCGGCTTCGCGGTCGCGATTGCTTTTAATATCGCGTCCGCAAGGTTCTGCGTGTCACTGCGTTCGGTGGTCGGTGCGGCTTCGGTGAGTGGCGGTGCCATATCCTTGTGCCCTTTTCCCTCGGGCTCCACCGTCGTCTGCACCCATCGTGACACGTCCTCTTCTTTATTGATGGGTTCTTCATCAGCGAGAGAGTCTTCATCATCCTCCAGCTGTATGAGCTCTAAATGAGCACTTGCTCGTGCCGCCGCTGCTTGCGCCACTTCAAGTTGCAATTTCGCTAACTCCGCCTTCGCTTCCAGTTCCCTCTTCCTCCGCTGATATGATCGCGCCGTGCTTCCGAGTCTGACAGACGTGGCTCGTGTCAGAAGAGGTGCTTCGTCCCTCGGTGCTCGTCGGTAGTCGGTTGCGGTCGTCATGGTCACTGTAGTTCCATGAGTCCACGTCGTGGTCGGCGTCGATCCTGACGTGGTCGCCGTCGTTGAGGTGATGGCTGGATTGGCAGACGTCGTTGCTTCAGGTTGCGCAGCAGCTTCTGGCTGCACGGTGCTCTTGTTGCTTCTGGTGGTCGGCATCTTGACGCGAAGAGGATCCGGCTCGAAGGACCAGTTGTTGCGTGTCGCTTGTCGGCCGCTGCTTGGGCGCGGCAAGCTTGCTGGGCGTAAGATTCGGAGTAATCCGAACGCCGGTACCCAGCCCCTAAGATGTCTTCCACGTCGAAGATTGCCGGTTTGTAGGTGTATTTGGGAGCAAATAAAACGCAGGCAAACAATAGAAAATGCCGTTGTCACTCGCTCGAAAATGCCCTACACGACCCCCCCTCCTTGAAGTATGTAGGACGGAGTCGCTGCAACAGTGCTGCCCTTGTGGTCGCACTGTCTTCTTGCCAGAAGCGTGCTCTTCCGATAGCGCTGTCTTCTTTTCTTCCCGTAGCGCCGTCTTCTTTCTTCCCGTAGCGCCGTCTTCTAGAAGATATCGCTGTCTCGCTCTCGCCGATAGTCGTCTTCTTCTAGCAGGTCTCGTAGTCTTCTTCTTCTTGTAGGTCTTGCTGTTTTCCTTCTTGTTGTTCTCGCTGTCTTGCTTGTAGATTCCCATACATCCTTCGGTTTTTGCGCGCGCTTACCTACTCCGCGGCTATCCCGTAAGGAGGCCCCATGCAATTCGAACTTAATTTCGTTGCGTTTTTATTACGGCGAGTGACTATATTGGCTTTTATTTTAAAAGTGTTTTAACCTATATACATGTATCTTATGTCTAAATGTGAGTCTAGTTGTGCTCTACATACATCAATAATTTATACACTTAACTTATTCTTATTGTAAAAAATATAAACGAAAAACACACAAAAATCTCAAGTTTTCTTATCGAGCCGAGTATGAAACAGTCATAATCTCGGCTCGGCTGTTATGTTAAAATGCCGCTCGTGGTCCCTCGAGATAGCGTCGCTTACAAGAAGTAACTGTGAGATATATTATTTATTAAGTTTTGTACAATAGTGCTGATAGTTTGAATAGCGAAAATACATATCTATAACACTAATGTAATTTTAGTAGGTATAGGCGTTGTCATTACGATTGAAAAAAATATTATTATGCCGCATGCCAATACTAGTGTTATTGTTATTTTAATTTAAATTTACTCTACACATATTATATACCATTTTTATGCTCTGTTTAAAATGTAATCAGGCATTTCCTATACAAGAGTCTAAGGCATTAAACCTTCATGATAATGAATAATGATGTAGCGAGGGTGAATGAAGTAACTTACGGATGTCCCACTAAAGAAGAAGGATCATTAGCATCGACAATCACGTTCATAATCCCACAAAATACCACTTTACACAAAATTAGTCCTGATAAAGACAAGAATTGAGCGAAAACTTATCCCAAATGTTTAGCACGTCACGTTTTTAAGCCCACGTGACACTCAAACAAAAAAGAAAGAACTAGCAAGCAACGACGAATTACCTTCAATTGCATTAAATTCGCTATTTAAAGAATACTTTACATCAGTTATGTTATGTACAACATTATTTTCAAAATTAAATCCGTATTGTGTTTGATTCGGATCTTAATATAAAAAAAAAATTAAAAGGGACTAATCAGCAACGGTACTCCATTAAAATTAATAAAAAAATTGAGCAACAGTAATTTCAGAGAAAGATGCATTTTCCCCCTTACGTCTAAAAAGGCAATAAGAATATTTATATTATAAAACGATGAAGAGCTATCGTACTACATAATACCGAAGCAATAGAAGGTATGCTATGATCGTGAACTTTGACCATTGAAGCAATAGAGTAAAGGCGTAAAAGGAGATCCGCTCTCGCCTCAACCTGCATAACGGTCTATCCCGAACAGCGCCGACCGAAACGGGACAACTTGCGATATAAAACAAGAAATGTGGTCAGCGCACAGTTAGCGGTCACCAATAAAATCCTTCCGTAATAAATACCGCCGCTATTTATTCTAACAATTTTAGAAAAGAATGAAAGAATACTGTTTCACGAAACTAAAGCGGCCGGTATGTTTCGCATAGCTTTTGCTTCATTAGGTCGCCAGTACGTTTAGTTTCATTATTTGTTGGCTAATATGCCTATATCAACCTATTTTCTCAATAGCGCTTAAGGTGAATTGTATTTTGTTATTCAAACAATGGGTGAGACCAATAAATCTAACAAACGCCATTTTGAAAAAATATCTTATTTAAAAAAATACAAAATTATAATTTCAGTGCGTGATTGAAAAGTAAATCGTTAATTATGTTTTCAATTTTATAAATACATTAAATATTTTGGGAAAGGGTATCGAAACAAATATTAAACCTTACCTCTATTAAGCGAAACATATCCCCAATATCAAATTGTGAATCAATTCATCTCGTGTCATCAATAAAAGACATTGACGGAGCGTTGCAATATGACTCCGGCTTTAAACAGCGTAATGTAGTCGGTCCCTTAACAAATAGCCCTCATCTTTCACTGGCATCATTAGTTTAAGGCTACCACTTTAGCCTGGTCTCCCACGTTCCCCTTATGTGTATAATTAGAAGACCACGCTGGTGTCGTGTGGTCGGGTCCTAAAGGTCAACCCTCAGTGGTTACTGTACGCAACTGGGTAAAAATACAAAACGTCCCGTCTACTGTTCGCTCAAGTCTTCAAGTTGCAAACTAATGAAGGGCGTGTCTGCGGTGAATATTCAAAAGGTTTATTTCCCTACAATCCATCTTATCTACACTAATTTATTCATACTATTTAACTATGCAAATACTAGTATTATTGCCACTTGTTCTGCTTAGACTTGAGAATTGAGTCCCATGAAAAGCGATAGGTATTGGACGTCCCAGATTCTAATCTCAGGCCGGGTGGTATTATTGAGTTTTTAAAACATATATTATAGTAACTACTTAGTATAAAGGTAGAAAATATACCTCTTTCTTCATGAATGTAGGATTACACAACTTTCTACCTCGTTACAAGCTTTACTATACGTATATCAGCATCATCATCATCCCCTGCCCATATATATCCCAGTGCTTGGTTTAGGCAATCTCGGCAACTGTGAGGGTATGTACACATATATCTACCATTAAAAATCTTTGTTGAAATAATCAGTAACAATGCTTTTCACTAGATGCATCCGAGCGAACTAGAAACAAGGTACTCGGGCTCTACGTGTTCTGTTTAATAAAATCATATCCGGATTTCAACGTTGTTATTCATAACATCGCCCCCGCCAGTAACAAGAATACAAGAAATATGATGGGATTTCAACACGTATTTGTTTGATTTTGTGAAGAAACGAATTTACTATGAAAAGGAGAAGGACACTACAACATAAGAAGTAAATGAAAATTCCGATTAATTGATGTTACAGTAACTATGGACATCACACTGAAAACAAACACTCTCTGTGGTATTAAATGAACTTCTTTTGGCTTTGGGGTTGGTGGGATCAGAAATTTAATTTTTAATCACTCCAGTCCATCTAACGGTTATCTAGAAGAAATCGCCAATAGCGAGAAGGCCGTTATTTCATACACTTCCTTATTTTAAGAAAACTATTATGAACTTATTTTGTCCATTTAGTGTTTGCATAATTAAGTGTAAACAAATATGTATAGGTTGTATATAAGATTTTTTTTCTAGTCTTGTATAACAAGTGATCTCGCGCGTAATTCTTCGTGAGTTTTCTTTTTAAATAAATCTTAGTACGTACCTAGTAGCAAGGAGTCCGGAAATGAGCCGAAAACTGCAATATGAGAAACTTAGCGTTATAGAAATTTAACCGTTTTTAAAATTCCAATAAATATAGGTGTAAAAATATATGTAGGTATATATAAAAATAATTATACATGGCCATTTATTCAATTTTTGTATTGTCCAAAAGAACATATCAAAATGAATTAGCGTAATTTAATCACTAACGGTAAAAATATAACCGTTTTAACAAATTTCAAATAATTCACTAAACTAGAGTGAAAATTGTCTACCAATAAACCTAGACCCAGCTCTAACTTATCACTAAGTTCATCTGAAGACCATCCGACACTTCAAAACTAACGTACATTAAAACAGATTTTAAGCCAGACACAGTACGGCTGAGCCGCGAAGATAATGCGTTTGTTCTATTGCTCATGTTTCATATCAGGAGATTGCAGGCCAGCGTCCAACTGAGGCCTCGGGCGCCGCAGATGTTCCAATTCTGACGACTGCCGTTGTAATGGACGCCTGTAGGGAGCCTAGATTGCGCCACACTACGTGATAAATGAACGGCGAGCTAAATCTTTATTGTGAAACTATGCTGGCTATTTATCTAAATAAAGGGACGATAGCGACTTAGCGCGAGGAATTGATGATGAAGTTTTCTTTTTTTTTGTTTTTTTTTGTAATGTTGCCAGCGTGTTTTTACTCTATGGGTTGATAATAAATAAATTTTTTGTATTTAATCCGCGAGTGAATTAATAATAAAAAAAAGATATAAGTACAATGTATCTTTTGCCGTCAATTACAGCACTCATGCCACTGTATCAATTATTATTATTAACTTTATGAAACTAGCATTGATTATAGCTATTTTTCATTACCCTTTCTCAAATCTAAATTTTAAAAAATTATCATGTAAACATTTGCAATCGCGCCCAAAAAGCAAAACATTAACTCGACCTACTTTTAAAAATGCTAATATTTAAAAAAAGAATATTCATTCCAAAAAAGGTTGTAAACAATACAGCCGAAATAAACAATAAATATAAAAGCATGTTTACATCGCCAAACATTTCCCACGATGAATATCTGTGGCGAATGCTTGTTCACATAGACACAGCGAAATGGACAAAGCTTGTGCCTGCCATTGTAGTCCAACCCCTCGATTCACTCATTGACATCGAACGACGTGAATGAGCATTGTTGCGTGTATGTACCCGTGCACTAATTAGATTGCCGTTTTTAAATGAGCCGTTTAATACCCGATGGTCTTTGTAACACGCCTTTATTAACTTGCCTTTTATCTGCATGTGGCGATGTTCATTAAATTAATCGAACCGAACAGAGAGTAAATGCGAGAAACCAAGCAGTACACTGGTATCGAGACAGTAATTTTTAAATTCTTGTATACTTACTTCTGTTTAATTTTAAATTATTTTATTGTGTTACTTTATTATTCGTGATATGGTTATGAGGATGGGCCCTGTAGATAGAGAAAGTACTAATGACGTGAGTCATAGAAGTCGATTGGAGAGCAGTCTTAAGTTTTTTGGCAGATGCAGTGACCAGAATAGACTAAATTGGGTATCAGAAGCACCTCAAACTTAGAATCGTCTATATTTTCTCTCACCACCTAAGGGGACAAATGTGATTCTCGCTCTATAATGTTTCGTACAACCCTAAATTAGTATTACTGCGTTCGGATCATTGATCGATTCGAGGGCGTACTATTTTATTTGGGATCAAGAGCGAACCTTAAACGTAAGGTAGGATCCCCAACATACCCTTTCCACCTCCCTCGAGCCACCTGACCCCCATCCTCAGAAAGCTGTTGTTTCGTTAAAAAAGGGCCATCAGGATGAAAGTTGCTAAGTAAAAAATTCAAACTATTGCGTTGAAAAATGCTTCCAAGTATGATTAGGTAAAATATTTGTTTTATTATATAATAAAATCAAAAAAATGTATTTTTAATAATATACTTGAAACCTTTTCATTTCGATGATTTGAAGTATGGATATGGATGTGATATAGAGAAAACACAACACACTATTTAAAAAAAATGCGCCCGAACTAAACCGATCTCAAAATTAAATTTCAATCAAAAACACCACCACCTAAATGTCCCCATTCAATTTTAACTATCCGAGAATGATGGTAACAATGTGCGAACAAGATATAAAATATAGGAAATTTAATAACAACCGAATAACATTGTGTGAGATTTGAAGGGTCGCGTGGAGTTTCCTGTGGGAATTCCCAGCCCGGCGGAGTGGACCACTCGACTGTGGCACGCGCCACTTCCCACCACAATAACACGTTTATTATTTTTGTTCCGCCATTCATGGGTCGCGAGAACCCCGATAAAAATATGCAACATCGACTTTTGTAATGGCCATTGAGAGGGGATGAATTTATTTGCCTTAATCCGTTTGAGGGTTGTTGTGATACAACAATCGAATTTTTTATAGAGTTAAATGGTTAATCGAATTTATGTTTGATTGCAAAAAATATGGACCACTTTTGGCGTTATTAATAGTAATAATTTATTTATCTGCTGTTATGAATGAGGTATTCAGTCAAATCTATCTTAATATTAATTGTCGTAATTTATTTAATTGACAGCCTCGGCCTGCGATTCATTTTGAAGGTCAGAGTTTTATTGTTTTTTTTTTCGACATTTTCGTATAAGTGTATATAGGTAACCGTCCAATTCCAACAAAAAAGTAGTTCAGATTCAAATTTAAAGTGCATTATACCAATGGCTTTGGACTCGATTCTACACCGATATCGAACACTTGACTCAATACGCTAATCTACAGCCGACCGCGTGCTTTACAATAATTGCTCGGAATTGGTACATGGCGAATCGGATTCACGAAATGTGCTCCACATTATCGACATCACCATAATTCAGTCACGTGTGATCGCGCACTGTAATCAGATTTCTGTTTAATTAAAACTGTGAATTCGCTCGCATCGGATAGTTTCCATCGCGGATATGAAACTTCCTTCGCAAATATCATTTCGTAACGCTTTTTGTGCTCAATTTTTATCTTGTGCGTTGCGTTGTTCGCCTGCGGATTGTTTTGATGAGTTTGTTAATGCTTTGGGAATTGACTGAAATGGGGTATGGATGGATGCCATTTTTGAACTGGATGAAAGTATAAACGAATTATTGGATACATTGATCATACACTTTTTTATGAGCAATTCGAGGCGTGCTATTGAATATTTTTGGAATATTTGCTATTTAGAGAGTTCTATAGTATATAATGTTAATAAATAGGAACGAGTAACACTAGAAAGAAAATGTCAGCGTGCCGAGCGGGCCGCACCTATGATTGGACTATCATAATATGTTTGACTCGGTCGCTTCTTACTAATTCGGATTACGTCGTAATAATCGTAGTAGAATGAATAGGTGACAGACAAGCGGCGACACTCAGCCCCATACAAATTACTGACTATTTCCTCTCCAACCTTATCCAACATTTCTGTAACTTAAACCATTTCGCTATCAAATAAACATCCTCGGTAGTATAGTGGTTAGTATCCCCGCCTGTCACGCGGGAGACCGGGGTTCGATTCCCCGCCGGGGAGAATTTCCTTAACACTGGCATAATTTTTACTTTTTTTCAAAGTTGTTTCCGTATTTTTTTCTTCAATAAGCATCAACCTGTTACACAGTTTTTGGTCGCAGTTTAAATGTTTTTATTTTATTTCATAATTAGTTCACGATGATTTCCAGAAATGTCCATGTCTCCATAAGGCACCCAACTTGTCTTGTATCCTGCTACAAAATTAGCAAAATAATTTCAATTTCTCTCCACGAATATAGATACTCGTATACCTAAAAAGCATAAGGCATGAAAATCAAATAGTAAGAAATTGTAAATTGTATCAAGAGACACGAGCCTTTTGCCATTCTGTATACTAAGCGTGAAGAAACATTAGTAAACCCACTTGGTTGTTGCGAGTAAGGAAAATTGTAGGTACCTAATAAATTTTAGACTTTCTCATGGTCTTGCAAAATTAGTACCCACGTGTTGCGCTATCTGGTAGTCCTGGATACAATTTCAGGGTCGGGCAATATTATCCCAATAACATTGTTTCATTAGGAAATTTTCAGTAGCGGCACGAAGACTAGAAATATGCCCCAAAACAAACAAGAAACTATTGGCGAAATCTGAGTGCAGATATAGACCTCCCTCCCCCTTCAAAAATTACAGGCATTAGGCAATGTAAGTATGACGGTGTAATAAATCATCAATATAACCAGAAAGCCGCTGTATTTTGTATCCCATTTACTTCAACGATCGACATTAAACGAAACACCACATAATAGGTATTCAGATGGAATTAATTCCCACGATTTAACGCGTAAAGGTGCGCTAACACCAACCCACATCGCGAATATCACTGTTCTATGAAAACGATAATTATTCATTTTACAATACCGCTCTAATATGTGCGGCTTCGGTTTCCCACACCCACAGTAGCCTGTGTTGCTGCCACGAATTAATTAACATGTCGGTAAAAACTCGTGAACTTCGCTACGGTTACGTCCATAATGAATTCTATGTATTACTACCTCCGGGAAGACTTCACCTCGGAGAAGCAAACGATTGTAAAATAATAAAAGATTTTTTTGAGGTTAGTTATTTCTATATTGCCAAGGGGTGGTGCCATCAAAGACTTCGTTTTCTGAGAATCGGTTCTTTACAGAATTTTAGTTCCGAAATGAAAAAATTGAATGTGATTAAACTGCAGTAAATATTTCGTATTATAAAACTGATTATTTTAAAATATTACGAAACCGCTCCAAAAACACCCAAACTTGTTTTGAAGTTTTTAAAAAGAAAATTGTTTATATAAGTACGATACAAATAGCATACCTAATAAAAATAAAGTACTCGTCTAAATCTTTAGTTACCGCTGACAGAGTTCTAACAACGATATCACATAAATCGATAATAGCAACTGGATACAGGCCGCTTCTTACAGACCACTTTGGAGAGGTCTATGTCCAGTGATGAACGTGTTTCAGCTGATGATAAAGAAGTCTCTTGCCGCTTAGTTTCTTAAATCTTCACAGGAGTATGGGTTACTTTTATAAAACTTACATAAATCGTAACTATCGGAGCCTTATATTTCGTCTAACCATATCCAAAAGGTTAGACAACTTAGACGAACGGTCGAACATGCCAGAGGCAATTAAGGGTATGCTTTGTGAATATTCACCCGGGCTCTGTCTTAGAATGTGCAGAATAGGTTTGCCTGGACGGAAATTATTAGACCTTTGGAAGTATTGTTGGGTTTTACGAAAGTACAAACGGAGGTAAACTGGTAAATAAATTATTGGACTTCAATAACCTAACCCTAGATTATAAACTGGCAAGAAAGAGTTACGACTAACTACAACACAAGTAAATCTTTCCATTATCGAATATACCTGAGTCGTGTATGTATGTAATGCAGATTCTAAATTTGAATATTAAAGCATTAATATACCATTGATGTTTCTGAATAGATAGACATATTAATCAAATATCATCTGCACATTTGCATGTTAGACCTACGCAAATGTAAAGTCATTTACTAAATGCTTTAATTCAACATCATCATGGTACTTTATGCTCGTATTTGTACAGGAGGACAAAGTAGATAGTATCTAGAAGTATTTAAACATAGTCTTATTCTAGGGTTAATAAATGTTACGCCTTGGTCAATAGGCTGAGTGCAAGTTAAATTTTGTCCTTTTGTTACCAGGAATACTTCTAGTGAAGAACTTTCAAATGTTCAGATTCAACATTTATTACTAGTAGATTAATTGACTTCACCAGTATTAAAAATAATTATAAATTGATATGCTAGATGCCAATCATGCCTAAATAACTATTTATTAGATTTTTGACATACTAGGACTAGGCAATCAGACCAAACGCAGTGATATAAAACAAATCCTTTCACACTTTCCAAGTCACAATGTAGGTATATAGATTATGTTCAAAGGAATTCGAATATACAATATATTTCTGTATTCTATACTCTATTAAAAAATAAGACCTTTTATCTACCATGGCCTATTTCCTTGCGCAGTGTCGCCCCAGATAGCCGTTTCCATACAATTTGCAGCCGCACACAATTACATTCCATGGACTTGAGCATGAAATTATATCACAAGTTTGCTAAGCTACAAAGCGGTATGGTTGATGGGTTTGTGCCAATTCACATTTAAGACGCGGAATGCGCTTCAAAACTTTTGTTTTGTAACTTTCGGAAGAAAGGGGACAAACTTAAACACTGCCAAAAATCTCACGCTGACATAGTGACCACTCTGACATACTGACATGCATAGTAGTAACTATATAGAGAAAAACAATGCCACTATCTTTTACTACTATTACACCGTCCATTTCCTAGCCGTGTACATACGGGTTAAAGATTGTGTAAAGTCAGAACCAGCACGAAAATCCTACAAATTGGGCCACCAGCAATCCAAAAACTAAGCAGTATATCGGACATAAGATTTTGAGCAATAAGTGAATGTTTTTATATCGTCTTCGTTTCGTTACAAAAATACAAACCCTTTATCTTTATAACATGGCTAGTAAACACAAGAGATTAGTACCTACTACACCAGTTGAACAGGTCTATTAAAAAAGTTACATAAAAAATGGCTTTTAAATATTACTCAGCACTGTGAAATTACCGTCCCAGATAAAAAATGACGTCATAAAGATAAAAAATCTGTTTACGTTAACAAAGAGGTAACACGCAGTCCAGACTTAAAATGCGGCCATTAACAAGACACTGATTACTTTACCCCTAAAAGAAATATACAAAGGCCGTTCCCATAGTAGTATACCCATGTGTACACAAACAATCAAAGCATCCTCACATGTGGGCACTCGGCATGACATTGCTATACTCAGTACATCTGCCAAGGACAACGGTGACTTTGATTAAGATGTCTGGCGACTGAGCATTAAAAATAATTTGATATAAAAAAGCTTATAAATTTATTACCCTGTGCTGATTTATTTATTAAAGTATTTGAGTTTATAGCGGATTAAGTGTGAGCAAGTAATTAATGATTTTATTTGCATCCTGTATTTTTGTTTTTACCTAAGTAATAGGGGCTAGCCGGTTAAGGTTGGCCTGATCAAGGAGAACCTCATCACGTCACCTATTTTCACCGTAATACTCACCTGTTCACAAAGAGATAAGCAAGCATCTAATTGTATTTTTTTAAGTGATTTAAGTTCACCTAGTTGCTTTTTTGGGCCCATACGGGACTATAATGGATACTTACCCTGAAATTCGAAATGTCCCAATCGCATCCACCAGGCAAAATTTATTTTTATAAAATTCCAGTCCGACGTCGCTAGACAAAATTGTTAGTTCCCAAATAATGTACTTTACAAAAACACGAAAAATACTTTAATTAAATTCTCAAGAGCGAAACAAATAAACTGCCAACATGAACTCAGATTCCATTCCATGTACACTGCGTAGTATTTACTTATAATACCGGTGCAATTTTTTGCATCAGATGAAATTGGATTTCTTGGAATCCTGAGTAGTACGGCGAGGCGCAAAGCCAATCGTAGGAACGAAATAAAAAGGTGCAACTCAGAGATACATAACGGAACTAGTTGAAGACGCTTCTTTTTATTTTATTAGTTTGTGGTATATTTTCTCCACGCGAACTTGTTCTAGCTATTTGAATGACAAAGAAGATGGGTTTAAATGTTCGTGTGACCCACAATATTTTCGGAATAGAGTATTAAGGAAATGATTGGTGACTGATGTCTAATCTATGTATAGATAGTATAATTAATTGGGTGTATTTATTATTATTGTATTCTTGTCTCGCAGCAAAAAAAATTAGATGCCGACTTATTCTTAGTTTTCGGGGTCGGGTAAAGCCTCAGGACATGCAGGATTACTGTTAAGAATGCATTTATTTTTTAAACTATTAATCTCTCTTCTAACTATAACCGATCTAAAACACTAATAAATATTTAGCATAAAAATGTTTCTGAAATTAAACATCAAGTGAAATCGACCGCAGCTTTTAAAACAAAGGCATAATTTAAAAACAGTGGAAAGGAAAAAACCAACAGCACAAAAGAAATTATAATTTCTCCGCCACATCAAAGTAAAATGCCATTTGTATTTCTACAAAGAGGTTCCAGTTCTCCGACCTTTCGGGACTATAAATAGAGCATTCTTGTGTTTAAAAAAGAAGAAGAAAAAAGACATTGAGTAGAACAAGTCTTATGCACCTGCTTGCATTAATATGGAGCGCGGTTTCGATTGCTCCAGACTCGTAATTAAGACCTCGTAAAACGGTAACAAATATATTTTGAGGCAGTAAATAGAAAAAAGTTTATAGCTGCTATACACCTCATTATACATTTCTTCTTCATCTTCTTCTTCATCAACCCATATACGCCCACTGCTGAGCACGGGTCTCCTCTACCATTGAGAGGGTTTAGGCCATAGTCCACCACGCTGGCCTAGTGCGGGTTGGCGGACTACACACATAAGTAATTCCTAAGAACTTTTAGGTGTGCAGGTTTCATCACGATGTTTTCCTTCACCGTTAAAGCAAGTGATAATTCAATTTGAATACACACATAACTTCGAAAAGTCAGAGGTGTGTGCCTAGGGTTCGAACCCGCGACCGCCGAGATTCTCGACCGCGCGCCTAAACCTCGAGGCCATCACTGCTTATCATTATACATTTACATGAGTGGAAACATTTTATTGATTACCTCATTTTTTATACAGTACGGCGAAGTGAGCGCTGCACAAGCGGCTAATGGTTAGCGCTTTTCTTTTAAAAACATTTCTTTAACAGTAGATCATTTCGTCACCGTCTGTTCGCTATCAATAAACATACGAGTAGTTATAGATGTGTTTGCTAATATACCTACACTGTTATACATAGGTACCGTTTTCGGTGTGCTCTCAATTTCAGCGGATACGAATATTCTGCATGTGTATATCAAATCGAACTTACGACAAACTCACCAACAAAATTGAAATGAATGACAAAAATTAACTTGTGTATTAAATCGTTTGGATGTTTATGAGACGGAAAAACTTATCATAGTTTTTGAAACCCATGACACATGACTTTTACCTTAGTGTGAGAGCATAAATAATGTACCTATGTACATAATATTATGTGACTGTGGGGTGTGTTAATTTGTATTTTATTCAGCTTTTATCAAGCACTTAAATGTAAATTCTAATAAATAATTTTATCATCCATTCCACTCGTAGCCACAATACATATTGCTACTACAAGCATCTTCCTCATACTCTTTAGCGCCTGGTGTGCACCAATTAGCAAACACAAAGCAATGGCAATTTATGCCAAGTATCTAAATTGTGTGTTAATATTGGACAAATGGTAGCTTGAGATACAGCGGCGGCTTCCGCACCGGAGCAAATATTTGTGATCCATCGATGTTTGTCTTTAGTTGTCTAACACTCGAAATCTTGGTTTGCTTAACTGTATTCGGAACTAACGAGCATGCATATCACCAAATGCGGCAAAGTTTGGACTCCGGATTAACCGATTACTAAACTAAGCTATTTCACTGGATAAACCAAATACGACATTCTATTTTTATGCGTGTTATACATGCACTTAAATAATAAGTATTAAAAGAATTATTAAAAACGATATAATTGATAAAATACGAACTGTCAATGATTAAAACGGATACAATTAAATTACCGAGTCCAAATAAGTATTTTGGGATGATTAACTCTCGAAAAAAATTACTACAAATTTAATGTAAGGAATATTTAATTAGTAAATTCGTGCCTATTTCATTCATAATATCTATTTTCAAAATGAAAGAGCTACTTTTAAATGCCGCAAAAGCAAATGAAATATGCAATTCAATATGATGATAATAAGCTTAATATTAATAGCTGATAGCATAAACGACAGACAGCTTTGTTGGATAAAATTCCTATTTATTACTGGTATAACTGAATCATAAAGAGAATAAATCTTGAAATTTATTTATAAACAGATAATCGCATCACAAATCATAAATCGATTGTCAGACGAATAATGAAGTGAACCTCAACAATCGTTATGATCTAAAAATAAAAAAGAGTCTCACAATCGCAAGGAGAGCCAATACTTTTTACCGTATAATACTCCCATAAATAGGCGCGTATTAATTCTTGGACATATCTTTAAAATAAAAATACAATAATGTTGGGACAGCTGAGTCTATAAATCGACTTTATTGCTCCTTATGCGATGTGGACGCGGACCTGTTTCATAAGTTTATGTGGCCTGGTCTTAGGGGTGCATAAAAATACAATAGTTTCATGTCTTTCGTTATTATTTGCTGAAACACGGAATACAAAATTAATTACAATAATTTATTGGTCTTTAAGTTTGAAAAATATAATATCAAATAGGTATTCTAATTTAATTTCGTTTATTGAAATAAGGTACCGTTGTTATAAATGCTATAAGGATAATAATTAATACTTCGAATCTACATTTAATATACCTACATATCTCGTCATCAGTCAATTTCAACTTCAAAAGTCCGACTCCTAGAATTCATTAAATAAACCGCATCACAGCAGTAATAAATCCAGATAAGAAACGTTCGATGGAAATAGGACAGAAAATCTTCAATAATTTATGAACTATAAGCTCTTTTAAAAGTAAACCCGGGCCGCAGTCCCTAGATCTCAGGCCGACACTAATCTCAACGAAGTTGGAGTTGGTAATTAAATACAAGGGTATTGAAGCAATAAGAACTCCATCAGGGATTACGCGCGGAAAATTCCGACTAATTACAGTTCAATTTAAATAATTTTATGGCACAAAGGGATTGGCTGATAAAAACCTACTCACACCTGCGCACTATACGGGTGGTCTGAGATATAATTCCACAATCATGATTTATTTGTAAAAGAGGTGGAATAATGGAAAAACACTTTACCACGGTTATCAAACCCGGAACTTTTTAATAACAAACCGCACAAGTTCCAAACAACCGTTCAAGTGGGTCCAACAAAACTTATGTATATTTTCTCATTTGTCTATTAGGATTTCTTCAAGGAAAGTTTCCTTAAGCCTGTAAGCATAAGCATATAGGCTCAATATCGATTCTCGCGCCCCTTAAAGAGCGTTTCGGTGGTACGAATCCGATCTATTACTGTCATTTTTGTCCCAATCCAAACTGACTTAGGTCTTCCAACTAACATTTTTCTGAAAACTACTGGCGATCGAACATAAGCAATTAACCAAATCTGATTTGATGTCTAACAGAATTCCTGAATTCCGCTTCGCTTCTCACTCAAGCAAGAGACTTCACATTATAATTAGTCACGTAGGCACCCACGGTTACGGCGAAATCACGAACATCCTACACCCTAGCTAATGACAGCAAACTTAATTACGATTGACTTTGAAACTCAGCGATCTTCGCAAAAACTTTTGGCGCATAGATCGCAATTGTAAACCTTACGACTTTGACTTTAAGACGTTAGTCGAAAAGTAAATAAACACAGAGCGCATATAATGAAACGAATATGCTGCAGTAGATCTGATTAGAAAAGTAATTAAATTTTATGCACCTGCAGATCTACAGTTTCACCTGCTGTCATTTGTTCCATCTTGTTTTATGTACACTAATATCTAATATACTACTTTACTTTTATTTAACTATTACATATTTTTTAAAACACATACATTGCGAATAAAAAAGTTGATAGCTAAAAGTGTTTTGAAGCTTAGTTCTAAAAGCAAAATCCCCCAAATGTTCTAATAACGGGAGCTACATATTGCTATGGGTATTTCTCGCGTGCCGATTTGTCATTAGCTAATGTAGACCCATTTTCTTTGATGATAAAACGATAGCATCATTTGCCTTATTCATTTGAATGATTTTATTTTAAGCATCGAGTCCAAAAACACATGTATGCGCCTGACAATTTCACATTAGCAATTTCGTACAAAACGTGTAGCAGGCGCCTTAAAATTTAAAATAACTTTTATTATTATTTTATTATAAATCATTTTCTTGTGTGCTTATTAAGGGCACTTTATATTGTAAAAGTTAAGTTGTTTACGTTGCGTTGATATTTTCACTCAATCCGTGATATACATAATATGTAAATTGACGATTTGAGATCTCTTGCGTTTATTACGTGGCATAGTTCTGTAAGCTTTTTACCTCAGCAGACAGTCGAAAATAGAGCGATATAATAAGTGTATGATTTAAAAGCTGGTAAAACGTCGACGTTTGATAGAATAACATATTCGATAGTCCTTAATTATCATGGACGCTAATATAAGCTATAACCTAAATGTCTACAGGAAAATAACAAAACTTCCTCAAATGTAAATAATTTGTGTTAAAAAAACATGTTTCATTATCTTGTCTTCTGTTACGTTTACATTTCTAGGTCTTAACAAAGCACTTGAACTTTTATTGACTCTTTATTTATTTTTGTATCACACATACTTCATATCAATTAATTACCCAGAAACAAACATCAAAATTCATGTTCATTTAAATTATTTTCAACCAAAATCCTTTGCATCATCGACATTACCTACACAGATATCTATTCAACCGGACGCTTGCAAATACGTCGAAATCCGCTGACCGATGTCGCTTTGATCAGCCCGCCAATTAAAATGCCTGTCTGCCCCGCAAACATCCCTCCCACTGAATAATCCTGCACAAAACGAACAAACAATTAGCACTCATTAACTGAGGAATATTATCGAGAGACGCCGAGAGCTATGAGCTTAAAAGGGTTGCCGGGACATCTAAGTAGCACAAGTTATCTGCAACGATTCTGTTGGGGCCCTCGTATCGTGTAACAAATTGGGAACATTTGAGATTATGTTTCAGAGGCTTGGAGTGTATTGTTTTGCGAATAGGATAAGTAAGATCTTTCAAGGGTTCCTTCTATTGTATATTATACTTATATTGTTAGTCCGTTCCTTTATATGTTGTCCTGAGCTAGGTAGATTCAAAATATAAATGTAATGCCTATAGGATTCTTCACTTTTATTATCAAGATAGTGAAAAATTTTAATTTTTGGCATATGTAAACTGTTATTATATTAAAGATTCTGATTATGTCAATTAGTTGAATGCACGGATTTTCCAATTGTTTTTGTATATCCTTATAATGGAAAAAAATAGGAAATTTTTCACCTCCCACAAACTCACTTACCGAAACACTCACATGTACATTTCAATACACAAAACTGTCCATACACCATCGTTCATCTGTTACAAAAACACAATAAAAATATGGAACACAAAAGCAATAAAAATTCCATATCCATTTAACCTGGCGCAACAAATCTAACCAATAACAATACGGCTTCATCGGCGAGTCAATTCTCACCGTAACGGCGGCTATAAATTTTCATTAAAGTCAACATAGTTCGCACATTTCTTTTTTCGTGTCAAACCCGAGTCCAATTAATTTGGCCGGGACACTTTCGATTCGTCGCCAAAATCTCGGAACGGTTGATCTGGAACGCCCCGTCTAACTTTTATAATTATGTGATAGGTTTTGTTCTTATTCACACGAACTTGCTCGCCAGATATTTGGAACATTTCCTGGATGTCAATGATACTTATATGTAGTTGCCAGTTGTTTTATAGTTGATCATTTTTTTGGCCAAGTATGACCAGAAATTTTATGTCGGTAAATCGAATTCTCCACGCCGAGACATGATCAGGCTAAGGTCCATTAAGCGCTATACTGCCATACCGACTAAAACCTCACGGGTGGCTGCATATTGGGTGCAAGGCCGGAGATATCAGTACGATAGCACCTGAACAGTTCACGGATGCTGCCCGGCGCAATATCCGCTTGGGATTCCACCATAAATAAAAATCTGGCGTCGGGATTTCACATTCTTTTCAAAACGAGTTCCCACAAAAATGAGGATTTGTATTAACCTTTAATTCTCTTTTTATGACCAACAGACAATACAATTGACCACATACATATCGCACGCTTAAAAATATAATGACCCTAATTCAAAATTTTGAATTTTCACTATCATTCACTTTGTGATTAAATATAGTCGGATTAAATAATAAAATTGTAATGTATGTTATGTAACTATTTAGTACACATATTTTTTAAACATGAGGTTTTTTTTATATTTTCTACAAAATGTATTTGACGAAGTAACATTTTTTCGCCATTTACTTACCTTAGTCTCGGCTTTTTGAATTAGGTCACTATATTATTAAGCGTGCGATATGTTCGCTAACTATTACACAAGATGCGAAAATTATCACGTTATTATGCTGAAGCAGCGAAATGGGAAATGGGATCCATATACGAGTAGAGCATCGATTATTACATAGTCAAACAGTCGACAAAATTATGTAAGCTAAATACTACATACACAGGCTGATCTTAGAGTGCACAATATTACGGTCCAAACACAGTTCTTTTCGCTTCGTTTTTTTTTTTTAACTAATATTATCCTATTCACGCATGCACGTTGGTTTCAAAGACTCTTTATGTTACACTTTTAAGCTTTGCGGAAATAACATAATTTACTTTTAAACTGTCTGTAGTCATTAAAATAGAAAAATTACACACATCTATTTCCACGTCACAAAATGCACATAAACCAAGCACTTGCTCGCAGTTCCGCTATACGTCAAGTTGGCGTGAAAATTTATTCTCGAAAACGTTATTTTCAAAACTTAGTAAAGGATGGCGAGAACCGTTTACCGTATCGAAGTTTTGCAGACTAATGCTTCATAAATATAAATGGATATAAATACAGAAAATAACTTTATGTATTATATTATATTTAAGCTATACATTTTTTTGTTTTATTATATTGTAGAGAGTATTTTAACTACAGCAAAACAATTTTGACCACACAATCGTACCTACTACTCTGCTAAATGGGTCGTTATTAATTAATATGACAACTTCTCAAAAGGTTGAATATTTGGTGCCATAAAATCGTAAAAATATTTGTTATTGTCATTACATGTTATACTTAAATGCCAACACAGCCAAAAAGGACATTTGACAATGTGTAATCCCGTCCGGCTACTGGCGGAACTGCTTAACGCTTTTTTTTAATCCAGGAGAAATTATTATGTCAACCGTCCAGCGGCTCTCTACTCAAAATATTATAATTGTTACTTCATTCGCTCCACCACAAATAAACCCAACAATGGGCGAAAATTTCCAACAACTGTTCATCGGGAATCGGGAATTAATTAAATGTCCCCTGGGTGAATAGTATTAAAATTAATACACCGAAAATTATGTATGCGGTAAATACTAAGGTTGGAGTGACCGCACGTCAGCTGGCTAATTTGGAAGTATTCATAAAAAAATAATTCTTCGTAAAAAAAACGAACTATTTGACTAATTACTATTAAATACATTTTTCACACAAACTTTCTATCTATTCTAAAATCGATTTTATTATCTTTTACTAAATTCATTTTCCAGGTTTTGTTACATTTTCCATTGCTGCTCCGCTTATTTTTCTCGTAATGTGATAATATATAGGTCTCTAGGCTTCCTCAATAAATAAGTACCACTATAAACATTTTTTAAATCAATCCATTATTTAATAACATTACCGCATTCATACTTACAAACTCTTCAGCTTTTATATTAGAATAGATCAAAGATCAGGCAACCTTATTGTCATTCTCAAAACATTTTGAGAAACAATAGATTTTGGATTTTCCGACGAAGAAAATAAACTTAAGAGCGTATAAACCAGGGATGTTATGGAGCTCCGTAACCGTAACCGAAACAATCGGATATCCGAAATAAAAAAATATCCGTAACTGTATCCGTATCCGATTTAAAATTTCGGATAGTTCCGGATAGGGGCGGAGTCTAAATAAAACGACACGTTTCGACAGGTTTTTGTTTCACCGCTCGCGCGCCACGTGAATCTTGCAGTTTGTTTGTTATTTCTTGTCATAAACAACATATCTAGTTAGTGTTTTATTTTAAAGTTTATACTTTGCTTAAAATTAGCCTTAAGTCTTGTGATATTATGCGATCAAAGTCAAGTTTCATTTGGACATTTTTTTAATCAAATAAATGAGAATAAGCAAAATGTAAATAATGCGATAGAAACTTTTCTCGGAAAGGAGGGGGTGGCACTACTTCATTGAAACTTCATCTCAAAACAAAACACCTGATGAATAGATAAAACCTATAAATAAAATCAAATTATTACATACTATTTGTGTTTATACAACTCAGCCTATCGCCGTCCACTGCTGAACGTAGGCCTTCCCAAGATAGCGCCAACCATCCCGGTCTTGAGCAGCTCTCATCCATCCGTTACCCGCTACCTTTCTCAAGTCGTCGGTTCATCGTGCTACAGGACGTCCCACGCTACGTCTGCCTAAGAGCGGTCTCCACTCCAATACTTGTCTGCTCCACCGGCTGTCCGAACGTCGGCAGACATGGCCAGCCCACTTCCACTTTAGCGTGCTTATCTTGCGGGCAATGTCGGTGACTCCGGTTCTCTGGCGGATGACTTCATTACGAATTCTATCCACCAGAAAAACTCCAAGCATTGCCCGCTCCATAGCACGCTGGGCGACCTTGAATTTGTGGACCAGACCTTTGGTGAGTGTCCACGTTTCGACTCCGTATGTCATTACGGGTAGGACGCACTGATTGAAGACTTTCGTCTTCAGGCACTGAGGGATCGACGACTTGAAAATATGACGCAGCTTCCCGAATGCCGCCCAGCCTAGACGTATTCTTCAGTCTGCCTCCTGCTCGAAGTTGTGCCTGCCCAGTTGAATTGTTTGGCCAAGGTAGATGTATTCTTGGACAACTTCGAGAGTGGCATCCCCTACGACAACCAGCCTCGGGAGTACATGACGATTGTACATGATCTTTGTTTTGTCCATGTTCATCCCGAGTCCTATTTGTCTTGAAGATCGGTCTAGGCTGTTAAGCATTTCCTCCAAGTCCTGCAGAGTCTCCGCCGCGAATCGCAGATGAGAGATGCACTGGCCGTTAATGCTGATGCCCCGTCCTTTCCAGTCGAGTGTCTTAAAAGCGTCCTCCAATGCGTTGGTAAACAATTTCGGAGAAATGACGTCTCCCTGTCTTACCCCTCGCCGCAATTGGATTGGCTTAGTACTATGTTCTTGTACTTGGACGGCAATCGTAGCGGCTCCGTATAGGCTTCTCATCACCTGGATGTAGCGGTAGTCAATCTGGCATCTCTGCATGAACTCCAGAACAGCCCAGGTCTCGACGGAGTCAAAAGCTTTCTCGTAGTCCACATACGCGAGGCATAAGGGATGGTTATACTCCTGAGTCTTCTTTATTATTTGCCTTAGTGTGTGTATGTGGTCTACGGTGCTAAAGCCCCTCCGAAACCCAGCCTGCTCCGGTGGTTGGAATTCATCGAATTTTCGGGCGAGACGATTCGAAATGACCCTCGGGAACAACTTCTATAAGTTGTTCACATGGCTCAAGAGTGAGATGGGGCGGTAGTTCTTCAATAAGGCTTTGTCTCCTTTTTTGAAGAACAAAACCACCACACTCTTGCTCCATGCCTCAGGTGTTGTGCCAGTTGGGATGACTGAGTTGAAAAGCTTGACCAGTTCTCTCAAGACAGGAGTACCTCCTGCCTTGAGAAGCTCAGTGGTTACTCCGTCATCTTCCGGAGCCTTGTTGTTGTGAAGTTGACCGAGGGCCATTCTAATCTCGCCCAATTCGATGTCGGGAAGTTCGCCTGAGTAGTGGCGGGTCAGTCTGGCTCGCGGATCATCCACGTTGCAGGCCACAGGCGGAACTGCTCTTTAAGCATATAAGTTTCCGTAATACTTTTCGACCTCTCCGAGAATTTCTGGGACTGAGGTGACGGTGGTGCCTTGTTGTGTTCTGAGTTTCGTCAGGTGACAACAGGAGGTGTGTGTATCGAATACTTCGGAGCCTTTATTTTGCGCAATGGCAATTTCAACTTCCAAAGCATTCGCGCGCCTTTGTGTTTATAATTTACTTTAATTTAATATCCGTAACCGAAACTATCCGAAACTTACGGATAATCCGAAATAATTTCATATCCGTAACCGAATCCGAAACCGATATAATTTTATTCCTATATCCGTATCCGTATCCGGATCCGAAATATCATATCCGGAACATCTCTAGTATAAACACCGCGCGGCTCGCCGAGTTTAGGTAAATGCGACGAGTGTCGATGCAGCTACGAGCGCGCGCGCCGGATCTTACTTATTACTTAAAATATCAAATAAAATGAAATGAAATCATAATTATTGAATATGTATAGTGTCAAATAGATCACTTAGATTAATTCCTTTTAAAGTTTAATTGATCACATGTTCGGAAAGCAGAGAAAATAGCAAAAATATTTACGACGCAAATTTCGATGGCGTAGCGCAGAGCGACACGTCCTCTCCTTGAAAGGCCTCGCGGCGGTGTGATTTGCACTGGCCTGGGCCCGGCGTTTTATAGCACATTTTAAAATATTCATAAAAAAATAAAGAAATAAAATTTCTTTAAAACAAAAATTGTAAGTTTTCAAGTACACGTTCTTTTATAAGGGAAAGTTGTTATTTTGTTGAATTGAATATCGTACAGGGGTAAAAAAAATGCTATAGTAACAGTAATTTCCCAATATTTTGAATGCCTTAATTTTTTTTTTACTTGAATATGCAATCTAAATCTTAAAATGTTTTTAACTAACTATTTGCTTGGGGATATACACAATTCAACAAAATTTTATTTTGATTAAATATATTATGAATTAATCCGAATTTTGAGCCTCGAAAATGACTCTAAAAGTGAATTTATGACAACCTTAGCTCAGTTATCTTGTTATTTATTAAAATTTACGCAAAAATCTTAAAATGTTCTTAACTAACTTTTTAGATGACAATATTCCCTATAATAATTGGTAATTGAGGTATTTGTACGATGGGTCTTTCATCAATTTTAAGTGCTTCGAAAAGTACTGTTTTTGCCGAAATATGTATAAACCCTCTTAACACCTAACGCGATTCGGTATTTGTACTTGTGACTTCTATATTGTATACGGTAGGACCAAGCTGAATTGTATGTATATATTATCTTCTTCTTCTGCTTCATCAACCCATATACGCCCACTGCTGAGCACGGGTCTCCTCTACCATTGAGGGGGTTTTAGGCCATAGTCCACCATGCTGGCCTAGTGCGGGTTGGCGGACTACACACCTAAGAAATTCCTAAGGACTTTTAGGTATGCAGGTTTCATCACGATGTTTTCCTTCACCGTTAAAGCAAGTGATCATTCAATTTGAATACTCACATAACTTTGAAAAGTCAGAGGTGTGTGCCCGGGGTTCGAACCCGCGACCGCCGAGATTCTCGACCGCGCGCCCAAACCTCGAGGCCATCACTGCTATTTTTATATTTTATATTATGCAGCAACATGAATTGAATACAACATACATTTTATTTAATTAAATTAGCTGTATTTATAAAAGAATGCGAAAAATATAATTCCGAAATAATAAAGACATGAAGGTGAAGCGAGATAAGAGAAACAACGCCTGTGCAGCTTCTCATTCATAATTAACGTCGAAATTACACTTTAAAACTCTTTTGAAAGGTAAATTAAATTTCATTTGAGCTACAGAGTAATTACTCAAATAATATTGAAATATGGATACTCTTTTCATTTTGTCCAGTACCTATATGGTGTAGAAAAACCGTGATCATAACTCGATGGATACCACGAGGCGTTCAGTGACAAATCGTATATAAACAGTATTTTAACTTTCCCGACAACATGCATAGAGAGATGATTATAATTACAATGATTTCCAAAAATTGGCAGCCATATTATTTATTTCACCTAATTTTTTGGCTTGAAACAATTTTGAAATTTCTACCGGTGAATATTTAACATGTTTTGTTCCACGCTATTTCAACACGCATCGTCCATTATGAAGGAGTTTAGCCTCAACACAGTATTAACTCTAAAAGACGCCAAATTTCAACCATTAACCGGTGGTGGTAATGGCGAGCAAACTTTAATTCCAAAGCTTTCATCCGCTTTACTTTTAATCTCAGAGAAACGCAATGCAGCTAAAGTTGAAACATTAGTTTTATGTTCGCTTTTAGTGTATAACTTATTGCCTTACTTATAATTATTGCAAGAAGCTTGTGAAAAGAGGCTGTGGGTGCGATCCCCACATTCGGGTCTGGGTGTTTATGAGATCGAGCAGTCGGGTATACTTTTTGGTATCGTTCTTATTTTTTTGAAAAGAAAGCTAATTATAGCTTTACTTCCAATCGGCCCTGGTAAGCGTATGCAGCGAAAAATTGAAATTGAGGAAAGGTCACCCTTGTACATATACAGGGTGTATTTAGACCGTGACCGAAAACTGAGGCAGGTAATAGCGATAGTGGTTACAAACCCCCTGGCATTAAAGAAAATCCCGACAAAAAATAAAAATTTTGAGGTTTTCCATACAAACCACATACTTTTAACACCGATGGTTGTATGGAAAACGTCAAAATTTGTATTTTTTGTCGGGATTTTTAATATCGCCACTGAGTTTGTGATCACCCTCGCTATTACCTGCCTCAGTTTTCGATCACGGTCTAAATACACCCTGTATATCGTTTCACGTTGAGACGACTCTAGACCGAATACTTCTTACAGCTGAAGACAGATGGCGCCAAACCCTAAGGCTTCATTAACAAAAGACCGTTAGGCGACCCGTTTTGCCTGTTTGCCAATCTGGTGTAAAATAAACCTTGACCCCAAACAGGCTATTTATTTATAGTTCATATAGCCTATCTAGGCCACTGAGATCAGTAATAACTTTATATTCTTGATGGCCTTCCTTTGAAGATCGTATTTCGTGGAAGTTTTAAAACAGGTCCAAATATTTTAAGGTCATATTATTGTTTGTTGAATCGGATAATTAATTAGCAAACAAATAAATGAATAAGGCAGTGTACGATAACATTAACAAAGAGACTACCGTTATGCACATATGCTATGCACGCGCCCCTCTTAAAGGAGTAAATGGGTCTACCACGCTGTTGTGAGTATTGGGGACTACACATCTAAGAAATTCCAAGAAGAGTTACGATAAGAGACATAGAAAAAGAGGAGATGTAGGTTTGGAAATTGGAATTATCCAAGTGGGAAAGTTTTATAATTTAATTTTAAATCGTTCAAAAGTTTAAGTCAATGAGTAAATTTAAAAAACGACACAAAAAGAAAGCATTTGAGCGGCATATACACAAATATAATTTTATATTCTGGACGTGATGTTCTTTTAACAAAACATGATAAATGTGTCAGTAATGACACCTTTGGCGCTATAAATAATTCACTAAAGACATTTGTTTTTAATTCATCAATTTTGTAGGTAAACACACAATATTTCAACAACTTAAAAGGACAAGAAAGAAATGAAAAATAAAATATTCATAAAATAAACAATTATAATTCATGAAGCTAAAGACAATTTTACCAAGTGTATTTCCGTCATTGCTACCTCATAAATCATCCACAACAATTCGTCCACAAACCTGCCGACTCGTATACATTCTCTCATTCATTTTGTTGACCAAAATGAGGTTTACGCAGAAATTGTTAACTTGTGTCTGTCTTTCTCAATACGTATTAGCAATATCATGCGTTGATTATAAAGTGAATTTTGGTATTTTTACTAAAGAAAGTGATGACATAGTAACGTGTATTGAAAATGTTGCAAGAAAATATTTTCCATGCGGATCCCTTGTGACGATAATCAACCAAAACAAGAGCATAGATCGACTTGTTCAAGCAATTACAAACAAAAATTGTTACAACATTGTTATTAAGTCACCGCACGATCGGCGCTGGCTTGTCCCAACTGAAGCTTACGTAATAATGCCTGAAGACGTAACAGAGCTCCTGTCAATTGTATCCCATTTAAGTAAAGATATACTTTGGAATCCGAGAGGTATGTTCCTTGTTCACATACAGCAACTGAAGCAAGGGGAAGTTTCAAATGTATTTAAAATATGTGCACGGTATAAGGTATACAATATTCTGTTATTAATACAATCTGACGACAATAAGACAGTTATGTTCACGTACTCCCCTTTCGGTAATGGAAAATGTGGAGATAATATTGAACCAGTCAGACTTGGAAATTGTGAAGGCATCAATTCCACAACAATTACATTTTCACATAATAAGCAATATAAATTACAAAACTGCAAACTCAGGGTGACGGCAGCCGAAGACATTCCAAATTTTATTTTCGATTCTAGTAATTTTAAAGTGAACGGACAGCCTGTTGTGGGGCTGGAGCAGTATGTCTTACAAACAATTCAAGCTCGAGAAGGAATCACAATTGTTTACAAGCTAATATCTGACTTCGAGTATGGAATTGTATTACCAAATGGTACTGCAACTAAACTGCTTAGATTTATACAGGACGACGAAGCAGATATAGCTGGAGGTGGATTTATTCTCATTAAGAACAGAATAGAAATGTTTGATTTCATTTTAGGTATCAATTATGCTTCGTTTAGCGTTTTCACGCCAAACATAGGAGAACCTGCTTGGAAAGATGTTTACAGAGAGTTTGGAGTCACCACTTGGATATCAATACTGTCTACTTTTTGTCTAATTACGATGATTTGTTTTAAGATACAAACTTCAATACCTATTAGCTTACGCGATCGCAACGTGTTCCTCGGTCTGTGGGGATATCTTTGTGGCAACGCCAGCAACAAGTTACCGAAGGAGAAGAAGTTAAAATTGATCGTGATATGTTGGATATGGTTTGCGTTTTTTATTACTAATTTTTATAACACAGCTTTATACAGTTTGATAACTCGACGAGCACAGGTCAAACGTCACATGAACCCTGAAAATTTAGCTGAGCTCCCATTTCAGCCCTGTATCACAATTCCGAATAGAGAATTTTTTCTCTATGCATATAACAAGAATTTACCAGAAGGTGAAGATTATCCTGAATGTCATTCTTTAGATACAGTTTTAAATTTCATTACTTCAAGAAATGATCTGTATACTATTGAAATGGATTACACATACATATTGCACGAGTTTAATTACGTTAACGAAGAGGGCATCCCGAAACTTGATTCTTCTGATTTTTCTAACAATATTTTCATGGGCTTCTACGTTGCCAGAGGCTTCTTTTTTACAGACAAGATACAAGAATATGTATACCGTATGCAAGAGAACGGTTTGCTGACCAAACAACTCGACATGATACTGCAGCAGGGAAAGTCACAGTCACTGCGACGACTGCGACGCTTCAAAAAGATAGGTCTTTCTAACTTCCGAATACACTACGCTCTACTGTTTCTAGGCAGTATTTCTTCCTTTATATGCCTTATCCTAGAAATTAAGATGCGGAAACGAGATATATCCTCGAATTACCGAAGTGAATAAATAACTTAATGTGTGCCATGTTTCTTTATTCTGTGTCACCCAACTATTTTACAGTTTTAACACACTGACTCTCTGATCTCATTTTCCATGTAAGTCTCCTTTAGCCTTATCCTTTAAATTTATTATTTTACATCAAGCCTTTGAAACTATTTGTTGACAACTAAAATCCAATACGTATTTGTAATATGACTACAAACTTTTTTCAATTTATATACTGAACCAGAGAAAGACCTTAAATAAGAAATAGAAATCAGGTTTTAAATATAAACTATTTTTTCTAATATTTTTTGTCTTGTTACTAAATTATTTCAAAATTTATGTTTTTCTTATAAGGGGTTCTTTTATATTACAATATAGAAGAATATTTTTTATTATGAAATTGAAGTATCAAGAAGCAAAATAAAAGCGACACTTGAGAGAATCACTTTCCCTAATTCGACGTAAACTTGGCTTAGATGCTGCGAAAATATTACTGCTGAAATGAACAATAACATGGTCAAAAGATTCCTCCTCTAGTTCTTTTGTGTTCTAGAAGTTTAAAATTACTCAAAGAGCATTGCCTGGTCATTAAAAACCTTTGTTGTTTCCTAAGGCATAAACTCTCCCGATAGTAGAGGAGACCCGTGCCCTGCGGTGGGATGTATATAGACTGATAGTGATGATGACCTGCTATTTCTAGCCATGAACTGACGCGCAATTTGCACAAGTTCTTCTCGACTTGATCCTTCCGGTGCTACCTCAGCCGATGTTTTTGTAAACCCCATTTAATTGCTTATATTTTGATTTCATACTCGATTTAAAAAGTCATAAAGTTATTTTTGGGTTTTTAAAACGAGCATAACGATATCTTAACTTTCGAAATCAATTGAAGTATGCGGAAGATACGAGAATAAATAGAAGTTCACGACTAACCAAAATATTTCTTGATTCCTCTGATTAGAAATTGTACTAGAATAAAATAACACTGACTGAAGACTATCTACCAAAACAAACCTGATATTATACTTCACGATAAGTTAAATAAAAGGGTTTAAGGGAGATACAGCTATTGTCATTTAAACAATTATATACAGAACTAGAATTATTTCTAAGCTTTGTGATATGTGAAGAAAATAAATTTATTTTTACATCAATACAAGTATTGATGGACTCGAGGTTTAGACGCGCTGTACAGATTTCCGGTGATCTCGGCTTCAAACCCCAGGCACACACCTCTGACTTTTTGAAGTTATGAGTGTATTCACAACGAATTATTACTTGCTTTAACGGCAAAGAAAAACATCGTGATGAAACCTGCATACTTAAAAGTACTAGTCCAGCGTGGCGGACTTAGGCCTAAACCCTGTCAATGGCAGACGAGGCCCGTGCAGTAGTGGGACGTACCTACATATATTGGCTGACGTGGACGGTGACGAACATCAATAAAAACAAAAATTGTAAGTAAAAATACATGGCACACTATGTATATTTAATGAAGGACATTTGTTTTTCAATTCATCAAGTGAGTACACTATATTTGATGTAATAATGAACAATTAAATATTCATACATCACAAAATCATAATTCATCAGTCTAAAACACTATTCCACTAAGTTTATTTTCGTCATTGTTTCCAAATTAATCACCCCATACAACGTATTGGACTAAAGGCGCACCCTTAGTCCTGACGTTTCACATTTTTTTATTGTCGTGTAAAATGTGGTTAACACATAATTTGTTAATTCATTATTGTTTTCTTCAGTGTATATTATCAATAGCATGCACAAATTATTACATAAGTAACGTTACTACTACCAGCTTGGAAAGTGATAACACTATAAAGTGTATTGAAAATGTTGCAAGAAAATATTTTCCATGCGGATCCCTTGTGACGATAATCAACCAAAACAAGAGCATAGATCGACTTGTTCAAGCAATTACAAACAAGAACTGTTACAGTATAATAACCAAATCACTGCACGGTCAAGGCTGGCTCGTCTCAACAGAAATTTACATAATTATTTCCGAAGATGTGGAAGAACTCTTATTAATTGTATCGCATTTAAGTAAAGATATACCTTGGAATCCGAGAGGTATGTTCCTTGTGCATATACAGCAACTGAAACAGGAGGAACTTTCAAATGTATTTAAGATATGCTCGCGATATAAGGTATACAATATTCTGTTACTAATACAATCTGACAGCAATAAAACGGTTATGTTCACGTACTCCCCTTTCGGGAAAGGAAAATGTGGGGATGATATTGAACCCGTCAAAGTTGGAATTTGTGGCGTTATCAATAACACAAAAAATATATTTTCACATAAAAAACCTACTAAATTAAAAAACTGCAGATTAAGAGTGACAGCAGCAGAAGGCATTCCAAATTTCATTTTTGATTCAAACAATTTTAAAGTAAACGGACAACCTGTAATGGGCCTGGAACAATATATACTACAAACAATTCAATCTAGAGAAGGAATAACTATCACTTACATCCTTAAATCAAACCTTTATTACGGTGTTGTATTACCAAATGGTACTGCTACTCACCTCCTTAGACTTATACAAGATGATGAAGCAGATTTAGCTGGAGGTGGACTGGCTCTGATAAAGAACCGTGTAGAAATGTTTGATTTCATTTCGGGTACAAGTTATACTTCGTATAGCGTGTTCACACCAAATGTGGGTGATCCTGTTTGGCAAGACATTTACAGAGCATTTGGAGTGACTACTTGGATATTAATACTCATTGCTTTTTGTCTAATTGCAATCATTTGTTTTAAGATAAAAACTTCATTAACTATTGGTTTACGCGATTGCAAAGTATTCCTCGGGCTGTGGGGATATCTTTGTGGCAATACCAGCACTACGTTACCAAAGGAAAAAAAGTTAAAATTGATCATAATATGTTGGATATGGTTCGCGTTTTTCATAACTAATTTCTATAATACAGCTTTATACAGTTTGATAACCCGAAGAGTTCAGGTCAAACGTCACATGAATCCTGAAAATTTAGCTGAGCTCTCATTTCAACCCTGTTAGTTTATCTACAAGAGATTTTTTTCTCTTTGCTTACAACAAGAGTTTACCCAAAGGAAAAGATTATCCTGAGTGCCAGTATACAGGTTCAGTATTACAATTCATAGCTTCAAGAAACGATCTGTATACAATTGAAATTACCTTTACGTACAAAGCACAAGAGGCCAAATATATCAATGAGGAAGGGATTCCGAAAATTTCTGCATCCGATTTTTCTAACTACATGTTCATGGGTTTTTACTTGGCCAAAGGCTTCGCATTTAAAGATATAATGGAAAAATACGTCATCCGTATGCAAGAGAATGGTTTACTAGCCAAACAACTCAACATGATATTGCAGCAGGGAAAGTCACAATCGCAACGGCGAATGCGGCGCTTCAAAAAGATAGGTCTTTCCTACTTTAGAATACACTACGCTTTACTAGTTCTAGGCTGTATTACTTCATTAATATGCCTATTACTTGAAATAAGTATACGAAAACGAGAAAAATAACTGAATTTTCGTAACACATAACTAACTAAATCTAAGTTTTCAACATTAAATGTTTTGTTAAAGTAGTTTAATAAATTAAATATTTATCGTGTTAAGATTTTTGTCTGATTATTCCTTTACACACACTTACATTTAGCTGTTTAATGGTTTGTTAAAATTTATTTACCATGAGGATCTTTAAAAGAACTGCTTAATAGGACATTATCACTGTTCATTATCTTACTTTGCAGAGTATGTTTTCAGGATAATGCGACCTCTTGCATCATTGACACTAGTGCAGTGCTTGGTGTCATAAATATGAAAAGTAAAATCCTAAACGGCATCCATTTTTTTTACTAAGAAAAATGTTGGCTTCATCAAGTAATGATATATTGTTTTCTTAAGAGCATTTGTATTCTATTATATTCACCAAAGGCGTCGCGCTAACTACCATGCTCATTCCTTCTTTATTACACTAAATGTCGCCCCTATTTCTCTCTTTCGTAACTTTTCTTGCTCTGATTTTTAAACTTTAAAGCCTGGCAATAGCATTTGATGAAAACATGAAAAGTTCCTTACGTGCAATTTTTTATATTTAATCGTTACATTACAAGAACAGTTATTATGGTCTTCGACTTTTCTAAGGCCTACAATTTTTAATTTTAAAGTACAACTTTATCTGACTTCGAGTATGGAATTGTATTACCAAATGGTACTGCAACTAAATTGCTTAGATTTATACAGGACGACGAAGCAGATATAGCTGGAGGTGGATTTACTATCATTAAGAACAGAATAGAAACGTTTGATTTCATTTCAGGTACAAGTTATCCGTCTATGAGGATTATCACGCCTAATAAACGTGATTCTGTTTGGAAAGATGTTTACAGAGAGTTTGGTGTCACTACTTGGATTCTAATACTGTGCACTTTTTGCCTCATTACAATTCTCCGTTTTAAGATACAAAATTCAATACCGATTAATTTACGCGATCGCGATGTGTTCCTGAGTCTATGGGGATATCTTCTTGGCAACGCCAGCACCAAGTTACCGAAGGACAAAAAAGATAAAATGCATAATGATATACTGGATATGGTTCTCGTTTTTTATCACCAATTTCTATAATACAACTTTATTTAGTTTAGTGACTGCTCGCCCGCAAATCTTAAATGCTGTTAGCTTTGGACACTTAACGGAGCTCCCATTTCGACCGTGTATTACTAATGCTGGGAGAGAATTTATCCGTATAGCGTACAACCAGACTTTGCCAAAGAATGAATATCCAGAATACAGATCTATGAAAACAGCCTTAAAGTTCATTGTTTCAGGTAACAACTTTTATACTATTGGAATGGATTGCACATACAAATTATATGAATTTATTTAAGTCAGCAAAGAAGGCATTCCGAAACTTGATTCTTCTGAGGTTTCAAACGAAATCGTCAAAGGTCTACGTGGCAAGAGGCTTCGCATTTAAGGACATAATTCAAAAGTAGAGCCTCTGTCACCACTTTCTTCTTCCACTTAACTATAAAACCGTCTAACCCTTTTCAAAGTTTGGTTTGAGATAAAATTTAACAATTAAATTATACTTTATTTTAAGATAACATTATTTTAATAATACCAATTTATACACTAACAATTTATATGGTTCTAAACGGCAACGATTACTAATTAACAATTATGTACTTAAATTAATAACAACATTTAATTTTTTTTGAATATGTTCATTATGGGAGACAAAATCATCTGACTTGTTATTTTATTCGTCTTGTATGAGTAGCCAACTCCAGCCACCACTAACAATCCTATTGCCGTAAACGCTCTTTTCAGAACCTGCAACAAAAGCACATATTCTAGTGTCTTATAATGAAAAGCATCGCGTAATAATCACAACGTGGTGGTGGTGGTAATCGTCGTGGTGGTAACCTATAATACATCGACAAATCCGCAGCATCTAATCATATTTATTCTACACCATTAATGACGATTGAAGATAATTCCATAAATGTAGATTTTTGTAACTATCTTAACGAGCATTGAACATCAGGATGTTCAATTCGTCATTCAATCGTTGCAGGCAACGTAAATAATGTCAAAATATTGAACATTTTTGATATTTCTAATATTTATTTCAACTCGATAAAAGATTGGCCTTAGAGTGCTTATTATCGTATTCAAAGCAGTTGATCACCCCTTGCCCCTTGACGTAATTGAAACAATACCAGCTGTTCTTTATTATTTTGTTTCACATTTTTCAGTCTTTGCTAAAAGAAGGCCAAACCACGACGTTAGTAATACTCCTATGCAGGTTTTAGGAACAATAGTATCAAAGTGGTAGGTATTTTCTTAAAAGGTATCTCGCCCACCAACCCGTAGCAGGCCAGCGTGGTGGACTAGGACCTTAACCCTCTCAGTTATAGAGGAGGCCTGTCCCCGACAGTTGGAAGACGATTTGAAAGGCGTCATAGCATGTCACATCAAATAGTTCTTAAAGTATATGTGCTATGGCCCTTACTTAAAGGAACTTATATTATTAAAGCAGGTGAATCCGCTCTGACATTAAGCAATCTTTCACGCGCCCGAACCATTGTTTTATTTATTATAAGATTTAGTTACTGTGTAAATCTCAGCATCGAATCGATTATTTGAAAAACAGGATTCTTACTTTGTCCTGCCACTGGCGGTTCCTCACACACTCGCTGTAAGGCATTGTCGAGAACGTCACGGAGTTATAAAGCGGCACCCAGATGTCGGGTATCACCCAGTGCAACATGTCGTCCACAGCCTTGCGAATAAGGTAAGATGGTCTCGTGACTAGATCTCGCATCTGTAATTATGTATATTTTTTGTAAACACAGTTTTGTATATTTTGTCAGAAATAATTAAAAAATAAACATCGAATGGCTGGCATGATCGGAATGGCAACCACTGTCTCAAAAATTATCAACCAATTGTATTTGTTCGTGGAGTAAATTTATTAAATTATATCCATAACAGTTACGGAGCACCATAACATCCCTGGTATAAATATTAGTGAAACTACCCAATATTTCTCTAATGTATATATAGTGGATGTGGAAATACAGGTGTCGGGTCATCGGCCTTCCAGCCCGGCGCGTGGTGAAGTCCGCGGAGATGTTATTTCCGGGCTGTGTCCCTAACCATTCCCTAACCATCACCGGCATACCGACTAAAACACCTCGGTGGCCTCCTTCGCGCCATGGAGGATGACCACGGTCTGTGGGCGAGAAACTTCCCACCATAAAACCGCAGCCACCCAGTGCGCTTCCGAGACGACAAGCGTCTCGACCGTCTCGGAGTGATAGGGGGCGCAGTTGTACCTCCACTAGCTTTGTGTGGGCGCCTTGTTTACGACTGGCCACTGTGCCTCCGCCCGTCTTAGGGTCACTTCCATTACGCGACCCCAAGGGTCCCTATTAGCCGCTACTTACGACGGAAGACCGTGGTGGGATTCTTACGCTCCCTTGCCACAGGGCAGACTGTTGCTATCACCTGCCTAAGTTTCCGATCAGGGTCTGAATACACCCAGTACATTACATGTGCAGTCTACCATTTCTTCTCTGATTTGTAATAAGTTAATAGCTGAATTAAGTACTGGTTACTGATACATACTGATGTTTTAATCATAACTAAATAAGTGTAAGACCTTTTTAATTTTTTAAATTCTGGACCTTACTTAACAAAAACAAACCTCCTTGAGCTTACAGTAATAGCATTTACGAACAATATGTCAAGGTTTACTTCGATTTTAAACTTGGCATAATTTGGAAATTATTGAATTACGTAAATAACCAATAAAATATTAATATCGACTTATAAACAATATTATTTTAAATATGACTGTGAGACAAAAAACGGCAAAATCACATCTTTACTTCTCTGTTTGGTTAATAGAATTGCCAGCAATCCAGGTATTGTAAGTTCACCCCCGCTGGAATTTTTTGGGTATTTTAACAAACTGTTCTTTGCACCATAACTTGCAAAGTAATATGAGCGTCTTAAGTCCCTTGTCCAGTATCCAGTGGAGGACTAATAGTGTGTATATCAAACACTCCGGAAAACGCGGATAGCTGTGCCCAGGTACTGCAACCGAACTGGGTACTAAGGCCATATCTATAACAGTACTTCAACTAAACCCTCGCGAGTATTAGGGACATTATGAAATATTACAAAAGAAGAAACGATCTAAATTTGTGCACTCTTCAACGACTAATATCGAAACTAGAGACTGTGTGTGGGTAAAGATGTCGCAGAGGCAGCTGTTTATACGAAAAATAAACTTCATCATTATCATCTGCCTAACCACGTCCACTGCTGGACATGGGTGCCCCCTAAAGACCTCGAGACTGATGAATCGAAAGCGATCTGCATCCAGCGGGTTCCGCGAAATTTACCAAATAATTAAATTTTATAATTAATTTTTAATATTCTTCAACTTCGAGAAAGAGGTCAATCGAGGAATTCAACATCAGTTGGATGGTTGGAAACCTCGCGAGATCCTCACGTCCAATATACCTCAGTGTCTAAAGACGAAAGTCTTCAAACAGTGTTTGTTACCAGTGATGTCTTGACTGAAACGTGACCTTCGACTATGTGCCGCATAAGACAGCTCAAAGTCACTCAGCGAGCTATGTAGAAGACTACACTTGGTATTTCCCCAGGTGATTCACGCAAGGTGAAGTGGCAATGAGCTGGTCACATAGCTCGTAGAACCGACGGCCGCTGGGGCAGAAAGGTTCTCGAAGCCTAGCATTGGACGACCACCCGTAAGCTAGACCGACGATTTGATAAAAATAAACTTAATGCACTAATAATAATACTCCGCCTTACCTCAGTATAATTGTACAAAGCCAGATCACTTATCGCAAATGTATCCTTCCATCTTGTGTCGGAAAACTCTGGCAGAACTTTACTTAGGTCGTCTTTATGCTTCTGCAGTAATTTATCAAGAATAGCACAGTCCTCAAAACCAGCATTCATGCCCTGTCCATAAAACGGCACCACAGCATGCGCAGCATCGCCTATGAGAAGCGCCTTGTCGTCTACATTGTACGGACGGCACTGAAAAGGAGACGTTAAACGTAATTAGTATAACATACAAATTTCTTTAAGTCGCTTTCAATGGATTGTGAAGATTGTCTTACGACGACTGTCGAGACGGACCTTTGATACACCGTCCTGTCTAAAAATGTTTACCCCTCAAAAGCAAAAATCGTGATTATATAGGATGCATGCAACTATAGGCATAAAAAGTAAGTATGTGGTTGTTAAGAAAACGTCAAAATATTTATTTTTTGTGAATTTTCTTTAACGCCAGGGGGTTTTCAATCATCTGCCTTTATTTCCGATCACGGTATAATATACACCTGTACACATCACGTCCACTGCTGGACATAGGGCTCCCCCAGAGACTTCCAAAGCATTCTATTGGAAGCAATAATATACACCTGTATATTATATGGAATTTTGAGAAGTGGGAAATGGTGTTTTGTCATTAGCAAAAAGACGTCCGCTGTTGGACATAAGGCTTCCAAAGCGCTCTGTCGGAAGTGGCCTGCAGATAGCAGCTTCCCGCGATATTTACTTGATAAGCTGTCCGCTTTGTTAGTGAACTTCCAACACTAGGCTTGCCAGCCTCAGGCTGTCACTCAAGGACCTTGACCTTTCGTATGAGAAAATTAAAGGTAGTATACATGAGTGTGCAAAGTTAAATAAAAGAACTTACTTGACAAAAAAATTAAAGTTATGTAACAATACATATTTATTTTTGTAAACGAATGAAATAGCGTTTCGCCGCTTTAATTCGCTCGTTTCAGAACCTAAATGTAAGGTAAAGGGATGATAATTCAATAGAAGAACGCGTAGTGGCCAAATTATCAAAATTGATTAAACTACAATCTCATCATTGTAGTGTATATAACACTGTTGTTGAAAAATTTTAAATAATCAATAAAAAATCTTTTTACCTTAATAGCTATCAATGGCGATGGTTTTCCAGAAAAAAAATCCTCAACCAATTTCTTTTTACCGATCAAATTTATCGAATCAGGAAAATATTTTTCAAAGAAGTCCATTAGCTTTTCCTCGGTGTCCAAATTTTTGAATTTCGTAAATGGCATGAAAAGTGTGACTGTCCACGAACAATCTTGATTTGGCAATGCTATCATCATGAATTCGCCTCTTGGCCAGATGTGAAGATAATTCGCTGGCATCTGAAACTAAAATTTAGATATTGGTAAATATTCAAATCTCGGTTTACAAGCGAAATATTTGATAATAATCAATTATCACCCAGATCGTTAGAAGTTAAAGCAAAAATTTATTCTATTAAGTAGTAAGGTATTATATTTTACATGAAATATAGTGCTCTGGAATTTCGCATGACTATTATTCTCAATTACTTTTTATGATCATTTTACGCTACCTCTTTATTTATTTTTCGTATTCTATCATCCATCCAAAGGTTATCTGTAAGACATTGCCTAGAGCGATAAGACCGGCTCTTGTTTTGTTTTTATTTTTTTCTTCTGCATTTAAATTTGTGTAACAAAATAAGGTTCATAAATAAATAAATGATAAAAGATAGAACAAAATGCTACGTGAAAATGGATGAAAATAGATAAAAGTCCATAAAAACACAATAATCATTATAAATCCGATAAATTTTAAATAGTCCCATAAGTAAACATAATTTCAAGTCCTTAACGTCATTCACTATCCATTTATGATTGATGTATTGATAATAATACACTATGAATCTTTACTATTCCATACATCATTGTTTTGTAAATAAACGGCTAATATTCGAAACGGTCAATGGTCTGAAAAGTAATAAAAAAATAAAATATGCATGGATGGATTCATAAATCAAACAATTCACCAAATTTAACCTAGCTAAGCGATTTTGTTCCATTAGTAATCTTCTAAAGCAATACTGTCAGTGTTACACCCTCGAAACGTGCATTGGCTTTCATTCGCTTTCTTGTGTAAAATGAAGTTAACAAATAACTTCCTAACTTATAGCTGTCTCGTTCAGTTTATATCACCAATATCATGCACTAATTCTTACATAAATAACTTCAGCATTAGTGACATGGAAAGTGATAACGTAGTAACGTGTATTGAACATGTGTCAAGAAAATATTTTCCGTGCGGGACCCTCGTGACTTCAATCAGCCAAAACAAAAGTATAGATCAACTAGTTCAAGCACTTACAAACAATTATTGTTATAGCATTGTTATAAAATCCCTGCATGATCGAAACTGGCTTGTCTCGACTGAAATATACGTAATAATCTCCAAAGATTTAGCAGAGATTCAGTCAATTGTAGTGCATTTAAGTAAAGACGTACTTTGGAATCCCAGGGGTATGTTTCTTGTGCACGTACAGAATTTGAATGAAGAGGAAGTTTCAAACGTTTTTAAAATGTGTGCACGGTATAAGGTATACAATATCCTATTACTAATACAATCTGACAGCAATGAGGCGGTTATGTTCACTTACTATCCGTTCGGGAAAGGAAAATGTGGGGATAATATCGAACCCGTCAATGTTGGGACTTGTGACGCCATCATTAATACAACAAATATATTTTCCAATAAAAAACCTACTACATTTACGAACTGCAGCTTCAAAATGATTGCAGCCGAAGACGTTCCAAATTTTATTTTCGAATCAAGTAATTTTAAAGTGAACGGACAACCTGTAGTGGGCCTGGATCAATATATACTACAAACAATTGAAGCTAGAGAAGGAATCTCAATAACCCATATACTCATATCCGATTTTAAATTTGGCATTGTATTACCAAATGGCACTGCAACTAACATCCTTAGATTTATACAGGACGACGAAGCAGATATAGCTGGAGGTGGATTTATTCTCTTTAAAAACAGAATAGAAATGTTCGACTTCATTTCGGGTACAATTTATCCGTCTATCAGTGTTATCACGCCTAATATACGTGATTCTGTTTGGAAAGACGTTTACAGAGAGTTTAGTGTCACTACGTGGATTTTGATATTGTGTACTTTTTGTCTAATTACAATACTCTGTTTTATGATTAAAAATTTAATACCGATCAGTCTATTTGAACGCAATGTGTTTCTCGGTCTATGGGGATATCTTTGTGGTAACGCCAGCACCAAATTACCGAAGGACAAAAAGTTAAAATGCATAATGATACACTGGATATGGTTCTCGTTTTTTATCACCAATTTCTATCATACAGCTTTGTACAGTTTGGTGACTGGGCGCGCGCATATCAAAAATTCTATTAGCTTTGAAAACTTAGCGGAACTCCCCTTTAGACCCTGTATTACCAATTCCAGGAGAGAATTTATCCGCGTAGCGTACAACCAGACTTTACCAGAGGCTATATATCCAGAATGCAGATCTATCAAGACAGCGTTAAAGTTTATCGCTTCAGGCAACCCCTTTTTCACTATTGAAATGGATTACACATACAAATTACATGAATTTAATTATGTCAGCAAAGAGGGCATTCCGAAACTTGAATCTTCTGAGTTTTCTAACAACATCGTCATAGGTTTCTACGTGGCAAGAGGCTTCGCATTTAAGGACATAATGCAAAAGTATGTGTACCGTATGCAAGAGAACGGTTTACTAACTAAACAGCTCAACACGATACTGCAACAGGGAAAGTCACAGTCACTACGGCAGATGCGACACTTCAAAAAGAAAAGAATTTCTTACTTTCGAGTTCATTTCTCACTACTTTTACTGGGGTGTTTCATTTCGCTTATAGGGCTCATTCTAGAAATGTATATTTGGAAACGTTCTCAAAAGACAGTGGGTCAACGAAATCAATAATTAAAATGGGTCGATAAATGTATCTTCTGCTTGTCAATCGATTCCCTAAACTAAAAGCTATAATATTTAGTTTTGCAGTACCATGTGAAAAAGTAGTATAGCAGTGATGGCCTCGAGGTTTAGGCGCGCGGTCGAGAATCTCGGCGGTCGCGGGTTCAAACCCCAGGCACACACCTCTGACTTTTCGAAAGTTATGTATGTATTCAAATTGAATTATCACTTGCTATAACGGTGAAGGAAAACATCGTGATAAAACCTGCACACCTAAAAGTTCTTAGGAATTTCTTGGGTGTGTAGTCCGCCAACCCCCACTAGGCCAGCGTGGTGGACTATGGCCTAAACCCTCTCAATGGTAGAGGTGACCCGTGCTTAGCAGTGGGCGTATATGGGTTGATGAAGAAGAAGGAAGAAAGATGTGAAAAAGTACAATTATTTAATTCATCTTTAAGAGAGAGGTATTATAAAACACAGAGAAGTTATCTACTTTACCCACTTTTATTTATATTTATCTCATATATTACATATGTTAGTTTATGTCTGTATTCCTTATAGCACGAGGTAGAAGTGCATTTCTGCACCCACATTCCTGCGAACCTAGATTGTGAGACTTTGTTTGATTGAGAAGTGGCTCAATGTACTATTACTTATTAGTATTAAATTGTACCTTATTCGAATCAATAAATGCTTTTGAATCAGAATTTTTATTTCATTTACGTTTAATTCCTAATAAACTATAGGGGAAAACTACAATAATCCTTACCCCGCCATTCTCATCAGCCGGTATGCTCAATTCCATATATCCATGTTCAATATACTTCTGGCTAAAATCGAAGAGTGGCTGCTTCATCATAGCTTTGCGTACAGAGGAAAATGCACCGTCCGCCCCAATGATAAGGTCGGCAGTTACAAAAACGGTTTCTTTGGTATCGGTTCTGAAATTTAAATAGCAGGTTTGCCTATAGATCTTTAAATATCAAAATAATTAAAAATGCAATACTATATCAAGTCCAAGGCAAAAGGAAATGTCTTTAATCAATAAATTTTTCTACCGGAATATATTGTGGTTGCGAAGATAAATACTTAATAAATATGCATACAGAATAACCGACAAATGTTCTATAATAATATAACATAAATTTATTTAGATTACCAGATATGACAACATCCGTGATGAAGATAAAAACGAAGCTAAAATTTTTGTGTTTGAACTAGACGTTTGTGTGACCACCTTATTCATCGTACTCCTTTATAAATAGTTTTGACTGCACACTAAGATACAAGACATGTGTTGTGAACCAAAAACTATGAGCAACTTTTTAGTCCCCCAAACATACAAATCCAAAACAAATATGTCTTTATATATGTGTAAATCGAACAAAGGTGGGAAAAGTTTTTGTCAAGGCAACTGCGCCACAGAGATCGTAAAGGTAAAAAAAAACTCCAATGTTTTTTGTGTTGTCAAGAAAACCCTAAGTTTTGTACTTAAGCGACAATATTTAGAAAGTAATTAAAGGGTAGAAATAGATATGTTATACACTCACTTTTGAAACGTCAACGAACCCTTCTTAAGGTTAGCTTCAACTAATTTGTGTTTGAAATATCGTTCTACATTTTCGTAGGTCTCCGATTCTGAAAAACATAAATCATTTTTCATATATTATAATAAAAAATTGTTAACATCTATTCGACACGTGAAGGAAAATTAAATCTTTTTTAAAAATATAAGTAGTACAAAAAATGAGCGGAACAAAAGATGTTTAATGCAATAAAAAAATAATCAAATGACGTTTATGCTACGTAAAACAGATGTCAATTTTGAATTGAATAACGTTACTGTTTTGTAAAAAAAATGTAACACAAACATAATTTCCAATATTGTCATCTATTGTTAATGTATCAATAACAATTTTTATAATCACCTTGCAAAAGCAGACCATTTAAGTAATTACGTCCCACTGAATAAATGCCCTGGAAAAGAAAAATATACATTTATTGTAGTAATTTGTGTTTATTACTGCCTCAGTGAACTAGCAGAGAAACAATGATGGTCCCGAGGTTTAGGTGCACGGTGGAGAATCTCCGCGGTCGTGAGTTCAAACTTCATGGCACACACACATAACTTATTTTAAATAATCACTTCTTTTAAAGGTGAAGGAAAACATCGTGATGAAACCTGCACACCCAATAACGTTAGGACATTCTTAGGTGTGTAGTTCGCCAACCCGCACTAGGCCAGCGTGGTGGACTATGGCCTAAACCCTCTCAATGGCAGAGGAGACCCGTGCTCAGCAGTGGGCGTATATGGGTTGATGAAGAAGAATGAAGATATAAAAGGGGCAGGAAGGGGTTAATTCCTAAGAACTTTTTAGGTGTGCAGGTTTCATAACGATATTTTCCTTCACCGTTAAAGCAAGTGATAATTCAATTTGAATACACACATAACTTCGAAAAGTCAGAGGTGTGTGCCTGGGGTTCGAACCCGCGACCGCCGAGATTCTCGACCGCGCGCCTAAACCTCGAGGCCATCACTGCCAACATATAAAATATTTAAATAAATTTTAGTAAAAAAAACATAACACATAGCAACAGCTTGTTTATTATTTACTTATTCAAATGTTGTTACATCAGCTTTTTTCCATAAATTTACACATTTAATAAGATACTTATGATAAGAAACTTAATGATCTTCAGACAAATGTTCGATTTTCAAATCCGTTAAAAATTATCTTAAAATAGATCTGTCTAGGAGTGACTTGAAACTCAAATGATTTCTTAGAATGAAGCAAAAAGTATTTTTAAAGTAAAACAACTATGAATTGTATATATTAATTGCCATCGGATCATATAAACATAGTATACACACATTTTTCAGCTTCTCTATTCACATATAATGTTACATTTATTCAGTTTGACCAGCTTCTGAGAACTAGTTCTATTTAAACGCATCACAAGAGTTAAAAAATGATTCTTCATCTTCTTCAACAACCCATATACGCCCACTGCTGAGCACGGGTCTCCTCTACCATTAAGAGGGTTTTAGGGCATATTCCACCACGCCGGCCTAGTGCGGGTTGGCGGACTACACACCTAAGAAATTCCTAAGAACTTTTAGGTGTGCAGGTTTCATCACGATGTTTTCCTTCACCGTTAAAGCAAGTGATAATTCAATGTGAATACACACATAACTCCGAAAAGTCAGAGGTGTGTGCCGCGACCGCCGAGACCGCCTGCTTATGATTATGACTTCTGTAATACGCATTAACCCCAAGATATCTGAAATAATTTATTATACACGGAAAATCTAAAAGTTCAGCCAAATAAAAATTCATGTTCACATCAGTTGTTTAAATCAAGATACAGCCTCGTGACGCAGTTGACTAGACACGGGCTTGAGAAAAAAGAGGCCGCGGGTTCAATCCCCGCATCCAAACAAATGTTTGTGTGATCCACAAATATTTGTTTCGGTTCTGGGTGTTAAGACCGAAAAGTCACTCGTAGTCTCTGATACCAACGACACAAAACTCATATCTTTAATGTAGGGTCAGGACTACGTGTGTGACTCTTGGGTGAAAAAATGAAAGAAAAATATATACCTGCTTGGACGTAGCGTCATAAGGTATGACGTAAGTAGAACCATCCTGTTTGTGAATCCGACGGCCGACCATAGCAATGCCATGCTTCTCGATCATGTGCTTCTCCAACCCCACTTCCCTGAGAGCAGCGCGGCCTCTTATCGACAACGCAAGGTTGATTGACCTGCCTTTCACTTGCGGTGTTTTCCGGATATCTGTCGAATTAAATATATATATTTTCAGATAATTTTGACGGCGTAATTCTTACCATGGATGACATAACCAATGAGGTCGTAAAAAGACTACTATAATAGATTTTTTTATGATATGATAAATGAAACATTTACTAAGAAAGTCAAATTGATTCTATCAGCACCAGATCGCAAGTACAATCCTGTCCAAATCAAATACAATTATCATAGTCATTTTCAGCCCATATACATCTCACTACGGGGCCAATACTTCCTCTATCATAGCGAGGGTTTAGGTCTTGTCCACCACGCTTGCTTAGTGCGGGTTATAGAAATACAATACGAACTATCAAAGATACGATTGCGATTATACAATTTACTTAAAGTAAAGGTGGAATAATTTCAGCGAACGAGTATCATACAATTTGCCTATCGATAAATTTCTCACATCGAGGAGCTTTTTACATTCCTTATGCAAAGTCGGGGCAAGCACAGATGTGCGTCATAGACGTGCGCTTTTCCAAGTTTTTTAGCATTTAATTTATTGTGTAATTTAAAGACAAATTTTGCCGACAAACCGGTTGTTATTTTATATCTTATAATTTGAAAATTTACAAGTAAATAATCAGATAATGAATTTAAAATATTTAAAGAAATTCCATTTTATCAGTAATAAATGATAAAAAAAAGATTATTTATAGTGTAGTATGAGGCCAAAACCCCTAATATATCTATTAAATTATCTCATAATACATAGTAACTAACATAATAATTAAGAGAATTATTAAAAAGGCGCGTGCCGCGAATATTTCTAGTGTAATTATTTTATTTTATTTTAATGTTTATCTTTCTCTCAGTAATAGCACGCATTTTAGACCACACCGGTGCTAAGTATTTAAATATATTTACAGATTCCGAGCTACTAGTAAAAATTTCTTAATAGAAAAACCCACTAACATTTTGCCCGACCTGAGAATAAACCCGCGACTTTCAGGTCGGACGGCACATACTTGTGCCCCGAAACAACTAGTCAGTTCCCCTAATGTAAAAAATGTGTACGAAGTGTAAAAAAATTACTCACCTTCACGATATTCATAGAGACGAACTCGATGACCTCTTTTGGCTAAGTACAGCGCTTCGAGAGATCCCACCTGACGAAAAAAGGTTGTTATCATCATCATACCTCTAAAAAGTCAACTCCTGGGAACAGTTCTCAAAAGGTCGCTGGATGAGTTCCATTTTCAAAATAATGCAAGATTCTTATTAAAAACTATATAATTCTATAGTTTAGGGAGAAAATAGACAGAGAGAAACAAACTAAAATTTTCTTGGCCGTAAGTTGGAGCTTATAGGATTTAGAAAAAATGAATCTATTTTTTGTATCCTATAATGCTAAATCCTTGAACTTCACACAGTTCTGTAACATTTTAATAAAACTTAAATAAGCAAGCTCTAAAATTTTAATATCCAAAATGTTAGTTAATAATTGTTTAAAGAACGTAAAGCCATAATTAAATAAAAGCTAATACACACGCCGTTTTTGATTGCAAATCGAAAATACGCACGGGGTCCACTTACACACGCAAAAATATTGCTTTCATTTATGTTAAATTTTTTAACAATTAATAGAAAAAATAAATAAATAAGCAAAATGTGTTACACTAAAAGGAAGACTTCAGATTTTACGATTTTATAATAAGGACTAAAATGTAAGGGAATTTCAACATAAAACTACTAATATGTTCAATATTTCTCAACATAATCATTATTTACAATAAATCACAAAAAAGTTTCTTTCTGTTACTTGTAACATATCGTTATAGTCCATTTGATGTAATGGTTGTAATACCTTGTAAACCTTTGTTAATTTTGAGAAAAAAATGTGTAGTTTAATTAGATTTTTCAGTTTTACTTTCTGTACTTTTTGTATCAACGTAAGTAGTACCACTTTAATGAGGCCAGAGAAAGCTTAATATATTTCAAGCAAAGCTATCACTCCACGTGGAGTAAATACTAGTTTTATCTTAAACATATATTTTGTATGCAAATTAAAGATTAAAAGTCAGGTTAGTTAGGTATAGACGACATATTATATAATTTTTTATACTACAAAGTGCATTGTTGGCAAAACAAATAGCATTATTTTTTTCTTGGAAACACTCCGTGTAAAACATATGTAGGTGATTTAATTTATGAATAAAAATGCGTATGTAAAATGTGTAACAGACAACAACTATTTATTCTTAACCTGTACTTTGAAACATTAACGAAACCCAGTCTTGAAATTAGAAATAAAATTATCTTAATAATTACATGAAAGCACCGCATACATATAAAAGAATCGCCATATACTTTTAAAAATATTCCACAGCTTTTAGCTGGACTACTCACCAGCAACTATTTAAAATGTATTTCAAATTTACTAATACATCCAAACAAATTTACATACAAATCTATCAAAATGTCACCCATATGAACATTGAATTAATACAACATGTACACAAAATCACAGACACAATTTAAAACATCTATTGCGACCATTCCGACTATTCCATTACCCGCACTAAGTACTTCCAACACACCGCTGCCAATCACAATTTTAATTAACAATGCGAAGAATAATATATCTAAATACTCACCAAACCGCCTCCAACAATAACTATATCCAACTTCTTATTTGAACTCCCATTTTGTAAAGAGGCCATGCCAATTTTTTTGTATTAACCCGAACACGCGATTTTTTTTCTGCACAATATTAATTTAAAAATACAAGATTTTAATAATCTGGAGGTGTTATTCAGAATGCGTTCAAGTCGAGACTAACGTGCATACAGGACTAGCACTACACACCGGCAGTTACAGATAAGGTTTCTATCAATAAAGATCGAATGTCTTCTCGTTCATTGATTGAACTGACCCTCAATAAGTTCACGGTGTTCATCAACTATTGCACAATGTTACACGATGACGTATAACACCCATTAAGCCCAATATGAATCAATTAATGTTGCCGAATTAATGCCACATTTTTTTCAAATATTTATTTACATAAATGATTTGTGATTGTAATGTGCAATTACTTGTTTTTTGCACTGCCTTGTGGTCTTGCGGTACAAGTATGTGCCGTGCGATCTAGAGGTCCTGAGTTCGATTCCCGGGTCGGGCAAAGTATTATTGAGTTTTTCCGTTAGGAAATTCTCAGTAGCAGCACGGAGTCTGGAAATGTGCCTGAAAAACGGCAATAGGCTCGCCCCCTATTACGTGGGACTGAAACATACCTGGCGAAATGTGGGTGCAGAAATGCATCTCTGCCTACCCCTTCGGGGAATATAGGCGTGAGGTATGTTTGTTTTGTTGTTTTTTGACTCGATGAATATCTTATTTCCACGAGGTGGTACTAGTTTGTTTGTAACCAGATATTTATCGAACTTTAAAACTGGCCAATAAAATTGTTCATATTAGCTCGTATAAAAATCTTGTTTAAATTTTATTCTTATACACATGTAAAAGAACTGATTTTATAGAATTCTGAGTAATCTTAAGAATCATTATTTGAGTTATAGAGGGAACTAATGTTAAAAACTTGTATGTTCCAAGATACAATTTGACACTCTCCGGGCACTCTAAGGCGCTTAATTTGAGATTCATGAATCAGGCTTATACACTCAGCCTATCGCCGTCCACTGCTTACCGTTGGCCTTCCCAAGACAACGGCAACCATCCCGCTCTTTAACATCCGTTTCCCGCCACCGTCTGAAGTCGTCGGACCATCGTACTGCAGGACGTCCCACACTACGTTTTTTTAAGCGCGGACTCAACACTCGTCTGCTCCACCGTTCGTCTGACCGTTGGCAGACATGGCCGGCCCACTACCACTTTAACGTGCTTGTCTTGTTTCCATAATGAGAATATTGCGTATTGCAACTTAGATTCGGAGCCTTTTTGACCTGGGATTCTTGTTCCGCGAACAATGAGCATCCTGACCGCCGAGAAGATTTAGTTAATGCGCCGTCATGTAGTAATGTAGTCATAAAGTAACGGACGGAAGAAAATGCAATGGATTATTTCCCAACTTCCGATGGCGGAACCACATAAACTTCTGCTGTAAGATCATGCAGCAGTTATTATTGTCACAAAATATTTATTTTGCTAATGCAGAGTACGTTACGAGGAATTTTTTCATCATTAAAATGAACCTTTATAAATAAAACCTGTTTTATTATTTGATTATGTAAATAAATTAAGAACACCGTCATCCAATTCCACAGTCAAGCACAGTCCACAAAATAAAATGGATCGCTAATTAATCACACGTAACGTAGTCAATTAAATACCAATTATCGCAATTAAGGAACCAAAAAAAAATTCACATAATCCCATTGATTGTGTCGCAACAAGTGGATATTATCAGCACAGCACCCAAATACGAATCTTCTGTTCATGTATCATACAAAAAAGGCCATATATGGTTGAATCCACAGACAGATTGGACAGAAATAATCAGCATTTTGTATTAGGACGTGTAACCCAATTACGAAAATCGGCCGTGTCATACATATGATAGTCTTATCGTAGTTTATTGTATAATTTATCTGTTCCATAGTAGAAACCTACAGTATGTACCTGCGAGCTATTCATTAAAAAGTACCCTCTCCTATATTAGTTAATTGTAACTTAGTAAACGCAAGCCTTACTTACTTAATCCCGTTGCCTGAAATGCTCTTTGTAAGACTAAAAAATTGTTTGTACAAACATGGTCAGCACAAATACTTTCCCTAGTTGTAAAATATTAATGGAAAATAACTCATCAGTTATCACCTACATTTTGGAAGTAAAAATTCATTGCCTTCCAAACCATATGCTGTTTGCTTATTAATTGAACATACCTGTATGTGTTAGACCTTGCTGATAATATTCATAGAGATTGCTAAAAAAATCAGGGCACTAGATAATTCTAATGAACTACTTTTCTATTTTCTTTTTCTCCGTGATTTCCGTAATAAAATAAAATGCATTTCAAAGTATGCGTAAGCGTGAAGTGACGTTATAGATACCGGATGTAAGGCAAAGTTTTGTATGGCGCTACCGATTGTTGGTTCAGACCGTGTGAATATTGTTTTAATCTGTCTTTCTTTGCCTTGCTGTAAGGATCGCACCTGCGGCCTCTCGTTTCACAAGTTGGTATCTAGCTAACTGCGCCACGGTGCCGTCAATAATAAGAATATTTCTTTAAGAATATTTCTTATTATTCAAAGATAGCGAGAGATAGCCTACAATAGCCGCGAATAATTTTAATTTTGTGAGCACTATCAATAGTAACCTCCTCGATAAACTGAGTTATTCACACATATAATTAAGGACAAAATCTCTTTAACAGAGTTAATTGAGGCAGTAAATCTCTTCACGCCAATATATCAATCTAAATTAAAACAAATTATGGCATGCTATACGAGATCATTCTGGACCTGTTTTCTGTTAATTTAGTAGATCAATCGAATTAGTGTAATAACCTCAGGCATACAGTTTTGCAATTAGTAACATCATCTGATAAAGGAAAACCTAGAGCAAGATTCTGTCTGAATACACCCTGTTTACATAGTTTGATACCACATGTACATATGTAGAATGGACATTTTTTTTTTGTTATCGAGGGGAAAGCGTTTATGGCTTTACTTCCCGCCAGCCCGGGGGCAGTGAGGGGCGGGAAGCGTATGTCGGGGTCACCGGTTTTCCAGCCCAGCGCGCGGCGACGTCATGTCCGCGCAGATGTTAGTGCCGGGCTGGGTCCCTAACGAAATCCCTAAACCGGCATACCGACCAAAACCCTCCGGTGGCCATCTCGGCGCCAAGTTAGCGGCGAGCGAGAGGCGCCCACCGTTAACCACAGCCGCCCGGTGCGCCTCCGAGACGTAATTGTCTCGGACGTCTCGGAGTTAAATGGGGGCGCAGTTACGCCCCCACTAGCTTTGTTTGGGCGCCCTGGTTGTGGATGGGCGCCCGCCACGTACACAGGCCACAGTGCCGCCGCCCCGCTCGGGGTCACTTTCATTGAGGACGCGCCGCCCCCGCAGCGCGCTCAGCGACCCCAAGGGCCCCTTTGAGTCGCCTTTTACGACAGGATGTAGAACCTGACTATAAGTACTTTCAGTCCTACACGCAACCAATCTATGAGTAAAAACATAAAATTGTGGAACATACAAACATGTTTCTCCACGTGGAAATCAATTTGTTTCTCATTTTACAATATCTGTCTAACCACGTATATAAGATTACATAACATTATTTTGGACATATGTTGTCATCATTTTACTATTTCTTTGTCGATAACCATTACAATAATATACAGGTACTTACGCAATTTGCTAAGTGTATCACCTATATACGCATAACTCGATTAAATATCTTACAACCTTCTAAGTTTATTGACTGACCAGTACACGTGAATAATAAAACACCAACATCTAAAGAGTGACGTAAAACATAGTAAGTTGAGTAGACTGGGCATATATAAGGCTACCGTTAAAAGATTTTTAAAAAGGCTAAATGGACCGCCTCCCATATTTCAAAAAAATTTGGTGTTGGTAAATTTATTGCAGTTACATTGCTCCTGTAGCACAGTGTGTGTCATGCGAAAGTGAAATTTACATTGTTTGATTCCAAGACCAAGTGCCAAAGTCCAAGTGCCAAGTCGATCAACAGAATTAATATTATAAAAAAATATATTGACTAAAGTACGGTATATTACTTAATATATTATGGTTATTATATATGAACCAAGTGGTTATGGTTCTCAAAATGGATGTATTATTACGAAAGAGACTTATCCTGTACCTATATCGGTATATCAGCCCGAGTGGTAAAGTCAGTAAAAAGAAATTCAAAGGAATATTACAAATATTACAAAATCCTTTAGAACGCATTTTCAGAACATAGTACAAAAGAAAGTTAAGAAGTTAAGCTCGGAAGGTTGCTCCTACAACTTTTGGCTCTTTGGCGACCGAGACGTAATCTAGGGCCATAAATGAGCATTCCCCTCCATACTAAAAGAAATGTCACACTTCTTTGATTTATCTCAATTCTGCTCGTATTTTGTATGAATGAATCATCACAGCGACAATCGGCGGCCAGCGTGGCAGACGAAGGCTTAATTCATGAAAAAATCGTACATTAATCGGTTTAAATTATTATTTTTTATCGTAAGAAAGGTAGGGTAAACTCTAGCTTCTTCTAACAATAATAATTATAGTCTTGGTAGGTAGGCGCAGCGTGGGATGTCCTCCGACAAGGTGGTCGGACGACCTTGTCAAGGTCGCAGGACGTCGCTGGTTGCAAGCGACTTTCGACTGATCCCGGTGGAGGTCATTGGGAGAGGCGAATGTCCAGCAGTGGACCTCCATCGGCTAATGGATAGATGATAATGGATGGTAGGCGTAAAAACCGACCAAATTGCTAAACATAAAGAGGCCTCAAAACGTCACAAATAAGCTGCCGATAACGAAAACCCTGCAGTACGGAATCTTCTTACATAGTCACAAAGCCCCGCTTTACCCAACACCGAATAACATTTACTATGGTAATTTGCAAAATGAATTTTTAACAGATATAACTATACCAAAATTTTATTTTAACCTAAACTCCATGCATATGTATATATTATAATTGATAACCTTGATTAGTTCGCAAACGGAACGTTAATAATAAGAATTTCATTCATATACGTCATTCAACTTACGCAGGTTGCATAGATAAAGTAATAAAAACTATTTTTTTCTGCAACAGCCTCATGGACTTGCGGTACAATGCCATGTATCCTAGAGGTCCCGGGTTCCATTCTAGAGTCGGGTAAGGTGTTATTGAGTTTTTCCACTATTAAGCCCTCAGCAACAGCACGGATTCTGGAAAGGTGCACCAAAATCGGTTATGAGCTTGCTCCCCTTGATCTGGGACTAATACCCGGCTAAATATGGATAATAAAATACACTTTTGTCTTCCCCTTCGGAAAATACAGGCATTAGGTTATGTATGTATGTAAATCTTTTCTAATCTCCACTTATATCTCCTTCACATTTTCCTTTTGTGGTCGATCTTTAATCAGAAAAGGCACAGAACAGCTAAATAAGATTAGAAGGGTAATAAATAAAATAACCAGTATTTTGTATGAGGACGACTGTCGCTTCTTGTTCATCACTTATTCATTCTATACGATTACACGACCAGTGATACAAATTCACTCTTTAACTGCCTCGTGGTCTCGCAGTACATCGATGTGCCGTGCGATCCTGGTCCTGAGGATCCTGGTCCTGGGTTCGATTTCTGGGTTGGACAAAGTGTTATTGAGTTTTTCCATTAGGAAATTCTGAGTAGCAGCACGGAGTTTAGAAAAGAAAAGAGAAGAGTCAGAGAAACGGCAATAGGCTCGCCCCCTAATTACGTGGGACTACATACCTGGCGACATTTTGGTGCAGAAATGCGCCTCTACCTACCCCTTCGGGGAAAACAGGCTTGAGTTTATGTACGTATGTACGATACAAATTTAAAACAAAAATGAAGGCCTTTTTTTGGTTGTCAGTTGTCACACATTCATAACAGTTTTGATATTACACGCTACCCCCATAACTACGCGTGGTAGACTAAGCTCTAAACCCTATCCGATGTAAAAGAGTTATTAAGAAGCGGCCGTTTAAATAATTCGGCGATAATCTAATAATTCGGCACGCTCGGAATGCTGACATTTCCTTTCTAGTCTTATTAGAGCCCTTTGTACTTTCTTTTTTGTTTGTTCTTAAGTTTAATTTAAGTTATATGTGTACAATAAAGTTTTAAATAAATAAAATAAATAAACTTTTCTGTGGCAATAGGTATTCCTAGGCGACAATAAATAAGTAATTAATGTAATTACTAAATGTTATACTGGATAAGTATTCACACTTAAACCTTTGCTAATACAACACATGCTTCAGTAGTTTAACAAAAGGTTATAAAATAAATTCACTAAAATGTAAAGATAAAATCGCAGTAAAATCTAGTTGTAATGTTATAATTCTTATTAGTTTAACTCTGCTGAAGTCAACGTACTGTCAACTGTAGCAGTGATGGCCTCGAGGTTTAGGCGCGCGGTCGAGAATCTCGGCGGTCGCGGGTTCGAACCCCAGGCACACACCTCTGACTTTTCGGAGTTATGTGTGTATTCAAATTGAATTATCACTTGCTGTAACGGTGAAGGAAAACATCGTGATGAAACCTGCACACCTAAAAGTTCTTAGGAATTTCTTAGGTGTGCAGTCCGCCAACCCGCACTAAGCCAGCGTGGCGGACTATGGCCTAAACCCTCTCAATGGTAGAGGAGACCCGTGCTCAGCAGTGGGCGTATATGGGTTGATGAAGAAGAAGAAGAAGTCAACGTAGTTAGCCCAATTCGAAAGGCTTGTTGTATTTTTAGACACACTTAAGGGATATTATCATTCTTACTCTAAGTTTCTTAGTTATTTTTCTAGCACTCGTCCTCTTAATTTAACTAATATGGTTTTGATTTCTCGGTGACATTTTGTATGCTATTCTCAAAAAAGTGACATTGAAGTTTTGTTATCGTGTTCATCACGCGTGCTCCATCCCCTTATATTATTTTGACAGTAATATAATATCTGACGGTCATAAACACTTTGACCTAAATGAATAAAAGATTTTGAATCTGCTAAGAATAATCACATATTTTTTGTCAAAAACAGTAGTTTCCTGACCAGTACAGCATAATTTGCCACTTCCGATTATATCGTATCGTAATGTTTTATCAAATTTGGTTTACATAGTGTCACCGCATCAGTGTTACCTTGATCATTTTAGCCAATTAACTACTGTTATGTCCTAATTATGAAAAAAAAACCTGAAAATGTTTTTTTAATCTGCAAGAAAATAAAAAAAAATGTTTATTATTATTCCCAAGTCTACCAAGGAGTCCAGTGATCTACAGCGTGATATAGAAGCCGAGGATTCAATGTTTGGAGTAGGGAAAATTGAAATTATATTTTTTCATAGAAATTCTGAACAACAGCACGCAGACGAAAGTTCCTTTGCCTATGACCATGTGAAAATTGAAAATCATCTGTTGAAACGTGGGTGCATGTATTTTTGCCTGCGTCTAAGGATATACAGATCTGTGTCTAAGGATATCTCAATATGTTCTTTATATTGCCTAAATTACCATTTCTACAAAAAAGTGTTGTTTTCGTCCTAAAGATTATTTCAATCTACTATGATTATTTATACGAATGCACGTTTCCTTCCTCTGAATGTATCCACATATAAAAACAAAAAAACAGCCATGAGCTGGCTATTACCTGGAGTTTAAAACGTATTGGAGATACGTGACGGCAAAAATGCACCTATTTTTTTGCATTATTTACACGGATATACGCAGCTATTATTGAATTTTTATTTTCTTTTTGTATTTAAATAAGATAAATGATACATTACATTGTAAAATTTCTTACGATGATAAATTTATATTTATTCTATTCTATATTAATACATCACTATAATTTTTAAAACTTAGGTCAGTGCGGTATTATTATTGAATCCGTGTTCAAATATACAATAATTAAATCGTGTTTATAAATATAATAATATTCTCAGACGGAATCTAGGAAGCAATATTCGAAAATTATGCTGACTAGAGTTAACCTTCGGTTAATTATAATCTTATAATATTCAAATAACATTGTATTGTATGGGAAATGACAATTTTATGCATCAGATATAAAATAATTTCATAAAAAATGCATAATTGGCTCTATAATAAAAAATGTTAATAAAAATGAAGTATTCTGCATTTACCTAGTCGGCTAAAATTAACTGTTTTTTTTCCTAACAATATAATTCAAAAGATTTTTTTATAAGTAAAAGATGTCAAATTTCAACAAAAACAATCCGTTTCATTTCTTTTTACGTTGCACCAGTATCTTAGCAATGATTTAAAGCTTACCTTTTTCATACGAAGTTGGAGGTATGTATCATGTGAAATCATTTCATTAGACCATACATAGTAAAAACTGGTCTCTGCTATTAAAAAGAGGATATGTGAGAACTTCTTAATAGAACAAAATTTAATCGACGACTAGCCTTTCTTTATCTGCATTAAGTTAACTTGTTTATCTCTCAAAACAAACAATACAATAAGTCAGCAGCAATTACGGCACAAACGAAATTTGAACCATGACACCCGATCTAAATCCGTCGCGATCTTATTACAACACGGTTGACCACATTAGCTTTCAAATAAAATGGCTTCATATTAGACCAGACTAAACTCAAATGACTGTATGACCTCAATAGTTTTTAAAAATATATATTAAAAACCTATTTCGAGCGAATCCAAGCAGCAAAGCAAGTATGCTATAATCGAAACTAAATTTATTAGTTTCCTTGTTGTCCAGCATTGAGTGTCTGCATGTGGAGGCTATTGCGTAGTTTGACAGTCATATTCACTGTTAGCGCTTGACCTATCCAACTAAAAATAAGTTGAGGCCAGCTCGTAAAACGTTTCGAAATATTGCATGGTTTCTTCTAACACTTTATTGTACTATTATACAGCAATTCTGACACTTCAATGCCAGAAGAACCATAAAGACCATCGTGACGTTTGATGGGAATTAAAAAACACATTATAATAATGAAATTTATTGATAAATTAATTCTATATCTGCTCCACTTAATCAACATTTTTATATTTTAATAAATTCTGTTTTAAAAACTCATGTTGGTAGGCATAGAGCCGATGTCCTCCGAAGGACTTTGGCTTGAGCTGAACGAACTGAGGGTTTCGCGCGTCTCTTCTTTTATTTTCAAATGTTCTGTACTTGACGGAGGTCGCGGTATGAGGGATCGCTCTTTGTCCTTATGCTCCCTGTCTTTGGACGCCTTGTCCTTGCTGCTGTGTTTGTGTTTGTGCTTATGCTTGTGCTTCTTCTTGTCTTTCTTTTTCTTTTTTGCCTGAAAGATAAAATTATAGGGTTAGTGTATTCCTATATTTTTGGAAAATATGGATATTTTCATTAAGAAAAATCCATATCTCTCGTTTTTTAGACTTCATATAGTTTTTAAACAACAATATTTTTACAACATATAACCAGACAGACAAATGTGTTCCTATATCACGTTGTAGTTATGGATAACAATTTGGGTTTTTAAAGTTTGACATTTTTCGTAAACATAAAAAGCGGATGAAATAGAAAAGCAAACCCTTTCATACCTAATATACATATATCAAAATCTAGTTTACAATAATTATATGAGGGAAAACTGGTGATAATTCTTTTATTCGTTATCAGTAATTCAGAAATACTTTAGAATATTTAAGTCGCCTTCATGGCAGATCTATTAAAGCTATTATACAACTAAATTCCTCTTACTGGTTAACCTTACGTTAATCTGCCAATTTTTGAAATTATAATTATTACTGAGCCCATTTTGATTCCAAGTATGCTTTTTATCGGTTTGGTTTTTGTGACTCAGTCTAGACATGAATGGCAATTTTTAGAGTTTTTGCCAGGTTTATTCAAGGCGGCCTAACCGCTGTATAATTTCGTGTTAAATATAACTTTGATAGATACATCATATTACAATCACAATTGTGTTCGCATTGCTGAGAGCTATACAAAGAAATATTATTATATTTTGCAGAAAACAAGATTATTATGCAGCGACAAGTCTGACGCAAACAACATGCAGGCTGCAAACAATTGGAATAAGCAAATACTGACAGCATAATATTTGCCACAACTCATTTATACATACGTATCAATGACTGTTTTTGATACCACGACATTAAGGTATTGCATCTCTACGTCTGTGAGATCCCAGGTCGAGCAAAATGATTGTTTTTTTTTTTATCTCACTACCAGGGTGGAGAGTGGCTGAAGGTTATTAGACTTCCTCCCATGTCGTTTAACTTGATAACTGGCGATTTGAGGATGTAGTGACATACGTTTGGCTACTCCTTTGGTGAGACAAGCGTAAAAGAGCTAAGTGAATATGATATTATAAACGAGGCCCGTCAATACACTAAAAATTTGGAAAAAAAAAATAAAATTGTGATAATATAATGCATTGCCTAGTTCGAAAAATGGACTGAATGTTAATATTCGGAGCCGGTGGTTTTTGCAGAAGACAGCCAAATTAAATTATTTTTTGCATCTATAAAAAATATACAGGGTGTATTCAGACCGTTATCGAAAACGAAGACAGGTTATAGCTACAGTGATCACAAACAAAAAAAATAAAAATTTTGACGTTTTCCTAACAATGGTTGCCTTAGTGTTCGTCAACAGTTTGAATACATCTTTTACATCGTTAAGAAAAGTACTAAACCACCCGTTTGATGCAGCATAGCTATATGAATATTTTTTAATTTTCTGTAAATTGTACTTGTGCAAATCTGCACTTTACACGATATTAATGGAATGATAAAAGACACCCTATTTATTTTAGATTTCATAATAGTCGTTTTATATATCACATCTATGCTAATGTGAATACGAATGTAACTTTATTATTGTTTGTGTGTAACTTTTTCAGGCCTACAACAATTGAGCAATTAATTATTTTTTCCGGGCCAAGCGGGGCCGAACAACTGGACTTTATGAACGACCGCTAAAAGTTAGATTTTCAATGACATTACAATATTTAATAAATAATGTATAATTAAAAATGCCACAGAAATACTCGTATAACGGATTATTTTCAACCATGTGAAAATGTCACTCTGATAAAAATAGAAAATCAACATAAAAACCATTCGAAAGCTAAAACTTTATTCAATTTTTAACTCTATACCTCAAAAATTATCAAAGTTGATGATGCATTTGCGATAACATTTTATTGATCACAAACAACAGACATAAGCAATGTCTGGCGTTTACAAAAGTATTGTATTTTTTTAAGAAAAAAGATATAAATCTATTTACTGCCTGCTCCACTCCACTCTTATTAGAGAGTACACTTAAGAATATTTGCTAAAACACGCTAATTAAACGAGAGAAAAGCATCTACAACCCTCCTTTCGGTATCTAAGAGCAAAATCTCGGATTTTTTCGCCTTCACACACGACGACTCCAAAGATCTTCAAGAGACGCTTTTTCAGTAATGCGGGGGCTTCGCCACCTTACCATTGGACGGACAGATTTGGCTTAGAATTAGACTAGCACCATAGTATCCTGGTATTGCACAAGTCTAGTCCCCTACACCATCACATACCATAAAAAACAGGTCAATGAACAGTACAAGAGAGAAGTGAGAAAAAAAGATTAGTTACTACGCAGGACAGGTTGGATAGGTAACGTTTCATCACTGTGGAATTAAACATCCGCGTGTTACGTGCGACACACATACAAGGATTGCTGATGACCACAATGGCCCGGTTACCCAAAATCGCTGATGCTTCGTCGTTCCACATACGGATCAAGGCCGCGTAAACGCCGACTCCGCGACCTCAATTATTAGTTATAAGTTTACTATATATATATTGTTATTATTGTAGAAAGATATAATTCTTGTATCTAACATCGATCAAGAAACTAGTATCTAGTTAATAAATTAGTATTATAAAATTTTTGGTTTTTTTAAGTCCTTCGGCTGTGACTAACGTAATTGGCGCAGTCGGTAGGATTCTAGAGTCAGTGCGTGGCGGTCATAGGTATCAAAAATCGTTGCCTAGCTTGACTCCGCATAGTCGCTGGCGGGCTCTTAAGCCATCGTCTGGAATCCGAAACCTACGAGGGCACGGCCGGGGACGTACTCAAACATCAGTACAAAGAAAAACCAACTTATGTAAGTACTCTGAAATTTTATCCTAAGTGTTGCCTCCTGTCTCCAAAATTTTCCATCCAAGGAATAAAGGGGAGGAATCTGTCTCTTCAAGACAGATTCATAGGAACTTCGCTTTAGATAATAGTAGGAATTTAGATAGTAATAGAAATTTAGGAAGTGATAATAATTTAGATAAAATGACATTTGACCCGGACAATATCTATAAGGCCCTACGGCCGGTCCCTGAGTTTGATGGGAACCCAAATGTCCTAACTAGGTTTATACAAATCTGTGACCAAATAGTGGCACAATACATGAAAAACGAACCGTCATATCAATTAAGTAATCTGTGTCTCATAAACGGAATTTTAAATAAAATCACGGGTCCTGCCGCCAGAACAATAAATTCTAACGGCATTCCTACAAACTGGCTAGGTATTAAAAACGCCTTGATAAATAATTTCGCAGACCAAAGGGATGAAACCGCCCTTTATAACGATCTTTCTCTCGCAACTCAAGGCAATGATACACCTCAAGAATTCTACGACAAATGCCAGACCTTATTTAGTACAATTATGACATATGTGTCCTTACACGAATCAGTTACAACCACGATAGAGGCTAAACGCGATCTTTACCGTAACTTGGCTAAGCAAGCCTTCGTAAGAGGGTTAAAAGAACCCCTCGGGTCACGTATTCGATGTATGAGACCCGAGACAATTGAAAAGGCTCTGGAATTTGTCCAAGAAGAGATTAATATAATGTACCTACAGCAGCGAAATGATTCCGTACCTGAGCGACGTAACACTCCAGCACATCCGAGCACACCACATAAGGTACCATCCTTAGGTTTTAATATGAACATGCCTAAAATGTTTAGTGTACCTACCCCTAGTCCAGCGTGGCCGAAACCATCACCCGTATTTGCGCACCCTTATACATCGCAACAGGCACCCCAATGGCGTCCGAACGCCCAGATTTCTCATCCGCAGCAACGCATGCTTACATATCCCACGCGTACTCAGCAAATGTTCCGGGCGCCGCCGCCAAATTATAATCCGAATAACAGTTTTAGATTACCTCCTAAAAATGTACCAGTATATAATGCCGGGCCGAAACCCATGAGTGGTGTAAGCCATTACGTACCGAAGGTATTACCACCAACCTTAACGGGACGCGATTGGAGAGTTCACGGTAATCCTCCGCCATCAAACTATTTTAAAAGTAGGGAGATGAATTTTAACGAAATTGCAGATTACAACGATTATAACGATAGTTATTACGGCGAGTGTTATTATGAGCCATTTACATATCCTCCTTATTCGGAATATTACTGCGACATGAATCCGGAATATGAATACGCTATCGATCAGTCTCAATACGATCATACAAACGCGAATAATGTTACCGACGCGGAAGCGCAAAGCCCGGTTGATAATAAGCAGGATTTTTCCGAGGGCCGTTCCACGAAAGAACCAAGATAGAATTAAATCTACATTCCAAAAGGGAATTACGCTACGTACAAATAGCGGATCCCCCACTTAAGTTATTAGTTGATACCGGCGCGAATCAATCCTTTTTGAGCCCTGAAGCATGTGACAATTTTTTCCCCACTATTCCACGTGATTTTGATCCTTTCGAAGTTACTAATTCGCGAGGTACTAGCATACATGAACATTCAATTACCATCCCGCACTTTCAGGAATTTAATGAACAAAGATATGCGAAATTTTTCATATATAGATTCCATAATTATTTCGACGGACTTATAGGTTTGGACTTGTTAGAAAATTGTAACATAGATTTAAAGAATAATTTGTTAATTACGGAACATGCTTCAATACATCTCAAGTGCTATAAGTGTCGAAAATCGAACCCGTACGAAACGATCCCAGCCGGCTCATCCAAACTAATAAACGTACCGATATATGACTCGGAAGGTGACGTACATGTGCCCCAGCAAATAGTTTCTAATTGCATTATCCATGAGTGCGTTACTAAGGTCTCGGACAGAGTAGGCACGATTGAAATCGAAAACCCCACCTGTGACGATATTACTATTAAATTTGAACAACAACCGCGCATACAGGTATTTAATATCGAATGCATAACGCCAGGGCCGGATTCGGAACGTGTTAAAAATGTTTTAAATCGTTTGCGAACTGATCACTTGAACGTAGAGGAGAAATGCAATTTGGAAGCTTTGTGCAGACGTTACGCAGACGTATTCTATCTCGATGGCGAACCCTTAACGTTTACGAATAAAATTAAGCATAGGATTAGGACAACGGACGAATTACCGGTATATAGTAAAAATTATAGGTATCCATTTATTCATCGTCAGGAAGTTAGGGAACAGATTACTAAGATGTTGGAACAAGGCATTATTCGGCCATCCGATTCCGCCTGGAGCTCACCTATATGGGTAGTCCCTAAGAAAGTTGACGCTTCAGGGAAGCAGAAGTGGAGAATAGTTGTTGATTTTAGGAAGTTAAACGACAAGACCATAGACGATAGGTATCCGATTCCTAACATCACGGATGTTCTGGATAAACTAGGTAGATGCCAATACTTCACGACCCTGGACTTAGCATCAGGATTTTATCAGGTCGAGATGGACCCCGATGATATCCAAAAAACAGCTTTTAATGTCGAACATGGGCATTTCGAATTCTTACGAATGCCAATGGGCCTAAAAAATTCACCATCCACATTCCAACGAGTGATGGACAATGTGCTTAGAGGGTTACAAAATGAAATCTGTCTAGTTTACCTCGATGATATTATCGTCTTTAGTACATCCCTGCAAGAGCACATAGTAAATCTAGAAAAAGTGTTCGACAGGCTACGTGACTCCAATTTCAAAATCCAAATGGATAAATCTGAATTTCTGAAGTTGGAGACACCATATCTAGGCCATATAATTAGTCGAGAGGGTATAAGACCTAACCCTGATAAAATAGCGGCTATTCAAAAATATCCACTGCCTAAGAGTAGCAAAGAAATTAAACAATTTTTAGGACTGTTAGGTTACTACAGAAAATTTATTCCGGATTTCGCACGTATAACTAAACCGATGACTAAATGCCTCAAAAAGACCAATAAGATAACGTTTGACCCCGAGTATATCGATAGTTTTGAAAAATGTAAGAATTTATTAACAAACGATCCGATATTACAATACCCGGATTTTTCGAAAGAGTTTAATTTAACAACGGATGCCTCTAATGTAGCGATAGGTGCCATCCTTTCACAAGGACCGATAGGTTCAGATAAGCCCATATGTTATGCGTCCAGAACTTTAAACGATAGTGAACAAAAATATAGCACAATAGAAAAAGAATTGCTTGCCATAGTTTGGGCAACCAAATATTTTAGACCATATTTATTCGGTCGTAAATTCAAAATTCTAACGGATCATAAACCCCTTCAATGGATTATGAATCTAAAAGAGCCGAATTCCCGGTTAACTCGCTGGCGGCTCAAGTTAAGCGAATACGACTATACTATAGTCTATAAAAAAGGCAAATGTAACACAAATGCCGATGCTTTATCACGAGTCCAAATTAATAATGAGGAAACAGACTCGATGCTCGTAAACCCCTCCGAGAGACCACCTAGTCGCGCTGATTCGTCAACTGAGACAGCTCACACTAGTAATGAAAACCCGATTCTTGAAGTTCCCATTACCGATGAGCCGTTGAATAAGTTCCATAGACAGATTTGTTTTACAATAGTAGGTGATATTAAACGACGAACAACAGCCACAAAACCATTCGACACACACACCCGTACTCACATTCAAGTATCAGAATCCAATTTAGAGCAAGACGTAGTAAATGCCATAAAGGAATACGTTAATCCGAAAGTAAAAACTGCCCTTAAAATAACACCCCCATTAGGGATGTATTCCATAATTCCGATCATACAAAATAATTTTAAAAGCTCTTCTATGAATTTAGTCTTAGCAAAGACTGAACTAGAAGACGTAAAAGAATATTTAAGACAGCAGGAAATAATTAAAAACTATCACGAGGGTAAGACTAATCATAGGGGAATAAACGAATGTTACTTATCACTTTCCCGGCGCTTTTATTGGCCGAAGATGAAAGAGGAGATAAGCAAATACATTAACGAATGCACAATTTGTGGACAGTCGAAGTATGATAGAAACCCTATCAGGCCACAATTTAACATCGTGCCCCCAGCCACCAAACCCTTTGAAATAGTACATATGGACTTATTTACCGCTCAAGCAGAAAAGTACCTAACGTTTGTCGATTCATTTTCTAAGTACGGGCAGGCTTATCATTTACGCGACGGAACTGCAATAAGTATTTTACAAGGATTATTAACATTTTGTACTCATCATGGGCTACCTTTAACTATAGTTACAGATAACGGTACAGAATTCACGAATCAATTATTTGCCGAATTTGTAAGATTACATAAAATTAACCACCATAAGACTTTGGCGAACTCACCTAATGATAACGGCATAATAGAAAGATTCCATTCCACTATAATAGAACATTTACGTATATTAAAGTTAAAGCAAAAAGATGAACCTGTCGTGAACCAAATGCTCTATGCGGTATTAGCGTATAACAGTTCAGTTCATAGTTTTACTAAGTGCAGGCCTCATGATATCATACGAGGTCATTTTGACCCCAGAGACCCCCTAGATATAGACCTGACAGCTCATCTTATGCAGCAGTATATTTTAAGCCACCGGGACCAGATGAAAGTAGTATATGATCTTATAAATAAATCCACCACGGTAGATCGCACTAACCTAATGAATAACCGTAATAAAAATAGGGAACCGGAAGAACAGTATCAACCCGACCAACAAGTATTTATAAGTAACCCGTTAGCGAGTAGGCAAAAATTAGCGCCACAATACACGCAAGACACTGTACTTGCAAACCTTCCGATTCACATATATACGTCTAAAAAGAAAGGACCCATTGCAAAGTCTAGACTTAAACGTACATGTAAGTCATCTCGATTGTTACAGGATTCGACTACTACTAATAGTCCAACTGAGTCTGGCGGCCGACATAAGACTTGAGAGTCTCGACGATGGACCGGGCCTCTTACCATTTAATCTCGGACCCACAAAACTTATTACTCATTATCATTCTTTCTTACAGTATATTGAATTATCCGATATAGAGGACAGAATTGATTCTGTTCAAAATCAACTTAATTATTTTAGAAATAAATTAGACAATCATACACTAGCCCTGTTTGAAATACAGATAAGTTATCTTAGCAATAAATTAATAAAATTGAAGTCGCAATTAAGAGGATTAGAACCTAACCGCGTCAAAAGAGGTCTAGTTGACGGACTAGGATCCTTAATAAAGAGTGTGACCGGTAACTTGGACCATTCCGATGCTGAACGGTACAATCATGCTATTAATGTCTTAGAAAATAATGAACATAAGTTGTTATCTGAGCTGGACGAACACATAAGTCTCAATAAAAATTGGATGACGCAATATTCAAGTTTAATCGCACATATCGTTGATAATCAGGAAAAAATTAACAACACGTTAGAAATTTTATTAAACAGAACCGTTTACGCAGATTACACATTGATTAAATTTGCCAAATTTGCACAGTTGCTAACTATTATAGGCGATAACGTGAAGGATTTATCTTTAGAGTTAATTAAGTTAGAGAATACCTTAGCATTTATAAGTGCATCGAGCACTCATCATAGTATGTTAGAAATAGAAAATTTAGTTAATATAATAGGTAAGCTAAAATCCTCATACAACAAGGATCAAATATTGGACGCGGAGTTAAGAGAATATTATAATATAATTAAACCAGGATTCTATTACATAGATAAAAGAATAGTCATTATTTTTAAATTTCCCATAGTCTCCCCAGATAATTTCGAGTTGTATAGGCTTTCCATTGTTCCTAATAAACACCACCAGACCTTTATCCCTTCATATCCTTTTATGGCAACTAATGGGATAAGTTTCATGTACATGGAGGCTGAATGCCCGAAGTTCGATCGTCGACATCTTTGTGAGGAGAGCATCAATCATCAGCCCCGAGGCCATGCCGACTGTATCCAGAGTCTCATCGGAAACCAGCCCCTACATAAATCATGCCAGCCGACGGAAATCGTTCTCACCAGAGAAGCTATGGAGCAGCTAGATGATCAACACTATACAATCGTCATCCCTAAACCAACAAAGGCTGAACTGAAATGTAGACGCCAGGACTACGTAACGCTAAGCGGAAGCTACCTCGTCACGATTCCTCTGAAATGTTCGCTGCGCACCGACGAATTCACCCTTATTAACATCAATGGACAAATTAAAGGACAGCCGCTGAAAATAGCAAACATACCGAATGGCTACCTTACAAGAGATGATACCAGCATCCCTCATCTTGAACTAGCATCAATCAACTTGAAAGGACTACATGATATTGAAGATAAGATTCAAGCCCAGCATCCAGTAAATTTGGACCATGCTATATATCATACCACAATACCTCTCTACACTGTGGTACTAGTTATAACCGCAATAAGTATTGGAGTTACTGCACGCCGTTATCTCAAAAAGTCTAAAGGATACAAGCCCTCACTATCTGAAAAGGACACCCCATCCAGCGAGGATCAAATATATGCAACCCCTGAAACAAGAAAAATTCAGACATCCACCCCAGCAACATTTTCGCTCAACGTTCTCAAATAGTTGCTGATCTGAGGGGGGAGGTGTTACGTGCGACACACATACAAGGATTGCTGATGACCACAATGGCCCGGTTACCCAAAATCGCTGATGCTTCGTCGTTCCACATACGGATCAAGGCCGCGTAAACGCCGACTCCGCGACCTCAATTATTAGTTATAAGTTTACTATATATATATTGTTATTATTGTAGAAAGATATAATTCTTGTATCTAACATCGATCAAGAAACTAGTATCTAGTTAATAAATTAGTATTATAAAATTTTTGGTTTTTTTAAGTCCTTCGGCTGTGACTAACGTAATTCGCGTGTAATTAACATATTTGTATCAAAATAAAGGGCCAATTAAACGAGAATCACCATTTAAAAACGATGGCTATTTTTGGAACATAATTTAAAACCCATCTGATTAATATCGAGTATGTACGGCAATAATATCTGCTAACTAGATTTTAGTAAGTAAATAAAACATCTATAAAAGACAATATTTGTTCATGTCGCAAGGAACGATGCGAATTATGAAAAACAAATATGTTTATAGATCTAATGATAACGACTTCAATTTGTACGTTAGACATTAATTACTAACATAGCTTTGATATAAATACCTAGCAGTTTCATCTCTTTAAGATTTGATAAATATAAAAGTATTTTAATTGAAAACACAAGAATTGCATATAAAAAAAACATAATTCTCAAACACAATGTATGCTTAAGATGAAGTTATATTATAGATTCTTAAGATATTAAAACGTCTACGAATCGAAATCAATGCTTATCGCAAACAAACAAAATGTAAAAAAACAATTCTATCCTGTTTATAATACTCGTATAGATAAAGCTAAATTAAAATTTAAGACACCTATTTGCTCTTTTGATCTATTAATTTAAAAAACCAATTTATAGATTTAAATAAAAATGTCTGAGTTTCCATTTTGAATCGATTAACAAGTAAGATACATATTAAACTGTATCCTTCACGTTGCTTATCATTGAAAAATCTTTATGAGGTTGCCGAAACGACAAACTCTCAAGAAGCACAGTTTCTCTCTAAACCCTGAAGTAGATTTTGACTTTTATGTCAACAGACCGTTCTAGTATATTACTTGGTACTGTGAACATTAAATTTAAAAAATACCATTTTGGCACACAAGAACAAATATCGTATTTTTGATGGTTTAGATTTTGACTATCTTGTATTGTCTAGGATCTAGAAGCTTGGCTATATGATGTATATGAGCTCATTAGTATCCTACGTTTCAACATTGTGTGATTTCCTTCAGTAAGAAATCAAGATAGGAATACATCCATAACGAACTTGTTTCTATTTATTTATTACAATTCCACGAACATGTAGGGCTGTTTCTTATGGCCGCTCTTTGACTAACACGAATATTATCCATATCCATCAACATCTCCATCCGTCTATGTATGTCCGGGAATTTATTTCCAATACCATGAAAACAACAAAAAAACTATTCCAAAACTACCAAACACTCATCATCACCACCATCAGGCCATACAGGTTCCACTGACAGGCGTAGGCCGCCTCCACAACTGAGAGGGTTTAGGCCTCAGGCCGCCACACTGGTTTAATGAGGGTTGGCAAATTTTGGAAATTCCTAAGAACTTTTAGGCATGCAGGTTATCCCATGATTTTTTCCTTCACGGTTAAAGTAAGTGATAATTCATTGTGAATACACACATAACTTCGAAAAGTTTGAGGTGTTTGCCTGGAATTTGTACCCGTGATCACCGTAATTCTTAAACGCGTGCCTTAACCTCGAGACTGAAAGTACTTAATAACTACACAAGTATAATTTATTAACATTTTATTTGTATTTAATTTCTGAAGCTTAAAAAACGCCCTGACAATTAAGAACTACACTGCAAGACTGATATTTATCTATAAAAATAGATTCTATGAAATGGGGATTATTTATTTTGAGAACATAAAAATAAATCCTAAACAAATGTCAGACCTAGAGGCCATCGACTTAGAATTTTGAAACCACTCATTAACCTTGTATTGCAAAAAAGTAATTGTGGTAATTAACCACATTTTTAATGCTGAAATATAAAACCTGCCTGTAATTGCAATCTAAGCACATAATTTTATTTATATCGTAAATAATTATTCGCCTTTTTAAAATTGCACAGGAGTCGTATTCATAGTACAGACACTGCACCACATAAAAAAAAATGGAAGCCATCAACATTCATATTAAAATGTCTTTTTAATACAATTCGTATATGAAGGCTATAAACTTAATAATAAAACGAATTTCCGAGCACGTTTGATTCACGTTAACAATTAGAGTGCAAAAATATTTGTTACACATATATTATCATCGTCAGCCCATAAACGTTCCCTGTTGGGTACGGGCCTCCTCTACAACTGAAAGGATTTAGGCCTTAGTCCACGACGCTGACCTAATGCCGGTTGGCGGACTACACACTTAAAAAACTCCGAAGGACTATTAGGTATGTAGGTTTTCTCGCGTTGTTTTCCTTCGCCGCTTCAGGACGTAATAATCCACTGTGAATTCACGCTAACTTCGAATAATCGAAAAATCTGACATAATATGTATGTATGAAAGACGGTAAATTCAAGAAAAACAATTTTACATTCTCCCTTATCGATCTTATCAGGCAAGCCGGGCTTATATAGAAGAATGTCTGTCACCGAATAAAACCCAGCTAAAGAACTCCTATTAGACGTTAAAGTTTAAAAAAACCCGTACTAAGCCAGCGTAGTGGACTAACGCCTAAACCCCGTAAGTTGTATAGGAGGCCCATGACCAGTAGAGATAATGATAATAGCTTTGAACATGATAGCGGAGGTGTAATTTTACATAATCAAGCTATGCCTAACTATTGCTATAACAACATCCCGTGACAAACATGCAGACAATCGAGTCATTATATGGTATTAATATATTTATTCAAATTAATTGCAAAATACACTAATGTGTCAAAGTCTGAGAACACGATGGCCTTATTATAGGCTAGGTCAGTTCAATTGGAGGCGTAATATGTTATTTATATCGGAAAGTAACATCTCTGTCGGAACTCGTTCACCTCGACAATGCCAACGGCAAATAATCCAAAACCATTGGAAATTCTTTATTTCAACATTACACAACCGGTTTATTTAAATATAAAACATGGGTGTGTCCTATAACATCGCATTAGTTCCGTTTAACGTAAGTATCACAAAATGAGACACCCAAAATGGATCATTAAGCTCATAATTTATCGCTTTATTCACTTTGGATGTCTTTGAGAGAGGCATGTCCAGCAATGGACGTCTTTCGGCTGATGATGAAGATGATGATTTAATTTACCATCATAAAATTGTATAACAAAAACATATTTGTGTCTGTTTCGTGGTCTCTCGATAAGTGCTGGGCGATCTGTGAGGCTACGATTCCTAGTTTAGGCAAATTGTTACTTTCCATTAAGAAATTCTCAGTAGGAGGGCGAAGTCTGGAAATGTGTCCGAAAAACGGCAGTAGACTTGCCTACTATGTGGGACTGATTTGTGTACCTGGCGAAGTATGATATACCACCTGTGCCTTTACCTTTGGAGAATACAGGCGTTAGGTTATGTATGAAGATAAATAAAAAAATGCATCAAATGGTTGCAAAAAAATCTCGGACAGCGTTAAGGGCGCCATTTGTAACACCACCTCGTTTAGAGTTACTTATACCTATGTTATTTTTTTATATCGAGTACTATAAAGAATCAATATAACAAAATGATTTGTTAAACAATGGTACATTAGAAGTCAATGATACTTCTAGTCCATTATTGAGTCATGAAAAATAAATAACATGATTTTTGATATGCTAATATAAAAAATAATATATGTTTTATCTAAGAAGTCGACCTAGTTACAAATAGTGCAATAACCTAAAGCTTGACATTTTGACTCATCGTGTCCTTGCTAAGGGCGCATTAAAAAAATCATCTTGGCAGTAAATCAGTACGTAGCGAATTAAATTTAGTAATAATCACTAATAAATTGACGATATAAAGATAAAACATATGATCAAGTGAATAAAAATTAAAAGCCTATTTAATTATAAAACCGTCTTGGTAGAAATCAACTATAATTTTGTTTCTGTTCTACTTCGCATCATGGGTAACATTTGAGGTACTAAAAAATGATCAGTCCGATCATTTTCTCTCATTGGTCAATACGGCTCCCGGAGAAAATTTCAGGAGCCAAAAATTAGCAAACCTACCTTAATTTTCGATACACTTTATAAGGCAAAATACCAATATGGGTAAATTCTCACCTTGGGCGCTCCCAAATCGTCCTTGTCGTGTCTGAACATTCCCGGTTCGAATCCAATTGGTCCAGAGGATCCCGGGATTCCAGGCAGTGGCGCCGCATTATCCGATATGAACTCCCGTTTTGAATCATCTCCCTACACGTGGCATAAAGAATACATTTTAACAATCTTTTTAATTATGAAAGCCTAATCAATAAAGTTTGGGTTGTGACTTGTGACGTCGAGGCTTATAATTAATATTTAACAAAATATATATGAAATTATGTAAGGACAAAGGTATCACGTATTTAAAAAACAAAAAAGTTTATGTTTAAATGTGTCATTAACAGGGTATTTGACATGAATCGATTAGTCTTCAAAGCAATACATATATTTTATCTCTTAACAAAAACTTCCTCTGCCTTGTTTTGTCAAACAAACCCACTTCCAAGTTAGTTAAATTTTATCATTTATCAAATGCTAGAAACACAAATATGTCAGAACAATATTTTCATATAATCTATTACTGCTATTACTGCATAGATAAAGATAATAAATTACGATGTTTACGAACTAAGGAACGTTTAACTAATATGCAATATAATTGCACTTAAGCTCTACTTCTGAGTCAACGACCTGCGATAGGATCACACGCATAACCTTTTATACTGATAACATTACATATTAATGCAAAAAGTTTTTTTTACTAAAATAAAGCATAATACAAAAGATCTATACAATTAAATCTACACAATACAAAACCTTGATTTTTTCTTTTGGTATATTTACCATTAAGTTTTTTATGTTACCTACTGATTTTTTAATCATAAATTATTGCTGTCGGGTGACATTCAATCTTAAAACCAATCGATTTAATCAACAAAAACAAGAAAAAAGTTACCAAAAATTATAAAAATATTTAATCAAGATGTAACGTCATTTCCAATATATTAAATAGCCTTGTAAAATTATTAATATTATTGCCAAGAATTATACATACGCTGTAAACACGAATCGGCATTTCAGACGAGACAGAAGTGACGTCAATTTTGAGGTCTTCTTCTTTGATATTGGACAGAGGAACCGGCAACGCGTCATCAATAGGAATTTCCACCTTGGAGTTTATAATTGGAGGCAACTGCTGGTTGGGGTCCGGTAATGGACACACGTCACCCTCGTACTTAATCTAAGGAAGACAACATATATTTCAAAATAAAAATTGGTCAATTAATTTTCGAAACAAATGTAATAAGTAAATCTACATAGTGTACAATATGTCTAAAGTAAATATTTATATGTTTGTATAATTATATTTTAGTTATTATTGCATGTTATATGTTTATATATTGATACAATGTCTATTATTAATTTAATTAATCATGTACGTGTCACTAAAACTACTATTACTAATACAAAAATTATACAATTCAAATTAATTATTCAAATTATTTATCTTTAATTATTTACGCTTTAAATATAAGCAATTTAAAAGTGGACTTAATGCCTGAGGTATTCCCTTACAGTTAAAACTGGTGATGCAAAGATTAAAACGTAAAGAAAGTATAGTATAAATAGCATAATTACAAAATATGTCATAATTTTAGCTCAACCCTTTTACACTTAATAGTATTAAAAAAAAAATAAACCATAGCAAACTAAAAATGCCGCGAAAAAGTATTTATCTCAATACTCACATCAATAACTTCTTGCTTAATAACCGGCTGCAGTTCTAACTCAGCCTGTCTCTCTCTTTCTCTACCCCTCTCCCTTTCTCTTTCTCTCTCCCGTTCTCTTTCTCTTTCCCTCTCCCTCTCGACTCGCTCGCGCTCTTTGTGGTGCATCTGTTTCATCATCGCCTGTATTTCGGGTAGCGGCACGCATATTGGCCTCTTGAGACCGTATAGTGTGTAATAAAGATCCACAAGATCGCACCGCAGTCTCGCATCGTTTGATAACAGACTGTTTATGTTGTTCCATAACCTGACAAAGAAAAAATTGAATTAATGTCTATTGAATTTAGAGTTGTTGGAATTATATTAAACCTGTTTTTTTTTATAATATTGAGAATAGATTAGTTAAGGACTAGGACGGCAACTATTACTTGATATTAATACTAAACGATATAGTTTTGACTATGAATAAGGAGGGCTCGACTAAGGTTTCACCAAATTTGTTAATTCGTCACTTGAGTCTCCGTAAGTTCCAAACGCTTATATAGTTCAGGTGACATTCATTTTCAATTCTTTTATTTATTATTAGCCCAACTGTGAGTGTAGGCCGTAGTTTGTTACCTAGTACGATTGGGCCGCAAGTATGCTGTCTCAACAAATGATAATATTCAGTACAATTTTTCTCTCCGCTCCTATTGCGGTAAGTATATTTGTACCAGTGAGCATTAGCACCTGTGCACCACCGCCTCCGTGTCGAGGCGCTGCCTCTGCGCGCGCTCGAAGGGCGGCGTGGCGACGAGCAGGCGCGCCAGCCCGTGGCGCACGGCGGGGTCGGCGTCGCTCTCCACGGCCGCCAGCAGCGCCGACAGGTCCTCCGCGCGCCCGTCCACCTTCACGAACTCCACCAGGCACGAGAACGCCGCCAGCCGCACGTCTGGGTACATTGGTAGTGTCGTCATCAACAACATCAAAATCATAATTATTATCATTATCAACATTCCCATTATTAATATCAAGTGGTTATGATCAGCCCATTTACTATGTATTATTGTTAAACTCAGGCTTCCCTCACAATTAAGAGGGTTTGCCATCATGCCGACACAGTGCAGATTGACAGACGAGAAAATATCCACATTAATATATTGGGCCCTCAATAATGTAAATTAAAAGTTATGCTTATCACTGAAAAAACAAAACATGAAAGAAAAAATTAACAAATACAAAGGAATTATGAATCTTTTCCACAATTCTATTTTTCACTTCCTTTAGCCTTTAGGTTTACTATGGTTTATAAAAGTTTTTATTTTAAATTGTATCTTATAGAAGCGATATTCAAAAAGTGCAACTCAGAAATCTTTTTAAATTGCTCGATCGTTAACTCTATTATAATTGTATCTCAATAGCCCAAATTAATGATTCTCTGTTAGAAATTACCAATATATTGTCCGTATTGAGCGTAAGCTCTGAATATGGTTGGTATGCTGGGAAGATGGCCACACTGCTGCAAACGGCGGATGGCTCGTAAGCAACTAACAGTTATCGTATTCTTGTAACACGGCAACACTTTCTCCAAATTAAGAACCCTTGTGATCTCTTCTAGAACCAGTCTCGTGTCAGCTGACAACGAATCCGCTGTTATGGGAGCACCCTGTGAACAAAGATTTTTTTAATTATATTTGATATTGTAAAATATATGACATGTTTAAAAGCCAACATAAATTATCTAGAAAACCTACAATGTACACTAATTAGTAATTATGTAACAGGGTGCTATAATGATATTCTAAAAAATATGTTTTTGTATTCAAACCTAACTCATTTTTTCGGTTCGTAAAATTTACTATGGGCAATGAGACTAAAAATTAACTATTGGACCATGCGTATCCACCAGTAATAAAAATTTGCTGTAAAAAAAATATGCTGATTCGATAATATTTAAAAAAATAACTTACTGGTTGCAGTACTGATATAACTGGAGTGATGGTCGCCGCTAAAGCGTCCACCAACGCCGCTTTGTAGTAGTTATCAGAGAAATGATTCTTTGAGTTGTCATTGTATTTGAACAAATCCAGAAGAAATTTCACCACTTCCGGTGGGCATATGCCGTGAATATTACGGAGACCTAAAAAAGACGTCGTTGTTATGAGTGATTATGTATATTCTATTTGGCCTTATTTATGCAAGGATTTTCTGTTCTTTTTTTAAACTTGCTACTTCAATTTTTGGAAAAAGAAATATTTATATTAATGACTAATCACTACTCTTTTATGTATTCTTTTTCTAAAAAATAAATTGTTGATTAGGACACAGCATTCACTTTAATATATTCTATGTATACCCCTGGATCCAGACTATGCAACTTAAAAACTCAGCTCAAATCTCATTTAGTATGAAATTTATTTTTCTTACCGGCCATAGCGATGGGAATAGTCTTCTGCAAGAAATAATGTTGCAGATTATCGAAGTTGTTCTGCTTGATGATATGCGGAGCTGAACACGAGCCAAACATCTTGCGGAATATTGTCAACATGGCAGGCGGTCCGGCCCACGAACTTATCATTGCGTTTGCCACCTGAAACCAAACACAAGTATAGTTAATTTTGTTTTTGGTAGGATAATTTTATCCGCTTGGATATTAGTCCTTTTAGGATTTTCAGTCGTCAAGATATTTTGGTAACATTACACATAGAGTGTAAAAAATAAAAACTAATAAATAATTTAATACAAAAGAAAATTCCTTATATAAGCATATGTGCATGTTTTTATTTATGGATACTTGTCATGACACCATAATAAAAGGCACAGTAGAGGTTGACTTAGGAATAAAAACCCAGGTAACAGAAACAAGCTAACTATTTCATACTTTCGTTGTTACTTCCAGTCTGCATGTTCCATCCCCAAACATTATTAGACCAGGGTAGAAGCCTTTAAAAATAATGAAAAGTGAAAAAAAATTATAATAGAATGAAACCCATTAGAAAAGGAGGGAAATATGATAAAAATGAAAGGAAAAATAATTTACGGGCGATCTGAGGTTGGGAAGGGGATGGGGGTGAGGTTTTAAGGGTAAAAAACGGTTTTTCTCGATTTCCGGCAAAACTAAAAGTCCTATCGAAAAAAGTCAAATGGAAAAGTTGTAGATAATAAAAAGATCTAAAACTTTTGTATTTACACTTTTTTCACATAACCTCAAAATTTATGTGAAAAATTCAAAAAACTAAGTTTTTGGTTTTTTATTTTTATCTTTTACAAAAATTTTATTTTTTTAACGAAATTTTGTGAAAACTTACCTTTTTATGTCCCAAATACGCTGTAATTTATTTGATTAAAAATATTTATTTTTTCACCTTATTTTGAATTAATATCGAAAAAACACCCTAATTTTCAATCGAAAATTCACCCGTCAAAATATCAGCTTTTTTCAAAAAGTTGGTATGGTTTCTGTTCGTTGAAATCTCTACTTTCCGATGGTGAAAAAAAATATTTATGTTACTATGGTAAATCTTCTCAGAAAACGCAAAAATTAATTTCAATCTTTAGGTTTGTGTTAAGTTAAGCATACTATTTTTTAAAGAAAATATTACGATTTTTATGGTTGAGTTGATTGATACAGATAAAAATAGAGATAGTATTTACCTTTCTAAGTTAAGTTAAAGTTTTAAGACCCGCCGGTCTGGGTCTTACTACATACATACCTACTATTATATACTATATATTTCGTAGCAGCTGTTACAACCGCTAGCCTAACCAGTATTCGAAATACAGTAAAGTATACAACATCGTTTATAAAAATACACGTGCACGCTGAGTTTCTTGAAGATAATTGTGACAAGTTTACTTAAAAAAACAATAAAACTTTTCGAATCTGCATAGGAAGGTAAATACTATCTCTATTTTTATCTGTATCAATCAACTCAACCATAAAAATCGTAATATTTTCTTTAAAAAATAGTATGCTTAACTTAACATAACCTAAAGATTGAAATTATTTTTTGCGTGTTCTGAGAAGATTTACCATAGTAACATATATATCTTTTTTCACCATCGGAAAGTAGAGATTTCAACGAACAGAAACCATACCAACTTTTTGAAAAAAGCTGATATTTTGACGGGTGAATTTTCGATTGAAAATTAGGGTGTTTTTTCGATATTAATTCAAAATAAGGTGAAAAAATAAATATTTTAAATCAAATAAATTACAGCGTATTTGGGACATAAAAAGGTAAGTTTTCACAAAATTTCGTTAAAAAAATAAAATTTTTGTAAAAGATAAAAATAAAAAACCAAAAACTTAGTTTTTTGAATTTTTCACATAAATTTTGAGGTTATGTGAAAAAAGTGTAAATACAAAAGTTTTAGATCTTTTTATTATCTACAACTTTTCCATTTGACTTTTTTCGATAGGACTTTTAGTTTTGCCGGAAATCGAGAAAAACCGTTTTTTACCCTTAAAACCTCACCCCCATCCCCTTCCCAACCTCAGATCGCCCGTAAATTATTTTTCCTTTCATTTTTATCATATTTCCCTCCTTTTCTAATGGGTTTCATCCTATTATGATTTTTTTTGGTTTTAAAAATTATCGACCCTGGACTATATTCGTATATTCGTCATTTGATAAATATTAACCCATTACAGCATAAAGTTTGTTATAGCAATTACATTGACTTACTTATGATATATTGGTTATTTAGGGTCCAATTAATAATTTAGCAAGAAAAACAAAACGATTTATATAATATTTTTGATTTTATGGCCTGTCCGATATATCGGACGCTATGCACTGCGGCCCCTTACACTACATTAGGATGGTATAAACATATATCAAGAAAACTGTTAATTAAAACATTTTAATAGTTTAAAAAATAATAATAAACTTAGACCTGCATTTTATGATAACAAGCCATGGTAGTTTATAGAAAATTAGGGTGTAGCCCTACAGTCTACGACGCATTTTAGACATTTGAATTTAGCTTTTTCTTCGTATTGATCTGGCCCGCGGCGTTCTGTGTTTTTATGTAGGCAAAATCGAATGCTCTTTACTGTCACATTTTCTTTTACGTAAATTCGAAACAGCTTGATCTCACTTATCCACACCGCCTAATATGTTTGTAATAGCTTGCAACCAGCGGGGGTTATATACAGCCTTTTTTCCATTAGACTAGCAAAAATCGGTGTTCAAAGCACAATTTTTATAGTTCGTTGCTACCGTGACCACATTGTTGTCGTTTCAGCGACAGACAACACAACGTCAGATCCTATAACATTGCCTGCAGCCCCGTTCTTCTCGTCAAAATTTCTGAACATATTTTAGCGACAATTTTCTACCCGATTGTACCGTATTGTGCCAGTTGCCTAATTTACCAACCCTCGCAGATGCTGCATCAACGAACGATGTGAAAAAGTTATCAAAATAAACCTTTACAATGACTTTTAGCAGTAATCTTCGTTTCCGATATATCGGAAATTTTAGATTAGCATCACGGCATCATTAGACTATTCATTTCCCTAATCCATTACCTAATCACTATGTTCAATAGGTGGATCAATATAAATTAAATTTTCAACATGTCATCCACATCCTTGCTTTGTAAAGTTTCTAAAATCTCATGCGCGTTAAAGTTGTACAAAGAAATAAACACACACCTTAGAGGCTGCTATGCATAGCGTCCGATAAATCGGACACCATCAAAAACACACACATAATTGGCAATATAACATTTGTCACAATAAAATACTATTCTGTTTGCATAGAGACATTATTTATGAACAAAATAAAATCATTTTTAATCAATTATGGTAAATAATATTAAAAATAAGCGTGTAAACAAGTTACGGTCTCTTCGAAACAGTCTGACCGAGAGCAGTCATTTTTGAAAATGAGAAATAACTGTCGACATTTCATTCTGTCATTAAAAACAATTTTGTCAGTATAAAATAGCACTATTGAAGTATAATTTCAAAACAAAAAACTATTAAATAAATAATTTTAAATACCACTACTATCCAATTTAGTGACGTCCGATTTATCGGACGTTATGCTGTAATGGGTTAATACAAAAATGTTAAAATGTTCTATAATATTAATTTAAATAAGTACTTTGTTTAGTTCCTTATATCATTTTATTATTAAATTGTTGCTCGTAAATTAATTATTAATGGATTGTGTATTGCGTATCTTCCGTTATTTGCGCAATAAAGACACAAATTACTTAACCCATTACCGCCCTCTGTACCTGCACAGGTACACCTACTTAATCGATAAATTATGTATTTTATCTGTGGTAAGTGTTGAAGGTAGTTAGAAATTACAAATCTACATGACGCTAGTTACCATATAATAAATAAAAATAGGCGGTGGCGCGAAAACAAATGTCACTTATTTTGTAATAAAATACGGAGTCCAGACACGACATACAAGGTAAGATTATTTTGTTGGTTTTTATCAAAAATAGTGAAATATTTCAACTTCTTTTTTTATTTTTATGGAGACTATTTGTTTGTGTTGGTAATAATAACATAAGAATGAAAGTTTATTACAAAACTTGTAAAGTAGGGTTTGTTACATTTGTTGTACACAGGCGAGTACAGCGGGCAGATGCGTACTAAAATTTCGTTTTGTTTACAGTATTACTTGTAAGTTGAAATGGCCAATCGGAACGTATTTAGTAGATGAAGCAATGATGAAGAGTACGATATGGTATTAGTGCCACCAGATCCGGCTGTTTTGAGTGATGAGGAAGAAGGTAATGAAGATAATTTGGCGGATTCAAATTTCCCTAAGGACGTTCCAGGGACTATTGAGGTGGGTCGGCGTAGTCCTGACTACGAAGTTTCGGAATGGAGCGACAGTGATGATGAGCCGCTAAGACCTATGCCTGCAAAACGTGCCAAAAAATGTGATGTAGATTTACCTGTATGGAGGAAAACTCAGCCAACCTATAGTTCTACTTATGAAATTACCGATATCGTACAAAAGAGACAAAAACATGTTGTTGAAAGCTTAGCAGACTGCAATCCCGTAATGTTGTTTGAAAAAATATTTGATCATGATGTAATGGATTTGATAACAACTAACAGTGTCTTGTACGCTAATCAAAATAATAAGCATGGTTTTGAACTTGATAGTGCAAGTTAGAAAAATTTTTTTGGTGTACCTACTGATACTGACCGGTTACCATGAATTGCCATCTGAACGTGCTTACTGGAGTTTGGATGAAGACCTTGGTGTTCCATTGATCGCTCATTGTATGTCACGCAATAGGTTTTTGGAGATAAAAAGAAATCTTCATTTTGTGGATAACGGTCTAATAGATGGTTCGACAGATAAAATGATCAAAGTCAGATCATTGTGCGATTTGATTCAGCGAAACTCTAGTCAGTGGGGTGTTTTTCATGAAAGCTTGTCTGTGGACGAGTCCATGATCAAATATTTTAGGCGTCATCCATCCAACAATTTCACTCCTAAAGCGCCCACTGTACACGGCTGAGTACACCCCTAAAACTTGATATGTACATTTTTTTTTTTCATTTTATCTTCTTATATAGCATATTTTATCCCTTATGGACTAATAAATAGAAAAACAATAGAAAAATATACTGCAGTTTCATTTTGGGCGTTAATGGGTTAATTTAAAAGCCTACACCCCATTAATAATAATTTTATTTCTATTTAATAAGCTATTAAGTGCTGGAATCTATAAATATACCCCAATAGATATTATTTTTACATTCCAAGCAATGCAAATCAAAGGTTTAATAAGATCCAATTTGTACATTCCCAACCTTAATATCATAAAAAGGGCCGTAAATTTAATGGGTTCCAAGGACAAACATTATCATTAAAGCAATTTGTTGGCAATAATAGCGCCTCCTATGACGCAAATATCACTTATTGCGACATAATTTTATGAAACAAATATAAGGGCACGTATATGTTTAGAGTGTTCTAAACATTTAATTTGAGAGCCACACTCGATTACGGTTCAAAATAAAAATGAACTTTATTTAATTCTAAATATGCGTGCCGCTACGTATTTCAGTACGTAATTATAACAAAAGTGAAGAAAACCACGAATTATTCCGCCAAAATTATAATGACTAATTCCTAAACCTTCTCAGTTGTAGAGGAGGCTCGTGCCCAGCAGTGGGACATAATTTATGGGCTGATGATGATGTTGGTTAACATTGTCTCATGTTTTTTGCATTATATTAAATAAGTCCCTTTAAGTTAAAGGTGATTTATTACTCACCTTGGTCAAACAATGAGCAGCTCTACACCTGATCTTATAATACGCCTGTTCATTCTCTATGGTATCTGTGAGAGCTTTCCTTGTCGCTGGTTCGGGGTAGTTGTGGAGCGCGTCTATGGCCTCGCTCTGTGCCGTGACGTCACGCTCGTGCCTCAACTGGTATTGCCACTGGTAGTCGGGTTGCGATATCACTGTGCTTCGGAGTAACGACATTTCAGGGTCCAGGCGGATCCACAGTATGGGAGAGTCGCTGTAATGGAAATAATATGTGTAACATTATTCTGAATGAAACAAAATTGTGCTTAATACTATTGGTTAGGGCCCACCTCGACTAATTGCAATTTTATAAAGATAAAGTAGCCTATGCATCAAAATCAGTCCAGTAGTTTTTTAATTTAAATTTCTATGTATTAGACATGTAACTATCTCTATGTAGATAAGCCAAACAAAAAATACATACTCCATAGCCGACAGATCCATATCAACCTCTTCTCCAGTACACAGAGGAATCTTCTTCTTCTTATTACGTCTGCTTTTGCTGTGGCACGTGATGTCTGCCCTCACCACCGTGTTCTCAATCTGCAGCGTGTGTTTGAATGTTCCGTCCAACTCTTGTAGCTGCACCAGTAGTGGACCCACGTACTTTCTTATACCGCGCTCGTGGACACTATCTTGACGGATTTCCAGCTCAACCGTGTTTCTGTTTTAGAAATAATTAAGAAGGTATACAAATTTAATAATTTCTGACATCAATAATTGCATATTTGCATGTAATGAAACAAAAAGGCGTAAAATTAAATATGCGTCCCACCGCTGGATACTGGCCTTATTTACTATTCAAAAAGACGAATATATATGACAAAAACAAATTGATATATTTTTAAATAATAAATCTAATCAACACAAGGATTAAAGTTGATACCTCTTTCTGTTAAACACCGAAGTGAGTTGGAACTTGGCGTGTCCTCCGGTCCTGACCCACTGGTCCACAAACACCGCCATGTCCTTGCCAGTCACAGTGAATATGGCCTTCACGAACAGATTCGTCGAGAGCAACAACTGGCCCCACAGACCACTGCCTATTTTCGTGTTGGCTGCATTGGTAGCTAAAGCCAACTGTTTGTTGAACACTTGTAGAAGAAGCTCCTGACCTATTCTTTGCTCCAACATACGTAGCACTAGGTGTGATTTCTTTCGCATTATCTAAAAAGATAATATTATTGTGACAAAAACCATGTATGCGTATGAAATATTTTCACACTGATTTATCACTTGCTTTAATGATGAAGGAAAACATATTGATGGAACCTGCACACCTAACAGTTCTTAGGAATTTCTTAGTCCGCCTACCCCCACAATACCAGCGTGGTAGACTAAGGCCTAAATGATAGAGGAGTCCCGTGCCCAGCAGGGCGACGTACAAGAGCTGATGATGTTATAAAATATAGTACTTTCAGCCCACAACAATAAAAAATAGGGCTAAATATGGTTTTATAATTACCTCAATATACCGCGGCGACATAGTATGTACATTCCGCACGGGGAAATAGAACACGTCTTTGGGTTCGACGCGCGCGCCGCTGGCGGGCGGCTGCCACGGGTCCAGCACTATGCCGCCGTACTGTTCCTCGTAACTCACCACCTGACAATTTAATTAAAATTGGACAATTATATTACAAATCACGAATTACTGTTCTACAGCGATATAGCGATTGAAGTAGTAAATAAGAATTCTAACATTTAAGTAAAAGATTAGTATCAATATAAACATTGACCTATTGTACCTATTAGTTTTTCAGTGATTACTTAATAGTGTAAAATAATTTTGTAGGACTTATTACAATTAAATTCTAGAAATATTTTCTTACCTCCTGCAACTCTTGATGTATCCAATATCTGTACTCATTATTACCAAAACATTTCTTCGAATACAGTCCACACAAATAATCCGGTATGCCTTTAGCGAGCCACAAATCAGACCAATTTTGCATGGTGATGAAACATCCAAAAAATTGTTCGGCTACTGCCTGCGCCATACATTTTCTACTAATGTATGTTTGATCTATTATAGCTATTGAGTGCAGAAGATGAGTGCTCATTATGGACATTGTTGTGTATGCTGTTGCATCGTCTTCCGTCTGAAAAAACCAAAGATTTAAAATGGTCACAAAACATCATCAAAATAGTTGTTAAAAACGTGTTGTGTCGTATGTATCACATTGTGGCCAATAAAGTCAAAACCAAGTATCAGATGCTGTCCTCTTACTATCTGCCCTATAAATGGCTTCCATTATTCTTTGTAGCAGCTTATATGTTACTGCTTCACATAAACAGAGACGCATGTAAAGGATTTCTAGCCCAGTAAATGAATTTATCACCAAGCTAATATTGCAAATTAGTTTGTAACCGTCAATCTATACTCACCTCATCCACAAATACTTGTTTATAACATGGGTATGGGTATCTGGTTGATAATGTCTCCTCATAAAACTCGAAAGCCTCATGTAAATACCGCACTGTGTTTTTCAATATTTGCATCAAGTTTGGCAAACAGTAATGTGTAACTTCATTCATAAATGGGTCCACATATGTCTCAAAAGGACTGAAAAATCAAGTGTGCAATTTTAACAATGCTTTGTAGTTAGATTTGACTGATGTGAGCTAAAATTTTTTAAGGAATTTGACATGGACAAAGACCCAATTTCTTAGTTGAGGCATTTATGGTATATTATGCAATGCATACATTTCCAGTGGTCACACAACTGTTTCAATTATGAAAATTAATAAAAAAAATATTGAATTTACTCACCCTATAGCCAGTGCAATATTAGGAGCACAAGCTGGAGTATTGACGAGATAATGAAATGTCTTTCTTCTATGGTCCGGTGTGTACACTACATCTACCAGCTCCCCACATGACACTGCGGTAAGACTTTCGTCCACTGTAAACTCTAGTTTCCAAGTGCAAGGCTCAGCAAAACTGTCTACACAGGGAAACCACAGCCGAGCTGAGTGTCCATAGGTGAACATATGGGCTGATTTCTGGGAATAACAAATAGGATTATTAAAATATTGTCAATCGAGACTATGTCATCAATATACATTCATTATAATAAACTTTATTTAATTAATACAGTTACTGATAACATTGCCAAATAATAAATTATAGGTTTGTAATCATCTAATAGTGGTTCTAAGTTTATGATGGTTCTTTTTTTCTACTTTCTATTAAATTTATGTACAAAAACATTAATTTTTATATAGTTAAAATTATCATACCTCAACCAAGGTGCCCTCTCCTTCAGGTACAACAAAGTGCATTCCACCCTGAGGAGATTCTAATGAGAACTCAATACCAATTCTAAGTCCTCTTCCTTCCCCCACTAAATGTGCAGCTTCATCAGGCACTTGTATGTGCAGCTCTCCAGAGTTATGATCGGGGTCAATTTTTTGTGCTGCGGCTAAGTGATATTGAGAGAAAACTTCCAAGGATCTCCTGAAAAGAATAGGTACCAAAAGTCAATTAGGTATTGCAGAGAGAAAATAGACCAGACAGTAATTGTATGATTGCTGGTCAATCTTCTGGTTTCCAAAACAGTGACATTGACATTTTAAGTAAAATATAAAATTTCCAAATAGGGGACCAATGGATGAATATTCCCCAACTAGTAAGGGTATTGGTAATCACAAAGAATATAATAATATATATGACAATGTATTCAATGAAATAATATATTAAATATTATGTATGCATGTATTGAGAAAGGTGGCGGGAAACGAATGGATGAGGGCTGCTCATGACCGTGATGGCGCTTTCTTGGGGAGGCCTACGTTTATCAGTGGATGGCGATTGGCTGCGTATATATTCAATGAAGTTACTTACGTATTGGGGTCTGATTGACATATATCCAGGAACGGGTCACAATACTGAAAGTTTGCCTCATATTGGTCATTCAAACAAACTCTATATATACGAGACTGTTTCGCATTGAGCCGAATATACCGTAGGTTATCTTTCAAAGGAACGACTGTAAGCTCGACGAAACCCTGGAAAAAATACATGTATTTTAATTCCACCAGCCTAATAACCTCTAACACATTATCTATTTATTTTTCTTACAATTATACTCCTCCTTTCAAAGCTGATACCTGTTAGACTAAGTATCTGATGGGCTGTAAAGTAAAAAACAACTTTGTCAGTAACAATACAGAACACCACATTATAAATATCATGAATCTCATATGATACTTATAATTTAAATGGGCGACAATTGTCACCCGTACGTTCTTTCTTCATGGTACTAATTTAATATTCATTGCATTTAGAAAAATAACTATAGTATTTGTTAATTTATGACAGGTCAGTAAAATGCAACTCGACCCACATCCAAACATAAATATTGGAAATTGGAATGAACTGAAATGGTCAATGAATGAATAACAATGAACCATAAACAATTTGACAGATAATAAAGGGACAGATTACTATTTTTTTTTTTTTTTTTGCAGTCAATCAAAATTCAAAATATTTTATTTTGTTAGTCAATTTAGGTGCAACTATGTGATAAGATTTACTTAATGTCTTAAATATGTAATAATATAGTCTCGTGTGAACATAACAGTTACATATCCTGACCTAATTGTTTTTTTGCTTTTTCTAGATTTACAGATCTTGAAAATGTATCGAATTAGGTAAAGGCTTTTGATGTGCTCTTTTTGAAAAAATTAAGTACCTATTTAATTTCATTATATTTGACCCTTCTATTAACATTCATTTTATAATTTCATACAATTTGTTTTGGTTAAATCTACATGATGGATGATTCCAATCATTCATTAGGTTAATGTTTTTATATACTAAAATAGACTCAGATATAGTATCTCATGTTTGATTACATTTTTCAAAGTAAAAATAAATAATTCAGCTTTCTCCTGTCAATATTGTAAAAAAAATAACACTAGAAAATATCGTGGTTCTTAAGGCTGAATAGACTTCGTTTCCTTTGTCAGTGCCTTTGGCAAGAAATTTATGACATAAAATCTATTGCGATATTGCGATTATTGGTGGAACATTATCGTGAAATTCGTAGCTAGATATTTTATTTATCGTAAAAGTTTTTAGTTTTTGTTAAAGTTCTTCAGTGAAAACGTACAACAAAATTATTTCCATGTCATGTTTCGTATTGAATGACCAAAATGTGGGACTTACCGTACTTGACTTGTTTGGTTTTGTATATATTTTCGTTTCAAATTATTGTCACAAATTCTCGCACATCAAACGTATGGAAATTGAATGCCGAAGAGGATAAGATTGTCGAAGGCTCAACATTATCACAGGTAGGTTGCATTTATTGTCATAAACATTTATATAATCGGCGCACTACATATTCCTGTATGTACACATTGGCCTTTCATCTTCTTATTCTAGACCTTAACAACCAGTTTGCCTTGGATTTATACGTATTTCTTTATGTCCAGAATTATCATCAATTTACTATGATAATAAGATCACAAATGGTGATGGTGATTATTACAGATATTTAAATTATTTCTTGTTTTTAGGATGATACAGACAAATCTAGAATGAATCAAGAGGACCATGTGTTCAATATAATAACATCTACAGTTTATTATGGCAATACATGGACCAAGCATGGTTTTGATATGTTCTGTACAGATTGCCAAATATATGAACAACAGAGGTGAGTTTAAAAGTATTACAACCAAATTAGCATTATTTTCGTTTTTTATACTCATTCCTTTTAAAAACTTTCAATTCTTTTATTTTTTTATTTTGATACACACTGTTAGATATAAAGTAGTCCAATTTATAAATTGCTAATATTTTCCACTTGAAAATAACCATACATCAATAATTCTTTTAAAAAATGTCATTTCAATTATAATTTACTTTGTGTTAATTCATTATTTAACAAAACATTAGGAAATAACAACTTATAGGTCTTTGGAATGTATTAATTTGTGAAAAAACATTCTTATTTTAAATAAAGCTAATTTTGGATTATTTCAAATAATAAATGATGATATTTTAAAATTAATTTATTTAAAATGAGTTGGACATTTTATAACAAAAACCTTTATAGTCATTTTCCCACAGAGCTGGCAGTGAAAATGGGGATGAGGCATCACCATCAGAGGCAAATGGTCATGTAGAGGATGAGTACTTAGACTGTGGCAAAGCTGTCAATTTTACATACTATGACAACTTGGTTGGAGTTGCAAGGCGTCATAGACATCCCAATGTGCCTGAACCACAGGTAAGAATAATTATTGATTTTATATTAAAAAAAATTACAACATTCAATTGTTACATAAAATATTACTTGATAAATTTTTAATTAATTGTTTAAATGTAATGGTTTATAATAGCACACAATATTAATAGTAATTTCCAAGCTTAGATATAAATTTTCCAATTCAGTATAAAAATATAAGCTAATTTAAACTATTATAATGATGAAATGCTTAAAAATTTATATAGTTTCCATATAACATCATACAGCATGGTCAGGCTTTTGTTCTTTTTTAACTCTAGGTTTCATATCCTGTAGTAGTAGTCCTGTAGTAGGTAGTTCAAATTTAGAATCATTTTTTTAGAGATCTCATGTTCGTAATGTTGTCTATTCGAACATAACAGTCTTAATTGTATTAAGGCCTGAACATGTCACTAAGCCAGAAGGCTTAACACCTTACATATCTTACTACCATTGATTCTCAGATAATTCAATTTTGGTTAAATCTATAGGAATCCATTTCCCATCTGTAGCTTAACAGTATTGTTCCAAACTGATTTTCTGTGAGGCAGTGGCTCTACTGGGTCAGTGTGTCTATTTCTACAGGAATAAAAAGTAGCTCATTTCATCGAAAGGAACTTTTTTGAGCTTTACTTCCTCCCACAGCCCTGACATAGAGGGCAAAAATAATACGTATAAGGTTATTGGCTTCTCACCCGGTGCGCGGAAACGTAACTTTCGCTCAGGTGTTAATACCGGACTCATGGGTATCTAAGCAAAATGAGGTTACACGATACGAATCGAATATATAATATCAAAAATACATCCCGGGATTCCAAGTGATCGTTTCACAAATTCTCCGTAATTAGAAACATTTGATTTTACATAATTTTAAATTGTTTTCCCCATGTTCAATGCAATCATATTTATTTACATACAACCTGTGGTAAGATTAAGCCATCCGAACGGTGTTCGTGTTGAAAGTAGAATCATTATTTGCCTCGTTGGTTCAAAGTTGCGTATAATTTGACGGGAACAATGAATGCTTTTACATCATCACTTTGTGAAGGTTTCACCTTATAGTCGTATCAATTTGACAATCTATTACACTTTTAGCTTTAAGGATTAGAAACCTATCAATGTTTGCCTTACATTCGAATTAAATTTTATATTTAAAAAACTTCCAAACTTCTCTTCTTGTTGGACTTTGAACACCATATAATGCCTGAAAAGTTAACACATCTAAGACATAATCTATGGAGAACCCAATATTAATTGTAAATGTTCTTCTTGTTTTGGTTTTATAGACTGCGTATTACCACCCAGGTATTAAAGATAAAAAGCATGAGGAAATTGTATATTTCAGGAAAACCCTAGCAAAACAACGTGCGAATGTCTTTAGATCGTCTCTCTATAATAATATTTAGACAGCTGCAAGTTACCATCAGAATTAGTCACTCTGTTGTGACGGCGCAAAAATAATTCTGTATAAAAATTAAGTTAATTACGTGCTTATTACACCACGTAAGGTAAGGGACCGTTCAAGTATTACGTAAGCAGATTTATTACAATTATTTACCCCCCCATCCCCCTTGTCAGCAAAAGTAAGCAAAGCTCTTACCCCCTACCCCCATGCTTACGTAAACATTTTTCAATTAATGTATTGTTTTTTTAAATATTGTAATTATAAGGTTATAATTATAATTTTAAAAATAAGAAAATAGATTTAGGATGGAGAGATTTTACTGATATGGTATTCAACATAGAGTAACAAAAATATTATAATCTTACAAACATAACAAACTTGTTTTAAATTTTTGGTACACATATTAAATTCAAATTAACAGTCTTCAGTCCATGAAACCCGAATCCATGATTCTAAGTTTTCGATGACATTGGATTGCTTGGATTGCTGCTCAGTGTTGTAAGTCTGCTCACTTTCTTCCGATTTTGGAATGTCTACGTCGTTCTCATCGAGCCATTCAACATCATGGTGCTCTAAATTTTGAATAATGCACATCAGTTCATTAGCACGACGAGCAGCGACTCTTACAGGTCTAATTTTCCTATCAGTGTGCGTGTTTACTTTTTTATGGATCTTCTCGATGTGACGATTTAGTGACTTGACGGAAGCATGATAAAGACCACACGTTTTGCATGTTCGACTTGATAGCCTCAATTTTACCGTTGGACAAAAATAATCGTAGGGCATTTGCAGGAAATCTTTGAGTGAAGCACTTAAGCGTAGAGCTAAATTGACTGGAAGATTAAGAAATTGTCCTCCTTCATCCAAAACCAAGTCATTAACTGTTTGTTTTACTTTTACAGGTGGTGGAAGAAACCTGTTGTCTAGTAATCTAAATAGGCCACTTCTTGGACGACAGCATTCTGTATTTTTACATTTTACAATTTGAAGCAAGTATTGGCTTTCACGTACATGTTCTGAATACCATTTAATGTCTGGAAAATCAGGAAGATCTTGATCACCTGCCTCAACATATTTTGCAGTAACATTATAGCCATCAATTACCATTGAACTCCATATTTCAGCTAATACAGTTCCTGCGAATTCGAAATTAGATCTTTCTAAATGTTTATCAATTGTAACGCCACGTTCATCCAAATGAGACCCAAAATGGTCATGAGGCAAAATTAAACCAGCCAGTTCGCGACTAAGAGGAGCCATTCTGCGCTCTACTCTGTTATACGCACTTCTTCCAGGAGCATTGGTAGCTAAAAACAATGCATCGAGATTATGTCGCTTAAAGTGTTGTATAGCAAACCCTATGACTTTTTGATAACGCGGATTTTCATCTGGCCCTCCATCAACCGTCATGATTACCACTGGTTTTACTAGTCCATTGTCAGTTTTAGCTAATGGTCGAAACTCTTCAAGTTCGAGAAGCGTCTCGAAATCCTGAGCATGAGTATTAGCAGTAGATGAACTATGCTTTCCACTTCGAATAGCGATATATGTTGGTCCAGAATATCCAACGGCTTGCGGTTGTCCTAGCATACTGGAAGTGATTTTGATACCAGCATAAACAGATGGTATTAATTTATGACGCTCAGCGATTACCCAATCGTGATCAGGCAATTTGACTCTATATTCCATGTGCATTAGAAGAGGTGCTTGCTTATTTGCCGCAGTTACGCCAATAGGGACTCGAGCTTTATCATCTTGAGATATGAAAAATACTTGATCTGGTCCAAGTATGGATGCTATGTTCTCTAAATAATTAATTGATGTTTCAGCGAACTTGCTATCTAAGTGGCTCTTGTGAAGATCAGTTTGAGCCCGGATGAGCTTAACAGGGACTGTCGATACATGTCTTCGTCCCTCTACAGAATTAGATTTTCTGGGAATCAAACGAAGATATGTCCCACTGCGACTAATATCAAATCCTATTTTACGTAATTCTTGTGTGAGTTCATCAAGAGTTTTTACGCTGCGAATAGATTCCGTTCGTCTTCTATCATCTGCTGCACTCCCAAATAAAGCTATATCCGCAATTGTTTTCAATAGTAATGGTTGATTGCTTTCAAGATTAGGACGTCCCACTGAATCCCTCAGAGATAGTCTTTTTTTTATTTCTGGATTTTCATGACAAATATCTTCTAACTTTCTTTTTATACCATCCCTGTGTTTCTTCTGGGCAACTGCGTTTTGAACCTTTCTGTTTAAAGACTGTTTTGCTGTTTTTATTTCGTCGCGCAACTTAATGATCTGTTTATCAACTTCAGCACGGCTTGGCATAGTATCTCTGGCAGAATACAAAGCATTCAGATTTTTTTCGAGTAGAGCAATCTTATTTTTCATAGCTTCCTGAGAAGGTTTTGCTCTCTGTTTATCTGCATTTTCATTATTTTCGCATTGCTGTTGTGATTCATTACCGGGTTTTATTTTATCTTCTTCCTGTTTTTTAATATTTGAAGCTGGCTGTATAATTTGTGTTTTTTCTGCAGGTTTATAGGTAGTCGTTGCCTAAAAATAAAAACTTTCTATTAATTATTTTCTTATTAAGCTGCATAAATACAAAGTATGAAATAAAAACAGCATTTAAATATTATTTAAAGACCTTAAATTTATTATTTAAAGGCTAAAAATAATTATTATTTAAAGGCTTTAAATAATCTAATCTAATCGAATCGAACCCATCACATACAGAAAATTAACACCTGTATTTTGTGACCAATTGACGGAATCAATCATAAAAAATCCATACTAATATTATAAATGCGAAAGTAACTCTGTCTGTCTGTCTGTCTGTCTGTTACGCTTTCACGTAAAAACTACTAAATGGATTTTAATGAAACTTTACAATAATATAGCTTATACATCAGGAAAGGACATAGGATACTTTTTATCCCGGAAAATGTAGTATTCCCGTGGGAATGGGTATTTCGTGAACTACCAAAGCGAATTGAATGATTTTTGGTATAGAGGTTGATAGGGCTCACAGAATTAACATGGAATAATATTATCCTGGAAAATGTATTCCCGTGGGATAAACATGTTATAAATGGGAAAATCTCTCTGCACTTAACCCTAGAGTCTACGCGGACGGAGTCGCGGGCAAAAGCTAGTAAATCTATATAATGAACATTACCTCTATACTTCGAGATAGGCCATAATATTTTGTAATCATAAAAACGTCTAAATTATTGTTACAAAATGTAAAAAGAAACTTCTTGGCGACTTTTAATATTTCTAGTACTCAAAGGTACGTAAAATTATTTCGTCACTCACCTTAGAAAAAAAATGTAGTAGATTGGATTTATTCCTAGTCGCCGCTTGCAATTCTTCTTCAATTCTCTTAGATACAATAATATCTAGTTCCTTGTCGGACTTTGCTTGTAATTTATAATTGCGCCACACTTCGTTAACTAATTTTTGTACATTTTGTACTTTCGTACTTGTATGAGATTTCTTAAAACTTTCAAACAATTTTTGGTATAACTTGGATTTGTCTATTTGAAACGACATCTTATTTAAACATTAAACTTTAGCTAATGGAATCAACAGTAACACAAATGTTAACTTGTTTTGCTATGCTTACAATACGTCTACTCGCTATAGGATCCAAACGAAACAATACACTGATAGAGGAAATTTAGGCAAGTGAATAGCGCGCGGTAATTCCCCTACTCGGTTCTAAAGCGAGTGCCTAGCCGTATGCATTATTTGCGGGAATTCCCGAAAATGCGTTTTGATTTCAAGCAAAGACAATGTAGGGTTGCCATTCGGTAAAAAAAAAATTACTACCGATGACGTAATCATCATCTAGACTCCCCTGCCCCCCATGTCATCCAAAATAAGCAAAGCAATAACCCCCCCGCCCCCTTATAGTGCTTACGTAATACTTGAACGGCCCCTAACATAAAAACTTGGAAATTGCTACAATCTTGGTTAATGAATTTCCGCTTTAAAACTTTCAATATTCCATTCGACATTCACTCATTAACTGTTTCTGGGTTTGGCATCTAGCTTAAAGTTTGTCTTTTGTATAATAATCTCTGTATGATTTTAAGGTTCGAACTTTTTGAAATTTTCTACTTGCATAAGTTTGTGTAGATTTTATTTCGTATTTAATGCAATGAAAAGATGATTCCGGATTGAAATATTTTATTGGACTGGACTCTATTAAATTCACTTGTCAGACGCAATCTACCCATTAGTGATGTAAATTTGAGAAAGAATTTGTGGCGTCAGACATTACTTTTAGGTATTCAAATTATCAACAGCCTAAATATTTCCCGCTGCAGGGCACGAGCCTCCCCCTAACCTGAGAGCAGTTAAGTCGTACCTATTATAATGCGTAAAGCTAAAATGTGTTTTTAAAAAAATCTAGTGTACACATATCGCGTGACACAAATTGCTCGAAGTAAATGAAGAGGAAGTTATTGAGTATATTAAGATTAAATCAAGTTAATTAATAATAAGTACCAAATGATTCATACGTCATTATTTCTTCGTCAATGTATAATTCCTGTTAATTATGTATATCGGAACAAAGCTATTATACAGCCAATCGGGCTTCGGAAAAAACCTTGGGGGAGCAGATCTACATTTGGATAATAAGGCTTCTGTAAAACTATCAAGCTCGAGCTGCCCTAAACAAAACCTACGTTGACATCCAAAAACATTTCGGTAGTTCCGAAGGCGGTAGGGACGGCATATCTGTCGTGTAAGAGTGTCGTGGAATTCCTATATCCTTTTTATTACTTGAAAGATAATGGTAAAAGTATTTAACCCCGTTATCTTTAAATATTGTTTTCGTGTACCGCTTGGTCCAGATATCGAAAACATAGTAATAATTCTCATTGTATAAGTTTTAAAATAATGTCACGATCATAATAATAGTGGTCAACGTGTTCAAAAACAAGTTTCAATTTTAAAGTTGCGTCATTTTCACCTTCTATATTTCGTAAAAACAATTTATGTAACAATGTTGTTGCCGCGTATATCGTGCAGCAGACACATTAGGATTGTGGACTTTGAATTCTGGGTAGGTAAGTGTAAGATAAAAAAAAAATATTGCCGCCACGCCAAGGAACATTTATTAGGTGTCTTTGAAATGTGTTGCCACGGATTCGATTCCGTTGCTTCGGCGGCGTTTTTATAATACTTTAAATGAAGCCCATGAAAATCATAACCGTCCTGTGACTATTTAGAGGAACGGTCGTATTTTCAATTAATAAGAAAGTTACAGGGTTTTGGCACCTTTACATAAAATGCCCATAATTTTAGTTCAATCTCGATTTAAAGGTCTAAAATACATAAACGAGGTTTTCGAGCCTAAATATTTATTTAAACAAAAAATACAGCAAAACTTAACTATATAAATTAAAATTTAAGTTGTTATAGGTGCGTGTACACAAATCTATGTCACTGTGAAGGAAAGTCTATCGACAGACAAATATTTACCGGTTATGACTCATAGCCCATAGGTGCGATGCGGTTAAATTCTTACACTTAAAATTGAGTTTAGCCTCAATTATGTACATAGTTTTATTTAAAACCTACATATAAACAGTAGATATCATCGTAAAGAAACCACCATTACTGAGTTAGGAGGAGTATTGAAAAATGTTGATTAAATAACAAGAACATGATTTAAGACTATAAATGAACTTTGCTACATACAACCACCTTAATCTTGCTGTAAAAACAGACGAATCAGGCCAGTATCGCGGTTAGGAACTAACCTGCCTTAAATAGTTATTTAAAAATGAGCATAATCATTTCAACTGGTCAGAATAATTGTTTCTCGCCCCAACACGTGGTAAGGACTTTTTGTGGTTAGTACATTCGTAGGTACTCTGTACATATTGTCAATAGTTTAGAAACAATCGTGGAAACCCAAGAAATCATTATAATTTTTTTCTGCGGCTGGCGGAAACAATAACACATTTTTGTGGCCGCTATTGGAAAAAGGGTGCAACTGGTATGCAATAACGTAATAAAAAAGCTACCCGTCTATATCAGCGTAGAAAACACTAAAAGTTCTTTAAGTCGACTAAAGTCAAAGTCAAATTTCCTTTATTCAAATAGACTTTCACAAGCACTTTTGAATCGTCAATATTTTATGCTATTTTTTAAAACTAGTGCCGCTTCGAAACGTGTTATCGCTGTGGAGAAGAAACGGCAAGAAACTCCCTCAGCAACACGAAATGTCTATGAAATTTATGCATTTTTTTTTTATTTCAACAGGTAGCCCTTATATTTACAAAGAAGAAGAACGGTGTAACGGAATTCGATATAAACACATTAGAGAAAAGATTAAAAAAAGCAAAAAGAGAGAAACCAAAATCTGTTCAACTTTACAATCAAATAGGTAACTTTTGGAGGATCAAAGGTGACACGAGACAGTCAATCGAGTGCTTCCGTCGCGCCCTCGCGGTATCGCCTTATAATGCGGAAGTAAGTATCGATCCTGTTATTAATACACACACATATAGTTTTATGTCAACGAAATTAGCATCCAACTAATATTGCCATGGCTATAAATACGTATGACGTCAATATAAAACAATTTTATTCGAGTTTTAAAAATGTTTGACTAATAGTTGCAGACTATGATTACTTATTTTTTTATATAATTATAATGATACCATGATCAATTACATATCAATCTAAAAAAATATAAGAAAATTGGGAAAGGAAAGCCGTATGCGTAGTATCAATAGTCGATCTTTAATATTATCGCTATCTGCGATGTCTTTCAGATATGTAATGGATTTGCCAATTAGTACAATAATTAGGATAATCGTCAATGCACATTATCATATTGTAACTGAAATAAAATATTTTACACTCCAAACGACCCGGAGGTTAAAAGTTTAATCTCTGTACTAACTTAATAATTGATTTTATGCTTTATAATTTTTTTACCAAGAGATTTTTGTAATTTTTGGTTAAAAAAAATAAGTATAGAAATGAATAAAGAATATGTTATATTGAGGATACCATAAAAAATATTACGCAGGTGTCCCCTTGAAATCTTAACAACAAATTTTGCTGCCGAAGTTTGAAAACGTGGATGACTATGTAGAAACCATTGATAAACATCTATAAAAAAAACAAACAATCTAACATTGGAATCGAATGAAATTTACGTCAAAAATTTCGTGACTACATCTTAAATTCAACAAGTTCCGCGTTTCAGAAATTTGTACATATAAATTTATATAGGTACGTAAAATCACCGGTTGAATAACCTTATGATTGTAGCAATACTCGTAAACAACAGTTACGATTGTAATAAATCTCAATTGATACCATTTATGCAACGTCTTGGTGGTGGCAGTATGTTCGTTTCTGTCCGTACAGCAAACACAGTGCAATGTGCAACCAGCTACATTGGCCCATGCAAATATATTGAATAGACCGTCATAATCGATTTGACTGTTGAAAGATGAATTTCTTTACTCCACGCTTTTGATCTATCCAGTCCATCAAACAGTTGCTTGGAAGAAATCGCGAATAAAGCCACCTTGAGATGATACCAATACCTATGTTGGTTTTTATTAAATGGTGTACAATAAAACATAAATAATTGTAGTCATTTTTAGCCATGTCGTCACTATTTCGGATTCATATACGCATCATAGCATTTTACACTTCTATGAAAAGGTCTATACCAGAGATATCTGTAACTAACTCTAACCTAGGGGATCAACACTTATGTAAACTTTTATTTGGTGTTGCCATCTCGAAATCTTGCTTTTGCGTTACGTACTTGAACGTGCTTGATGGTAACCATGGGCTTTGCGTTATAGGCATAAATTATCTCCGCACAGATAAAACCTTTCTATTACCGATATGTGACAGTATCATGTTTGTTCGCAGGTTCTATTGAACCTGGCGCGGGTACTGTTTACCCTGCAGTACTTGGACGACGCCATCTACCTGACGAGGCGGTCGCTGGAGGTGCAGCCGCCGGACCGCAGCGCGTGGCAACAGTATTTCACACTTGGCGAAATATTTAAAGCGTATGGACATTATCAGGTCAGTATTTTTGCCATACGTAAACTCTATACAAAATATAAAAGGTCACAGGTGATAATAAGATGATTGTAAAAAATGTTTTGAAATCTTAAATAAGCTGAATGGAAGGTAAAAACGTAACGAACCGAATGATTACTCAGAAATATTACACAACGAAGGAATTAGGTTAAATTAAAATTTAAACAAAAATAATAAAATCAATATCAAAGATGTTTACATGTGGCGTTGTGCGTGTGATATAGTGCGGAACTCAATCCGATTCTATCAATGCATACTTATTATTAGCTGCTATTTCTTCATGCATGGTACTGTTGAGCCTAAAATCTACAATATAGCATAATCACAATCGCTTGTGATGATTTTATAGTCTCAAGTTGTCTACGTAATTCTGAGTGCTAGAAAATATTTTCAATTCCTTAATGTTGTCGTTTTTCTTTTACGCCACTTCATACACTAAATACGACTTTAACTACCGGCGATATAAAACCGCCTTAATTATAAACCATGTATGCGTCTGTCATACTCATAACTCATGATTAAAAAATGCTTTGTGTCGCATCCTCTGTTTTCATAGGTCATTTAAAAGCATGTTTTGTTTTGAAAACACTGGTTAGCTAACGCGGAATTATGCAACAGTTTTATAACAGAGACGGTATCATTACAGTTATTACATACTCGCTTTGAGTTTGTCTTGTATCTGAGGTTGACACGTCATAGAACAATATTTTGTCTCCGCTCTGCTGTTGAGGGACGTCTTTTTAATTTACTTTTTAGCGGGAGTATGACAAATTAGGTCCCCTTAGATTCGCTGAGCTTCATTGCTCAGCGTAACTACTGTGCGTGCAGCTGTTGATCTTGGAGAGCAGGAGTTACAGTAGCAAATGTGTGGGATAGGACCAAAAAAAAAATTTGTAATATGCTCGTATTTCATTGCGGGTTGAAGTAAATCTACGGTGTCTTAGACCCGCTCATCTTCACAGTTTCATGTCAATACAAGGCTTAAAGTCTTGTGGTGGCGACTGTTGTTCCCACAACATTTGTGGTTAAAAACACACTGAGTTTATTACAACTATTAGAGCACACAAGACTTTCTACGCTAGTAAAGCAACCGTTGAAGCTTCAAATGTAATTAACCTTATTGAACAGTGATTCAACGTTATCATGGGCAAGTTCATTTCCGCATTGCTTCAGTCTACTTTTCAGACTATTGGTAGCGGTTTGGTGATAGCGGAGTCATTCATAACATTCCCATGAGTTATCGCAAATTGGAATTCCAACGACATTTAATTAGGCCATTTGTGGTCGTTCACTGTGTCCTACGAAATAAACATACAATTAACTTTTTCTTTGTCCGTCATCAGAAAAACGACCAATAATTGCTATCACCGTTTTAGAATGTAATATACCTAAATGTGTTAAAAAGACAGAACAAAGTTCTTTAGGAACACAAAATATCTTTTAACATAAACTTTATACTCCAAAAGAGCTAAGTACACATTTACCCTTCTATATTTGGAGTCAACGAGATTTCTTTATATATCTATTTTCCTTCTGTGTATAATTCTGTTTGACTATTTTCCTGTATGTTTGTCTAGACGACGCAATAAAAATAAATTAATTTAAATAGTCGTTCATTGTTTACATTCTAACATAAAGCAGCTTAACTATTCCGAACGGACACTTTGTTGTGAACATCGCTACAAAGCTGCGTTTCACGTAAATAAACATTTTTCTATATTTATTATTAGCCTCCATCTACGCGCCATGTTTGTCAACAGCGTTCCAATTTCACGGCGACTATTTCAAGGAAAACAGAAACCGTGCGGTGTGTTTGTTGAAATGTTTATTTTATAATTTGTTTCTATATAATTTTGTGTTATTTTTGTGCAGGAAGCGGCGGTGCATCTGCGGCACGCAATAGACTTAAAGCCGGACTTCGAGCCGGCGCTCGTCGCGTTAAAAGACATTGAGAACATACCGGAAGCTTCCGTGCATGTCTACACACTCCTTATCATTGTTTGTTTGGTGAGTATCTCGTGACTCACTACTATCCATACTACTGTCAACTGTTTTATATGATTACGCGAAGTAAAGCTTCAGCTGTATTTGTATTGAAGACTTAAACTTTTGGTTAGTGTAGTTGAGATCGAAATGTGTCTCTGACTTCTTTACACAAAATATTAGTCGGTATGTAGATGTCGGTAATCTTATTAGTCGGTTGCTATAGTTTTGGTTTTATTATTTTAGTAAATACGAGTATTGATTATTAAATTGAAGTAACTAGGATAAGGTAAAGACAAGAAAAGGATAATTTTCTTACTTATCCTTATCACAATGTCATAATAAAAAAAGCAAGAAAAATAAGATAAAGAAAACACAAAATCATTTTTCAGCGTAGAAAATATATTTCGCCGTAATTCCAACGAAATTCTTTACAATATGAATGAATACCAAAATGCGCGCAGTAAAAAAATATTTCTTAATAGTTATCTCGCTTGTTATTGCTTATTGGATAAAAGTAATAAATATACGTCACGTAAGATATTGATTAAGATTGATAACATAATAATTAGTTCACAAATCAAGTACGAAATTTTCGTTCACGAAAATTTATTAATGAATAATCAATGCATACGTATTTTGGATCTATATTTCATTGTTTTTATGTAAATTGAATACTTATAATAAATCATCGATCGATGGCTATCTCGGATACTATATACTAGATGTGTATTGCAGGTGATGGGAGTGCTGCTGGTGATCCTGTCGTCGGTGGACAGCGGCGGCGAGGTGGAGGAGCACAAGTCGCAGCGGCACTTCAACCGCGCCATGGCCATGCGCTCGCTGCGCGGCGTGGCGCTCGGCGCGCGCGGCCGCAAGAAAGGAGGCACGTAATGACGTCACACGCACACGCCAGCCCACACACACACACCAGTACAATTTCAGTTCCTAACAAGAGAATGCACGTTACTCGTCTCGGTGTAGCGTTGGGATCAATGTAATCGCGATCCAAGTTGAGGATTGCGTTTTAATAATGGTTATAGATTAAATAAAAAGTCAATATTTCAAATAATATTAATGTACGAGTCCAACTCGGGCTGCTTGGCCCTGTGCCTTTTTCATTGTTGGGACAAGTTAGTACTTAGTTCACAAGGCTGGCTTATTGCGGATTAGTGGATTAGTATATAAATTACGGATTATAACTATTTCAATCGTTCATATTTTCTGAGATTCTGATTAAATAATTGATTTTGTAATCCTGACCTTTAACCGTGATTACATTTCGCCCAATGCTGCTCTATATTTATGTGTTGTTAACCGGTTTAATATTTTTTTGTAACAGTACACCGTTTACTTACTGCCCATTTGTAGATTTAATTATTTTCTGTCAGTGTTAAATCAAGTGGAACTTACGTATTTCGCCTTATTCTGCATAATACAGAACAAAAACTCGGGCTGGATTATCAAAACACCGAACTGAATGCATGAAGCAGAAATTATCAAGTGATGCCAAGAGTGGCTTCGTTTAATACCAACGCAGTTGAGAGCGATAGGCAAATATATTCAATTTTAGTACTGTTCTGTTAAATCTGTTATTTCTATAGGTACAAAAAATTGTAAACAAAACTTATTTCCGACGTTGTATTGATATTGACTTGACGAAATCTTGTATTTATTATTGTGTTGTGAACTAACTAGAGATGCTACGACAATGGCAGGTTGTGCTTATTATTATATTGCAGTAACTTTGTGTAGGTGAATTTAACAGAACAGTACTATGAAACAGAGGCTTATGCACAAATGATTTACGTGTAGGTAATGTGACCGCGAAGGTGCCGCCATGTCTCATTTGATCTTTGCTTGTGGTGTTCGTCAACTAACTATAGTGAACACGAACGTGTGACCTGTTAGCAGTTTGGATATATATATAAAAGAATGGCTTTTCAATATATTTACATTTTATAAAAATATAATCTACAATAAAATCCGCTCCGTTCTCGATTAATATATTTGTAAGGTAAGATCGATCTTATTTTTAACAGAAACTGCTTTTGATAAGCAATAATAGTTAATATTTATAGCTAGTTTATAATATTCGAATATTGAACATGCTCGAATTTGAAGTTCTATGAACTGTGTCGAACGGAGGCTAATAGACAGTGTTTTGCGTATCGCGTACTGCCCGGTGGAACAATAAGCTGCTAAATGTAAGGAATTTCTCCAATCCGCCTGCGTGAGGTGGACCCGTCGGTTGTGGCAAGCCATCCTTGCAATGAACGTATCACTTTGCAACCTAGTCATTCACTTAGACAAGTGTGTGTATTTCGTTTCGTAGTGCATGCAGAACTTGTTAAGTGTTCGTAGCGTCTAAGGATTTAATGAAAAGAGCGAGTCTTGAATTCTGAGATTGGTAAAAAATGTACCTGTTTTCAGTGGTTCTTTTGTTAATTTTTGACTATTTATAAATACATAATTGTCTTAGCATCTATTTTTGTATTTATTCCTTGTCCTATACAACAATCCTTTTTTCATTCCTAAAAAAAATACTCTGTGCCTTTGAAAGGAGCTCCGAGCAAAAACGGAGGTTATATGCGAACCCATATATGTAGGTGTCTTGATACAAAATCTTATCATTATTATGAGTTATTGTTTTCATTATATTTTACTCGCACCGTAGCGCAGTTGGCTACTCACCAGCCTGCGGAAAGAGAGCGCGGGTTCGATCCTTGCACTCAGACAAATGTTTATGTGATCCACAAATATTTATTTCGGGACTGGAAGTTTGCAATCGAAAAGCCTTGTAGTTTCTTATACCAATGACACTGTCCTATATCAATGTATGGTGACTGCACAGTTTATTTATGTATATTATCATAAAGCACTTAATCTTATACAAATAGCATTGATTTTACCATTAATTTTGAAGCAAAACATGAATAAATTTAACTATTAATAAGGCTGGTTAGTCATAACGGTAAACAAAACCATAAAAATAGAAAATTATAATGTATTTATTATAAAATGTATAACTGAAAAAGTATGCTTTTTATTTAAGCTATCTCATCAAAAGACTAAGCTAAAATTATGCCAAATTTAATATTTGATATACATATTTTTTTGAATTTGAAGACAGTTATCATACATACAAGTTACTTATACCTAGATAACCAAAAACAAGATGCACTTTAAATAGCATTAGCATGAGAAACGCAGCTGGCCTTGTTCAAGATTGTTTTACTAGCGTACACTGACTTTATGACATGATATAGAGAAAATTGAACCTCAAATATTACTGTAAAAATAAAAAAATCCTCAATAATTCGTAACAACGTGCCAAATTTAATTTACTATTTAAAACATATATGTGATTTCAGTTGCAATTTTCCTTATATCATAAAATCATTGATTATATTTATGCGATGTCGTGGATGCCGAGACGGAAAATGTCATGTTGAACGTAGAATGAGTCTCCAAGGGGCTTCAGTACAAAGGTCTGCATGTATGGATGTGGAGGGTCGTCATCACACTGGAAAATACAAGAATGTAATGTATTATAACTTTTTTTCCAATACATAATAAGGAATGCATTGAACATCAATGATCTCTGTTGCTTTAAAGATTCAGTATTTTAAATTTGAAAAATATCTAGCTGGCTATTTAAAATCTCCTCAAGATTTAGTTCAAAAATATTATAAAATACCTCACAGATCAATCTACTCCAATAACTTATAATTAGGAAAGTATTTATAATTTCTCGTCTATTTAGTGATATGAATATGCTCTATTTAATAAATGGAGCAAAATATATTGTGGAAGTAGATAGCTATGTAGGTAATATTATAAGTGCCATGAAGAAGTAGCACAAATGTTATTGTTGTATAGTTGCATCTATATTAAGGAAACTAAAAGAAGTCCACATGCACTGAAGTATTCCTCCAATATGCAACTCTGTCCATCTGTCCACTATCTATATTGCATCATCAAGCCAATAATATTCTTTGGTAAAAACATTCTATTCTCATGTTAGTTTCATAGAAGTTCTAGATTATTTTTCAAGTTAGTTAATATTTTTGTGTGATAATGCCTAGGTTACATTATCTGTTTTAGGGAACAGATGGATCTGCAATCTTTTCACAGATGTACTTAGGCATGCAGGGTAAACCAAGTCAGCTAAGGTAGTAAGTATAATAAACTACCCATCAATTAAAAGAACCAAGACTAGTTAGCAAAGGTAGTGTGACAGCAAGTTTATTTACAGTGCAGTCTTATAGCACAAATCTTCTTACTTTGTTGTTGATATAATATTATATTAGACATCATGAAGCGCCAGTCTGAATATGTCATGTTCTACATAGAACGAGTTTCCTATTGGCTTCAATACAAAAGTTTGGAAATATGCATGTGGTAGGTCATCATCTGTCTGTTACAAACATCACATAAACATTATTTTTGAGAATTGTTAAGTATATCTCAAAATATTCATTATGATCTAAATGAAACATTTCTTTAAGTTTCCGTCATTTTAAATTCTCATAAGATATTGCAACTTTTTTAACCATGGACAGATGTGGCAGATTTTGTTTTAAAAAGCCACTGTGCATTATCACATTAGGCAGCATAATCACTTTTAAAATTAATGTTATCTCTTTAATAATAAAATTACCTGCAATCTTCCCAGTACATTGATTAAAACTCCACCATCAAACATGGGTTGTGAATCAACAGCTGTTACTATTCTACCAATCTTTTGAAATGTCAAACTCTGGAAATTAAAATAGAAAGGTCAGATCACATAAATGCAGATTAATTTAAAAACAGTAATCTTAATAGGGATGGGTTATAACAATATTCTTGTCAAAACATTAAGCTGATTATTTAGTAAACTTATCATCAAAAAATAAAATTATTATTTCATATGAATATTATGTCCCTAAATATAAAAAGCCACATCTATAATTTTATTTATATAATTTGTAAAATATAGTTATTTTTAATTACTACCCAGTTTTAAGAGCATATTCCATGGAGGAATAGGAAGAAAAATTTTGTTTATTCTTTTCAAAGCAGTTTACAATGCAATGATAATAAATAGATATGGTTATTATATTAAAAAATAAACTACAACTATCTTACATTAATAATAACTTCATAGCCTAGTTAAGGCTAATAATGTTTAAATGTTTTATCAAAACATGTAACAGCCTTCAATAACATTTGATACTTTTAAATATGGAACAGAAATTTATAACATTTATTAGTGTTACTGTTTTCTAAAATTATGTTTTTGTATATTTGTTAGTAAACACTATTAGAATAACACTTACATTTAATTTTTCCATGATTTTCACAGCACCTTGCAGTTGTACACCTTCAAACGTCATAAATGATGTCTCAACCTGAAAATGAGTCACAAACAGTGTCAAAAAGTGAAGACATGGAGACATATGCCGAATATTGATAATCTATGATAAATAACATTTTCTAATAAGTTTAAATGAAAACAAAGTAATACAAATAACTTCGGTTTTATTAGGTGTCATATTACACAAGTAGAAACGTAATTTATGCCTCATTTTTTTTTCGGCGGGATAGACATCTTAACCTATAAGTTATCATTGCAGTAATATGACAAAGTATGATAAGATAAGTAACAAAAAATTAAAATCTAATCGACAATTATATTAAAATTTAATAAACACTCACATTATACATATTGACCAGATTCGCTCGCTGTACCGGATCATCGAACAATGTGTAATATTGTTGAACAAATCCTTTGCCGATAGCATCGTATTGTGGATTGAGCGCCATTGAAATGAATTATTGCTTAATTTTAATACCTCCACAACAATGTAAACCTGCTTTTAAAACAATGAATTCCAGGCTTTTGCCTGCTGCTTTCGAGCTGTTCGAGATTTCACACGAAAAAATGGCAAACCGTCATCAGTGTTGACAGCAAAAAAAAAAAGATTATTATAAATGGACTAGACATAGAATGTAATTCATTGTGTCTTCGTCATATTGCTATAAATACCTTGTAATAATATTTATTTAATTAGGAATTTCTTAGGTGTGTAGTCCGCCAACCCGCACTAGGCCAGCATGGTGGACTATGGCCTAAACCCTCTCAATGATAGAGGAGACCCGTGCTCAGCAGTGGGCGTATATGGGTTGATGAAGAAGAAGAAGAAGAATATTTATTTGGTATACTGAATATTTTTTTTAAGATATTTGAAAGTGGCCATACCTACTTAATCAAAATCTTTTTGATCGGGTGATATTCTATTCAGATTACAAATTTATCAATATACATTATGTTGTCTACGCCATTGACGGCTTCAACTCATTCATCATCATTCGGATATTTACTCTGTGATCCAATTTGGCTTCTTTTGTGTATTTTTGTTAATAATAACCTATAAATTTGTGTATATCTTTTACATTAAACTTTTTATTAGTTTGTGTTAATCCATAAAGATGTCTTTGGCAGACGAGCTCTTGGCTGATTTAGAGGAAAACGATGATGGGGAGCTCGAAGCTGCTATTGAAAGTAAAACGGGTGATAATCATGAGTTTGCTGTTCCGTATCCAGTTATTCCTAAAGAAGAAGAAATTAAGAGTGTTTCAATTAGGGAACTGGCAAAATTACGGGATTCGGACAGACTAATACGAGTACGTATTTCGAAATCACTACAAAACTATACCACCTTTTATACATGTTATAAATATTATTGGAAAACAAATGAAAAAAAAAGAAAATCATTATTTTAAGTGACTCAGAAATAAAAATAAATAAATTGTCTGTTCTTAGTTTGTTACTTCTGTTATTTTACTTTATTTTTTTCTAAAGTCCTTAACACTTATTCATGGGCATGAATTTTGAAAATTAATTATATTTAAATTGAATTTAACATACAATTAGTGCAGCGAACTTTACAGAATACTTCACAACATTGGGGGGAAGATTTGTGGCTGGTGGAGACTGGAACGCGAAAAATACATACTGGGGCTCAAGGCTAACAACAACTAGAGGGAGGCAACTAAAACTAAGCCTCGATGAAAACAATCTCAACTGTATCTCATCAGGAGAACCAACTTACTGGCCCACAGATCACAATAAAAAACCAGATTTGTTGGACTTCTTCATGATAAGGGGACTCTCGACCAAATACATGAAGGCTGAATCCTGTCTAGATAGTAGTTCTGATCACACTCCTGTCATCCTTACTATTAGTACCTCAATCATCAGCTACGAGAGGCCTGATGTCATGTGCAACAACCTCACTGACTGGGAAGGTTTCAGAGACTACATTGAGAGAAGCATCAAGGTAAATGTCTCCTTAAAAACACCTGATGAGATAGATGATGCAACCCAATATATTACTAACCTTATACAAAAGGCTTGCTGGATTAACACTCCTATAAAAAAAGAAAATCCTTGCCAGGCGGTTGGGAACGTACCTCTCGAGATAAAATGCAAAATACTAGAGAAGAGACGATTACGTAGGATATGGCACCAAACTGGACATAAATGTGATAAGACTGCACTGAACAAAGCTATTAGAGAACTGAAAAACTCAATAGATAGCTTAAATAATGCCACACTGCAGAGTAAATTGGAAAACCTAACTGCTACAAAATCGACAGAATACTCTCTCTGGACGTTTACAAGGACCTTAAATAGGCCACAGCAATATAAATGCCCAGTTAGAACTGAGTCTGGCTGGACCAAGACAAGTAAAGAAAAAGCCAACTTATTTGCAAAACACCTAGCCGCCATCTTTACACCTAATGAAGGAAACAATGCGGAGTTCGAAAACGAAATCGAATGTACACTCAGGCAGGATTTACAACTGTCCATCGCACCAAGACCAGTCACAGTTGGGGAACTGAAGAGAAACATAAAAAGATTGCAAAACAAAAAAGCTCCTGGATTCGACCTCATCACGAAAGAAGTTATTATGCAACTTCCCAGGAAAGCATTGGTTTTTCTTGTCGCTCTTTTTAATGGGGTGCTTCGAGTACAATATTTTCCCAGATTATGGAAGGTATCCATAGTGACGATGATACATAAGCCAGGAAAGCCACCAGAAGACGCGTCATCGTATAGACCTATAAGTCTCTTACCTGTGCTGTCCAAAGTATTTGAGAGGATCCTCTTGAGCAGAATGTTACCCATACTCAACGAAAACCTAGTAATACCTCAACACCAGTTTGGTTTCCGGCAACATCATTCTACAGTAGAACAGGTGCATCGGGTGTGTGATAAAATAAGGCAGTCCTTTGAAAAAAAGGAATACTGCTCCGCTGTATTCTTGGATATACAGGCAGCCTTTGATAAAGTGTGGCATAAGGGCCTTCTCTACAAAATAAAATCATTTCTACCGCACAGTTACTACCTTTTGTTGGAGTCATACCTCACTAACAGAATTTTTCAGGTGAGAGAGGACGGAGAGCTCTCCGTCATTCAAGATATAATGGCGGGAGTCCCACAGGGATCTGTCCTTGGCCCCGTTTTATACACCATCTACACTGCCGACCTCCCAGAAACGCAAGGAGTAACTACGGCTACATTTGCTGACGACACTGCAATTCTCTCAAGCAGCAAGGATCCCATCGAAGCATCTGCTATATTGCAAAATAGCATTGACAGGGTCCACGAATGGATCCATAAATGGAGAATCAAAGCGAGCACAACCAAATCCGTACACATTATGTTTACGCTGAGGAGAGGAAGCTGTCCTGCAGTTAAAATGGGGGATAATGTTCTGCCACAGAGTGACTCAGTGCGATACCTCGGTATGCATCTGGACAAAAGGCTAACCTGGAAAAAGCACATAAAATCAAAGCGAGACGAGGTGAACATGCGGTTCAGAAACATTTACTGGCTGATGGCACGTAACTCCAAACTTTCGATCGACAACAAATTGCTGATATACAAAATGATACTAAAACCAATATGGATGTATGGCGCACAGCTGTGGGGAAGTGCTAGCGACTCCAATCTAAACATCATGCAAAGGTTGCAAAATGGTATACTAAGAACCATTTCAAATGCGCCATGGTTCACTACTAACACAGAAATCCACCAAGCACTGAACATAAGAACTGTTAAGGAGGAGTTAAAGCTAACAGGGAATAAATATAAAACACGATTGGAAAATCACCCAAATGACCTAGCAACTGCATTAGCAACCATTAGCTACACTAAACGGCTGAAACGCTATGACATACAGAAACTTGGTGACAGATGGTAAAAGATGAGGGGCCTCCTGCTGAGGAGCTCCTTGAAACGACAAATGGCATACAACAAATCTGCTTATAGTTTAGGACTGATTGTAGATAAGCACAAAAAAAAAAAAAAAAAAAAAAAATTGAATTTAATGTAATATAAAACTCTTTGTATGTAAGGAATATGAAAAATTGCCTATTTTAAATATAGAAAAAGTTATACTTATAAGCTGTATTTTAGATATAGCACTGAGTTATTTGCAATTACTACCAAATTTAGCAAATATGCCAGATAATTTAACAAGATAAGTAATTACCCACAGCACTTACAATTTTTTTGAAATAGATATTCATATCTCAATTTGCAGGTAATTACTGGAATAGGCCAAAATGTTGGCAGCAACAGGAACAAGGTTGAAGTGGCAGGATTAATGGAATCAGATCCCGAATATCAGCTTATTGTAGAGGCTAACAACATTGCTGTTGAAATTGATGGAGAAATTGGTAGGTTTAAATATTCTTTAAATATTCTATTCACATTTAATTCCATAAAGTTATAAAGTTGCTGAAAAGAAATCCATCTGAATTGTGATTTGTGCTATAATAGGTAAACCATAAACAATTGAAAATTATTTTTCAGCTATTATCCACAGATTTGTTCGTGACAAATACCAGAAAAGATTTCCTGAGCTAGAATCATTGATTATAACTCCACAAGAGTACATACGGACAGTGAAAGAGCTTGGCAATGACCTAGACAGAGCTAAAAATAATGAAATTCTTCAGAGTTTCTTGACACAAGCCACTATTATGATTGTATCAGTAACTGCATCTACAACACAAGGGTGAGTTGTATGCCACTGAGTTTTTGATTTTATAGAGAGTTGAAATTGATAAAAGTACAAATATATTTCTCTATACTTAAACTTTATGCATGTTTGTAAGTTAGCCAAGAAGCAATTAATTTTAAATATGGATATATTAATATACTCCAACTAGTCCATAATCAGTTACTACTAAAATGTAAATCAATCCTAACAGTTTTCAAAACAACTTATATTTTGAAACAGCCATAAAATTGTAAGTATCCAATTGCACATAGAGAATTTTGAACACTTTTAAGATTATTAATGTTTGTAAAGGAATATGTTGCAGCTGCTATACACATTACTCATGTCTTTTATTTCTGTGTATATGTTACAGAAAACTGTTGTCAGAAAATGAATTGGCTGAAATTAATGAGGCCTGTGACATGGCAACAGAACTGAATAACTTCAAGTCACAGATTTATGAATATGTGGAAAGCAGAATGACTTTCATTGCCCCAAACATAACTGCAATTGTTGGTGAGTTGTTACTTTTTATTTTTTATAAAAAAAATGTTAAACAAGTAATGTAATCTTAGCGCAATAATTATTAGAATATTTTTCATAAAATTAAAAAATATATTTATTTTATAGATCAATTAATACAACTTTGCAATAAAAAAACAATTATGAATTTGTTTTCTAGGTGCATCAACAGCAGCAAAGATACTAGGAGTTGCTGGTGGTTTGTCAAAGTTGTCTAAAATGCCAGCCTGTAATGTGTTACCTCTTGGCCAACAGAAGAAAACTCTCTCAGGATTCTCACAAGCAGCGGCCCTCCCACACACTGGCTTCATTTACTTCTCACAAATTGTACAAGACACTCCTCCAGTAAGTAAACAAATTATTTTAAATGTTATCTTTATATATTTAAGGAAAAATGTGTTATGTAAGTCGATAATTTTAAGTAATAATTAAAAAAAAAATAGTTTTTTTAACAATGTTAACTGCCATATTATAATCATAGTAAATTATAGTTCTTCTACGTAAACGAAAATTAGTATTGAGCAATAATTGTTAGGAAATATTTTTGTGTTTTAGGAATTGAGGTACAAAGCTGCAAAATTGGTCTCTACAAAGGTAACTTTGGCTGCCCGTGTTGATGCCTGCCATGAGAGCTCAGATGGTCGCATTGGACGACAACTACGCGAGGGTATTGAGAAAAAATTGGACAAACTACAGGTAATGTCATTTATATTTTTATAATCAAATGTTGGATAACATTTTCATACACATAAAAAATAAAGGAAACTCTAAACTAGTGTTTAAAGACCACAACTCAAAAGACATTTATTAGTGGTAATTTGATATGCTCTTCATATAAAAAAAAACATGTCATCTGATACCTTAAAAAATCCTTCAAAATCTCTATGATGGTATTCTTATCTACTTCTTGCATAATTTACTTAGTTCATCAGCATACATATCTAATCGAGCGGTCATGTTAAACCCCCACAGATCTCGAACTTGACGGCACAGATTGAGGTCCATTTCCACAATAAGCAGACCATCCTTTACTCTCGACATGCCAGGAGTTCTGCATCCATTTGGTGCTGTCACGTAACTAGAACCATAGTAACTCCGTGATATCCAACCTCCATCTTTGGTATTGAAGTTTTCCGTACCAACCCTGTTAATGCTACAAGTGAAGTAACCATTAGCTATGGCTGCATTACGCGCCTCAGTACCCCAAAAAGATTCACCAAACTCGGAAATTGTTGCTGAAGGGTTAAAAACTATCTCCGCTCCGTTTAAATTGAACATTAGCCAATTCAAGGCTTGGTGTCTTCCGTAACAAATATTCACTGCGATTCTACCAAATTTTGTGCTGAACACTGCATGGCCTAGGTTCCCTGGGGAGTAGTATGACGTCTCACTAAAACTTCCGACGCTGGGTAAATGATTTTTACGATGTTTCCCCATTACAGTTCCTTTCTCGTCGATGACCACTGCTGTGTTCCACCACACATCGTCTTCCACCTCTAAAATAGGTGATACGATGACCATCTCGTATTTCTTGGCGAGTTTCTTTAAAAAAAATACGCTAGGACCATTTGTAGACGATTCGGCGAAATCCAACCATTCCTCTTTTTGTCTGGTGCAGAGGAAAAACGGCATAGGCCATGTTTCTTGGAGGCAAAGTATTTGAACTCCTTCTGTAGCAGCCAAGTCAACAATTCTTTCCACTTTAGCAAAAATTGCGTTTCTCTGATCGTTTATCGGTGACGTTGTAGGTAATACTATAGAATGTTGTACTAAACCGACCTTGACAATCCTTGGTGGTCGAGTTTCTTTCGCAGCTTTGAAGTAATAACCTGCAACGTCGATGTTATTCTCCTGAGAGTATTCCAATGTTCTGCCTTTCAATTTCAATTCACAATGATCTTCTCGTCCGTAATGTATTCTGTTAAAATGTTTCAATTGTTCCGGATTTAAATTCCTTTTCACTATTTCATCGAAAGTGTCGCCCAAAACGGCAGACATTTTGTTGATAAATGCGCGGGAATTCGATTGTATCGTAGGAGTTTCGATTGCGTAATTATATCGCATAACCGAGTATAGGTCATGTGTTGACATTCCACTCGTTTTAAGTCGTTTTATCTGTGTTGACAACGTTTATTTGAATACTGGAAATGCATGAATCATTTAATGCATATCAATTGAATGTATAGTTTAACTTTATACAAAATACACAGACGTATTCGTTGGGAATTTTGCCGATTAAATGCAACAAAGTTAAATACTGGTATTTATCATTCGGGCAATCTAGTGAAGATATATTTCTCTGTACTATTGCCTTGTAAACGGAAAAATGAAAACACGACATCTAATTATAGTATGTATAGCGAGAATCCCAGATTTTTCATTTATAATTAAATTGTGACTACTTGATGTATTTATTTATTTCACAAACCTTCTAAGTAGTGGGCGTTATTTTTGAATAACGCTGAAATATTTCAAAGTCAACTGTTCAGAATTGTTACTTATTAAGTTTCACATTTGCCTGAGTCTAGCTTAGGTTTAGGTATATAGTGTAGGGCAACTTGGCTTTGAGTTCACTTAACAAATGCTAAAAGATCTACAAACTATTGAGACATTGATATTATCTTTTAGAGTGGGTGTGTTTAGAGATACTAGATTTAATTTTATTGACACGTGGGCGAGCTTGAATACTTCAACATTTCTATAAAACCAATCTCTGGTTTAACTTGATCGTGAAATACATGAAAGATCATAACCTGCCGGCGCTTGAGTTGATAACAGCCTACCTAATGTTGATATTTAGCAATTTAAGTACACATTAGCATTACTAACTGTGTGGCGAAAGTATAATGGAGGGACCCGTATGTCATTAGAGTATACTTTCTACCTCGTGTCTGACACTAAAATACATCGGCGTTGAGTGGGTGATTACCATACGCAGTGTTTATAGTGATAATTTTGTTAAACACCACGATTCACTCTCTCTCACCTTCGCCTTCAATGTAAGTGAAGGGACATCTTCAACCACTTCTAACATTGTAGTTAATTGCATCGAAATATAGCTATAGTTTGTGTACGTCTTTAATATTTACATAAATCCTTGAAGAAGTAGATAAAGGTATATTTCTAAAATCTTTTCAACAATTTCTTTGATGCTCCTTTATTAAGGACCCTCGGTATAGATGTTGAGCCTGTTGTTGTTTTTGCGGAAAATTTTGACACTACGTCTTCAACTTTGTCATTATCCTCCATCACCTGTTAGGCACAGGCCTCCTGCAATTAAAAGGGTTTAGGTGTTAGTCCACCGCGCTATCCTAATACGGGTTGGCGGACTATATCAAGAGTAACAAAATTAAATTCAATAACATTGCTCGAGACAAATTAATCTTAATGTCCCCTCGATGATATCCACTCTTATATCGTCTGTTTGGAGTTCTTGGAGAGAGAAAAAGACAAACAAATGAATACGTATATAAGAGTTATTATAATAATAATTACTACCATTACTAGGTACTAATCATATAACTCCTTCCATAGGAACCGCCGCCAGTGAAGTTTGTGAAGCCTCTCCCAAAACCGATAGAGCAGAGCAGAAAGAAGCGCGGAGGCAAACGAGTGAGGAAAATGAAGGAACGATACGCCATGACGGAGTTCAGGAAGAACGCAAACCGACTTAACTTCGCCGACGTGAGTGTAACGTTATGTCTTTATACATCAAATTATATTAAGTCATAAAATAAAACCTTTGTGGAGAACTTTAAGATAACTAGGTTTCAAGATGTGTTACTTCAAAGAAAATTCAGAGGTGTGTTCCCGGGAGTAAAATTTGTGACCGCCGAGATTTTTTCTCGACCGCGTGTTTTAACCTCGCGGCTATCACGGGTTTTAAGATTTTTTTACAAAAAAATATTTCAATTTGGTAAGAGAAGACAAGTGTCTAATCTGAAGAAAATACCAACATTCTTGCTGTTTTCGCTTGTATGTTTTTCTATTTTTCGGAAATGCTATTTTTTTTCGGACAACCTGTAAACTTTCCTTTTCTTTATCTCTACAAACATGAATACAAAATATAATGATCAGATAAAGAACAGGCAAGAATGTATATCGAAATAACTAACGTTTACATTTCTAAGAAAAAAATGATTGAAAGTCCTGTGAAGTTATCAAACATTTATCGCACAACCAGCCCGTAGGCAGTGGCAATATCAATATAAATGTGACAGATTGAATTATGCATCCGCTATAAATACTAAAAAGTATAATTCGCTCACGCTAGGCTGCACTTTATTACCGGTTTTATTACAAAATGTTTGTTCTTATTAACGCATTTTGCATCCTATAAGAAAGACATTACGATATCAGAATAAAAATTTACCACATTTTATTTAAACCAGAGTTGACATCCGTGCCAAATTTCACCGACATCGATAGTATCGCATTGACTACAAAACAAAACCTAGTAAAATTTATACTGGCATTCTAAATAGTTACATTAAAACGATTGTTCAGTGTAATTGTGCACAACGATACGGTACAAACAATGTAGATATTCTAGTTTTCGTTTATCATTTGATTAATGCGTCTAATGAACACAATTTGCTCCCAACGAGAATCACAAGAATGAGCTAGCTAGTAGTTGCGCATTACCGGTGCTCTATTCACGCTATCCATCATAATCCGAACGACACGGCGCGGATAATTAAATGGATTCTAATTGAAATCTGAAATAATCGCAATCGGTGTATGAAGTGAGAGCATTAGACATTCAACTTGTAATCGTTATAAAACCGGTGAGCGGTAATTACCGGTATCGTTTGCGCCTACGCCGCAATCTATTCTACGAATAAGCATTATGATATACGGTCCGCAATCGTGTATGATTGGAATTAGATTGCAAATTATTATGTTGTACTATTATGGTGTTCGGGATTTATGAGGTGGTAAATAGAATCGCGAATTGGTTAACGTTATTATAATCTCCTATTACTGTGCAATTTTCACTGAGGTAATGGAAGTTGTTGACTTCCTACTTTTATTTAAATGTCTTACTGACTAAACTAAGTTAGTTTAAAACAAATAAGTAAAAATAAGTAACTAAGTAAGTCGTGATGCGCGCCAGAAACACAATTGTATGCCTTTTAAGAGTTATGTGTGTATTCATAATGAATTATATCAAGTAATTTAACAATGAAGGTAAACATCGTGAGAAAACCGGCAAACCTAAATGTTCTAAGGAATTAGTGTAGTCCGCCAACTCGCACTAAACCAGCGTAATGGACTAAGATCTAAACCCTCCCAGTTTATAGAGGTAGCCCGTCCCCAACCGTGAGGCATATATAAATATAGGCTGTAGATGATAAGTGATTAAACCAGTCCCTTAATTGCTTAGATTTTTCCTCGACTATAGTTGCCTTTTACAGGCAAAAATCCGCATCTCACATTTGCAGAAAGTTGTCATTTAGCGGTCGGGAATAGTAATTGGTGTCAGCAGTTTATTAGGCAATTTTGTATGAATACTTTTAACATTTCACATCCCTGAAATGTAATTTTTGCTGTTGCTTTCCTTATTTTTTTTTAAATCTTTATTTGCCTATTGTATCGAAAGATATATTATAGTTTTTCTTTTTCACAATATAGAATCTATAAATAGAAATCATAAATAATACTTTTGGTTTAAAAAAAATAGGTTTTTTAAATTCTCATGGGTTTTTCTTCTGATTATTTTTACCATGCGGAAACGCTACATTAGAGAAAACTGCTGGACTATCGTGTTCCGTGTAGTTATCTACGTGTTGCTACTATTCCTGTTTCACTAGAGTTTTATTAGTTGGTAAAGTCATTAAATGTTATCATTCTCGATAGTAAGTGCGCTACCGGTGTTTAGGATTTACCTAAAAGGATTAGAAATTTGAAGGGAAAGTGCTAACGATAGCAAGTTTTTTTGCTATTTTTTGTACCATTTTCTTTGTAACAATCCAATCGTCTACACTAGTGTGTATTTGGAGCTTAAATACTGCTAAATTGTATTGTAATGCGGTTTTTATCATTATCTCTTATTCAAATCTAATGTACCTTAATCGTTTAATAATTAAATCAGTGCGCTCTATCGACAAACGCTCGTAGCGCGCCATAATGTGACGTCACGCTCGGCGGGCCGCGGCAGATGCGTTGAATTTCAAATGGTGTGTAAGTGGCCCGCGGTTTTTTCGCGCGGTTCAAATAGACCGGAACACGACCTGTTGGAGCGCGCGGACGTCCGTGCCGGCCCCGTTGGAGCGCGTGCGCCGCCCGACATTTGCACACTTACACACGGACAAGAAAAACAGTCAACCAGCCGCAATTAATAATAATAATATAATGCATGTGTCCGCGATCTGACTGCTCATTATTTATTACTTAAACGTGGCGCAATTAACGCGGGCTTTTTATGATTGTAGAAAAAATATTGTTTAATTTTAAAGAGAGATTCTTGTGAGTTACTAGTGTAATATAAAAATTTCCATGTTTAGTCATTCATGACCAAATTAATGGGTATTGTTTTTTAGTATTTACTTGACTTACCTTTATATCTCCAAAGGTATAATTTTTCATTTCTTCCACTTGGAAAGATGAAGTATAGTCATCTCATTATTTTCAAAAATTAGTGATTTGGCCATGAATTAATTGACATCAAAGCCAGCAATCTTTGCAATATACACTCCGTATTTGGAAAAGCCAACTCTATCAGTCTAGGTACCGATCAGGGTAATGTTGATTATGAATAATTGCAAAAGTAAATGGTGTATTATCGTCCATAAAAGAGAACTCTGAAATCACCGTAAATTTAGTGTCGAGTGAGTCCGGATAATTGAATCATAGATTGATGAAGTATAATGATTTTATTCTAGCGGATACTCTCATCAAGCAGCATAACGAGTTGCTATTTGTTAACTGTCAATTCCAGTTACTTTCTGGGCCTTTTTGTATAGAGATGCATTGCAAAATAAAGTCTTTACTTAGTAGCGTAAAAGTAGTGATAATCAGGCGGTTTAGGCGCGGTGACGAGAATCTAAGTGGTCGTATGTTCAAATCCCAGATACACATCTCTGACTTTTCCAAATTATCTGTGTATTTGCAATGAGTTATCACTTACTTTAACGGTGAAGGAAAACATCAAGCTGAAACATGTACAGTGCACACCTAAAAGTTCCTAGGAATTTCTTAGGGATGTAGTACGTTAACCTGCACCTTGGCCAGCGTGCTGGATTATGACCTAAACCCTCTTAGTGGTAGCAGTGAGGCGTACGTATAAGGGCTGATAATGATGACAATGATAGTCTTACTTAAATTATTTATTCCAGATATTTCTCAAATGTTGAAGCCGTGTGCCTTTACTCAATAAATTACCGGCGACACTCAGCCACGCCGTTCCTGATCACGGCAAATGCGTACCGATTATCAAATTGAGTTAATACATGTTCTTATTACATTCGAGTCCGTAATCGTATGCAACATTCACTATATCAGTTTTGTGCAATTTCCTGACGGCGAACCTGTAATTTATTGCTCAAAGCTTTCTTGTATGAAGTTATGATTGCTTTAGTAACTGGCTGCACGGTGGACCTTTGAGTCAAATAAATAAATGTTACGTCACGTATTGCGGAATGAAAAATCTATTGAATGCGCTTTGGATTGATGCATCTTCTAAGTATGCTAATTCGGTATTTTAAAAATGCTATAACGAATGTGAAATTGCATTCTAGAAACCGACTATAAAACATCTAATTACTAAATTCAATTTGGTGCTAACACCGTTATCATCTATTATATTGAAAATGATATAAATAAATTATGTTATTTTTATAAACTTAAATAACTCCTTGATCTTTTGGCCTTATTAGAATTCTAAAATTTAATCATGACTCGACTTATTAAATTTAAACAAAAACACATTAGTATCAATGGATTAGTTGACATAAATGTAGGGGCTAATGTCCAGCAATAAGCTGCTACAGGTTAATGATAATGATGATCGTGACAAAATAGCTAATACTTATAACTTTTTATCATCAACTTTTAAAACATTGTAAATTATTTTTTCCGTTAGATTGAAGACGACGCGTATCAAGAAGATCTGGGATACACACGCGGCACAATCGGCAAGTCGAGCACGGGTCGCGTGCGTCTTCCGCAAATAGACGAGAAGACCAAAGTCCGAATCAGCAAGACGTTGCAGAAGAACTTGCAGAAGCAACAGCAGTATGGCGGCGCCACCAGCATAAGGAGACAAGTCTCCGGTACTGCATCATCAGTGGCGTTCACTCCTTTACAGGTTAGATACTTTTTTCATTTCACCTTTTTGTGATCTTGTTTTGTTTTAGTTAGTGTTTTGAGACGATTGTCCTTACAGCTATAAACAAGCTTTTGATTTTATTTTAAACATGTTGGTTTTCGATTAAACTAAGTAGAATAAATATATTGATGAATACTTCTCCAATACTACTTACTTGGGTGCGTGTCTAGTTCAAGTAATGGAATCATATTTTTAATGAGCAAAAACTGTGGAACTGTAAGATTATCATTATCTGCTATGTATTAGACTACTTACTAAGCTAGTTCATCGAACTAATGTTATAGAATGAAGAACACGCAATACTAAAAATATATATGTGAAGAATTTTCAAGTACATTTCCTTTTTTTCTATATCCTACAGTCACATACATAGTTCTGGCCCCTTACTAAGATTATTTATCTAATTTTTGTCGCATTGGTATCAGAAACTACGAGAGACTTTTCGGTCCCATAGACACCTAGATCCGAAAAAAAAAATGTAATTTTGGCCAACAACATTTGTCTTGGTATAGGAATCGAATTCGTGGTCTCTCGTTTCGCAAGCTGGTAGCTAACTCACTACGCCACGGGTCGTATTCATTGAACTGATGTTGATGATGATGAATCAAATATGTACAAATTAATCTTCTTCACGTTTCATTTGTAGTTACAATTCATACAAATTCTTTGTGTTTTCTAATTCTATCATTGCGAAAATGCACCTCTACCTATCCATTCGTCTTTGTGCTATTTGTATGTTTCTTCTTATTTATGTTAGTCCTACGATTTCTAATTAAACTTTTTTACCGTTGAAAAAAAGTGCCAGACAATGGTGGAACCTTGCATTATATGTATTAAAGCTTGATGACAGATCATTCTTGTCGGTTCACATAGTTTTTACAGGGGGAAGTAGTATTACATACAGTAAAGAAAAAGAGGGGTTCAGATTTTGCTTTAGAGATTCATACTGCGATGTCATGCGCATGTCGATGAGTGTTATTTAATGAAGTAGCTTCCTTTTATTTTAAGAAACAAAAGATTAATTACATACGTATATTCGAAGAGTTTTCTTCTTCTTATCTGATAAACATGATTTCATACATACAGTTACCTTTTAAGCGAACTTAGGCAAATATTAAGCGCGTTACCTGATATTTAGGATATCGGTGCTAATGGTATATTATTAGCTGCCTATATAGCAACCGCCGTATACAGTTTATATTAATAGACATGTGAAAACTTGATAAGAATGAAAGAGGATAGAAGACAAAGTTTTTTAGGCATCTGAAAATTTGACTATCTTTAATTAAGATACCGAAGATGCTTATTTTTGAGAAAAAGGTATTGTAACTTTTGGGACTTGCTGAAGGGATGGCGACCAAAATGAGCACCAATTGTCTGGGTGAAAAGGTTACTCTCTACAATGTATCGCTATAAGATATAATAAACGACACTTAATAGCAAAACCTTTAGCGATAATTACATCGATTGCGATTTTATTGGCAATTAATTATATAATTGAATTGATGGTGGAAATAAATGCCGTAATAGTTTAATTGATTCTTACATGACGTGTCGGAGAAAACATAAATTAATAAAAATACTTTATCTTAATCTTGAATTTCTATCTTTTTAAAGACTACAGTTTTGTATTGAAAGTAATGTGATAGAAAAGGAAATACTTATCTTCTTAATGCAATAGACATTTCTAATCGTTTCTACAGCTATATAAAATTTATTGGATATTTTCCCATTAGCGTTTACGTGAGAATGCATATTAAAAGTTGATGACAATAAATATCTTTATTAGATAATAAATCACGGAATTGCATAATGGGTAACGGTGTAAGCATTGTAAAAGAACTGTGTCAATGCACTCAGTTAACAACTTGCACGGTCGTTCGTTCAGAGACGCAAGCGGAAGATGAACCCTGTGCTGGAACACTTTTCGTACTTCATAGGGTTCTACATAAACTAGGCTTATTACGTGATGTAATCTTTAATCAGCAAGTCATTGTCTCACGTATTATTTACCATTTTACATACCAACAAATAACATATTCTCATTAAAACGTAACAATTTGGAGATGTTTTTGCTTATCTCTGTGTATAATTGCGCTTGAACAATGGTTTGTGTTTGCCGTTGTTTTACTAAGGAAATTAATAGTGAGGTATAGAGACTTACGTACGATTCGCAGTATCCGGCTCGAAAGACCAGAGACCGGAGTAGGCTGCAACTATTAAGGCAACGATGATTTTTTTATTTGGAAAAATATTTACTTATTATCTTTTAATAACAATTGTGCGAATACCATCAAGAATCAATAAATCAGAAACGTGTTTGAATGCAACTAAACTGTATTTAAAGATCTATTTTATTTTTAACTTAATTACGTTTGAAGTACCAATTTCTTTAAAAGTATAAAACATGATTAACTATTAACAACTATCACACAAAACGTGAATAAGGAGGTGCGTGGTTCATTTACCGTAACATCATAAAACAGTGTATCAGATGTTGGCCAACAATCGACTTCTCCCTCGATAGCTCGTTATGGCTTATTAGCAGCACACTTTATTGTTCCTTTTACGTCTCCTTTATTGCTTACCAAGGAGGTTGTATGCGAGGTTATTTTATGTTGTATATTGTATTTTCTTATTATTGTTTATTTTCTCCTTATCTTGAATCCGCGTGGCCTAAATTTCCGAGTATTTTATTTCGAGTAATAATGTGGATTTTAGTAAAATTGTCGACGAGAGTTACTTATCTTTAAAAATAATATGATCAAGCTTTTTTTTTCTTTTGTGACGAAATAAAACTCTAGCACAAACATGTAATCGGTATAAATGTCATTCAGAAATTACAAAATCTATTTTGAGGCAATGGAAGTTCAAAGTTTCTGCTTATTTGCCAAATTTTTTCATTGAAAGATGGATTCAAATCTTTTTTTCTATAATGGAGAAAAATGACTTCATGCCTGATGTCATATACCGATACATATACTTTATTATAACTTCGAATATTAAAGTGAACTATACCCTGAAATGCGAATGCATGAGCTGTATATCTCATTTAACATTGGAGATAGCGTTTACAGTATAAATAACACTAATGATTGTCTTAATATTCCAATTTAACTCGACACCGCAGCGCAAGATCGTGGTCTAGGAAAAGTTTCACCTAAGTTATTTATTGTTCACAATGCGCATTATTAACATACGGAAGCAGCTTATTATACGCTTAAGCTGTTTATGCGTTATGCAATACGATGACAATTATCCGAGACACTAAGCTGTGGACTTGATAAATTAATGAATTTTATTATAAAACATATCGCAGTATCAAGAAATTACTTAGAAATAATTAGTTTAAATCCGACGACCGGAATATTAAAAGTTAAAACCATCGTTATATAAAAATATATTAATACTTACGAGGATTATGAGGGACCAAATTGGTCGCGTAATGTACCAATATGATTTATCCATTTAGGGCCGCAGGACACCAATAATCTCAAATAATCATGGGTGATAAGAGTGTGCCTTTCTCATCATTAATTTTAATTTAGTTTGCCTCAGGTTCATGGCAAAATTATGTTTTATTAAGCAATAAGCCTTTCAGAGCAATAACATCATTTATAAACTAAGCAATATTAGTAAGAAGACATTTATCCACCACACATCCGTTATGTTTTACGAGCCCTTTTATGTGTCAAATGATTTCTGTTTTGACATTCACCTTCATAATAAACAAGAATATCTGGTTAAGTGTATAATTTCGGTTAAGCGATCAGAAAACACGGTTAAAATAGTGTGGGCCAGGTTCGTCCGCTCAGCGTGGGCTCGTTCCGTACAAGCGCCATAAATAAACTTGACCCTTGCAAATAACGCCTGCATCTGGAATATCGTATTGCTAAGGGAAAGTAGAAATCTAATATGTTATGGTGCGTCCGTGTTTCCGCGTCCACTGTTTATACAAATTGCCACTCATCTGTGCACAAATTGAAAACGCGGCAAACTTAATGTACGTAATTATGTTCTGTTCTGTCCAATAGGTAATATTGTAGCAAAGAGATTTTATTGGTAACAGTTATAATTATGGAATGGTATTGTTATATCTTGTTTTAAATGAGCTTTCAAATAATAAAAAAAGAATACTATCTTTATAGTATCATAATGATAGCATCAATATTATATTACAGTGATACCTATATTATTTTACATATAAATTTCCTTGTTATTTTAGGCCATTTTATACCTGTGCTGTAACATCTTACGGCAGGTTAGTTTATTATGTACTTGGTTGGATTTTTCAAGTCAGTAGTATGTGTTATCTCGGTAGAGCTGGCCCATACATATTGTAATATGAGAAGTTTACAGGTTGGTTTTGCATACATGACATACAAGTAGATATAGACATTTACTCCGGCTATTTCCGAATAAAGGGCGCTAAAGGAATGCCTCTATGGATGACTCGTAGGAGGTATAAATGCCATTTGTCAATCTCGTTTGGCGAACATTATGGCTTCAGAAAATTTCGGAGGAATAACGACACATTCCTAAGGCTCAAAGTTAATTTTCTTGGAAATGTATGCATAGTTCAACGGTTTGTTAAAATAATCTATTCTAAAATGATTTGTAAGTAATCTAAGCCTTTATTCAAAGCTGGACAGATAGCTAGTTAAACTTTAACGAGTAACTAATGATCTAACGTTCCATTTAAATTGTTACACTAAACACTAAGATATCTAAATTATCGTTGGTTATATCTTCAATGGTATCGGTAACCCTTAGGCGTGAAAAGTTTCTCATAAATGATGAATTGGAAAGATTAAACACGATCAGATACTCAGTGGGGGCACACTTCGATACATCAAAAAGTGCCGTGCAAATTGCGTGCCAGCCCTGCAAGCCTATCTCGGGTACATAATCGGACGGTCAGTTACAAGGTTTGCATGTAGGCAGGCCATAGAGAAAATTGCATATTGGTATTTCAGGCGGTGCGGTTGGCATAGAACTTTCACCGTTTACATTTCGCTCATGGAATTCGTGTTATGAGAATGGCCGACGCCCTTTCGTACCGCTCCGAACATTGTTAGTCCATGTTTGGACTCGAGATACACATCGGCAACTGTCCGATGCCTCTTATTTATGGCGTAATTCTCTCGGGATAAGGTATTAGTGGATTTTTCTAATGAGAGAAACTGCTCTCATTTTTCCTTTGACATTTTTCTGTAACAAGATCGGTCTCGAGTAACTTGTTTTGTACTGCGATTGAAAAGCTATTAAAGCTCGATCGAAGAAGCTGTAATAAATGTTCAAATATGTACATACAACATGTTTCATATAATTGCCTTTATTTATTAATTAGGCAAGAGTAACTATGGCTTGTATACGTTTTCGACTATTGTAATCAATAAGAATCTGATTATAAGCGTAAAACTTAAATAGAGTTTATATTAGCAATTAAGAATACCATTAAATTTCATCAATTAAGCCGGTTTATTCGAAATTACGCTATATTAAGATTTAAATTAATAAACAGTGTATGGAATTAAGTTTGATAGACGCTCTGTAAAATGATGTATTAAACAGTAATGATTTTATAGCGGAGTCGTAATTTTCAGCGGGATGATAACTGTCCGCAACCATGTATGTAATGCTTTACGAAATTAGGTATGTAATTAACGCATGATCTAACAGTTAAACGTGAAAACCGTAAGCTATTAGATATTTCTAATATTGTGGAGGATATGGTACGTGTAGTCATATTGGGTTGATGCTATAGAACCAAGATGTGTAGGTACTGTATAAAAACACATTATCAGTTTATATTTATATAGGTGTCTTGTTCTTGCATTCATGCATTTATCACAGGAACGCGAGAGACCCAATTTAATACCACCATACTGACGGGTAAAATAGATCAACATTAAGATTACTCAAATGTCTTGAGTCTTATAAATAAATAGTTTCCACTCCATAAACATTTAAACACCACCAACTCGCAATAGGTCAAAGCATTATGTTAAAGCCGCAACGCCTTTCTCGTATTGAAGTTTTATTGCCGGGAAAAGTTTAATTATAGGACTAATTTCAATATACTTATGAAATTCGGTATTCCTTTGAATATTAATATGATGAAGATTTACCTTCGCGTCATTTACGCCGAAAATTAAGGTGGAACCAGTTTTTGACCGATGTGTACGTAGCCCGTTTAGGCGTAATGACATTTGAATGCAAGTTAATTTGTTATTCACCTTGTAACCAATAGCGAAGCACTACTCCACTTGCACACCGGGCGCTCTAACGTAAAACGGCTTTCGGAGTAAATATAGAGCTATTACTATCGAAGTACCCTACACTCATCGGCCCAGCGGCCGGCGTTGTTAACCCAAAACATCTACCGACCGTTAGCCAACACACACCGGTTCTCAACTTGTTTTTATATCCATTGACGAAGTAAATCGCAATTTGAATTCAATTTGCTGCTGCAATCTTAAATAAATACACCCAATGTTTACTTGTAAGCTGGACTGACTAGATAGTTGCAAATTGCAAATCGTTATCAACGAGTTGCTTGGGAAATATTCTGGGTGGTCTATATATTGGATTTCTTAATACTAATTAACATAATAATGATCTGCAATAGTCACACAGATAGTCCTGTATCCACGCTTAGCTTGTCACGCAAATAATGTTTTTAAATCCCAAACATTTTAGTCAGTAAGCTTTTTTACTATTAAAAATATCCTCGCGAAGATTGTAAACACTGTTAGAATTAATTATCCATTCTATAACCGTTTAACCGAAAAATGATAAGATGATTAAGAGCCTTCTTGGCGTTCCTAAGTCAAAGAGGAATGCAAACATTTGGTCTATGATAAAAAAAAGTTAGCATAGCAGTTACGAATAGATACATCTGTCTTTTTTGTCGATACTGTTTAGAGGGCAACAAACTTTTGTTGTAAAACATACACTCGTGCATAGTCATGCTGACAAGACAAATTATTGTTATGCAGAAAACGTCGCAGGAGACAAAATTAAATAAACAAACAATTTGACGTATGTCGCTAGGGGTTAAACATTCCCAAATGAGTCTGTTTTATGTCTACAACAATCTTTTTTTTAATTATTTGCTCAAGTTCTATTACAAGGACTAGTGTTTCATTTATATCATTATAAGAAATGAGTCGAAGAATTTCTTCGAGTAAGAGACAATATCACATCATGCTTGACGAACCTCCAAAGTAAACATGTAGCTGTGTACAATGTTTTTCCTTCCGCGTGTAATGTTTAAATCTGCCCAAAATTATTATAATTGGTTACGTGTCATACATTTGCCTTCCTAAAAAAAATGCAAAACAAATCCAATGCATCGTTATGTAAATGTAAAAAATTACTACTTTCATTTTATTTTAACTGTTTGCACTACCATAAATAGTTTAGACACACATCATCGAAAACGAAATAATATAGAAAAAAACACCACGGAAATCCATCAAGAAGCTTTTAGCACCGCAGACTCGATAGCAATCGTGGAGATTATGGGCCGCATCGTCCGCACTCCGATACGTGCTATAGATATATAAATTCTGCTAGCAACCTCGCTTTATCGGGCCGTTCTTTTGATCTGAAACAAAAGCCGTCAACTAGTTAGATCCGCTTTGGCAAACAGAGGAGGCCGCTCATTGGTTACGTCCATTAATAGCTGCAAAGGCTAAATTTTTTCTACGAAAAAAGTAGTTTTTTCGCACATGGACTGCAATTAGCAGTTTATATTTTTTGCTAATGTTCCATTTACTACACTGAACCGGATTACGAGCATAGTTCCGACAAGATACTCGTTAATCTTCTGTAAATGCTAATAAACTTGGACTCTCAACATAGCCACATAGACTTTAGACAGTCGACAAACTACAACTTTGATTTATGTTTTGATTTAAAATATAGATTTCTTATAATTCTTATTATGATCCAAAGCAATTAGTTAATCGAGTCGTCGGAAAACCTCTAAAGGGAGAGTCTTTAATATATTGAATCAAAGACATACGCCTCATTTTCGAATGACATCTGTACTTGCAGCATTAAAAACAAAAACCTCAGCACTAAAATTTAAATTAATTCTACGGGCTAAAATCTAAACTCCTTTAACTGTGTCAGAGGTATATGATACAAATAGGCCATAACGATTCATATAGATAAATCATTTCGAAACCTCAACGTGAATTCATAAATATTTTAGATAGATCTAGTTCAGATTTGGTAATTGATAGCTTCTGAATGGCTTTCGTTGACGGTTGATGCATGCATTGTCATAAACATCATTAATGAAATAAAATATAAATGAATGGCTTCTATCCTTGACATGGTTAGCGTGATTCATTCTGCGATTGTCGGTCCATGGTGTTTGCTAATGCTCCATTAAGAATGTTAAATACTCAAGCTTTATTCCAGCTTGTCACGAAGTGTTTATTATCATGTTTTTCCTAATTATACTTAATTTTTCGTGTGTTGTCCATAACTTCAGTTTGTGTCAAATTTAGTGTAAAGGTAAAATTACCTATGGAGAATTTGTTTGTGCTCTGATTAAATGAAATTTATCACTATTAGTGTCATATAGATGATCGAACCGACATGTTACTATAAAATACTCGTGTTTAAAATCTCATACATGAGAGTTCTCTTCTATGTATTTCATAGTTAAATTTGTCAACCCAAACTAAGGCTACTGGGGGGTGGTCTAGAATTCCTGCTGTTTAAGAACCATTTTTTAAGTACTCTGAAAGTCTAAGCTGCCAACAAAATTACCCGCTTTTAACCATAAGTACCGTCACTTCCGTTTACATTGTGTTTCGATGCTAATACCTTTTCGCAAATGTACGCTATTAAGATTCATCCGGTACTGAGAACTTAACTAATGTGTATATTTAAAGACTTGTTTAACTAAACGTTCACATGACATAATTCAAGACTTTGTCACATTATCGCATTTACAATGATTAAATGATGCTGTGCTATGTATGTAATAAGAAAGAAGAAATTATACATACAGTATTTTCAATTTTTCCACTTACTTTTCGGGTAGCATATTTGACGTCAAAAGTGCGGATAAAAATTTACAATATCGCTTTACCTAAACCAGTTAACTATCCAACTAAACTTCAAGCATCTAAAGAATTCATGGAACCATTAATACTCTACAAACTATTGCAGTTTAATAAACGTTCTCAGTAATGTTTCTAGCTCAAGTCCAGTGTAGCGTTAAAGATAATCGTTCGGCATCTAATGAAGCAGTACGATGCAAACAGTCTAACGTGATAAGCGAGAATTAAATGGCCGGCCATTACCCGACAGCGCCACACTCGCGTGTGACGTTCTGCGGCACATTGCAGCCCCTGCGGCCTTGTCTTCGTCATATAAATGCTAATCAAATGGAATGACAACATGCTGCTTGCCACCACTGATTGAATTCCATATCATTGCATTTTTTTATAATGAGTCTGCTTTAGTTCTGATCTTTAGTTTCTTCTTTTAAACTTGAAATAACAATTCTTGTAGAATCAACTGCTTTGAAAATATAGTACAATTGGAAAATTTAGGAGTACAGCATTTTGGGCCTCGCAAAGCACCATTACAGCAAAATATTAAGAAGCATTTTCATTTGTCTATTATTTTACGATGCATTTTGCATTACAGTTTTATGTGGTTATTTTAATGTTTTCGATTTAGGTGGCCACTCCTTTTGATTGGCAACATTTTATATTAGGTAACAGAGCTCGACTATATTATCTAGAATAGTATTTGTCAATAATATTTAACGTAGAAGTAATTCCACATGCCTTGTTTCAACTAATACCTTAACATTTATAATTGGTAACTGGTAATGGAATTAGCGCGAGTTAATTCGTTGATTTAGCTATATAAGACCTTAAATTCCATCATGAACGCGCACTAAAAATAACTGGATTACATTCCCTATTCCGGCTTGAAGGAGTAAAATATTTTTTGTTCACAGGGCTTGGAGATTGTCAATCCGCAAGCCGCAGAGACGCGGGTCAACGAAGCAAACGCCAAATACTTTTCAAACACATCGGGATTTTTATCCGTCGGCAAGAGTACAACATAATTGACCGTGTAATTGCTTTAGAAAGGTTATATCATTTGAAGACCTAACGTCAACGAAAATAAGTGTTGGCTGTTGACTATTAAAATGTGATTGTATGAATAAATTGCTAACGGCTGAGAGTAAAGTTGGTTTTATTATGGTGTCCAGTGATCAGTGTAGCGCTAAGTTGGCCGAGATCAGCGTGAGCGTATCCACGTGAGGCGATTTCACCGCTCGACTTAGATTTCGCATTGGCTAAGTGCACTGTCAAAATTTTGACATATAGATTAAAAGGCTCATTGCGGACTCTCGAGATTACTGTATACATGAACATAATGGTAATTTAGTACCAGCGTGGGAGTTGTAATAGAGTAGAAATGAATGGATTGTCATTTCAGTGTCTGTTTAAGGTTATAGTTTCTAAAGTGTGGGCATTTAATGCGACAAGAGAGAATGTAATTATGCATCTTTAAATTGATTGCCATAACAAGACTATTTTAATCACCATTTAAAAGATTACGTATGTGCGCTTTTGAAGAGGTAAAAGTTTATTGAAAATATACAAGGAATTTTATCAATATTATTATGCCTTGAATGTAGAACTATATATACAGAATATTAAATAATTACCGTAGCAATCAAGGCCGCTTAAACACTTGCTCAACGAATTGCAAATGGATTTAGAACAATGTTCTCACAAGCCGCACCAATGTAAACAAACACACCTTGCCGCGGCCATGTTGTCCGGTGCGCGGCATTGATAGATTCGGCCTACTATCAATCAATAAATGACCACCTTTCACGACATGTTACCGGTTGTATCCATGGCATTAATCATACGTTTCGATTGTTGACGGTATCTGGATCGGTTTCACGGCACTGGATAACAGATGGCGCTTTCAACATGTTGGGTAATTTTAATCTCCTAATGTTACGGAACATTATATTAATATTGCTTTGACAGATTGGCATAGGGTTTTTCTTTGGATGTATGGAATTTTTCCTTCCTAGTTTATTATAAACATGTAAAGGGTAGCATAAGCTTAGGCGTATGTATATTATAAGAAAAATTGCATTTGTGTGTTCTCATTATAAACACCCCAAATACGTCTGTTACTGGATTTGGTTTTTCTCGAAAAATGACGAGAGTGCTTGTCCTGTGCAATCTGCACCCTTTTACTATCCTAATTATGTGAGATTAACGCAGCCATCGCCAATATGTAGCATCAATTTAAGATGTTTTATATCCCACGTAGGTATTGTATGATTTAATTTTAAATGTTATTTATTCAGTGCATAGCGTCTCATTTTTCAAATTCGCTCGCTTGTTTCCAGTACCAGTTTTCCAGTGCAAATCGCCTCATTCACGTTCCTATTCGTTTAACATAATCGACCGCCATTTGTATCGTAGAAGTCACGCAAGTGCATCAATAAACACGTCCTATCTGACCACAAATCACTATAGTTTTATAGAACATTCCAGCAGTAATTCAAGAAGGCGGTGCTGTTTGGTTTCCGTCATTTAGTTTAAATGTTACGCCAGAGCCTCCTGCGGTATTTACAGGGTGTATCGTGTGAACGTAAGGTGAGCGCTTGGCTGCCACCACGGGGCTATTTGCATCCTTGGCATTTCACATTGTCCGTTTCAAATGTTCTGCTCAAATCTACACAGATAATATTTAATTCAACCATTTCACAATGCAATTTATGCTAGAGAGCCACCTTTAATATGGTGCTCGGATTATAATGGGATATCGGGAATATTGTATTGGCATCATTATGTTGGGCGGTAGTACAGAAGAAGCAGGTAGTAAAGAGTGTATGAAGTTAATGGTCACCATTTGAAACTTTCACGGTAAAGATATTAGCTGGAATTGGAAGCTGTTTACACATTTACTGCTGCCATGAAACATAATTTACTAAGGGTAATGTTTGCTTTGAAACCCACGGTAATGTGCTCGCAACAATAGAACGCATTACTGTAAAATATTTTCATGAGAATACAAGTTAAGTTCGTAGTTGTATTATTATAAATAGCTGGGCACGAACCCTCACGATTGAGAGACCTAATCAGGTGTACTTATTAAACTCTGCGGTCTACAAGTTCCGGGCAATTGCGTCGGGCCATTCGGGTCGCTTTTCAGCCTGGGGCATCCAGTACTGCCGTCAAAGAACTTGACGATAACTTAGAAATTGGTTTTACTTGACCCCAAACCACGTGTGGAACATTTTCTCCCACGCGCTGAGGTGTAGCCTTGGAGATCTCGTAAAATCCTATTATGCCGAAAAAGGAGGCATTTTTTATCGTTAAAATAGATCAGCACGAATTAATTGAGTTAACACCTCCATGCACATGAAAAGTTCCTTACTTGCATTTTTTTATATTTAATCGTTACATTACAAGAACTGTTATTATGGTCTTCGACTTTTCTAAGGCCTACAATTACTCTAACTAACTAGGTTATCACGCAATTACAAATAAAGCTTCATACAAATCAAACGGGTTTTAGGAATAACTGTCAAATATTATAAAAGAATCGTATGAATGAAGCAATCATAAAAATATAGCATTTAAATCTTATGATGTGGAAGCAATATATAAAATATGTAAAGATAATCCGTTAATCAAACGCGAATTATATTGTCATGTGACTACATTTAGCGATGCGCATTTAAAAGGAAGGCTGTTTATCGTCCTACTTGTATTTCCTTGTATTTCAATGCATTACGCAAGTTAAGATGCACTGGCCGCTCGGTTGTTACTAAATAGATTGGCACACACGGTATTATCCACATACCATGTATTTTTAGGGTTCTGCGGGCACGTGTTTAAAATGTTTATCGTGCCTCACTTGAATGCGCTTGCGCTCGTCTTTTTTATTGGTCTTCGTGACAGGAAGCAATTTGAAATCCCTCGAACGCTTGACAAGTGACGCACCTGCTCTTTGTCAGATGATTTGTGAGTTCTGACGTGACTTTCTTGAACATAAATAACTTTTTTCAATATTTTTTCTGTTACAAAAATAAAATAAGTAAACAAATAAACAATAGATATAATTAATCAATATAAACTTCACAGTACGCATATATTCCCGCCATTTTTTCTACGGTACCATAGATAGTTAAATCGATTAACGCGCTAGGCTTTGATGTTAATCTACCATAACATAATAATAGTGAGTATTTTTTTTACCATAAAATTATAAACAACGTACCAATGGCCTTTTTACTGTTAGCTAATGGATGACTAATACAAAACTTAAATTCGTATTCTAGCCGCGAACAACCTAGTTTTACTCGTTCACAAGAGAGAGCATTTTAACCGGGACGACCATTATTGGAATTCGCTTTTAATGTTCGCTTGTACTTAGAATGTTGGTACAGTGACCTCAACAACTCTTCGAGAAGGCAAACATGTTGAAACAAGGTCTTGAAATCCTGTACAAAGCAAGTAAAATACATTATACTCAGGACAGAGAAAACTTATTTTACCGAATTATATTTAAATGCCAATTTAGTCTCGATTTCCTGGCTTTATGCAGTTCCGTACTTAATCGCCGGTGGAATATAGATACTATGCTATTAAAAAAATAAGTGATTGTATATGGTCTATTAGCCACATGGTTTATTTTATTATGTCGCGTGCTCTCATATGATTTGTTGCATATTTTAGATTATTCTCATTTTTACAATTACTTTCCCAAAAATATATATAATTGAAAATGTATTGTGTTTTTGTACATAAACAAATGATATCAATGTTATTACAGTAACTAAAGATTCAGAATGGATCGTTATTGGCCCAATTCTTGTAATAGAGCAATATAGAGCAATTTTGTTGTGAGCTGACGTGAGAACATCTCATCACTTGCAAATAAGGATGTGCTTTAACGTTCCTAATGCGTTTTGCATTAGAATATCTGACATCTGTATGTTAAAATAAATATTGAAGTATTTATCTTCGCTAATACTTACATATAGAACTTACTTGATAAGTACATATGTATATATATGTGTCGATTAAATATTGAAAATATACCGAAACCAGGAGTTTGTTTTGATGAAAATAGTTTAAAGTCTAGTAATACGTAACTGTGTATATAAACTCAACAGGTCCCAGCTTCAATTCAATTTGTAAGTTTCCATTTTTTTTTAAATAAGTAAAAAGAAACAGCACACATTTGCCCTCCATTATGAAATACACTCGTGTAATGAGAATGACAGTTTGTGGGCACTCCCAATTTTCGATTTCAGCAGATATCTTTTATATAATGGCATCCATCTAAATCTGCTCACTTTTATTTAAATCTCATATGAAAAATCTTCAATTTTGTACATTGTAAAAAGCTATTCCTTAGCCTTTCCATAACTTGCAAAAAAGACCAAAATTGCAGAGCGTATACCATCATTTTCCATGTTGTTAAATTACCAAGTCCAGCAAATAAACAAAACCAGTTTTCTTTTATTATTCGAAGTGCCTTAGATTTATTCCACGGCACAAGTACACCGAGTATCATTCATATTCTTCACACCACTTCATTAATATTCACTACACAATACAACGATCTATCTGGGAGTGTATAACCTGCCTCACCTTTACCACCTACAGCTATTGTGGTCGATATATTGTTATGTTACATAATTTACTTACAGGTAATTGTATTATGCGGCCGTGTCACAATAAATTTAATATTGTGAAAATGAATGGCTTTCATACATTATAGTACTATTCGGAGTTATGGCGGAAGCCACTGTAAGTACTGCAATAGTTTTGGAATTTAATAGTTTGAATATAAAATGTCCAATCCAGAAGATTTTTGTAGTACCTACTACATCTTAAGTACAAGAAAAAGAAGGTTTTGTATTAATTTACGTTAATAACGAATTAATAAAAAAATACTCGATAGAATGAAATTTTTTTAAGACGAACTTATTTACCTTGGGCAATTACTTTAAGGACAAGCGCATCGTAAAGTGTATAATTGAACATTATATTCGGATACGAACTCTATACACTGGCATGGAGGACGATCTTTAAGAGATACATACATAAGAATTTTCTATAAAATGTTGTAGTATTAAATGCACCATGCTACCATGAAAATCTCATCTTAATTTTAAGATTTTTTTCTGCTCAAGAACTTTAAAAGTATTTTTTCGGTTCTATCTTTATTTCTCCTTCCCTAAAAATAGCATAACGAAATAACTGGCATGACTCATACCTACACCGACTTATTACGTGCATCGCCTTGTCAGTTGCAAGTTTAGCCTATTTAACGAGAGTTAAACTGCCAGTATGATATTAATTTAATCGTATCAAATAACAAACAGAGACCGCCCACGTTTAGCTGCACGATATTATAACTATTAATGATCGCAAATCTAGATCACGTCACTGGATTTCAGAAGGAACTTTGTAGTCAATAAAGGTCATTTTAATGGCAAAGGAAAACTACGATCCAATTTTCGTGAATTCTCTGCCCCTGTGAGCAAGAATATGTAAAATCTATCAATTCACATTAATGGAATGTGATTGACTAAAACCTAACTGTTGAGCGTATATATAGGTCAGCCGTTACACAAATAGATTAGATCAGAAATAGCGGATATTTATGTAACACTAATGTAGTCATATCAAAACACCTTAATAAAAAAGAAAATTAATTCTAATCGCCTAGATTTGACGTCCCATCACCCACACTCGTCCAACACAAAAAATAAATCTTGTAATCTAACAGAGCTGTTAATCTTAAAACTTACGTAAACAAATTAGCAAGTTTCGTAACACAAGATTTTTATGAAGATTTTTACGTACGTGCGTGCTTATCTGTCCAAGTGCGCACGAAACACGAGCCAGCCTGCCCTATTTACCGTCGTACGTGCTCAAAAGTGCAATTGAGTAAAAACTAGTCTGAAAGACCTCCGGCCGGCTTGATGTTACTGCGGTTCAAGGACGAGGAGCAAAGTTCAAAAGATTTTCAGTACAATGTGGAATGGCTAACATCGTAGGGGTTTTTAGAACTATTTAGGTACAGAAATTTAAAGAGTTTTGTTATAAATAGTTAGATACTAAAATAAGAAAACCGATAGAGTAGAAGAGACGAAGAGGGAAAACAATACAATTATTATTTTTAGGCGAAATATCGTATTATGGATATGTGGTTTAAATATTTTTGTACACTTTACAGTACAAGCCTACAGAAATAATAAAAAATATATAGATACATATGTTTTTGGTACACCCAAAGCAGTTAGAAATCCCAGTCAAAGGACAAACTGGACCCGAGAAACTCTGTACCACTCATTCTTCCTTTCCAGGACATAAGTCACTGCTGGCTAAATGGACGTAATATTAGGTCATGCACGAGAACGAATTTGCTTAAATCTGGAGAAAACGCCGATTTATGAAATAGCTATAATTCATTCCTGTTTCATTTGTTGTGTAACTGTATTTTGATTTTCTATTAGAAAAGCACACAAAGTTCGAACTAACGTATTACTTTTTATTGCAGTTGCACTGTTGAATATCTAATTTGTCTTACATCATGTTGCTGTCAAGTCCAGTATCTCATTAAAACAAATTGCTATCAATTTTGGTCAACGCTCAACGATGCACAAAAATGACTCATATAAACTAACCGCAGAGACGAAAAGGTTTTTTTGTTGACCTTTTTATTAAGGAATGAGACGAGTCAATGCCTCAAAATTTTGAATTGTGTTACGACCGTGTCGTGGTCTCTTCTTTACTGTAAATGTGTGGTAAATAAAATAAATTATGCGATATAATTGACCGTGTTCTCTGTGATATTTCAAAACATAATGACTACATGACTAGTAGAAGCTGATGTGTTAAATTTCAAAATGTAATATGGCCCAGTACTCTCACTTGCCGCTTTCTGCTTTAATTATTATACAAAGCCACCGACAATTTATTCCGTTTTTATGACTAACAGAATAATCTAAGTGGACATTAAAAAACAAAATAATCACTGGCGAATAGCCATTGTTGATTCGAATGCATTTCTACGCATCTGAGCGTTTCGAATTCTCTAGGCGCTGATAGGATTTAAAATTATCTCGTGCTGATTACAATTATTAAGATATTAAGAATTTTTAATGTTAATTCCAGTAATAGAGAGACAATGCTAATTAATTTTAAAACCAAAATAATTCGCTCTGTTCCCACCATACAATACAATCCATAAAAATAAGTTGTAACTGGCTGTTGGTTGCGAAAATATTATTTCGTTTGAACAAAAATTTACACCTGTTGCTTTGGAAACTATGCGTATATGTGTGTAGAAAGGCTTCACAGAAGGCCATAACAACGACTCGCGCGGAATGCTCAGACTATATGACAGTAATATGCATTATTACGCATACAGATTTAATAACAATAGAAATTCAAATAGTTTTGTGCTACTGCGGAGGTTCGCAATTTGCACTTGAATCGTGCGTGGGCTTGCATAAGGACGGCCGGTGTTAACGGCCACTCTACGTGTCACGAATGTTTCTAAAGCATGACCAAATGCACCGCAACATCGCTTTAGATCCGACATCAAGGCACCAAAATGTTGATCCTACATAGCAGTAGATCGATGATCCAGGATTACGTGATGCCGAGATAAAAGAACGTTAACGGTTCATTGAAATCGAAAGAGTGAACCCGCTGAGTGAACGCTCGCACCTCTTGTGAGAACAGGTTTGGAGCGAGCAGCGAGCGCCGCGACACATCCCGAGCGCGAGGTTACCGCGCAGTGCCTCACCGACAGTTTATCTACTAGCGCGTGCACATCTGGCCGGCGGACGAACGCGCGAAACATCTCCCGACCATACTTCAATGAAAAGTGATTAATAAACTCATTAATTATGAACTATTGAATGGTGTTAGTGCTTGTGATATTTGTAAAGATATGTTACGCAGTGGACTGGGCTATTGAGCGGGTGTAGCCATGGCGAGCTTCGAGGATCTTGCCTTCGACTGGGAGACACTCTGCCAGGACTGTCCTGAGTGCTGGACAGCTTCAGGTGAGTGACCTGCCATTCATTATAACGTTGATTTTATTGATAAGTTTTATATTCTGTGAATATTTTTTATAGGTACGTATAAAACAAAATTTAAATAAAAAAAATATCTCGAATCCAGTTCTTAATATAAAACGGTTGAGGTCGAATTATATGCGGATAACCATTTGATATGTAAATATGTGTAAAGCCTGTCTGCATGACTCAAGAACAACAAATAGTCACCGAAAAAATTAGCTGCGACTCGCACGTCGACAAAGTTCTGTCAATATTTTCTTTATAAATTTTATAAACAATTCCCAAATAGTGTTGTGAGTAGCTGATATTAAAACTGCGATATAGGAAGGTAGTTTGAAATATTTTAATTTTAAATTGACTTAGCAGTAGCGGTTGCATCGTCCATGTCGAAGGTTTAAATTTGTCAGTTTTGAAACGTAAAGCAAACTGCTTGGCGTAGCGGTTTATGAGCCGGCTATGAAGTAAAGGTCGTGAGTTCATTTGGTGTGTGACTGTTAGTGTGCAGTGAGTAATCGTGAATTTTAACGCGTCCCATTTTCCCTCCAAAGTGAGTTGCTAAGCTTAGGAATGGAATTTGCTGATGGTAAGTACATAAAAACAACTACGTCTGTAGAATTTGTGGATGTATTTTAATAAAATTAAACATATATCTCGCAGTAAAATTATATTTATATTACGGAAATAACGAATATTTTGAATAAGCAATAAAAACCGACTGCCGTGTATATTCAAATTAAATCATTCTGCTTACTAACAACAATTTCAAGGCTTAAGCAATGTTTCTTGTTAAATACATAGTGAGGTTTCACAGCACCTGTGTTTCGTAATCCCAAATAGAACACGTCTGGGGACTGGGGAGCCACTGAACTTTGTATTAAAAAGTGCTGTTAACGCAAAATACTGATAAGTACAATAACAAACATAACATATAGAGATGCAAGGCACTTTCGTGAAAAAGAAATTGCATTTGATAATAGTGTGTTAACCTTGGTTACGTAGCACGCGAGGCGCGACGGCCACCAGTCCTTATTGCGTGTTTAGTTTACTCATTACCATGTAGTTTGAGCCAACGCCTCATACTTAAATACTACATTTAAGATTGTAAGGGAATGTGTTCCGAAGCCATATCCATGTATTGCGTGTTTAATGCCTGTATGACAGTTAATTTGTATGTAAACGATGCGCGTCAATCTAGTATTGAATTAAAGGCAAAGTAATTTTCCCCAGAAGGCTCTAGATAATGTACGTGATGCTACTACCTAATTACGTCACCTGTCATGCCAATTTAAATACTATCTGGTATTATTTTATTTTTATATTAATAATAATTATTTCTGTTGGTTTCTGCACGGCGAAAATAGTCGTTTGGTAATGCCTAGACTTTTGACAAATTGTTTTATTGTTATGTTTTACTTTAGTAAATTGTACAAAATACTGTCATACTCATCAGTATTTTAACACATTCAGTTTAAAAATTCTTATCAATCATAGATTTTAGCATAGCCATATAAATGAATCTTCTCAACTACTGCGTTGCACGCAGACTCAAGACTCGTCGCAAAGTAGTTGTTAATAACTAAAAAAACATGTCAATGACCATTAACATGATCAGAGGCGGGTTGAGTATGCACAAGTATTCTTCGTACATTGTCTTATTGTAGTAAAAACATCAACGCATGATAGGAAAGTGCGGTAATGCAAAAATAACGACTTCGTGGTTTAAACGAAACGTAATATGTTCGCTGATCATGTCCCTTCGATCATAGCCTTTTATACTTTTCTTTTGGAAAGCCTTACGAATGCTCCCAACGTAATAACATTGGTATGCAAATTCTTAAGCTCTATATGGTAGCATTGAAATTGGAGAAATTATTATAGTTAATAGTGATGACTATCAATATTTTTAATACGATCCATTTTTAGGATGTTGGTTTTGTTGGTGAAATAAGAAAATTGGTACCTAGAGTGATTGTTGGAAACGGATCTGCAGTATAACTGTTAAAACTTTCAAGTTCAGTACAAATTAATTTCTTTTTTGTAGTTAGAAACATTTATTGACCGTCCTTCCTTTCTCATGTTGACATGATAATAATTGTCTAACTATTTTGTTTTAATTGTGTGTTTAAATCTGGTCTATTTTACTTTAGCAATTGATAAATAAGTGTTGACAAAGATATAAAATAGGGTTATTTAAGTTTTAAAATTTTTGTAATAAAAAAATATTAGGCAATAAACGTTTAATTAAAAATAATTCCAATTAATTATTTTTATGACTTGACTATAATTATTACTTCTTAGGTATAGTTTTATTTAGACATTAATCATTACTTAAGATAAGTAAAACACGTCGTAAATAAATACCTGTTGAATCTGTTATTTTAATTAATAGTTACCGCTTGATATAATCGACGCATGCCTTTGCGCAACAAACATGGCAAAACATCGTGTTATTATCCCTTAAAAGTCTCGTTTAGTTACTGCGTTTGGTCATGTAAAAGTATATTTTTCCATGAGTAAAACTACTATAATATTCTTATTGAAAAGGTTAACTAGAATTATTGGCTAGAAAAAAACATTACAAACTGTTTTGAGTACAACAATGTCAACGGATGTAGGGGACTCGAACTAGCGTCGATAGCGATACCAAAAACTGGGGCGTATACACTCTAGATACAAATTGTTGATAGAACGAAGTATTTTATCGTTAGTCTATTCTAGGAACTTATTTTGTACTTCCAAAAATCTTGTGCGATATTCTTAAATCTCAGTAAAAAAAAATCTTACGATATTTAAATGATGATTCAATTTTATAAACAAATACTGACATATTTTAGAAATGACAAACCTTTAAACTTTTCGCAAGTTTAGGATAAGTCTTACACACATTTCTTTGGTTTAAAAATCTATACTTGTAGCAAATACCGGCGATGAAAAGAAATATTAAATTGTTTTCATGTATAACTTTAGTGGTCACGAGTAATCACTTGGTAGGATGGAACTTTAGATTACAAGCCTCCGTAAGTGTGACTTTCGAGCGCAATATAGGTGTTGCTATGTGAAAATACTGTAATTAATATAAATTACATGCTAAGTACCCCTTTCAGGTTCAATTTCTATACGTAATCAATTTTCTCCCCCGCACCAGTGATCGATCGACTTACTTGATTAATGAACGCAGATTTAACGTCATATCATAACATTTCAATGGATAATTGAGTGATTTGAATAACGCGCCCATTTTGTAATCAAATCGAAAGCGAAATCACTTTCATTTCTCACGTAGGGTTTTATTAAAATTGTTATGATTAATCTCAAGGTGATTGTAGCATAATTATATAAAACTTGCGGTGTGGCCCAACTTCGCCCCGACGAAATATTTAATTCCGTGATCATCCCAAGGAAAACCTACATTTTTCTGTTTATAATATTAGTAGGTATAGATATAAGACCGGGTCGTCAGAAATTGTTTTTGTGAGCAAAAGGCTGACTATACATCAATTAATTAAACGGCTATCATTTTAAAATGACATATCAAATTTATTAAAATCTATACTAATATTATAAAGCTGAAGAGTTTGTTTGTTTGTTTGTTTGTTTGTTTGTTTGTTTGAACGCTAGGATCTTTGGAACTACTGGTCCGATTTTAAAAATTCTTTCACTGTTAGGTAGCACATTTATCGAGGAAGGCTATAGGCTATATAACATCACGCTACGACGAATAGGAGCGGAGCAGCAATAAAAAATGTTTCAAAATCGGGGACATTTTTTCCTTTTTGTGAGCTTCGGCTGCGTGCGCTGCGGAAACGGTTAAAGTTTCGCTAAAATAATGTATGAGAGAAATGTTCCTCTTTAAAAGTTCTAAAAAAAAGTCCGCGACGGCATACGTCTATTTTTGAACGTTGGCTCACTATAACGTTTTTTATCCTAACCAAATTTATTTTTTAAATAAAGTTTTATTTGTGAAGGTGTTTTTATAAATGTGATATTAATCCTTATCCAAATAAATACGTTATTCATTACAAGTATTTAATTTTAAATAAAATTGCCCTTAACATCTTTTGATTTCACCGAGTATCTTAGAAGATATTGCAGTTTTAAAATATTGATCAAGCGCGCAATAATGATGCACTAGGCGCCGATCAACGCGTTACGGTTTCACGTTTAAACAATTAGACTGAATTGAATGATTTTTGGTATGGACATAAATAGAACTCTGAGAAGTAAAATAGACTACAACTTATTTTCCTTCTGAACTCAACCCTGTAGTCTACGCGGACGGAGTCGCGAGCAAAAGCTAGTTAATAATAAAATGAATCCTTTAATGTTACACCCAAGAGCATGGTCTAAGAATTTGAATCCATTCGAACATAATAGAAATTCAAAAATTAATACCCTTTTTTCTCTTTTTCGTGTCTTCTGCTCAATCAAATCTGACTAATTTGAACGACATAACGTCATCTTGGAGACGGTATATTGGATACTAGCTTTTGCGCGCAACTCCGTCTGCGTGGACTACAGGGTTGGGTTCAGAAAGAAAATAAGTTGTAGTATTTTACTCCGCAGAGCTCCATTTACTTAAATATACAAATATCATACAATCGAGAAATCAAATGATGTAAAGGACAACTTTATTTTGTATTAAATACTTGTAATGAATAACGTATTTATTTGGATAAGGATTAACATCGTGTTTGTAAAAACACCTTCACAAATAATGCTTTATTTAAAATAAATTTGGTTAGAATAAAAAACGTTATAGTGAGTCAACCTTAAAAGATAGACATATGCTGTCGCGGACTTTTTTTTAGAATTTTTAAAGGGAAACAATTCTGTCATACATTATTTTAGCGAAACTTTAACCGTTTCGGCAGCGTACGCAGCGGAAGCTCACAAAAAGGAAAAAAGTCCCCGATTTTGAAACATTCTTTATTGCTGCTCCGCTCCTATTGGTCGTAGCGTGATGATATATAGCCTATAACCTTCCTCGATAAATGTGCTATCTAACAGTGAAAGAATTTTTCAAATCGGATCAGTAGTTCCTGAGATCCTAGCGTTCAAACAAACAAACAAACAAACTCTTCAGCTTTATAATATTAGTATAGATATGTATTATGTATATGTATGCAATAACTTCTATCATCTACTAAACTTTCTGTTATAAACATTTCATAGCCGCGGGCAGAGTGCTGCTGAGTGAATAGCTATTCATTCAATAAATGTATTATTAAAAATAAATAACAATATTATTTGCACTATAAGAACTAATTCACGATAAACTAAATCCAATTGCATTACTTTTTCGCATTATTCTGGCCGCTGCCATTCTGATTCCAATCAACATTGATTGTAACTAGTCAATCAAAGAAATATGTTGTAGATTTAATACCCGACTTCGTGTGCTAATAAATGTACAGTTCGGTTTGTACAAAGTTCTCACGATTGTGAAGTAATTGGCGGATTTGTTTTCGACCTTCTACTCACTTTTCGTGTTATTTTTATAGGCGTTGTGGCCTACCATGAACAAATTCAGTTGTTAAAGTAAATTATAGTTCACGAATGCACTGTTAATTTTATTATGTAAATAATACGTGTGAATGCTATTGAACAAACTGCTTCGGAGGAGCCGCGAAATTTATAAGTAGCGTGCATTTGATCGGTTCCGGATTCGATTCCTGGGTTAGGGCTAAATGTTATGAGATTTACCCGTTCTCAAAAGCACCACGAAGTATTCGAAAAGTTATTTAATAATTATAATACAGTGAAAATGTGGTTGAATTATTTTGATAGGCCGAAGTTTATTTAAGCCCCGTACGTACGAAATCACCTGGGACTTAAAGCAGCTAAGATTATAGGCATATTGATGTATCATTACGATTATTTGGTGAGATGAGTGGATAATTGCATTCTAGCTTGGTCGATTTTGTATTTGATTTTATACAATTTTCTTTGCTGGTGTTTGAGTTTAAATTATCTTAACACCAATATCTTGAAATCAAACTTCTTTCTCATACAAACGTTTACTCCTTACTTCATTCCCTTTAATTAAGGTGCGCCTTTCTAAGCTCCAGTCTAACTGTATCAAAGTCATAAAATATTGGATTATCAGTTGCTATTAATGCCAACTTACTGTATAAAATACACATTATTATACCATCACGACCTTGCTGTGGCATAACTATAAGGTAAGTACAAATATTTTATGCACTAATACTTTAACTTCACAAGCATTTATGGAGTGTGAAATTTCCACAACTGGCGCTCCGTAATATTAGGTTTGGTAACTCAGTTACTATATGATTTGTAAGAAGAAACTAGAAAAATATTATGGTTTTGCTCGGTGACATGAAATAATACACTTCTTGTCTTTAATAAAACTGCAATACGATGCGAGCCAACAAAGGCGACATGTATCAATTTAAAGGAAATAAGAAATGAACAGTAGAGCATAAAAAATAATTAAGTCATCATTTTAATAAAATTTTACGTGTTGATAGACATTCATATGTTTGGAGCACATTATTTACTAAAGAACCTAGAGTAGAAAAATAAAGCTAGTTTCAAGTGAACATTTCCGTGCGAAAGAAACCGCAGGTAACAGTTAGTTTTTAAATATTTCGAAGAAAACGAGCCTGTCTTGGATGCAATTGACACTTGTCAGCGTTGTAAACAGATTACCTGTTGTATGACTTGCAGATCTTCTCAATACCTAAATCCCGCAAGTCATGGCATATATAATTGCTAATCTATATTGATCATAGCATAAGTAATCCAATTTAGACTAGGTTTCGCCCGCGTATAAGTTTCTACTGACTTTGAAGACCATAATTTCAAAAATACATTTGTTATATAATTCATAACTTATTCTCGTATGCGTTGTTTAGCAAACGCCATAGTAGTCTAGTATTTCTTAAAATTCTTCATTCCGCCTTTATTATTAATAGGTTGAAAATGTAAAACTACAGGTATTCTCGTACGTTTCAACTTACTATAACACTTTTTATGAAAAAGTGTCCCATCTATGACAATATCATAATTAGTCCAGTAGTTTCCACAAAGGCACTTTTGAATTTATTTCACTATTTCTTAGTATTACTTTATTACTTAAAAGTCAAATAAGTGCTATTTATTTAAATGTCTACATATATGTGAGGCATAAAATATTGCAGGGACTAATAGTGTCACCTGAATATCAATTAGAAATGGTCAAACAACCGTTATTTATGTTAACGTACACAAATTCTTCGCCGATGAGCTCCACATGTGCTTATTGTTCTACAATTTAAATATTTAAATAGGATCGGGAGTTTTGTTGTACCATTTGTAGGTTACAATACTAAAGTCACGTACGCAGAGACTACGAAGCCATCTATAATTGATTGATTTTCTAAAAAATAGACCAACGCCATAGTTTTATGGACCTGCTTACTAGGGTCTCATAGATGTCATTGTGTTTCACAAATCTTACCTTAAATGACACTGATTTATTAGAGTTTTCACTTTTGCCTTGACGTCCTTTATCAAAAGTAAGGAGTAAAGTGGCTTATAAAGATCGTCACTTATCTATGTGTGCTGTCCAGGGACCAACCTATATCCGATAAAGAATAGGACTGTAAAAGTGTCGAGTAGCGAGAGAAAGGAACATTTTTCTCGCTAATTATATTTTTAAAAGTCACAAAAAAGAAAGTTAATTGGCTTCTTCTGTCATTCAATAGAGACTTGCCTTTGTCAATGGACGTTTCATCGAACATTTGTTGAATAAACAAGCTTCGGAATAAACAAACACCGTTAACTTTAAGCAGCAACAAATACCACAAATATTTCTGTTGCAAAATTATCAAACGACGAATGCAGTTGTTATAGGTAATACAAATGGTAAATATGCTGTTATGAAATCGGGGTGATTTCTTTAACTCCATTAATTATGTAGTCATTGGAAAAAATACCCGTAGTTGCTGTTTACTTCGCCATTCCTTTTTTATTTACGCATAATGATTTTAAGACGAAGAACTCCCGTCATATATGCAGCGCTAACGATTGTTTTTGCATTGTGGAACTCTAATAGCTTCCACTGTGTTACTGACATCAAGTTTTCAATTATCTTCCTATATAATGTGCTTCTGATGTTCCAAGAAGTATGCCTGTATTTATACAGCTTTTAACACACATTGCAAATATCGCAATGTTTAATCCGGCTTTAATATTTGAACATATTTTATAAGTTATGTACATAGGTATTGAGTCATGTTTATAACATTTTCGTAGATATTTAACTCTTTCAATCGCATTTCTCTAAGGGATTTTTATAAGGAATTTAAAGTAAAGTTCATTGTAATGACTTTTTTGGCACCAAAATGATATAAATAAAGCTTGCTCAACTTTCAAGTGAACGCAAATGAAGTGCTGAATTCTGGGAAAACTGTGACAGTTTCATTAACTTGCTAAAAAATTTTATCAAGTGCTGCGAAATAATAATGACATGTAATAGATTTTTTCCGTGTCTCTTTAGGTAATTTGAGTATTGATAAAATCCTCAGCATACAATCTATTTTGCTTATAAAAATCCACGCTTCATCGGCTCTGATTTTTTTATGTCTGCTTCATTATACTTGGATAACGTTACAACTTTACGTAATATAAGCAAAGACGGTGCAGTTTAATAGTTTTTACAACGCATTCACATCTTATGTTTCAACCTAAATTTTAATTTCCTTTTTTTACAAAATCTTACGGTATTTGTTATTGCATTGGTACATAATAAGAATACGCTTGCAAGTCTGTATTTACATTTTACTGCACGTACGCTGCTCATGCTTTATGAACATTTTGTATGTATCAGAATCCACGGCCGCTTGAATTAATTACTGGTTGTCAATAAATCTTAGTCAATTTATAACCTCTCGTAATAATGCGGAAACTGGTACACTTAATGTGTCAAACTTGCGAAATTTATGCATTTGCCGGTGGAAACCTTCCATCAGATAAGACGTCATATTTTGTGTTATAATTTTATGCTAATACATAACACTTTGCTCCTTTTGACATTTAATTGGAGAAATATGGTCTAATATTATATCTTTTCTTTTTCTACACGTTTTATTAACTGTCATGACTATGATAAATAATAATATTTTAGGTTATAAGTACATATATACATTTTAAGTGTATTTTGCACATCTTCCTGTACCTAAATCGCAATATAATAGAACCATGTTTAAATAAACTTTTATTCCCAGAAGACTTAAAAAAAAAACTTTGATCGTAGAATTTCTTACTTTTCTTTTAAGGTTTAAGTTAAAATGCATTAACCAGACAGTCAACATCCATCACATTTTCATATTTAAAGATTGTAAAGGTTAAATATACTATATATGTACATATGTATATTTACTAACATATCTGGGTTGCTATTGCTCATATGTAGCACGATTTACCTAACCTCCATTAGATTAGGTCTAAACATGAAGTAAAACAGTGGCAAGAAACCTGTTAAATGTTAGAATAGGATTGTTCACATAAGCGTTAATAACGCTCGGAGCTACGCCAGATTTGTTGTGAATCTGTCACTAGTACTATAAAATGAATGTGTTATAAGTTTTGATGACGAATTCTCAGCAACCGGGGGTCCAAATTTTAGGCATGCGCTCGAAGTTATGTGCGTATTCATAATAAATTATCACGTACTTTACTGGTCAAGGAAAACATCGTGAGGATTTATTCTTTGGTATTTCGAACAATTTAGGTGTGTAGCTCACAAACCTTCACTAACGTGCTGGAGTAAGGCCTTACCCCTCTCAGTTAAAGTGGACGCCCTTTTCCAGCAATGGGACGCATATGGAATGATGATCATTACGATAATTCTCGACATCTTTTCTATACCTTATTGAATCCGTGGTAAAAGTTAAAAATCTAACTGCATCGCTTATAGCCTATATGAAAGCACGTGACTCATAAACGCAGCTACCGGTTATGTAACATACTAGATCCGGATGTCCTTTTTTCATGACTACATTAACTATAAACTTTTTTCTATTGCAATAATTACATCGCTAATCATCTGTTATATCTAGTTATTGAATAAGTGCAAAAAATATTGTGCATAAAGCGGCGTTTTCGAGAGCTCTTCCGCTTCCTGTAAATGTCTTTCTTTATGCATTCTTGTTTCTTTTCTTAGACTAATGTTCGCATTCGACATTACGGGTTCAATGCAATAAACTCAGTACCTACTCTTTATAATCTTGTCAAAGTTTTCTACGCGCCACTAAAATGTAATTTACATGATTTCATTGAAAAAAACTGTTTATTTTTCTCCGCAACTGGAGTAACTCTAAAATGTTTGGTAAAAAAGTAGCTGTTATTACACGCCGGATTTACATTTTTTAGTATACTCATTGTGTATTCTTAAAGCTGATTTGGTAGCTTTTTTGATTTGGAAGTAAAATCGCCATTGATTTCGTAATGCAATTTATATGAAATTGTATTTTTATATGTTTTTTGTTTGTACGGTAATTTTAACGAGGTTTTATTTTTATTATGTAAACCAAAAATTGTTATTTGCAGATCCTTTTCGAATTACTATTGGCTTATACCAATAATAAAGCAACGAAACCAAAGCAAGTAACATTGAGCATTTTTGAGTGAAGGAGAAATTTTTCTCCCAAACATACACTAAGCAACTAAAGACCAAAAAAATATTAATTAAATAGGCATTTTTTCGATATTACTTTTAGTCTTTACCATAGTGTTCCTTTCAATTTAAACACTCGAAAAATTCCTACTTATTACACAATCTGCACTTTCTTTCGTCTTCCTCTTGTTTCTGTCTATGTTCATTACCAACCTACATTTCAACCGACGGATCAACGCCACTGACAATTGCTTTTACAATTGTTACAAGTATTATACAATCGGAACGTATATCTTCGCTTGTCATCTTACACATGATATGGTTTTGTCCATTCAGATGTTTCGAAAGGCTCCATACAATCTGTCTAAACGTTTCATCACGGAACGTAAACAGAACCGTTTGCAGCGCTTGGTGTTGGCGGTTATCTCGCTAGATCCATATATTTCAAGATGGATATCAGTTGTTACGTACTCTTTTGTTTGGCAACATAACGTGCCACTTAGATACTTCTTTCATTTCATAGAATAAGGGTGTCATGTTTTGATTACCTAAACACGTTAATAACGTTTAAAATTTACACTTTTATTCGGAATTAATAGAAGGAATTAATAGTAGATACATTTGTAAAATATCGTCATTCAAAAATTCTAGTTGGAAAATATTACGAGTTCTGAAAAGCAATTGTAAACCTAAATATAACTTTAATAGCGAATAACGTGAGAAAAGCTCTACAGTATAGAACCCTGATGTTGTATGAAAACAAAAAAAAAAAACATATATAATTAAATACTGCTACAGCTTCTATGCTTATGAAGTCATAGGACGATTTTCCTAACCATAAAACGCTTGAAATTGAGTTTTAAACTAAAGTGTTTAACTTCGTCATCCACCATTAGTGTTTAAATAATAGACAAGACTGATTGGGCGATGACCTGATGAGATCTTTTTTTTACTTTTGTATTGTATTGAATGAATAGCTCGATGTGGGCGTGACAAAGGAAGTTGAGACGCGACAATTATGTGGAGATAAACTGTTTACTGAATTAATATGTACGGATGGAAATTAACTAGTAGATCATTGACTCATGAATATGTTCACAGCAGTGTGACCACTAAAATCTATTTACTAAATGATTAACGCTTTAACGATATTTAAACCACTACCGTAACACAATCTCTTGATAAACATTTCGCGTTGAAGAAACATAATCCGAATTCAATTCTATGGCGTTTATCTCCAAACTTACCTACGTTTTTTGCTTCAACCCCGAAATTGAGTTAAAGTTACACTACATTAGTAATTTTACACCGCTTTTAAACAATACTTAGTGCCTACTCTATTGTCTGGTGTTGATATCCGTAACATTCTTAAAAAAGCGTAACACTATAGCGGCTAAAAAAGTTATTGGTTGTTCTTTTGTCTCACATTGTTTGTCGCTTCAGTTCGTCTCCCATGAAGGTTGCGTAACTTGAACCTAGGCTAGGCGGGGGACTTGGAGCGAGTCCATCACGATGCGAAACCACAGTGTCAACGGCCACGGGAAAAGTTAACCAGTACTATGGGTCTTCTTGTGTATCTTTTTATGGGCCAGATTCCCATCTTTATGCCATTATCATGAGTGTTAAATCGTGACCATCTTCATTCGAGGACAGACGTAAAAAATATCACAAATGGATGCTACCATGAGCTTAATAGTCAGTTGTAAAAATTCACATAGGTATCATTTGTTTTATTATTCACGAATGTCATTATTTTTATGGTTATAATTCTATATCGCAGTTGAGAACGTTTGAAAACGAGTAGCAAGATTTGTACATTAATATTCAAGATGGTGAATGAATGAGATAAAGATATCGTGAGAGAATTCGCGTGTCATTTGAATATAATGAACACGTTTGTTTACGATCTAAAAACTGTGTTACTATGTGTTTGAGTTACGTAGAGTAGTTATTAAAATATGCACATCAAAGTATTAAAATAGACATGTTCTTTACATAAATAATAAAGGATATTATGTATGAACAAATAATGAAGCTGATTCTGTATGCATTGAGAAAACTTAGCGAAAACATTATGAACTTTTCATAAAACTGTGGAAAATTATCTTTAAGTTCGAGTTATCATATAATAGATTTTTAGTATAAGTACTAGTTATTGAACTATAAATTCTTAAAATTCTCAACTATCCTAGAAATCTGTTATTTTTATGTGATAATCGCTCCTTATACTAAACAACAATTCTACAATAAAAAATGAATAATAAACTTTCATTACTCAAAGATTAAAAATCAATTTCACTAAACAATTCTAAAATCACACTATAAAAACCAGTGGCTTTGATAGTCTGATATTTTTAAAAGTCACCTCATTTTTTATGTGAACATACACACACATTTCTATTATATTTAACCGCGAATACGTCGTCGATAACCCATAGTAATTATACAGTAGACTTGATGTAGGGCGGATGAGCAAACAGGTACAACCGACGCATCAGATGTCGGGAATCGGGATACCTGTCCATCCAGAACAACATTCTTCGGTATTATTTATGAGGCGCGCTGCAATTATTTACCAAAACATAATAAATTCGAAAGTCACCCGTTTGCGGTGTTTTTTCTAGTTTTATGTAATAAAAAAGTCAAGTTATTCAACACAGGTTAAATATTTAAAAGCTTTCGCATTATGTCATGGGTAATTATCCTTTGATCGATGCTGCCACGAATTGTTTTATTTCTCGGTTATTTTTAGCTTCTGCTCGCGGTGTCGTCTCGCCGTCCTCAAGTTTGGTTCTTGAAAGAAAATTATGAGGGTTATAAAACCCTTTTAATCCCCATCTATTAATGAAAGGTCATTACGTAATATAAATTCAGGGTTTTCTTAGTCAGATCGTCTTAACAAAAATTAAGATGGATTTCTGCATCAATGTTTTCTAGTTGTGTTTTTTATTTAGTCTTAATGCTGTTTTCAATCATGTCTTCAGCGCTAAATAGCTACTGAAAATTATCTAAGGGACGTGTTATCGTACTTTGTCCTTCCTTGAAATTGGCTAAATCGCGTGGGAAATATTTGTGCAACGAGCCCAAAAGGCAGTGATTAGTGAAACTTGTGTATCCTTGGTATTAAGAACTAATATGATATTACAACATGAAATTAATTAATATCAGACTTGTATTGTAAGACAAAATTGTAAACCAATTCAGAAGTCAGTTTATATGGCGCTACGAAAAGACAGCTCATTGCCTTTACTGTTGCATATCGATCGATAAGCGAGATTGCCGGGGACTTAATAACCGTTACCCATTACCATCTTTCATCTTTCCTCCTCCTCTATTCATTACAACTTTTAATGGAGCAACGTCGCATCTAATCTCTATGTATTGTGTCAATTGACATAATTAATTGAGCGTAATATGAATGATTATATCTAAATGTTAATATATCTGGTTTAATAAATACAAAAAATAGACCCAACTGTGACACACATAGTTTTCACCCCACGCTTTGATACAAGTCCTGTATCGTGGGTATCAAAGACTACTAGAGTTTTTATGGTGACCCAAAACAAATATTTATGGATCACATTGGTTTTTAAATAATCAAATTTTAAGTACAACCGGGCAGTCCGTAATGTAGGCTATTCCCTTAAACGGATTTAAAGTATAGCTGGCAAAACTTAGAAGTAGATATGCATCTCTGCCCTCACAAAGTTATTCTATGGCCCACAGCTGGGTATGGGCCTCTTTTATAACTGAGACACTTTAGGCCTCAGTCCACCACGCTAGCCTAGTGCGGAGTGGTATACTTTATACCAATTAGATAATGTGTACTATATGAACCAAACCAGTTTGAACAAAATGTTAATCACCCACAGGAGTTTACATTAGATAAGAGATAATAGATTACCCGTCGTATTATCTATGAAACGTTTAAAACAAATTTCGTAACAATTGAGTAACGTTTAATCAATTTGCCCTTAATCATAACTAGGTCAAAGTCAATTAAAGGATAGACGAATTACGTTTACGAATTACGAATAACACTGATTTGTCACAAAATGTTCGCCCTCTATAACTACAGCTGACCAATAATGTCGTCTTAGCCTATCTCTTTGGGATAACATATGCAAAGTGGTACCTTACATCCAGTACCCACCGATTATTATGATGAAAAATACATAAAACGGTTACAAAATGATGTCATCCTCTCAAAATAATACGAAGCATATTAAGCCTTAATACAGATAAAACGTTTAATTTTAATGTATTCATTAAAATTGTGACAAGGACGCACATTGCCTCAGGCGCATATTATTTGATTAAATTTTTAATTGTTCTAGATTTATTAAATAATTTAATTACAAGCGACATTACGTAAATTATTCATATGCGGCGTGAGGTCAAGAAGTTTCGGTTGTCAATCCCGCCTCCCTGAGAAAACTTTTAAAACCACCATTGTAAAAAATATGTCTAAACAGCGGCAATAAATAATTATAATCATATTATGATGTATTCCGTATTTAAAATAGGATTAATTATTATTAAAATGTATTTATTTACTTTCTATTTGCAAGGAACTCATCTTTAACAAAAAATAAAATGATCGTAAAGAATGGTATTGTGTACAACGCCCTATATGTAAAAGCAGGTCAAAAAGTAATTGAAAACTGTAGTTAGGATAAGAACATTCTCGAACAGCGGCCAAATACCATAACACGGAGAGTGGAACAACTATCCAATTGACCTGATAAAGATTACATGTAGCAAGCGAAACTAGTTAGTGGGATGTCGATATACAAGGCATTTCTTAAACGAGTAACCATGTAGACTATGTCTACAACAAATTCTATTGGCTATATGTATTTGCAGTAGAGTTTCTTATGTAGGCAATATTTGGCATAGCTTTGTACATTGTCGCGTTTTTTTTTGGATTGGGCAAAGAGAGAATATCACACTTAGTAAGATGTTGTAGTCCAAAATTTCTCTTCAAAATTTGACGACCCCGTGCCACATTCAGTCAGACACCATATAACATATGTACATGAAAAGAGGGGTTGTGGGTTAGATCCTAGCATAGAAACAAACATTTGAGTAGTACACAAATAAAATATTTATTTCGGATTTGGGTGCTCATGAGTTCGAAAAGTCTCGGACCGTTTTTTCTGATACAAAACTCTTAACAAGTGTGGGTTCAGAACAATGCATTGTATAACTGCTAGGTGTATTATTATCACTTATCTCTCAACTCGGTAAAAACTTATAAGGAAACTTAACTACATTTATAACTCCTAATTTCTTGCTATTTTACTTTAAATTTTCCTGCATTATTATGTGCATACATATTACATAGTTTGTAACAAATGATAAAAACACAGATTTTTTTTTATTGGACGCTTCCTAAGGTTCCAAAGGGTTAGCTCGTGAATGATAGTATCAGTGTTGGTGTGTGAAAGGCGGCTGACACTGACTTGTGCCGTATTTGGATTAGATTCTTTGTGCTTCAAATACCTTTGTCTGAACTTATTTTATCTTTTTAGGTTATCTTAGAAGACAGGTATGTCTTCTTATCGCTTATAAATATTTTACGAACCGCATTTTAAACACCTAGATAATGCAATTAACCTAATTATGATTTTATGTGTGACACAGTATTGCTTACTATAATCGTAAAAATTCTGAGTTAACGTATATGTTGTTTCAAATAGTTTTACTCGATATGTTTTATGAAAAATAGACACGTTGTACTGCCCATGTAACTTGATATTTATGAAACATTTTGTAGATTTATGTTTTGTTTTAGCAGCAATGTGTGTTTGGAAAGTTATATTTCCTAAAAAGCTTTTAAAAATACGTCTAAGACCTTAGACGTGTCCTTACACGGCAAACGTTTTTAGCAAACAACGCCCATTAAGATTTTCAACATGTCGAAGTAACACAAGAACCAGTTGAGTGATTTCTATGGGCCTTTCACTGAGCTTGGAGTGTGGCGTGCTTTTTTATCCTTCTCGCAATTTCTAATGGAATGTAAAATGAGTAAAAAACATCACAACCACTTCATTAAACTCCGATGAAGTATATTTAATGGATTTTATTAATCCGTCGCAAAAAGCCATTGATTTCAAATACACATGTCATTAATGTTTTTTTTGTTTAAAGCTAGTTAAAGTATATGAGAGGTCCACAAGCACAACATTGTTTATTTTTTAAATTCATCCATTATTAATTTACTGATGACTGATGTCTTCAAATCATTGACGTTTGCTGTGTTATGTAATACATTTTGTAGCTTAAAGTCTGTTGAAAATACGTCTATGTACATAATATCTAGTTGATAATTATAAATGGGATCACGTAATGGTTATTTGTTAATGGTTGTTTTATGATTATGTCAAAGTGTGCGTCATTTTTATTTTAATATTATAATAGTTTTATGCTTTTATAAATACACATGTTTTACAGAAACAATTCAAGGGGACTTCTAAAACTCTTATTTTTTGCAATAGCGCGATGATTGAAAAAAAATAGTATGTTATGCTATCGAGGCAAACATATTCCACGGGGCCCAGATAATTACTCATATATTACTACAACTGCCCATAAACACCAATAATTGGATGTAATGACGTTGTCAGACTGAAAATTTTGCACTGCAGTAATTTAATTAGCTATTAAAAATTGTACTATTAACTTTTACTCATCCAATCCATGTCAAGTGTAATTTAATTCTGTACTTGAAAGTTCAATTCGCAACTGGAGACTTCGTCACTGAAAGCATTAAGTATGGGCAATTAACTCATTCAAATTATGCCGATTCTAAATGACTGCGAGTGTAACACAAGCTATTAATTAATTAAGCAACGTGTTTCAAATTGTATTAATATGTTGTCGCTGAAATTATCGTGGCATGCACTGCTGGATATTAAGGTTTTATTAAAATGCTCTCATATTTTACTCTTTTAATGAATAGATACTTTCTTTCTTATCATGCATATTGCAGCCTAAATACGTTTCAGTACCAGCTTGAAAAAAATATCCTTGTATATGTACATGCCGCTGGCCTAAAGCGGATGGGAACCTCCTTGTGGGTGCAAATTATACAGAACAGGATTTTGCATTTGGTCAATCCTCATACTAATTGTGAACCCACTAACTTTATTAGTTATTATAAATTTCAGATTAGCTACAGTACTGAGCATAGTACGTTTATATGTAGGACGTAGGTACATACTGTATCTACGTAAAAAGGCAGGAGAATATGTAAACTAAGCGGTTATTGCGTTCTTATGACGTTGGACTGCAACTAGGGCAAGTAATTTTGCGATTCAAATTTGCTTTACTTGCTTGCGACCTATATGAGATGTAGTCCCAATTTTTACATAAGTAGTTATAAATAAATACTGCCGAGACTAATCCATTCAAAGACATCTTTTTTTTCATAATAATTATCTAGAAAAATATTTTAAAGTTAAATTATTAATTTAGTAAATAAATTTATTATTTTAATACAACCCTAAAGATCATCTAATATCTATAATCTAATACAAGCCTTCATCATTCTATTGTTACTTTCTTCTTTTTTCAGATTCAATATTTCAGTGAAAATTCAAAAGATTTCAGAATGTATAAATCATATTGGTATTTCGTAGGTGAATTATTTCATTTATAACGAAACACTTTAAAGACCTCTAAGGCAAGCATGGTTGCACATTACATTAAAGCCTTAAATTCATAAACGTGATTTAACTTGTTAAGCGTTATAAGCGTTGCCTATTTTAATACATTTATTTGGAAGGTAGGTACTTCATTAACTCTTGACAAGTAATATTCACAGTGCAGAAAATCAATTTTGAATGGACGCTAATTTTCATTTAAAAAAATGATTATATTTAAGTAATATAAGTTTTATTTTTGGTAATATACATTTTTTATTTCTCCAGAACCCAGAACAACAAGCTCAGAAGACTATCTTTCACAGATTTTGATTTTCAAAAAGTAAATGGTGTATTTTTCAAAGTAATCTTATACGTATTGCAAGGTATCAGTAATCTTTTCTCTGCCGAATGCCTGATGTCCATTTTCACCTTTCAAGATCTATAAATAAGCATAACAATTCTTTGATATCCCATGCACGGTGAGTGATTTCGTTAGTAAAAAAATTTGTGCGTCAACTTATTTTAACAACATATTAAGGAATGTGTGAATATAAATTTACTTGACGTGATCTTAATAATTGTGCTGTAAGACGACTTGACGATTATTATGAACAGTTTATTAAGAAGTCGTGGCGTGTATCACGTTGTTTATTATGAAATACTTCTGCTGCGTGTCACAGTGTCGCAAACACGAGTAATTTGTCAACAATTCTCAAGAAGTACCGTGTAGTTTTGCATTAAAGATTTTACCTTAGACGTGCGTTGGAAAGTATTACTTATACAACTACATAAATCATGATCTTAAAGTAACAAGCGTGCTTTTTAATTAAAGGAAAGTTGTGACCAGTTTTGTAGAAAATGCTTTGAGACATCTCCATTTTAAAACTTGCAATAGAAACTTTGAACTGCTTTAGTATTAATCCGAAATACTATTTTCTCTTTGCAAAAATTATATTCAGTGTTCTCGGGCTGCAAAATTACTTCTATTTTCAATTGTGGCACATTACAAAACGGCCATTGTTTTATTTTATAAATCTAGCTACGAAATCATAATGTTTATTTCCATTTCGGCTAATTACTGATAGTATCAACAAAACGTTGGTCATCGGCCGGTTTATAGCCGGCGAAATGTTCCCGTTCATTTTGTAGTGTTCCTTTTTAATTTTTCTTCGCATACTCAAAAGTAATGGATATGCAACATAGTTTGTTCTTAGCAAGGCCCGCGTTCCAAAGAAAGGAAATGTCCCTGTGAGTTTTCTCGTTCGTTCCACACACTGGTTCGCCACCCTCTCGTGGCCATGATGACGTAAGAATATCCAGGTCTTAGTGAACTAAATATAATTACTAGAAGGTTTTATAAGCGCGACAAATATGGAACCGATGCTTAGATGTTTTTAGATAATGGGTTTGGAGAAATCTCCTGCTAATTTGGAATTTGGAAATAAATTACACAAGTTCTTATGTATATTACTGTGGTATATGAAGAAATATTGGATAATGGATTTCATATCATATTTAATATAACCGTACCCTTAAACATATTGGTCCTCTCCCAAAGACGTCCAAAGGAATTGTGTTTGTGAAGAGCATATTTTTTTAAAACAATTATTAGTTTATACCATACCGTACTAATTCAAACTAAACATCCTGAAGACGTAAGACGTATAAAAGTTAAAATATTACTTAGTAAGAAACATGGCAGCCTTTAATTAGTTTTCACTTTCTCATTATGTTTTTTTCGGTTTCACTTAGGATAACGTTAAATCAACAATTCCAACAGTTCTTTTGTTTTTGCTTTGTAATCATTAGTTACATAATGATTTAGAAAATGACATTAACATTTATAGATAAAGATTTATTTAAAAGGAAAAGGGATTACACATTGCACGAATTTCTTTCATATAACAAGATTTTTCTTTTTTTCAACATTGCCTCAATAAATTTATGAAACTGTTATCAATATTTTTAATTAATTTTATTTAGGAGAACTCTAAACAAAATAGATATCCGATATCCGCAAGGTGGCTGGCAGCGGTTGGATGAGGAGAGCCGAAGATCGAGCCCAGTAGCGTGCCATAGGAGAGGCCTATGTCCAGCAGTGGACGAATAAAGGCTGACGATGATGATGATCTCTAAACAATGTTTCGATCATTGTTTGTTAATCAAAGGTATGTGTTGAGTTAGAGTTGAAAAGAATACGCAATTATTTCTATACTTGTTCGTACATCTTTGTTTTGGAATAGGTTTAGTTGAACAATTTAAAAAGGTACGTATGTGCCATGCTCTCACGGCTCTGTTTTGGAATCTTGGGTAGGGTAGTTATATGATTTATTTATTATGAAAAACTCACTTGCAGTAGGGAAATTGGAAATGTGCCCGAAAAAACCCCCATCACAGGATCACCCTATGATGAATGTGTGATGCAAAAACATAATTGGAATACAGGGTTGACACTAATAAAACAACCAATGTTTTTATAATAATTTCATTAGATCCATTTGCAATTATTCTGGTCCTGGTCTGGTTTGGCGGACGCCAACTCTTTGTTGTGAATTTTTTTAGCATTATTTTATCTTCTTATTACAGTTCTCATGCATGTTGAAAATCTTATAGTTATCGGAGATCGATTTGTTTCTTTCGAAGGTTCCAATTGATAAAAATCCGATTCAGGTCTTAAAGTAAACGGTTTAGGGTACCTACAGTTGATTCAACTGATAAAAATTCTAACTTAATAAATATATTGCGTGTTTTCCGACTTGCGCTCATTTAAAGCCCAGTTACCAGCCCTAAGAGAAGGACTTAACGGTTGTTGAAGATATAAAAACCCGTGAAGTGGTCCAAATGAATATTTTTCAAGTAAATTAAAGAAATTTTCTTTGGAGGACGATTCTTCGTATACATACTTGGTTTTTTTATGTTTTGCTGGCGTTGATAGTAGTTGGGAAACTGAGGAGAATAACGTAAGTTAATTTTAATGAACAAAATTTAGCATAACATTAAGTCATTGAAAGACGCTACGAAATGAGATACATTAGATTAGGTGACGAAATGCTCATAGTGAATACGAACACAATGTTAAATTGAAATAAGTAATGTATTTTGTTTATTGATTTTATATTGCTATTTTATAAAAATATGTGGTATTTTGTGTTGGTGAGGGAGTATTTTTGCAGTTTCTTCTGCACAGCGACAACACGTCCCGAAGCGGCAATAGTTTAAAATTGAAAATTGAAAAAAAATTGTAGACTATTTGAATAAAGAATATTTTGAAATGCGAATGAATAAGACTTACTAACTTTATTACCAGTAGGCGAAATATTAAAACAGTTTCTTTGTTATTGAAATTAAATAATAACTTGACTTTTAGCGCTCATAGGACACTTTTACTGTCAATTAAAGGAATGAAAAATAGATGACGAATAAGTTTTAAATGTTTCTTTGCTTTGTAAACTAATTTGTATTAAATTTCTTTTAAAATCCAATTATCTATCGATACTTTTGTAAGATCGATAGGACTTACCTGAACATAAAATGAGTAAAAATTGTAGAGTCACCATGGCTAAGGCTTAGATAAGACTGTGACAGTTGGCTACTTAATAAGAAATACCGCGTTCGAGTTAATTCGAGCCGTGCATTTGTAATTAAAAAGTTATCAACAATTTGGCGAGCCATTCGTATTTTATATTAATATTAGCTTTTGCCCGCGACTCCGTCCGCGTAAACTGTAGGGTTAAGTGCAGAGAGATTTTTGCATTTATAACATGTTTATCCCACGGGATTACATTTTCCAGGATAAAATTATCTCATGTTAATTCTGTGAGCCCTACCTACCTCTATACCAAAAATAATTCAAATCGGTTTGGTAGATCAGGAAATAACCATTCCCACGGGAATACTCCATTTTCCGGGATAAAAAGTATCCTATGTTCTATCCTGATGTATATATATTTATATATACTCAGCATATCGCCGTCCACTGCTGAACGAAGGCCTCCCCAAGAAAGTATAAAGTATCCTGATGTATAAGCTATATTATTGTAAAGTTTCGTTAAACTCCATTCAATAGTTTTTACGTGAAACCGTAACAGACAGACAGACAGACAGACAGAGTTACTTTCGCATTTATAATATTAGTATAGTATGGAAAATGAGCGGATTTTTAACACACCTTTATTAGTACGATTCTCTCACGCTGAAAGTCTTGGACTTTCTACTGTCATGTAAATCTTAAAAGCCTTAATTAAATAAATCAACGTAATTAGTAGGTATATTATTATTGGACTATGGCCTGAAACCCTCTCAATGGTAGAGGAGACCCGTTCTCAGCAGTGGGCGTATATGGGTTGATGAAGAAGATGAAGAATTAATATATTAATTTTGTAAATAAATCTCGAAATAAATTAAACTTTTGTAAAGATCTCGTTTTGATAAGTGATTAAATATTAAATTATAAATTAGAAGGACATCTATGAATCTTCAGTTCCTTGTTCTATTTTTCAGAATTACCTACTATCTTATTTATGCTATAAACAAAAGATAGTCGATGGCTGGAAACATCACACTAACTTTATATTTATTTATTTTATGCATGGCTGCTTTTGCCTCATTATTATTCCTTGAAATGAAATAATATTTATTGAATTTTTAAAAAACTCTAATACTAAAATATCAAAATCAAACTTATATAAAGTGGATATACATATATCTCTCAATTGTTTTAAAGATCTTTAATAAGAATTACTACGTGAGTAGCATTATACTTAAGATAATAGTACCTAATTATAGCAAACGGTTTGTCTGTATACGACAGTTTAGTTTTCAAACCGGTGTGTCAGTGGTATCTGGTTCCTGAGATTAGCAAATTAAACCAAATAAAAAAAATGAATATAGACGTTTGTTTGCACAATTTGGAAATATTTGTGATTTTATGTAAATCATGTAGTTACAGATACAATATTTTTTAAACTTATCAATTTAATAAAGGCAAGTGTTATGATTATCGCCAGAACTGATGAACCGGTTTTAATTAGTTTTTAGTACAAATGATATCTGTGAGATGATAATAAACTTATTTTACTACTACACAGACAATTTCTAAAACCTTATTTTCCTCTCGTAAAAATCGATGACTTTTTATTTAAATATCTTCAATTTTCTTGAATCATTTGAATTGGTTGGTTGTTGTTGGAGTAAGCGGCCGCTCTGTGGATTTTAGGAGTCCGACTCGACCTAAACTACTAACAAAAAGAAAAAAAAAGAAAAACACGGTATCATCTTCGAGGTTTAATAAGTTTTAGGTGCATTACGCCCTCACTGAAAGCAATTCTGATGTGGGCGGCATAACGCGTGGCCACCAGACTAGCAACCGACTAGCAGTCGCAGTCGTTCAAACTCAATTAATATTTAAAATTGGGCTAAGTAAAGTTAAAGCAATGTTTTGTTTGATGTAGGCCATGTGTAATAGTTACTAAATTTATTTTCAATGATTATTAAATTTGAATATTAATTGGGTTCATTGCTTACAAAATTATTACTTGTATAGGAAGGTATATACAAGGTTAGACATTAATTTTCAAGTTTCGTGTAGGTAATTCATATATAATTATTGAAAGAAAAATATTTTGACGAATATAGATTTATTCTAAATTTATCATAATACATGTCATTTTTATTGTGCCATAAATAAACCGTGTCCAATTATTTGTTTTCGACCATAATCGATACATCATTTCACTTTTTTTAATTTTCATTAATAAAATCTATGAATATCTATGAATCAGAACCCATCGATGACTTCTCCAATTATTATGTTTGTTCTTCCGATGACGCCTTCTTCTCTTTCGCTTCTTCTGTTTTCTATGTTTTAATTTCTGTTGATATAATTTCTTTTCTACTGTTTGTTTTAGATGTACTAGCCGCATCAGCGAAAGACCTATGCAACTTCCCTCATGCAATACTTGTAGATCTGGGTCGTCTATCTTTGCATTGTTTAGTTCGCAAACATTTTGATAGGTGATGCCGTCTGTGCCGCACAAGGGCTCGATATCAGGACACGACTCGGCCTTTACGTTAATCGCCCGGACAATAAAAAACCATACTAAAACACCAACTGAAAGTAAATAAAACCATCATTAAAATCTTTTAATAACTTTGCTAAATCATAATGTCAATTAAGGTTTATTTACATAGCCAATTTTAAATCTTCTACACTTATGCTTTGGTTTTGGTAAATAAATAAAAAAGTGCCTGTTATAGCGTTTATCGTTATGATTTAAAAAAATACATATGTCTCCGTTTTTTTTATTGGAAAACAAAAATTATGTTATGTTTATAAATAGTAAATTATACATATTATGAAAGATATTGTTCAAATAAGCATTTATTTCTAGCGTCAATATTAATCAAATGCATATATACGCACATTCGAAAAAATAAAAATACATAAACAATCTCACGCCTGTATTCCCCCGAAGGGGTAGGCAGAGGTGCATTTCTGCATCCACATTTCGCCAGGTAGCTTGTTGTCGTTTTTCGGGCACTTTTCCAAGCTCCGTGCTGCTACTGAAAATTTCCTAATGGAAAAATCCATTAACATTTTGCCCGACCCGGGAATCGAACCCAGGACCTTTAGATCGCACGGCACATACTTGTACCGCGAGACCACGAGGCAGTCAAAAATAAAAATAATTATTAAAATGTCATCGTTCTCTTATACAGGGTGTATTTAGACCGTGATCGAAAACTGAGGCAGGTAATAGCGATAGTGATTACAAACCCCCTGGTATTAAAGAAAATCCCGACAAAAAATAAAATTTTTGAGGTTTTCCATACAAACCAAATACTTTTAACACCGATGGTTATATGGAAAACGTCAAAATTTTTATTTTTTAACGAGATTTTTAATATCACCACTGGGTTTGTGATTACCCTCGCTATTACCTGCCTCAGTTTTCGATCATGGTCTAAATACACCCTGTATGTATTTAAACACGTTTAACAAAAATGTTTTGTTGTTAAGGGAACAAGAAAATGTCTTAACAAGGAAACCCCAATCTCAACGTGTTTGAAGTAATTGCCAATATAAACACTCAATTTAAAATACCAGTATGCTCTTAGTTACAGTTAGCAAATACGCGCAAAAAATTACAACTAATATAGCAAATAAATTGCGCATATGTTCCATAAATTTATACCTATCATAAAACCTTATCGTAATAAATACATAGGTACATAATATATACTAATGATGCCATGCAGCAAATTATGGGTTTGGTTTCCATAGTGCTTATATTTTTCCATTAGAATTTCTCACTAGTAACACGAAGTCTGAAAATGTGCCTGACATATCACAATACTAACTGGCAAAAAGTTGAATTCAACACTTGTTTTTACCCCAATCCTACAGGCATGTATATAAATTAAATAATACTAACCTGAGAAATACATGCCGAAGCGTTCAATACATGTTTACGATTCTATAATTTTAAATATGAAGTATACATGTGTCTGACTGTAATATTTTCAAACAATTAACTTCACTCAGCTCGATTTAAATATGGCATGGGTAATTTTCCTCAATGCAATTAAAAATTAACACAATCATATTATGGGATTAGAGTACCTTTTTAATTGGACATGTAAACGCTTGATATCAATTTTCTTTCTCATGCTGATTTTTTGATTATTTCATTTGTAATTTTTCATGGTCTTTATGGCAATGAACAGCGTTTAAAATTGTGATAAAGTTATAAGTTCGTTCCTTATACCAAATTAAATAAATACGTATTTTATGACTCTTTACACCTACAACATGAGCTCGAAAATTACAGTAACAATTATATTTTTGACGGTTTTGGTATGTCTATATTTAAAAAGGACCTATTTATTTACTATTACGCATGAGCCAAGCTACATTAATGTCTCAGTCCCTGATATTGATACAATTTTTATGGTTACAGAAAGACTTCTTAAATGATTGAATCTACCTTCTACAGGTCACATAATAGAGCATAACAAACATTTAATAGATTTAACAAACGTTTATGCGTAGGCCCATTATGCTAAGACATTTATTTAATTTGTACCATAGCCCCAACCGTTGTGTTGCATAAATATTATTACAATTACAAGTCTCATATTTAAAATACAAACGCATTTGCACAAATTATGCAAATAAAACAAGTTGCGTAAAAAGAATAATAACATTTTGTTACGAATAATAAATGGAGTATTCTCCTATGAATAATTTTGTCATCAGAGTACAGTTTATGCCGATTTTGGAAATATCACATGCACGTCATTTTGTAACTTGACATAATAAAATGGAACGAGATCGGTGACCTAAAATTAAAAGAGGGCAAAAAATTGTTTACATCTCGCACGAGATGATCGTAGATTCTAGCAAAGACCTTTGGGATTAACAATTGGTTTTAGTAATAAATTTGCTTTAGTAATAAATGGAAAGGGTGGTTGGAAAGGGTGGACTAAAAAAATCTACTCATCAGTAGGGGAGGCACGTGCGCAAAAGTTCAACATATGCTGAGCCTAGTACATTTTCTCTACGTAATACCATCTGACACGTTATTGGATATGTTACCGGTATGAAACAATATTCGGCCGCACTCGACCTCCGCGTCATATGGCCGTCATGTGGCATTGGATAGTGGCGCCTAAAACGGAACGAAGCCGTAGGATTGTTATGATTCTACTAGAAGCCTTAGCCAGCCTAGTGCTGTCATTACATGTTATAATTACTTTGACCCACCGTAACATGCAGACTGTGATATCTCGGAGCGAGAATCACCTCTTACACGTACCTCTTACGCGTACAGGCCTCGCCCAATGTACGTCGTTTTCCTCAGTCCTGGGCTACTCTACTCTATCTAGTTGTTGATCTACCTCGTTTTCTTGCACCGAGGCCACCATTCAGTTGCAGCCCTTGTAATTGCTTTACTAATAGGTAAAATAAAATCGGCTTTGATCACTTTTATTCCAAATTAGATCAACAATCTCTAAATGTTGCGTGAGCAAATTAAAAACCTAATATAGCATCGGATGCAGGTGACAGGTCGCTTCGAATCTGTTGTGGAAAACTACCCATATCCAGCTGCGTACGTCATGCTGCGGTTGTATGCGAATAATACTGTGATCTGTTGTTTTATTATTCACTTTTTCTCGTCACGGTTAAGATGCGAAGTTTAACACCATATCATATTTTATTTTAATGATACTTGAATTACAATCGACGCCGCAGGGTCAAAAAAATATGACAAAAAACATAGAGTCATATAACTTGGAGACATGTGTCAAGTTTAAAGTAAGCGTGAAAATTATATTCTCATTTTATTCTTAATATCCTGTTGGCCATTTATATTTTTAAATATTTAAAACGATAATTACAGTTACTAGACACATACATTTAAAGTCTATTCCGAGCTAAAAGATAAATTGCCTAAAAGATAATTTGCTTGGCTTAAAGATAAAGACTTGTCTTTCCTAAATATAAACAAACTTCGCTTGAAACACATAACTGAGTATATTTATTGATGAATAAATAAACTTTATTAACATAAAATCTCAAAGCACGAGTTGTTCCGCGACATTTATTCCTTTAGAGTTGTTTCTGTTTATTGTAATATATACTTATAAATATCTCTTTGAATTCCGCCTTCATTGTTTGATACATATATTGTCGGTCGTTTTCATCAAGATGTAATAGGAATATAGGGTACCAGTACTTTTTAAACGACACGCAAAGTGATAGGTTTGCACTAAATGGTATGAGCGGGTGTTGTCCAAATAGAGAGCCAAATGCGAAAGATTCTTACCAGTTATCATACCGGCAACTAAGGTGGGATTTCTATGAGTTTAATTAGTGTGTAATGCGCTAGTCATATAATACAATTATTGTATATAAATAATAATTATTATTATAATTTATTTAACAATTTATTGTTACTGCCAATAGGGTTGATACCAAAAAACCTCAACTAGCATCTTCGGAGGCTCGGTTGTAAAAAAAATAAGTTAACATAATTAAGGATTAAAATTATTTATTAAACATATTCATAAGAAATATTGATTCAATTTTATCTAATCCTTCAGCAATATGCAAAAAACAATAATTTTGTAATATTTGCTTCGGACATTGACAAAACCCATTTTTTTCTGATGCAACTCAGTCCATAAATTTTACCTTTGAATCGGGTGAAGTGACTTTTAGGTTCATTTATGGATTTTTACTGTTGGAGAAACCCACGAAGTAATAAAAACACGATTTTCGCCCCTTTCCGAAACCTTTTATACGTTTCGATCGATAAAAAATCGTCAGTTCACAGGGGTCGGGTCATTATTAAATGCAATGTGATTATACAATACCTGACCACGGCCTTTAAAGGCCAAACTCACTTGCCGAGAATCATTTTATAAGAACATCTGTTGCAAAATTGTCGAGATCGAGAATTTTGCGTACTCGTAATTCAGTTACATAAATATGTAAGTATAGGAGTGGCAAACAAAAATAAAACGCTCTGTTGAATGTCAACATTGGCCATGAACATCTGACACAAGATTTTTTTCTTAATTACCTAATGTTGGTTATTTTTGCGTCAGAAAAGGAAAAGGTCTATATTTGAAAGAGGTCAAAGTGATTATTCTGTATTCAAGTATCTGTGTAGGTGAAAATATATATATGTACAGCCACACCAGTATTCTCCTGAAGGACTCAACAAAGCTGCATTTCTGCAGTGTTTTCGTCCCACGTACTACGGAGCGAGCATGTTGCCCTTTTTGCGGGCACCTTTAAAACTTTGTAGGTAGGTACTACTAAGATTTCTTAAAAGAAAATCCCTGTAACACTGCCGACCGCACGGCACATGAGTTGAGACGCGAGAGCACAAGGCGATGGGGTTACTACATAACTAACATAAATCAATAAAATTAGCAGAAAACTTCACAAAGCAGGAAATGCAGAGACGTGATCAGACCAATTGACATGAAGTTGACGGAATTGGAAATGTACGGTTTCTTTCATAATGTCCAGAGGGACAGGGCTTCTTTAGCTTTCACCATTATGGAGGTGTTACGCGACTCGGACTTCCCGACTAGATATTTAAAGCAGCTGGTATTAACCGCTTAATGGACAGAACAATGGGGATGATATCTAGGGATGTCACTTGTCATCTGTCAATTCGCCGCTGGGCTACAGTTTATTTATTGACTTTAGATTGCTGCTTATAGAGTATTAATTAAATTTAATTACATATTCTGAATTCGAAGCTGTTTTTTTTTAATAACAAGTCGGTTCATTTGACTATTATTTTTATAAAGAAAACACTTTTAAGAAACTTAAAAACAATAAATAAAAATCTCGATGAATATAAATGAAAGAAATAGATTAAATTCTTTACAAATAATTTATTTTATTAACATAAGTTAATAAAATCTTCATCAGGTTGTCCGAATTTCACAAAATTACATTAGGCCAGCGTGGTAGACTCAGCCCTAAGTCGTCTCAAACGCAACGTTATCATATTGGTTATCGATGATAAAAAACGTATTTTTAATTACAGTAGAAAAGAACATGCATGGAAGATTTTTTTTAGTTTGTCTTCCATTTCGTTGTATTCTGCTACAAGTTTTTTAAGTATCATATCATCGCAATAAATCAGTGATTAATTTTGTTTATAAGCTATTATTTTTATTTATTATTTTAAAGATTATATAAGGTCACATGATTTAAATTTGCATAAGTATCACGTTTATATTCCAGCAATTTAAAAATAATACCAATGTGTTATTCTTTTATATTGATTATGACGGCATATTACCTGATAGAAATATTGTTCCCTTTATCGTTGACACAATTAAGTTATCCCAATAGCATGCTACTAATAACGGGGTAGAAAACTTCCTCCTCAGCGATACGAAAAGCAATTTTCATTTAAAAATAAATATTGTGTATATTAGAATATATTAAATGTTGGTTTAATAGATTAAACCAACATTTAATTTTTGCGCACAAAGCTCCTCAAAGCTAGAGACTGACTCTCAGTCCTTTTCTAGCTAAAGTTTGAGGTGATGAAAGCCTACTTGCAAATTCTCACGCGTATCAAATTGAAGCTATCACAGCTCTCTAAGCTCATTAGTCCGGACCGTGTCAGACATAGCTCAGTTGTACACAAAGCCGAGCTGTTATCACTGGCGGCTCGTGACGACCGACGAAAGGGAGCTGTGAACCCACTCAGTCACGATTCTCGAGCGATTTTCGAAAATGTTAACGAGCCAGACGCCGACGAAAGTGAATGAGAGCTATTGTTCGAGGAACAGGTGGACTCGATCAGGTTTAACGCACCTCACTTATGCAACGCAAGGAAAAAAATATATGAAAACAAGCCGCGAACTGTGTTCAAATTAATTGGATGTAAGCAATTACAGAGAATTGCCTTTATGTTGATTAAAATCAGATATATTCCCGATTGAGTGGTGATAAAACATTTAGTGGTATAAACGAAGAAGTTCGAACGGAATAAAACAAAAACGGAGTTTTTACTTTTATATACTAACTATACGTTAACAGCAAATAAATTAATAGAATAACACAATTAACCATAAAACTAAATGTAAACGGGCATAAAAGAAATTAATTTAATATCTACTAAGCTAAACGCAGCTATAGTGATATTTCTAAATGAATACAATGTATTCCAATCCAAAATTAAACCATTTCTAATCAGAGCTACGTTTATTGTTATATGCTACTTTAACTTACCACAATAAAATATATCCGCGTGAATAAAAACTTATTGCGTACAATCAATTAATAACTCATCATGCTTCAACTTTGTGCATTCGTAGATTCGCTGCACCGGCTAATCATTTTATTACTCTTCTAACCTTTCTATTACAATTAAATTTAATAGATACAGTAATGTTTTTGTTTCAAATAGCAAGTCATATGAAAAAAGTTTTTAAATAATGCATACAATTTCACCTATTTGCATTCATAAAGATTTCACTTTCTTCCGAGCATTAAGTTCCAGGCATTGTCGAATTACAGCGTTTGCTAAGACGTAAAGCATGTTGTTCGCTGTTAACTACTTATTAAATACACAAATATAAGGTATAATGACGGCGCTCGTTTCATGTGATGACATTATATCTTTGTGATGATGACAGTAATTGTTGTTTAGTGAATAAACAACTAACTGCCGTAAGACACGCATTTTTAACAATTTGCGGTTTTGTTATGTTTATATAAGACGAAAGATAATTTTGTAATAAATAAAAATAAAAAAGAAAGCTAGATATTTAGTTTATTTTCAATGGATATGTTTACGTAATTTAATAAAACCTAAAGTTTACAGTAGCCTACTTTTCAATCGCCCTGTGGTCGGGGGCGTAAGAATACCGCCACGGTATCCCCTGCCTGTCGGAAGAGACGACTAGTAGGGGATCGGGTTTGTTGGGCGTATCACGGGGGAGGTGCGCCCTAATAGAATAGAAGGTGTACGATCCCGAGAGGAGTCCTCTTTTGGACAGAGCGCTGGGCGGCAACGGGAAACAATTAAGGGCGCTCGCCCTATATTTACCGTACCGTCCAATATGCGCAAGAGGGGGCCATCGAGAAGTTTTAGTCGGTATGCCGGCATGGAAAGGCCGGTGATCCCGACATACCCTTTTCGGCCTCCCCCCCGAGGTACCGAACAGGGAGCTTAAGGTGCTTTCCTTTCGTTAAAAAAAAAAAAAGCCTACTTTTCAAGGGTGTACTTTTCTAGATGTCAACTATGCCGAATATGTGTCGTATATAAAACATAATAAATTATAATGAAAATTTACCAAAATCCCAACAATCACAGACAGTGAGAAATGAACACAACGGAAACAATAAACTAAATTCTCGGCCTCTAGTACATAAACACTTAATTGCATTCGCGTAGCGGTGTGAAATCACGATTGTACGCTAAAATTGTTTACGTATTAGATAACATGCAGGGAACAAATATCTTTTATCGCGTTTCGAAGACAAAGCCATATAAATTAAGGAAAGCCTGCAACTGTATATCCGATTGTGGTTGTCAAAGCCTAAAGTGGCTAAGAAAGTCCATGAGACGAAGCCGAGAGATACAAACATAAGTCAAACAGATCTAGGATCGACGTGTAAGTGATTTAGTGCGCCGCGAACGTACACGGCTGTAGTAAAAGCCTGAGCTATTGTAAATTTATAACGGAATTATTGCTGATATTATGAATGCAAGTGCTTTCGGTACGTCCGTTGATTTACTGCGGACTTCTTAACAAGTTATCGATTAATGCGAAGTTTGTTTAATAGATTTATCTGTAATGGCTACGAAGCATTGTATTTAATTAATAGTGAGATTTATTGTATAATAATACAATGAAGATCAATTACTCAGTGGGTGAATTGCAGATTTTAGCGCTCGGTTGAGGAATTTCTCTTCGTCTCTTCGTGATGCATTTTTATATTTAGTATTAAAATTTCGTTATTTTGTTTCAGGTATGTATTACATGGCGAAAAAATTCATACACGCGCAGGTACTCTTCTTTACTTCACTTTATGCTGATCCTCAAAACCTTTTTATTTTAAACAGGGTAATAATTTCGAGATATGGATGTCTCTCGTCATTTAATTCTCGTTTAAGTCTTCACTGAACAAACGTTTGTTCACTATTCCAGTACGAACTTGCACTGCACATTATATTAAAAATCAATGACTAGATCATTTATCATAATAATTTACAAAAAGGGTTATCCTGAATGGATACGTGGGCCGGCAACCTACCTGCCAACCTTTTCGTAACTTAATGGCGCGGTAAAGATTGGAGCTTTTGATAGTAACGTTTACTAAATTATATTTACTAACAGATAACGCGTTATTAATTGCTTCCCAACGAAGTGAAGCTGAAAGTTATGAGGTAACACTTCCTGTAGGCGTAATTATCATTGAAAAATTCCGACGGTGGTTAAAGATAATTTAATCAAATATAACAAAATTTGAAATGGTTGTGATTTTGACATTGAACTAATAAAGTCAACAGTCACAGTACATTCACAAATTAAAATAAATATTATTTTTTGTTAAACAGTATCTAGTAAGTAATTAAAAAATGCAGTACGTTTCCATCATCTCCCGCAATTATAAAAAAATGCTAATAATATAAATGTTATATCATTCCGATATTATACAAATTTGCTTCACACAACATACTATGGCAGTTTCCATACTGCGTGCGTAAGTGCGTTTTACGCTATTTGTAATCCGGGCGGATACACTATGCTACAAGTATTTAGCGGAAGGTAAGGTAAACTATCGGTGATTGATGAGGTCAACTCTCGCCGATCAACACTAAACTAATACCTATTGATGTTTCGATCACGTAAGTGATGTAATCTGAAGAATAAACGACCGGTTGATATAACAGTTAGTTCGAAATAACAAAACAGATTCGATAACAAATTGCAGGGAAAGGAATTATTAAATGCTTCAATCAACGTAATGGCCTCATTTCAGATACGTATTGGCTATACGAGATTAAATTGAATAAAAGAAAAAAATTGTTAAAAAAAAAATGCCTCGTGCTCTCGAGGAACAAGTATGTGCCGTGCCGTCTTGAGGTCTCGAGTTCGATTACCGGATCAGACGAAGTGGTATAAGGATTTTCAGTAGCAACATTGAAACAGAAAATGTTCTCGGAAAACTAGGCTCACCAGGCGTAATGGGGGTAAATTAATATGCCTCTGATAGATCTAATCTGCCTACTTTCTATCTCAGGACGACGCGAATATCCTACCTTCATTAAATGCTTCAATGCAATAACGAACACACAGCGTCATTGCTCGCATATTCCTATCGATAAGATCAAAGACTCCGGAATACAGTGCAAGTAAAAATTTTCTACACTGTATAATAACTTCAGGACATTGTATAATATCACTATGTAACGGACACGCCCAATTTCCTCGTTCTGAGTGTACGACAAACAAATGAATGGACTCATAAATTTACTACATACAACTAGTCTATTGTTTCTAAAGAACCATTGCCTATTGTACTTTACAACTTTAATTACATAATTTAATTAACAAAATAATAAATGATTATGTTATGCCACGCCTACACAATTTCTCATTCATTGTTAATGGATCGCTTTTATAACAGTAATGGTGTACAATGAAATATGAATACTAGCAGTGCTAACAGGCAAAACAATCCTGACTCATTAGTTTTGATAAACAACATTTATTTTTAATCCGAGCCTGTTGCATCGTCGCTTTTATTTCTTTTAGAGCTCTTAATACTAGCTGCCTGTCTTGTGATCTCGCGGCACAACTATGTATTGTTGTATGATTCTGTAGGGTTCTATTCCCGGGGTGATCTTAGGTATTTCCACTAAGAAATTCTCAGAAGCAGCACGGGGTCTGTAAATATGCAATCTGCTATAGACGTACAGGGTGACATTTGTATGGAGATACAAGAGATCGGAGTCATTTGCCAATTGATGCTCTACTGGATTAGTGAAGAGCCATCGAGTACTCTGTCAAAAATCCTTTTCTGTGCCTAAATACATTTCTATATTCATATACATTTACACCATATCATTAACATTTTTTGTAACTCGCAAGTTACAGTTATCAGGGTATCGAGTGGAACATTTTTTACTTGTCAATAATTTTCGCACCGTCATCAACCTGTCAGCAAACAGAACCAGGGTACGTCAAGTTCGTTCATGTAGATAATGACATCCTTCACGGACAGCGGAAAGAATTGTATATTACTGACGCGAACACCAGACATGGTTCCGAATAATTAATTGAAGTGCTTTCACTCAAGCGCAGTGGATGTATGTTATTACCTTAAACATATTGTTATTTTAGTTACAGCGTCAGTATATTGTTAATTTTTTTTTTAAGACATAATCTCCCTGGGAGAGCCTTAGATGCAGAGCCTAAGTTCATCGGACAGGAAAATCCTCAAGGAAAACTTAACATGTTGATAACGTTATAACGTCTCTTATAAATTCGCTTTTATGGCATGTTAAAAGTTAATTTTCCTATTTGCGTTATTTTTTATGTTTTTCGGTATGTTGTATCTCTGGGTCATGTTATTTTTTTGTTATACTAAAACCTTCAGAACAAAAGAAATCGGTAATGTTTTGATAATGATTTCATTGTCATCTCTATTTTTATTATAACTTTTAAATTTACATTTCAACTGCAGAATTATTCCGGTGTATATGTTAGACATGCGATACATCAAAATGTTTTTGTATTTATTTTACGTCAAAGTCCAGACGATTATTATTAGCATATCGTAAATCGACATGAAGACAGAACTATTGATACGACTATTATGCATTTAGCAGAGCAGGTCACCGCCTGACCGATTGTCTGGCTCCATTCGTGACTCGTAGTTCACGACGCTAACCCGGGATATTGATTAATACATCACATGGAAGAAAGTTCGGACAGGTGTGAGAACGCAGCGGGGGATACGACTCGTCTTGTTTATGTAACTTGTTGGATAGTTGTGTTTATTTATCTGCGGACAGATATGGTCATCTTTACAGTGCTGAGCGACGGACTAATTTGCGATCTAAAAAACTTGTCGAGTCATACGATGGTCGTTTATATGGAGCTAATTTCGAGACTTGGGAGATTAATTCGGAATCGCTTAAACCATGTCATTAGAATCTTTATAATTATTATGATTCATAACCATCATTATCTCATAGATGTCCCACTGCTGGGCATTTCTAAAACTGAAAGAATTTAGACCATAGTCTACTTTACTGCCCCGGTACAGGTCGGCGGAACAAACATCTAAAAATTTCTAGGTGTGCAGGTTTCCTAAAAATGGTTTCCTTCACAATTAAAGTACAACGTGCTGTGATTCATAATATCCGGTTGTAACTGTCGTTAATGACTCTACTCTCTTAATACAAAGAAGAAGACCACTAAAGAAAGAGACTAAAGACACTAGGGAGTGTATACCTACTTCAATTTACAAAAGCTGAAATATTTATTACGAAAAAACATTTCTTCATTAAAACCAAACAAAGTAATACAAACATTATTTAGGTTTCGGACCTCTCCAAGGTAACTAGGGGGAGTGTGTCGATATCTCCGGCCTGACACACAAACTTCACATAATTTCCTAGAAATTCTTAGAGAACTTTCAAGTACCATGTTTCATTGTAAATTAAAATGATAATTAGCTATTAACAGTCGCGTAAATTCAGATAAACAGAGGGTAACACATACCATACAGTGTATTATTTGAAATTCGCTTGCACAAGTTTTGTAAGCTCGCGATAACCGAATATTTACCATACATAAGTAATTAACTATTACCCAACCGTTACATATCGTAATAGCAATTCAAAATAACTGCTGTAATACCGTAGATGTTGAATGTTTTTGTGATTAGATATGTTTTCTAAGTAGATATGAAATTTACCGACATTTCATGTCTGTTCGATTATTTCTGTAAAAATTAAGCCAAGACTTTTTTGCCATCCTAATCTCATATTTGGTTAAACCCACATAAATATAGCTTTGCAAATATAATTTTATTGTTTTCCAAAACCTATACTCTAAATTTGTATAGGATTAAATAGACCACACATTAAAGCTTATTTTTATATTATATCAAATCATCGCTTTTGTAGAAAGAAGAAATTTATATCAACTTCATAGGCTGAACTTCGGTGGTCGGTATTTCTATTACAATCAAAACCAAAAATAGTTTTGAAGACTAATTTCTCTAAACATTAAATGTTCAAGACGATTGGGGTCAGACAAAACCGTGGGCATAAACCAACAATTTAAAAACACAGGTGAAATGCAAAAAGTGTTAATGCATTTATCTTAATAATTTACATATTAGTTTTATGGACGGTAATTGTTAGGTTTCAGATCGAATTAAGATTTAATTTTATTTCCGTTTTATAATTTGCGTTTCGTAATCGACGTTTCGTAAAACTTAGTACGTATTACATTTAAATCTAGAAATTGTGGAAACATGAGTAAGATAAAATATTTTTTTGGTTTTTATGATAAATTGCCAGTGATTGAATCCATGACACCTACTAATCATTTGAATACAATAATTACGCAAAGGACCCAGGGTTCAAAATTTCGAAGCTCACGTAGATTTTCCTAAACAACTGAGTAGAATTAAAAATATGGTAATGTCTGAACCTTTTTTAAGAGTGACACTCTTTTAATTGAATTGAATCGGATTGTATAATTTTCGGATTGGTCGCTGAAAACCTAAAACATTGGTCAATTACCTACCTTATGCATTACAATACAACCTGTCCATTTATCAACTAGTATCACGGCAGGTGTTACATTTAAGTTTAGATAAACTAACTAAAAGATTGACATTTAAGTGATAAACCTGATACGGTGCTAGAATTTTCGCCTTCCGCGAGCTAAAGTGCGATTAGTTCACGTATCAAAGTGTTACACAAATAGCAGGTAAACTTAACATTCCGTTTAGGTACTCGGTTTCTGTGTCTTGACATTTCGAAGACATTGGACCGGGGAAAGTCTTGTTTGACCTCGTATGGATTATGCTAAACGTCATATTATACTTTGAATTTGAACTTTGAAATTGAAAATCATATTTGGTTTTATGGATACTTTTAATAAAAATTTTCTTGTAAACTTTAGGTCGATGAACTTTAAGCAGCTCAACTGATAACCCGTATGACAAGGAGCTCATAATCATTAATTAATCTAATTTGGGGAAAAAATTAGCTATGTAACTCATATAAGACTAGTTTTCAAGTGATCTCGAAAAGAGATAAATAACTGGTATTATAAATCCATGGAGAAATACCAGAACTTTCCTAAGTTTCCGATTCGTCTTCTTAGGTTAATAAGTCTTGGATTTAATTTCATGAAACAGTGACGAAATAAAGGTAAAGTAGAACTGACTGGTAAACAAGAACGGCATTATTCTATTAACTTATAATGGTATACATTTTCTTCTGTGGACACTCAATTTGGTACGTTTCTGTATAAGCTATGAGATTACGACTAATGACTATGCTTAACTTTAAATTGTGAAAATATTCTAGATCATTCTACGTATAGTTAGAATGAAACAAAATTGGAAAAGACTTCTGTGGACAGCCAACCAATTGATTTCACTCGAAGTGATTCAATTAAATCCGGGTTTGTGTTAGCAGTGTCGGGAGGAAGGTATGTCGTAAAACAGTTAATTAGACACAATAGTGTGGTGTATCGAGCTCGTTAATCAGAGCTATTCGTGTATAGCCTGTTTCGTTTACTGTTCGACTTTCAATATCAAACCACGTGAAAGTTTCCCACGTTTCAGCCTTAAGATATACAACACAATTATCTCAAAATCGCGTTTAAACATTACCAATTATTAGTACAATAAGATTGTATTAATTTTCTTACTGCACACATCCGTCTCCGGTATTAAAACGGGAAAAATGGTTCGAACCTTCCGCTTCATGTTTCGACATTAGCGCTTAAATAACCGCGTAACACTTTCGATGAACTTTTGTAAGGGTTTAATTTATTTATGTACCAATAACAAGAATTGAACACGCAACAATAACTATAAAGTGTCCGAAAATAAAACACTTAAGTTTTCAACCTACAAAATATAATTTATTACATTCGCGAATCGTATTACCACATTACAATGCAATATTTAAATATACACACGAAACCAAGTAAGATAAAAAATAATATTTAATAAGTAAGATATAAATGAAATGTACGAATATTAGAACAGATAAATAATTTAGCGTAAAAAAGATCATTAATTTATAAACAAAAATACATGGCAGATAAGTATTCCTTAGTTAATTTATTCACGTACAAATTAAAAAAAAAAACATAAAAGTATTCGATTCTTAAAAACGGCTCTGAGTACAAAATCCAAATTCAAATAGTGTCCTCCTTACATAAACCCATAGTAACGCAGTAGATCAAAGTGTTCACGCCGCTGAAATTGTTCCGAGTGTGTCCAATCGATTACCATTCCGAGACAGACGTCTTCTCGGCGCTGAGACCTGTTCGTGACGATCCTTGGCCCGTCGAGAGCCTCTAACTATCTCCACGCTTTGATTGTGGAATAGGGAAAGCTGCGACGTAGAATTAAATCACTGTAGAACGACTTTAAATGTTTACACCTGACGTCTGACGGCATCGCTGGTAATACGATTGATTAGTAACTCTAGCGAGGAAATTCTTGTGAGATGAAAGTGTAGGCTCTAGTATAAGGATATAATAAGGCATATAATACGCCTTTAAAATTAAATATTTGTCACTTACCATGAGATCGGTTTCCCAAGTCGCGCAACTAACTTTATGTGTAACATTAACATAATTTAGCGTAAAATTTAAGCCGTAATTTATAATTGATTTGGAAATTCAACAAATTAGCCGTAATTATTTTAATGGAGTAATATTACTATTTTATGTGGACAACTATCACTGAGAGCTGTATCATTTGACTCGAACTTTCGACCTTCCATCTTGAAAGTTTGTGGTCATCCACCTTGCTACGGACACCATACCTATAAACTAATGATTGAAAAAATATGGAAGTAACAAGTCATCTAAAATCGATATGCCTACATATTACGTAAATTAAACTAGATCGGTTTCATTTCTCATCCTAGTTTTGCGAACGGATATTATATTTTAAAACGCTTCCATTACAAAACCACATAATTGACCATTTCAATAATGCCCACTGACTAATTGATCTGACCAAATTTGGTCGTAATAGAGTATGTAATATACGTTTAAATTTATGCCCACCCACATAACAAACGATCGTCAAATAAATGGATTCGCTTTCACGCAAAGACAACTATACAAATTGCTTACCTTTCGAATATAAACCGATTTATCTTGTTATGTCTGGTACGAGGAAACAGCTATCCGCAGAACGGAACGTGGAAAGCTAGAATGCAGATCGAACGCCCTTAGTTACTAAGGCACCGTGCCCATTAGTTAATTTCATCGGTGTTGGCACTATGTTCATAGACATTACCGAAGATTCACAATAACTACATTAAATAAAAATACTACAAAAAAGCATTTAAAACACTTTGGAGAGTTTTCAAAAATTTTAGACGAAGTTTATCGTTGTTCCCATAGACACTGTCTGTAGACACTGTAATTAAAACGAACATTAAATCTTTTTTTAAAAACGGAACTTCTTTCATTGGCCAAAATAAAAAAATACTACTTTTAAATGCTACAATTGTACTTCAATAGGTCAAAGTTATGAAAGTTATTTCGTATATGAAACTGAAATAAAATTCTGCAAAAAATAAGTTTATTATAATGTTAGATTGTTCTCCTTTACTAGAGAAGAGAAAAATCAGTGTACTGAAAATGTCACAAAGTTTAAATTGCATAAGAGACCAATCGTAAAATTTAAATTGTACGACAAAAAATATAAACGTGCAAAATTACACATAACAATTTATTTAGAGTATTTTTCATACTTAAAATGCACTTACGTAAATACCAAATTCAACATAAAATCGCGAAATCAATTTACATAATCAGTGGACCAAAGTATAATATAATACTATGGCTAATAAGAATAATCACGTGTCCAATATCAAATGTTTTGACAGCAATTAATACTGTATTGATACAATTGTACATTTAGCTTATAAATGCAATCGGATAGTTATCAAAGTTCAAGTCGCTGGGAGCTATCGGGTGATTCATTGGGAGACGGCGGCGCTCGGCGCGAAACTGCGCCATTCAATTTCCTACCTATTACTTGCATTTTGTGAGTATTACTTATATATACATTTATTTTATTGTAATTGGTAATATTCATCATAGCAGCACTGAAGTGGAAAGGATTTTGAATACGAGAGTAGGATTCTTAATTGTGGCCAAAATGAAATTAACGTTTAAAGAGGCAAAGCTTACAAGGCATATTTTATTTAGGTATATTATAAGATATGCTATTTCCAATGTTCTTATAAATAATAATTATAATTCTACGTATCGAATATGGCAATGTTCGTAGTCAATTATATTATTTACAAAACTATAATCTGTTATTTTTATGAAGAGGTGTTTCGACAATTAAAACTTTTCATTGTATTTGAATCATATTGCTCCTAATATCAATATATTAAGGATTAAAGAAATTATAAAAAAAAATATTTAGTAAATTATCGCTTTCTTTTAAAAACAAAGTTTTAACTCACACCATGTTATCGTTGATGGTATCTTGTTAACTGCCTCTCAGTGGCTGTAGAAAGTGATCATTAAAAATTTTAATTCACTTTGTGAATATTCAATAGACATCAAACAACAAATCAGCCGACTTCTGTCTGACATTAGATGATTTAGAAACTCTCCGACTTCAAATAAAACACATCAAAATTAATCACTTATTCCTTTTTCAAATTTAATAGCCTTCATTTATATACAAGTGCCTATTGGGGTAATGAAAGTAAGTCTAGAATTTAATTTATTGTTACGTAAAAGGGCTTTTAAGGTTCATGCGATGTTATGCGTGGTGAAGAAAGCTTTCAGATTACCATTTTACGAGCTTACATTTATTGTGTTATTTATTCCATAGACGTCGATGAATGCTCGTAATTTACGTGTACTACGCCAAACAAACCCATACATGAGTAATAAATAGAGATGTCCAACAAAGGTAACTATAGCCCACACATTGCGGTAATAATCTTGCAAATGCCATGAAAGTAACTCATTTCATCTTACTCCAAATTGTTGATTGAACATTCCTTTCTAACAGATCTGACAAAAACTGGCTGCCCACTTAATAATAATTACGGGTTGAAATAAATTCCAAGATATTAAATTATGATCTACATGTGTGGCCCGATCTTATAAGGATAGAAAAAAGTGTTTCTTTTATGCCTTAAAAACACAGGGATCACGTTAAAAAGATCTAATGCATGGACTAGCCGAATGATTAATAAGTGCAATTTCCTGGAATTTAGATCAATAAAGCGCCACATAGCATTTTATTTATCTCGCAGTGTGGTGGCAATTAATTAAAACTTGATACGTTGTGTTCGCGAATTCCCTTCCTACTGGTGGGTTACGCAAACCAAACGTCCCTATATGGAATGTTAGCTGTTATAAGAGGCCTTTTTGTCCGTACTACTTTTGATATGTTATTTATACCGTAAAGGTGTTATGAAACGTACTTCGACGAAGCATTTATCATTGTTATAAAATATCTGCAGTGTTTTTAAGAGATATGTAAGTTTAAAGTTATTTGAGTTTGATATTTAATTATAGTGTTCAATTCGTTGTGTTTGATTTCAGTAATTAAATGAAAAGTGACTTAAATTGCTGCGAGCCCGGACTGCAGTCTATGTTTTTAAATTCCTAAAAGATAAAAAAGACATTGGTTAGTCCAGGCCATTAAGTTCTTTTGTGAAATTTAGTTATATCTTGTCAATATTTATAGTCAGTTTTATAATATGACTAAGGTAATTAATATACGCGGTAGAACATCGCAAACTTTCATCAAACCGTTTTCCTTTTAATAAATCAATAACAATATTCCATTATTAATTTATATCATCGTATAAAATCATAAATACAGTTTATATGGTTAGTTTCGACACTCAATTAATAAAACGTTATAAACGAGTACAATTTTCATTAACAACTATTAAAATAGTATAATATTAATAAATAGAGGCCAAGTGAGAGTGAAGTTATATGAGGATAGCGTGGTTTTTAATTACTTGATGAATATATGCCTGCACCGCTCTAGAATAAATGGATGTAATTACTTTTAGTGTTTCTGAACGCAGTAATTGTCTGCAAATGTTATCTTTCCGCGGATAATGTTTTTATTCAAAGCCAGAGGTAATGGCAGTTAATATTTTATTCTCATTCATAATTTACACGAAGATTCGAGTGTCTAGAATGTTATTTTTATGGAATCAATTACCTTGCGGTTTTTTAACTAAAGTAAGTAAACTTTTTCTTTGCTAACTGGCCACTTCTACGATTACACCAATAAAAATAAATATCGAAGCACATAATAAAGGTAATCTATCATTATAGTTACAGACCGTCGCGTGTGGCTTCCGCGAGATCATAATTGAAATTTAATATGGCAAATGGAACCGGGTTAATTGTGCAAGCGATGCGTGTGTCGCAAAAACGGCGGCCATCGCGGCGCGTCCCAAACGTACGGGAAACAATACTCTTAAACAGCTGCCGGGGACGGAATTCGGCAAAGGTATAGTGGTACTACAAATTTAAAATTACGTAGGATGTCATGGAGCAAATACTTGGATTTTCTCTGGTGGATAGAATTGGGACATCGGAGTCATGGAAGTAGCCCCCAGGATTAGCAGGCTAAAGTGGAATTAGGTCGGCCATGTCTGCCGACAGACGGACGGCCGTTAGAGCAAACAAGTGTTGGAGTGGAAACCGCGCTTGGGTAGACGTAGTGAAAGACAATTATGTTTCCAACTCCTCCTGTTCATCTTTTTCTGATTAATTTCGCTGCGAGGTTAGCGGAAAATCAGGGCCCCTCCAATGGGGGGACCGATCAACGAGTCTATACTCGTTGAGGTTCACCGCTTTATGTCGTCAGAAGTATAAATTATATTGATAAATAACGCAATTAAACGGTGACAGAAAATACCTTAAGGAAATATGCATTAACATGCTCTACACAAGAAAATCGGTTAGGTCATATTTTGTATACCATAATCACTCAAGTTAACTTCAAATTAGTATTGATATATATGGGCCCCGATACTTCAGTAGCCAAGTACATGAATCCGACCCTGCACGCTCCCGCACACAAGTAGGTAATTGGGTAATTTCACCAATTTACGTTAACATCTTTCTGTGAAAGAAAGTGGGTACGAATGCGCATTGGACACAATGATAAAGACACAAAAAACATTAACGAAGTTTCTACACATGTTACAGATATAACTGGGACATGCTAAATGTACACAACTTACATTTTTTTATACAAAATACACACAAACTAGTAAATGCTTATGAAAAAAAAAATTGATAGCCATACTTTCTTCAAGAATGGCCATTAGTGTCATTATTAACCATTATCATAGAATAAATAATTATTTTGAATTTTACATGAAGATACCACTGATCACCAATCCGCACTAGGCCAGCGTGGGAGGACTTAGGCCAAAACTCTCTCAGTTGTAGAGGAGGCCCGTACTCAACAGTTGATCGTGTATGGGCTGATTATGATAAAGATTGGTATCTTCATATTCTACGTCAGTCTATCACTAGAAACCAGTTAATTTTTTTACCTTATATCCTTGAAAAACAGTTTTTAAAGCTTTATTTTATAAGCACTTTACAATTTCTTATGATAGGTACGTTCATATTTAATAGTATTTATGATTTCCGAGCTCAAAGCTGCCAATCTCTGTTTATCTTTAAAACACATTAAGTAATCTTGGTTTCTTATACCGTATAATTTTTCAATTAATCTTTATTTACTGGAAACTAAGCATGTCAATACTAATATCCCAAAGTGTGCCTTATAAAGATATTGCAGATAATATTAAATTAGTTTATTTTAAGTGATTACATTATTCGTATACATAAATACCAGACGGACTTTAGAGTTAAACGCCTGATCTACCATTGTCAGTCGTGAAATCAAATTCCAGGTATATATTTAGTTCTTCTCGATGAGCTTTTACGACTGCAGGAAATATACATACTCGTACTAAGGATACGTTCATATTACGGCAAAAAACGATGTGAATGCATACATTTTTATGATGATTTTAAACAGAAGAAACCCCCTAAGATTGAGCTCGGCCCAATAATGAAACCTAGTGCCGCTCAATCGCTTTCCGCACACTTATGTAACCCAGGCTAATAATTGTATTTAAACTAAGAATAATAAATAAAATTCCGTCATTTTTTCACAGTGATTGCAAGCGAGTTGTACGGATGTGAGAATATTGAGTTCATTCACATGTCTCGGCTCCCATTACGTTTCCTTTAGAAGTGCCGGTCACTTTTATGAGACCCGGCTTGAGCCGTTACGTCACACGCGGGTCGACGGCGCGGCCGCGACAAGTGAAGTGACACACTTTACGTAATCGATCGATTATACTCGTATTTGGCCAAATATCGATTTAAATTTAGGACTTTTAAATGCTTAATGGATGTGCGAAATTGCAATTTAAAATGCAATCTTTTTTATTTGGATGTAATGGGCTTGGAATTCCAGCAAAAAGTAGATTAAATCAACGATTTCGTACAGCCACTTTGGCCATCAATTTAACTGTTTAATGTTTTATATTGCTTTGCAGGCCTTTTTAATTAAGTGCGACCTTTTACGAATTTTCTTATTACTTTATAACAGTTTTTAGACTTTTTAAACCATTTTTTTTATACTGTTTATATAACCGCCGTATAAGAATGTTTATTTCATCAACAAATATTTACCATCTCCGCGTCAAGTAATATTTTATACATTGTACAATCATTTTCTTATCTCGATTCACGAAAAATCGATTATTACATACACACGTAATCGATTGTCCTCGAGGTATGGTGGTTGAAAGTTACAATACGTTCAGATAATAAAACTGTTGTTCTTATTCAGATTTAGGTTGAGATAATGAGACAAACCGTTCGATCATAGCCCGTGGCTGTCGTTTTTTAATGTTATTTATCTATTTAATATCTAAGACTGTAAGGCGTATGTGAATGGATGCTAAACGAACTCTTAATTATAATCCATTATCATATTCACAAACAAAAATTGATGTGGCTCAATGAGAAAGCATCTACATCTTTAGTACACTTAAAAAATATATATGCATTCTCGCAAGAAATCAACATTATTTAGAGATAATTATATAGCCAACAAAAAGACGTCAGTAACTAGGTTTTTACTTTCAACAGTCAAGTCACACAGCGTTGCGACCCAAAGAACTTACTAATCAAATTCGTTTCGTACAACTTGTTAACTGTACTTCATTCATACGCAGTCGCAAACGCATCGAAGCATGCCGCGTGCGTGTGGTCGATGACACCTTCTTGTGTCTGTTATTTTGTATTTACATTTACAGACAGTTAAATGAGGTTTTAAATTCGCCTTCCTGTTGTCCTATATTTGAGTGGTGTTGTCACGTCACGATTAAAATCCACGCGGATAGAAGAAAGAACTTCTCAAAGTAATCTACGAGATATGAGTATGTAGTTTGCTGAAAGTTCTTTCTTTACATCAATGATATTCTCTAATGAATTCAAATCTGATCTACTCATACATTTAATTTGAAGGAAAATCTAAAGATTTACTCCGTCTTCTTAACAAATAACATACAAACCCAACCAAAGATAATTTACCCTGTTTATTCATTCCAAGAAACTGCCAAGTAGTGAAATTGTACAACGAGTGTTAATCGATTTACCAGACTTTCGATTGGCTTCTCAAGAAAATACGATAATGGCCACTTCTAAGAAGATTGCGGGAGGCACATTTGACTTATACTGCCGAGCCAGTAGTATTTCTGGGTCAAAGCCAAATCTGATAAAACTTCAACCTTCCTATGAATATTGCCAAAGAGGGCAGCAAACGGTCCTCGTCGACGGTTGCATCTTTGATCAAAGAGTCTCCGCTGACCTTTTCCATGCCAGCTACTAGTTCCTTTTAAGATGTGTGCCGGCCAAAAGCGAGACAGACAAGCTTCTCGAGTACGAAATTTAAGAACGGTTTATTTTATGTAATTAATGAGTCCTTAAAACTTACCTTTACTTGACAAATGAATGCAGATTAGGAAAGTAATTCATTTTTAATTACGATCATCCTGATCGTATGTATTAATTCAAAGTTTCAAATGTATTTTAACATCGCAAAATATGTTTCAATCCTATTTTAGCGTCTCATAATAATAATAATTATTATATGCAGCTTATATCGCTATACTCTCAAAAATAATGGCAAATCCATCACCGTCAAGCTACATAGCATGTCATTAATATTGATATTGACATGTAAATTTCATCATGATGATACAGATGTTCAGCTTAAACTAATAAACTATCATCATAGCAGTGCACGGAATATTACATAACCACCGCTAATTTATTTCACCTGCCCTCAATTGTTTGTTGATTGATGACTTAAGTAATGAAAACATTTCGAGCTTCATTTGTTTGATTGTTTGTACAACTCTTTGGAAGCGTAACTAGTTACGTCTTATTAATAAACATTTACTTTTCTCTCACTCTCCAAGTGTATCCTGGAATGTTGTTGCGTCTGGACCACTTTCATTTTCAATGTTACTTTTACTTGTCGTATCTAGTAAGGTTAGACTCAGAACACTGTGTTATTTGGAATTGTTCCCAATTGGTTCAATAACCTGCTGAAAATTCCCGGTTTGTTGGTAAACAGAAGTAATTTATTATGGGTCAACTAAAATGAAATGCTTTGTGCTTAGCATTTAATTTATATGAGCAAACTTTTCGTCGCTTTTTACGCTATGAATATAGTTTCTGTAGTTCCGAAGAAACATAACCTGACGAGTACTTTCCAAGTTTTCATTTAACGATGTAAGATTTTCAAATAGGTATCAAAAAATCTTCAGATCATCAAAGAACGCTATTACTCGCTAACATCTGAAATGCCGTTGTCCACATACAGTGGTGTGAAAAAATATAGACTCAAAGTATTATTTCATCTTTTCAGGAATTTTAATAAACAAACTTATTTCGAAAAAAAGGCAGTTGTTTAGCACCACGTAAGTGTAGTTATATGATCTTGAATTTTCGGCTCCAGACCAATCCTTATACAGATACCTGACCTTGACGAAAAAAGTTAGTCAATTCAATTGTGAATATTTATAAACTCAGTTACATTTAAAGCGTCCTAAGTCAGAGATATCGTTATATTAATATTTATTTTTAAAGTTCACGACGTACGTAATACGTGACAAGTAATTGAAGTGAATTTGCTTAACTATTTTTTTATTTTATATGCCTCGTAGGAAAATAGTAAATGATATTAAAAAACAGCGAATTTTTGATTTATGAAGCTGCGGTAAAACTAAAATACAAATAGCAGATATTATTTGTAGATTACAAAATGTAATAAAAAACTTTTTAAAGTTGGGTGTTGAAAATTATGAAAGTAAAAAGCGTCCCGGCCGACCTGTTAAATTTCCTCCCACCGTAAACCGCGCTGTTTTAAGAGAACTATCGGTGACCGGAGCGTCCTCATCAATATTGTTACGCAGATTTAATTTAGACTGTGATTCTGGAGTCATAAGAAAATGGACGCCCGGTTCTGGACGCTTTAAATATCAATAATTACTTCCCAAACCACTTTTAAAACCACACCATATCGTAAATAGACTTAAATTTGCAGAAAAATATATAACAAAAGGTGATTTATGGCAACATGTTAGTTTTAGTGATGAAAAAAAGTTCATTATGATCGTTCCGATGGATGTAAATATTATTGCCATGATTTAAAATTTGATACAAAAATAATGTCACATAGAGTTCATGGTGGTGGATCAGTCATGGTCTGGGCCGGTATTACTGGACGTTTAAAAACGGAATAGGCATTTTGTAAAGGTCGTATGAATGCTGCTGATTATCAGAAGCTATTATACGATTATTTTTTACCATTCATAACTTTGACTGAAGACGAAAATATAGTATTTCTACAAGACAATGCTCCAATTCATGGTGCCCCGACTACAAAACAATTGCTTCACGACTTCGGTGTTTCAGTAATAGAATAGCCAGCGTGTAGTATGGATCTTAACCCGATTGAAAATGTTTGGGGAGTCTTAGCAAGAAAAGTTTATGACCCATAGAAACCGCTAATTAATTATTAATTAGCGGTTTCCACAACTTAAACAAATAATTCACTCATCGTGGGCTGAAATTTCACCTGCTGTACTAAAGAAGTTGATTGATAGTGTATTTGATAGGCTAATTGACGTGATTAAAAATAAGGGTAAAAGGACACATTATTGTATAAATAATTAATTTTAATCGACACTGAGTTTATAATTTTTCACAGCTTTTGTTCATTGGTATATTAAATTTTCTGATTATTTCCATAAAAGTAAAAAAAATATAAAAGATTTATATCTTATAAGAATACATTTTCTTTGCATTATTCATTTATAATAAAGATATTAATATAAATCCACTTGTTTTTTAATAAAGTAAAAAATTAGGTATGAGTCTATATTTTTTCACACCACTGTAGAAGCAGTGAATTAACTTGGTGACTAGAATATTAAAGGACTTTCCTGACGAATGTTACTCAAAGTCTAGTGATTATTCCAAGCGAGGTGACTTTACGAGTTGTACATTGCGAATTAAACGAGGAAGGCCTCTTTATTGTATTGATGACGTTATTCCACATTCCTAAAGCCATACATAAGAATTTAAATATACACCAATAGAACGACATGTTACATTTGTCACATTGCCACCTCGGTAAGCACATTACAATTGCACTTATCCAAGGTTAACCATCTATGCGAACAACAGTATTAGTTTATAAGTAGATTTTTCCGGCGTTAGGATAAGAACTGCAAATTAATGCAAATTTTATCCTAACACGATCACATAATTATAAATTTGGAGTGTTATGCTATCAGACAACATAAATACTTTTGAGTATCCATTTTCTATTTCATAAACAATTAATTTGCTTAAGATCATAATAACATAGCTTCTAAAGTAAACATAGAGATGATACAGCTTTGACATGACGCGAACATTTTCTATTCACACGAATCAGCACGCGATGGGAGCCTTGCAAAAATCCATCATAGTTATAACGCAGCTGATCTTAGAATTTGCGTATCATTATATGTATTTAAGACAGCCCCGTGGCGCAGTTAGCTAGACACCACCTTGCGAAACGAGCGGCCGCGGGTTCGATCCCCGCACCGAGACAAATGTTTGTGAGATCCACAAATATTCGTTGCGGGTCTGGGTGTTTGTGAGACCGAAAAGTCTCTCGTAGTTTCTGATATCCATGACACAAGACTCGTATCTTAGTGTGGGGTTAGGACTATGTATGTGACTGACCTATAATAATTTTCTTCCATATTTTTTGTTTTCCAAGCTTATGGTTCCAATTCATAATTTCCTGTTAACTGTAACACATGTTCGTTTCGACCACGTTTCACGAACTCTAGGGCCCTAACTGTATATTTTTAATTATGCCGAACTAAGAACTACTGAATTTAAAACAGCTTGAGTTTTATGAATATGCCAGAAAATACAAATAGGCTCATATGACAAATACATCGGTATTTGCTTCCCTTATGCTGCGTCTGTCTACTGTAACTAGCTAGCATTCTTAGAATTCTGTCAGCGCATAGCAAGCTCCTAGAGTCTCCGTTAGAATTTCCTTATTATCTGAACAACAGATGCCTGAGCCACTGATATTGCAGTGATGAAACATTCATATAATTTGGTTAGCAACGTAAACCGTTTAGTCATTGAGTGTAAATGAAGGTTCTTGCCTTTTGGGAATTTTATTGAACTGTTATCTCATTATAAATACTGCTGAAGAACACAAATGATCTCATTGAGTACATTAATAAAGCTGCGAAAATTATTAAGATACTTAAATAAACTATTAAGGACATTTCGCGCTGAGCCAATCTGCAAGATTTTTATAAAATTCCGACTTAATCGTATAAAATATTATCTGGGTCAAGAATACTTTACTTGGAACTACACCATCAATTACATTAAAAACATTTCAAGAAAAAAACTAGACTTCTTTTAGGTTACAGGATCAAACACATAGATATTTATATTTAAGAAACTTATAATTCTCACTTTTTTTTTGCGTCATCAACCGGTACCAAGCTAACATGAAATAGAAGGTGTTAAAACTCAAACAATAACGTAGGTGTAAAATTGTATTGCTACAATAGAATTGCGTGTCTTATAAAATTTTCTGCTGCAAACCTACTTATTATACAGATGTACAGATATCTGGCGTGTGTGGAACACATCTCGTAGTTTGTATCGTGTGAATATCTCCATACATGCATCATAGTTGACGAAAGAAACCCATCATTAGGTTATAATGGCACCATCGACTGCATCATTAAGATTTTTAATGAAAGATGTGTTTTTGTTGTGTTCACGTCGTGGTAACTTTGTGAGCAATTACTCTCTAGGTAAAGGTCAGGGTTCAAGCCTTGTTGCCTACCGAGAGACTGAAATTTAGTACTGTATTTACATATTGGGTACATGCAAAGTTTCAATGTAATCGGCGTGGGAAATCTGCTATCTTCGACATAGAATTAATATTGCGGATTCGTCTTGTCTTGGCATAGACGACACCTACAAATGTGGCGACTGCATATTAATTGATATAGTTAATTATTTGGAAGTTGATACATTTTAAACACCTAGTGAAGTACATTGTTTTAAATAAACAACACATCCACTTTTTATAGTGTCAATAAATGAAAATACAAAGTTATTGATCTAAATTGATAACACTTAATTCCCTTTGTAAATACTTACCAAAAGCAGGTCTAAATATAATTCTATTATGGAACATGTTACGTGGGATCGGATTAGTTCGGCTATAGGATAAATGGCCCCTATAAAACGAGATTAAAGGTGCGCATTAAATTTACAGGGCGTTGTAAGCAATTACTGATTTAACGACTATAGTCTTGGTTCCTTGAAGGCGTTTTAAGCTTCTCCGTATTAGCAACGGAGTGCGAGATTTTCCAACCAATGGTAACATTTAAATTTGAAGTTGATTTATATTGTATTCTGAGTAATCTTTTGAACTAGGCGTAATACTAATAATTAATCAGAAACAATATAAAATATCTACACCTATAAAAATCAATTCAATTTGTCGAGATTTTAATATGGTCCATGTCCGCCATGCTCTACCTGGTCTCTATTCTATAATTTTATTGTCAAACTATACGTTAGTATATATATTCCTTTGAGGTCTAAACAGTTGTAATTGTATAACAATAATAAAAAAGTAATCGATAAATCTGTTATATTTTTACCTTTTAAATTTGCCCTACTATTTTAGGTAGGGGAAAGTCATTGTCAATTGCTATTAGGATGCGAATGGGCTGGTATCAGTTTGTGAATACGTACATATTTGCTTATGCAATTTGTTTGAGTCCAATAAAGAATTTATAGAAAAAAAACACGCTGACATAGAGCGTCAATTGAGGATAGGTAGTCGTAATTTTAATTTATTTTCTAATAAACGATTCTTTTATGTTTATTTTTGAATCTATTTGTTTCTCATTATATGTTCAAGGTCTACACCTTGGTCTCTACCTTGTAGGTATACTTAGTAATAACTTAATACTAATGAATTCTATTTCTTTTTTTATTATCATGTCATAGAAACAGCCAATGTAAAATTGTTATTTTTTTGTTTATTTCAAATGAAAATGATATTCTATTTGAAACAATATCCTAATTTTAAAACAAGTTATTTAAACAAATTTACATTATTATTCTTAAATATTTCGCTTAAAAATATTAAATTTATAGTAGGTACTCGAAAAATTGCCATGAGCTTGTCCTCTACGTGGGACTAAAAATTCAGCGGGCGAAATAAGAATACAAAAATATGTACCTTTGTCTACTTTTATAAACCCACAGTCTATGGTCATCTTTTGGCACGGGCCTCCTTTACAACTGAGAGGGGTGAGGCCTTAGTGCTCCGCGCTAGCTTGGTGCGATTTGCGGACTACTCGCTTATATGTATTTAAGTATTAATAAAATGAAATTGCTCAATATATCATACCAAATTAGAGATATAAACCAAGCACAGTTATTGTCTAAGCTCTTTATGGATAAAGTAATTAAACGAATATTATGTGCCTGAATACAGTCGAAACTTTCCCTGCTGGCTGTGTAAGGTCTAAGTCGGCTTTCTTCCTGTTCCAAACGAATACGTAAGTACAATTTATGGAACTCTGAAGCGGGTGCGACAACATCCGCACTAATCGCTTATTCTAATAATCTCGTAACTCCGCTTCATACGTAAGATTCTAAATCATATTATTAAAGCTTTATTACAGGTATGAGCATTCCAAGTACTGATATTTTTTTTATTTCAAACCTATTATTAGCATGTATCTTAATTTTTAAATTCCTTTCATTCTTGGGATGAAAAGGTATGCCATCTTGATTGCAGTTGGCGGGAGCGATAATATTTTGTTAATTGTTCAAAATAACGGTTTCTTTATCCAGAAACAGCAAGAATATAAAAGACGTTTGATTGATAAAATCATTTGTATAAATATTTGACAGTTTCACCACCATTTTGTATCTGAACAGGTGTGACAACATTCCCACTAATTTATTTTACTAATGTGACCACACTAAACGGCGCATTGTTACGGTCGGATCAAAGGAGTCCGTGATGCAAGTTAAGTTCACTCATTAATTATTTTTTGAGTCGTTTACGCGTTGCGTAATGGCTTTCGCCGGTGGGCTATAAAATAATGTAACTATTGTTGCATTCAATGGGTTATTGTCGTGGGAGGCAATACAGCTCGTCCAACTTTCGTACGATTAATTGTAACATCGAATTGCGAGAGTATTGTCCGGTGTTTTCTTATCGCATGTACACCGGAAGTATAGACAATTGATTTATTTCTATTGAGTTTTGTTATCTATAATTGGCACAGTAAATGGCAAAGATCAAAAGATAGGAAATTCAATATAATTTTTAATCTTTATTTAGTATCTAGTAATAAATTGTGTAAGTATTATGAGTTTATGACATAAAACTTAGATTCTCTCTTATATACACCTACTTCGGTAAAATATAACGTTAAGCAAAACGGTATTTATTAAACAGAAGATATATATTAAGAAGGATCAAAATAATGTGAAATTATTTTTAGTAGTACTAGAGGTGAAATGTTAACGTTTATATTTAGTACTATGTGCTCTTTTAAGCTGCTTTGAAAAATAGATATAATATGCTAACCAACGCAGCTTTATATAAATAAACACTTGACATTCACACGGAGTTGGAAAAGGTTTATAATTACTAGGTAATACTAATTTTATTTCTACCACGTTTTGTGAAAAAAAAAACTTGCGTATAACGTACTAAATCTTCAATCAATTTGCACAATAATATCACATTCAACCATTTATAGGAGTTGAAATGCTCCACCCATTTCACAAGTAGCGTAAACTTTGACACCGTGTATGTATTTGTCAGCCGTTAGTTCACAAACGTGATCGCGCCACGCCCAAGCCGAGAAGATCTTGCGGGTCACGTCGATCGCCTGGGCGTGAACACAATAAATATCGAATGACACGGCTCTCGGATTGAGTTGCAAAAGGACCTAGGTTTAAAATCACGATTCGTTGTTTAATGTGGACTATTAGAGTAAAGTTTTTATGATATTGATCGGAATAATAGGTGTTATGAAGTTAAATTGTATTTATTGTATATCATTATCAGCCCATAAACGTTCCACTGATAGACACTGCCCCTCTACTATTGAGAGATTTTAGGCCTTAACTTTCCACGTTGGGTTAGTGCTGGTTTAGGGATCACACATCTAAGAAATTCCTTAGAACTTTTGGAAGTATACGTTTCCTCACATTATTCATGCACTCATGTCATGTCTCATCGCATAGGCACTTAAGTCATACAAGTGCGCTTGAAAAACAAAAATGCCAAGATTTAAACAAAATAACTAATTAACACAAATAAATGAGCTCGACAAAATTTGGTAGGTTTTCCTCACACACATATGTACAATGTACATATTATGTACCTACATATATCTACAAAACTAACAATTTTAAGTTCGTTTAGTGGTGGTTCATCGGGCTGCAATTAAAAAATACGAACAGCTGGTACTTGTAATTAAGTCTAGGTGTTTTTTTAACGATAAGGCGGTGTTCGAACAGGTGAGACGTCTTATGTTAAATGATTACTGCGCATCATGAACGCACATAAACGAACACAGGACCTACAATTTTTTCATATAAAAAGGCACATGTTTTTCGCTACTTTACTTTGCTAATTATAAAAACGACGAGGCCAAAAGCTTCCATTAAGCAAAATAAATAACCTACGCCTTTTCTTTAATATACGTTCCAAATCAGTAAAAGAATAAGATAACAAAGTCGTTTAAACCGCTTATTCATCCTTATAACTGTTTTAATAATATTTGCAATAACATTTTTTAAAGATTGTTCTCGAAAAGTAAATAGCCTTATAAAAACATGTTATCGATATAAAATCACTACATTAAAACAGGTTTTCTTAGGGTAAAGGTAGTTGGGAAAACCATTTTGTTTGTTGTCGTGCCGCGAAGCTTTTTTGTTGGAGTAATTAATGTGTTTTGTAAAACTACACCTGACAGTGAATGCGACACTAAGCACCTTATTCGACTGGTTTACGGCGCTTATGACACAGCACGTATAAATTGAGCTTGTCATCAGTGAACATCAATGATGTCATTTCGCGTGTTCAAAAATTTTCCTATTTGTACCAATATAATCTTCAATCTAAAGCCAGATGTATTAATAATATAATTTATTAGCTTATTTTTGACCAGCAAATATTTAATTTCCCATTTTATTTCTACATAAAGAAACGTAAGATATAAATATATCTTACCATTCAAACCTACATTTGTTTTTACATATTTCATGCACAGAATAATAAATACATACTTTTTATTAGTCTGTATTTAAACTCGTAAGTTATTTAGAGTTTAAATTCATCTTACAAAATTTACCTATTTACTTATTAAATAAGTAGTGCATCTAACAAGACATAAATAGAGGTATTTTGTCATGTTACAGTACAAATCGCTGACCGTCATCGTGTTACGATTTATATCGTGTGGTATCTTGCACTATAATTTACCGTCGCCGACAAAATCTCGTTGGAAAGTGTAATGAGCGCCTGACGGTTAAGTAATAGCAACACGCAACGACGAGTCTCGATGAAAGGGAATTGAATGCAAGTGGGCGTCGACAGGCGCCACTAACATTTTCTAATTAATTCTCAAGTTATTACCATTATTTTTTTTTTGTATTAATAGCAAATTCACCTTTAATTGAAATAATAATCCTTATATGTATTATTATTACGTCAAAATAAAGTCATTACAAAAAATTATATTAATGTGCTAGTTAAAACATGACAAATATTGCAAAATAATTTAGAAAATTAAACATTGCTATATAAAGTCTTTCAGTATTTGCGCACGAATGCTGCATATCGCTCAATTAATGAGCATCATAGTTTGAGGGAGCGCAACGCGCCGCCGCAGCGGTTAGTCGCAAGGGGGCGTCGCGTCCCGTCGACGCCATGGCCCTGCCATAGCTCGTCGATACCACACGGCCGCGGAGTGCGCATGCGTCGCACGAACGCATGTGCGCCACCCCAGCCCTATTGCTCGATGTACTAAGGCAGGCGGCACGCAGAGTTGCGACACGCGCTCCTCTGTCGCTTAATTGATCCTCCATTCGATACTGACATTGAACGGCCGATGTGCGGCGGCCGCCCGGTCGATTACCAGTTATTAGCTTACGGCTACCGCGATAACGCGTTTCCGTACACCTCCATCCTAAACGCGTCCGATCAGCTGGACTGCGTCGAGCATGTTATGCTCCCGTTCTGTGTGAAACAAGAGTCAGTTATGGTTCGTGTGGTGTCTTAAGAATGCAGTGTTAGTGGCCGAGAGTAATCATGGATGTGACGAAGGATAAACCGGCGGCTTTGGAGGACTTCGAGGACGATGTTTTGACATCGCGTCGCTGCATGTTAGACGGTTAGTGGAATAAAAAATATATCTTAATTTATATGCAACAAAAAGTACTTGCTCATATTTGTTTGTCGAAGTAATTATATGAATACTAAGCAGGGACAAAGATCGCTGCGATGACGTGACAGTTAGCGTTTGTGTATTGGACGCATGCTTATTGATTTTCTAGTCGGACATTTGAGCGTCTTTGTATTGCACGATGTCTTTGTCAATGTTAGTGAAAACTCTCCTGATTTTTTAGCTAGAGAATGTAGATTCAGAGTTATCTGTACTGCCCGAGACCAAAAGTTATCGTAATTATGAACCCATTATTACAATCGCTTGGCATGCGGTTATATCTACCTGCAGTCTCACAAAATTACAAAGCTATTATGGGGCTGTGGTATATTTTTTCAAATAATATTTCTCATTAAAGTTCCAACAAGTCTCCCAACCACATTACGTATCGGAAACCAAATGAATTAAATGACTCATTGAAAAGGAAGCGAATATTGCAAAGTGGCCGGAGTGGTCAGATGTTGCATCGTTTTCGTGAGCCAACTTTTGCATTGTGAGGGACCATGGCGTGCCATTGCGTACATTCACCTGTCTCCCCTCGCTCAGCAACTTTATAGGGTTTGAAAATCGATATCGTCCCCTCTTTTGGACCCTCTTCGACTTTGTAACGGCGTAGCAACCGCTGCGTTTTAGTGCATAAGCCAAAAAGTAAATACATCAATCAAGCTGACGTAAAGTCACCTTTTTGTAATCAATCACATTGAAGAAAATTTCCGATTACTAAATGTTGTTTCAGGAACATAAATTACACAATTACCCACATTCTCAGCTTCATATTTCACTTGCGGTTTGTATTGCAGTACAGAACAATTCGCCGATCGAAAAATGAGTTCGCTTTGATAAGTTTGCACTTTGAAGTATATGAGACAAAACAATGTTGTTAATTACAACTGATAAACTTAATAGGTTGGCTAACATGATCTCGAGTAATGACAAATAGCAACCACATTGTCTTAAGTTTCATTATAATGAGATCTAAGCGCGTTACTTAAAATACGATCACAGATTTCTATCTCCTACCTACATTGCACAATTGTCATTCGAACCATTCTTGTGTCCTTTAGATATAATTTCGAAACTGTTGGTTGAAAATTATTAAACATGTGGTAAATACATTCAATTTTATACATTTTTATGCGTAATACGTTATCGAAATTATAAGGTCATTGGTTTTATAGATAAAGCTGATCCATTTAATTGTTTATCTCAAAATACGTAGATCCCAGACACAATGGACAAACATTTTTTTTTTAAATAATATATGGTTGATATACATATGTACCAGTAATCCTGACATTGGGCGTCGACTTGCTAGGTGGAGACAGCTGATAGAAGTCACAAAAGGTCGCTGAATGCATTTCAAACACGTCTTTGTGGTAACCTTTCAGGGAGTGTTTGTCAATGGACGTCCTGTGCTTGACAAAAACAAAGATTTTTTCCAATTTATTTTTCCAACCCGACTTCATTGTAAATCCTGCGAATAATTAAGGCATAAAACGTTGAATGCAGTGAGAATTTAATAAGAGCGCTTAATGAAAGGGGTCTGGGCGTGCGTCGAGCTTCCTTCCGCCGTTAACATCGGAGTACGCTATACTGCAGTACCCTTGAACCACAATGCCCGACTGCATATCCGACACGACCGGTTCCAATTGCTATTTTCTCTCGTTCAAGTTTATAATATAATCAGGATGCATACGAACCACTGTCCATATAGGGGAAGCATTGATAGCCCTCCGTTCATATAGAAGCACATGTCCTTAAACTTTTTACACCACTCCCTATTTTGAGATTAACAAGGTTTCGAATTTTAAATATATCTCTATGATCTATAGACACCAGAGTTGGGCATCAATCAATTAAGTTTTAATTGAACTAATCAATTGACTAAAAAATTAATTGCAATTAAATTAATTGAATTTGAATCAATTGCAATTAACCATTAATCGCGCGTTATAATTAAATTATTTAAACTAATGCACATCAATTGCAGCTCGCGATTAAATTATTGCAATTATTTTTTTCAATCGATTGATGAAAAAATTAAAACTAACAATTAAATTTTGCTATTTTTGTACGGCAGGGTGGTCCGCAAACCTTGTAGATGTTTAACGTTAATTATCCCATACACTCTTTATGACTTGGTAAATTTAGGGCAATTAAACGACGCAACTCCACCTAGTTTGGGCTCATTTGATTCGTTTTAACAAGTTCTATGATGCCATATGGTAACCAGGGTCTGATGATGGAGCTGGAAGGTGGCCATCGGAACTCCGCAATTAAACGACGCAACCCCATCGAGTTTGGGCTCATTTGATTCGTTTTAACAAGTTCTATGATACCATATGGTAACCAGGGTCTGATGATGGAGCTGGAAGGTGGCCATCGGAACTCCGCAATTAAACGACGCAACCCCATCGAGTTTGGGCTCATTTGATTCGTTTTAACAAGTTCTATGATACCATATGGTAACCAGGGTCTGATGATGGAGCTGGAAGGTGGCCATCGGAACTCCGCAATTAAACGACGCAACCCTATCGAGTTTAGGCTCATTTGATTCGTTTTAACAAGTTCTATGATATCATATGGTAACCAGGGTCTGATGATGGAGCTGGAAGATGGCCATCAAAACTCCGCAATTAAACGACGCAACTCCACCGAGTTTGGGCTCATTTGATTCGTTTTAACAAGTTCTATGATACCATATGGTAACCAGGGTCTGATGATGGAGCTGGAAGGTGGCCATCGGAACTCCGCAATTAAACGACGCAACCCCATCGAGTTTGGGCTCATTTGATTCGTTTTAACAAGTTCTATGATACCATATGGTAACCAGGGTCTGATGATGGAGCTGGAAGGTGGCCATCGGAACTCCGCAATTAAATAACGCAACCCTATCGAGTTTAGGCTCATTTGATTCGTTTTAACAAGTTCTATGATACCATATGGTAACCAGGGTCTGATGATGGAGCTGGAAGGTGGCTATATGAACTTCGTAATTAAATGACGCAACCCTATCAAGTTTGGACTCGTTAGATTCGTCTTGAAGAGTATCTTGGTTGCCCTGAATATGCAACTCCAGCAAATTTGGGAAAAAAAGTTCTTTCCGTTTGTTATGAATGTGTATTGTATTTTGTTTCATTTAAGTAAAGACATTGCCGTTAATATACCTGGCCAGTGGCCACTTTATAATATTGTCAAGAACGCTGCCAAAAATTTTTTTTTTAAATGTGGTTGAATGTTTTCAATGTGTTTTCGTTTGTGTTATCATTATTTGTCGCGTCGTTAGTGTTGCGTTTTGCTTCTCCTTTTTAAAGAAAATAGGTCCTTTAATAAAAGTCAATATCATAACGAAATTGTGGTGAAAAATACTTTTACATACAAAATGGTGTGTATTACAATAAAAACTTACTTAAAATGTAAAAAAATAACTATTTTGAGAGTTTAAAAAAGTTTAAACCGAGTACCAAACGTAACGAATAACAAAACGTCGAGAAGATGTCAAACGTGCGTTACAAAGCTAAAATACGCTTAATTTCAAACGTGTTTGTAAAAATTAATATCTCAAAAACTATGACTTTTCGCACGTTGAAATTTAAGAAGTAGACTTACATATATATATATATATATACAAGAACTATCCAGCATACAATTTTCAACTCTCAAATTGATTGTATTGATTGTACACCTTTGTTTAAAGACATCACGCCAATTACAAGAAAGATGAGTAACTTCATAATAATACAAACCGGTATTAGTGCATTTGATAGCACCTATATCAAACTAAAGTCACCTGGTATGTATTATAGAGTTTTGCTATTGTTGATGTTAATATTTTTCTTGTACTTTAAAACTTGATGTTTTCAGGTAGCATGCAGGCTATTTCAGTCAATCATACAGAAATAGAAGAGGCTACTTTGCTCTAAACATTCAAATAGTGTGTGATTAAAAAATTAATGTTGCAATACTTGTAGGAAATATCTTTTGACTCCTGTACTAAATCCAAAATAAAGAGTACCAGGTGAACAGGATTACACAAAGAGCTGAGACCTTGTGGAAAGAGTTTCTGGCATGCTTAAGGAAGGATTTTCATGTGTCCAACTTGGCTTACAAATAAAATTAAAAAATGATTTTTACCTGTAGCGTGTAGGTACAGCTCTACATTATTATGTAGAGTATTGAATATTTCAATACTGAAAAAATGACTATGCAAGTAGTTATGAGAATATAATTGAAACATCACTATCTCAGAAATCCATAATATAGTCACAAGGTGACAATGATAATTTATATGTTAGAAATAGAACAATAAATAATTATTTTACAGTTTAAAACTTCTTTTCATTTAATGCTAAGTAATCTAACAGAGCCTAGGTAGATGCCAGCTTATAATACAACAGGCTGTGGGATTATTCCCTGCACCAATATATATTTTTCTTTCATTTCTGGGCTTTTCACTCTGAATAGTATTTATTGACACTTGTGACACAAAGCTGTACCTAAGTATTACATATATAAAGAGGTGCTGTGTATATTTAGAATATAATTTTGAAAAAAGCTTATGGTTCTATTTCCCCTATTTATTTTAATTTTTATAATGAAATTTCAAGGTGGAGTTTTTCTGTCATAAATCTTCTTTTCAATAGTGCATTGACCAATTGAGTTTTAAAATAATTTTCCTTGCGGGATTGTTTTTTGTTTTAACAGCTTTATAGTGGTAACTTTCTTCTTCTTACCTTAAATTACAAAAACAAACAATGTTTAATATGATTGAGCATTATTAAAATGACATAAAACAATTGGATATTGTTTATTTTTTGACCTACATGAAATTTCATCAATATCAGAGGTCCTTGCTTCACATTTTTCTTCTTTTCAGTTTGTTGACCTTATAAAGACTACAAGTTAATTATTATTATGTCCCAATACAACAATTTGCAAGAAGTTGAGGGCTTGTAATTAACTGTTACAAGTGACAAACTTGGCTCATGTGATATCTCAATAATTTCTATTTCATCTCCTACAAACAGGATTTTATACATGGCTATATACAAAAATAATTACTTATATGAGAACAATTACATACAAGTACATGGTTTAGGCTATTCTCAGATTCTAATTCTCTTATTAATTAAAACCGATTAATCCACAACTACTTAGATGTCATTATCTGATTCTATAATTAAAATTGAGTAAAATATAAGTATGTGTTGCTTTATGAATCAATTTAAAGATTATCTTTATTTATATAATATATTTATTATTCCTATTTCAATGTCCCCTATTTCAATGTTTTTGAGTAAAAACATACTAACAAAATAATTGTCTGCCTAAAAATGCTTTCAACTTGTGGTTAGAATATTATCTAACACTTGGTGTATTCATTTTAATGCAATTGAACTCATGTCAATTGGTTTCCCTTCAATATAACACCATTTGTAGGTTTATTTTTAATAACATCCAGGTGCATAGTGGAAAATGTAATTTGAGCAAAAACAATAGTTACTTTTCGAAGCAATAAAAATTTATGAAAGACCCATCCTACCAATATGTTAATTATTAATTATTTTAGGAAATACTGTCATGTGCATAGTCAATAACATTTAAAGATTTTGATGTAAATTTTGATAAACTACAAGATAATCAGGTTGTCATAAATGCTATTTTAGGGTCATTTTCGAGGCTCAAAAGCACCGGCGCGCGCGCTCGTCGCTGCACCGACACTCATCGCATTTACCTAAACCCTTAAGTAATTCAATTAGAACGCCTGCGTGTCATATTGTTGCAATGTAGCGACAAACGTAAGCGCATTGCTATTTGATTCCATACAGTTATAAACTCTACCAAAGATGCTTCCTGGCCCACCCTTTCTATAAGCTATTTGGTACCGTAAATGTATAAAGGGGCTTAATCCGCACACGCATGTACCCAATACTTAAACTAATACTTGGTAAAAAAAATTAATTGTTAATCGTTAATTGTCAATTTTTTTTTCGCAAAATAACTAAAAATTGATCAATTGTTAATTGTATAAAACTACGATTAACAATTAACCAATTGTTAGTTGCTGTCACTGCAAATACAATTTATTAATTGTTAATTTTTAATTGTTAGTTCAATTAACATTTGCCCAACACTGATAGACACACATGTGAGTATAATTCGGTTGTATACGTTTTACATTTAATTACTAGGCACCAAGGTCCTTAATTGTTAATGGGAATTCAGCTTTATTCAACCACGCTGTCATACAGGGATCTAGATTTCTTTTACATAATTATTTTTAGCCATTTTGGTTACTTTTACTTTCCATTTCCTCTATTGGATGGGCTGTGTTCTCACTTTGAGAATCGCTGTATTAATAGTTTGAGTTAACGTTCTATAAATAGTAATATATTGTATATAGGTCTCAGTTAGTAACATAAGTGCTTTTTAAAATTATCTACATCAACAACTTGAAATATATTATGACTTTATTTTAATATACTATTACATGATAAGTGTTTCGAATGTTTTATCGTACAATAATCTTTGGATTTCATAATCAGTCACTACGTACAGTAGCTTAAAACTCGTATTTTATCTTCATAATTGTCAGTTAATTTATTACCAATAGGTTTTTAAGCGCTAAATGGAATATCAAGTAGAAATTAAAAAATAAAGCGATTACTCTTTGACTGTTGTATGTAAATACATTTGTATGTTTTAGTACACATTGAGTTTAAATTGAAAATAAGTTGGACCACATGTAAGGTATTCTACACATCTTACACTTTATTAGCATTTTTTTTGTGAACCGTATGTTTTACTTATATCTAGCTTTTCTATATAAAACGACATCTCTTTCCTTTAGCAATTAGTCATAATGTTATTATTTCATAACACGCTCGTTAAAACAATATAAAAAAATTATGAAATAAGGATCAAGGCGAAATCAGGATCATTATTCACGAATAAAACCTGTTTGGAGTGTTTAATGTCATTTTTAAACCACGCCAGTATTGTGCAAAGACCGTTAATAACATCAAAAAATGATCGCGCAATACTGTTAAACACATAAACAAGAATGACAGGGCCAAGGCTAGTATAGATAACTCCTAATGCTTTCAGATCGTCTAATCGACGTCTGAACATTAATTAGAAATACGACAATAGATTTCTGTATTTCATCAACCTGCAACGATTACAAGCTTCAACCACATGAATTGAAAAGGTTATTGACTCTCTCTTATGCTGAGTTATGTTTTATTTCGAAATATTGCAATATCATTCCTTAATTGTTCATTCGTTTCGAAGTTATAAATAAATAAAGTATTATTTTATTTCCTATTCCTAATAATTTATTATTTCCTAATAATTTAACGCATCTACGGTAGCATCGAAGACCCTATTTCAAAATAGAATATCCAACATATTTTCAATTCCTCTTGTACTCTTTTTCACAAAGTATTTTTATTTTTTATTTTGAACATAACTAATTAGTAACATAACTTATTGTTGTAAAAACTTTCAAAAGGCAAGTCAAATATCAATACAATCAATCCTATGAGTTTCAGAATCAGTGGTAAAAAGACAGCTCGTCATCTATTTAAAAAAAAGTAAATATTTGAAATCTAATCTGTTTTCATTTCTACCACTTACCAGTAAATGTTATAAATCAATTAATGAACACAACTTTCTTATCCGTTTCATTTTAGGAATGCAGATATTTTATATAATCTCGTTAATACCTAGCTGTGAATAAGCCGATTCATTACTAAGAATATTAATTCAATAAAACACATTTATAAAACCGAAACGCTGATTTATAAAAATCCGGTTTCTTGTACGTATTATTTTGTATGTAGACGGTCAAAGAGCACATATGACGGGCACATGTCCATATGAATGTAAATAAACCTTGAAATATGAAGTCAGATTTAAAATTAAATTGCATTTGTTTACTACATGATTTGCTAGTAACAACTAACAATATGAACAGTTTATCTTAATACAACTATTGCTAATCGTTAAATTTTTTGTCACCGAGTTTCTTTGCTATTTCTTTTTGCTACCAATGTTTTAACATGATTTTATGATTTTTATTGCACTATATAAAAAATCTCCGCCAATCAGAAGTCCAGAACGGATTACCTGTTACTATTCTAGGGATTTTCTATTCAACAAATTTCAGAGGCAGCATAGTGTCCTGAAAGGTCTTTGGTCCTAATAACAGGGATTAAAAAAATACTCCTCCGCTTACTGTTTTATTTTAAAAAGGCATTAAAGTTAATCGATAAAAATATTGTACAAAACATATCAGATATACTCTATTATAGTAATTGCTTAAGATCACAAACAATGCATGTTAGTCATTATTCCATGGAATTCTATAAAATAGGCCCGTATGTTGTATATTCAGCCAGGAATGTAGTCTAGGGGCGATACCTATTTTTCCTACATTCCGAGCCGTAACAAGTTAAATGTTCTATTGAGCATATTGTCGTGGGATCGTCGTGATGTAACAGAAAAAATACGGGTAACTCGTGCAAATGAAACATTTACGGAAAACGTTTTAATAATGAAATCATTTAATAACTTTTTGCCTAAGACTATTTTCAATGTCAAGACGAAAGTTATTGATAACGCGAGTAATGAGATAAAATATAAAACATTGCTCATCTTAAAAATTATTCCAGGTATAAATATTAATGACATATATGTACATACTAAAATTATAAGCATAAAAAATTCAATATATAATGACCTTAGAACGAAAAAATACAGGATACAATAACGAATCTAGTTTTGAATAATTTATATTAAACACGCCTAGTCGGAAATTCGGTCAATAACAAAATAATTTATTTTATACATGGCACTAACTTATTAAAAATTAGTTTCTCAATGATTTTATCATATTAAATGAATAGACGATTGTAACCTGTTCCTGCAATACGATGGAGCACTACTTTCGACCTCTATAAGGAAAGTTGGACTAAATGGCTATGGTGGTGACATACAATGCCGTCAAGTCAATTTATTCAATGAAAGAAAGCATCAATTCTACATGGGTGTTAAGTGATTATCGTCATCATCAGAATCAGAAGGAATAAACTATTGGAACTAAACATACTTGAAACTTGCGGTTGGATGAGGAGAGCCGAAGATCGAGCCCAGTGGCGTGCCATAAGAGAGGCCTATGTCCAGCAGTGGACGAATTAAGGGCTGTTGATGATGATGATGATGAAACTTGGAACTGACTAACTACTATGAATGATACCAGTGTAAACAAAACAATTAATGTAAGCATTTTAGAAACCTATATAGGATTTATTCTGTGATAGAGAGGATTGGAAATTAAGTTATCAAAAGTGATTTCAAAATATTTGTATACTCGAAGAAAGTTTATATCTCTCCGGACAGTTCATGCCTCATATGCAAAAACATTTACTTACAACGCCAGCGCAGTAATTACCAATTGACCTTTCCATGACTTTCTTGCTCATATGCAGTCTATTCTGCGCATTTAACCGTCCGGTCAATGACCGGGTACCCGGGTATCCATTTTAACTTTGCAGATAGAATTTAATAACTTTTTCTTAAAAAAAATACAAAACCGTCTGGATCCCCAAAATTTAAGTAGTTTTAAACCCAATTTTTGTTAAACGTTATTATAATTAATTATATAATAATAGTAATTAACTACCAAACTTGATACCTCCTTCGTTCAATAACCAGGCACCCGGGTACCCACTGAAAGGGGCCGTTCAAGTATTACGTAAGCACTATAAGGGGGCGGGGGGGTTATTGCTTTGCTTATTTTGGATGACATGGGGGGCAGGGGAGTCTAGATGATGATTACGTCATCGGTAGTAATTTTTTTTTTACCGAATGGCAACCCTACATTGTCTTTGCTTGAAATCAAAACGCATTTTCGGGAATTCCCGCAAATAATGCATACGGCTAGGCACTCGCTTTAGAACCGAGTAGGGGAATTACCGCGCGCTATTCACTTGCCTAAATTTCCTCTATCAGTGTATTGTTTCGTTTGGATCCTATAGCGAGTAGACGTATTGTAAGCATAGCAAAACAAGTTAACATTTGTGTTATTCTGTTGATTCCATTAGCTAAAGTTTAATGTTTAAATAAGATGTCGTTTCAAATAGACAAATCCAAGTTATACCAAAAATTGTTTGAAAGTTTTAAGAAATCTCATACAAGTACGAAAGTACAAAATGTACAAAAATTAGTTAACGAAGTGTGGCGCAATTATAAATTACAAGCAAAGTCCGACAAGGAACTAGATATTATTGTATCTAAGAGAATTGAAGAAGAATTGCAAGCGGCGACTAGGAATAAATCCAATCTACTACATTTTTTTTCTAAGGTGAGTGACGAAATAATTTTACGTACCTTTGAGTACTAGAAATATTAAAAGTCGCCAAGAAGTTTCTTTTTACATTTTGTAACAATAATTTAGACGTTTTTATGATTACAAAATATTATGGCCTATCTCGAAGTATAGAGGTAATGTTCATTATATAGATTTACTAGCTTTTGCCCGCGACTCCGTCCGCGTAGACTCTAGGGTTAAGTGCAGAGAGATTTTCCCATTTATAACATGTTTATCCCACGGGAATACATTTTCCAGGATAATATTATTCCATGTTAATTCTGTGAGCCCTATCAACCTCTATACCAAAAATCATTCAATTCGCTTTGGTAGTTCACGAAATACCCATTCCCACGGGAATACTACATTTTCCGGGATAAAAAGTATCCTATGTCCTTTCCTGATGTATAAGCTATATTATTGTAAAGTTTCATTAAAATCCATTTAGTAGTTTTTACGTGAAAGCGTAACAGACAGACAGACAGACAGACAGAGTTACTTTCGCATTTATAATATTAGTATGGATTTTTTATGATTGATTCCGTCAATTGGTCACAAAATACAGGTGTTAATTTTCTGTATGTGATGGGTTCGATTCGATTAGATTAGATTATTTAAAGCCTTTAAATAATAATTATTTTTAGCCTTTAAATAATAAATTTAAGGTCTTTAAATAATATTTAAATGCTGTTTTTATTTCATACTTTGTATTTATGCAGCTTAATAAGAAAATAATTAATAGAAAGTTTTTATTTTTAGGCAACGACTACCTATAAACCTGCAGAAAAAACACAAATTATACAGCCAGCTTCAAATATTAAAAAACAGGAAGAAGATAAAATAAAACCCGGTAATGAATCACAACAGCAATGCGAAAATAATGAAAATGCAGATAAACAGAGAGCAAAACCTTCTCAGGAAGCTATGAAAAATAAGATTGCTCTACTCGAAAAAAATCTGAATGCTTTGTATTCTGCCAGAGATACTATGCCAAGCCGTGCTGAAGTTGATAAACAGATCATTAAGTTGCGCGACGAAATAAAAACAGCAAAACAGTCTTTAAACAGAAAGGTTCAAAACGCAGTTGCCCAGAAGAAACACAGGGATGGTATAAAAAGAAAGTTAGAAGATATTTGTCATGAAAATCCAGAAATAAAAAAAAGACTATCTCTGAGGGATTCAGTGGGACGTCCTAATCTTGAAAGCAATCAACCATTACTATTGAAAACAATTGCGGATATAGCTTTATTTGGGAGTGCAGCAGATGATAGAAGACGAACGGAATCTATTCGCAGCGTAAAAACTCTTGATGAACTCACACAAGAATTACGTAAAATAGGATTTGATATTAGTCGCAGTGGGACATATCTTCGTTTGATTCCCAGAAAATCTAATTCTGTAGAGGGACGAAGACATGTATCGACAGTCCCTGTTAAGCTCATCCGGGCTCAAACTGATCTTCACAAGAGCCACTTAGATAGCAAGTTCGCTGAAACATCAATTAATTATTTAGAGAACATAGCATCCATACTTGGACCAGATCAAGTATTTTTCATATCTCAAGATGATAAAGCTCGAGTCCCTATTGGCGTAACTGCGGCAAATAAGCAAGCACCTCTTCTAATGCACATGGAATATAGAGTCAAATTGCCTGATCACGATTGGGTAATCGCTGAGCGTCATAAATTAATACCATCTGTTTATGCTGGTATCAAAATCACTTCCAGTATGCTAGGACAACCGCAAGCCGTTGGATATTCTGGACCAACATATATCGCTATTCGAAGTGGAAAGCATAGTTCATCTACTGCTAATACTCATGCTCAGGATTTCGAGACGCTTCTCGAACTTGAAGAGTTTCGACCATTAGCTAAAACTGACAATGGACTAGTAAAACCAGTGGTAATCATGACGGTTGATGGAGGGCCAGATGAAAATCCGCGTTATCAAAAAGTCATAGGGTTTGCTATACAACACTTTAAGCGACATAATCTCGATGCATTGTTTTTAGCTACCAATGCTCCTGGAAGAAGTGCGTATAACAGAGTAGAGCGCAGAATGGCTCCTCTTAGTCGCGAACTGGCTGGTTTAATTTTGCCTCATGACCATTTTGGGTCTCATTTGGATGAACGTGGCGTTACAATTGATAAACATTTAGAAAGATCTAATTTCGAATTCGCAGGAACTGTATTAGCTGAAATATGGAGTTCAATGGTAATTGATGGCTATAATGTTACTGCAAAATATGTTGAGGCAGGTGATCAAGATCTTCCTGATTTTCCAGACATTAAATGGTATTCAGAACATGTACGTGAAAGCCAATACTTGCTTCAAATTGTAAAATGTAAAAATACAGAATGCTGTCGTCCAAGAAGTGGCCTATTTAGATTACTAGACAACAGGTTTCTTCCACCACCTGTAAAAGTAAAACAAACAGTTAATGACTTGGTTTTGGATGAAGGAGGACAATTTCTTAATCTTCCAGTCAATTTAGCTCTACGCTTAAGTGCTTCACTCAAAGATTTCCTGCAAATGCCCTACGATTATTTTTGTCCAACGGTAAAATTGAGGCTATCAAGTCGAACATGCAAAACGTGTGGTCTTTATCATGCTTCCGTCAAGTCACTAAATCGTCACATCGAGAAGATCCATAAAAAAGTAAACACGCACACTGATAGGAAAATTAGACCTGTAAGAGTCGCTGCTCGTCGTGCTAATGAACTGATGTGCATTATTCAAAATTTAGAGCACCATGATGTTGAATGGCTCGATGAGAACGACGTAGACATTCCAAAATCGGAAGAAAGTGAGCAGACTTACAACACTGAGCAGCAATCCAAGCAATCCAATGTCATCGAAAACTTAGAATCATGGATTCGGGTTTCATGGACTGAAGACTGTTAATTTGAATTTAATATGTGTACCAAAAATTTAAAACAAGTTTGTTATGTTTGTAAGATTATAATATTTTTGTTACTCTATGTTGAATACCATATCAGTAAAATCTCTCCATCCTAAATCTATTTTCTTATTTTTAAAATTATAATTATAACCTTATAATTACAATATTTAAAAAAACAATACATTAATTGAAAAATGTTTACGTAAGCATGGGGGTAGGGGGTAAGAGCTTTGCTTACTTTTGCTGACAAGGGGGATGGGGGGGTAAATAATTGTAATAAATCTGCTTACGTAATACTTGAACGGTCCCAAAGTATTACGCATGAACATCGGTAATACTCTCTAAAGAATTTAATTGTTTAAAGTATTTTGGTAATTTGACTTTAAAAATAAATAAAAAATTATATAGTTTATAATTTTTTTTATTTAAATATATATTTTTTATTAGCAATTGCAAAAATAGTAAGTAAAAAGCACATAATTCCCGTCATATTTTATTAGTATAATTGTCTTTTATTATTTATTTATTTATAATGTATACTTTTTATAATGATACACTGCTACACGGAAATAAAAGTAAATTTAATCATGACGTTCATTCCAACCCATGTTCATCACAAATTAGGTTTTTACATACTGAACATATTTTTCTACTTTTCGCGACGTCTGTTTTTAGTTGTATTAAAAATACTGGGATCTTGATTATTTACTTGTTATCATTTGCGCATATGGATTGATAGCTCGGCCAGGAAAAGATTCAATCACCGCTTTCGTTTAGAAATGCCTCAAAATTTGAGGATTCCTCGAACAATTTATAACGAAAGGAGTACGCAGTTATTTGCCCAATAGCCGATAAAATAATCGTCGCTTATGCCATTTTTAACAGGCATTTATGATTTTTATTATACAGAAGATATGGTGAAAGTCAGGCGACATCAAGAATATTAAAGAGATATGCTAGAGGCCATCTATGCGTTGTGGTATATCTACCAAGCATTTTCTCCATAGTGTCCACTCCAGCTTTTGACTAGTCAAAAAATTTAATAATTGCAGGTTGTTTCTTTGCACCAATAGTAATTTTTGCTTCTTGATGTATTAATGATAATATAATTAGTGCCTTTTTGGCACATAACTGCACATAGTTATATTTTTTATGAAAATTAAACGCAGTCGATAATGGCCTCTCGCGTTTTCGATTAAGCTATTGCTGGTGGAATAAATGCCTTATTTTATTTCAAAATGCTGAGAATCGTCAAGTATCATGATTGTAAACATTTTACCAATGGAAGAGTAGGAAAATAATTATCCAATAATAATGGTATCCACTAGTAATGTTCCTTCTTGATTCTTGATACGGAGCCACCAAGACTGAAAATTTTCACCAACGTTCTTTTCACGTTACATATTTATCAATATTTATATACCTTTTTTCACTTTTACAACAGATTTTTAACGTGATTGGCAATGAGTTAAGGTAGTACCGACTAATAACGTCTGTTCACTGGGGTTCTAAAATTATTGTTTCGGCTGAAGGGCCGATTAGTCCCAAATAGGTCCCTGAAAGGTCTAAAACTTTCTATGGGGTCTATAAACTGCGTATAGTGTCCATAGTTATTTCATATGCCACGTAGATAGCTTACTAATAACTTTTCTACCGTCACATTATATGCGGGTACCCGGGTACCCGGTTATTGAACGAATGCTGAAAGTTTGGTCATTGACCGGAAGGTTAACAACGCTCGTTATATATAAACATTTTAGTATTTAACTTGATCGAAAATTTTTATAAGAAAACGTACCATACAATCATACGAAAGCCTCTACCTTTTCTTTTAAGCTGACTCAAGTCTCATGACAATCGCGCGTTTTTGCATTCATAAATTATGATACGGTAATTTTTATAAAAATAAACGTAGGTAAATTACCGTTTAATAAGGCCTCCAAACGTCAGTCTAGAAGTTTAGTTTTCACATTTAAAAAAATTATAAGTTACAAAAATTTATTAGGTAAGAAATACAAATGAAAAGAGCGAAACAAAAAGTACAAAACTAAACGTTAATAAACAGGTATAATAAACATGAAAGAGTGTAAACACTTTTAGCAAAAGTGCAGTCTATAAAACAATCTACTTTCTAAAGCAAATCGATTCGACTTTCAACAAATTGCGATCCCGTCGGAGGTTAGAGCGCGTGCGCGACCGAACACGATGCGCTGACATTTGCACCGCCCCACTACCGACGCTCTTCCTGGTCCTTTGAACGCTTCTGGAACACCTTCATTATACATAAAAATTAATTGAATTTGACATTTAAAAATCTTATCTGTCTGGAAGCCATTGTCTGAGAACGATAAACCGCCTCATTTATTTGCTCAATTTTAACTCGGGATTTTTTTTTCTATGATGTAAAAAATAAACAAAACCATCATTAAAACTTAAACAATGCACAATAAAATAATATACATACACAAAATATACTTTAAATCGTATGTCGGTATCATTATTTTTACTAATGAGGATGTATTCAACAAAGGGTGTCATTCTTGATTACCGGGATTATATATGCATATAGCTATAGAATATATATTATTATCACTAGTAAAAAAGAAATTCCTTTTGTATTTTCCATTGAATTCCACCTCAAATAACAAGATTTCTCAGTTAACACCTCATTTGAACCACACAAGACGTACTATATTGTTTACTTCGACGATCAGACATTTCCTTATTACGAACTTAATCTCTTCAGTCCTACCATTCCAAATGCTTATGCATGATCAAAATAAATTAAAACAGCCTTGGTACACGACCTTCAGTACAGTAATGATTCGCGATGGATAAAGATGAGTAACACAGCGAGAACCCGTAACTGTAGTTAATTCGTTGGAATCTTTGTATTTTTTTGTTACGTAACATTATGTAGCAGACGCTCATAGTATACCTACCTGTCCTAGAGATAGAATTCACAGTTGCTGTCTCCCAACTCACACTCTCCCTACACCCAGTCCAAGGCCATTCTCCTTGACAACGGCTACCCAACCCCCAGCCTCTTTCTCCCACTTCACTTTTCCACTTACATCCAACCTTCTCCTTGAAAATGCTCGCAGATATGCTAATGCCTAAATTGACGTGAAAACAGATTATAATTTTATGAATAATGCATTTATTAGTTTCTGGTTTTATCTACTACTAAAGAGTAAGCTTTTAGGAACCAATCTGTAGAAAACTGAGGACTTTATGTTGCATTTTTTGATCAACTACTTCTTACCAAAAATTGTACCAAAACTATACATCGGTATGGTTACATAATAATATTTTCATATAAACAAAACAAATGTGCAATAAAAGACGCATTCAATATCATCATCACCTTTGATAGTAAGTGCATTGATATCCATACCGTACCTATCTAGTTAGAAGTGTTAATTATAATTCTCAAAGCGACACTTGCTAGTTATGTCAGCCTAGCCAATGGTAAACAAAGAACACTATGTCATGGAGTCCTGTTTTATTACAGCTCTTTATAGACACAGGTGCTTACTTCCATTATCAGGCGAACGGCTTGATCTTTGTAAAACTTATAGACATTTGTTTTGACAATCAAGCACATTTCTAGGTTAATCCCGACTTAAACAACCATTGGTTAACATACGGACTAATTTCGTAATCGATTCCAGTCATGCAGTGGCTTGCATGAAACAAAATATTTTATAATCGCATAAGTTACATAAAGTGACATTTGCGCGCCGGCCGGCTACTGATGAGTTCGCAGATAGAAAGTGTGTTTAATGTTTCAGCTATTTGTGTTCGCAGTCAAACAATCATGTTTCTGTAGATGAGATCCGTGATTACATCGAGATTATCTACAATAGTAGTGGTAGCCGGTGTTTATACAATTTGTCTCCTTGTCTGTGATCGAATTGTGGGTGTAATTTGAGTCCGATAGAGACAGTACGGTTATCGCGTGTCTTAAAACAAAGTGGGTGTATTTTGAAGTGAATTTATTGAGTTCATCGACCGTCGGAATCTGTTGTGACAAATCATAATATGTAAAACAAATACAACTAAAACATTTTATCATAATTATTTATGTATAACGCTTCGTTGGTCTCGCGATAGCAAATGAACAAATACGAGAAGTATAGTTTTCTTTGTACAATAACTTGTGTAAGTTTTTCAGGTTAAAATACTACATAATACAAGGAACAAAATATTTTAACACATTTTAAATAAACTTATGACAGAATTAGTAATGATACATCCACATCATCACTGTTTTTAATTTACCTGTTAAGAGGGTTATGCGGGAAACAGAATAAAATCAAGTCAAAATGAGCATAATTTGTAACCAAACGTTGATTAAAAATAATCATATGTACACTTATATGCATATCATAAAATTTTGTGCGTGTTTTGTGCATGTTACTTAGTGACACAAATTAGAAATGATAACTTTCAATATTTTTAACATTATAAAACACTTGATTAGCACTACAAAACGCATGTCTTATAAATGCACGTAAAGAGGCGTTACATAACAAAATGCGCTAACAAACGTAATGAATCAATTCCATTCGCATGATTTAGCAAAAAACATGCTGCCTTTGTACTTTTCACAAATTATTTTTATGCATCCACGCATAGTTTAAAATTTAAATCGCACAGGACTAGTACATTATCGCTGGATTTATTAATCTATGGTAATAAATTATGCCGAATTAAGTTTTAAATAAATACCGTTAATGATAAAACTTGCTACACGAAATGGGAACTAGTTCTACTAGACCAGTGTCTCGCAAACTGTGTGCACACAGGTGTGCCGCGGGAGAATGTTAAGTGTGCCGCAAAAGATTTTCCAAGTTGCACTAGATATTCTGAGATTGATCTAAAAACCAATTTCTGATAACTATAAAATTACCCAAAAAGTAGTAATTTAACTTTAACTAAATTAGCCAGAACGCAGGTACCTGATTTGCCCTCCCAAACTTTGTCGTAACATCAAGATGCACAAGCGAGGGTGAATTGGTTAGAGAGGCACTGGCGTGGATTTTCCCCCACTCAACGTACCGCTCAGGGTTGCTGTTCCCAGAAACAAGCCCATCCATCACATTAAGCTTAAAATAAAAATATGTTCCTTTCTATTGTACCAAATATTAATTAATGTACCTATTTGTAAAACATTTTTCTTTTAATTATTTTTAAATATACGTTTTCTTCCGAAAATTTATTTAGCTTAGTGTGCCGCGGAAAAAAAATCCTCAGTTAGCGTGCCGCAGACTAAAAAAGTTTGCGAGACACTGTACTAGACATATATTGTAATTTTGAAAATAAGAAAATAATGACTAAATCAAAATAATTTTAAACATTTTACTTATTCAAAAGATTATTTTTGATATTATTAGTCTGCAAGTTCTTAGTAATAGGTCAAAAAATAAAAATATAACATAACAAAACTCTACGACCTAAATTTATCTTAAAGTAGTTTATAGTTGTGCACTTAAAAGGAGCGGAATAATTTGCAATTATGCATAAGTGTTGTATGGAAATCTTACTAATCAAATCAAAGAGTTGTCCTGAAATTAAATAAAATAAAATCACTAGATACAAAAAGCCTTTAGCAAAAAATTTTGTAAATTTGTTGTCAGTTCATAATTCCTTTGGCCTATCATATTAGCGTTCGCGTGATACGAATACATTACATTTCAATTTTACAGTCTTTTACGTCTATTTAATGTTCATCTACAATGATGCATTTTGTGCTTTGTGAAATGTTATTTCTCGCTAACTCGACTCAGAGGAATCAATTAAATGTCAATATATTTCCCGATATTTAGGTATGATAAAAAATATATAAATATAAATAATATAAATAAATCGCCTTTGATTAATTACCATCTTTATTTTAAACTTCCTGTTACATCTTTCTTTATATACGCCTACATTCATTACGATTCTCTTGGATTTTCTTTTGAGAAAAAGCTTTGTTGCAACTGTGTCTTAAGTTCCTTTTGTTATTTCTTCAAAAATGGTAGTTATAGTTACAAGAATATAATTTACTTTTAGTAAACTTATGCTATACCTAATCTATTATCCTGCCACAAACCTTATGGCCGGTCGTTCGCATTGTGGGTCCATTATTGTGAGTGTGTCGGACGCATGACGTGATAGGTGTGTAAATTCACGCATGAGTAGCTAGTAATTGAGATAAATTGGCCAATGTGTCAACGCTCCAAAACAACGTTGATGCAACGGTTGGACCGACGGACGTGGGTAAATTGTTGGGCAACAACACATTTGGGAACAATCCACACAAACAATGCGACAGTAACAACATAATACATCGCAACGCAATTTCTTATTAATGACTTGGTGTCGTCGGCAGATCACTTGATTTTCTCACGAAATGATTTTGTTTCTGGTATAGGAAAGTTTAGTAGTATATGAACGTATTGAGATGCGACGATACTATTATGGTAGAGTAAATCATCTGGGCGTATGGCAGCGGCGGCTGAGGCGTCTAATGTATCTATTCTAGCTCAGTTGGAGAGGTGTTTAGGAATGGGGCGTATGAATATCGTATACTCTACAGTATTATAGTGCGGGTATGATGTGAGGAACAATGACTGTTTAATTCATTTTCACGGACGACTTCTTTCATCAAAATACCATTGTAGCAGTACCGTGAATGAATGTCACGTCCGGTCATCGACTGAATTCACATTATAGTGGCCACATTTTGAGTCATTGCTTTCCGTGCAAATAGGTAAAATAAATAGGTAAAACCTACATATATAATAATTTTAAACTATAGAACTAACTATGGTCTCTCCAAAATTAATAATAATTTAATCGAAATTACGCCTAGTTTTTCAATACGTGATAAGACTGTTTGATCACAATGGAATCGAAGCCGATGACCATGAACGAAGGACGAATGTTGGTGGCATTGCAACGATAATTGACTTCGCGCTTTCCAATAATAATTTGAGTGAAGTTTTATCGATAACGTTTATTAAATTTATTAACTGATAACAATATGAGGTGATGAGGATAACTCGCCGATAACATTTATTAACAAATCCGGTAATGAACAAAAAGCAGTAATCTTCATATGGGGTGCATTCAATGATTTTATTGACAATGCGTGTACGTTACTATTTTCCAAAAAAAAAAAAATCTGAGGCGTAAAGTCCACAGCCAGAATGAATGACATACAGCAATGGAAATTCCTGCCCAACAGTGGGATTTATTTGAGCTGACATCGAAGTAATTACGACATATTGGAAGTCAGTGGTTTAGAACGCATCAAGTAAGCAAGGACAAAAATCTTCATACTTCATTAGACACCTTCTAAAAAACAACAATGTAACTAAACTGCGTCTAATAATATGTAATGCATATGACCTCTTGATCTCTACTAGTATTTATAGCTGTTATTATAATACAACTTAGATGACTCTTCAAAATTTATATCTACAAAATTCAAAATACAAATACAAAATTTGAACGGTATTGGACATTAAGCCTCTGACACTAAAGGATGGCTGCTTCAGAGAAAAAGATATAATTATGCAATAAAATCAAATAGACTGGTTATTTTTATTCCGCCAAATCCATACAAAACGATTCGTTTCTACAAATCCATTCAAACAAAAGATGAAAGAAACTACCGCTCCTTTTTTTAATTTTATATTTTTTTATGTTTAATAATTTTTTGTAAAAAACAATACTCTGTTTCCTTATTTTTTACCCATAGTCCGAGCTGAGGAAAAAATTTGCAAATTTAATTTGTCGGCTATAAAACAAACTGCTAGATATGTATCTACCAAAAGTTAAAATTTCAGTATTGTACTGCCTTTTTTGTTTATTAGATTAACTTATTCACAATACGCAAGAAGTATGCAAACTATGTAAATGATGAACACAACCGCGCGGTTACACAACGCATGTTCTATTTATTCATACTGAGAAGTAATCACGACGGGTCTCGGTCTGGTGATCGCATTCACCAATCAACCAACACGCACGCTACATAATACATCAATTTCATTTCTTTTTCGGAAAGACAAGTTTCCGGCGAAAGGGTTTGCCTCTCCGCCGTATCGTCGCAATTTTCATGCCTGGACCGTTACGGAAATGTTAAACGCGATTTATTTATGCCGAAAAAATTCAGATGACCGGCAGGTGATATTGAATTAGCTTGTACAGGCAGTAATGAATCTCATTATGTATTTTTAATATGGTTCGAATGCAAAATTAAAGCATAAATAATTCCAAAATACGCAAATAAATTATAATATCCGAACAACATTACAATCTTATTACGAAATCTGAACATGCAAAATTGAAACTATAGTTTACACGTTAAATAACACTTCCCTGGAATATTTATGTGAGTAAAAAACCAAACAATCCAACTTTCGAACGGTTTTTGATGATTAAGAAGCGTCTTAACAGTAAAATCTGCAGTTTCCGTGCAAGAAAACGGCGCATAATGCTATCATTCGACGGAAAATCTCATTGAACATTAGTTTCCGATAGTTCAAACGGAAAGATCACAAGGAAGCTTCGAACGATTCGTGACCGATAATAATCTGTAATGACATTAAACTTATTGTAAAACGTGAGAAGCCGTTACGAGAGAGGATCATAAGATCTCATACACTTTCTTTGTGGCTCGTAAGTTTAGTTGTATTTGCATACTTCCTTCACTGATCTGAGCCCTGCTTTTCTTAACACTTACTCTGCTTACTCTAAAATTGACTTATGATTTCGCAGTTCAAAGGCAAGATGTTGTAATTATAATATGAAACATGAACGCATGCCCCAGGCGATGTGTACTCCAATAGAACAAACTATAGAGAACGTAACTAGTCTAACAACATCGGTTACCGTATCTTGGCGTAGGATTTTTATGGCATTCATCTTATAATAACAATCATTCTTATAATATTGTTGAGTAGTTAGTTTTTCATTTTCTTGCTTTTCTCTTAAGATGCTAAAAATATAGTTGAACTTCGTCCATATAATACAAATAATCTCCCGGATATGTTTATATAACAGTTACAGAAACTTTAAAATTGCTCAGGTAACAATTAACGCCGCAAATGAAGACGTCGTTAACTCAGTCTTATTAAATTATACACAAAACATGCTACATAAAAAACTATGGATTCAGAAAATTATAAAATAAATACACTAGACAACTTGGATCCACGACTTGTATCAGATTCTAACTTGACGTTTAATTTGTTCAGTTCGATCGACGTCGATGCATCACCATCTGTTAATTTCTTCGGCCACAGGCGAATAATCGAAAGAAATGAGATTGAAATTAGATTGGGAGCGAGGGGCGATGGCGCGCGGTAATTGCTTCGCAGTTTGGTCGCCGCCACGAGCTCACGTCAGTGTTGGTAGTCAGTACGTTTTGCGCCGTCACCGCGTCCGCGTCTCAAACCGATCTCGACAGGCACCATAAAAAAGTATGGCTGAAAGTTAAATAAAAAAACGACGTACACGTCGTCAGTGAACTCTGAACGTTACTGTTAGGAAAATGAGCGAAGAACAAGAACAATGTGATTCGTTCAACTCATGGGAGCTGAATGGATTGAATTCTCTGGACCTTTGGGACTATACCGTCGAGTTGGAGTGCCTGCAAGGAACCGAAGGTTAGTTTCACAAGGCTTTGTGAGAGGCTGATGGCCGGTTTTCAAGACGCCGCGGACTACGTCACACCGCAAAAAAATACGTTTAAGTAGCCTTTTAATCCATGGAATTGGTGGTTATGCTATTTAGCCGTAGAAAATGCCACTTTCACGAGGCTAAGATTGATATCTATTTATTATCTTTCTAATTAATTTTATTTCTTTATGCTTATTATTTTCTTAACTCACTCAAAATTTTCCCACTACAATTTTAATGTTAATTTGCCGTATAAAGTTCTCTTATAGTTCCTTGCACTTATTATATCATATTGCATCGCTAAAGCTTATAAAAATACGGGTATATTATCCGACTTTTTCCTTGTTTCATTTTATTATCTAAACTTACATCAAACTACACAATCATAATGAGACTTACAAAGTAATTAATTTAACCATTAGGGACCGGTTGAAGATAAATTTGTAAGTAATTTTGGTATCAAGGATGAAACGTTGGTAAATCATAAATGCAATCAAAACATATATTCTAATTATTTGTAAAGTAATTATTCTTTTGTTTATTTAACTGGAAAATATAGCCATTGGAAGTTAAAAACTTTAAATAAAATTAATACAATAGTAGATTAAATAATTGCAGCTGTAATGAATGAAGAAATGTTATGCAAGTCAATAACTATATAATGAAGACCCGTTACAAAGGAAAATTATTTATGAACTTGTCTTTTTATTGTTGTTTAACTCGATGATTGCGAAAATATAATTCTAAATCATAATATGTACCTACTATATTTTTGCCATTCACCTTTCATGTTGTCTTTACTCAGTTAGGACATAATATAATTCATAATATATACCTAAGGGATAGAAAGATTAGTTAGTTTATGTTTCTTCAATAACTACAGCACAAGTAATCTGTAATTGGGTCCTATGTCAACATTTACAGACTATATGTAATCCAAATTTCGCAATGATTAGTTCATGTTACGGAATTATAAAGTAACCAATATGAGAACAGCGATGGAATATTGTTGCTTCAATACCTGAAACCATTTGGAACATTTGGTTGAGTCGAATAAAACTAACAAAAAATAGTCTGTAAACTATTCTGCAGTTTATTAGATCCACAGAAATGCGTAACTCTAAGCCGATTCGTAGTTAGAACACTTAGATCCTATTAATTAAGTAAGACGATTATGACCGTAACAGCATATGGAAAAAAAAAGCGTGGATCCGTCATCTGTAGTTAAATAGCCGCAAAAATATTGTCTCATTTTCTTTATTAAGAATAACAGAAATTTAAATGAATCTACGATTGATTAAGCGTGGAACAATAGCAACTGTACATTGAATTTGAGTGATCTAGAAACGGATTAGTTTTCGGTTTTAAACCAAGTCGTTCACCTCGGAGTTCGTGAGGTAAAAAAACATAGGTTCATTATATTCGGAAAGATTTCGCATTCCCAAAAATAATACTGTGGAAGTCTATTTAATCGCATGTTCAATATGTCCATTACGGAGGAATTAAAAAGATATTATATTGATTGGTGCGCAATTGGTGAGTCTAAAAAAGCCGGAACCGCTTTTTATCAAAATATTAGATAGAAACTCAAAACAGTTCATTATATTTGGACAGGGGATAGCGTGAGCTCCGTTATCTTTGTTGGATTTGATATTGACGTAATTACACGTATAGATAATTTGCAGCAAGCGATTAGTCAACCAATTTTTTCCATGCACGACACTGATAATATTCGTTTTTTTTTCATATCTTAATGCCTTGTATACATTATATATGATGCACGGAAATATACCACAAACCTATCATTGCATCATGAACTTCAGTACTTTTGATATGGACATCCTTTGTTAAAGATGTCTGTGTCTGTCCTTACTTACCTCGAACAATAAAATGTATCTTTAGTAGCTGACTTCCTAACTAAGAACGTAAGGTTCTTTACAGATTATTTCAATATGAAAATATAAAAAACTAACCAAAATAATTATACTTGCCACTTCAAACCAGATTTTTACAATTTAATCCCAAATCGTAATACGCTTCAGTTTTTATTGCTATGGTTGTTTTTTTTCTTTCTACATGGATTTGGCGCTATCGTATAGGAGATACGAATATACTAGCATCAACTCGCAATTCTTACATTTCTCTTTCAATTCTAAAGCCAGTAATTACTACATAAACCAGTAAGAAGTTTTACAATCGTTTTTTTTTTCATTTCACCAACTCTTTCAATACGTTTAAATTAAAAAGTAAACTACAATTCCTCGTAAAGGTTCTTGACCGACAAAAATATGCAAAACATACGTCGTGTTACATTTACGCAATGCACATAAAGAGCAAAGGCACATAAACTCGGCACTAAATCGTTAATTAACATACAAAAGCGGCACTCACAGAGGTGTGAAGCAGACGAGCTGGCTATCGTAATAAACGTGAAATGTTATATGCAATCAAAATCATCGTATTGACGGTAACTGGCAACAGTTGTTACTTAATTGGCAACATAACGTACGCAGAAATTTAAACACGCTGTAGGCCGCTTATTTTCAACTCCCGTTGATTTTTTTCTTGTAGAAAAGCCAGAGGACTCCTCAGAGACTTGCCAACATTGATGCTTGCTGTGTGTGTGAGTGCTTTTATTTACCCTGGCTCGCAGGAGTGACAGTGGATAGTGTAGTCACTTTAAAGTATGATGTAAATGGGCTGCTAAGAAAAATAGGTGCATTTGACATCTTACCTACACAAGCTCTCGGTTTTACTGATTACAAATACCTGTAATTTGTAATAAGAGACGTTTTTGTTATTAAATAATAAAAAGTTTTGTACGCATATTGATATCAAACCATAAATATAGACTGTCAATGTTGCGTTAATGACTTGCATAAATGATTTTCGTAATTTTGTTAAGCTTCCGTTCTGAATTTATTTTGTTTTAATTGGGACGAACGATTGGCGCAACTTATCTGCATAATGCACTCAAAATATGGATTAAATGCTAACGTACGACAACGTTTAAAAAAAATATTGCTCACTAATAATTCTCGCAATTAACAGGTATACTATTTTACCGGAAAACATTCCACATTACGATACCTAAAGAATCATTTGATAATCCGCCGTATCATTTGTTAACTAGCAATTTTTACAACTAAAAATTCATTTAGAACATTTTTTTATGCAACCTAAAATCCCTTAATTTATCTACAATAGTTTATTTTAATTAAAGAACAGTACCGGTTGTTATCGGCACTTAGCACTTCCAGACTAGGCTATCGTAGTTGATTTTATCACTGACAAAGGTGCTGTGATATAATATTTTGTGTAATTTATAGTACCTCTTATGTACTATTTCAACGACACAAATATGTTCAACAAATTCTGGTTCCAATTTGCTTAGAATTTACTGATCAACAAACAGAATTCTATCGTATTATAGGATCAAAACAATATAATTATAACTATTGATGTATTTTTAGTTATTATCCACTAATTACTTTAATTGTGAATATATCTACGAAGTGAATATCAAATTAGATACTTAGATTATAAACAAAATTAATAACCACTTGATATAATCTGAAGAATGACAGCCAACTAAAAGGCAACGGCGTCTGTGAAATATAATATTTATTTTCCTTTTATCTCCACAAAGCCATGCCGCCTCGCTTAATTTCAAGTAGGAACCTTAGAAGCATTTAATAGGAAATAAAATTAGATTGAATTACTGTCATTGTCTTTGCTTCAAAATTTGCAATTATTACCTACTGCTACCATGGTTTTTGACATTGTACTTCTAATAACACATCTGTCTCAAAGGAAAGTTAAGTTGATACGTCAGCTGTAATTAAAGTGATTCGTAAGTTCATTTATGTAATTATATTAGACGTCTTCCGGCTAGTCTATCAACGGCTGCAATTAATAATTAGATGAATCTCGCTGGGGATAGGGTTCAGCGGTCAACACTATGAAATCATCAACACATGCTCTTAAATGTTGTTTTATTTTACAATATTTTGTGTGTTTTTCCCTCGTTTGTTGTACTTTAAAAACATTACTTCAACCTATAGGGCGATCAGATTTACAGCTCGCCAAAGTAACCCGTGTAGGGACCTCGTTGGAGGAAATGGCCGGCTTTGTTACGACTCGCGATTGAGAATAAGTTTCTTAATTTTTCAATTGCATCCTTTCGCTAATCGATACACTTTAGAATTCTCCGTGCTATCAAATCCTATAAGTGTAAAGGGTAAAACATCGATCTAACCTTATTAACTTACTCCTTACTAGTTACAGTACCAATTTATAAAATTATTATAACCAGAGCCAAATGAAATATAAAGCGAGATCTGAAGTCAAAAAGATACCAAATGCCCAATATTTTAACATTATGTAAGCTTTAAAATGAAGTCCTTCAAAAAGGAAGTACATTCACATTTTGAACATATTAAGTAGTACCAATATGGAGTGCTTAGTCGTAATAAGTAGTCATGTTTAGATAATTACAATCTATTTTATTTATGCAGGTCTTACATATTTTATAGCAATAAAACATTAATTGTTCTTTTTAACAGTTCGTTTTTAGAATATACTTCTTGACTTCTATTTCTAAACACATTTATGTACTGCTAATTCTTACTCGAAACAACCTTTTATCGCAACGATACTGGCATTTACTACTTTTATAGATACATTTTAAGTAAGACAATTGTAATTAAAAAAAATAATTTTTATGACTACATGCTTTAAAGTTTAATCCGACCCCGTTTGCAGTTACATAAGCTGTCAAGAGTGCAAATCAGTTGTTGCTAAGACATTGTAAGACATGCTTTGATCCTTACCTATGGTACTTGAACAATAGACACTTTGACTGTTATCTGTGGAGGGTGTAAACTGAATACAACTTGCCCAATACCTTGCTCTATTCATATTCATTTCATTTGATACCGATGTGGTAAGGTTAGTGCAATATGACACGACATTCATTTCTCAGAAACTAGAGGAAGTAAATGACACACTAAACGTTGGAATTTTAGCGCTGGTTAATTATAATATGTATCATACTTATCAAATTACCGAAGTAATTATAAAATTTTGGTGCTTGCACCTAATTACGTCTTCTGGCGCATTTTATAAGTATCACAATCTTTGAAGAACTTTAATACTCAACAGAGATATGCTTTATAAATGAAATCAGTAATGGTTTTAAATAAGTACTCATGTTAAGTCTAAAATATAACACTTACTCTGTATTTGAAAACCGTAATAAATCAAAATTATAAACTGAATAGTTGAATGTGATTTCTCCTTTCTCGACACTTCATATCTCGTCACGTTTATCAATCGTTTAAGGATCAGAGTGTGGTTCGCAAGCAACACACACTTTCTCTGTAATACAACAATAAACTCGCATTGTTCGTCACGTAATTTCAGATAATGCTCAACACGTATGGGGCTGACATTGATTTTCCCCAATCGTGATTGAAAGCTACACATGATTCAACAGATAGTTAATTTACTTTGATCGACGCAGGTTTAAGCTTATACCTACTATTTTAGTAGGTAAAAAAATCGTCTGTCGGGTAATTTATTTCACACTATCCTGAATAAACTGAGAAAAAAATATCGCAAATCTTACAAATACGAAAACGAATGTGATCTACGTAATTTGTTCTAAAATTTTAAGAATTGTACAATACATTGGGCCATGATAACGGAATTATCTTATTGATAATATTTTGTATTTTCGAATAAGCCCAGTTATAAAGCGATTATCTGTATTTGCGTACATTGTGTAGTAGTTGGAGGACTCTCTGCACTTATTTTAAAAACATAAGTCACGAATGCGACACGTATAACTGGAACCGCAGCACAGACGCCTACATATATCTATTCAAAACAACGGAGCCATCAGCGAATGCCCCAGAAATGTACCAGCGTACTCTCATAATGCCGAAACAATGTTCTGTGACCCACTTTAGCAAACCAGACGCAGTAACAAATTAGGAAACGTGTTAAATGATGACAAAGTACATTTTAATATAACATCTGCAATTACATTTAGTGTGGAGTCATCACAGTAGTTTAAAAGGGGCAGGTCATAGGTTATTGTGTGGAAACTCTTTGATGCCTATCCAGTGGTTATGCTTATAATAGATGATTCAATTGTCTTTGAAATGAAGCTATCAAGTCTCACCTAACGTGATTCTTCTGACTACAATTAACTGGCGAGAAGAATAAAAGGTTTTGTGAGTAATGAGAAACAATCAATGATGATTTATGCAAGTACAATTAGAATTTATCCTATTGTCGTGTAAATAAATAGCTATCGGCAATTTATTTGCGTTATAAATATGTAAAGCATCTATGTTATTTTTTTTTTGTTTATGCTGTTTATTTTTATGGTTAATTTCTTAAGTCTACTATAAAAATATAATTACAAAGTAATTAGACTGCTTTTAAACTGTGCACTTTTCCAAACATAATTTTCATTTCCACAAACTCATTACTTGCTTTGTTTCTTAGGAAAACAATAAATACAATCATCACGGCATCATTACACAGTAAAAGTGACAGACTGAGCTTTATCGTAAATCACATTAAATCAGCCATTGTGCAGCCGCTGATGACAAAGTATCTCGGGCATTCGGGTAATGATTTTCTCTTAGAAAGAACGAATCATTAGATCAGCCATAGTGATCTGAATATGATCTCGCGAGAAAGTTTTGTATTATATTAGAAATCTGGTGAGAGTGTGTACTTGAATGTTCATTTATCTATTGTATTAAATATAGTTTTTTTATGTTTTCTGCATCTAATCTTTAGTAATTAACTGTCTACAATGAAATGACTCATCTTCATTATTTATTTTCTAAGAAACCATTTACATACAACGATACATTAGTTAGTGCCCAATGCAAGCTAGTCATGGTCTGAAATTAATCTATGAACCATATTCAATATAACCCAACCAGTTTAATCATGCAAATTTCGTAGAAATGAAATAATCGCTCTCCATTTGATACTCAAATCTTTACCCATGATCGTAATCGTAGAAAGATTTAAATAAAATACCAGATACTTTTAAGATAAAAATAGTCCATCTAAATACAGATGAGGGTTGACTGACTTGCAATAATTAAAAGCGGCGTTGCAAATTGAAACAGTATAAAAACCTCGCTTTATAAGACGAGGTTAGATTTTGGAACAAAAAATGGTCACAAAAACTACTCAAATGTGCCATTACAAAATTAGTTGATAATATTGCTATTTGCAGTATCAAATTTTTTGATCAATTTTCAAACTTTATAGTGCAAATAATTTTCATACATTTGTATTAAGTACAGTAGGTATTTGTTTTATATTTCAATTATTTCTGAGTAACTGTTAACTATGTTTAATGTTACGCGTTTCTTATGTGGCATGTTTAGTAGATACATAATTATTTACATTTAAAAAGAAGAGCAAGCATTTACGTACTTATTCGTAGATTTTTCTTCAAGTTAAGGATTGATGTTACTAACACAAAATATGTTACTAATAAACTTAACAAACAACATTTTATTCAATCCAATTGAGCAATAATTGCAAAAACGACTAAATAAACTTACGATATACAATACAGACGCGATTTTAGATTCTTATGTACCGCTAGCTAGAGAAACAAAGATTAATATCGGAACGAGCCTTCATATGCCAACTGTTGTTAACTCAACAAGGTTTTCTTACGTGCTAACTCACAATTACTGAAATTATCAAACGTGTTCACGCACGAGAGAACCGGTCTTGTTATTGTCGGCAAAACTGAATTATGTTTCATCATAAGTACTTCGTTTTTGATAAAAATAAATAAATGCTGTCTTTTCATACCTGCTTGTTTAGACATCCGAATTTAAAATAAGAATATGCCTGTCGTAACCAAAAATATTTAAATATCCTTGGAATCGCATAAATTAGTTTTAATCGCTATTAACAAATTGAACATACATGTTAAAAATGTTCGTAACCTAACTTCTTCCTGCTAAAACGTGGCGTTTATTGTAATAGCATTAAGAACGGCTTCGGAACATTTATGTAGTTATTTCAACCATGCGTTACCATGCATAACATTTTTTGGAGCGCGAAATTCCAACCCGTTCTTTATGACTACGATTATTCATATTTTACAAACACATTCAAATAACTCTTGTAGGAGTTCAATACATGAGTCACCAGTAATATAACTTGGTGAAACCGGAACTCGGCCGCGTATAATTGTATTTTATTTCTTATACTATAATTTTAAAAGTCAACGCTCGTCATACTACACAATTGTTTAACCTTTAATAACTCCTTAATTTCTTTCTGGTCATAAATTACAATTTCTCTAATATTACAATCGTCGACTTTCAACGTGCGTACAAAATATTCCCTCCTATTCATTGACCTCAATTTTAAACCTAAGTTATGTATTAGAGTTTTGTTCTCTCTGCAAGGTTATGCCTTTCACGAAACTGTCGGTTGGGTGTTGTACTTTGCTCTTCGGGTTGCAAAAACAATTGACATAAGACAAAGTTAGCCAGCAATGATCACTCATTTCTGCTTGGCTGAGAAGTGTACGAATACCTCTCAACTTGGACGCCGGCAAGTGGTCAAGTACCTGTTCTTCGTCTATGTGTGGCTATCGCAACCCGCAATGCGGTCAACTGTCAGTTTAAGAGCATTAAATTCCGGCGAAATAATTTCTTGAATTTAAGCTCGGTCATATCAATAACTGAGTCAACAGAATCAATACCAGCAAAAAACTTGATTTTAACACAAATTTGTTTATAAAATGATATTTAAGAGTTTTAAAATAAATATTTTTTTCTTTCCATTACAGATTTGCAGTTAGCAGCGGAACTCGGGAAGACATTACTCGAAAGGAACAAAGAACTGGAAACAGCTCTTCGCCAACACCAAAATATAATCGAGGATCAAACTCAAGAAATCGAAGTGAGTCGAGTTCATAGACCTTTTCGTTCTTTTTATTAAAACAGTTAGATGAGCGCGCTTAAAGAAATATGAACTGAGCTAAAACATACAACTAGAAGTTATAATTTAAATTATCAATTAATTCCTAATTTATTAAGTTGTATTGACGAAATATTTTGCCCATTTCAGTACCTAACAAAACAAACAGTCGCGTTACGGGAGGTGAATGACTCGAGGTTGAGGATCTATGAACAACTTGAAGTCAGTATCCAAGAGTTAGAGCGTGCCAACCACAGACTAGCTGTCGACCATGCCGGCGACAAGAAACACATTAAGACGTAAGTAAATTTATTTCAGTAATTATAAATTAGTAACTTTACTTTTGAATTATTACTCACATAACTTTACGGATATGAGTTATTTTTAACATTTATTACTCAGTTATTAACATTAATATATTGTTTTTTGTTTTATTTTTATTCGTTGTTCGTTATGGCCTCCGTTTACACAAAATTCACAGCTTAAATAAAAACTAATTTTTAACTTATTATAATTCAACTACCAGGTTGTGTTCGAACATTGAAACGCTGGAGAACAAATGCGAGGAACTTCAAAAGACTGTCGATGATCTGAACGCCCAATTAGAGATCTATAGGCGAAGAGCGGAGCGGAAACCCGAAAGCGAAAAACCCAAAGAAAAAGAGAAGGAAAAGACGGCTGAATCAACACCCAATTGCAAGAAACCCGAAGTAAATAGTACACCGAAAACGGTAGCACCTCTCCCAGAACTGACAAAAGAGGATGAGGATTTACTAAGACTAAGTGATGAACTCAGAGAGAGTAAGGTATCCTTCGCTCAAGAACAAAGGCGAGTTACAGAATTGGAGGAACAATTAGCGTCGATGGTGCAAGAGAACAATAGGCTACAAGAGCAGTTAAGAAATTGGCACCAGAGAGATGACGAGCCCAAATCTATGCAGGAAGAATTCTCCATTCTCGAGGAAGTCAGGTAAAACATTATTTATTCAGAGACTAGGGCCATGAATTAGCAACTATTAGAAGCTATATTTAAATTAAAAATAAACAGACATAAAATAAATTTCGTTCTTAATGCAATGATAATGCACTGATTCAATAATGATTATTATTATTATTATTCCAGACAAGGCCAGCTATGCATCCGATGCCTCCGAGGCGTGGAGCGAGATGATATGTCGTCTATGCTTGATGGGGATGATGACGACAGAAGTGCAATCAGCTCCCTTATCCTTCCTCCTTCTGGCCAAGACAGCCCTCGAGATGACCACGTCAACAGTAAATTGATCAAATTTGACGTAAGTACCCTTAGTCTTTTGCATGAATTTCTTTTCCAAATCTTCTCTCATTAACAAACGCTTATCTTTTGTATAAATTCTATTTCAATTAACATCTTACAAACTGACTTGCTTTACTATCGTACCTATGACAAAAAAAGATTATAATCACGAGTTACTCCAAGTAAAATTAAAATTTATTGTCGCATGTATGAATGAAGCTATATTAAAATTATTCCCCAGATGTCCTTAATGCGATGAAAGCATTTCCCCTTCCGACTAACTCACAACTTTACGTTATAACATTGCAGCGTGACTAACGTAATTAACATTTGCCGAACTAACTATTGTAATTTATTTAAATGTTTTCCTGTTCTATTCCGTCCGATGTGAGATTGCGATTGTGTAAACCAATCATGTGCCACTTTCACACTTCCCTCAACGTGCATAAATATAGCATGGCGTTAGAATTCCTCCACGAAATGTTTTTCTCATGTAAACGTTTCGCTCGTTTCTAGGCGACAAAGCTTTTCCAACTGCCCCTGATGTTGTTGATCACGCTTTGCATATGCATAATGAAGCGCATTTGCAGTAGTTTTCTTTGGATGTATCGTATGTAGTGGAAGGTACGTCCATCAGCGACACATTACACTAAGCGCGTATAACACACGCTAAACAGTGGTGGCGGTGGACGATATTATTGTTTTACGAGTGGTTACATCAGCACCTGCATGATTTGATAAATAACAGTACTGATTTGTCGGACGTGGAGTGAGGGTTCTATTAGTACTAATATAGTATCGTGATTCACTATGTGTTCAATATTTGTTACAAAATAATTGTTTCATGCTTTCTACTATGTCTAACGTAAGCGAGTGGAAGCTGTTTTTTGATGTGCTAAGTATTGTGGCGTATTGGGTGTATTTTTGACTAAACCATTTATGTAGGTTGCCAAGAGATTATCATCCATTTTACAGATACCATTTATTGGAATAAATGATTCTTTTTAATTGTCTTCACTTTAATAAGTAACTGACTTCTTTCTCTTCCAATAACTATCAGTTTTACCCATCAATTTAAAGCATAATGATAACATCATGTTTTAGTAGTCACAGAGTAACCAATGTCTCACTGCCTGTAACGGTCACGATACTAATGCTAAATTACCGCAGCAAGAACGATACTATAAATATATTTTCTCGTTACAGAATGCCAAGGAGAAACTTCTGCAGGGTATCTGGGCTAATAAAGAAGATGGCCATGCAAACCCCTACAGAGAGCTGGTGGAGAAGTACGAAGCTCTCCTCGAAGTACAGCTGTCGCAAGTGAAGAATGTAAGGAAGAACAAGGAAAACGCTTCGCCTAACGCTCAAAACCAATCGGGGCCCTTGTCGCTGCAAGACGAACTGCAGACTTCTGGCGACTACAGCCAGTTCAGTGTTAAGGACACTGATGAAGAAAGCGGCCACGGTGAAGAAGCTCAAAAAGGTGACAAGCCACAAAAGAAAATCGAAACTACATCGCGCAAGAAGATTATTCAAACACCCGACTTCTCAGAAGCCGAGACTTCCAGCTCAGGGTTCTCGGATGAGACCAGCAACAAAGCCACACAAACTGAGCGCGAGCGACCTGGCTCATTCTTGTGCACAATCGCAGACGGTGAGGACTACCGCTTCAGTATTTACGACGATGTCAGCCCTATGGATAGCAGATTCCGCAACAGACCGGAATATCGCGAACTGTTTAAGGAAATATTCACCATACTGAAGAAAGCCGCTGAAAATAAAGATGAAGGAGAACAATTACCTCTACTTGATGACACAACAGCCGGCAAAGTGCCTCCAGTCACGCCGGCGACAGAGGAGCCGCCTGGCAATTTCACCGATGACACCCAGAGTGTTCTGTCTTCAGTTATGTCTGAACAATCTATTCCAGTTTCTGATATTACCACCCCAGAAACACCGACATTGAAAGAAGTGGAGAAGGTTGCACCCATTCCTGAAACACCCGCCAAGAAAGACTTCAATAACAAGAAAGAGAAGGCAAAGAAACTAGTGGAAGTCGAAGCAGACAAACCCAAGGAACAAGAAAAGGCAAAGGATAATGAGAAGGACAATGAAAAAGACAAAGACAAGGATAAGGACAAGGAGAAAGAACGTGTCCTCACGCCTTTAGTTCGCCAACCGCTGGAATACATTGCGGCGACTAGGAAAAAGTCCAGACATCGTAACCGCAAACACAGCCAGGAACGTCAAGGCGCTGATTCCCCAGTATTCCCATCGCCGCCAAAAGTCACATACCAAAAGTCGTCGAACAAAAAGAAGCGAGACTACAGACCGATTGAAGCAAGTCCACTTGTAAGAACAGCAGAAAGCGAATGGAACGGAGCTACTTTGCAGTTCTACAACAGGAACTTGAACTCGCCCACACCGAGCGCGAGCGGCAGGACCGGCAAGATATACCAGGGCTGGAACCCCGAGACCGACTCGTGGGACATCAAACAGAGCACTGCCTCGCAAGAAATACACAAATTAAGAAAGCTAGAGCTTTCCTACGCTGAAGTACTGAGAAACGCCGACAAAACAAAAACTAGGCGTAAGAAACATCAGTAATAATTTTTAATTTGTCGACCCCTCTTGCTCGCAGTAAGAGTCGAGAGATTCAAAAGCCATTTGTCCTTTGCCAACTGGACATTTACTATAGTTTAGGAGTATTTGTGATCTGCTATAGTGTAACTTTCATTTGTATCCATCTACATTCGCTATCACAAATTTGCCATAACTCAGGTATGATAGTCATACCAGCGTCACATCGAAAATAGACCGATATACAATTTATGTCATACCTACCCTCCGATATGAATAGATTCCAATTTTAAATGTCTTGAAACAAAATGAATATGCATTTATTGAAACCAGAGCACCTATGTATGTCTCAATGTCATTAGTCGTGTACTATTTACATGAACTCGAGTTTGAGGTTGATAACCGAGAGTTTTAACACTTAACTCTGTTCTGTTTCTATTGTAGTCATTATTTTAATTGTATGATATGTATTTGAATTTTGATTTGTAAATATGCATTTTTAAGTTAATTATATTTTTTTAATTGCCATTGATGATTTCGAGTACTCACGGTTCTGTAAGGAATTGTATGCTGAGGTATTTAATGCAGACGGAGAGAAAGAGAGGTCAGAGGTATAAAATAAAAATTTGCATTGGTATTAGACAAGTTTTTCATTACTCCTCAGTGTCGATTACAAATTGAAATAAATAATGAAACACGTGTATATTACAAGGGTATAATTTAGGTATATGTTACACGGTCGGTAGTGGTCTACTTGTTCTGCGCGTCGAGTTCCCTCTCGACGATCTTGCGGTACTCGTCGAAGCCGCCGTCGACGCTGGCCACGGAGCCGCCGCCGCACACCCACAGCTCCCGGCACACCATGCGGATCAGGCGCTCGTCGTGCGACACCAGGATCACGCCGCCCTGCCACAATATTCATAGCTAAATAAATTACTAACATTAACTACTAAACAAACACTTCTTCTTCTTCTTGGTCTATTTTGAAGAATGCTCTATATTGGTTCGATACCAATTACACCTATGCATACAAACCAATGACGTTAATATTAAAATGGAACATAAAATTGATTCCCCTGATTTTTTGAACTGAGAATCATCCATTCATCACCCAAAAGAAGTCCACTGCTGAACATAAGCTTCCAACGATCTCCATATCGAACTGAGAATAGATTTAGAAAAACAACTCTTAGACAATATTGTAATTAGTTAAAAGACATTTAATGCTGACATAGACTTCAACAAAAAGAATTCCAGAACATTCTCTTACGTATATACCTTGATTGATTGAGGATCACGATTAATAATTAACATTGCCTGATGTCTTGCTACTGAGAATTTTCTAATGCAAAAATCCAACAACACTTTCTCCGACCCTAGAAATCGAACCTCTGGTTCACTCTTCACGGACTCAGCACCGGTAGACCTTGAAGCATTCCCATATAAAAACAAATGCTAATTACGGTGTATTTGTTGATGGCCTTCCCGAGCGCCTCGATGGTCTCGATGTCGAGGTGGTTGGTGGGCTCGTCGAGCACGAGGAAGTTGGGCGCGCCCATGCACATGCGCGCGAACGCCACGCGGGACTTCTGCCCGCCGGAGAGACTCGCGATGGTCTGCAGCGCCAGGTCGCCGCTCACGCCGAAACTGCCCAGCTGCCGCCTGTACTCCTCTATGCTTTTGCCTGAAAATTAAAAATGTAGGAATAACTTATCGTGACTGAGTTAATCATAAGGACATTTAGGGTTAGGCCACAGTCGAAATTGTCGATCGCACCTATACTTTCAGGCTATCACTACTCTAGGACATTAAGTAGTGAAATATAATCAGTTGTAAAAGTCAATAACAAGGAATAAAATATGAAAGTAAAAATTTAAATATTAAGGAATTAGAAATGAGCATATAATTATTTTTTTTGTCTTCAACATATAATAAAGAAAAGATAAGGGTCCAACAGTTGAAGAACATTACTTAACACAAAACAAAAAAAAATCGTCATTTAGTCTGTAAATATAACATAATTGCATGGTTACCTGGGTAGCTCTTCTGTAAGAGTTCGACCGAGTTGACGTTCATCTCTAGCTGGTCGACGTGATGCTGTGAGAAGTACCCGAACTTGAGCCCTCTGTGCACGCTGCGGATGCCACTGGTGGGCGACAGGATGCCCATTATTATCTTCAACAGAGTCGTCTTACCCGCGCCGTTGTCTCCCACCTGAAACATAGCGCATCAAAATAAAATTATGAGGCATGGTATTAAGACCATTGAAGAAGTAATGGCAGTTGGCTAGACACCAGCTTGCGAAACGAGCGGCCGCGGGTTCGATCCCCGCACCGAGATAAATGTTTGTGTGATCCACAAATATTTGTTTCGGGTCTGGGTGTTTGTGAGACCGAAAAGTCTCTCGTAGTTTCCGATACCCACGACACAAGACTCGTATCTTAGTGTGGGGTCAGGACTATGTATGTGACTGTTATTTATTTATTATTTATTTATTTAAAACATTCAAAAAAATATTGAAAATGAAATGTTACCAGAAAAAAATGGATTTTACGAAAAGATATCAATCTTTAAAAAAAAGTCAATATTAACTTTTTCGTCATCACCATTATTATTATTACTTACAACTATATACCTTCATGTCTAAAATTAGATTGTAACATTTTTACCATGAAGTAAGCAGAATACATAAAAAATAATTAATACTCACAATACATATTCTTGATTCCAACGTGGCCCCGAGGTTGACATTGGTGAAGATAACTTTGTCCTTGGAATAATAGAAGCCGACTTCGTTTAACTGCAGTATGGGAGGGGACAGAGGTTCCGTTTCAGGGAACCGTAACACTACATCCACTTCTTTCTCTACTGGCTTCAGTTCTGGGCTGTAATTTTACAAATACATTTTTATTGAACGGAGTTATAGAAAGTATAAAACTAATGGAACATTTTTAAGGTATCTAAATAAATACATTGCTAAATGCATATATTTGTATAAACTAAGACACAGCTTGTATACTTAGCTTACTGAAAAATAACTACTGGCATATCTGTTTTAACAACACAAAAAAGATATTTCATTTTAATAAAGACAGTATGGGGGTAATAAGTCACATCCCCAAAATCGATAAATATCCACGAGGCTATTTTTTTATTGTTTATATATTTAAGCAATGATGATGTAGTCTACCAAATTGACATTGATAAATTGACATTGATCGATTTGTGGAGTACGTACAGTTTGTCGAGCATCTTGATCTTGCTCTGCACGGAGGAGGCGCGGTTGGCGTTGTATCGGAAGCGGTCGATGAACTATGAAGCTATGTTGTACAAGGTGTAGTGGAGTACGTACAGTTTGTCGAGCATCTTGATCTTGCTCTGCACGGAGGAGGCGCGGTTGGCGTTGTATCGGAAGCGGTCGATGAACTATGAAGCTATGTTGTACAAGGTGTAGTGGAGTACGTACAGTTTGTCGAGCATCTTGATCTTGCTCTGCACGGAGGAGGCGCGGTTGGCGTTGTATCGGAAGCGGTCGATGAACTATGAAGCTATGTTGTACAAGGTGTAGTGGAGTACGTACAGTTTGTCGAGCATCTTGATCTTGCTCTGCACGGAGGAGGCGCGGTTGGCGTTGTATCGGAAGCGGTCGATGAACTATGAAGCTATGTTGTACAAGGTGTAGTGGAGTACGTACAGTTTGTCGAGCATCTTGATCTTGCTCTGCACGGAGGAGGCGCGGTTGGCGTTGTATCGGAAGCGGTCGATGAACTATGAAGCTATGTTGTACAAGGTGTAGTGGAGTACGTACAGTTTGTCGAGCATCTTGATCTTGCTCTGCACGGAGGAGGCGCGGTTGGCGTTGTATCGGAAGCGGTCGATGAACTATGAAGCTATGTTGTACAAGGTGTAGTGGAGTACGTACAGTTTGTCGAGCATCTTGATCTTGCTCTGCACGGAGGAGGCGCGGTTGGCGTTGTATCGGAAGCGGTCGATGAACTATGAAGCTATGTTGTACAAGGTGTAGTGGAGTACGTACAGTTTGTCGAGCATCTTGATCTTGCTCTGCACGGAGGAGGCGCGGTTGGCGTTGTATCGGAAGCGGTCGATGAACTATGAAGCTATGTTGTACAAGGTGTAGTGGAGTACGTACAGTTTGTCGAGCATCTTGATCTTGCTCTGCACGGAGGAGGCGCGGTTGGCGTTGTATCGGAAGCGGTCGATGAACTATGAAGCTATGTTGTACAAGGTGTAGTGGAGTACGTACAGTTTGTCGAGCATCTTGATCTTGCTCTGCACGGAGGAGGCGCGGTTGGCGTTGTATCGGAAGCGGTCGATGAACTATGAAGCTATGTTGTACAAGGTGTAGTGGAGTACGTACAGTTTGTCGAGCATCTTGATCTTGCTCTGCACGGAGGAGGCGCGGTTGGCGTTGTATCGGAAGCGGTCGATGAACTATGAAGCTATGTTGTACAAGGTGTAGTGGAGTACGTACAGTTTGTCGAGCATCTTGATCTTGCTCTGCACGGAGGAGGCGCGGTTGGCGTTGTATCGGAAGCGGTCGATGAACTATGAAGCTATGTTGTACAAGGTGTAGTGGAGTACGTACAGTTTGTCGAGCATCTTGATCTTGCTCTGCACGGAGGAGGCGCGGTTGGCGTTGTATCGGAAGCGGTCGATGAACTATGAAGCTATGTTGTACAAGGTGTAGTGGAGTACGTACAGTTTGTCGAGCATCTTGATCTTGCTCTGCACGGAGGAGGCGCGGTTGGCGTTGTATCGGAAGCGGTCGATGAACTATGAAGCTATGTTGTACAAGGTGTAGTGGAGTACGTACAGTTTGTCGAGCATCTTGATCTTGCTCTGCACGGAGGAGGCGCGGTTGGCGTTGTATCGGAAGCGGTCGATGAACTATGAAGCTATGTTGTACAAGGTGTAGTGGAGTACGTACAGTTTGTCGAGCATCTTGATCTTGCTCTGCACGGAGGAGGCGCGGTTGGCGTTGTATCGGAAGCGGTCGATGAACTCCTGCGTGTGGGCGCGGTGCTGCTGCTGCGCCTCCCACTCGCGCTGCTGGTTCTTCAACTTCTCGCTCTTCGTCTTGTGGAACTGCTCGTAGTTGCCTCTGCAAACATATCACACATATGATTAATACATGCTATAAATTTCAATTTATAGCGTGGAGACCACGGCTCGGCAAACGTAGTGTAGGACGCCCTCTGGTTGGGTGGGGTGACGATACCCGCATGGTGGCTGGTAGCTGTTGGATGAGGAGAGCTGAAGATCGAGCCCAGAAGCGTGCCATAGGAGAGGCCTATGTCCAGCAGTGGACGAATTGAAGGCTGTTGATGATGATGATGATAAATTTCAATTTTTTATATTATATTGTATTCTATGTAAGTTCATACCCATTCACACTCATATCTATATCTACAACTTAGAGGTATTACACTTGTATATAGCAGGTTGCTTATGTTATATGGGGGTTTAATTTATTAATAAATAAAAACTGGAAAGTCAAGACACTCAATCTTACCAATTTAAATAGACAAAAAGTGGCCACTCAGGGAGCAAGTTAGCAGGATTAAATTTAACAAATTTTACATCTATACTAATATTATAAAGCTGAGGAGTTTGTTTGTTTGAACGCTAGGATCTCAGGAACTACTGGTCCGATTTGAAAAATTCTTTGACTGTTAGATAGCACATTTATCAAGGAAGGCTATAGGCTATATAACATCACGCTACGATCAATAGGAGCAGAGCAGCAATAAAGAATGTGTCAAAATCGGGATATTTTTTCTTTTTGAGAGCTTCCGCTGCGTACGCTACAGAAACGGTTAAAGTTTCGCAAAAAAAGCCTATGAGAGAATTATTCTCCTTTAACCCTTCGTAGCCCAAGATCATAAAAAATTATAATACTTTGGTATATGATAGGCTTGAACAAATAAAAAAACACGTGTTTCGTGGAAATTCAAAAATATTTTTTATTCCGTATGTATTGGATCTTTTAGGGTTTGTAACATTACTGTCACATTGGGTTAAACTGCAAGAAAATGTTTTAACGTAGTATGGAAGGATCTAACAGATTTATTTTGTTTTTTGTAACAACTACTATTCCGAACTTTTTAAAAATTGTTTGTGCTACATCAGGACACCGAAGAAACTTGGGCCAAATGATTTTCAAACCTAATTCGGTCAGTAGCCAATTTGATACTGCCCCACCGCCAATGGGGGGACATGTTGCGCCGGACTCTTGTGATTTTGGCTTGTAATTTATTTTCAATTAATCTTCGCTGTTGGACATTAGGACTCAAGCAAAGCTTACATAAAGTCTCCAATTTCAAGTTGAAAATCTGCTGAAGACATTTGTTTGCCATTGCATAGTTTAGTCTGCCTTACTCTCACATACATCAGCCAAGAACTGGCCATGGTCAGGTCTAATAATTGGTAAAACATCCAAACCTGGCGTCTTTTAATTCGTGTCATAATACTATAAGCTTCCATAATGCTGTTAATAAAATCTACACCTCCAATATACCCATTACATTCTTCGACGATATGAGACCGATCAATGTTGATGTACTTCTATTGGCCTTATCGTAACGACTTGGACCTTCGACCACTCACCAGCAAAAATTGAGAGAAGCATGACAAGTTTGTTGTCTTTTCATATAAATTATGACACATCAATTGCGTCCATATTTGCTACGTAATCAACAGAAAATCTAAATTACTTTTTATTACATCCTCGTCAGGGGGTAGTTTGCAATCTGGAACGAGATTATTCCGTACAGTCCCAGGACTCCCCAAGTCCAAGATATATCCACTTCTGCTACGTACTCCAGTAAAGTTTCAAGCCACGGAAGTAAAGTTATTATCCAAATATATATGTTATTTCTGATGTCTGGGTATGCCTGCGTCATTCTAAATATGACGTTTCAAGATGCTCCTTCTTTATTCTACTAGGAGCAAAACTCTTTCAGTTCCTGTTTCAAGTTCAATATTATAGACGAAACTTGAAACTACGCTCAGTACATAACTTTTAACGCCAATTGTGTTTTTTTTATAGGCATATATCTATTCAAATTGTCTCTTCTCTTAGTGTAGCAAATCTATTCATCCACACAAAGGTATACCTCGAATAGAACTCCACTAGAAGTCCTATTTAAGGCTTATATTATAGATTTAATTTTTGTGTAAGTACTACCCCTATCTTGAAAAATAGGAGAAAAAATTCATCAATATATGGATATACATTAGTTGTATTTTTTATGACATTGTCACTCAATGTTACAGAAATGTAACAAACATAAAAAGTAACTTTTTACATATAAAAAACCAAAAGTATGAATTGGTAACGATATATAAACCAAATCATTTACTTACCTACGGGTATCAACGAAAATTATGCAATTTTATATACTTTTAGTATTTTTTTATAAATTTTAAACTTTTTGCAAGTTCAAACATGGTATTTTCATCAAAACACGAAATTCAAAGCCAAAAAGGGAGCAAGTTACACTACCTATGATTTATATTTGATGCTAAAATGTTCGGTGTGTTATTTAAGAATATATTGATATTGATTTGACAAATCTTAAACGTTTAGTTTAAATTTTATAGAGACTTTTTGGGTTTGTTACAGAAATGTCACCAGGGGCTATAAAGGGTTAAAAGTTCTAAAAAAAAGTCCGCGACGGCATATGTATATTCTTTAAGGTTGGCTCACTATAACGTTTTTTATCCTAACCAAAATTATTTTAAAATAAAGTATTATTTGTGAAGGTGTTTTTATAAATGTGATTTTAATCCTTATCCAAATAAACACGTTATTCATTACAAGTATGTAGTATAAAATAAAATTTACATAATTTGATTTCAATGAGTATCTTAGAAGATATCGCAGTTTGAAAATAATGATGAAGCGCGCAATAATGGCGAAACAACACACATCAACAAGGCGACGACCGGCGCATTACGGTATCACGTTTAAACAATTTGACCCATTTGTATGATTTTTGGTATGGACATAAATAGGACTCTGAGGGGAAAATAGACTACAACTTATTTTCTTTCTGAACTCAACCCTGTAGTCTACGCGGACGGAGTCGCGGGCAAAAGCTAGTTTTCTAATAAAAATGTTTTAAAAATATTTCTTTATTTTCACTTGAGTTTTTTCAATCAGACTACAATAATTCATATCACAATGATGAGAACAAAGACGGTATAGATATGAACCTATTATAAACCAGCACAATGAGTAGTTCTCACCTGTATGTGTCTATCCTTTGTGTGTGTAAATGCATGATGTCTGTCGGTACTGTGTCGAGGAAGTTGCGGTCGTGGGACACAACCAGTAGCGTGGTGGGCCAGTTCTGTAAGTAGTTCTCTAACCAGATGATCGCCTTTATGTCCAACATGTTCGTCGGCTCGTCGAGCAACAGCAGATCGGGTCTGGAAACAAAACAAAATTGTTTTATGACATTTTTTTTAACGAAAATTACATAAAAAATTAATGAGTACCTATAAATATTTCGCTTTTATTTTTATTTTATTTTTTTTGTATCGGTTTCTAATAAGTATACCAAATTTCGAGTTAATCCACTATTTAATTGGGGTTTATTTTAAGTCATGTTGAAAATTTCTGTCACCTACTATCTTGCATACACATGAATCTAATAGAAGCGTGTTAATATCCTCTCAATGGCAGAGGAGGCCCGTGCCCCCAGTAGAACGTACGTAGGCTAATTCTGAACATCGAGTGTTTGAACAAAAAGCTACTAACTTGGAGAAGAGCGCCCTGGCGAGTGCGAGCCTCATCCTCCAGCCTCCGGAGAATGTCTTGGTGGCGCGCGCCTGCATGTGCGGCGTGAACCCCAGCCCGCTGAGTATGACGGACGCGCGCGCCGGCGCCTTGTCCGCCTCCATGTTCTCCAGCTGCACGTAGATCTCGCTCAGCTCGCTGGACAGGTTCGGGTCGGTGGAGCTGGAAACAACAAACCAATTTATTATACAAGTTTATTCATTGAAAACCCCGTGGCGCAGTTGGCTAGACACCAGCTTGCGAAACGAGAGGCCGCGGGTTCGATCCCCCATCGAGACAAATGTTTGTGAAATCCACAAATATTTGTTTCGGGTCTGGGTGTTTGTGGCACCGAAGTCTCTCGTAGATTCGGCTACTCACGACACAGAACTTATATCGTAGTGTGGGGTTAGAACTATGTATGTGACTGTTGGGTGTATTTATTGATTTATTATTTAAGTGAACAATATACAGTACCACATCAAATCCTAACTGCCTTGGGATTTAGACACGCGGTTAAAAATTTTGGCGGTTGCGGGTTCAAACCCTCGAAGGTATGTGTATATTTACAATGGATTTTTGCGTACTTTAACGGTAATGTAAAACATCGTAATGAAACCTACATATCTAAAAGTTTTTAGTGGTTTCTTAGGTTATGATGATGAGTAAACAACAGTCTCACTGCTTTCAATGACAGGTGATAAGTAGGATTTGATTTGGTTTAATTGGTTAGAATTAATAGATACTCTTATTTTTATTTGTTATGAAGAGGTATGTTTTGTTGTGAGTATAGTTAATTTTAATAACTCAATGGTACCTATTACTTTAAGATTCAGGAGCAATAGATACCACAAGCATAATAGGACATATCTATTGTAGGAAAAATATATCCTGCTAGTCAAGAACCTCCAATAGCAACACTTCAAGGCCGTCCACATTGCATTTATATGTACAAGCACAATATTAAACATTCATTTATTCATAAGCTAAACATGATAAACAGGAAATCCTGTCGGATTGCGAGTATAGCTCAGCAGTATTGAATCGCACAACACTTGTAAAGCTTGTTAATAAAGACCTTCGGAATTCTTACAAAGCTCTCTTAATTTTAAAATTTCAGTAGCTATTTATTTCATGTTTTATGTAGAATGTAATATCAAAATTAATATTATAGACGATTCTAATTAAAAAATACCTTACCCATTGTTGATTGCAGCGGTTATCTCTTTCTCCCGCTTCAAGAGATTCTCTCTGGCTGTGTCACATTCTAAAACACTCTGCAACGCTAACGTCTCATCCCCGACCACTTCTTGTTCAACATGCAGTATAGAAATATGTGAAGGTATCTTCAATTGCTTACTGGATATCATTCTGAGTAGTGTTGTCTTGCCGAGACCGTTCCGACCGACCAAACCGTAACGTCTACCAAATGCTAGTATTAAGTCTGCTCCTTGTAATAGTACTCTGAAAATAAAACAATATATTATTAAACATAAGCTAGCAATAGCTAATCCGACAACTCAATCTATAGAAAACTAACATGTGTATTAAATGCGTAAAAGACACGCTGATTACTCGCATTTACTCAGTCATCGTAATACGAAAAAACAAACATTCTGTAATCATTTACCTCAAGTCAACACATTCTGCTGCAAATCGCAAAAAGCATCACATCCAGCATCTGATAAAATCTCACAAAAGGCAAGGCGTTTGCATTTTAGAATTCCTAAGCCCCTATTGATAGAGTTTAAGCCTATTTAATTATTATATTTCTTTGATATAGCTTCTAAATGCTAGTTTAATCTATTTACAGTTAGAGCCAATCAATCCATATGAAAAATCATCATCATCATCATCAGCCCTTAGTTGGTCCACTGCTGGACAGAGGCCTTTCTTATGGCACGCCACTGGGCTCGATCTTCGGCTCTCCTCGTCCAATCACTGCCATCCACCTTGCGTATATTGTCGCCCAACCTAGCCAGAGGGCGTTTTACACTACGTTAAAAATATTGCCAAATAATCTCACCTGTCACCATATGCAATGTCAAAGTTTTCTATTCGAATATCTTGTGTTCTGTTAGTCCCCTTGGCTTCAAGCTTATTGTCTTTCTTTGAAGTGACCTGTGATGCAGTGGCAGTTTGCAATACTGGTGCGGCTACTGGGACCTTTGCTTCCTTCTGTTTCTGCTGCTTTTGTTGCAACTTAGCTTCAGCTTTCTCTAATTTCCTAGCATCTACTTTCTGAAAAAAATGTAGTCTTCATTCTCCTGCCCTGCTCCCAATTTTTTATTTGGGGTTGGCACAGCATTTTTTGCCCTTCCCCATAGGAAGAAAGGACAAAACATGCTGCATGATGCAGGATAGCGTGTGTTTAGGTATAGGATATTGCAGGTAAGGATATTTGGCCTGATGGTAAGGATGCTACAGTCCCGGATAAAGAAGTAATAGGAGACTGCAACAGCTCGGGGGCAGAGGTCGCGTACTCATAGCTCTGTTCCATGACTGGCTAGATCAATGGAAAAGGCATCCCCTGACATAACCTGACATTTTTTTTTTTAAATGTAGTATGAGTCATAAGTTGTCTTTCATAATTTCTAAACAATAATTTGTTATTATTTTTCAATATTTTTTTTACATGTTCCATAAAAATTATAAATCTTAACAAAAAATAATGTCTGTATGAGAACTGACCAAACTATCATCTCTGGTCTGGAGCCATATACTTTTGAGATCATCAGTTTCAGTGTGAGTTGTGGTCATTGAAGCAAGATGGATTGGTGCATCTAAAACTTTGGTTGGTCCATTGCTATTTGAGGTTTTATCTGGCTGTAACATATGCAGGAGCTTCTCGCAAATATCCCTGTGATGAGAAAAGGTTTGAATTATGAAAAATTCACACAGACAATTGTCTAGTAAGAGATAGAATATTTGCAGAAATATATAATGGTTCATTTATGTAACAAACAGTGTGAGGGTGTAAAATTAAATGTAAAATTTATTGTCTTTAGTTGTTTTCTAGATTCATATAAAGGGTCATCCTCATCATCATCAACCCATAAATATCCCACTGCTGGGCATGGGTCTCCTCTACAACTGAGAGAGTTTAGGCCTGAGTCCACTGCTCTGTCCTAGTGCGGTTAGGCGAACTACACACCTAAGAAATTCCTAAGAACTTTTAGGTGTGCAGCTTTTATCACAATGTTTTCCTTCACTGTTAAAACAAGTGATAATTCAATGTGAATACACACATAACTTGGAAAAGTCAGAGGTGTGCCTGGGGTTTGAACCCATGACTGCCGAGATTCTCAACTATGCGCCTAATCCTCAAGGCCATCACCATATTAAGGATATCAATTATAAAATATACATAAATACAAATGTCATTATTATCAGAACACATTTTTTTAAGCACTAAATTGTTTTTGATATAACATAATGATCAAATCCTATGTTAGGATGACAGTAATTTCAATTGTATTTGAGTGAATATAATAGTAACCTTATATCTTCTTCAGATTTCTCTGAAATTCCCTGCAGCACTTCACCTACAGCCTCATACACTTCTTCAGTATCTTCAAATTCACCAGCACTATTGTCCAAGATATCTGCAAGTACAAACAGAAACATGTAATGTATTTTATAGTTGTTATGTTTATTAATTCATATGAAAAAGGCAAATTCATTTGCAATAAACTTATGACAGAAAAGTAGTAAAATGTATATGGCAGGGCTTCCCAAACTGTGCGTCGCGACGCCCTAGGGCGTCGCGGCAACATCCTCGGGGCGTCGCGAGGCGATCGGCAAACATTCGCTGTTCGTATTTTTCTGATAACCTCATATTAGGCTAACTACTACTGTTTTGATTTCCAGTAAAGTAGGTAGTTTTGATGGTGATGGGGGGGGGGGGGGTGCGTCGCAAGAAAAATAACAATTCTATAGGGCGTCATAGTGTAAATAAGTTTGGGAACCCCTGGTATATGGCATAAATCTGGTTGTACATAGTGGTTAAGAAATCAATATATTTTTTGAGAATAAATTACAATAACATTTTTGTTGCGAGTTTAAATCAAGAATATCTCTTTTGTCATCCTCAATAGAAACACTCACTCTTAGAACATGTCATTGTGTTAAGACTAGTCACTGAAAAAAATAAATAATTAGCAAATTAGCAGACGACGCACCATGTATTATTGACATACATCGGTAGATTCAAACAAAAAAAATTGTCGCTAAAAGTTAAATATTATCATGCGCTGGAAGAAGTAATATTACGAAAAACATTATTAAAAACAATAAAAAAGTATTATCATAACCTTCATTAAAACTTACCTTCAACATATTTTTTCAATTCGTCGTCAATTAGCGGAAATTGACTTTTCAAAAAGTCGCCACAACTAGCCATTTTCTTAACAACAAATAATAACACTAAAATAACTTACAACATTTATTTATACAAAAATTGCAACGAATTGTGGAACTCACAAATCGACCGAAATCACGTCACGTCAACGAAACGCTCGTAAAGATAATATAAAAGGAAACGTCAAATTAAATAAAATTGAATCTTTGGTTTTACAATATTTATTTGCTTTTATTTTGTCATTTTATTCAATATATCGTGCATTTTTTCTTTTATTAATAAATATGTAAAATGCTTATACAGTAAATACGTATTTTTTTTTAACTGAAGTAAAAAAAACTTTGAACCTTTAATGCTGAATTTCGAAACAAAAGTATGGAACAGGCTAAATCTGTGACCTGTGTCAGAAACTTTCATGACACTACTACAAGACACGAAGAATTCTATTTAGTTTTTGTAATAGATAATGTCAAATAATATAAATGTAATTTCGAAAAGTTAGAATAATCTTAAACCTATGGTAATTTTATCTTATTTACGTTCTGAAAAAATAAATCGCAAATGTCCTTTAGCTTATTACACAATAATAGGTGACATAGTGTGTGATAGTTGGAAAACGCCCAGGCAATAACAATAATGGATGAAAACATTGATAGTAATGTTGCTGTTTTGGCAATACTGGACAGTCAATGTGAGTAAACATAATTGTATAGTATGTTTATAGCGATAACATAAACTTGTACTTATAATTTTAAAATGACTACCTTTCAGCAGCAGCATACAAGCCCAATATGGGAATGGCAACATACAATCATACCCATACTCTGACTCAAGAAGAAATAGATGTCAATGAAAATAATAAGCAAAGTATGTATACAAAGCTATGAGATTTAAGAAATTGAATGATTTAAATGCAATAAGCAAATTTTATTCCAGATATAATTTGGACAAAGAATGCTACTTTAATGCTTCTAAGTTTGTATGAAACCAAGATACACATGTTGGATAATCCAAAAAGGAAATCTAAAATGTGGCAATCTATAGCAGAGGAATTAAAGTCTTTAAATATTGAGGTATAAACTTATTTTTTAACATGACAAAGAAATTAACTACTTAATGTTCCAATTTTATTTCATATTTTTATTTTCATAATATTACTTACAGGTAACATCAGACCAAGTAAGGTGGAAAATAAACGCACTTACAAAAAAATACAAAGATTGCATAGACAATGGGCAGGGGGCAATGTCATTTAAATATTTCAATGAAATGCATCAAATTTTGGGAAGGTATAGTGACAATAGTGTGGATTACAGATTGGCTTCAGGAGTAATACAAAGTCAAGAGCACATAGATAAAGATAAAAATAAAAGAAATTTGCCCTACAAAACATCAACACCATTCAGAAAATTAAGAGCAGAAAGAAGAGCAAAAGTGGAATTAGATAAACAATGGATAGAGTATATAAGAAGACAGGAAGAACAGAAACAAATAAGAGATGAAAGATATGAAAGAAGTTTGAGATTAAGAGAAGAAGAATTGCAACTAAGAAAAAAGGAATTGGAAGTTAAACAGTCACTTGCACTTAAAAAATTGCAATTAAAAGAAAAGAAACAAGAAGAAATTCTCAAGATAGAGAGGGAAAAATGTGCATTATTGAGGAAATTGATATCTGACCAAGAACTGATGAGACCATGAAATCTAATTTAAAATAAACTGAAGGAAATATATCTCTATATGTTAACAGGCTGGACCATAAATTTATATTCATAAACCACAGCTTTTATTAATTCCCTTAAATTATTTATCCGAAAAAAAATTTAAGATGTAAAAATTAAAGCAGATCACAAAAAGTATTCATAACATATACAACATATTTTAAATTCAGGATAGAATCTATCAAAATAATGATTTTTATTACACTGCATAAAGTTATTATGACTGTGGTAATGCTTTTTGCCACTAACTTCTATGTTTGTAATTCTTCCAAATTATCGTGTTCATTGAGACAGTAATTATGTAAAATACATGCTGCCACAATTGTATCTGTTATAAAGGCTGTATTTCTATATATTCCAAAAAGTTTAATTCTTCTAAATCTACCTTTTAGTAAATTAATAGCCTTTTCACTCATTTTTCTAGTGGAAGCATGTAGAGAATTGAATTCTCGTTGTTGTGGTGTCAATCGTTTATTTTCTCTGAAAGGTGGTACAAGCCAGGGTAAAGACGGGTAACTGGAATGCCCCACTAAGAAAGTATTGTGTGGAAATAATGCATTTCTGTTCTGCATTGCTGTAGTGTAAAGTGGTGACTTCTTTAAAACTCTAGTGCTGTTGGAAGAACCTGGTTCCCCACAAAATATGTTAGTGAAGCGCAAGTTTGAATCTATTGTAATTTGTAGAATAATCGAAAAATATCCTTTTGAATTGCAATAATCTCTTGCATTTTTTGGTTTCTCAATTTTTACATGAGTGCAATCAATTACTCCCAATACATTTGATATTCCTGTTTTAGATTGAAACAAATCACAAATATATTGTATTTCATTATAGTCTTGTGGCCATTTTACTGCTTCATTTAATTTTGTTAAAATCCAAGCAACAACTCTGCGTATTACTCGAAATGTTGAAGATATGGAAATGTCGAAACGTGTTGCTATTGGAGTCAGTGGTTCCATACTAGCTATAAATGATAAGAATATATAGAAACATAACTTGGGTTCCAAAGGTTTCAGTCCAAAATTATGTGATGCTATGAAGCCAGACTTGTCCAATTCATCTGAAAAAAGATACATATATCTAAGTCTAAATAAATGATAAAACCATAATTATGCGAGAGGTTAACAAGATGAGATACCAATAAGCCGGTAAGCCGTTGTTCGTGAAAGCCTTAGGCGGTTTTTAAACTCCGAGTCTGTCCATGAATCTATTATGTGCAAGTAATCATCGACTCGGTTTCGTCTCAGTCTTATTAAGTATTGCATTAAGGGAAAAAAGAGTCTATCATCATCTTCTTCGTTTTCATCGTCGGAAGATTCCGATTTAAGAGCACATATGTCACTCCAACTACTAGTATCACTATCATCGCTACTTATGGCTACCGTTTCGGTCAACCATAAAACAAGTTTTTGAGTGTCCATTATCTTGCTATCTACTAAATAATAGAGCAAAGATCATTGTTTTTGCCGAATATTAAATTGTTGTGACAGTTAAACCTGTTCTGTGGTTCTGAAATCTGATTGACAGTTGTTTTTTTTTAATAAATTTAATAGAAGACAACGTTTGTGGCTTATAATGCTTATGTTGTAAATGTTTACTTTTAATTTCATTTTTTTCTGATTTTAGTACAGTGTTTTAAGGCAAATAATATTCCATGTATTTATTTTCGAGATAAAAACTGCTCATAGAATTTTATTCCGATGGCCAAAGTTAATTATCTTTTTCAACATTCAAAATATGAGGACTTAAGACACCATTTCCTACTGGTATTTTTTTCCAGCACCAGTGGTAGCTAAATTTGAAATAAATATAAAAAACCCTTGGTGCAGTGCACTTTGTATTTATAATAAAGACTTGGAAGCTAAAATAAAATAATTTCTGTCTTCTTTTTTGGACTCAAAACATATGATAAGGCTATATAGTTGGCGCTATCTTGGGGAGGCCCACTTTCAGCATTGGACGGCGATAGGCTGAGTATAAGGCTGTATGAGCCAGAATTCTTCTTCTCTATGAAAACATAGAGAAAAGAAATGGATCTTATTTATTTTGTTAGGTGATAGTTTTCCTGGTTACATGTTTGGGATTTCTATCTACATATTTTAAACTGTAACATCATTTTAATATTAAATTGTATTCTTTTTTATAAAATACGAAATGTAAATTATGTTGTAATAAATACACTAATGCAAAATGAACGTGTGTGACAACGAAGAAGTTTATGATAATAGGATTTTAAATGACTGTTAGTATTCTTCTTTATTAAGAAACTTTGTTATTTTATCATTATTGAGAAGGAGACCATCACTCAGTGGGACATAAAACTTTGAAACACTGACAAACACAACAACATTTACCGTAATTGAAGATAATAAAAAGCATATAATATTTTTCATAACAAGAAAATGGCTATATTTTACAGCTAATCACGACCATTTGGGATCATCATGTAACAGTGCGATGCAAAGTGATAAATCCACAAATACAGACTCAAAATCAAGTCCCCATGAGTTTCCCAAAAACCAAGGTATGCAATAATCAAACATGAATGCAATCAAAAATAATCATTTTGCTAAATGTTTTACCTATGCATTTATTATTCTGCATACTTAATTAAATCTGATTAGATTTACTTTTTATGCTTATCATCATACTAGATTCTCAAGGTTATAAATTGTGTTACATTGACATTTTTGCAATTAAGACAGATTTAATTAGGATATTAACTACCAAAATTACCAAAGGCTCATATACATTTCTTAATCGACTTCTTCGTAATTCAAATTGTATGTTATTTTATATTTTGCAGGTGCAATATGGACCAACCATGCCACATCCATATTATTAAAATTATATGAATCAAATTTGGAAATGTTAGTTACACCAAAAAAGAAAACTAAAATATGGATGGCAATATCTGGAAATTTAAAAGATCATAATATTGATGTAAATATAACTAAAATCTAAGCAACTCATTAAACATATAAAAAGTTATAATAGTCTCCTAGACTTATTTAAGTAATGTTCTTTTTTATCTCAGGTAACACCGGATCAAGTAAGGTGGAAAATAAATGCTTTAACAAAAAACTACAAACAATGCATTGATAGTGGACAACATGATAAATTCCGACATTTTAAGGAAATGGATAAAATTTATGCACAATATAATGTTGATTGTGATTCATATACATTTACTGACCTTTTGCACAAAAAAAGGGGTTTTAGTAAGAGACAACAATGCTCTGAAAATACAAGATTCAGAACATGTGCAGAGCATAAGGCAATGATTGAGTTGAGAAAAATAAGATTAGTGAACAGAATAGAAGCTGACAGAAACCAAGAGAAAATACAATTAGAGAAGCAATGGTTAGAATATTTAAATCGAAAAGAAGAACAAAATCAATGGAAAGATGAATTGTATGAGAGACATCTTAAACTAAGGGAAGAAGAATTAGAAATCAAAAAAAGAGAAATTGAGTTAAAGGAGTCTCTTGAATATAAAAAAATTGAGTTAATAGAAAGAGAACAAGAAAATTTGTTACAGATAGAGAGGGAGAAATGTGATTTATTGAAACAATTATTTAGTTTATAAAAGTATAAAGTGAATATAATTTTGATATAAATTAAAAATATACAAACACATTTTAAGACTTTTATAAGCGTATTATCTTAGATTTAAATCAAATTTATAATGGCAATAATATTAATTTGTCTTTTGTTCTCTTAAGGGGTAAGCTAATTATGGCTCTAGTTCTCGCCAGCTCTGGGGAAGAAGGCAGACATTCTCTTAATAATATTGCATTTATTTCAGACTAGTTTTTGCCCGCTTCTCCGTCCGCATAGACTAGAGCAGGGCTACCCAAACTGTGCGTCGCGACGCCCTGGGGCGTCGCGGCAACATCCGAGGGGCGTCGCGAGACGATCGGCAAACATTCGCTGTCCATATTTTTCTGATAACTACTGCTGTTTTTATTTCCAGTAAAGTAGGTAGTTTTGATGATGGGGGGGGGGGGGGTTGCAAGAAAAATAATAATTCTGTAGGGCGTCATAGTGTAAATAAGTTTGGGAACCCCTGGACTATAGGGTTGAGTTCAGAAAGAAAATAAGCTGTAGTTTCTTCTACTCTTCAGTCTTATTATTATTTTTTTATGTGAACTCTTTCAGTCTTGGTGGTTAGTTTTCAAACCACCTGTTTGAAGTTGATAAAAATTTATTTCCACAACATTTATCGGAGATGTGCTGAACTTTTATAGTTTATTATATAGTTGTTTATAATTTGATACCATTATTTGACGCAAAACCGCGGTGGTTATTTTTATTCGAATTTTTAAGAAAGGAGTGCAGTGCTGTTTTTAGAATGGGACATTTTAAAATTCCACAATTAATTTAAGAATATTTACTATGTTATTATTTCAGTATTTATCGGTTATTTAATATTTAATGAGTACATTTATGATATAAAATAAAGTTTGCCGTTTATATATTTTTATAAAAAAACGTAAATAGTAAGGTGGTTAGTTTACTGACCACCGTGACTATAGTAGGTTTTGTTTTATTAATTTTGTGTAAGTATTTTAATAAAACACACCAGAATAAGATCAATTAGACACGAAAAACTTTCGTAGAAGTGTGTTTCAAAGAATTTTAGCACCGGCTCAAGCAAAGAAACGCAACTTGAGTTCTTGACGTTCTCTCAATGGCTCTGATTCGTCTTCTCCTTTGCTAACATTCATAGGTCAACAGTTTCGATAAAGTTGCGGATGGAAAGCAATACACATCAGCCAAAGCGATCTACTTCACGAAAATGTGCTAAATGTAGCACAAAAAGGGGCAAGAACGTACTGACTGGCAATGCAGGACTTGTAGAGTCCCCCTTTGTATCCGGAAAGATTTTTATAAGAAATAAGTTACATTTAAATCTAAATATCATACAGGATACATAACATACAAATATACATATTTGCACCGCAAATATATAAATAACTTATTTCTAACGTAAGTTGTGAAAGTATTTTGTTTTCAATATTTTTCTGCGGTCCGTCACGGTGGTTAGCAAACTAACCACCATATTCCACGAAAGCCTTAGGGGGAAGTGGGGCAGATTGATTCACAAAAATTTTAAGTCGAATAACAAGTGAATAAACCATATAGTTTTAATCAATTTCCCCAATATTGTTAACGATGTATATAAATTTTATAATGTCAAGGAAAAAAATGGATTAGGATGTGAAGAAAAGCGAATAGTACATGTTTTGTAAAAAATGGCTTTTGTATCATTCTGCCCCATCAATGGGGCACTTGGATACACCATGTGGGGCACTTTAATACAGAATGTAAATCGTATGAATTTCAATTAAGTTATACACATTTTAATGATAATTAGAATTTTTATTATAAGGAGATCATAATCAGTTTACAATGAAACTACAATATAAGACCTTGCATTTTTATTGAGGTATAACACTTCACAATCAGTCAAATTATATTCTGAAATTACTTTGGCCACATAATGCACTATAGATGTTTTCTTTTTAAATATAATAAGAAGAAAATCGCCAATATTTATATTTTCAGGACTTGGAATTTCTAACTTCCTCCGTCTACGTCTGATTTTCCATCATCGTTGTCATTGCTTAAATTGAACAACTCATTCGAATCAGAATTTGATATAAACAACAAACGAGGGCAGGCTTTTTCTTTCAAGGCTTTTTTAATTTCTGTCAGTCTCAATAAATTTCTTGCTGTTATTAATTCCTTTGCTTTCTGATTCATTAAATTAACTTCTTGTTTTCTATCTTCTATCATCGGTAGCCGATTTTTTTTAAGGGGTGTCAATGTAAACTCTCGACTTCCCTTATCTTTTCCTTTTTTAGACTTATTTTCTGTAAAAGCCTTTTTTGGACATGGTCGTACAGTTCCTGGAGATATTATGTTAGTATTAGTCTGATAACCTGGTGTTATCAGAAGGTGTTAACAAAATCTACTTCTGGTCTATCTATTTCTTAATTATTTTCTTTGTATTCTCCTTGGGGAAATCCACTAAAAATATCTATAGGTAGGTAAAATCATCGTCGTTAAAACCAAGTCTATTGAGTGGCCAAATTACAGTTACGGGGCACCTCGATGCGTATCATTGTGCCCCGCACTTTGCTGTATCACACTACCCCAAAAGTTATTTTTCAAAATTCAAGTTATATAAATAAAACTAACTTATTTATTGAAAAAAATGCACCTAATTCTTATTATTTAATAACTCAACTTATCTTTGATTTATATAAATCTGGTCTAGATGGTGTACAAGATGTTAGAAACACATTTACTTTTTACGTATTTTTTTACTCATCACCACGCAAAACACATTACGACCTGTCCAACGGCACTAGCTGACTGGCTGAGCGTGGCATCACATTGGATGAGTTCTAACGTTTATTGGAACGAAGAAGAAATTGGAAAGAAGGCACCACTCGAAAACATTTAAAAGTTTTTGAAATAATGCCTGTGTATCTATGTGCCCCTTGCATCATTCTGCCCCACTTCCCCCTATGTGATATTTTGGCAAAATATTTTTTTTCTTTGTTAATAAACCCCAATTACATCAAATACGTCTTTGTTTGATTTATAAAATCAATAAATAAAAAGTGTGACTGAAAGAGTTAAGGAGACAAACAAGCCAGTGAGCCACCTGATGTTAAGTGGTCAACACTGCCCATCAGAGGAATCGTCGGTGCGGTGTCGGCCTTTGAGGTAAATATAGACCTGTGGGTGAGATACACCAAGAGATCACCAGCTGATCGCCCCCGTCGAAAACCGTATTGACGGTCCTTGATCAGCTGATGAGTTTCCAAGTAACGCAGAAGCTGGATGTTTATTATGGATTCCATAATTTTGGAAAGCAAGGAGGTTAAAGTAATGGGCCTATAGATGGAGGGGTCAGATCGGTCGCCCTTTTTTGGGATCGGGACTCGGGTGCACTAAACCAACCTTCCAAGATTTTGGAACTGCGCCCGATGAATACGAATGCGGAAAAAGTTGCGTGAGCACTGGTGTCAACTCAGGACCACAAGTCTTCAGCACAATCGAAGGGACTCCATCCGGACTTATGGATATCCAGGGAAAGTACGTAGTAGTGCTTTATACACAGAGCTTTATGTCCATACCAAAAATCACACAAATCGGTCAATTGTTTAAACGTCGTCGCCTTCAATCTTACAAACTACAGCTTTATAATAATAGTATAGCTATAGATTACTTATATGCTACGATAAAGTCCTCCAGCAACACGATACCACTTTTTATTTAATCTACATGTAACAGGGGGATTGTGCGAGCTATTTGATATTCTTATATATAAAATCCCACCAAAAACATAAATGTAAAAAAGGAAAGCCAAGTTCAATACAAAAATTATTCTCGACTGTGGGCTTCGCCGCAAAAAGAATGGAGATCTAATTGAGTGCCAAGTTCTATGCAAAAACCAAATATAAATAATAGGAAAAAATATAATTATGAACAAGTATTAAATCTATTTCTGTGCTTTATTAGATATCTATATGTAGCCTAAGGGCTGACTTGGCTAGTTTTCTTACACGAATTATTATTAAGTACCTACTTTTACACAGTAACGGAAGAGCCTTATGTTCGATGGGTAGTTTCTACCAGCAAGCCAAATTTTCGGAATAATAAAATAAGAACCGAAAGGTACCAGGTTTAGAACATGCGAAGGCTATATAAATTGTAAATGAAAACTAGCCAAGTCAACCCTTAGGCTACATATAGATATCTAATAAAGCACAGAAACAGATTTAATACTTGTTCATAATTATATTTTTTCCTATTATTTATACTTATTTGGATTTTGCATAGAATTTGGCACTCAATTAGATCTCCATTCTTTTTGCGGCGAAGCCCACAGTCGAGAATAATTTTTGTATTGAACTTGGCTTTCCTTTTTTACATTTATGTTTTTGGTGGGATATCATTACTTTTTGTAAAGAATATTATGCAGGTATTGAGATTTTAACTAACTGAATCGGTATTTTTAAGCAGTGCCTATGTTTATGTGTCGCTCGGGAGCGCTTTTATGTATGTACATTTATTTGTGTTCTGTGTATATTTATTATATTATATGTGGTGCCGCGCGCCGCGGAGGACACCGTTGTGTTCGCCGGTTGTTTAGCGCGTATTACAAGTTATTTGTATGGGGACACCACTTATTTTTTGACTTAACTTCATTTTTATATTTCTGATATATAGCAAGTGAGTATACTAATACATATATTGGGATAGTTTTTTCAAATATCTGCTTGTAACCATTCTAACGCTACAATTATAAAAAAAAAATGTATGGGGAACCCCCCTATTTTTTAACTTTTTTCTATTTTTAGATTTTTTCCTACGTTTACACATAATTACCGAGCTGTATTCTAAATTTTATCCTTCTAGGTCATCTGGAAGTAGGTTAGGTTTAGGTACTATCAGTCAGTCAGTGCTTAAATTTACAACTTTTTGACCTCCATATCTTTATAACCGCTTGAGCTAGCTTCATGAAATTTGGGCTTCTAGATGTCCTTATAGATATAATTAAACACACGTAGTTTCAAGTGTTTACGTCAAATAGGTTTTTAGTTATAGAAGGGTCAAAAGTGGCGCCAAATGGTTCGTGTAATGATACACTCGGCGCTGGCTAGCCAGTTTTACTTGAACTTGGCTTGACACGCTGCCGCGTGTCTAGATTCTCGTGTCACAGTTTTCGTTCCCATACTCCTCCGAAACGGCTTGACCGATTCTCATGAAATTTTGTGAGCGTATTGAGTAGGTCTGAGAATCGGCCAACATCTATTTTTCATCCCCCTAAATGTAAGGGGTAGTCCACCCCTAAGATTTTTTTTCTTATTTTTCAAACAAAATTTTTAGTTTCTATTTTTTTATGATACAACATACAAAAATACATACAATCCTTGATTTTCACACTTCTACGAGCAGCTGAACCGATTTCGCTAATTCTTTTTTATAATATTTCTTGAAGTACGAGGATGGTTCTTACGGAGAGACAAATTTTAAAAAATTGCCTGAAAAGGTGTAAAAACAAAACCTTTCTATATTCCCATGCAAAATATTCGTAATAATACTTAAGTCATTTTGAACTTTAACACCATACCAAATTTGCTGTCAAAAATGTAATGTTTATCCCGTCGATGCAGTTAGAGGCCCTCTCAAATAAAAGAACGTATTAAAATAAGCAATTTGAATCGACAATATGTATCCATAACATTCGAATAATTGCGTATTTGCGATTTAAAAAATCCAGATTTGTCATGACAATTTATTGATATTTTTTGGCTGTCAAATATTAAGGCGTGCGTTCAGAAATTTATTTTGTGTAACTAATCTCCTTGGTTGTGCCTAATTTTTAATTTTTATTATGCTTGAATATCTAAAATACTCTAAATCTCCTTCAACAAATCTTAATAAATGGTCAGGGGATGCCTTTTCCATTTATCTAGCCAGTCATGGAACAGGGCTACGAGTACGCGACTTCGGCCCCTCGAGCTGTTCGAGTCTCCTACTACTTCCTTATCCGGGACTGTAGCATCCTTACCATCAGACCAAATATCCTCACCTGCAATATCCTGTACCCAAACACACGCTATCTCTACCCCATTACCAAAACAATGAAAGTCCCAAGGAGGGTTGGTGTCGGGCAGGCGGCCGGCCGTAAAACATTTGTCAACATTTATGCAATATGTATAATAAGAAAGGTGACAGGCCTAGGGCGTCCCCCGTAGGCGACGCGCAGGAGCAGCATCCGGCTCCTGTGAGAAATGGGCAAGGGTTATTGCACCAGCCCGGGCGGGGGCAACGTAAGACACTACCCCGGGAAATTAGATTGAGGTATGATGATGATGAATCATATGTAGGAAAAAAGGTGATGAATATGAAAGTGGATGGATGGGCGAGCCGAGGAAGGCCAAAAAAGAGATGGATGGAGTGCGTGACTGAAGATATGAAAAAGAAAGGGGTGAATGAAGACATGATGGCTGTCAGGGATGTGTGGACGAAGAAGAGATGCTGCGCCGACCCCAAGTAAATAATTGGGACCAGGGCAGGGGGATGATGATATACTTAAGTAATTAAAATTAAATTCTGTTAGTATGTAACTAGACATTCATTGACTGGTAGGGTGATACGAAGTTTGCCGGGACAGCTAGTATATAAATAAATACATCCAACAGTTATATACATAGTTCTGACCATGTTCTGACTTCATTTTTTGTTTTTTTCGCTAGCTGTTGTGTAGCTAACTACGCCACAGGTTACATTCTGTTAGTCTACACAGATTCTCAATAAGTGAAGTATTTATTTCTTTGATTTTGGATTCGATATAAATCTATCTAGAACCCCAAACGATTTGTTTGGTTTCTGAGGTTTTTCTAAATTTTTCGAATTTTCTGTGGCTTTCCTTGCTTGTTCCACATATTCCTGCAAAAAAAAAGAAAGTAATACTTGGCAATTGCAATAATTTGGCATTCAGTCATATTATTTTTTATTATTATACTTAATCTACTGTAGTAGAAGGCATCTGATTAGCTTCGGCGATGTGGAGTAGAGAAAGAAGTTAAAAAAAGCAAATAAATCTTTAAAACTTACCTTTCTTGCTGCTTCCTTTATAATAGTTTTCCTAGCAATACTATTTTTACCCTTATTTTTCTTTCTGGGTGTAAAGTCTACATTTTTAGGTTTTACATGCTGAAAAAAAAAATACACGTTCAATATTATCATCAGCCCATTTACGTCTTACAGCTGGGCACGGGCCTCTTCTAAGAGGGTTGAGGCCATAGTCCATTATGCTAATCTAGTGCATGTAAGAGGATTAACACATTCAATATACCATGTTACATATTTATATGACTTCCTAAGGAGATACGCACTTTTCGCGGTTTGCGCGTTCGCGGTTTGGTTTACTTTGCGCGTTTCGGTTTTAAAGTTCTACATTTTAAAGTCTATTGCCATTGTAGGGCAAATTTTCAAACTAAGTGTGACTTATGAGAACATCCTCATAAAAAAACAATAACACATTACTTGAAGTGGTGATCAAACCGTATGTACCTTCGTACAGTACATATTTATGCCACAAAACAACGGCGGTAGTCGCCAATTTAAAAATACACATGTTGTTTGAAAAAAAATCAAGAAGAAATTAAAATTAAAAAGTAATTCCTTACCAATATTTTCTTTTTTGCCTGAATTATATCTTTCATAGAGGGCACATCAACCTCAGTAACTTCAAATGGATTGAGAGTAATTAGTTCAGCAGGAATTTTCTCAAGTAAAGCCTTGACTTCGGCTTCTTTCCTTTGGCTCTTTGTTTGGAATGGATTGCTTTCATAGGCATCAAAGTTAGGTTCACCACATCCTAAAAAATAATAAAAACGTCATAAGTTGCAAATTATAGTTTCTCTAATATAAATTGAGTATCAAAGCAGATGTTTCATATTATGTAATAGACTATAATGATAGTTTTAACTTTTTCTTTATGTTGCTTCAATTTGTATCCATATGACATTAAATTGTAAACATTCTAATAATTGTAACTTATTAAAAAGAATGGCATTTCGTGTTGCTGAGGGAGATTCTTGCCATTTCTTCTCCACACCGATAACACGTTTCGAAGAGGCACTAGTTTTAAAAAATAATGTAAAAAAGTGTTAAAAAATGATGATTCAAAAGAACTTGTAAAAGTCTATTTGAATGAAGATTTGACTTTGACTTTAACTAACATGGAAAATATATAATAATAAACTTAATTACTGGAAGTACTTGTGCCTAAAGCTCACAATGCTAAACCTTCTTAAGCATAGGTACTTGCCTGGAACAATGATGCTCGTAAAACCGCAATTTGTGCCAATACCCAGAACATCTTCATAGGGGCAGAATTTGAAATTAGTGACAGCTTTAGCCATTTTATGTCGCATATATGGTTTTTCTGCAGTTTGTGTGCAACAATTACTGAAAAAAAAGAGGAATATCAGATGATCATTCAAAAACAATATCATCTTACTATTATAACATTCTTTTTAAAATTTTATTACATTAAATCTAAATACAATTAACCTACTCATATATTTCCACAATTTCACCAAGTCCAACTGCAAGCATGTCTTTCTGTGAGAATTCTAAGTCAATTGGAGCAGATCGCAATACGTAATGCTGTAATGGTCCATCAAGATTTCTTATATCCCATATTTTCATGCTTCTATCAACTCCTGATGTTGCCATATACCTGAAACATTCAATTTTTAACCGTTTTTTAGGCATACTTAAAATAAATAAAATCTTCATCACAATTATTTATATATTTTTTTGTTTAAGTTGATCAATGATGTTGCAATATTTTCTATTTCAATACCATCATAAAAAAGTCTACTTACATCCCACTTTTATTTACGGATATAGCCGTAAGTGGTGCTTTGTGGCACAATATTTTTGCCAGTGGCTCCTTCACTGTTGGTGCCCATAATGACACTACTCCTCTAGAATCTCCCAAACATAATGTTGCATTGTATGGATTTTGAGTCATTGTTAGTGTTCTGCCAAGGCGATTGTTATAATGTCCAGCAATTTCTCCAATAGATATGTCAAGCCAAGTTAAGAAACCATATTCACTCTGCAAGAAAGGATTACATTTATTTATTGAATTAGCACATAGCCTCAGGTTTGTATTGCTTTTGCTGAAGAATGAAAAGTAATAAGTAATTATTAAAAAAAAACATACCACACATCCCAACAGGAAATGATATGGTAAAAATTCCATCCTTAAAATCTTGTCAATTTTTTTCACACAATGTAATTCAATACCCTTATTGTCGTATATGTAAAGCCATTCCTTCTGGGCTGCCGCAACCATAGTTTCTACATGTAGCCAACTGAAAGTTTTCGTTAAAACAATATTAAATCAAGATACTACACTATAGTCCACTTATACAAACAGTAAGAAAAAAAAAATGTAATTAGGAACTTTTAAGTGAGAAAATAGGTAGAGAAATAGAAGTACACCTCTAGCTTTATCTCAAAGATAATGGTTTGTAAGACAACAAATTAACTTTACCTTATATCATGAATTGATTCCATTACATTTGTTTCAAAATGTAGTTTCTTGGTGACCCAATCAAATGCTGCCAAATGACCCTTTTTGCTTCCTAACAGCAAATGCCTACCATTGCGAGAATATTTGGCCCGGTATGGTCCAAACTCTAGATTGAGTTCAAATATTTTTGCTGCTGCAGCTATGTCAACATTATCTGCAATTATCTTTTGTGTTAAAGCTAAGGTCTTATAATCTTCATCATGTATTTCAATGGCTCTGTAATAGAAAAGACTGATATTAATATGGATTTCAAGAGTTTTTCAAAAGCTAAAGTGAAAGTACAAGTTATATCATAATTCTTCCAATACCATTCATATGAAACATATACATGTTATCAAAAATGTCCATACAAAGTAATGTTAATTTTCTTCATCATCATTACATTTTTAATCTATTTTAAAATATCTCTTTAAAAAACTCACCCTTGATCCTCAGTCAATAATATCTCTGCCCTTGCAGCTTGTTCCTGTGCATAGTTGTATTTTGTTTCTTTTTTCTTTAATTTCAAATTGTGTAATGGGTGTCTAACACCTTTCCCTTGAAAACCTTCACCGCGGGAGAAGTGTTCCAGCTTTTCTGGGTTTATTGGTGCTTTGCCAGGAAACTGTTGCTGTTTTTGTCTTTTAAAGTTTGGTTTCTCCCGAATGGGCTTTCTATCCTGTAATTTATATATTTTAAAGTGATTGTTAGTTTGTTTAGTTAGTACTTGGTGTTGTAATTTTTAAGTGAATTATAAATACCATTTTTTGGGATTTTGTGTATGCCCAGTCAAACTTCTTAACTACATATTAAATAAAATGAAATTTAGGTTATTACTTTTTTACTCACCTTGAACTTTTGTTTGCTGTAAGTTTTAGGAGTAATTTTAACATTAAATACTTGGACATCTTCACCATTTTCAGATTTTTGTAGATCACCCCCCTTAGATTTAGTGTAAAACTTTTTTGTCTCATTCTGAAAAAAAATCCAAGTATTGTTTTGGATAAATCTATAAATTTAAAACGGTCGCAGTTTTATGGTTTTTATATACAGCTTTGTACCTGTTTTTTAATATTTTTGTTACTTTGGGGTTTCTGAGGGATCGTGTCATCAACATTGTCAAAGTATCGTTTCACTTGCTGTAGAAAAATAGAAAATGCATTAAATGTAATAGATTCTTTAAGTTCAAAATCATAACACCAGATTGCGTCAAAGTACACCACATTGATTTGTTAATATACCTTTTCTTTCATTTTCATTATATCAACATACGATTGTGTAAAAAATACTAATAATGAAAATAGTTTCAGGAACACTTAGCGGCAACGTGCTTATGACATTTGCGTTAGACAAATCAATTTCAAATGACGTATGGTTGACACTTGACACTTCTTTTTTTTTTTCTTTCAATTGATGGCTTCGCACTTCTTGTGCATTTAGCCAATACTTGAGACTTGAGTCTTGACAAGCGAAAGACAGATTTTGCTTACCGTACCGGTATGTTACCTACACAGCGAACGAAATTTAATTATTTCTTAAACTTCATCTTGTTTTATAATTTACTTTTTTATATTAATAACACAAAAATAAATGTCTTGCTTAATGTAATGTACTCTGTGGTTCTAGATTTGAACTAAATTTGACGTCTTTTCATTGTTTAGAAAAAAAAATTGTAGGGTTTTGGGTATGGGTTTGTCTCATAAAGTTTTTTTTAATAAAATTTAAATAGCGGAAAATGATTATATTCGGAATTGGCAAATAATCGATAAGATTTATTTAGTACGTCAAATATCGATTGATTTGTCGAAAATACCAGCTACTCTTTGAAAGCGATGTTTATGTCATACCTACAGTTCCGCCAACCTAATATCCCGCCGAGACGCAAATTTCTTGTGAATATTACTGTAAAATTTTAGGAAATTGTATTGTTCTTAATTATGAGTGACTTGAAATATAAAAGATATGAAAAATCTTTAGGTTTGCTCACTACTAAATTTGTATCATTATTACAAAAAGCTCGAGACGGTGTATTAGATTTGAAAATCGTAAGTATTGCTGCCTTAATAGTATTGTCAAAATGGTTTGAGCACCAAATATAAATGTTTTGAATGTTTATTTTTATGATATATTACTATTGTTTCTCAGGCGACAAACTTATTAGCAGTCAGGCAAAAAAGGCGTATTTACGATATTACGAATGTTCTTGAAGGCATTGGACTAATAGAGAAAAAAAGCAAAAACAGTGTACAATGGAAGTAAGTTATGTTTTGTTATTTTATATTTCTGTGTTCATCATTGTTTTTATGTAAAAAAAAACTGGTTTATTAGAGATAATTGATTTTGAAGCAGCTTCATGGACTAAATTCTGTTATAATAATAGGGAAAAATCTGTCATAATATTTTATAAGACAAGTAATTAATTGTCATTTGACAGATTTGCAAGGGTTAAAGCACAATGTTTCTTTCACTCATATAGATTGTTTTATTGTCTTATTAGGTAAATTGAAATGTTTCGATCATTTTTGTTTCCCAAATTTTTATTTTTACAAAAGCTATAGTTCTTTTATAAATACTTTTCAATGTAAATAAATCGACTTACCCGCAGAATAACGTTATATTTTCAAAATCTCAACTTCTCTTTCTCAGCGATTTGAACTTAATTGGGCACAAAATTATCTGTAACATTTTTTGTTCTTTAAACAACAACAAAGGTTATGATTATTATTACTTTACTAGTGCAATACATAAACAAGTTTAACTCTATAAAGGCATAAACAGTACTTTTGGTTATATAAACATACGTAACCATATTCTATGTATAGGTCGAAATAGTGATCTTGTACATTTTAAATTATAGCCAAACACATTTTACTTTCTGAATAAATTTTCCAAATAAGTTCTTTTACAATAACTTCGGTACAATATTACTTTGCAGAGGTGCAGGTCCAGACTACAATACAAATGAAATTGGTGAAAAAGTTCTTTCTCTGAGAAAACAGATTGGCCGACTTGATGAACATGAAAGATTGCTTGACAAGTAAGTATGAACTATCTATATTTATTCAGATGATAAAAAACAATTACTGTTTCTTTATCTTTTTCTAGTAATTCCTTGCCAATTTTGCAATTAAACAATCTCACTTTTAAAATTTAAATTACAAGTTTTAAGTAAAGGGTTCATCTCTTAATGAGGGCTGTTGCTGAACAATTGATAGCAGATGTATTCTGTACTCTACTGCAATTTCTGCACAGTGCTTATACTAGGGAGATTTTTTTTCCATATACCTATTGTTGCAGTGTTCAAGAGAAATATGTATGACATCATAAATTGTCATTGAGTAGGAGTACTGTGAACTTTGACAGGCTCAAGTAAAGCACTTTCAGTGCTGTGATCACATGGTCTGCAGCATTCAAAATTGTCATGGCATTGATATTAAACAAGATAATACTAGATATTTTAATGAAAAAAGCAAAAGTTACTTTGTATACTGCATTGGCATTACAATATATGGTGTATAATGCAACACTCCCATGCATTTTGAATGCACTAACATTCAAACATCTATCATGTTTATATGTAAAATACATATTTGTGATGACACAAATAATATTTGCTAATTTTTTTTATACCAGGAGGCTGCATTGGATAAAACAAAGTATCAAGAATGTTTTAGATGAGACAGACAACCAAGAAAAATGTTACGTTATGAACACTGATATTGAAGAATGTTTCACTGATAACCAAGTTTTAGTATTAGAAGCACCACTGGGTGCCAACTTAGCTATAGGAACAGTTCCTAATAAGGTATATGGTTTCATGCTAAAGATTTTGGTTTGTTATAATGCCTATGGCTCTCTTTGTTAAATGATTGGTTTACAAGACTATATTTGGGTTTCAGGATGCAGAACAACGCTTTTTCTTGCATGTCAAGTCATCTGAATCAGTGGGCGTCATTCTTTTATGTAACAGGGATGAGGAAAATAAGAGGGTATTTTGTTTATACTTTTATTTTTACGATTTATATCTTCACATGTATGTGAATAAATACATGTTATTTTTTTATTAGATGATAGAAGATGTACCTATGGATGATAGTGAAGTGCAAAGTATAACGGATGAGAGTCATGAAAATTTACAGAAAGGTGGTAAGTTTTTTCTAATATATAATTTTGTTATGATATTAAAGATCACTTTAATAAAATACACTTCAATCAATTCAAATTTTGGTGTAGAGAGATACAGGAGTTGAAACTTGGGAAAGGTTATAGGTTACTTAGGCAGAGCAGGTGAAATCTTTGTATATTGAAATTTAACGAAAAAAAAATTGCCATTTAGTTATGATAGAATAGTATACACTTTAATATTGATTCTTATCTGATTAGAATGTGTTTTTCAGATTATTTGCTGCGATTAAGTCCACCAGCGACACAATACGACTTTTTATTTACTCTACATGGCACAGAGGGCTTGTGCGAGCTATTTGATATACCCTGTTAGGTTAGACAATTTCTAAATCAGGTACGGTCTAATGAATGTTTGGATAAACATTGGTTCATTTGAGTTGACGAAATTAACATTATCCAGGGGTGTCACTGTAGATTATAAAGTATACACAAAAGACTTGTTATTGGTAATCATTACCCATATTTTCGCGCTCGGGTTAAGAGAGGACATCTAATACTATGTTTTTATATACTTTGTTATGAACTCGTTTTCTATTGCTAGGGTAATAAATTATCAGTTTAAAACACTTTGTTGTACATTTTATGGCGAGCAGATGAGTGAGGTTCCAGACTATTCGGATTGAGTCTAAACATGTCTTACTCATTGTTTTAGTGGTAATAAATAGTTTTACCGCGCCAGTAAAGCGAGCACCGTCAAGACCTCCATACCTAAATGTCGGGCTTGTAGTCGGAAATCCTAGATTTGGGTAACAATAGGGGAGGGTAAGCGTTTTCCTCGAGTTCAGATTGTTTGTTATGGCTCCATATATGTCATTTATATTCTTTTATATTAGAATTAACGACATTGTATTTTTAAGGTAATATTTGAAAGACATTTTTACAATGTATATTTGAAATCGTGTTCAAAATGTAAATAAATCATGTATTAAACAAAAGTTTTATTAATTTACGTAGAAGCAAAATAAACGAATTATTATCTATTTATTTCTTTGATTTTGGATTAGACATAAATCTATCTAGAACTTTTAATGACTTTTTTTGGTGTCTGTTCGTTTTCCTTAATTATTCGATCTTTCCGTTACTTTCCTTGTTTGATCCACATATTCCAGCAAAACCAAAAACAGAATTATATTAGAACATAGCATGCCTATAGACCTATAGTTGAGTTGCAACTACCAAACGAAAAACTTTATGGGTATAATCATTTTGCTTTCAGTGTTTTTTTTATTACAGTATTTATTACTTTATGTCCAGTTTAAGGTATCTGGTTAATTTCTGGAATGTGTAGAAAATATATAAGGTAATTACTAATTGTAATGTACAGGAAGGTAGTTGAAGTTAAATTCAAGGAGTAATAACTATCGGAGGTCTGGTCTTCGCTTAACATCACGCAAATCGTCGGTCAAACGATGAGTTTTACTAAAAAAGTTGTTTAACATTCGATTATCCGACCCCGTTAATGTAAAAGTTAGTAGTAGTATTTGGTTTCAATAATAATATGACTTAGTCATATATATTATATTATATATACTTAAATAGTATTGAGGTTTGGGTGCGCGATATTAAAACCCCACTACCACCAGCTCTGACTTTTGGGAGCTTTTATGAGCTTTTGCCATGTTATGTGTATTCATAATGAAACATCACTTTAACGACGAAGGAGGACATTGGTAAGAAACCTGTACCCTTAAAGTTCTAAGCATTTTTTTAGGTGGGTGGTCGACAAACCCGCACTAGGCCAGCTTGGTAGAGTAAGGCCTGAACCCTCTCAGTTGTAAGTCCCTGGAGATGGCACATAGCACAGTCTATGTGTCAAAGAGTACAAAGAAAACAAATAAATAATCCTGGTATTTATTATTTTTATTTTCATTAACAACACATACTCAATATTTTACAGAAACGTATATGACAATCAGAGTAGTAACATATTAATAAGTTTTAGTATTTAAATGCGAATAAGTGTATTCCTGTGTATGACTTAACTTCACAAAACAATATTTCGAGATAAGCTATATTTAGGCGTGGATTGGACAGCCGAAACATTCAGCTTCAATAATAGATTAAAATGTAAATGGTAAAGATTGCACATACATATGATGTATGTCTGTAAAGACATAAACTTAAAATAGCAACATAACATCAACTCGTTCAATTAAGCTATCACATCTCGTGATGGTAACAATAAATAATTAACACGTAACATAATCACAGTGAGTGAACATTGGCTAACAAAGAAAGTATGCACTTCATTTATACCTAAAATTGATTATCAATTAATGACTTGAATTAACTTACACGATCTAATGAGATCTTATTATTTTCTAATACAAATAAAAACGTCCCTACGACGTGACAACTATCATTATTCACAATTTTATTTACAAACTGACTAGAATGCCCTCTAAAGAGACGTTATTTTAGTTTACACCGTTCATATTTATATCTCATTATTTTAGTCTTACATACATCAGCGGTCTGGAGTTGCTGTGAATCGAAAAGCATTTGGCACATTCCCAGTAATATCAACTTTTAAAGACAGATTAACAGTTTTTTCCTTATTCACTACTATTAATTTTTCCTGTTCGATAAAAATCTGAGTCTGTTTATGAATTTATAAATTTACTAAGTCGTGGTTGCACGGCGCATCGTTGCTTCGATACCGGCGCGTGCAGTTATTTGAACGATAACATACAATTATATCGAAACATAGTTACAATATATACATTCAAACGATATTCCCATGTGCTTTTGTGGCTAAAATCGCTTACGTACGTACAATAGTATAAACTTCTCCCTAACAATTACATTAAATTTAAGCATATGAGTAACAGTGTTTAAAATTTATTTCGGTCTATATATAAGTCCAGCTTACTGATAAAATCTCGAACGTATTTTCGATCGTTAATGTGATGTCTTAAAGAAGTCACACATCGTATACAACGGTTTACAAAATAGACATCGTTACCTAATAGTAGAACACGAATACTCATCTGCAAGATACCCAAAACACGGGCGTTCACAGTTTGTCCATAATATCGTCCTTTGGATAACCCCGAGCACTGTTGTACAAATCTTTGGTTTGGATTACATTAACACGTAACAACAGAAATTGCACTAAGTCCGTATCAGTCAATCGTATAAGCTCCGCCGAACTCCACTTTCACGTTCTATCGTCCATTCACTGTCGCTCAGATTCGGCGGCGCTCTGTGAACCTTAAATGGGTGTAGGGAGCACTGTGAAGTCCTGGAGCGCGTTTTTCACCGTTTCGTATATGGGTCGGTTCTCGTCGGGGCAGTAGCCGTCGGGCGAGCACAGGGTCTGCAGCTTGGTGAGGTACGAGTCGAAGTTGTCGTGCGCGGGCTTCTCCCCCGCGCCGGGCGGCGGCGGCGCGCCCCCCGAGCCTGCCGTGCCGCCCGGCGCGGACACCGGCGCCGTGCCGCCGCCCGGGATGCGCACGTGCTCCAGCAACGTGATCACGTTGTTGCGCAGGCTCTCGTAGTACTCGTTCAGGTTGTTGTTGCGCTGCGATATCAACTGGTTCTCCTGCAACCAACGATACATCGTCCATTATATCCATCACTTTTTTCACCCATATAAAATTTTGCATCGATTCGCGTTATCGTGGTACCACAGAAAATAATTTATTGGTACTCACAAATGTGCGATGTTTTAGTAGCACTCAAAGCTTGATGTTTGAAGCCATGACTGTACCATCTACGTTATGAGAGAAAACATCAAATTATATTTAATTTACTGAACGTCATTCGATGATGACTAAAATCTAAGAATGCTGCTCACCCTCTCGCCATGAGTGAGCTGCGTCTCCATCGCGTTGATGTCTGACTTGAGGCGCATCATCTGCGACTCCACGCGGGCGTTCTCGCGCTGCAGCTCCGTTATTTCTTGTTCGAGTGTCATCAGATCCTCACCGTTGCCTGTTTGCATGTTCATCTCCATTCCTAATAGGATAAATATTTTTATCATTTTAGCTATCAAAACATTAAGACATTAATCTGATGAATCAAAAGAGTTAATTAGGTACACACCTGAATATGGTTTAGGGTATAATGGCGTAATATCGTCTGGATATTTGGGTTTCTTGGGCTGTGGTGTAGGAGTGGCTGCGCCCGCGACAGGGCACCCGGACAGCGAGCGGTGTGTTAAAAAGGAGCCATTTATATGTCCCGATCCATCGCAGCCCGGTGTGGGACAGTTGACTCCATCGAATTTGATAGCTGACGCCGCCGCCGCCACAGCAGCTTTGTGTTGTTCCACTGTGCCGCCACTTTCCAATACTCGCATTTTATTGCGATTCGCGATTGGACATCCGGAGGCACTGGAGGGTGAAATATTAGCGTTAATTTAACAATAAGACACATCTTGTTAAGTTGGGTCATGCACTGCGACTAACTACCGGTACGAACTACTAAGTTGCACAGTGGTGCGAATCTTACCTTCGATGCGATAAGAATTTCCCTGTAGCGTGTCCAGATCCATCACAGCCCGGTATTGGGCATCTAAGCAGCGTGCAAATCAAGAAACTTATTGTAAAAGATTTGTTGCATTTGTACATTACGAGCGAACATTGCGAGCAATAGAATAGTATTACACTGTTTACGAGTGAAGTAATATGACCTAGCGTACGTCGTTGTGTGTCTGAGGCCGTGTGAGTATCGTGAAAATTCTAGAATTTCAATGTCGAACATAAATTACTTTGCGTCGTGTCATTACATGAGAGCTCTGTATTCAGTACACGCATCGTTACAACCTTTACATATCTACAGTTCTTTTTATTAAATAACAGAATAAAAACGACCTTATCGTTGATATCATATTTGCAATCCACCAAAATTTTACAGTCAAGTTTGTTCCAACGTAAATAAATACCAACATATTAAAAAGATTTCTTTAAACTATTCTCTTATCGAACTCTTAAGTTAGATATTATCTAATTATGAATAAGGCTCACCTCAGTGGCTCAGAGTCCTGGCCATCCCTCGGTTTGCTTTTAGGTTTGTTGGCCCTGGGACACCCGGACAGTGAGCGGTGCGAGGAGTAGTTGCCGGTCACGTGTCCGGACCCGTCGCACCCGGGAGTCGGACACTTGAGCTCCTGCGAGTGCGGCTGCAGTTGGGAGCGGTCGGCGCGCGGGCATCCGGACAAGCTGCACATATACAAACTGCTTACAATGGCGTGATATTATCCCGGAACAATGGAAGCGAGTCACACCTTACTAATTACTTATATATTTTTTTTGAATGGCCGTTAACGCACCAATTCGATATTTAAATTTTATTCCCGTATTTAAATATGTAACGCACTGGTAGGTTATTTATTTGTTTTAAATGTTGCGTTTGAGAAAGTGATGATATAATTACTCGATATTCAATATAAATAGAGAGCGCCATAATGCAGCTATTACGTTTATCTTATCTTTAGAAGTATCTTACGTGACAACAGCTTAATTTCAGCGCGTTTTTCAGCCTAGGCCACCGTCCTGTTTGCATACTAATTGTATGATAAAATCTCATTTTATTCAAATCAGATATACTTTTTAACTGAGATCAGTATATAAAAAATGTGAAACAAATAATACATGATATTTAGTATTCTAGCATATATATTTTTTGGTAAAATGATTATAGTATTATTACATATTTCTCGCATCTTTAAATATGTATTTCATTTAATTGCAGAGTTAGCAGCAGATAACGTGTGGCTTTAGATAACACAAGCAATTGCTTTTAATTAAAGTAGACAAGATCACGATAATACATAAAATTTAACTTCCCATTGTATATAAAAAGTATACACGTACCTATTGCATTGAATACGAGAATGACCTACTTTCTATTTATAAGTAAATATAAAACATAACATAAACATAATAAATTACAATTAATTATAATTATCAGGTACTGCCTATAGCAACTGAGGAGTTGGCGGTAAACTAATTTGAAGGTCTGCGGGTTTAATACTAGCATGGACGAATATTTGGCAATGACGGCTCAATTCAGACAAATTTGTTTCCCGTTTGAGATTATAAACTTAAGTCAAGTCACGAATGTCAAATTAAGCAGTAAATAGATTTTTTACGTTGATTTGTTCGAAACCTGAATAGTGAGTTTTCCATGGAGAATTTTCAAGTGCATTTTTTTCAAAAAATTTAAACCCTTATCCCAACTTATAGGTCAGCTTAGGGAGTAATGGAAGTGTAATATTATACCATGCTACTTAAAATAGGATCAATTTTGTATCAAAACTTTTGTGTCTTCATTAATAGTTTTTTATTGCATGACACATTGACTTTCTCGCCATATGTTGCAGAGGAAGATAGCTGCGACCGACAATTCCAATAACGGTTGATGGTAAAAATAGTAGTACGAAAGTTGAACATCTGGACAATTTCAAACAGCTTATTTCACGTGCTAATAAACAAGCATTGTGGTAAAAAACATTCAATTTGCCTGCATTGTTGCACTAAACTTATATGTAACTATACTTCTAACCCAAATACGTCTCTGTTAAAAAATACTAGTAAGAAATAAAAGTTCAGTGCCTATTACATAAACATAATGTATCATATTATACCTAGAATTACTATTAAGACCCTTCGGACTGTTTCTCCAACCAATTACTTATTTTGTATATCAAACGTAATTATTTATACTATACAAGCAATCAAATATATTCTACTCAAGTCATCCACAAATATGAGAAGGTATTTTTGTTGCTTTTCCTATGTTGTCGTTGATTCTTCTTCAACATCTCGTAAGAACACTTGAGGTGATCCCTTTAGAAAGAGATTTCAAATAAAATTATTTCACATAAGAGTTAAACTTGACTGTCTTTGCCATAGGCCCTTACAATTTAATAATAATCTCAACTAAATTGCGAGTATTTCCCTTATATAATGTATCTGTCTACGGGCATTTGTGAGAATAGAAAGTCTCTGTAGTTCCTGATACCAACGATACAAGCCCCCATTCTTAGTGTGGGGTCAGATGTATGTATGTGACTGTTGGGTGTATTTGTTAATATTATCAGTCGGTTATTACAAATTTGACGACAAATTATATTATTTTTTATCAAATTATTATGTTTCAAATGTACTTTTTACTCAGAAATGTCTGGGTGGTGTTATTGTAATGTAATTTTATTTTGAATGGAGGGCCGTAATTGACGCATCCTGTTTACTCATAAATCTTTCGATGCATTCAGAATGTTTTATCTGAATATCAAATGTAGAAAATATAAACTCTTTTGATGTTATTTCTAAATAAATTGTAGTTTTAGAGAATTATTATTTGTAGTATTTTAGATGTTTATCTCGTGTTTCAAGAGTCGGTAAAAGTTACCTATATACAAACATATGTAGAAAGTAGATGTACATCTATAAGTAATGGTGATAGATACGATCCAGCCTTCCATAAGATACAAAAAAGTCCTGGGTTGTGTTTTTTTATTCTTACTTCAGTCTTACAAAACCCAGATGCGATACAAATATTTGTAGAGCACATGTTAGTTTCGACGTGAAAATCGAATCCGTGTGTTACTGAATTCACAACTAACTTGATACCGTTCAGATTTTTTAAGGTACGTCGAATGTATTCAATATTTGTTTTAGAACTTGAATGTAACATAAATGATCTGTTATTTTGCTTATGTAAAATTACTTCTTAGAATCAAGTGATACCATGATTTTCAGGAAAGGGTTAGTGAACAAAAAAGTCAGTCAAATGCGAATAATCCACATTTCTTGTATCGAAGCAAGCCAGATTTCGAAATAAGTACCTACTTTCTTTCCTGGCTAGTTCATGACATGTAAATCTTTTTAAAGTGATTTTTTTTAAATACAATGTACTTAATCGTGATCTTAGTTTTTTAATAATTACAATATAATAATATAATGAACAAGTTTAAAACTTTTTTCACCTACGTGGTGTTGACAATATTATTTTCGTCAGTAGTGACTGTAAACGTGAAATGTTTTGCATGTGACATTCTAAATAATGCACCCACATAAATATATTTACATACATTACACTGTTGTTTTTCAACGTGAGTCTTTGAAAACAAAACTAACGGAGTGATTTCAATAAAACAATACCAGCGTACCGCTTTCAGAGTGCATATTTTGTGCCATTTTTCGAAACATCTAAGTAAAATACTCGTTATCACGCCTTGTTCTTCGTATGGGTAAGCAGGGATATAGCTGACATTTCTTCAATATTTTTTTGTCATTATATTTTATATAATACATAAGTGGACCCATTATGTAAATAGTTATTTCTTGATAAAAAGGTTTTAAAAAACACACGGCTCGGGTATTGAACCACCTCGATCGAACTCAGTGCGCTTATACTGCAATATTAATGCGATTAAGATATGATCGTCGATCGATTACTCTAAAGAGGAAGCAAAACATCGTAAGGAAATCGACGTGGCCAAATCTTCCTAATAGCGAATGTCTTATTTGTGCCAAGAGTACCAGCTTGCACTAAACAGTGAAGTTCTTTACTGTCTGCGGATCTGCGCTTTGTACAGACACCGCAATTAAATAAGTAGTACAATAACAATATTTATGTATTGTAATAATGAAGAAATTTGATTAAACGTAAATTCTATTTAAGAGCATGCACCTGGGTAATATTTGTTTCCAGATAACGTAATGATTTGTTTTTGTAACGACGACAAACGAGTAAGAATGTAGTAATAATCATGATGTAAATAAAAACCTATAGGGATTTTTTTTTGCTACAGTACCTAATTGATCTTATATACTGTAATTATCTGTTGATAAAAACAAGAGTCTAGTCAGAGAGTAAACAAAATCAATGTTCGATCAAACGTAACGTTTTCAACTTGCAAACAATTTACATAAACAAAGTATCTCGTGAGTGTTCAGTTTTATGAAATAGTGCGATGCGCGCTTTCGACGTGGTATTTCGCGATGAGTACACACACGGCCTAGTTAGTGTGTTTGTGCACCGTCCTACACATTTTATGGCGCGGAAGCTAATAATAACTTCAATGAATGTTACAAAAGGGAAGGTGTGTTAACGAATGAAAACAATTAGTTGTCAGACTGACACAAATAATATACTAAAGTTAAAGTGGCTGTTAAGTTGGACAGAAAAAAAATCCGACGTTATAAAGGTGATGCGCGGCATGCGAAAGATTAATAAGGCAAAGCCGCATAGGCATGCGGTTAGTTTGCATCAAAATCTCGTGGGTCGACGCCAATTGGCGCGGAAATGCGCAAATTGCTGTTCAGGGGCACAATTGTCACTGCTGCAGAACGGCTGTGCAAATGTAAAACGTGGGATATTTTTGGCTTCACTTATTACGTGACCTAATGACATATTTATAGCGGGTTTACGTCTATTCACGACTCAAACACATCAAAACCGCGTAATGATTATTACTTTCATAAAGTTTAAATATAATTAGCAAAGCGTGTGCGTTTCATCCTTTTATCGCTATATTTAATTAGATACAAACTCTATAAATAATTAATGAAAAATTAGTAGTGCAGACACGTACGTACTGGTCATAATATCAAATAATATTTGGAACAATTGTGCTCTTATAAAGTAAGACTCAAGTTGTATAAAAACATCGCGTCCCTTTTTGGGTCCAAATGCAGACGTCACGTTGACGCTGATGCATTTGTTTACATAGAATATTTATTTAACAAACATGAGTGCGTATTTAAGAATGTATTAAATACTTTTGTAAACTTTGAGACTGTAATCATAATAAGAATAAGTTATAGTAATTTACTCCGTATAGAAAATCTAAGGTTAAAAGAAAAAAAATGATTAGTGTTGAAAAGTATTACTATTGTTATTACGATATGTTATTGTTTTATGTGGAATGCGTAACATTTGCACAACCGTGCGTCTGCGCCAGAGCGTCTGCAATGGCTTATGCACATTTGCAGTAGACGAACGGTCCCGCTTGCCTGCGGTGTGTGGCGAAGTTGCCCGAAACGTGACCGGACCCGTCGCAGCTCTCCACGGGACACTGGATCAGATCCCTCGACTCGCGTATCCGGTAACTCAGTTTCCCATAAAAGTCGTCGCGGTGATAGCTAGCGTAAATAAATACATACGCAATAAGGAGCAGAGAAAAATAAAACAGAACAAGACATAAAATGTGATGAAAGTTATATGCGTGAATTTCTAGATAAAAAAGTAGCGCGCAGTTTAAACTGACCCAAACTATTCATATTGAACTAACCCGATAAGTCGTTAACTGACATTTAATACTTTATAACATTATAAACAATTAACGTTACTTTCAAACTATTTTTATCATTTGGTAACGAAGTTATGGAATGTTTACAAAGTTTACGAACTATTACGGAGTCTTCGGTGTGTTTACGTTTCGAATCATAGAAAAACTATTAAAAACTTCTTAAAACAATTTGAAACTATTTTTTTCTCACCTGTTTCGCCGCATGTCTATGTCCTTGTGAAAGTTTAACGTAACACAAAATGTTTTTAATGTGTATCTTATCGTTCATATGTGTTTATCTGACATGTTGGCGCGGCGGTAGCGGCTCGCACGGTGCGCGCCTGCGCGAGCGCCGGTATATTTAGACTGATCCGCCAAGTGTGACTTGTGTTACGTTCGAAAACACTCTGTAATGTTTCTAACCTAAAATAGATATGCGCCCGCCACTGTTTATCTATTCGGGAAAAATACCACGTGTTAGTACCATTACAGAGTTTTTGGAAATACTCTACATAAGTTTAAATTTATAACCATTTGACGTTTTCGTCCGATTGGTATAGTCATTGTAACAATGGGTCCTAAAAAGAAGTTTAATGCCGTATAATGTATGTATTATGTACCGTAAATGCCGTAACCACTTTTCCCTATACTCGATATATATCAATAGGTTAATTCAGTGCATAATGTTACTCAAAAAGTTGGTAATAACCGAAAACATAATAATTACCTCCAACAAGAAATTGTATGAATAAACCGCTGACCTTACGAGATGTCATATTGACAGCCGTCATAATATAAAACTGTGTGTTTCATTCTATTGACATTATTCCGGTTGTTATAAAATATACCGATGTTTATTTAAATATATTCCATGTATTGTTCGACTATAAATAAAAGTTAAAGCAATGATGGTAACATAAAATTGCAGTGTGTATCCGAACATATGTAATATAGCGGGCGACCAACTGATTGTTTATTAATGACGTCACTCGGCATTTGAAGCATTATGACTACGTATTACGAACCCAAACGCATCTAATTAAAACGGGCAACTAATCTCGCTTAAAGTAATAAGATTGTATGAGGATGATAATGTATGCACTCTATTGCTACACGTACTAACGTTTTATATCTCTGGCAGAGACATCTAGCGGCTATTAAGTTAAATAACTACGCTAGTAGTTGGAATACTTGGTACTATAGAACAAGATAACATCAATAGGAAATTATGAATTTGAATAAAATTGTAAAATATATAAAAAGAATATGATAAGGAATCTCATGAAAAGAAAACTCGTAAACAAGCGATAGGCGATTGTTTGATTGGCTTATGAGAATGTTTTATGCGACATAAAACTGTAAGGGGAAACATTTATAGATTGTAATTATCGCCAAGAATAATCATTGATTCATTTTTCAATAGTTTGTAATCGAGCCGTAATATTTCGAAGCGGGTTTAAGGTAGAGTCCGAGTGTAGAGTAGAGCAGTAAGTGAGAGGTATTCTTAAAGAGCGGTGATGGCCAATCTTCTTCGTATCGGTTATCAGTATTATATCCCGGCGTATTTTATTAACGGCATAGTTTAATTACAGACTATAACAATAATCTGCCCTATAAATGATGTACATAGGTAGGTAGATAGATACATGTGCATTAGTGCTTAATCTCGTTAAAATACATAGTTTATTATTTTATCTAATATATTTGAGTATGTTTTGGCTATAGAAAACTAAGCAAAAGTTAAATACTAAATACTCGTAGGCTGTAGCTAGGAAAACGTAAAAAAATATTTTGTTGTTTTTTTTATTTCTTATGTCACAATGTTGTTATCACCGTGGCTATTACTTGTCTTATTTTCTAAATCTAACTGGGTATATCTTTTATGTAATATTCACCTGCTGTCTTTAGGCTTGTCGTGTGGCGCGTGCGGCGGCGGCATGTAGCAGGGCGGCGAGTACGGAGGGGCGTGCGGGGGGTACGCGGGCGGCGGGGGGTACGCTCCACACTGGTACTGGTAGCCGCCGTAGCCAGCCGCCGCCGCCGCCGCCGCGTAGTCCGGCTGGCCCAGCCCGTAGCTCGCCACTGGGTGTGGACTCACGCCGCCGTACCCTGAACAAAAACATTCTAGTTGGAACTGGTTCTGGTTCGTGAGGAAACCATTAAAAGTTCTAAGAAATTTCTTAGGTTTGTAGTCGTAGTGTAGCGTGGGGGACAAAGGCCTAAACCCACTAACTTGTAGAAGTCGTCCGTACCTAGCAGTGAAATGACTTGACTTTAACTTTAATTAAACGGTAATTGATAGAGTCAAATCTCTACCATGAGACACGTCCAAAATTTGTTACAATAAAATCTACAGCTGTACAAAAATGTTAAATACTTATTACAAGTTGTTTTATCAAACTTAAATAAAAGTAGTTAAAGAAATAAAATCTTTAACAAAAAAAATATATTTAAAGGTTTAAAATTAAAGGTTATGATACCTGTCATAATTTTATATCTTATGGAGGTTTAAACGCGATGTCAGCTCCACAATATATTTTACTCAGCAAAATTGCTTCAACCAATACTATTTTAATTAAAGCTTGCAAACCCACTCGACAAAAAGCGTCGCGCGCTGGGGTTGAAGTAACCGCAACGTTTGGTTACCCGTGTTGCCATGCCACTAGCGCCGACACGGGCCCAAGTATTACAAGGCACGAAAATATTAAGATGACTCATTTTCACCATGCGATCGTGCTTTACTGCGTTCTTTTAAAATTATTTTACTTGTAATAATAAGTTATTTTCTTAATAAGTTATAATTTGCTGTATTATTTTCGTATATTTCTTTTGAGAGTGTTGTTTCTCTTTATAATGTTATATTTAAGTATGTTATCGTAGTATTCACGAAGCTTTGTTGCAAGAAGAAAGCCTTATACGAAAAACAAACAAAATGATCTATTTTTTTAAATAGAATCCAAAAAAATATTACAGAATGTATGCTGTTAGTGGTATAATTACAATAAAAAAACCGGCCAAGTGCGAGTCGGGCTCGCGCACAAAGGGTTCCGTAGCAGCAAATATAATAAACTTATTATGTCAATTTATACACCTGGTGAATGCAAAATTACAGTTAAATCAACCTATCTCAAAAACTATAAGAGATACTTTGATCAAACCAAAAATCGTTGAAAGAGTTAATTAGCATGCATCACCTCTATTTTTTTTAGAATTTTATACCCCGTAGTTATAAAAATAGAGGGGGGGGGACATACTTTTTACGACTTTGAGAGCTGATATCTCAAAAACCGTTCACTTTAAGAAAAATGTTTTTTAGAAAACTTTATATCATTTTAAAAGACCTTTCCATTGATACCCCACACGGGTATGTACATCGAAAAAAAAAATTTCATCCCTCAGTTACATGTATGGGGGGCCCCACCCCCAATTCTTTTTTTTACTATTTAGTGTCATATTTTTGTAGCGGTTCATACAACACATATTCCCATCAAATTTCATCACTGTAGTACTTATAGTTTCCGAGTAAATCGGCTGTGACAGACGGACAGACGGACAGACGGACAGACGGACATGACGAAACTATAAGGGTTCCGTTTTTGCCATTTTGGCTACGGAACCCTAAAAATCCCATTGATGTCGACTTTAAAGTTGCCTTCGTATTGATAGAAAAGAAAGTCAAACAATAAATTCTTATACAGCTCACAAAAACCAAATCAGTCCAATCATCGTGGTAACAGCTACACCTTTTTTTTTTTTTTTTTTTTTGTGTTCCTCTTGAGCTGCCATCAGTCGCCAGACTTTTATCAGCTGTGTTTTGTGCAATATGGGGTATAAGAGCAGCTAGCCATTGCCACGCTGTCAACCTAGTTTATGTGGTGCCTTTTTAGTCTTTTAACCACATTTACATGACGGAGTAAGTCTGAAGCGACAGGATTTGGATGACACTTTAGGCGCTCGTGAAGTTTTTTATGGCGCTCTATTTCTGATGCCACTGTTGGTATATTTAAATATTCGTGTACTTCGTCGTTCCTCACAAACCACGGAGCATTTACAATATTTTTTAGGATGTTGTTCTGGACTCGTTGAAGGCACATTATATTGCTCTTGCAGGCAACTCCCCATATTTGGATTCCGTATGTCCAAATGGGCTTAAGGATGGAGTTGTAGATCATAATTTTGCTGTCTAGGGAGAGCACAGAGTTTCTACCTAACATCCAGTATAAGCTGCGAAATTTGTGGTTAACTTGATCTCTTTTGGCTTTTATGTGGTTTTTCCATGTAAGGCGTCTATCGAGATGGAAGCCCAGGTACTTCACGCAATCAGTTTGAGGTAGGGTAATGTGTTTTAGCCTAACTGGGGGGCAATTTCCTTTTCTGAGGGTGAAGCATATGTGGGTGGATTTCTGCGCGCTAGCTTGAATGCGCCATTTATCAAGCCAGTCCGAGGTCTTGTTTAGAAGCTTTTGAAGCTTTTCACTAGCTTTCACAGGGTCACTATCCACAGCGAGAAAGGCAATGTCGTCAGCGTACGTAGCCACAGTGACATCATCTGAGGTTGGTAAATCAGATGTGAATATGTTGTATAAGACTGGACCAAGTACAGACCCTTGCGGCACACCAGCTTCAATGGGAAACAGTGAGGATCTAGCGTTCCCGTGCTTGACTAGGAAGTATCTGTCAGAGAGATACGATTCTATAATAAAAAATACCGAATGTGGTAATTTTTTCTTAATTTTATATATCAGTCCTTTGTGCCAGACTCGATCAAATGCCTGCTGTACGTCCAAAAATGCAGCAGAACAGTATTTTTTGGTCTCCAGGCATTGTCTGACGCAATGGTACACCCGATGCATCTGCTCTACGGTGGAATGGGCTTTACGGAAGCCGAACTGGTGTTTGGGTGTAATTTTAAACTCCTCCATTACTTCAGCTAGTCTTTTCAGAAAAATCCTTTCCCATAGCTTGGATAAGACTGGAGTAAGACTTATGGGTCGATAGGAGGAACATTCATGTGGTGGTTTTCCATCCTTGTGAATCATGATTATTTCCGAGATCTTCCATAGATTAGGAAAGTAAGACAATCTGAAGATGGCATTGAATAGGCAAGTCAGGTAAGTGATACATTTCATTGGAAGCTCTTTTAGGATTGTTGGGGTAATTAAGTCGAAGCCCGGCGCTTTATTTGAATCCAGTAATTTTATTTCTCTCGCGACTTCTCTTGGTGATGTTGGTTTGATAGGTAAGCACAATTGGATATCCTGCTTAAGAATATCATCCAAGTTGTTTTCGAAGTTTTCTTCGTTAGGTTTAAATACTTGGCTTAGGTGCGCAGCAAAAGCCTCCGAAATTTCGAGGTCGGTACGTGCCCAGGTCGACTCCCGTCTAATGGGATAGGATGGCGTTTGAGGTCTATTTAGGTATTTAGATGCCTTCCACAGAGAATGGTTTCCGCGTGCAGTTGGCGAAAGCGACTCAAGAGTTTTTTGGAGGCGGGAGTTTTTGTTTTCTGCCAGGATAATTTTTAGGCTCTTTATGGCTTTGTTCAGCAGGTACTTGTCAGAACGATTCCGCGAGGTTTGCCATATTCGTCGAAGACGCCGTTTCTCGGCTATTTTCTTTTTGACTTCGAGGGGGTGGTTGGGTAGTGAATTAATATACGTTTTTAAAGTTGGCGTATTTTCCCATGCTGCAACCTGTATGGTGTTTGTGATGAGTTTGCAAGCATCCTCGACATCTTCACAGGTTTTTAGAGGAATTTTCAGGTTGATGTGGTCAACAAGATATGAGCGAAAACAATCCCAGTCCGTTTTTCTGTTGTGCAATGACATTGATGGCTCTTCGCATTCCACCACGGTTGTAGACAGTGTTAGTATGACGGGAGTATGGTCTGAGGATCCGTCTAAGCTGGGTTCCACAGTAGTAAATAGACTATTTACGCCTTTGGTAACGAAAAAGTCTAGCAGGTCAGGTGTTTTCCTTGTATCTGTGGGCCAATATGTAGGTGTTCCGCTGGACAAAATATGGTAGTGATGTAGGTCAGTACAAGTTTTCAGATGTCTTCCCCTTGTGACAGTCAACCTAGAGCCCCAAAAAGTGTGTTTAGCGTTCCAGTCTCCGCCAGAGATGAACCTATTGCCAAGAGTTTTGAAGTAGTCAGAGAACATACTATCAGTTATGTTATATTTTGGCGGACAGTATATAGCCGAGAGGGTAATTACAGGTAAAACAGCTACACCTAACGTCGAATATTTAATATACATACTAATTTCATTATTCAAACAACCCATATTATTTGAATGCATGCAAGACTTATATATTTTTTAATAATTAACAACGTATGTACTTGTAATATAAACAAATGAAGACACAGACAATCAACTCAAACATGTTCCACAATTATCGTAACAGATTGTTGGTTCTGAGCCTCTCTTGGTTGTGGTTGTTCTTCGCGACTGTGACGCTGTGTCGGGGAGAGATAATCGCGGTCGCGTTTTAATTTGTACGTTCTGTTTTACGACCCCGCGGTGTATAGGGACCCCTGCCCCCTAATGCGAACCCCGAGTGTGGCTCATGTCGTGACTCATACACCGTATTTTAATTCAGAGCTTAATGAATGGCGAAAATTACAATATTGTATTATTTTATGCGTAGGTTATTATAATTAGTATCAAAAACATACTATTGAAGAATATTTTTTGCTGTTATTTGTGTATTTATTTCGCCTCAAACGTAGAGGGAAACTTCGTGAAAGACAAGCGAAAGACTAGGCATGTAGGTACCACTTAGATAAAGTGTTCCTTACCAGCCGTGTCTCGATGGTATGCTTCTAGGTAAGGATGGCTGCCGCCACTGTCGGGGGTCGACTCCCGACTGTACGACACAGCGCCAGGGAAGCCGCGGCTGCAAACAAATAGATATATTAGATTTGGTTATTTTATATATAATGCGTAAAACAATTATAGAACATACAAAACTACTGAAGACACTTAAAATTTCAAAATCAATACATCCTAAGTGTAGAAGGCCTCACCTATGTGGTAAACGGGACACGCTAAGGTCAAGGGTCTGGCCCTGCGGACTGGGTACTTGGGGGCTGGCTGTGAGCTGGGGCGAAGCACCCGGCTGCGGGCTACCGCGCGCGCCGCCCGCGCTCCCGCCGCCGGCGCCCGCGCTCGTGTACACCGGTGACGCATATGGACCCTGTTGTGAAAATTTACATTGCGATATAAGTCAATTGGGAACACTTTCCAATTTTAAACGGAATTCTTTAGCTAATTTTGTGTGTTCTCACCTGCGGACTACCACTAGAACTTGAAAGGTCTATGGCCGGGCGTGGGTCCCTGGGGTCCCTAGGCGTGGGGCTGCGGGGCCGCTGCGCCTGCGCCGCCGCGATCTTCACCGACAGGTTGATCGCGGAGAAGCCGGGAGGCACGCCGGGGCCCATCGCGCTCACACCGCCCACCCCAGCGCCCGTTTCGTAGTGGTACATCGGTCTACGGACAGCAATCACCGTTGCCGATCATCATTCACAACTTAAAGGTGAAAAGCATTTGAGGTGTCACCGCGTTGTCTGGTTTGGAATGGTTTACTACTAGGGTTGAATGTTTATGAATGGATTCTAACAGTCTCGTTTACCACATAAGTTCGGGCGAGCATATTTGTTACAAGAGAGTAGTGTATCGACGTACCTAGGGTATATGGGCCCGGAGGAGGTCTCCTGCTCGGACTGGTCGGTCTTCATGGGCGTGGGCAGGTGCGGGTCGTGGTAGCGCTCCTCCTCCCAGCCGTACGGCCGCTGCGGACACTGCGGGTCGTACCGCTCGAACGCGGGTGCGCCCTCGTAGCACCGCGTCTCATAACCGTACCGCGTCTCGTTCATTTGACTACGAAGTTTATTTAATACATTTCTAAGGATTCAGCGCTTTGTCACAATAACACAAGCGTTTTATGATGTTATTGTGTTGTTGTGTGTTAAGTCTTTTTAAATTTCTGAACAAAAGGATTTAGATAAAAAGTAATAAATAATTAAAAAAAAGAGATTTGAAAAGGTGACTTATAGAATCATCATGAGAAATGAGTAAGAAAAATACATAATGACAATCCAAAAAGAAATTCATTATTTTAAAATTTTATAATGGTACACTTGAATGTGACCTAAACTGTAAACTCACTACGAATCGTTTAAAAGTTATCTGCAGTAATTTATAGGATATTTAAAGCCTACCTACAAATATCATTTGACGTGTAGTAAAAAACCCTATTACATTATCATTACATATACGTTTCAGTCGCAGTAGGCATGGGTAAGCGAATTTACAAATAAAATGTGGTATAAGTACCTACAGATATACGAGTACACACGGAAAATATCGCGAAAAACCTGCACACCTAAAGTTATTAAGAATTTCTTAGGTATATAGTCCGCCAATCTGCACCTAGCCAACGTGGTGAACCAGGGCTTAAACCCTCTCAGTTGTAGCGGAGAGTCATGAAATACAGTGGGTAATTGTGGTGATGAAGTACCTATAGGACCGGACGTGGTCGTCCGGCGGGCGGTCGTACGGCGAGCGCTGGTCGGTGGGCGCGCCGTAGCCGGCGTGGCGCGTCTCCATGGCGGGGGAGTCGCGCTCGGGCTCGGCGGCCTCTCGCTTGGGCACCAGCAGCTCGGGCGCCTCGCGCTTCACGGCGGGACTGCGCGGGGACGCCGCCTGCACCCGCTCCCCACGCTCCCCGCGCTCCCGGGACGCGCTGGCACACTCGCTCGCTATCGTGATCGCCGTGGACAGCGGCACGCCGCGGTGCTGATCTGTACATATAAACACATTTTTTATACTCGTATTATTAAGATAACCTTTATTTAAGATAGAATTTAAAGAGATTGTCAATATAGAGATGTTTACGAGGAAGATTATTAATCCACGAAATAGCGTTGAATCAACGTATTGTTTTGATGAGAAAAGGCATGAATTGGGGGCGATAAGAAGTTGAAGAAGTCCTATGTAATCATCATAGATTAATGTTTTTCGTTTGCACCTTAAAGTAAATGTAACTATATTTCAGCTATCATAAACAAAACACTCCAGTTATTTGTCGACATTGAACAAAAAAATAAATCATAAACTATTTCTTATAAGATTCCTATTAGCGTAAAAAGATCAATGGTGAGTTTGTAGCGTTATTATTGAGCGTGTTTTTTTATTAAGATTATTTTTGATCGTCAACAATATTTTGGGGAACTTGGGCACTAATTTTAGAACACAAAATTTATCTCAATTGATCAAGAAACACCACTCATTACTATAGACATATGGATCAAATATTTGATTCAACAGTCAATACCCCAGCCTACTCAAACACGATACGTCACTACCACGTTTCGTTTTTAAACGTACGTAGTCCTACAGCAAATGAGTATTAAATATAAAGTAACCTGGCGGTCTTGCTCGTTGGGATCTGGCGGCGGCTTTGCGCGCGGCGGCTGTGGGACAGCCCGACAGAGAGCGGTGTGTGCTGCGGTTGGAGCTGACGTGGCCGCGACCGTTGCACCCCGGCGTCGGGCACTTCAATATCGTCTCGTGCAACGCCAATACTGCAATGGGGATACACGTTAATAAAATGTTGCTTGTAACACTCTTTCATATCACGAAATTTGGTAGAATAGCTAGTATCGAGGATTATCCTAAGTATGGTTAATGAAGGTGTGATTGAGAGGAAAAAAATGATTGAATTTTAACTTATATTTCACTTAATAAAGTTTAAATCAGAAAAGACAATCTTGGCAATATGAAAAAAAGTAATGGAAAGTAGAATTAAATTAAGATAATGATTGATAATTGAACTGAAACTGATGTAGCTTTGTCCTTTAGTTAACACAACTATGCCGCACTACGACTAGATGAAATAATGAAAAAATAAACTACTAAAATAAGCCATATTTTGAATAAAAAATCAACTATAATGCCTAACCAGCCCTCGCTTGGCCAGCGTGGTGGACTACGGTCTTTTTTCTTTCAATTGTAAAGATAGTCCGTGTCCAGCAGTAAGACGTACCTACTTGTATAAAATAGGATCTTATACACTTAGTCTCAGAAGCGAGATGATAAATACCTTGTCCCGAAACGAATATTTGTGAATTAGACAAACATTTGTTTCTTTGTAGGAAATTATTTTCTTATTTACCAGCACCATAAAGGCTGTATATGTAACCTTCAAGCGGCCAATTTAGCTACGAAAATAAATCAAATTCTATCCTGAAAATCTAAAACACATGTACGTTCTAACTACGCAACAAAATAAACGAAAGCTTGCTAAATTCCTTGTTGCTACTTACTCTCGGGCGTGACTTTATCCTTTCTTGGGCATCCTGACAGACTGAGGGAACAAACAACTATATCAGTATTGTTTTAGTACATTATTATTACCTTGCTATAGACATTGATAATTGGGGTTTATAGTTAGAATAAGGTTTAACTAAAAGAGGTTTAGTTGCATTGTAAAAAGGAGCGGTTTATAGTTCTGTTTGTTTTTACTTGGTAAGACTAAACTTCGGGCTGACATATTGAAATAATATTTTATGCTCAATATAAGTGTCGAAACCAGGAAATATGAATTTATAGTTATATGAATATAAAAAAGCTCCAAAGTCTAATTGTAAATCATCAGGTAAGTAAGGATAAGCAGTCTACACTTAAGATATGTCCGACCCTTTATCATAATTGCGAATGCTGTAAATACATGTATACGTATAGGCTTACAAACATACCTAACTATTTGTACAACGTGTGAGTACTCTTTTTTATTAAACTGATTATTACTATATGAATAGTAAAACATCGAAAGCTTCATAATGAAATGTGTTTTCAATTCCACTAGTTAGTGATTGACTTCGTGACCCCTATTCAAAACTTTATCTGCACGTAACTGATTGCTTTTGTGCCAAGTACCTATCACATGATTGTTTCTTGCTTATTGGTTGCATTAATGTCCTGCCGTGGAATTTACGTGGAGCTGAAGTGTTTGCCTGAAAGTCATCAAGATGGTACATGGTGTAAGGTGACTCACCTCCTGTGGTGTGTGTAAAGGCCGGTGACGTGGCCCTGCCCATTGCACCCTGGTGTGGGACACTTGTTGCCTTCTGCGAACAGATCGACCGGTGCACAAATTAGTGTTTTCCTAATCACAGGGTATGGGGCGTGCGCGATGGATCGATAGCGGCGGGCGTGCCCCCCGGCCGGGGCGTACCTGCGCGGCCCCGCCTCGCTCCCGGCCCCACCCTACGCACAACTTCAAAGAAAAAATAAAGAACACCGAGCGGCTGCGCGCCCACTCGCAATTTTTCTTTCAGGAGTGACGGGGCGGCGCGACTCCGCCCCGCCCACCGCCGCCCTGACCTGTTTTTATTGCTTTACATTCTGACGTAAAACGAGCTATCACGTAGCAATACGAGGAAAATGTTCGGCCACATTATATACGAGCGCCGTGTAGGTGGAGCCTTCATTTGTTTTGACCAGCCACGACTTATGCTTTAACGTTTCACGAATGAACGACCATTAAACATACATCTCATTTGAAATGATCAATGCTGAAATTAAAATAATGATGGTAGCAGCGTTTCATATTAATTTGGAGTTTATTAACAAACAACAGCATATAACTAAACCAGTGGTATGATGCCGAGTGTGGAGTCAACGTGCAGAAACGTCATGAGATATCACGAGACGACCTTGAAACAAACTTCAACTTAGTTCATAACGGAGTTCTACATTATGGGTCGGTCGTTAAGAAAGTTTGAGTATCGTTGTTTGAGGTGAAGGTGGCCGGTACCTCTGGAGATGGGCGGCGAGAGCGCGGCGATGGGGCGCGAGTCGCGCGCCGGCTGTGCCGATGGCACCGTGCGCGCCTCCTGCAGCGCCGTCGCCGCGCGGGACCCGGCGCCCGCGGGCTGCAGCACCGTGTACTGCTTAGAGCCTTTGTTTATAGAACTCTTGTCGTGATCATTCGAATATCCGCCGAAAGGTTCACTTGGAAGTGTCACGCCGTGAATCCTGTGTTTCACTTCGGCTGGCGGTTTGAAGGCGGATTGCGTCGAGTAAGGCAACGCCGCTGTGGCTGCCTTATAAGCGTTGTAAAGTGATTGCTTATTTACAGACACAACGTCACCCTTTCGTTTCGGTTTAAAATCCATGTCCGCGTCATATCTATCGTCGCATCTGTCGGACATGTCTATTTCAAGTTCGTTAGAAGACGAGTCGCCGAGTTCATCAAAGTTTGGTCCGTCGTAGTTGTTGGAATGTTTACTCTCTCTGTCGTAATCGTCGCATCTCTCCCTGGATATATTATGTTTATCTTCGATCTCAGAGTTTCCGTTGATGACAATTTCCTCAGTTTGGTAACGTATTGTGTAACCTTTGTGTGGCGCGTCTGCGCTCTCCATGGACGGCGTAGGGGAACACGGTAGCATTTTTTCCGACCGTTTATCGGTGAATAAATTTTCAAAGCCGTTTGCGTCATCGTTTTCATCGCCGCTGTGCGCGGTCGATTGTTCTCGAGGCCAGTTCCCGGAAAGGGTTTTGAGTGCTGCTTGGGTTTCTTTGATGAGAGTTTCATCGTCAACGTCAGTTTGTCGAATGGTGATTGGCCGGATCATGGGCATGGCGCGACATCGCAGATCGAGTTCGTCGCGCCGCTCGTCATCCAACAGTCTTCTTCTTCGTTTATTAATGATCTCTTCTTCATCCATGGAGGGTTCGTTGCTTATACGTTCCAACCGTCTGTCGTTCAGCTTGAATGTTTCTACATCTACGCCGAATTCTAATCTTCGTTTGTTGATTTGTGAAATGTTTGGTTGTGAGTTCAGTGGCGCCGTCCTGCAACAAAAAACACGTGTCAACCACATTCCGCATCTGAAATTTCAATACAAAACGTGTTACATTAATAAAATATAAATAATTGTACTTGCGATTCGATTTTCCATCCACAATCAGAATTTTTTTACGCGGAAATGATTCTCGGCGTTTCCATGCGACGTTAACACTTACAAGCACTGGTTATTATTTTAAATGCACAAAAATCGTTCCCACGTAAAAACCATTTCACTCAAGAGCTTTCAGACCAAATAATTTGGACATTGTCAGACATATGGGGAAGTTGTTTTGATGTATAACAAATACAGTTTAGAGATAAATCAAATATTTTGAAACTTAAATATCAAAAGCAAGTATGTACGTTCTTGGCAAAGTAATTAAAAATAATGGAAAAGCTAAAACCGTTTCACGTTTTCTTTAAAGTATTTTGTAAACAGAAGATGCACCACCCATTTCCTTAGTTATGTTTTCAACCGATTCAAACCTTTAAAAACTTTCGAGTAGAAGTAACTTTTTCGGTAAAGTTTTTGAAGTGTGTCAAGGTGATTATTAACTTTTTAAATGACTTTGGGCGAAAAGATGAGGTTTTAATTCTAATAACTAACTTGGTTTAAAGAATCCTCGATATCGTCTATGCTTCCTAAAGTTTTTATCTAAATATTATGTAGTGGATATAGAATATAATGTTATTACTAGGACAATGAAATAAAAACGAATGTATTTTATCCGTGGTCTAGAAATCAGGAATCTGGCAAATGGCAAGATTTGATCCCCTAACACAGGCAAATTTTTGTGAGACCTAAATAATTTGTTATTTTTTTTTAGATACTGCAGGATTGATTTTTTATAATGTATTCATTAGCTAATATTTGTAGAGTAATGTTAGGTTCGCAGGTTTTGAGATTTTTGTCTGTTTTAATTTCTTTTTGTTTGGTTCCTTTTTTTGGGCCTTTTATTATACATATTTTAATAGCATGGTCTTTGTTTGTAAGAGACCCAGTATATGGCTTAAGGTGAATTTTCGTGGTTTTGCTAACATCTCAACCAAAAGTTTTACAGCATTTAAATATGTATACTTATTTAAACGAATAATGCATTATTATTTTAAATTAGTTTTCTTTATTTGATAGAAAATCAAGCAAAACGTAATAGTATCAAATGGACCAATATTATCCAAGCCCTGCGATAAACTTAAGGAGGCCTCGACCGTAAGGCGAGCCTGATTTATTGATCGCCGATATTCTCCCGAACTTGTGCAATATGCGCCCGACTCGAGTCGAGATAGTAATCGATGGTCCTTGACGGTACCTTCGAGGGAGCCCACCGGAAGCCCCAAATACCGATAGTACGAGGCCCGGCAAACATTTACGTACGTGACTCCCTCAGTCCGTACAGAAGTAGCCACTAAACGTAACGCGGAACGTTCCCGAACACTCACTACGGGTCGGAACGAGCGATTTCACGTTTGTGAGTATTTGTGTGCGCCGTAGGGTAATTAGATAAACCCTGAGGGCGGTGGATGCTTAACCGGTTTAAACTAGTGTTCGTGTGGCCTTTATCAGCGGGTGGCGAGTGGCGGGTTATCTCGGGGCCGCGTTAATTGTAATGCCTCGAGATTAGGTCGCGATATAAGGATTATCCAACGCACGAGTTTGCGGACTATGGAGCACCAAGATTTTGCAAAGACTGTCTTTATTGTGTTAGAATATTTAAATGACAATTCGGTGGTATTGTCTTCTGCATATTTAATTTGTTCAATATCAATCAGTAAAGAAAAATTATTGTTTTTATCAACAATTAGTAGAAAAATGTAGGAAAAGTCTCTTAATTTTTCGTGAATCCATAAATTTCTGCGCTAATTCCCACAGAGAGTAGGTAGGCGAGACGTCGGACCCTTTCCCCGGGTAGAGCAATAAGAAACACGCGTCGGCCTCCCGCGGCCCCTAAGACCTCGCAGCTTCTAAATTCAAATTGCACCTTAGAATTCTTAATTATTGAAATCATAAATCAAAACGCACGTCTGGGCGGGCGACCATAAAATTGTGAGGGGATGCGGCCAAACTCAAGTGTGGTAGGATTAAGACATTATCACTTTTCTTTCGAACAGTCGCGCCCTCGTTGGCGCTGCTCGACTGTAAATCAGCGGGTAAATCCTCTGGATTAGATTCATAGAGTTGCCGCGGCCTGCGGATCGGGAGCCGGCGATAATGGCGTCGTGTGCTCGCGTGATTTTGCTTTTAAATCGACTCCCCGGGAAAGATAAATACACTCCCAATTTGGCCCCAAGCCCGAATTGAGTTTCCAGTTTAAATGGTTTTAACGGCAACTTGATTTGAGTTGGATGGCTGTGGATGACTGATAACTGGACAATTTGTAGGACATTAATCTCCTGAGATGATAACTTGACTGGTACAGTGTTACGTGACTAGAAATGTCGTGTGAGGTTTAAAAATATGTTTAATTTATTTACAAAATTGTTATATTTGTAAGTATTTATGAAGTCAAATGAAACAAGAAAATTAAATGAAAATAACGATTAAGAATAATTACGAATTATCCTTGTTGTAGTTTTCTTTTTTTATATATTGGCTATGAATTATTTTAATAGAGTCTAATATCTATTTAAATATTCACGTAGCATTTGTACTTTTTTCTCTGACGTTTGACGACTCTTTTTTAGATAGTGGGTGGAAAAAACGGGAGTTAATATGAGTAAAAGAAAACATTTTAGAAAAGAGAACAACATATACATATAATAAGTCTCATAAGGCGAACTATAAAAAAACTTGCGAAAAATAGGGTAATTGCATATATTAATGACATAGAAAATCTGATCCAATGATGATAAGAACGGAGTTGATAGGATGATGATAGGAACGTACTAAAGTTATAAATAGGCACACGTAAGGTTAAAGATATAATTTAGCAGGAATTAATGTATTTGGTCCTGAATATATTAGTTCATTTACTTTCGCTGTTCGTATTTTATAAATATCTCTTCAAATTTGTTAGATAAGCGCTGTGAAAGAACCTATGATTAGAGAATGACAAGTATATAATACCAGTCATAATAATAAATGTATTTATCGTGAGTTGCAGAATATTCGAATAGTTTTGTTTTCTTTTCCAATAATGTATTTTATAAGTCAATCGGTAATTACTTTATGATGTATAATAATAGTGGATGAGAACTAGACTTCTCACGTTCGTAGAGTACCCCCGGGCTCTGTAGCTTTATTTATAACGTAACGTGGAGTTGAGTAGTAGAGCTACGCCGTAGTTTGGATAGGAGAGTCCGGTTGGATTGGGGAATGCATTGGCCCTTTAACGTTTTGTCGAGTTAAATGCAGTGGTCGGCGAGTAACAATGTGATTTTATTTGGTCGCTTTATTCGAATTCTTTTTTTGCTAATGAAAATTTTACTAGTGTAAGTTTATGTATTGTGAATGAGTTACCTTTCCTGAGGTATTAAAGTTTCTATAAGATATATGAGGTTTGGCTTTTGTTTTACCAATTCGTAAAGCAAAGTGTTTTTACAATTGTTACGATGTCTTGAGCCGTAAGATTACAATTATTTACAGCCTATAGACACACGTTTTTATTTTTTGTTTAGTTGCATTAACGACAGTCTGATTTAAACCAGTTCGTACCATCTGATGCACCTAATAATTCCGGAAGGTGAAAATTATATCTGATGTCTGATGGCTATGCAAGCAGAAACGAATAGAGCTTTCCGATATATACTTTAGTGTTGCTTCAGCTCTCGGGCCCTTTAACACCGCAGTCTAAGCTAAATATAGTGAAATCTATCAATAACAATTTATAATATTCGTAAGTAACGTCATGATAAAAAGTAAACACTATAAGCTTTTTTGTCATTTGATTCGTCTAGCCCAAGTGTCTATAATTTAAGAAAAAAAGACTTAAATTCTTTTTTTTAAATTAAATTCCGATTTTCCGATTCTGATTTTTCTGGTACACCACATTAAATCTGTGGCTATATATTGTCGTGGATCGATCATAGAATTATTGCTTGTTATTCTAATAACAGCATGGTTTCTGGCAAGATAGACCTCTCATATTGCCTTTTACTGAATAGGGGCTTGTGAACGAATGCTGTTAGATTGTGTTTTGCTCTTTACTATGTTTTCAATTTTATATCGTAAAATGTAAATAATAAAGAAAGAAAAGCCGTTTTATTCTTCTTTAAACTCTACAAATTGTTTTACTTCTTCATTATTCTGGAAATAAAATATTTCGTCATGCGCTTACTTTTGGTAGGACATAAAGTAAACATTAAGTGCTCCATCAAATGATAATATGTATATGACTATCGTTTAAAAAAAATGCATAATAGATATTCTAATGGAAGGAAGGTTTAGATTAGATAAAAGTTAAATTTTATGAATATTTCATGTTCATTATGATATCGTATAAAATGATTTGCTTTTTAAAAAACAATAATTATAATGAGAATACTTAATTATTAAAATCAAACAGACTAGTTATTCATTGTCAAGTTAGCTATGGTAATGCTCAGAAAAATGAGAAAGTATCTTGGTATTTATTAATATCCATATGATTTTGTATTCAACAGAATCAATTCTACATCACATTTTATTTTAACATTATATCGCCTGTTTATAGATTACCGTTTTTTTCTGTGTACCCTTTTACAAAAAATGCTGGTATTTCACATTTACAACCAATACCTTAATACCATTCCAACTATTTTTCTATACAGTTTTATTGTATCACGATTTTGCAAAATACATATATTTTATTATTACATAATAAAAACATAAAATATCGCATTCACTTGTTACCAAAACTCCGTAAAACGAAACGCAACACCAGCGCTCGCCAATCGATTTTTAAAATGAACAAAGAGAAACATATGAGTGCAAAAATCAATAGAGCAATAGTTTAGGTGGAGTTTAAATAAGTGGGGTAATGGTATCGTGTGCGATGCATTGTGACTGGCAGCCTCTGCGCCCTTACCCCTGCCGGCACTCACATAGGGCTGCCGGATGTATTTTTGAATAATGCTATCTTGTCAAATATATTTTTTATTTTGTTACTCTTTAATAATATAGTAATTTCTCAAGGTAATTTTATTTTATTGCAACGATAAAGATTTAAAAGTTTGAGTCGTAGGATGTTGTAAGAAGTATTTTGAAAATTGTTAAATTGGTTCGATATTTCTTATCAAATTAGGCCGTGTACTCTACACATGTTATACAAAATTGGATGCAGTGGTTTTTATAGATATAAATAAACCTTTTAATGTTACATTTCGGAATGTTTGGTCAATAGTTGCAACTTACGACCAGCAAAGCTGGTCAATTGTTAAAATGTTTACTTTCAATAAGAAAACATAAACATAAACAATATTTTTTTGTAATTTATTTTCTTGCATTATACTAATAATCTAAATACTAAACCATTAGCTTATATGAAATACGATTTTATGTTTGTGTAAAACGAAAACTGAGTCAACCGAGTCCTATGTCACTGTGAGATGATGATGGTGAAAATATATCGCTACATAACTCACAAATTTTCTTTGTCCACAAATTGGTAGTAGGTACTTCAATCAGCATATAAAGTTTTATATGCACCAGTATTTTTTTTACTAAAAACGAAAGAGCGGGCACTGGCACGCAACTAAGTTAACTTTAGTATATTTTAACTACAATATCAGATGGGAAATTAAGCCGATAAAAGAGACGAACTAATCCTTGAAGGCGATTTGGCTGAAGGCAATCTCACTCATCGGAATTTTATATCATGTCGATGTAAAATAAACCAGTAATAAGACGCTTGTCAAGCCGTCCTTTTTATTTATTACATTAGGTACCATAATAATGTACCTACACATTAATACTTAATTCGTTTTATTTAAAGAATAAAACAGACTTTTATAAAATGCAATTGTAAAACAGTTTTGTGTTTCAACCCTAAAAGGGTTGTAGGAGGGCGAGTTATCGCGCGGTAGATCGAGCCCTCGTGATGCACGCGGACACGCCGCTCTACTCGCGAGTATTACTCCGCTTGTTGCGCAAATACATCTCTTTAACTATTCACTGCACGTTTCGCACTTTAATACACACGTTTAAACGTATGAAAACGCTGTTGTGGACTTTTAATAGTGTCCAGCGGAATGATTGAGTTACAAACAGGTATTGCTGTTTTGGCCCCTTAAAATTGGGCCCCTTAGATGGTTTGCGATTTGATGAAAGGCTTATTATGGTATTATTCTATTAGGTGTTGTGATCTTTCACTTATTCAACAAAAACAAGTTTTCATTTATGTTTTATAAACGGTACTCGTTTCTTAATCTTGAATTCATAAAGGAACCTTTTATAAAAGTATACCTACATTTGTAAATGTCCATTAGGACTGCATTCATACTGTGATCTAGTTAGTTACAGTTATTTTAACATATTTCGGTTTCCTATGACATTTTTTCCGTGTTTCTATTTATATCAGCTGTTTTTTATGTTTGACGAAATGTTAGCTGGAAATTTTTAAAAATTTGGCGAAACGCAATCGTATAAACACCCTACACTAGTTGAACCGGAATATAGTATTTCAAAAACTATATATTTCTTTCCATAAAATTATCTATGGTTTTTATAAAATATGGCAATAAGATATTTGTTTGCCTATGCCAAATAAACGTTAAAAACAAAATAATTTAAAATTAGAACACAATAGACAGCAATTTCATTTTCAAACCAATAAAAAATAAATAAAACTTAAAAAAGGTTTTAATGGAAGCATTTAGATTTATCAGATAGGTAGAGCGTTTGAGTGGAAACAATTTAAGGCCGTTATCTAGATGGGCTCGTCGCCCTTGGAGCCGCGCCGCCCGCGACGTGAATGTACGTGAGCGGTGCTCGTCGGTGCGCTACCTGTTTGGTTAACACTTTACCGCTATTGTTAACATGATACGCTTTTTGTAAACAATGCGCTGCTAATTAATTTATAGTTTCATGCGATCACGATTTTATGCGGACGTTTTTTTTTTTCATGTTGTATGTTTGGGTTTTAGTTGTTTTTTAGGGAAATATGTAACTTTTCCTTTCTTTAATGCTGAAAGCTGGTTTGGCTTAACAATAAAGACATGTAAATATGAGTATTTTCATACAAGAAATTTACGTAAATCGTTACAAAGCATATTTAAATAAAATGTTTAATAACAAAAGAGAAACTGAGAAAGCTTTCCTGGTTCTAATTAGAGTGTTGATTAGTAGATGTTTCTTGAATATTAAAACTTCTGTGCTAGTTCGGCGATTGAACCGGAGCCTTCCTGTTACAAAGTGTACGGTATACACTAAGATTCCTGTTTTATATTATGGAGGGTGCAGCTGGTTGAATAAGTCTCTATAATATTGTCAAAATTGAGATCGATTTTTTTTGCTCGAAGCCTTAAAATGGTGGGTAGGTTGTAGAATAATTTACAATTCTCTTTCAGAAATTTTAAGGATTTGAAGGAAAATGTACACAAAACTTATTTTATGTACACAATAGTTTATTAACAATTAAACCCATTCTTTAACTTTATTTGTAATAGTGCAAAAATGGAAACATGGCATTTTGTTCTTAAACTGTTGTTGGTTGTTTTTTGAATGCTTAAAATTTGTTTTCATATGCGTTTCATTCGTTTTATTATGAATGTTGTATAATGCTTGTTGCGTGTCGCTTGTCGGCCGCTGCTTGGGCGCGGCAAGCTTGCTGGGCGTAAGATTCGGAGTAATCCGAACGCCGGTACCCAGCCCCTAAGATGTCTTCCACGTCGAAGATTGCCGGTTTGTAGGTGTATTTGGGAGCAAATAAAACGCAGGCAAACAATAGAAAATGCCGTTGTCACTCGCTCGAAAATGCCCTACACGACCCCCCCTCCTTGAAGTATGTAGGACGGAGTCGCTGCAACAGTGCTGCCCTTGTGGTCGCACTGTCTTCTTGCCAGAAGCGTGCTCTTCCGATAGCGCTGTCTTCTTTTCTTCCCGTAGCGCCGTCTTCTTTCTTCCCGTAGCGCCGTCTTCTAGAAGATATCGCTGTCTCGCTCTCGCCGATAGTCGTCTTCTTCTAGCAGGTCTCGTAGTCTTCTTCTTCTTGTAGGTCTTGCTGTTTTCCTTCTTGTTGTTCTCGCTGTCTTGCTTGTAGATTCCCATACATCCTTCGGTTTTTGCGCGCGCTTACCTACTCCGCGGCTATCCCGTAAGGAGGCCCCATGCAATTCGAACTTAATTTCGTTGCGTTTTTATTACGGCGAGTGACTATATTGGCTTTTATTTTAAAAGTGTTTTAACCTATATACATGTATCTTATGTCTAAATGTGAGTCTAGTTGTGCTCTACATACATCAATAATTTATACACTTAACTTATTCTTATTGTAAAAAATATAAACGAAAAACACACAAAAATCTCAAGTTTTCTTATCGAGCCGAGTATGAAACAGTCATAATCTCGGCTCGGCTGTTATGTTAAAATGCCGCTCGTGGTCCCTCGAGATAGCGTCGCTTACATCCTCCCCCTCGTGCGCAGCACCATCCTCTCGTCCTGGCGACGCCGCCGGCACCAGCAACACCGCCTTGGAGCTTGGTCGTCGCAACACGCCGTTCGTCGTGCGTATCCCGATGACCCGGGTACGTCCGTCGGGCCCGGGATGGACATCGATGACTTCTCCTCTTGGCCAGATGCAGCGAGGCATGGTGGCGTCCACTATGAGGACGACGTCACCACACCGAAAGTCCCGGTCGCTCGCTCGCCCGCAGATCCGACGTGGTAAAAGTGTGGGGAGGTATTCTCTCACCCACCGGCTCCAGAAGTGGTCCGCTAACCGCTGCGCTGTCCTCCACGACCTCCGTCCAGACAAGTCCGAGTCTGTGAATACTCCTATCCGTCGAGCACCACAGGATCTCCCAATCAAAAAGTGATTCGGCGTCAGCGCTTCTTCTGGCGATTCTTCTTCAATGACGAGCGGTCGTGAATTTACTATGTGTTCCGCTTCGGTGATGAGCGTGTGGAGGACTTCTTCTTGAGGATGTCTTTCCTTGAGCGTAACAGCCAGGGCAACCTTTATCGATCGGACTAAACGCTCCCAGGCTCCTCCCATGTTTGGCGCACCGGGTGGGATGAATTTCCACCGGATTCCCAATTCTTCTGACGCGTCGACTAACTCTTCCTTCTTCAGCTCTTCCAAGGCCTCTTTCAGTTCTTTGTTGGCGCCGACGAAGTTCGTTCCGTTGTCGCTGAAGATGGTGTGTGGCATCCCTCTTCTGGCGGCCATTCGTCGTAACGCCAAGATCATGGAGCTCGCAGAGAGTGACGGTGCGAGTTCCACGTGGACTGCTCTCGTGGTTAAGCATGTGAAAAGCACTCCCCATCTCTTCTCGTGTCTTCGTCCGACTGTGATGGTCATGGGGCCGAAGTAGTCGACTCCCGTGTTGGTGAATGGGTGTTCACCATGACGCAACCTCTCCACGGGTAAGTCACCCACCGGTGGTTGTTGCGGCGCACTCCGGTGTACTTTACACCACTGACATTGGTGTACGATGCGTCGCACCGCTGACCGCAGGCCGATCACCCAGAATCTCTGGCGAACTTCGTTCATCACTGTGGCATGGTTCCCGTGGTTGAAATGCTCGTGATAATTTCGGAGAAGAAGTTTCGTTAAGTGGTGACGGCTGTCCAGAATCACCGGTCTCTTCGCCTCTCTGGCAATGTGTGGCACTGCGTCGATCCGTCCATGTACTTTTAGCAAACCTTCTTCTAGGATGACTCCTATCTTACGTAGCTTGCTATCCTTGCTCACCTGCTTGCCTTGTCTAATGGATTTGATCTCTTGCTTAAAATCCTCTTCTTGACATCTCTTAAACAACAGATTCTCTGCAGCCTTTACATGCTCGAGGTCTAAAGGCAAGAATCTTTTTGCTGGGGCGAGCGGGACACTTTGCTTCTTGCCGTCGGAACATCTCTTAATGACGCGTCTCCACGTCGGATCTTCTTTCTCCATCTTGCGAGCAATATTTATCGGCCGCCCTTTACCACATAAATACAGGAACTGTATTACTCGGGCGGTTGCTCTCACAAGCCGGATCCATCTTGAGAATCGCTCTGGCTCTGGTGTGGCGAACTCAGACGTGGTTCTGACTGTAGCGACGATACGACTTTCCTTTTCTTCCCCTGTACTCTCGGTTCGGAAATCTCGCGCCCTTGGCCATGATTCTTCGCCGTCGCGCAGGAAGGCAGGACCCGTGAACCAGCGGTGATTTGCGTCGAAGTCCTTCGGTACTCCTCGAGTCGCGTCATCCGCAGGGTTCTGCTTGGACGGTACCCAGCGCCATTGTTGTGGTCGCGTAGTCTCTTCTATCTCGGCCAGTCTGTGCGCGACGAAAGGCTTGAATGTTCTTGGGTCCGTCTTGATCCACGAGAGTACGGTACTCGAGTCTGTCCAATAAGTGACTCTTTGGACTGCCATGTCGATCTCCTCGCGTACCGCTTGTGCCATCCGAGTCGCTAAGAGCGCCGCTTGAAGTTCCAGCCTGGGTATAGAGACTGGCTTCAACGGTGTCACCCTGGATTTGCCCGCCAATAAAGTCACATTGTATCTATTATTGTCACATCGCTGCCTCCAATATGTGGCGCAGGCGTACGCGGTCTCGCTTGCGTCGCTGAACACGTGAAGCTCCCCCTCGTGGTCCTTCTGGGCGATACAACGAGGGAGCCTCAATTCTTCAAGCAGCATCAGGCTGTTCAGGTAAGCGTCCCAGTACTTCTCTTCTTCTGGTCTTATAACCTCGTCCCATCCGACCCCGCTCTTCCAAATATCTTGGATCAGCCGTTTTCCTTGAATTAGCACAGGAGTGGCTAACCCTAATGGGTCGAACGTGGACATAACCGCACTGGTTACTTCCCTCTTAGTGGGCGTCTTCTCTTTGTTCGACACTTCTTTGCTGACGTTCCTCATCTGCGTCCGGAAACCCAATGTGTCTTCTGCCGTGAACCAGCGCAGCCCCAGTGTTTTCTCTTCTTTTGAACCTAGCTCCACCTCTCGGTTCTCTGGTTCTTGTCCGAGTGCCGTCGATATTCCCCTTCTGTTCGACACCCATCCCCGTAATTCAAACTTGGCGGCGCGGTGAATGGCATCTACTTGCTTCGCTATCTTGACGGCCTCTTCTGCGCCTTTGAAGCTCTGTAGGTAGTCATCCATGTAATGATTGCGATCCACCGCGCGCGCTGCTTCTGGGTATCGATCCGTGAATCTCGCCGCATTTTTATTCTTCACAAATATTGCGGCACTCGGTGAGCAGGCCGCTCCGAAGATCAGGGAAGACATTCTGTATTCTTGCGGTGGTCCCGTTCGTCTGTCGCCTCTCCACAAGAATCGTAAGCTGTCGCGGTCTTCATTCCTTATTTTAATTTGCAGGAACATCTCCTTTATGTCAGCTGCTATGGCGACGGGCCACTGCCGGAATCTCAGCAGCACTCCAAACAGCGATTGTAACAGATCTGGTCCGGGCAAGAGGGCGTCGTTTAAACTTTTGCCACAAAACTTTGCAGCGGCGTCGAACACTAGTCGGCGTTTCTTCTTGGTAGGATGTGTCACCGTGAAGTGTGGTAGGTACCATATCCTTCCCGACTCTGGTTTCGCATCTGCCCTTTCCGCATAACCGCTGTCAATCAGGTTATTTATTTCCCTTTCGTATTCTTCTTTATGGCTCGGATCCTTGTCGATCTTCCTTTCCATTGAGTACAGGCGGGTCTCGGCGGACTTGAAATTATTCGGTAGTTTCTCTTCCGCGTTCTTCCATAGTAACCCGACTTCGTATCTCCCGCTAGACAGTTGACGGCTCGTACTGTCTAATATTCTTAACGCTTGTCCATCTGCGTCGGTCGTCGGCCGTCGTGGCATTACTCCGAGTGATTCCACGGCGAAATGCTCCTTAATGAGGGTGTCAAGATCTTCCTCTCTTGTGGACACGTGTGCGCACGTTGTGTGACGTATCGCCCTCGTGTTGCCTCCGTCGCAACCGTGTAGGACCCATCCGAGAAGAGTGAATGACGCCACCGGTTGACTTCGCGGGCCTTTCTTCGTGCTCTTAGAGACGATCAACTCCCAGTTGTCTTGCCCGATCAACATCCTTGGAGCTTCTTCGGCGTACGTCAATTGATCCGTCAGGTCGCGGAGATGCGCGCATCCTTTGAGGCGATCCTTCTCTATCTTCTGAGGTGCGAGACGAATGTCGTCGACGGTTCTCGCACCTGTCACTCTTCTTTTATTCTTCTGGTGGGCGCCTCGGATCGTGAAGTCAAGTTTCATTGAATTTGTTTTTGTCACCTTCTTGCCGCCGACGGTCTCAATGACTAACCTCTCTTGTGGTCCTTGTAATCCAATATCTTCTGCTACTGTGGAATCTACCAATGTCACGGTAGATCCTTCATCCAACAAGGCGAGAATCTTCTTTGACCCTTTCGGGCCATATATTTCCACCGGCGCAATTTTTAGATATGCCCTTTTGCTGCCGGCGAAATTGACGGCGACGCGCACGTTGCTCGTCGTCTCCCCTGGTGGCTCCTCTGGTGCCTCTTGAACTGCGCGATCTTCGTGGAGTAGCGCATGATGCCACCTTTTACATTTCTTGCAAGCCGGAGCTCTACAAGTTTCCTTGCGATGCCGTCCGTGAAGACATTTGAAACACAACCCGCTCTTCTTCACGGAACCCCATCGATCCTTCACAGGAGCTTGCGCAAACTTCGAACATTCAGCCACACGATGGTTTCCTTGACAATATGCACACTCGCTGGTCTTCGCTTCAGTAGCTGTGTGTGCTATCTGCCTCACTGGAATCTGTCGTCTTGTGGGTCCCGCTTCTTGCACGGCGTATGGTCCGCATCGGTCCGCCTCCCTGTTGAGGAACTTCGTTATCATCAACAGGTCGGGATCTTCCGGCTCCTTGTCGGCCGCGAAGTCGAACCACCGATAACGGATGACTGCCGGCATCTTGTCCACAATACACTTCAGCATTTCCGGCGACTGTAGATATTGTGGCTTCTTCAGGCCTCTGATGGCGGCGACGGTGTTGTTAACATAACTGGCGAATACACACACGTCGCGGGCGTTCTCGCTGAGACGTGGCAAAGTCTTCAGTTTCTCCAATTCCGCCAGTACTAATGCGTCGGGTCTTCCAAAACGGCGGCGTAATGCTTCCAGGACCTCTTGGGGTTTGCAGTCAGAGTAGAGTGCGCTCTTGACCGCGTCCCTGGCTAGTCCCTTGATCGCCTTCCTTAACCGGGCCATGTTCTGCGTGTCGGTGAATAGCGGTGCCGTATCGTCGTAGACTGTCTTGAAGGCTGTCCATTCTCCGCTATTTCCGTCGAACGCTGGCATCTCATGTTGAAATGAAGGCGTCGCCGTCGTCGTTCCCGGCTTCGCGGTCGCGATTGCTTTTAATATCGCGTCCGCAAGGTTCTGCGTGTCACTGCGTTCGGTGGTCGGTGCGGCTTCGGTGAGTGGCGGTGCCATATCCTTGTGCCCTTTTCCCTCGGGCTCCACCGTCGTCTGCACCCATCGTGACACGTCCTCTTCTTTATTGATGGGTTCTTCATCAGCGAGAGAGTCTTCATCATCCTCCAGCTGTATGAGCTCTAAATGAGCACTTGCTCGTGCCGCCGCTGCTTGCGCCACTTCAAGTTGCAATTTCGCTAACTCCGCCTTCGCTTCCAGTTCCCTCTTCCTCCGCTGATATGATCGCGCCGTGCTTCCGAGTCTGACAGACGTGGCTCGTGTCAGAAGAGGTGCTTCGTCCCTCGGTGCTCGTCGGTAGTCGGTTGCGGTCGTCATGGTCACTGTAGTTCCATGAGTCCACGTCGTGGTCGGCGTCGATCCTGACGTGGTCGCCGTCGTTGAGGTGATGGCTGGATTGGCAGACGTCGTTGCTTCAGGTTGCGCAGCAGCTTCTGGCTGCACGGTGCTCTTGTTGCTTCTGGTGGTCGGCATCTTGACGTGAAGAGGATCCGGCTCGAAGGACCAGTTGTTGCGTGTCGCTTGTCGGCCGCTGCTTGGGCGCGGCAAGCTTGCTGGGCGTAAGATTCGGAGTAATCCGAACGCCGGTACCCAGCCCCTAAGATGTCTTCCACGTCGAAGATTGCCGGTTTGTAGGTGTATTTGGGAGCAAATAAAACGCAGGCAAACAATAGAAAATGCCGTTGTCACTCGCTCGAAAATGCCCTACACGACCCCCCCTCCTTGAAGTATGTAGGACGGAGTCGCTGCAACAGTGCTGCCCTTGTGGTCGCACTGTCTTCTTGCCAGAAGCGTGCTCTTCCGATAGCGCTGTCTTCTTTTCTTCCCGTAGCGCCGTCTTCTTTCTTCCCGTAGCGCCGTCTTCTAGAAGATATCGCTGTCTCGCTCTCGCCGATAGTCGTCTTCTTCTAGCAGGTCTCGTAGTCTTCTTCTTCTTGTAGGTCTTGCTGTTTTCCTTCTTGTTGTTCTCGCTGTCTTGCTTGTAGATTCCCATACATCCTTCGGTTTTTGCGCGCGCTTACCTACTCCGCGGCTATCCCGTAAGGAGGCCCCATGCAATTCGAACTTAATTTCGTTGCGTTTTTATTACGGCGAGTGACTATATTGGCTTTTATTTTAAAAGTGTTTTAACCTATATACATGTATCTTATGTCTAAATGTGAGTCTAGTTGTGCTCTACATACATCAATAATTTATACACTTAACTTATTCTTATTGTAAAAAATATAAACGAAAAACACACAAAAATCTCAAGTTTTCTTATCGAGCCGAGTATGAAACAGTCATAATCTCGGCTCGGCTGTTATGTTAAAATGCCGCTCGTGGTCCCTCGAGATAGCGTCGCTTACAATGCTATTTTTTTGCACTATATGTTCACTAAATATACCTTTGAGTACATAATAAATATGGTGTTTTGATTTAAAAAAATGATTCATGTTTAATCTTGGAAAAGCTTAAAAATTGCATAAAAGTTACGAAAAATATGAAGTTTTATCAGATTGCCGTAGTATCCTTTATTTATTCTTTAATTTACAGTTAATTTATCTTTCAACTGTAATTATTTTTCCATGCGATGACGAATAGAAAAATAAAACACATTTTGGAAACATTGCATACGTTTTAAGTTTTCTATTTGTGATGAAGGATTAAATTATTTTTCTTAATTCAAAGTTGACTAAATAACCATTAAAATCCATACATTAAAAAACCGAAAGTAATAAAATAACCATAATATCAACAAATATCTCATTGTTCTTAAATAAATTAAACACTACCATTAAATACGGTAGTTATTATTATCATGTTTTCTAAAAACACCAACAGTATTTTTGCTAATTCATAGTAGGTCATTGCATAGGATCATAAACTGTATGACTTTTTCATTACTTTTTATTACCCGTCAAAAAAACCATAAAGTATATTATTTTAATAGGTATTTCAAATTTATATTGAGTAATAAAAGTTTCGAAAATTGATTTAACTAAATAACACAATTTCGTACAGAAATTATTAAAAGCGGTTACACTAATTTACCTGTACATACACGTATATAGATATTTGTTTAGCGGAGGGTTGTTAACACGTTTACCGTTGCGTGATTACGTATTCCGTCTCGGGCCTAATGTCGCGGTTATTTGCCGACTTGCCGATTTAATTGAGCTTATTCGATTACCACAAATATACCAGAGGAGGCACGCATTAATCATTCTCACATCAAACACTCGACACATCATACATTACCATCACATACGTCACTTTATTAAGGAACTAATTGAAAGCATTTCGTGAAATGGTTTTACGAGCGTGGGATTTGTGCGTGAACAATTTTTTTTTTTAATTCTTGCAAACACTCTTGAGTTTTTCACAAACGCTGAATGCACTGCTGAAATAATAATACCGCACAATTCCAATAAACAGTTCATACACTACCAACGCATATACCGAATAGCGGACGTCCAACTATTCGTGTCAAAAGAAAATAGTCGACGGGTTCGAAGCTATATTTGTCAAAATTTAATTCAGTCTGGGACTTACCAAACAGGTCGGACGAGAGCCGACATTGCTATAAAACGAAGGGGCCACTCCTCATCGCGCACAAAAGTTTATTTGTTAAGGACACGAGTTCACACAAAATAAAAATAAATAAATCACTTCACAAAAATTCACAAGTTACTGGCGCGGCCGGGCGCGTAGCATTTCGTAGAGCGCACACGGCGGTGCGGGGCTACGTCGGAAAAGTTTGTCCGTGGGCCGAGTCGGGCGGCGGCCGAGGAGCGAGCTCTACGGAGCGGGTGGCTCGCGGGGCGCTATTCGCGGACTATGCGGCGCTCGTCAGCAGGCTGGACATGCGGGCGGCGGGGGTGTGCGGCGGCGTGCGGGGGAGGGACGCGGGGGTGCGCGCGCACGCCGCCGCCCACACCGCTCCGCCCCACACACCCGCAACCTATTTATTTCTAGTTACGTAAAATTTACGCGCAATACCCGATACTGCATTTAGCTTATGTTACGATGTATAGCTGTACATAAGCCCTAAGTGAAATATGGCCACATGGCAACCTCAATTTTTCAATAATGACGCCGCAGTACATCGGCATTATTGTTGAAGCATAAAACTTCTTCTAGAGAAACTGTTCTGATTCCCGACCATGTGTGTACACGAGAGATTGTGCAAATAACCATTATTTGTGATTACATCGGACAAACCAAAGGCAGACGGTGACACATTAAATGCCAATCAGCGTTTTTTATAGGATATCACTAACGGCCCCAGACAGGTGAGATATAAACAGAAAAAAGATGTCCCCGCCGACCGTGGAGGGGCCGCGCCGTCAAATTTGGCAGACGACTTTTTTTGACCGCAGCCTATGCTATCGATGTCACTTAAACGAATTGAATAAACACGTCGAGGGGCTCGCCATGTTTAGGCATTTGAGAGCCCTTTAGCGTGATCACAGTGAGCGACAGGAGTCCAGTGAGTGTCGCAGGCTACGTGCCGATTGATTTCACAATGAATAGTAGCGGCAGCGGGCCGCGTGCACGGCGCCGCTCACAAGGCAAATTAAAGCAAAAGTTCGATAAAGTGTGTCGTCACAATCAGCTGTTCGCGCCGCGAGCGCAACAGACAATGCGATTAAGATCTACGCAGGACAACTTTCGCCGGCGCGCCGAGCGGCAGTTAGTTGTTATGAAAGAGAGAAATTTGTAAATTGTTCGCGCCCGAGTTCGCGAACTCCGTCGAACCGGAGTTTGTTTTAAGAGTCCAACCTTGAAACAAGAAGAAAAGTAGTCCTGTAAAACAAAGTTTTGCGGCCGCCGTCGCCGGCGCAAGCGGTTCAAGGATTGTGCCCGAACTGTCTGTCTGTACAACTTTACCGATTAAAAGCTCAAAAGCTTCCAAAGTCATTTTAAAAGTTTATCTGCACGCGGGCTCGCGCGGCGCGTCACCGGGGGGTGGCGTAGGCGCCGCTTCGTTATCATCCCACCGCAATACTTTAGTTAAAACCTAGTTTAATTTATTTATAAACTGTCGTTCGTTGGGCAGGTCCGCTGTCCAGCGCGTGCTTGTCGAGTCAAAGTGTCGAAGTGGGTGCGGAGGGACGGGTGTCGCTCGAGCCGCGAGACGCTGCGGGAGCCGCGCCGTCTCTCATCGGAGGACATGTGTTCGCCGACGCGGCTGACGCGTCGAATAGTTGCCAACGTACACACTAAGTTCCTAGACCCTTCGCTACTTTGTTTTACAGCTGTTCCACTTAGCGAACTATGCCTCGAGTTGGGCGCGAGTTCTTGCATGTGTATCGGCGGCACACACCCGCATCCGAATAGTTTCATAAACATAACCCAACTTAGTTTTGGACGACTTTTCAAAGTCAATGCATACTAACTTTCGATGTCTGCGAGTGCGATATTACGATTGTATCAGTTTGCGGGTGGCTTTAATGCATTCGTTTGTTGGAAACTTTGTTTTATTGGAACAAACTTCGCAACAAGGTTAGGAAGGTGTCTTCATTTACTTTTTGGGGCGATGTTGGCGAAACTAACTTTATGTCGCATTATCATTTGTTGTCTATTATGAGTTGTGTTGCGGCGAACATCGGCACTTTGTGAGCAGTTCGTCTGCATAGCCTACGACGTTCACGACTTCTTAACTTGTTTAATTTGTTGAAGCACGACTTTGCATTTAGTACATTTCTAATTAATTTTATTTTACTGTCTTTCTTTCGTGTAGCTATAAACCAAATGCCGTACTATTATTTGATGTTTTTATGACGCTATTTTGATTTTAGTAGATATGAGTGAGTTTATTGCTGCGGTGTTGAAAGTCTCAAATTATTTTAAAAAATCAAGCCTATCAAATATTGGATTTAAATTTTGCTCGCTGCAAGCATGCTGCAAACAGACTTATTGTTTACTTTTATTATGAAACACATAAACTGGTTTTAGTAATTGGATGCAAGCTAAGGGTAAGTAATGATTTATAATTAACGATTATTTTCGCGTTTAGTCCAGAAAACGTTGGAGCACGATTCGTTCTTATAATCAGCGTAATTACCAAAATCTCTGTCGGAAAGTCACGATCAACAGTCAAGCGCGTAGATAAAGCTGCTACGACCCTCGGAGCGGTTGATGTCGCTGACATAACTTGAACTCCCTCGCCTCCCCGACGCAGTTATATCGTAGAATACTTTGACGTATTGCAAGGGTTTAGAAGAGGTCTTAAAATAATGGTCGTGACGTGCGTGTTATCTTCCTTCGCCAATAAGTCACGCAATAATTACCGCGAGTCGAGGATCACGCGCTCCCCGCACATATTTATTCACGTTACGTAAATATACATAAATAAATATCGCATGCGACAATTGCACGCTGTTTTATGGTTTAATTGGTGCCGCGGGCTCTCACTACGGTTGTAATATTTTGAGTTATCTCGAGTATTGTGAGTCGGAAATTCTTGGCTTTGAGCTGCGGTGTTTCTTGTTTGTTGTATATAAAGTAGTAGTTTCGGTCCAATATTAAGTTTTATTTTTACTTACATTATAATATTGGATATTTGAATTGGTGAAAAAATTGTTGTGAGAATCATTTAAACAATTTGAAAGACTGACTGATTATGATCATCTTCATTAAAATAGGTTTTATTTAATGTGAATTCTTATTTGATGCTTGTTTTCCGTCCCTCTTTTATTTGATTGATTTTAGAAATGAAGTGTTGCTCTACATTCATTTGCGAAAAAAATATATAACGTCAAGGATAATGCCTTACGTCTTCATGAAATAGAGTCATCGTTTATTGATATACAAAATATTCAATATTGATTTACTTATAAAAATATCTCAGTAATTATATTTTTGTGAATTAAATACATATGTATGTATTTAATATATATGTCCAAAATTATTTGTTCGAAAAGCTCTTAAATTTTATTGAGATACTGGATGTATTAAATAAAAAGGTTTTATTACTTACACCTTAGAGGTTGACGGCCTGAACAACTTATGTGTTATCTGTTGTAGAAATAACTCTTCCGCATCGTTCTGAAACAAATAAAACGTATTTTTATAGATAATCTTATTGTTTTTTGTACGGTATATGAGGTTCATGAGCCTCATATACCGTATCTTTTGCTGAGTTCAAGTATGTATGAAATGTCAATTGGTGATAAAGGATTTTATTATTTAACTCCTCAATGTTCTTTATATATGACATTAATTAGGTTCGATTCACAATCTTATTACAAAAAAAATACAAGATGTGGTATTTTTAACAATGCATATTTATACTTGAATTAATACTTAGGTGTGTGTTTACATTTGTAATGCTGTATTAGCTACGTAGTAATTACTGTATTACGTGCTGTACAATTTTACTGAAATGCGATTTTAATTGATACTACGCGACCAATCACCATGCGCTTAAATGCGTAGCGACAGCATAAAACAACAACCACGCGATTATTATTCTGCAAAAGTAATAATTAAATTCAAGATTAAGTCCTTCAAAGTATGTTATCAAATAATGCGAATTCATTTTTCTGATATTATATTTATAATTTAGATAATTGGCTGTTTTTCATGCTTCCCATTAGTGGTATATTAGAATGTACTCGCATATAAATAAGTAGATGTATGTAAGGAATAACCATTCTTAATAACATTACGTACCCAAGACGAACTAGATGGCGTAGGCATCGCAACCGTTTGGAGTTTAAGGCTTAATATTAGACAAAATTTGAACAATAGTATAAAAATTATATACACAAAACATGTGAAGAATCTAACATTCCTTGTTGTTTTAATGACCTGATGATGTTTTCGTGTTTTTTATTTTCGCATTATTATGTTCGCTTGCTATCCGTACGAGGGCTTTCCAGTCCACATGTCACTGCGTGGATGTTTGGACGCATTACAAGCGTGGGCGGTTCGTAAATTTGATTTTAATATTGAGCACATAATTCCCTGTTTGCTTACGGCCAGTAATTGATACGGCCCTCTTGGCACGATTCTAATGCCAGTCATTATTTTCGAATTCATCAGCTTTGCCTTTTAAACGATGGATTATTTAAATATTACAGTCTTGTATCCGAAACAGTTTGTTTTGGTTGTGTAATTAAACATTAGTTGTTGTCGTTTTCATGCTTATTTTAAAGATGTTATAATAAAAATCCATTTTTTATATATTTTTCTTTTATTTTATTCTATGTTTGAATATATTTTGCACGTTCTGTATAGTCCTTGTAGTTTGTGAACAAAATTAAAATGTTAAATGCACTATTTTTAACTCAGTTTTCTAAATATCCGTAGAATGAAGGGGATTTATATTTACAGGACATCCCGGCAACGAATATTTCTTTTTATTTTATTCACGAATTTTTAATGTGTAAAATGAAAAAAATCCGGTACTCAGCTTTTAGTAGTTTTGGTTGTAAGTGAATTGTTCATCATTAAGTTAGAAAAAAATAAGAGTAAGGTTAATTGTGCCTGAAGTTTCGTTTAAAGTATATTGTTCTTGGATTGTTATTATATAACTGAGAGAGTAACTATTGAGTGTAATAATAATTTCCTACGTGGCTTTTATATAAAACAGATCTTCCTTAATTAAAATGAAGAATTTTCTTACAAAAAAATTAAAGAAAATCTCACACAAATAAACCCCTATCAAGACAGAACTAATAAATCGATCTAATTAACGGAATGTAAAACATTACTCACACATAAAGGTAATGTGCGTACGCAGTGATTACGCGTGAGCATGCTACTTAACACCAATTCATATTGGATACAGGTGAAATGGTGTCTGTACTCGCGAAGAAGCTCCCCTAGCCGCAGAGATTATGGCGGCGCCATCAAATATGCATAAAAGCCGTAAAATGCCACACTTAACCGCTCCCCGACGCCTCGCGGCGTTGTCACCTGCATGACTCTGCTTGCTCGTATGTAATGGAGTGAGCAGTATGTTATCTTGTGGTGGAAAATGTTTGTTTTGCAACGTCTGCGATGTTGAGATAATAATTTATCATAATTATTACGATACGTATACAGTACATGAATCCATGCATATCACCCAATCGTAAAGGCAAAGCATATCCGCAAATCGTTTTTATTTAATTTATTGACAAAAATGTGTGATTCTAAGCATGCTTTCGATTATTCGAATATTGTTTTGGTTTAAGCTCTATCTACGATGCTACTGGGCATCATCACATACCTACTATTGTTTTCTTTAAACGTCAACAGTTACAAAAAAGCCTTGTTCAGTATAAAAACTAATTAGCTACATGCGTCACTGTATCTCCGCATACGCTACCCGGTAGAGCATCTCGAAGCAGCCACAATTGGAGCCTCCAGACAGATGCTCAGACGTAGTAGTAATTAAAAATTGCCACCGTCTCATAAATTTGCATGAAGACGTGAGACGCGCGTCGTCAACTTACGCGAGTGTGAATTTATGTTTAATCATTAGTACTTATAATTCATACCGTGAAACGTACTAATTATACAAATATTTTTATTTATTTTTTATTTATTTTCAGCATCGCCTTGCCAGTTCAATTTAAATTGATTTGCTCGTATTTTTAATGGAACTCCAGAAAAGTTTATTTATTCGTATATAATGTGTTACCTATTAATTATACAGACGTGCATAACATGTGCATATGGTATCCTTCATGGTCGTTTTTATTGATGTCCAACTTAGGTTCACATACACATCTAACAGACAACGTTCTCTAAGGACTAAAAAAACAATTTATATTGTTCTAACATTTACTGTTGATTAAAATATAAGTTGTTAAAGGAAATAAACATTAAAATTGACTCAAAGATGATAAACAACAAATCTAACTCGATGGCAAAGTAAACAATCCCATTATAGCAATCATCTTGCCGTTCATTACGCGAAGCTAAGATACTAAATTTAAATTAACAGTCCCTTGTTAGTTAAACTATGTACATCTGCAGCGAAATGAACGTTCATTTGGTAAGGGAAAATCGTAATAGTGTCGCGACTCGTGACACACAACTACGTCGATTTTAAACTATTTTAAATCATAAGTCATTGTTACTTATTATTTAAAAAAAAAGAAACATTTGTGTATAATAAAGAAATCTTTTCTATTTTTAAATATTCGGCATGCTATAACTGAAAAACCTCTTTTGTTTTTAATTCCAATTATGAAGAATATTGAAAATAGTACTGGCACACACAAGAAAAAAATTTTGAGAGAAAAAAATATTTTAAAATTTAGAATGCCATTGTAATTTTGCAACGTGAGCGTCTAGTCGTGGTCATCAAATATAATATACTAGTGCTAATTGTAAAATAAAACCCAGGTAAGCCTACATATTATTATCTGTAATTGCTCTAGCCTTTTCTACATCTATACTAACCCTCACCGACTACACACCGTTTATCGTGCCGACATTTCTGTAGTCAGAAACAGCCAATTAAGCCGGCGTCGCCTCCGCCGTCTTTATCGTATCTTTAATGAACACTCATAAGCGTACACACTACTTAACCTATTGTGTGGAGTGACGGTGAGACGGTAGTGCGCCAGAGACGTTGCTCAGCTTTGCACACTGCCGGCTCAAATGAGCTGAGAGACAGCTTTGTGGGATTTGCGTTTTGTAAAGCGCTGCTGTTTTGTTTCGTTAACAACTTATTGATTTCTGTGTATTTTAGGATCGCATATCAACCTATGTTTTGTTCTATGTGGCCTAATCCAGTTACAAAACTGTAGATTTTAAGTCGCGATCACTTTTAGTTTACCATTTTATCATCGGTGGAATTTTAACAGCGTACTTCTCTAAAATGGTTCGGAAGTTTCGCATACTAAATTTTCCAATCCGTATATTCATTTAAGTTATTGGTAATACGGGTCTCATTTATTAAGTAAAACAATAGCTTGAATTAAGCAAACATCGTTGAGAGTCTACAATATTTACAATAGTTTCACATCAACGCAAGATATGATATACGGCATTGGATACGGGAAAAATCGTAAAAAAACTTGGGCCATCCTTCCCCCTGTCGATACCTCAGTGAAACAATGTAGGCCTCGCGCGGGAAATGCTAATACGGGCCCGTTACGTACAAATTGATACTCGATCGTCGCTCATATAAAACACTCTGCGAGCGAGATCGCCCCATGAATAATAAAGAATTGCCAAACGTCGACGAGGCGACGCGACTGCGCCCGTGACGCCTCCCACTAATGTTGGGGACACGTTTTCGCCTTTTTACATCTTTTACACAAAATACCTATTCTGTTATACAAATTGACTTGGTTACAAACCGGTTTGCGAAACGTAGGGTATTACGGTAGGGATAAATAAACATTCCGAAATCATTTACTATATTAATGTTGCAATGCACAAATGATGTCTTGTATTGTCGTAATTGACGAGGAAATGTTCTTTTTTGCTTATAGTTTTTTTTGGTATTGTTTTTTTTTTCTAATGCTTGGCTACGCTATAAATCGCCTTAATATTTTGCATATTGTATGTAATTTTAAATGTAAAAAAATATGTTGGAGCTTACAAATATACCGTGTGTATAGATTTTTCCGGTATTAATAGTTAACACTTAGCAAGGGAAATATTCCCAAAAATTATTCGTGATGATTAACAAAAAAGCGGGTGCAATCATAATGAAGCATTAAAGTATAGATTTTAGTAACCTTACAGACAGTTAATGCGTTTTTATTCAGTGCACGTCCTTTATAAACCATAATTTAGATTTTTACACAGACTCGTGTTAATATTCCCCTTCTTGCGACATAAAAATTCCCCAAACGGCTGTAAAATGTGACTGGCTGTGACTACACAAACTTTGTGATTATTGAGGTTTTATCACAACGTTGGTGCTAAAAGATAAATTTTACAGTTTTATGTTGAATCATAATGAGTTTATATGGCGTATTATTCTAATTTCTTGTGGATTATGTTCTCGGTGATAGATGTCAGTTTTAATAATTAACAAAAGTGTGTGATTAGACCATTCTCATAGATTAATGAAAGTAAAAATTTCCAGAAATTGTATGCGAGTTTTATTAGTATTTTAGAGTTTTTACGTCTCAACGTTATTAAAATACTTATTCAATTGATTGAAAAATTAGTTACATACTAACAGCTGTTTCCGACATACACTAAAATAAAGGGAGTGCATTATATAGTCACGTCTTGATAAATAGTTTATTCTCACGGTATAGGAATAGAGCTTATTGCCAAGAATTATGGACCTTTAAGATATTACGTACTCTACATGAAATTTATATTGACGTGAAGACACAGTTTTCAATAATTCGCGACGCAAAATCAAACTAACTCAACCCCCGTGTAGTGTGTAAATGATGGGTGGTTTGTACTGTTTACGTGAGCAATTCGCACAGACAATTAGCTCTTTATGCGATTAAACGCTCTCCGCATACGCAGGTGTCGACACCGCGTGCCGGTACATCGACATTTCACACCCGCGATCACTGCCAACTACGGGCTGTTTACATTGTGATTTGCTACAGACAGAATAAGGGAATTATTAATTAAAACAATTTGATGGCTAATAATTTGGATGTATTGTAGGTTTTTTTGGATGCGAATTTTTGTCTCCATTTTGTAACTTTGAGACAATTATTGTTTTCAATTTATTTTGTTAATTAAGAACTCAAAATATAATTTATAGAATCACAAATTGTAATTATTGTCTCACTATATTATAATAGGCAATCAAAATAATCGAAATATTTGCAACGATTACTGCTGCATTAGGCGAATGCAAATTTATTATAACTGCAAAACAAAACAACACAGGCTGCAATATATTGTTAGTTTTGACGTAATAACAGAATGGCGTGGCGTGTAGTGAACATCAACGTGCATTGAGCATTGAGACGGGCGGCGCGGCGAGTGTCGCGAGAGACGGCAGGCACGAAAGGAAATGGAGCACAAAAGGAGCGGTCTGACGGGATGCTTGGAGGTGTCTCCACAAACTGACCATAGACTCACGAACTGAGGAGAGAAGACATGTAGATTAGGTACGTTCTTAACATTTTCCCATGTTGAAGGAGAATTTTTAGTGCGAGAAGAAATGGAGCTGAACTCTTATAGAGAATCGAATATATCTTTTTGGATCATCAAATTGAATAATTCTCACAATTCTTTTAGAAACATAAGAATGGGAAAAGATACTTTTATAAAAATCGAATTTGTAATCATTGAAATAGGAAACTTTGTTCTCATACGCGCCTGCCAATAAATGCTGCAGATACGTCCATGGCTTCTTCATAACAACCTATACATGGGGTAAGTAACGGTTTAGGATGACACTTAAAAGTATGCCTCAATATGGTATATATTCAACTCTGGTACCTCCCGTAGCAAAACTTTTTTGGTAGAAAACTTTTTCCTAAGCACTTAAGATAAAATAAATCGTAAATCGCGAAGCATTTATAACTGTTCCTATTGAATATTGTTTAGTCTATGTGGAAAAACGTTAATGTACACAAGGAGGCTGATTCAAGTCCCAGCAGTGAGTGCATCGGCCTTCAACACGAAGGAGCATAAAGATATTGAGCGTGCATTGTCGCGAGCGGCATTGTGTGCTCCGCGAATCGGCCGCGATAAGGGCGTCCGCCACCGGCCGCTTTGTCTCCCTAATTGTTATATTCCGAACAAAGAGCTAGCAGAAACAAACGACGTCAGCGCTTGTTAGCACCCGGGCTAAACGCTCGTGTAATAACGTGTCTTCAAACAATTGCACATTTCCAATACGTTAGGAAATTGACTATGAGAGCTTGCCGGCGCTTCGATACGATCGTTTTACAATATAGAAAACCGTTCTATAAGCTGAAATGAAATCGCAGCGGCCAGTGATTGACGGCAATAAAAATGATCGAGGGTTGGGCAAAAATGCGAATAACATGGCGTAATAATGAATCGGCGAGAATTGGCGCCAATACGCCGTTAATGATGTTCATTTTGGAATTTGGAACGGTTCACGTCGATTCGTTTTAAAGTTGAGCCGGTGTACGATCGTCCCCCGCCGGTTGTACGGCATCAATCATTTTTGGAGGGTTTCGCTTATCCGAGTTTTCTTCCTGCCTCCGTCCTCTACTTCCAACTTTTACATCGAATGATCTCCGCTGAACCAACAGAGCGTTCTCCTAACCGCGTTTTGTATTATTTTTTGTGAATAAATAATATTATTTCTCGAGGGAAAGGGGGATTGGATTTCGTTAAATATGGTTTAGTAATTGAATTGAAATCTCTCAATGTCGACGTTCAATTAAGCTTTAGATTTTGTGATTTGCCGAGGTATTTCCTTTGTTTCGATGTAATAAATTAATTTGTATAAAGTATATCTGCTTGCCTCGGAGGAATAAATTTAAACATCCTATTGCTAGACAATATTTGTTCACAACTTTCTTTATGAGATTTTGATGTAACCTTATGATTATGTTTGTTTAATTATTATGTTTCATTTATAGATCAGTAGATAACTCATATGATCTTATATTATGAAAGTTGGCCATATCTGTCGTAAGTGGTATTTACACCGGAAATATGTATAATTTCTTATATTGTGCGATAAGAAATTATATTTTCAGTGCAAAATTTGAGACTTTCGAGGGTAAATAAAAATTAATAGTACCTATAATCATAAAACTAATATATACAAATAAATAATATAAAATCAATAAACTATATAACATATGACAGGTCTTAGAAAACTTTTCAAAAGTTTTTATTTTTGTAAATATATTTTTTTATTATTATCATTATCATAATTACACCATATCCATTACAAGCACTGTCAAAAGTGATTAATGTTAATGTCGGACGCAAGATTTTTAACTAAGTTAAGATTAAAATAGCTTAGGGTATTATAATTTGCTAGCGTGCTCCGGGCGATGGATCCGTCATCTCTCCCCACCAAATTATAATGACACATCCGCCGGGAGGTTTTAAGCCAATTCAACTTTGGGCAATACCTATATTGTACGCCATGGTTTTTCCCTAAGAGCTCGTCCAAATTTCAAAGGTAAAAGATTAGAGCCAGGTTGTCTTAATGGATGTTTACTTGGCCAACTTTGGCTTATTATATGTGCGAAGAACGAACTTTGTAAGAATATTTTTCCGCAAAAGCCATCGTCGACGTTCATGTGCTGGAAAATTTTATGCGTTGAATTCCCGTATTCTATAGATTAGGTTTTCGAATATGTTATTTTATCGTATATATTGGGGCTGCTATCGACAACCGTTGTCATTTCCTAACTATAAAAAAGCGTTTTTATCTTTTTTTGACATTAAAAAAACAAAATAAAGCGTTTAAAAATATTCCATTGATTACAAATACCACGAAAGCATGTGTCTTCCTAAAAAATTTCAACGTTAAGCTAACTGGTTTCTTTTGTGAACAAAACAGCAAAACTTAAAAATGAGCCGCCATTTATACAAATGAGCGGCAGGAGTGCGCGGAATGTGTCGTAATTCAATTTTTTCAAAGCGATACTAATAATAACTTCCGATTCCGCAACTCCAATCCAAACAATATCGATTCGCGAGGGTCCCCGTAGGAAACAATTTGTGGTAAAAATCCGCACTGATAGACGCGCGATATGAGCAACGGCGGGATTTTTTACTTATTTTTTATACTGCGGGGGAGATCGGGAGCGGCTGATCTTTGTTTTATGAGAACGATTAAGAAAAGCATATTTGAAGTGTGTACTCGGCTTTATTTGCGCCCCGAGAGGGAAGCCACGCTTCATTGATCTGTAATCGTTTTTCACATTTTATTGCTGTAGTGCCTTCGTTACGCGAGGGTTATGAGTGCACTGGGGTTGCTTGATTTCGTGTGTTTTGTGGAAATTAGCGAAATTAAAATTAGAATCTCGTTCGCGACATAATTCAGATTGTGAGAGAGAGTTGAGATCTTGTTATTTTCTCACTTAATTTGGCGGCGTTTAAGCGTTGTATTGTGGCGCGAGGCGTCTGCTCGTCGAGTGATTAGAATGCTAAGTACGCACCCTGAAAGGGTTCCCTTAATTGTGCGGTGCTCCTGTTGGACCGCGCCGCCACAGCTGGCAAACATCGCGGCCTCCACCACGCGAAGACGTCGAGCAAGACAATTGAGCACGTCTTGTGTGGAAGGATTTTAAGAGCTTAATTCATAGAATTTAAAGGAGGGTTATACGTACATTTCGTTTACAGGGTGTCGTTGTTATGCGGTGCACGATTTGCTTATTCGAATTAAAAGTAAATATAGCTAATGTTACTTATTCATTTCACAAAATAGCGTTACAATCATTTTTGTGATATTGAACATTATGGAATAATAATCACGGGTAAAATATCAACAAGCAATTGTACCTCTTCAAGCAGACATTATTTTGATAACCTGTGCAAATTTTTCATGTAAAAGAGACTCGAGGAACGAAGAATGTGTATATTTTTCGTTGTATAGTTTTTAGTACGTAATTTGATTTTTAAAAGTTTGCGTTTGCATTTAAATTGTTGGAGCGCAGTAAATTCCGCGAAAGATACATATAACGGCCAAAAAATTAATTGCAAGTGGCGTCGCTGCGATTTAGACGACCGAAATGTGGTCGTTAGTGCGAATTGAACGAAAGGGTGGGGTGGCTTTGCGCTTCCCCAATATAATTAAACTTTACTTCAGCGACATTTTTGGAAATACCTATAGCGTACATTTACAAAATGAATATTCACATTCGAAAATTGCCGCAGAACGTGACATGTTAAAGTAATCAGTTATTTCAAAAATTAATTTCAAATACAGCATACAATTTTGGAAATTAACGCGGCGCGGTCCTTTTGTTTTGGAGAAGCATAACGCAAAATAAAGGCGTATTAATTATTCAACGCCACACTCGACGCAATCAGAATAAGTGGTGATGTTTCTGTCACCGGGTGCGGGCGCGGTGCGGCCGCGGCTGCGGAGCTGGCGGCGGTTGCGGCCGCGTCTCCATCTCGCACGATTAGAATTCTTAAGCCGCGCCGAAGGCTCTTGATTAGAGGAAATTAAAATCATTATACTCGGGCGCGCGCCACAATGCCGACGTAAAAATAAGCGGGAAACGCACATAAAGAAGGAGGCCCGCCGGAAACGGAAGCGGCACCATCTTGGAGCCGCCGGGCGGGAAAACAATGGATTCGTTAATTAACATTTTCTTACGCCTCGCGGCTGTCGAACGAACGGTTTATCGGACAAAATATTTATGACGCAGACGCTATGAAATTCCAACGTGAAATTGCAAGCCATGCTCTCCTCAATGATTGTTCGCATTACGAACGCCAGTTCAATTAATTATTAATTACTTTTCTCGAAGCGAAAAGTGCTTTGAGTGCGGCCAGTCAATATTACAATACAAATAATTATTTATGCTGTTGATATGCAATACGATAAGGAATGGGCAAAAAATCTCTGATTACGATATTCTTTTAAATAAAAATTAACAAAAAATGGTACGCAAGTACAAAAAGTAGAAAAACTGCGTGAGTACGTAGATTTTGATTGGCTATCTACAGCGTGCATGCGAAACAATATGTCAATGAATGTCGAACATTTGGTCGTAAAGCCGTAATAGAGACAAAGTGGCGCCCGCGGCCGGTGGTGGCCGGTGGTCGCCGATGGCGCGCCGTGGCCCGTGCCCGATGGCGCTGCGTGAAAAACGGCTCGCATCAATAACGCGATATCAGTCAGCGGACGTACCCCTCGCTATCGATGACTGATTGATACAATTTTGTTGCCAGTCTGTTTTACACATTGCAAATGTAATTACCTATCTAATGTGGTGTACAAATTTGGTTAGGTAAATATGTTTGTTTATTTTAAAATTATTAAGAAACCGGTGGGCATGTACTGAACATTAAAAATAATAAAATATTATCAAAGGTAAAATGGTTACTGTGTAGCAAATTTAAATAAAGTATAATGTTAACGCCTTTACATTTTATATCTCTTAAAATAAGGTACAAACAAGCAGATAAAATATTGTCATGGAAGCTTTCGAAATTATATAAACAAATTTAAGATAATGATGATAATGACGTTGAGTATAGTTCCCTGGGCAAGATAACTTGTTTTGGTTTTCCATTTTACCCAACATTATATGCATGAGCATCAGTGAGTCACAGCGGTTAGGTAGCGTAGTGAGAAAACTCCAACTCTGCGGAAGAATGACTGGTATCTAGATATTTTGGTGTTGGAATTAATGTATCGACATCGACATGCAGACGACACATCGGACATTCATCGGGCTTCTATTGACCTCTTGACAGAGTGGCGTCATTTGTTACGTGGAGAGTCCGCCACGAATGCACTCGCTCGTTTGGCCTCACCATTGTGACTGATAACTGTAGTTTACATACGGTTTAACTGACTGTTTGTTTTGTTTGTATTTTGTTTGCATAGTTTTATTTTACAGTTTGTTTATCCAGTGTTCTAGCAAAAAAATCGCAAAGCAGTCAGGGTAAATCTAAAATTTTAATACGATACACAATATTTAAATTTATGTAAGAATTCAAGCTAGCAGTCCGATCAGATTTATCTCAGAGTGAATTGTATGTAGCATTTGCTACTTAATATGTTTGTCTTTCGACATCAAAGTTTTTCCCTGGCATTTTTGTGAGTATTTTAGTAAATATGATTATAGCGAATCTATCATGAAAATCATAGCTTTAACTGAATGAGATATGCTTGGCTGAGCTTATAAAATCGTATTAATTATTCTAAAAACGGTATGCTGGGATTCCCTTGAAAGAAATAAATATGAAATCTACCTTTTTGTTTAGTCTACACCTAAGTATGTACTGATGTATAATTTAATGGGTTTTGTAATGAGTTATTACGAGCGAGTGTATAAAGCATTTTTGTGTTTGTATAATTAATTTGGGAGTCGTTACAGTGTTGGTTGGATTTAGTCAGTTGTAACAGTGCAGTAAACCGTTCTTAGTGGTGGATTACCGCCATTAACCGCTACGGCGGCTGTAAAACGCTTGATCGATGCGCACCCCGATGTTTATTGTCTATTATTATGGACACAGTCGGGAGGGACGCTGGTGGCTCACTCCACCGCTTCGTATTGATTTAACGAGTTAATTTGTTAAGTTATGATATCATCAAAGCAAAATAGTCTACATGCCATACTTAGTCCTCTAAACATGATAAGCATCAAAGCCCCTTGGTGCCGTGCTAGTTTTTTTTTACCTAAAAGGTTTGAATTAGGGTTTTTGATTTTGATGAAATCTATATTTAAATTTATCAAACGATCAATTTTGATTATTACGTGACGAAACTAATTGTCATATCTGTAGTATATTTCTAAACAAATGTTAAATATGTAAACCTTCTATTTTTTTATGTATTGAGAATAATTTATTAGGCAGGAGCTCAGGTACATGCCAAATAAATGTTTAACAAAGAGTTTCATACTTAAAATATCTAATATAAGAACTTGGTAAACCGCAGCCGCCGCAGCAATTGTCTCAATTATTAATTGTAATTTTTGACGGGCACCTGTCAATTTGGCGGTGCACAACCCTTCCTTAATCCGGGCCAAGACGCGAGCTGGCGGCGTTTCTCCTTAGCCGCCCCTCGGAATAAATTAGCTTCCTCCCGACCACATCGGGATATAAAATTTTGAATATGAATGGAAAATTTTGCATTTGTAATAAACCGCTTTACCCTGTAACGCTGCAGATGCGTACTTGAGCACTGGATAAAAATGGAATGGCTCCGATGTCGTTCCTCAGGTGGCCCGCCATAAATATTTATTAATTATTTTTTCAATAATCTCTCCTGCGCCGTATCCTCCGAGGATGGAGGGATATCTCCACCGTTAATTGCTTTTTGTTTCATTTGAATAAGTATTGTTTTTGACTGCTCAAGCGTGACGTTGAATTTTATAAAATCTCGGCGATGAATAATTTTGTTGAAACAAAGTTAATTGAAACCCTTATTGATTGTAGTAATTTTTGTTTGAAACTTTCTTGTTGTCTATTAACCGTTTTATTTACTTTTAATTATAATTATTTTATGATATTAAATAATACCCATTTTAAATTAATATGTTCAAAATGATAGTAATTAAGTACTTTCCTTCGTAAATTTTTAGGGACTTGATTATATTATGTTTTTGCAAAGACAAATTATATATTCAACAAATTATTTGCACAAAGATACGGTAAAATCCTTCTATAAAGACAGTAATGATTGCCCAACTAATAAAAATATATTTTAAGATGTAAAATTAAAATCAGTCTTATTTTTTCAATGTCGTCTCGCCTAATTGATTTTATAAACTGAGGGAAATTCGAAAAGAGCGCATTTACATTCGGTGCACGGCTGAAATACGTACGAACAGAGGATTTCTCAAAGCAGATTCTGCTTATTGGAACTATTCAAATGCCGTTGAATCTTATTATCAATGCTGAAAGATAGAAGATTCAGTAAAATTTTAAAACTGTACGAAAAGCTGTTTGTAAAAAAAATAGTCTAAAGTTATTTGTGATTTTTTACTAGTTTTTTATTTTTATTCTATTTGGTTTAAAAATGTGTTTAGTGAAAACATGCATTTATGAGCATACGTGTTTTATGTAGATACATTTTTATTGTTTTTCAATAACAACGACGATTATTATAAATCATTATTGCTATGAATGTTACTACGAACAATGCCAAATACATTTGACACGGAACCCTGATAATTGTGCATGAAACATATATGTAACATTTATCTACGGGACGTAGTGTATGATTTTATACCGTAGGGCAATGTTGAACGATTGTACCAATTTATCCGTGTAGCATGCGGCAATCGCCCCAGGCGTTATTAATTTTTTATTTGATCAAGATAGTTACCGGCGCGGGTAAATAGTTTCGTAATAAAGCCAATTTTTTGATAATACCATACTTTTACGTGAATTTCGAGTGCTTTATAAGGAGTAAATTATACGAGTAGTCGTGTCATTTTGTGAGCAATTTGAAAGTCGTTTGATTCCAATTTATCTTGCCTTCTTGTTAAAGGTTTATTGATTTTAAAAAGTAGAATTTTCAATGTGAATTTAATTTGCCCATTTAGTAGTTAGAATTCGATCGAGTGAATTAAATGAAATTGACCTAATCATTTTGTTAGAAATAGGACCTAATTCAGTAAGGGATAGGTATTGTTTTAATTGAAGTCATGTTTGATGAAGTTCTATTTTTCACATATATGCTAGTGTAGGATTGTAATCTTTGACTACTTAAATCGTGATTAGATCAGTAACTTTTCCTTTATCTCGCGGCAATGACGATCTTAGTAAATAGGTACGTTTGTTTGATTTAAATTAGTTCTTGAGTTTTCTTACACCAACTTTACTTGTTTACGTTGCTTTGGTGTTTAGTCGTGATGGTGGTGGTGCTACCGGCAATTCGTCTCATAGCTATTGTTATCCACAAATTGATAATCGATGATGGTCCACAAAAGCGCGCTAACGACTTGGCATTACTTGGCAAACGTTATCAATCTTGGCTATGATCCGTCGCGTCAAGGTCGCAATAATATACAAAAGATGTCACCACAATGTCACTGATGTTCCGCCGACTTATTAGCTTGGCCTTGATTTTTTATTCATCTTCAGAATGACTTACAAAAATATTGTAATTAAAAGAAGAGATTCTGTAGCCATATGTAATGTACGATGGTAGATATTGCAAACCTAAGAATTCTCTTGTTGGGAACAGTCAAGTACGTGATATCAACATGTTTTGCTTTTATTATGTGAAAGTTCTTAAAGGCGTGTCATAAAGGCGCTTTATATGTTATTCCTGTGTATGTAAAGCTACTAATTAATATTTTCCCAAAACATTCGATATGAATACGCGTACAGTTTCGTTCACCTCAATGATTGACAGTGACAAAATTAAGGGTTCGAGCGGATCGAGTGGTAGTGTCGTACAAATGTAGTTCGGTTCGGTTCAACGATAAACATCGGCGTAACAAATTAACCGGCGCGGGTACGGCACGAGGCCGACACGGCGCGGGCCGCGGCCGACACCTATCGCAACATCTACGCACCATAACGACATTGATTAAACTGATGTTACCGAGCCGTGGGAACTGGTCGTGCTTCTGTTTTATTTGGTCATTCACGGTGGATAGCTGTTGCTAACAAAGGCCATCCTATCGGTTTTATTTTTTGCCACATTTACGTATAGAGAGCAGGTCGGTTTCGGGTGGTTGAAGCAAACCTAAAACATATGGTCATAAGACTGCCTGATATTTTAAATTTGGATGTAATAATGTGGCTAAATACAATATTACAATGGAGTTTGGTCAAAGACCTACCTGCCCCAGTTCCATCCACAAAGAAGGTCCATGCCCAATAATAGAACGTATCAGGGCTGAGGATGAAATAAAATATTGGAAAGTTGAACGACTTTAAAAGAAATTAAGTACGATTACATAACACAAAGAAATGGCATAATGCATTGCTATTGAAGATATGCTTTAATAGAACAAGCAAAATAAACAGAAATAAAAAAATCCTTATATTTAATTCATTTATAAGCGAATTGCAGGCTAAAAGACCCCTTTGAAATAAACGAGCTGGGAATGTGAACGGATTTGACAAGTTATCAGAGATTATTAGCAATGATTCATGTAGCATCGGTTTAATAAAGATGATGAGTGAGTCGATATGCTAACGCTCGTTAATCATGAGCGGCTGTGTCTGTTGGGGCGGAATGTCGCAATTGTGAATTATATTATTAATATATTATTATTATTATAAATATATTATTATATTATTTGAGACTGGTGAAGTTATCCTTTTTGAATTGAGTCTTGATATTAAAAGAGAGTAATCGCCACTAGACTAATTGAGGGTGTTTTAACTTTTGAATAAAAATTGTTACAGATGAATCATTGTTGCTAACAATTTCGCTAATCTTTTAAAAAGTGTACGTAGAAATGTTCCTTTTTAGTATTTCTGTGACAATGGCTTCTAATAGAAATTTTTGCTAGAGTTAAAAAGACCTCACGATTTAGGTATTATTAAGTGTAATGTGATAATATTATACTAAGATTTAAATAGTAACATATTAGTCTACTCCAATTTTCTTTTATAAATGTGAACGCTTGTCGTCACTGCGCGAGGATATCGCCGTAATGCACGTATCGCGTGAAACTGAACAATATCTGCGTCGATTGACTCGGCTCAAAGGAAATGAATAGATTTCATTTTAGTGTCATTTGTAGAGCTAATGGCGCCTCGCACTAATGCCACTGTAAAATGTTCCGTGTGTAAACACGAAGGAAATCGTCACCGCACAGTTAGATTGCTGACATGTGATTATCATTATTATTGAAAATAAATATCATGTTCATATACTGGGTGTCTTATATTTCCCCCAACAAATGGAACCACTGTTGGACTTTACGCTTATTCCTTTAATTGCAAATTGATTATTTTTAGGTGCTCCAAATCAATAACGAGGGTTAAATGTTTTATATTTTAACTAGCTTTTGCCCGCGACTCCGTCCGCGTAGACTACAGGGTTGAGTTCAGAATGAAAATAAGTTGTAGTCTATTTTACTCCTCAGAGCCCTATTTATGTCCATACAAATCGGTCAAATTGTTTAAACGTGAAACCGTAAGCCGCCCGTCCGCGTAGACTTCAGGTTTGAGTTCAGAAAGAAAATAAATTGTAGTTTCTTTAACTCCTCAGAGTCCTATTTATGTCCATTCCGAAAATTATACAATTCGGTCAAATTGTTTAAACGTGACACCGTAACGTGCCGGTCGTCGCCTTGTGCATCATTATTGCGCGCAGGATCATTATTTTAAAACTGCGATATCTTCTAAGATACTCAGTGAAATCAAATGATGTAAGGGGCTAATTTCGTCTAAATTAAATACTTATAATGAATAACGCATTTATTTCGATAAGGATTAATATAATATGCATTAAAAACACCTTCACAAACATTACTTTATTTTAGAACAAATTTGGTTAGCATAAAAGAGGTTATAGTGAAGTAATCCTAAAAGATAGACGTATGCTATCGCGGACTTTTTTTTAGAACTTGTAAAGGTGAACAATTTTGTCATACATTATTTCAGTGTAACTTTAACCGTTTCCGCAGCGCACGCGGCGGAATCTTTCAAAAGGAAAACGATATCCCCGATTTTGAAACATTCTTTATTGCTGCTCCGCTCCTATTGGTCGTAGCGTGATGATATATAGCCTATAACCTTCCTCGATAAATGTGCTAACTAACAGTGAAAGAATTTTTTAAATCGGACCAGTAGTTCCTGAGATCCTAACGTTCAAACAAACAAACAAACAAACTCTTCAGCTTTATAATATTAGTATAGATAAAAAATCTGTACTTCAGTCTGCATTTTATTTCAAAAAGATATATTCTTCACGTACTTATGATAAATATTAAATATGTTTCATAGTATAAAAAAGACTTAGCCCATGTGGTACCTACTTTATATTTTATTTGATGTTAAAAATGCGTTTCAAGTAAAGGACTCTTTTAACCGATAGAAAATAAAAATTATACCTTCCCCTTCACTACAAAATTGCTGCCGAAATTGTAGCGTGTTCCGATAAAACGCAGCTCAATTACATCACAATGTCTTCTTTGTATTTTCCTCGAAAAAACTGTTCGTAATAAATAATACCGTATGTCATTTCTCAGCACGTATGAAATATATAACACACGGAACGATTTCGAAGAGCAATTTATTTGTAATAGAGCCGCGCGCCACCGTCCGCTCGGAATAGTGGGGATACGGCGAAAAAAACTTTAATTTGTGAGACAAAGTGACTTGGTATCTTACTATTAATAAAATTAATCTTCAGTAAATTTGTGAAAGTCGATCATATTATTACGATGAGTATTTTCAATTTACTCTCATTATGTTTTAAAACTTTAATACCGAATAAGTCTATGTAATATACATACTACATAGCCTCAGTAACGAACAAAAAATAGTTTTTTGCAAAATCAAATAAGGAAGCTAAAGTATTATATTACAAGTAAATCGTAGCATCAGTAGTGTAAATAAAACAGAAAAAATGATAGCAAGGGTGGTTTGTGAGCAGAGACGCCGCAGACGATTTGTGACTTAATCACTTTATTGGCAGCGAGGGAGCCGGCCTTATCGGCAGCGAACGTCTAACAGTCCCGTTGATGTATGAGTAAACAAGCTTGCACTTTTCCTCGGCGACTTTTGGCGGTCACACAGGCCATAAAATCGTCGCTAAAGTTTGGATTGCGCTTGTGGGGAGACCTGAGTGCTGTTTTAACATCGTTTTTTCGTTTTAAAACATTTAACGTGTTTGTTTACCTTCTTTCCGTCGTCTTCGCTGCAGTCACGTGCATCTGAAACAAAAACAACATTGTATATTAACATTTTTAATATAATAACGGGGAAAGGGTTCGAGCATTTCCATACCCGGAGCGGTGATTAGCCACAGCGCAAACTACGCCACGTACCGGACCTAAATATGTTTGTATTTTGGCTTTGCCGGTACACACACCCAATATCGGATCCCTCCTGAGGATCAGCCATTACGTAGCCTCTTAACGGCGGACGGTTTTAATTAAAAACTTCTTGCATTAGCATGTGTCCGCCTAATCATGATACTAATCCCTTCAAAAATATTATTTAATTTCGTTCAACAGTATTATCCACCTCGCGTTTCGGAAACCGGAAAACGAATTATATTTCCCCCAGAGTGATTTGGAATATTTTGCTCGTTGGCGGTGCCAGTCAACGATTGTGGTTTTACGTACGAGTAATATACTGTGAGGTATTATTTGTGCATCACAATTGGGTCAGGCTCCCTAAACAAACAATGTATCAAGTGAAGTAGCGTTGCGGAGTCTTAGCCGCCGATAAACAAGCGCAGGTGTACGAACCCGCCTCAACCGCTGTCCGGAGCAACTTGGAAAGTATTCGTAAGCGTTCAAACATACCGGTCTCGTTATGCATGCTTCGCTGGGTTTAATCACGGGCCAACCCCGCCCCGAGCCAGCTAATGTTTTCACTATGTATTTTTTAAGTGCCGCCAACTTGTGAAAGTATTCGGTTATAGCTTGTAACGTATGCGGGTATACTGCTTTTGCGCAATATTTATCGGTTCATTTCATGTACAATAGCGTAAAGCATGAAGACAAGAACATATATAAGTATAGTATGAACTACCACATTCCGAGTAATTACCTCTATCTAAAACGCATGTGTTTGACATGAGATTCTATGTTAGGAAAATCATTTCCGTTATTATGCTATTTGTAGTAAAAAGTGTATAAAGTATATACATAAAAAATATTTTGTTCTGTAAAATCAAACTTAATTTACTTATATTTCAGCTAGGTATATCAATTAATCAACAAAATTATTTGAGATTTGTATGCTCAATGAAACTGAAGATGTTGTAAGTACGTCTCGATACAAATGTCGGCGCTTCACACGGACGTACAAGTTTCGGTATAGGTTCGAAGGTCCTCAAACATCTATTAGGTGTACCGTAGCCGACATTCGCCCACATCTTGGGGTCTATTGTATGACGTGTCCATATTGACACAGTGTCCCGCCGATTGTGCGCAACCGACAATGATCCCATGTCAGTTGAGCTGAATTCAGCTCTCGTCCGTGCCACAATGATCATTGAGAATTACAATATCCATTGAGTTGCACGCGTCTCGTCCATCCGACGGTTTTAACTGATAACAGGTCACGACGAGCCGCGGAATATTAATCACCAGTTGCCTTTCAATTTTGTTTGACTTGGCGAAAAGTTTCGTCTTATTTATTTTTTATCAATTTCACTCGGGCGCGCCTTAAAAGCGTCGCCCTGTTTTATTATAGGGACGTGAATTAGCAAAAAGAGAATGGATTTTGGTTGTGATTATGTCAAAAATAATTAATTATTATCGATTCGGTTGCGGGCAGGGGAGCGGATTGATGGAAGGCACCGACTGTAGAGCCGCTCTTTAAAATTGGAAAGCTAATTACTTGGCTGCGGAGAAAACCCCGCTCCTGCGTGGAGTGCCACCCTGTATTGAGAAATTAAATCATTCGGATTACTTATTTTGAATAAAACTGGATTAAAACATTATGCGTACCAGTATTTTAAAGGTAATTCAGTGAATAATTTGAATTTGGCTTTATTCATCTACGTTATATGTCTATTTTTAAACATGATATAGCTACCATAATTTTGTCGCTGTTGATTGCAAAATGTTTTAGGGTAAACAATAATATTTGACAACTTGTTAAGATCAGTGTTAAATAAGCAAGTGCAAAAGAGGCGACTCATCATGTTAAGTTTAGAACGCGTGGAAGGGTGGGTAGCGCCAAGGGGCACGCGTGAGGAGCTCAACGGAATTTCTTCATTCATTAAGCTGGCACAGCTCCGTGATCGGCCTGCGGAAGGGCTCGCTACATTGTACACAACGCCGATGAGCAAAACTTTAATTTAGAGCGGGGTACCTGCGACCATTCGCCTCATTCATAATAATGAATCTCACCCTCTGTTTAGTTTCTAAGTGCCTTACTTGTGACTCGTCGACTTTACGCATTCTCTTCGATTTATCTCATACGAAATCCCAAAATACCTCACTACTTCGAAAAAACCTTAATTGGAAAAAAGACGCCAGTCATTGGCCTCTTTTTAAATTAACGCCATTAACTTCGAGATTTCCTGTTCAGAATAGAGTGTAAAAATTACTTTTCTCCGTTTGAGTGCCAGTAATTAGTAACGCTCCAGTTTTATTTGTTGACGTTCATTATTCGTTGATTTTGAGAGTTGTGTGCGAAAGGGAGAAATATATTTCTTGTGTGAAGTAGAAAGGGAGAACGACATTCAATCGAGAGATTGCACCTGCCACCGCACGAATTTGCAATTTAAATTCTGAACGAATATTCTAGAGGACCTCCTTAACACGACATCTGTTTAAATCGACGATGATGGAGTGACTGCTGCGGTCTAACTCTTTGTGATTGCTGCGTAATTGAAATAAAACAAAACCCTTGCCGAATATTTAGGGTAACTCGTAACCACTGGTTATTATCGCTTGCATTGATTTTAATTAAAATTGATTGATTTTGGAAATATTTTGTTTATATTTTGTGCTTCATAGGAGGACCATTTTTAAATGCAAGATATTATTTACATATAACACATAGATACACTTAAGAGCCTTTGCGACCTGTCGGAATATTTTTACTGAAAAAAAACATATATAAATGAAGAATATAAAAAGTATCTTTACTTTATTATTATAATTTATAAATTACCCAAGTTAATTAATAATAACAAACGCCAGGTTTTAATCAAGTCTATCATACGTTTTACTAAAACATTTTTTTATTTATATTGCTTGAAAAATCAATTAAAAATCTAATAATCGAAACGTCAGTATCATTTCACCTTCACGTAATAATTTGGCAAATTGATTGATCCCTCTGTGGCGGGATGATGTATCGTGAGCGGCAGTGCGTTGGACGTGGTCGGCTAATAGGTGTTAGTGGGTAAATAAAGAAGTGAGCGCGGCGCGGGCGGAGCCGGCCGTCATTAATAACTATCACCCCACGCCACTTCATTAACAATCAATCACATGTGGCTTCCAGTGGATAAGACACTTTGTTGCGGTACTGCCGCCTTTTTTTCTCTTCTTGTAAAATATTGCTGCTTAGTTAGCTTTTATGCAGTTATGACATGAATTGAATAGGCTTGATATCTGTTGTCTATTGGTATGAGTACATTTATTCTATACAGGCGAACTAGATTTAGAAAATAATAACAGCTCTGGTAATGATGGCTTTAGAATAAATTACCAAACAATAATATGAAGTAAAATTATAATAAAAGATTTGTGACCAGGATTCAATTTTTATATTAAAACTTTCATCAATTTGATAGTTCGAAGCCATTACAAAGTAATTACTGTCTACGTCTCGTAGCACATTCGTAGCAAACGTAGCACAATAACAATGAATCTTGTCACTGAATCTCTAAATGAGATGTGATTTAATTCATGACTTTTTTAAATTATCAAATCTTTTACTCAATTATATCTCGTGAATCGTGATTTTACTTTTTTTAAACGATAGTTTTCTTTATATGCTCCCTTAGATAGCTATTATTAAAAAAGTTAAAATATTGAGGAAACAATCCTATCGATAATGTTTTTGTGATCCTTAATAATAACTTAAATAATTAACACTGAAAAGAATGCCAACGTTCTAATAAGTAGTGTAGGTATGAAATAGCTTTCTAAATAACACATAAACCTTGAAAGAATTCCTAAAGTTCATATTTTCCCAAGAAGGTTAAATTGCGCGCTCATGCACAAGAAAGAATGACTTGTCGGAAGGAGTTAATAATCTTATTAATTTGTTCGCATGTTACCCGCGGCGAACTCGCTGGTCCCGACATTCTTTGTAATTAATGTGAACACCTCATCTATTAAATTAGTACAAGGGCCCGTGAATACACGTGTGAACTACTTACCAGCGTATCATGAACCTGCACGGCAACCGAGATGGCTTGCGTGTGAGATGAAGGAGGGCTCTTGCTAATCTGGTCGGGTGTCACATAGTCTTAACAGAATAAATAAATTGTGTGTGAAGAAAATGAAGCAAGAAAATTCATTAATCAACAGCGAAAATAAGCGAGTTGCGCTTAGACGTATCGTATGATTGATTTAGTTTGAAGTACTATTAATAAACACATTACTTGTTATGCATATGTTACATATGTAATTCAAGTAGTGTGATTTTTTTAAAACATTTACAATTAAATCTCATGTACATCTTGGATATTAATAACAAAATATAAATATTTATATTATCCTTTTGAAATTATTATTAAGAAAGGCCTAAGTAACGAAGAAAAGTATATTGAAATTTATATTTATACGTGTCAAATCAAGAGCGACAAATTTTCTGTGAGATGCAGAGCTACGTCGTAGTAATCTTGTAATTTGGCCTTCTTTTCCACCATAATGAAATACGCAAGTGGGTTGCGTTACTAGTGAATCATAATCGCCAAAGTCTTTTCTGGTTCCCAATAAGAATACATAAAAACGAATAGTAAATGTATTAAGAGTTCAATGCTTCAATCAACTCATAAATATTAGTCCACAAACTACATGTTCGGATCAATTAAATTTTATTACATGCGTTAATTAAAGGCCGTCCTAAGTGAAAGATTTATTGGAGGTTTATCCTCATAACCGTAGCTTAAAGGGGCATTACTCAATACGCGACGGCTAGGCCTTTCTCGGGGCGAGGTCTGCTTAAGTGTGTTCTACACGATTATACAGCTATTCCACGGACGGCTTTGTTATTCGTACTTGTGCCCTTCGCGACGAGGCTATAATCTCATGCTGAATAGACACTTTAATACACATTTATCTAAATGTATTCATATTTGATGTGTTTATTAAACACTACAATGATAATTTCCGGTGATATTTAAAATAAGAGTATTTAATGCGTAATGGAGTGGTTTTTTGTATATAAGCTAAATTATGCGTGTGGTCAGTGAAAAACATTTTGGCATTATTTTGGTGACGTCATTAAACTCGCTCTAGGCCAATGTCGTAGACTAAGGGATAAACATCTCATTTGTAAAGGAGAAAAGAAGAAACTATAGTTTTGATGCAAACGTGACCGTATAATGTAATATGGTTAGCCATGGTTTAGCCAATGTATGTATGTATAAACATACTAACATAATTCCACAGTTGTTTGAGCATCAATGGTTCTGTTATTTATAAATAATTGTCTACCCATTTTCATTATATCTGTTTTTATTTTTACATATCAATAAAAAAAATTAACAGTACTTGTCGTTTATTTTTATTTAATAAACATAATTCTAACATCATATGTATCATAGTGATTTCAACACGGACCTGTACATACACTGCCGACGGAAAGTTTCCGGACAAGATGAAAAAGTTGTAGAAACAATAATTTAAAGTAAAATAAGTCAAGTAAATCAAAGTTTTATTTTCAAAATATTATAATGTAATATTTAAGGATAAAAACTATTAAAATTTTCATCTATTTCATGTTATACAGCTTGAATTTCATTTGATCAAAGAAATCACCTTAGATCGTCAATACTTTTTTCACTGCGTGCGGCATTATTTTTACAAGTTTTTTCCACAGACTATTAGATATTTTGTTCCAAAATGTTTAAAGAGCCTACCAAAGATCATTTAAAGAAGTGGGATTCGATTTCCAGATTAACCTATCCATTTCATCCCACAATAATTCAATAGGATTTAGATCGGGAAATTGTGGAGGCCATTTCAATATTTATAAATCACCTGTATTTTTTTATTTCAAAAATAGTTGACACAAAACTGAGATGTGTGTTTTGGGTTATTATCCTATTGAAAAACATCCCAACGGCCAATTATTCGCACCCCAGAAGGGCGAGCATGCGTTCTTAATAACCCTTTTTTTCGAGAGTTCCTTTGATTCTGTATAGATCCACTACTCCAGCATAGCAGGAATACCCCCAAACTATCACAGAGACACCTCCATATTAAACAGTTGGGGTTATAGCATTGGGATTCATTTTTTCTGGAGAATTAATAAAAAAATTAAATTATATTAAGTGCGAGATTACTCGAGAAAATACCACAGAAGAAGGAAATTCAACCACCATTAAAGTAATAAAATAATTTAGAAATAATATAATGACTTCTATAACTCAAAATATTGTAAAAAATAATCCAAATTTCATAAAAAAATTAAGAAAATACTTCAAAATGTTCATTTTGTTGCAAGGCCGTTACGTTAGAAATGACGATGTTGACAATTTTGTTTTATTTTTCGTCAACAACGGGCGGAGGTAGGGAGGAAAAGTCAAAGAAAAGATGATAAAAACTATATAATCAAACATTTCACCTTCGTTATAGATCCACTTAATGTCTAAGAGGATCATATACCCATTCAAAATAAAATAAGATGCTTGTCCGGAAACTTTCCGTCGGCAGTGTATATTGAAGTTGACTTTCGACTTGTAAAGTTTAACGAAAGTTTTGATTTCTACAACACCTTGCTTTAATTGTAGCACCCCTCTGATTCATTATAAGTGAACAAGATTTGTGAGTCGCGGCCGCGGTGCAGCGCTGCGGATGGAATATTCATCACTCGCGCGGCGTCCTTAAGATTAAGAAAAAGGCCAACACAAAGCCGCGGGAACTAGTAACAAAAGCTAATTATACCGTGTTTACTTTGTAGACAATGGTGTAACACGGCACTTCGGTGATATATGCGCAGTAAATTCTAATGCGCGCTCCTACGGTGAGGCGTCGCCGTAAAGCCGCGCCGAACGCGGAATGATCATAATAAAGTATGATTTCTTGGTCGGGGACGCGACCTTAACTCGGATAATCACTCCTCAGGCGTACCCATATAATTCCTTAGTGCATAATGAAAGTTGATTAACATTATACCCCGCACGCGAGCTGAGCCGCGCGCGGCCGTGTGTGTGTGTCCGCCGCAGATTCCGAGTCCTAATTAAGAGCGAGGGAGAGAGGGTCGCGGCCGCCGGCGGGGGCGGGGTATCGATCATCGTCCGCCAAGGAATCGACGCAGGGACCCGCAAAAAGGGGAAGCCCTCATCTGAAAATCAGCGTACGACTAAGCCGGCCCGACTCGGCACATGTGTTTTGATTTAAATGCACGCTAAGGGTCAGTTTACTCGACGGGCGCGGAAACGTAACGCTCCGGGCGCGATTTGCAAATCCGATGTGAATAATTACACGGCTTACGAGCGCTTACCTACTGCCTTATATTGATTTGCATATTTTCTTGTGGCTTCACGCCGCTTGTCCATCTTTCTGGACGAACGTGCTCGTCGGTAGATATATCTTTTGAATAATTACTCCATTTGGCATATGGATATCGAATTAATCTTGCTACGTAATTTAACACATCGTTCATACAATACGTTATACAATATAATACGTTATTACTGTAAGTTTAAGACAGTTTGTTTTGGCTAAAATGACTGTCTAACTCTAAGGGATAGTGGAATTCAATACACTCGACATTACAGCACATATGCGATGCTTTTGCGATGGCTTTATTTACCTTATCTCTTTGGTTGGTGTAGCAAGCATATACCGTACGATTTGGATTGTTTCTGGTTGGAACAAAAAAAAACAAGCAATTACAATTAGAATTGGAAATTGTCTCGTGTTCTTGAACAAATATAAAGTTCTTCTCCAAACAATGCAATTCAATAAAAATAAGTTAACCATTTGCCAATGTACAATTGAAGCAAAACAAACGATATAAAATGGAGAAACACTAACAAAGCTGCTTATAAAAAACGTTGGAAAACACTTATCGCGCTCGAGTGCAAATCGTCGACTGTCACTTCAAATCCCGTTGGCGCCCGAACAAAATGGGAAAAAGTAACAAAAATAACAATCAAATAGAGCATCCCGGTAAATGAGATCCGTAGGAATGATCACGCCCGACCCCGGGGACCGGTTGCCTCTTCAAAAAGGACTTAATCTCTCAATTCACTAAGGAGTTAAGTCTTAAAAAATATTTCGATAGGCAACAAAGAGCCCCCGGCACGGCGTCGCGGTGTCTTTGACACGTCGCCGCCGGATTTTTTTCGCGAGATCTTTTTAGAGGATGTCACTCAGTTTGTACGGGCTTTGTCGGGTGAGGTTAAGCGGCGGTTTATTAGGATTGGCTTCCGATTCGTAAACAGAGGGTCGACACTGATTCGTTTTCGATGTTCCGTTTATGGATAAAAAATCAAATCACACACCGCTCAGATTTATTGGCAAAATACCGTACGTGTTTAAAACCCTCTCACAATCGATATGAAAATGTGACGAGTGGGGTCGCCGACAGGCGGCGCGCCTTAATTAAGAATACGTGACAAAAGACGAGACATGCACACAAACACAAGTTGCGCCGAAAAAGGTCCCGGATTACGTAACCCTTTTGGGCTTTTGATTTTAAACGTCGCGTGAAGTGCGAACACCGGACCGTGGCGTCTAATTTGAAAAGAGACTTGACAAATTTGGCTTCGGGCCACCCCTCGTTTAATCGAGCTATCGCTACACGTGACGTCGCGTCGATATGAATGTTGATACAATGAAATAATAGCGACGAGTGGTAGGCGGTCACTATGGTTACCAGGCGGATTGGACGGAAACCCTATTTGAATGGAGCCGTGAAAGGCTTTTAGCCTCGTTTGACCGCCGGGCGCGGGTCAGCATTTTGGGCGCTGACTGCGCTTCGGCACCAAAGTCGGGATAATTAGCCGGCAAACAAGGAACAGGGTGCCCGCACAACTTTCGCGGACCGTTCAGGTGCTCTGCAAACACCATTGCAAGAAGTTTAACAGCAGTTTAATTGCGGAACGAAAACAGAAGCGCACTGAAAACAGTTTAGTTTCAGTGAAAAGAACCTAGTCGGTTATTGAGGTGAACAAGCATAATCAAAGCTAGTTGAAGTTGGCAGTTTATTGAAAATGTTCAAATGTCTCGCACCGCTGCCGAGTTAAAACAAATTTAACTTTTACAGTTTGTAATTACTGGTAATAAATTTACAGTTTAATCAATTTAAAATCATTTTCAAGTTATACGTTTTACGTATAGCTTTTCATATGTTCATATTTTTTACTAATAGTAACGACATAATGACCGCAATAATAAATTGCATTTGATTGTAAGTTCAGTACAAGTTCAGTAGCGAGCAACTCGTACATGCCTGTTGACTGTATTTACAAATAGGTATCTACTCTTTGTAACTACTGATAAATACTAAAAACTTAACAACCCAGTTGGATATTACTAAACCTAGAAATCAAATCTTGAAGCTCATGCTGCACTCAAAATTGATGAGACCAAATAGATATTTGACGTATGAATAACACCATAACAATACGAAGGTATCTATAAAGCTCTACTATAATCATGACAAGCCTACACACTTTTCAGAGATTTCTAATACCTTTTCCCATTGTAATGGGTAAAGCAGGTACCACCATGAACCATAACGTCCGTTTAGCATTGCAGTTGGGTCCATAAATCGGACGTGTCAGCGGCAAGGCTGCGGCGACGGAGGTGCGGACAGGGCGGCCGATAAATTAACAAGCCGCTCCGTGACGTGCGTGCGCGGAGGTAATCCGCGCCCTACGTGACAACCCTGGCCGCGATTTAATTGCTACCGTTGGGCTAGTTCGGTTAGTTGCGTTCAACAACATTAAATACACCATTGTTTTACATGCGTGTGCGAGTTTTGTGTGTAAGGGTATATGATGCAAGAGAAAAAAATATAACTGACTCAAATGTGCCTACCATCAGTTGCAGTGTTGTTACTTATAAGTTCCAATAAAGATACAAATATAAGGGACACAGGATAAAAAAGGTTAATTATAATTTAAAATACTCTTAAATACAAGATGTTGGCGAATAAATAGCCAAATATTTTCACAACATGTACCCGTATTTTACTTACATTCGCCCCCAGTGGTTGCCGTGCGTCCGTTAATTTCATTAATATACCGAGCGAGCACGCACTAAGAAACCTGTCCCTCTGTGCTGCGTTACCAATAGGGATTTGGTCCCAATTATGTATTAACAGAAACTTGGCTATGTCGTCTCGCATGCGAGAACTCTCATCGGATTAACGTCTTTATATACTGAAAATGGATACGCAGAATAATGAATTAGTATTCTCTACAGTTATAGCCTAAACCTAACAACTTTATTTAGTTGTGTATTGTAACGTAAACGTACAAAATTGTGATTAAATCTCACAGCCTTATACCATTTGCAATTGAAACAAGTATTCCATCGAGACGTAGGCTCACAATTGATAGACACCACAAAGATAGATGAGATTGTGGCACTGGACTGTCTTTGCTGCGATTCTATTCATATTTTAATATCGCAATATAGTAATATCATTCACTTAAGTATATTTACTCACTTATTTAAAAAGGCTATTTCAGAGTACGTCTGTTCATTAGCATAACTTTAATTATTAGGTACATAAACAACCTAATTTATCGTAATCGAATCCCGAACTGCGCTTGACGTTTCCAAAACTAAACAAAAGCGTGTATCCACAATCAAATGACATAATAACCCAAATTAACAGTGAAACTAGCTGTTGTTACATTCATTACGGGGGTGTAATTCCCGGGCGTACCTCAGTGCGGTATCGATCGGCGCGGAGCGACAGAAAACTTTCTAGACAGCTTTTATATGCACCGACTCTTTACCCCACCAGTACACAGCTACGTTCGATGAAATGCGCCCGATCTACATAATGTACGTGACAACACCGGCTTATTAACTCGTGACGACGTGCCGCATTACTCAGCTTTACAATCATTTATATTTGTTAACCATAGGACATAGTACCTAATGAACAACAGAGAAAAATTACGTATATTGCAGACTTTTGCGAGAAATACTCAAAAAGTTAGCAACGTTTAAATAACTACATATTTCAATTGCTTTTATACAATTTTGTCGTTATGATAATCATTTGTAATTTTTAAAATTTAAATTGTTCTTACAACTTGGACATCATGTGAGATAGATATGTTTTAATAAAGTATTTTTGCTGGATGTACGCTACTCATACATAAGGTTTTAATATTAAATTGTGTTTTTCTAGACAGCTTAATCCTACTAAGAACTTTCGAAAAAAAAAGCAAATCTTCACCGCGGTACATGATTATTTGCGATGCTAATGGTGAGCTTGTTAGTTTGCGATATTTAGGTTCGTAATTTTATAACAACATAATATTGATTTCGAATAATTCATAATATCGATATTCATGCAACACAATCAGATAAATACCAATCAATATTTTGCAGCATTAAAAAAAAATGAAGGCTTATTCGTTTCTGAGGATTTATTTTATCAACGCGACGCGACGTATTCAAAAGTATTGATCGATTTGAAAAATGGAATATTTATTTCTCTGAAAAACACATAGTATATTTATCTTTCAAATTGCATACACGTTTGACTACCAATAAAGTTCATTGCACATGTTGTTCATGTTTTGAGTCAACCTAAATGAATTTGAAATAGAAATCATCATTAAGCTAAATGATGTTTTTGTGGTAAGTAAAACACTAAAGTTTCATTGAGTCTTAATACTTTCCGTTAATTATCAAAGTACTCATAAAAGTTCATAAAATTATAACAAGATTATATAAGTAAAGTTTTAATTTATTGCCAATGGTAATTACACAAATAAGGGAAGCATATTTTACCTGTTTGTTTTTTGGTAAGACGTCTGATATGACGTCACCGGTGACGTAGCGTGCATCCGACAGTTGATAGGGGTAACATCAACATTTAGACATATAAACCGCTGCCTTATTACGCGAGGTAACGAACGACTAATATTATTTTTAAAATTAAATAATTTACGGATATTCCAAAATATTTACATACAGACAAATTCTAAACCATTCAAATATATTTGATCGAAGAAGGTCGTTCTAATCAATTATTCATTTAGTTTTTAACTGATCTTTTTCTCTAACCAAATTAAAGTAAATTTATAATTAAATATTACACTATTTTGTCAATAGTCATTGTTCTATTTTTTAAGTGTACCTATATTTTAATATTATTCTACTTTTCGGAACGGTGGATTAAGCCTATAGTTGTAGCACATGGATCATGACTATAAAAATATGTTTATAATTAAACAATGTAACGAATACACATGCCGAAAAATATTTCTGAAATCAATGCAGAAACAGAATAAGGCCGTCAGGAGTAATCGTATGATCCCGTGTGGGGTAACTCTAATCAGCTATGAAAATTAGGTTCCTGCGCGCCTCTTCTGCTTTGTACTGCTAATGTGGAATTTAATTACTATTTCCAAATATTGTATGTATTAAACCGGGAAGGATGTAGTTGCCTCCGTGATGTTTAATTACCGAGTAACAGTAAAATGACAACCATGTTTTGAGAGATCGTATGGAAGTTAATAAAACAGGTTTTAGGGTTGGAAATATCCCTATATTTCCGCTTGGATATCCAAGAGGACAAATTAATATACCTAATATAAAAATCTAAAATAATAAGAAAGGATTTTTAAAAATGTAATTTGTTTCTAAGAATAAAATAGGTAATATCACAAATCAATGTAAGCGAACCGATCTCCGATTGGACGTTCGTGGTTGTTTAATACATATTTTACAGCAGAGCCACACTCGTTCTCATCATCCATCAACCAATTACCCTGACGATCAATCATCGGGCCGATCACTCCCCAGGCTTGCTATGCCGATGATTTTTTCCACTCTAACCTCACCACGCTCCCGACGGACTTGTTAATCACGCGCGTGAAAGATACGCGATGTAAAACGTTGATAGATTATTATTTGATGTTACTATTTGCGCACTGAACTTATGACGTGTGGGTAGGGTGCTAATGAACTTATTTGAAATAATTTGAAAAAAATATATGGTGGTGGTGGTGTTGATTTTAACCAGAAAGCTTGCAGCCCAATACACACGCAGAAATACGATAAGTTAGGCTATAGTCTGGCTTCGTAATACTAAATCTTTATATCAATTCATATAAATAGAGTCTATTGTTTATAAGTTCCTTGTGTTGATTATTAGCTGAGACTAGAAGATTTATCTTACGTCTTAAAACTAATCCTTAAAAAGCTCTTAGTGATTTAGGAAAAGCATATGGTAACCAACGTACGTAAGATTTAAAACCCCGATAGACTACGTTATGTCTTTTTCTGGACAAGCTGTCTCAGGCATAAACTGATAATTTTTTAATCTCTAAGAAGTATGTCATATCTTTCAAGTCGATATTTAATACTGTATTATCATTAAGTGCAAATGTGTATTGTGCCGAGTTAGTATATAAAAAAAAGGTTTAAACCTAAAGTTTAGTTTAGAAGAAGAACGGAAACAGAAGCAAAAATAAGGAGACATTTTGATAGAATAACTTAATGTTTAAAAATTGAATCAATCAAAATTCATCAAACACTATGAGTTCCTTTGAAAGTAACATAGTAGACAAACAACATTTCATAACGGATTATAAATAAGCGTGTCCATAAAATCGACGCTTTTTCAATCAAATGATATAAAACTCAACAAAACGGAGTGCTATAAAGAGATGAACAATAATTCTTTTTTATTACGCGCCAAAGTGGGAATCTCATTGTCGGTGAGGAAATAAATAATATCGCGAAGGAAAAAGAAAAGGGAAATAACACAACATAAAATATTAAGATTCACCCTGGATTGGCATCATTCTGCGGTCGCCACGGATTTCTTAAGGGGACGACGATACCTACATCTTTGAATGTTAATGCTATTTGCATATCCGAAAAGTCATGAAATAAATCAGCCGCGACGGACAGCGGGGACGGCTATTCATTATGTTTTCTTTGTCTACCCTACTACCAATTAATCTAAACAGTATTTTCTTTTTTAGATTTTATTCGATTCCCGGCATAATTCATAATTCATTCAGAAGATAAATAATGCTGAATGCTGAAGTGCTGAATCCCTGAAATAAACTGTAAATCACAATTTCCATTTGCAAATCCTCCCGTGTGAGTAGGTGAGCCCTTATGCGGATAATGTCAGGATACGCCATCAAATTGCGCTGTATTGTGCGTCAAATGCGAGAAAAACGGAGAAAGTGTTAGGGCAACATTTACATAAGTTGAGACAGAGGGTCTCTCGCAATACATATGAAAATATTCAGGGTCGAAGTGATGAGAGCCCTCCGGGCGACTTCCATGCATAGCCTTTATGATGGGGAAAATATTTACAGCCACCGTGAAAACGCAATATTTATGGACTAACCGAAAATATCGGTCTTTCGCGTAAAGGATGTTAGAGTTCTATCCAGTTGTAATATTGTTTATTGTTTCACATTAAGTTTGCAATAAAATATGTATCTATGTATAATGTGCGTACTACCTACTAATAAGCCTACCTCGTCCATCGGTGTGAGAGGGAGAAGACCACTAGCACGGATTGTTTACAAACTGACAGTGCGATCGTTATCGATTGTACGGGCGGGAAAGTTTTTATGAATTAACCGTCAAACAAGTAAAGAAGAACAATGAAAAAACAAACTCTTCAAACAAAAATCGATGACAATCTGGGCCAAAAACTTGGTGGAACTTCGTCGGCAAAAAGATTTATATACTTATAAAAAAGTGAACGGGAAAAGAAGTTTTGGAAAAACTTTAAATTGCGACCTTGAACCGAGTGAACTTTGTTTCAGATTACTATTAGTGGAGTTGAAGACGGGAAGTTTTTAATGGGAAGGGGTTGTTATTCGCGGCTGCGGGTGTAGTTAGCGGCGTCGCGAATATGACGGGGATGTTTCATTTTTGATTGGGGAGCTGTCCCTCCGCGAGTGACTCGCATACATGCGTATTGTGGATAGAGTGTGATGAACCGGGATCGATTGCGGACGGAGCGCGCGCCCAGTTGCGGTCCACGTCCAACTTTTGGGTCGGTTTTAATGAAACAATTCCGCAACTTCACTGAATTTGGGTCATTGTGTACAACACTTATGCGTAACGCTCGTGAACAGGCCACGCGGATTTTATTAGTTTACATTCTCATCATATGATTCCACGTGGAAATTGGTGTATTCAACATAATTTACTCTTTTCGCAAGCCGTGGTGATGCATGAATTTTTTTTCGAAAATTTATACAAGTCTAGAATTGTTTGATGTCTACACAGTAAATAAAAATATATAACACTATATTATAAGTTTGTAAATAATGTGTTCCTCAAAATATTATTCCAGATTAGGTTCCCCATAGCATATTATTAGTATTCAAGAATAAAGTATAGAATACTATGCTGATGGAATAAATTATTATTAATATTCAAAAAATTTATGTATTACATAATTCTGTTGTATTTGGAAAAAGTATCGTAGACACATTTTCTTATGTGTAGGAATAAACGAAATATTAAAGTATACTATCGCTTTAGTAGCTTTTATTCCAATGTTAGTATTGTCTTTTGTAAAATATTTTACCGTCGTATTCGGCGACAGCATGATTTTTCTGAGATATTTATGATAATTGTATCGCTTCATAAAGTTATGCAACCAGCGTTAAACCTTAAATGTTTTTTTTCTTTTTTTTTTAAGTTCTGCGGTGTCTCTGAATTTATTGGATATTCGGCTGATAACACTATTTTTTTAAATGTTTAATAATAAATCAATTCTGTGGTCCAATATATGAATCCAAATATTACAATTCGTTATTGACGTATCCTGACTAGAAATTAACGAGAAGGCGTACGCCTTATTTGACGTAAACAGTAAACACGTTTGTTAAACTTTGTATACTGTTTTGAGCCGATTCAATTAAAGAGACGAAAAAATCATCCACTCAGCATAATTGCCATCTTAAAACTTGTACAATACGCCGTAAACATTTCCATAGTAAAGGCGTTTGTTGGAGACAAGCTCGTCAATTGCGACCTCGTTTCCTTTATTAACTGTTAACTAGTACCGGGTGTTTATGTAAATTGTTATTGCTTTTTTTAAGAAAAAGCGCCGTTTGACACGTCTCAAGTTCCGTTATTACTGGGCCCCGCTTAGTTCCGTCCGGGTCACAATGGGATTTTGAAGGTAAATAAGTCTTTAAAGGAGGAATAAGTAAATTAGAAGCGACAAGATAAGAATCTCCCCTATTTTTGCGAAGGTTGGGGCGAGAAAAAAGGCGATCGCCTCAGAGCCAGTGTGCACAGGCTAACCAAGTGTGGAGACTTCTGATTTGGATAAATTGTTTGAAAATACAGAAGGCACAAGGATTTATTTATAAGTGACAGATGATATATTTTTCGGTAATCAGTGCTTAATGATTTTGACATTGTATTTGATCAAAACAAGAATACAGATATATGTATCTCTAAATTGAATGTTTGTATCTACATATCAAAACTACAACAACAGATTTAATAAGTAAGCTTGCATTGTACCAACATTTCTGTTATATATTTCATGAGCGATCGCTCTACTGTTTTACCTAAAAAATTTCAGAATAAAAATTTTAATCAGAGTTACAAAAAGCCCTCTCCAGTTCGAAAAGCTAAAAAAATCTTAAGGGTGAGTGCAGAGACACTCTCGGCCGGTATCATAACAGCTGCTTCCAACGATACCTACTTATTAAGCCATCGGCCGACTGAGGACGAGCCTTACCTCCTCTGTTCTCCATTATACCTGTTCATGTTTTTAAATTACAATCTCGAGATGGATTACGGGTCAGGCAGAGCCAATTAACTTTGATAAATAGCTGCAAAATGTAGCCAAAACGGAGTGCAATATTAGACCTACAGTTAACAAGTTGATTCAATGATATCTCTGCCCGAAATGTGTGTACTGCTACTACCAATTTCTTTGTAAAGCAATGGCGTACGTTTATTTTCTTGAAAATCCAGTTACTAATTGTTTTTAGTGTATCATAAAAAATAAGTACAACATTAAAGGGCAAAAAATCACGTATTAGCGCACATAAAATAATTCCCCAAATTATGCCTTTATTAAATCTGAGACAGGCTTGTAGGGTCCGAATTAGCTTCGTTTGCCGAAGGGCTGTCTGGATGTGACAGCTGTCAAAATAATCTCATTTAAAACTGAATCCATTTGTTTGACTTACGATACCGAATATATTAATGCAATTTGTTAGATTGATCGAGAGCTTATGAAGTTTCAATTGTTACGTCATTTATGACATAAATAGAAAAAACATATTTTTACATTATCTTGAAGGTACTATTTTTGTCGTAATTTTTGAAAGTATTATCTTATGTTCCGAACTCAACATTTTTTGCAATCTATGCATCTTGTCGTTCGAATATTATTATGATTAAAATATGGTTTTATCGTATGTTTCTATAATCAATAATATTAATTTGAGATTATATCCAAATGTAAATCGGAGGACCTAAAACGTGGCTACCACCACCATTATCATCTTGTAGATTGCATGGGGAAAAGTCGAGTTGAATGAGTGATTAAATAATTATTAAACTTAAACAACGGTAAAATTAGTTGAGATTACAGTATAATACACATTATGTTTCTCTGCGACATAATGTGTTTTATAAGCACTGTTTTTTTATGAATTATTCCACAAGGTATTATTTACAAGCAATATGTCCTATCGCTTTCAGAGTTTGGTAAAGTCTGAAAATGATCTTAGAAGGCGTTGCGATGACTCCCCGCGGCCCGTAGCCGCCCGGAGGCTGTAACAACGGCATACACTTCACGAGTTATGCAAATATTATGGACAACAAAAAAGTTAATGTCAATGATAAGTGCGACCCCGAGGGGACGATAGTACCGCGCATTTTTTCTTCTCGCCACTCCATAGACGATGTGGATACTTATTTGCGTCTCAGCTATTGTGTTGCCCCCTCTTTAATTTATTTTTCTTATTTTGCAGCTCGTTTGCATTGAGTGTTTATTGCTAACTGCCTAATTTCAACGTGACTTCAAGATTAGAATGTAGTCTTATTATACTAAGTGTTAAATTTTGAATATTTTTTGAATATAATTTTAAAACGTGTCATGGATTCGGCCAGTTTAAACAGGAATGTCCCAATAGTTATTAAATAACGACATTTGGACATTTCAATTCTATTTCCAGAGATAACTTTAAATTATGACATAATAATAAAGTTACTAAAGATATTTATCTATTTGCATTGCTGAGTTAATTAAAATTAATAATGTGTGTGCAGATTACATATATAAAAACTGGCATTACTGGCAGTAAATTAATAACCAGCGTAAAATATGAACACAGACAGATATGAGATATTCGACAGAATGTGGATATTTTAGCAGCATGGACTAAAGCAAACGAATAGTTAAATTATGACACTCATTTGGTGTTTTACTACCTGCACAAAAGTGTCAAACTTTTTCAAACAGAATTTTTTGTGACTATTATTGAAATCTAGACATGCGGCAGCGTGTCAAGCCAAGTTCAAGTATAACTGGCTAGCCAGCGCCGAGTGTATTATCACACGAACCATTTGGCGCCACTTTTGACTCTTCTATCACTTACAACATCGAACATAAGGCTCTTCCATAACCGTGTAAAAGTAGGTACTTAATAATTAATTCGTGTAGGAAAACTAGCCAAGTCAGCCCTTAGGCTACATAAAGATATCCAATAAAGCACAGAAATACACTTTAATACTTGTTCATAATTATATTTTTTTCCTATTATTTATATTTGGATTTTGCATGGAATTTGGCACTCAATTAGATCTCCATTCTTTTTGCGGCGAAGCCCACAGCCGAGACTAATTTTTGTATTGAACTTGGCTATCCTTTTTTACATTTATGTTTTTGGTGGGATTCTTATTTATTCTATTTTATTGATACACTTTGAATGAACTGTAATTAGGAGCAATCAAGCACTGTTTGTTGTTGTTAAGCGATCGCTATCTACTATCACAACGATTGGGACCTTTTGAGGATTATTAAGACTTTTGCCTGGCTTAATTGATATTTCTAGTTTTGATTGCAGCTGACAGATGTCGTGAAAAAATGCGTTTTTTAGACTCTTTAGCTTCGTATAATATTAGGAATACACATATTTTACATTAATATTCTAAAGCTTTATTTAAATAATAGCATAACAAACTTATACGAGTCTACTTATATTCAATGTTGTAAATGTCGCGAATGTTCAAAGCATTTCACCATTAATGACAGAATTGAATCCTTACTGTCACTCTCTGGATTGTCCTCAAGAGGCGTATTAGAGATGTCTGTAAAAAGCGCTTCACTGAAGTACCTGGAATAAGAAACTGTTCCCGATGTGGGAGACTGCGCGGTTTCCATTATCGTACCGAATAATCCCCCAGCGCTTAATGTGGAAAGGCAACGAACCTTGAAAATTTTAGATATTGTAGTATGATTTTCTACTACTTCTTTGAAACAATACTCTCAACGCATAAAGTCTGTCTTTGCTTTATCCATTCCATTTTATATATTTATATTTCCTTAAAATCTGTATCTTTTGTTAACGTTATTTTTTCATATATTGAACCTTCCAAGTTTCCCGGTTTACAAATATCAAATCCGAGTAATACGAGCGATACTGAGTGAAATTTATTTCATTAGACAAGTTGAGTGGTTAGTCGTACACGAGACTAAGTCACCTACTAACTCATCTGTGCGGATCGATTCGCATCTCCGGCGGATCTTAAGTAGCGTGCCGTGCGCGAAGTTTTACATGCAAATGAATTAATTCTTCGCGTCAGAGTGTTCTCGGGCGGTGCATCCTACGCGATGCCTCGTTGCATTTATAATATGAGTTCATTACCTCGCCACCGAGTCTGCAGCGTAATGGGTTCGGAAGAACGTTGCCTTCAATTATGTGCGGGATATTAAATCAACGTGTCTATTGGTATCTACATGTGTATTTTTGTTCCTCCCTAGTTAGTTTCTTGGTGAGGAAAGTTTTGTTGAAGCATTCAATATGTTATTTTAAAAGATTTTTACTCATTCTTCAAAATGTTTGGTGAAATTAGTTGAATAAATATATATTTAACTATTCTAATATCTACATGGTTGAAACTGCAAAAGTTTTAAATAGCCAGACCGAAAAAAATATTTATTAAGCTCTACACAGGTCTCGGAAATACTTTTTTGATTCTCTGATAAAATTTACTTGATGGATAGACAAAAATTCTGTTTATTTTTATACCAGGTACAGCTAATTTTCTTAAAAGTACAAGAGATTAAGAAAGTATGAAAACAACGTAAATCTTACAATTTGAATGCTGCTCTAAGTCCCCACGAGCAAAACAGTGTGTTTATTAAAAAATCTTAAACACGATGTTAAAAGAAAAGGGAGGTTGTGTTTAAAATTTCACGAGCCATTCACTCGGTTAACATATTTTCCTTGAGGCGTCGCGGGCGCGTGTGCATTTTTAATTTTTATATCAACTCGGGCGTAGATGACGCGTTGAATTTTTACTGAAGCTGCCACATTCTATCTTATTAACAGGGGTGGGTTAATTGGGCTAGATTAACTAGCCCAGTGTTTTAGGTAAAGCCCGTTTATTGAGAAAATATAAACGTGTTATTTATTATTACAAATGCTTACTTAAAACAAAATGTTATAACTAATATCCTGCTATATAAATATATCATACCATTAGAACTGTAGTCACATCTCAAACACCATTATATGATTTTTTCTCTTCAGTCATGGAATAGAAACAACGGCATGGTAAAAATAAACGTTTAATTAGTAATCTTATTTTTAAGTATAATATTGTGTTGTGGTTTAATTTATTTTAAGCAAATTATTAAGACACGGAATAGAATAAGTAAAACAAAGATAAAACTTGTAGTATCGAACCCCAACTCCTAAAACTTTACTAAACGTTTATCGTCAACTTTCCTTAAAAGAAAAAGTGTGATAAAATCCGTCCGTCACAGCTAATAAAACATAAACCCTTCCGATATGTTTATCACAGGGTCGGCATGATTTAGAGCGTGACAGCCCTATTTCACATCGCGAGCCGTTTTCCAAATTGAATTGATATGTTTCCGCTAACGGTAGAGCGGCGGACCGCAGTATTTTTCAGAGCATATCGCGCACCTATGATACGCGCGCCAAAGTGGGCGGAAAACTGCGTGAGGTACAGATAGCAAAGGCAATGATGTTCGCGGTCTTCTACTATACAATTTGCAATTGTGTGATGTCATAAGAATATTTGCTCTGAACAAAAGAATAATAACTAGTTGTTGAGGTTGGCAGTAAATGCTTTTCCTTTTGTCACTAAACACCATAGGTAGCAACAGCGGTAAGCCTAATAATACCCGAATGAATATGGGGTAACAGCATTCGACTTACCAAAGACTTGCCACATAGAAAAATTCTGTGTACAACTAGACATACGTTGTCAATTAGTAATGAAAATGAAAGTGTTTAGATTGTTCGGAAGTAACATTTCTTAAGTATTTAAGAAAAAAAAGAACTAATGTGTACTTATTTTGCTGCCAGTGCATAATGATGTGTGAGACAGGAACGTAGTAAAGAGTGTGGGTCGCAGTGTCAGACGTCGCTTAGTAAGGACATTCACATTTTTGCATATTTTATACCGACAAGGAACGAATCTTCTGTGCATTTGAAGCAATTACTTAGGGATTTATTTTACCAAAGGTAAGATCTATTACTTTATTTCTTTTTGCTGGTTCTTTTTCTCTATATCGAATTTTGTGTCATATCGGAGATGTTTGATTCAATTATGTATTATGTATCTTTATTATTTTCACATTTATAACCAAGTTTCGATTAAAGTTAAGATGATTATTTTTAGATATTTATTTCTTTCGTATTAATGAATTTTCTAAAAATAAATTTAGTTTATGTCCAGTTTCACTTTCTTGCCCCACGTGGAAAAAAGCGATCAAGATTACAAGAGGAGCTTATTGATTTAAGAAGATATGTGTCATGATGTATTCTCTAAAAAAGTAATTTGGTCTTAGTAAGATCACTTTGTTGTAAGAATCTTTTTTAAAATGTAAATATTTTCTGAAAAGATCAACAAAGACCCTAAGGACAAAAAAGCCTACTCGTGGTAAGAAACTATGTCCCCCGCAGAGCTGAGGCGCACCTTGCCCTCTCGACTGTATCAAAATGATAAAAATGCTCAGATCCAATAACCATTCATCCATCAAGTGTCAAGATATAATCTCCGGGCTGGTGGCGCGACTTGCTTAACCCCCAGACTTGAGGGCGCAGCCGAATATAAAGATCCTTGAAAGATTTACACGTTTCGTGGAAAGATATCGCTTACTGATTTTGGCTGCATTATGGTTGTACCTATATCGATATCGTGAACGAAAATATAAGTTGGCAGAAAAGAATTGAAAATAATCCATGTACAAAGTTAATATAAAATAACCTATATATACGTATCTGCTATTGTGGAAAAGGACAGAAGCGATTATCGAGGATGCTAATTTGCATAAATTTTGTATTTATGTTTTTAATTTCTAATTGTGTTACTCTCTACATATAAAAAATAAAAAGATATCTAAGCAACTTACAAAATCACGACCACTCGAAGATTTAGTAGAATGAAATAAATTTTCCCCAACGCCAAGAAGAAATGATATCTTCTCAGAGCGGAGCGGTAAGAAATCTGTTTGTATCTGGCATTCCAGACCAGCGAGCGATTTAAATCTCTTAAGCTGAGTGCGACCGGCCGCGGGCCGCGGGCACCGCCGATGCTCACAAATCTTTCATAATCTCGCAAGATCCCGAGAGGGGCGTTTTTCATACTGTTCTTACGGCCTTAAAGGCCGAAGTCGAAGAAAAAACTATTTGGGCAAAATGGAATTTTACCTGCGGAGAATTGTCAGGAGCCTGCGAGTGCTTCCAAAAGTGTTTTAATTACACCCTCTCGTTTGAATTGCATCGTATATTTATATTTAACAATACGGAGGGCATGTTCAGGTACGAGCGGTATTCATAAGCAAATACAAGGCGAGGGACCCCATAATTTTCGGTTTGCATTTTTCCATCGTGACCGCGAACTCGATTTTCACTCCCAAGGGCGAACGGACGGTCGGCTTCAAAAATATTAATGAAAATTTTTACATAAATTTATTCGAGTGAGGGCCCCACGCGTCGTTGCGAAAGCCGATGCGGAGCCGTACCTGTTTTTTATTTATTAATTTAATGGTATTTTCGGTCTAATTACCTCACTGAGGTATAATTCATTGGCTTTGTGTACGCATAACGAGTATTTGTGGGCATTCGTGTGTGGAAATTTTTATATCGTGCAAAAAATTGCGTTGATTTTTAACGGCCAATAAATAAGAATTGTAATTTATATTTTCTTCATATGTTATATTTTTTGAGCAGTATTTTTTGTTCAAAATCTAAAATAATGTAATATCCGTAGTAATGATGAGTTCAAGATGTATTAACTTCAAATATTCCCCAGAGACTTACGCATAAGCGAGCCGACAAGCCACTGGCTACCCTCACAGAGCTCACTATAAAAAGCATTCTTGGCATCAACCCTTCACTGACGGCTTCAAAAGAACAAACGCAATATATTGGGGGCTCGGCTTAATTTGCCCGCTACCTAACTTTAATGCGAGTAGCCCGCTCGAATGCTCCAAATTACTTCGTGATATTTTTAACGTGAGGAATGCAACCGATTTAGGTTACGCCTACAATATTAACTGAATTTTTGGGTTGGTCCATCGAAGGGTTGAGAAAGCTAATTTCCACGGACCTGGAGGTTTAAGCGGTCGGAGATCATTTGGGATATTACCTATACATAATTAAATGAACATTTCTTTTTAATAAAACGTACAGCAAAGCTTCGTAATAAAATTTCTTGATTGTTAAAAAGTGGAGTTTTGAAGCGAGATTGCGCGTCTTCTAATTAGTAATGCAATCAACATTTCTTTTGCAGCCGTCGAATAAACAAGATGGGGCCAAGATTCCTAATTTGTTGCTCCACGCCACGAGTGAAATTTTTTCTCCAAATGAATTTCCCATCTTGGGGGACATTGGCTTCTTGTCGTGTTTACAGAGAGCTCCCGACGAATCCCACTTTGTTGTTTAATGAAATTATCGGTTTACCGAGTAAATGAACAAAGCCAGATTTCGCTTTCGATGGCTCGGTCAAAAAAGAGGGGAGGAAGAATGTTTTTGTTTTGCTCGGTTGTGGCTTGGACTTCTTTGTGGTATTCCTTGGCCTGGGGCGGTACTTAATCAATTATGATCGATTCGTTAATTCGATGCAGAGAGCATTAATGTAAAGGCACATTCCAGCCAGCTTGTTAGAGAACCCATTAATTTTATTCGGCTTATTGGTTAACTTCCATTATTAATTGACAGCCCCGTGGCACAGTTGGTTAAAACCTCGCAATGAGAAAAATGTTTGTGTGAACCACAAATATTTTTTTGTATCTGCTAGTTTTTTTTAATAAATCATAGGTTGCATGTTGATATTTTTGTGTTTTATTTTCGTTTAAATACAAGTATACATAAATCCAGTTAGCTCCATAACTGTATTATTGTCATGGAATTAAAATATAATGCAATATATTATATTAACAATATAGTTAGAGTTTAGCATTCATTCATCATTTAACCTTCAGTGTACAAAAGTAAACTCTTTGATGCTGAGCCAATTTAGTTATTAATATAATATAATATACATATATATACTTTTTATACATTTGTAGTTTTAGCAATGGATGTGCAGTAAATCAATTTAATCATCATTAAAAACTTTACAAAACTGTTCATTCCACACACTACTAAACACACCTCTTACACCCTGTCATTACAAGCACAATATCTCTAACGGGCACAATTAAAGCCCACCATGAAAGAACATAGCGACCCTCAGCGTCGCTAATGGCCATTCCACCTAATTATTTGAAGTATTTAAGTAAACGATGGCTAATTCCGAGCGTGCTCGCTGCCCCGTAAACAAGAGGTGTGACTTTTCACCATTGTCGGCGATCTGTCACTTCCATTTCCGCCGCGCTCCTTTTTCCGCAATTCTTTCTCTTATTGTTGCCCTTTGCAGTGAAAAGAATACTTTCTTTTTTCCATCCGGTGCTTGCAATTGTCACCCTCCTAGTGTTTGTTGTGTGGGTTGATTAAATACTGCTGTCAAACGTAGTTAATTTCTCCTTTGTGATCATTATGTTTGGTTTGGGTTTCTTTTTAAATTTATCTTTCTATTGTGAACTTTCGTTCGTTTTTTTGTACTGACGTAATTTCAAAATATATCGCAAAATATTTTGCTTATTTTGTAACCTAATAGCTAATTTCATGAAATAATGAGCAAGTGTACGGTTCTGTAAAATAAAAAAGTCCTTGCTCTGGTATTTATTAAACAGAATTTTAAAGTAAAATATTTAAGAAATCTTATAATAACAAGAGCCCTGAATCGGCAAATAATAATTAATTCTGTTGTAATGCGAGGATATTAATTTTTCATCCCACCCTCATTCGATATTACAGTGGCGCCATCAAACATTTTGATTTGTAAATTATTTTTTTTATCCATGTCGTCGTGTCGGTGAAAAATTTACATTTAAATAGAACATCTGCGAACAAGCGGACCCTCTCAAGGCGTGCCATGGCCGCTTTCTTACCCGCTAATTTGTAAATCACTTCGTAATATCAAAAAATTAAAATGCTGATGTCATATTTTACTCGCGATTTATATGCTAATATTTGAACGGCTCGAATCAAAGGGATTGTGCCATATTAAAATATCAATGGGCAATTTGGATAGCGGCTGAGACGTCGTGATTTCCTTAATTCTAACAGTTGAGAATCGTATTCCTATTTCCTATTTATCTTGAAACGTGTTATGTAATGATTCACTTTAAAAAGCTGATTTGATGGAAATTTAAGAATATTGTATTACTACTCTTTTAAAATATGTATGTGTTTATTTTTGTCCAGCTGAAATTTTGAGCAGTGATGGCCTCGAGGTTTGGGCGCGCGGTTGAGAATCTCGGCGGTCGCGGGTTCAAACCCCAGGCACACACCTCTGACTTTTCAAATTTATGTGTGTATTCACATTGAATTATCACTTGCTTTAACGGTGAAGGAAAACATCGTGATGAAACCTGCACACCTAAGAGTTCTTAGGAATTTCTTAGGTGTGTAGTCCGCCAACCCGCACTAGGCCAGCGTGGTGGACTATGGCCTAAACCCTCTCAATGGTAGAGGAGACCCGTGCTCAGCAGTGGGCGTATATGGGTTGATGAAGAAGAAGAAGAAGAAGAAACTTTGAAGAAAAAATACTAGAATTACCAAAAAAAAAACACGCGTAGCAACAAAAATGTGTTGTTTACATTGTGATCCTCAGCACAAGCTTCAAAATACGCGCTCAGCGAGGAGTGTTAATATCTGCAATCAGAATGCAAAATATTCTCCGACGTAACAACTGTGATGAGCCTTAATCTTGACGGTTAACCATTCCTCAGCGCTCAACATCTCGGCAATTATTTGTAAGGAAGGGTTGAGAGCGATGTAACCCTAATTCCGCAATATAAGTAAATTAAGTTGCCAGCTCTGTACAAGGGGCCAGTAAATATTATTTTTTTATGTTAATAACCAGCCGATTGCGTTAATAAAGCTTTACATCTCGTAATTAGTCGAGCCATTGTCTGTGGAGGCGGCGGAGCGGAGTCGAGAAATGAATTGAAATAATTCAACTGAGATCCTAGCCTGTCAAATGGCTGGATTTTGTGGATGGGGCGTTAGTCCGTCTCTGTGACTAATGAAATACAGTTGTTTTATACCTCTAAATTATGTTGTAAACTTGACTCCACGTAACTGAAATGATTGATTTTGGTTGACGGTGGTAGGAAATGTAGAAGTATTATTACAACATTTATGAAGATAATTCTTATTTTAAATTATTATGGTAGTTACACGAACACTTCATATGCTTGTGGTTCAAGAATGCAACAATCTTTTAAGTTATCTTCTAGCGGAGTAACTATTTAAAAAATAGGGAGAACTGGATTCAATATAAATTTCAGTTTTTATTTTAATTAATAAGTATTTTTATTTTATTTGTTAAATGTATTTCATTTGAATTCCTTGTAATAAGTAAATCATTGTATATTTAGGAATAACTCTATGCTGAATTTGGGTTGCTTTGCCATGCTTCATTTCAACATAATATGCACAAATTGTTACGTTTAATACTAATTTCGTTTTTTGAATTTATGAGAACAAATTTAAATAAAATTACTCAATTATATTTAAAGTGTATATTGTTATGAAGAACAACTGACGAGATCCAATAAAATGAATCGTTCACATTTTCTCAAACTTGGTATATTTATAATAGAATAATCTGGCACGCGAAGCGATTCCGCCGCCATCATCGTCTCCGCAACAGTGGGTCCATTAATTAATAAATTAAACAATGCCTTTCTTAATTCTGATGCGGCTTGCTTGAGCCGCACCGAAAATATTTGCCATGTATAAATTCACGCCGCGGATGATGAAGACAACCCTTCAGCGGCCTGCCTTCTTTATAGCTCTATTTGTGTATTTTAATTACTGTCATTATATGCTAATGACTACCATCCCTTTTTCTTATCCTTCCAAATGGCTTATTGCGGACTTATATCTCCGACGTGCAGTTTTGTCGAGTCATTTTGAAGATTTTAATAATAAAAAATAATCAACTTAAAGGAAGGATTGTACCTTTATTTTTTGCAGTGTGATTAATTGTTGTGCAGGGCTTTTCGTTTGCAATTTGTTTTGTGTTATTAACTTGAAGAGGAAGTCGTTTGGCGAGTCGGAAAATTTGAATTATTATTTGCTTAAATCGTTAAGAGTCTTGATGAATGTTTTTGAAGGGATATTTTTTTAATTAACGATTGCGATTTATTGTCTATGATTGTTGTGAAAAATAAATGAAGCGTTCCTTGAAGGCCCTAATTTAAAGACGTCGGCGACTTGAAACAGCTGTCACGAGTTCAACTGATATTATTGCTATCGTTTTGTACTCATTCAAACAAATTTGATCTGGCTGTGCAAATGTACAGTTGGAAAAAATACTTAAAATTGCATTAAATCGTGGTATGACATCTAAATTTGCAGATGGCATTCGTGTTTATTGTACCTGACGGACACAAAAAAGAAGAAGAGGAACGGTTTTACTCGTATTAAGTTTAAAATTTGATTTCAAAATAATGTAATTTAGTTTGAGTAAAGTTTACCTAGAGGCCTTGTACAAAGATACGACGTATTAGGATAATATTTCAATCTGCTAAAGTGTATGTATATTTATAAAGAAATCGAAGAATATTTAACCATACCGGTTTCCTCAATCTTTTATAATCAAAGTAATTGAGTACTCTATTTATTACAAATCTGTGTTATGCTATGAAATTGGTTTCAAACCAATGAAAATTCGCTCCAAAAATTTCTATTATGCAATATAGTTACGGCTAAAATAAGATTTGAAATGTATATAATAAGAATTGAAAACAATTTCATTAGGACGATAAAAACATTCAATTGTTTGAGGGCACACCCCACAAGAGTGGTAAAAATGCAAATCGGTTAAGTCTCGCATCTTAACGACACACATTTCGTTTCCCTCGCATGTTGAAATCAGGGAATTCTTTTACATAATCATGTGTTGAAAATATAACAGCCTTTTTAGAATGGGGATGATAAACTCATTGCGTATGCCATGTGCACACGAATAATGTTTTGTAGAGTATTTAGCATAATCTGTTGAGTTGCAAAATAAAGATTACTTTGTGAATTTGTTACGATGTGAGTGCAGCTTAAAACAATGTTAGAGGGCACAAACTGCGCGCTACGATAATTAAAGATTAAAGTCAATTTAGAATATTTATCATGTTATAAATTATCAAAGTAGGTATGTATCTATATGTTATAAGAAAATTTATCGCTATTATTTTTGAATTTGTTTTATTTAGTTTTTGAAATCTAGCATATCCGTGTATGTAAGAACTAGAAATGTATTATACTTCCTAAAATTTGATAAGTTGTAATGAACAGTGTAATCGATCTCATACTTTAATCAACGTATCTCCGTATCTTCAGCATAAATAAATATACTGTTGTAGGTGTACTTTAATACCGAAGTATCCCTCTAAGAGAGGCAAGGATTATCAATAAGAAATTAGCTAAAGGCACCGGTAAAAGGTTCTTTACCGTTTTGTCTACGTCGTACCATCATCGTACACATCGTCTGTCTATATTTACAGACATCGTTGCTTTTTATGAACGCTATACAGACTTGTTTACGAGCGTCACTTCTTTATTGTTATGATCTTAAGAAAGGGGTTAATTTTGCATTTTTGCGTTCCAGGTGTATGATGCTGGAAACGGAAGTAAAATCCTCGATACTGATAGCTTTGTATAATTAATTAGGTAAGGTTTGTATTACGCAAAAAGCGATAGTTTAGTTGCTTTAGCAGCTCGTTCTGTTGAAATTGTGTTCGTGGCTGTTAGCATATTAATATGTGTCAGTTGTGCATAAGATTTCTTGGCCCATACGAATACCATATTTTTATGTCAAACCTACAAAACCTTAATACAGCTTCCATTTAAAATTTTATATAATAGGTTATGTACACGGGCATATTTGTGGTAAAACATTTTTCAGGCAAGTTACCTCAAATGTTTTCCTGCAAAGTTAAAGCACAGTCACTATTCATTTGAAATAAAGGCAACGTGGATGAATTATGTAAGGGAAATAATCATATTTTTAAGATCATGAACGTCGAGTTGGATCACATATTTATTGCCATTGAATACCGGCTTGCGGTAATGTATTCGCGTGTGCGGGCGCGTAGCATGTTTCCTTGTCGCATTAGGCATAAGTAGTGCTCTCTCCTCACCCTATTAACCGTGATATATACGACAATTCTTTTGCCAAATCCACGAAACAGAAGGGAAACGGTGTCATACCGCGCTCCGCTATCGACGTCGTGTGACGCGTTAATTCTACTGATAAATGATACGTGGAATTTGGAATTGGAAATACTCGCTCGTATCACAGATGATTCTATCTTTTAAAACACGTCTGTCAAAGAAATGCCGTAAACATCTTTTTTTAAAAGTTGTAAGCTTTTAAGGAGGATTAGTTAGCATATTACATAGACGGATTTTCATTACTTGTGGTTAAATATTTTTTAATGGTTTATTTGTTGCTTCGACAGCATGGCGTAATCATTCGGTATGCGATCGAGACGTGTAATTCGTTGTTGAATCGATCATTGGGTTTTTGACTTAGAAAATCCTCATGATTTTGGCAAAGTCACTTATAGGCTTTTTGTTTTATGGGTGTGAATTGAGTGTACATGTATATAACTTTTTCAGAAGAAAATTACATAGGCATATTTGTTGGTGCAAACAAAAGACCATGTTACGAAATCGAATGTAACATAAAAATCTATAACCAAAACGCTGACACCAAAGAGACTAATAAGAAGCGAGCATATCCCAAACGCGATTCACGTGTTCAGACAACAGCGGTGTTCCCCTTCGCAAGACATCCGCATGTGTGATGTATGCAAAAAGGGAATTGAATAAGGTGATTTCGTTCCGCGGGGTCGCTCCCGGAGGAAAAATCCGCGGTAATGGCGAATACAATAAATTTTCATAAACAAATTGCAATTTGATGGCGGCATATCGGCGCGGCGCGTGTGCTTGCTACCAATAACGATTGATAGGGAAACAATGCGGCGACGCTGATTGAATGTCAATTTGTCGCTGCGACACAGAGACAGCCACGAGGCAGCATGCTCGGCCTGTCGCGAGAATTATTCCTTGTAATGGCGTACACGTCGCCTTAACGATGTGCAGAACATGTTACCACATATTGATGCGATATATTGGAAAAATTGTTTTCTTTTTGTCTATATAACACAGATGGCAGATAATGACCAATGCCAATGATTTATGAAGTTAAAGAAGTTGTTCTTGGAATGAAGATAATCGAATTTTATTATGGTCATTTTATTTTGATATTATTCAACAGTCATTTAGTGGCGCGCTTTAAGTCAGTCGTTGATATTTGAAGTCTTATACAGATCTTGGTCTAGTTAATTGTAAGTAAGATCAGAAAATATTATCAAGCGTAGTCAATACAGTTCAAATTAATTCTAACTACACTTAGAATAGATCCTACCTCAGCTAATAATTTTGTTAATTTGCTATACACGAATGAAGAAATGCCATAGTCATCGATATGTCATAAGACAGCAAATTTATGTCGCCGAAACGAGGCACTCACAGATGTGGCAGAAGCTCAGTCGACACCCGAAGGTGCGACGTGAAGGAGTTTTGACTTGCAAAGCAGCCTCGAGGAGATTTTTCAGGAGGGCGGTAATGACTGCTTGATGTGTTTCGTGTCAACCATATGTAGAACGAAACTTTCGTAATAAATTTCTTATAAAATTAAATAGACCTGACTATTTTTTTTTTTAATTTTACTAAACGAAGCAAATTAAACAATAAAATATTTTAGTGTCATAGCAGTAAAAATTGATATTTTTGAAAGTACAGTAATGACCGTTTCGGTTTTACGTGGGTTATCAATAAATTTATAATTAAGTTATGTACAAATAGAGAAACATTTCGTTGGTTATAAACAAATTCGTTCGTCATGATTTGAAAATTCAATAGATTATCACATCTCTTTTTCGGTAAGATTATTATAATATCGAAAAAACCCAACTTACGAATATGAAAAGTTTAATAAAAATAATATGTTGTATTTTAACATTCAAATGAGTTTGACATGTTTCTGACGTTCATGTATTCCATCAAAATCCAGCTTGCCCCGTCTCATTTGATGTTAATAGAGGCACTCACATGCTCGGCGTATTCTGACAAATTCACATTTACTAAACAAGAAGTAGGGCTCTCATTACAATTCAAATAACATTTCCTGATGTACGCGCGAGACGTGATTGTCACAATCTGTATTGTTTCAGATTTCATAACGCGCGTGCCCCTTTGACTGTGCATTTCCATAGAGAATCGTGTTACGAGCCGGTACGACACGAACATAAAGCCGCCTCCACACTTGGCTAGCTCGCGCGCGTCACCTTTGATGCGCGTATGATTGCCCGCGCCCGCGACACATTGGATCTATATTGTTGTCTTTTTCAAGTTCCGTAATAAGGGATGAGGGTGTATTAAAGCCTTTTATCCGGCTCGTCACGCCGGAGCGTGGGGTCGGGAAGGGGTTTAAGGTGAGCAAACATTAGCTCTTTTACATTTTTGCAATTTCATCTATGACGCCTGACGGCTGTTTACAGTGGCCCGAGTTTCACGGATCGAAGAAGGTTTTCGGGGGTTTTACAACTTTAACTCTTTTTAAAAGGGTTCAGTCGGGCAAACAAATATTTAATGTTTGTTTACGGACGTGCTTAGTCGCGTCGCTAAAAGTGGCACGAGCTCACGGCATCAAGAAATCCAGTCTAAAGTTAAGCCGTGTATTAAGTCGGTGCTAGGCCGTGGGCCAAGTGCGCACCGCACGCCGCCTGCAAATCTTGGCTGCATTCTCGAACATTCCAGAAGATGTAGTCGGGATTAAACGGTGCACTACATTCAACAATTACAGTATATTCCGGCTGTTCCCGCAGGTAAGACTGCATATTTTAGAAGCGAGACAATATTAGCCGCAGCACTCGGGTGGAAAATGAGACTGTTTTTGGTGCCTAATTTACAGTGCTTGTAATTTGTGGGAACACGTTCAGTGCGCTGAGGTGCGCCGCGCCGTGGCTTCAAGCATTACTACATAAATGTTTCATTCTGCAAACATGCTTACAAAAGAAGAGCCATGCCTACTTCAAACCTATGTTATTCACATCGATTAAACTTCTTCTTGCTTTTTGGTTTTGGAAATATTTGACCGTCACATCTAAACTGAGGTAGAATTATGCACTTAATAGATAAAACATTTAAAAATTCGTACAAACTATGAGATCTTATGGAATGTAGAAAAAGTAAAGTACCGTGTATCTATTCTATTTTAGATTTCTAAGCCATTTTCTTTTATTATTTATGTTGGACCATAGCTGATTATTGATCGAGACTAAATTCCACACTTGACGTCGGATAGTAATATTAAGTGGCAGCGAAAGAACGTTCGAGACAACGGCACGGCGTGCCGCGGGTGCCGCGGGCGACCACAATTCTGAAATAGCTCATAATTCACGCGTAATCTGCGACCGCCTGCATCCTGCGGCTGATAGCACCACAGCTATGAATGCTTTGTTGTGCGCCAACGACACGTCTTAGATGCAATCCCGCTTTAAAATTAACAGTTATAAGATCGGCAAGAGAGTTTCTGCTTATACGAAAATATTTCTTTTTGTTGATCGCAATTACTTTTTTATGTAATGGTTATGGCCTAATGTTCAGGGGATGTGGTTCATATTCGGTAACAGTTTAATTTATCGTTTTATTGTACGCTCGTCGTCAGTATAGCGATTTGTAAATGTAGTGCCTCGGTCGCTATTTGATTATATAGGAATAGTACTAGCAACCAAAGTTGTATAACTGCACGTACCCCAACCCCAGAAAAGCGTATAAATAATACATATTATATGAAAACAAATGCCGTCATTAATGCCGCCCGCCTCCACATTTAGCAGATTATTCAAAAAGCACGTGAGCCACGAAACCCTTTAAAATTACACACGAAACAGTGCGCTTTAGCAACTTTCCCATAAGAGCCCATTATTTACGGAGCCACCGTACCATTAAGATTCTCCACATATCTTCGAAAGGCGCGTTATGGTAATTACGGGTCGCCATTTTATCTCGCGACTCTTCGCGATTAGAAGTCTCGCGCTCCGCTCCACGTAGAAATAACAAGTCCGCGAACTTAGTTCGTTTCTGAGAAGCAGCGCGTTCTGAAATTAATTCGGATGGAAGATATCGGGCGGGGCGATAGCGGGCTCCTTCCGCGCCATTTATTGCTCGTGTGGTGCCGGGTATCGGTGAAGGGGTAAAGAATATCAAGATGTAACGAGCGCCAGCCGGAAGGCTCGCAAATGAGCTCGCCGACTTATCTGTGTTAATGTGGGTGAGGGTTAATTTTGTCTTACATGAGCAATTTGGAGATACCACTCGCGTTCCGAACACAGATTCCTTGTAACAGCGCGATTGTATATGAAAATTGTATTTGTTGAGGTTTCCTTAACCCGCGCTCCTAGAACTCTAGCCGCAGTTATCTTCTCTTAGTAATTTAATTCTAACAATTGCGCGTGTTATTATGGCCCCCTATTGGTTTGATGGCAATATCTATATGCAGAGTTTAAGTTCAACTTTCAGACTTAGCGATCTTCCTTCCTTTCTTTCCAACGAGGAAAGTATGTGTCCAACGCAGAGAGAACTTGCGACTACGGTAGATCGTGGACAACAATTATTTCTATAAATTACGGGTTTATATAGGTCCTATTAAGATAATTTTGTTATAATTATTAGATTTTTATATATGCATGAATTTTGTTAGGCATACCTCATGTTATGAATATTCAAATTATGCCAAGAGTCTTAAAACACACATTTCTTCAACGGCAAGAACAAACAGCGCACCTCGCATGATATGTGCAATTTAAATATTCGTTAAGATTTCGTCTAGACAAAAGGAAAATATAGCGTCGGTAGAAGGGAATGAATGTGGTAGCTCGCAAACACGGATGGATAGGAGCAAATACGTGCACGGTATTAGGAAATGAAATTAAGTCTCAAGTGCAATCTAATTCATTGAATATGTACTCGTACTATTGTGCGCTATTACTGTTGGATCGAGCTCGGAACGTCGAGAGCACGCCATTAATATGCACCTACTATTTTGTTAACGAATGGAATAATTGCTCGGATTGATTTGCACTATGGGCCGGTTCGCTAAATTGGCATTGTCTTGACGATCTCTTTGTTTCACATTTACTACCTTATATTCAATTTCAATTCATTCGCATATTTAAAATTTCAGAATTTTTAAGGATATGATGATTGAATTTTCCCTCATACACGCTATTTGAAGCTCATGGGGAAAAAATATAAGGTTGATTTATTGGGACTCGGGTGGGACAAAAGTGTTAAGTATTGAGTTTTCGCTACAAAAATCTTCATACCTATAAGGGCAACAGGCTTTCTCATTAAAATAGCTGGCGATACGTAAATGTAAACAGGCGTTGCTGTAAGCACATGTTGCATAATAAATCTAAAAGGAACTTTTTCTACGTGTTTATTTATTTAAATTTTCTCGCAGAAACTCAAAGTGAGAACGCTATATACCCTACAGTATTCTAGATGCATTGTTTAATCTGCCCGTTGAAGTAAAGCGAAGGATTTCCACGTTGAAATATTGGTGAGATCGGCAAAAGTTTGTCTCATGCAATATGCACGCGGTCCGCTCAAAAACCGCGCCAGCCGCACTTGCATATTTTGTACTTAGGAATCCGCCAGCCAACGAGCTAACTTTCGCGGCTCTCGGCTTAGGTGCCTACGTTTTAGGTAACGTTTTTAAACTTCGCCATGTTTTATCTAATGTATGTGTGGAGACTTCCTTGTTTAGTAGTGGGGACGGATGTAATGTTCATGTAAGAAAGCGTACCTACATAATATTTGAATTTTAAATCATTATATTGTTCAGCGTGAACTTATTTTTTTAAAGACATACATCAATTATAATTTTAGACATTAATGATATCAGTCAAGCCGAAAAAATATAAGCCGAAGTAAAATGAATCTTCTATATATCATCATCATCATCCACTTGCCCTTTTCCCAAGTCTATTTGGGGTCGGCGCAGCATGTTTTTTCCTTCCAAATATCTCTGTCAACCGTCATGTCTTCAGTCACCCCTTTCTCTTTCATATCACCTCTCACGCATTCCATCCATCTTTTCTTTGGCCTTCCTCTGCTAGCCCATCCTTCGACACTCATACTCATCACTTTTTTCCAACATACGTTTCATCCCTCCTCATAATATGACCATACCACGACAGACGGTTTCCTTTCAACTTATCTATCACCGGAGCTACTTTCAAACTTCCTCTAACATAGTCATTTTTCACTCTGTCCATTCGTGTCACCCCACAAATCCATCGCAACATTCGCATTTATATATATATATATATATATATATATATATAAAACAATTTATTTGAAATTACATAAAAATCACGTCTTACAATAGGTTAATTATTAAGACAGACTTATACAACGTTTGTGATAAGGCGTTATATTTATTTACTTTAGTGTTTGCTATCTAACTTAAAAAACTACATACATCTAAATACTACAATTCGATCTTCAAATGAATTTAATCTAACCGAGGAGGCAAAACGTTTGCGGTCGTAGGTGAGAGTTCAAAGGGTCTGTTCACACGGCGCGCCGCGTCAAAAGGATTGACCGAGACGTCGCCGCGCCAGCGTTTCGTTCCACCGCAACCTAGTCACTCACCAACCGTGTTTGGTGTTCTCAGCCGGATGCCTACCTTTGAGGTTCATTTGCAAAACTTTATTGTATTTTACAAGTTTCGAATAATGCCGCAGACTTTTGCTACCTCGTTCGATGCTTGGCGTGTTCGCGAATCCTCTTTTGTAACTCTTAATGAAAATTTTGCGGTATCGGGAACTCTATTGATCGAGAAATGGGTTGAGTCGCGGTTGTTATGAATGTAATAATTTGTGATTATTCTGAGTAAAACACACTTAATGTTTAAAGGATTTTCAACTAGGCAACTTAAGATGCTGTAAAATACATATATAAAAATGCATTAAAACATGAGAGCTCATGTTTTTTAAAGCTGTACTTTTTAACTATTAGTCACATTAATATTTTAAAGGGGCAACAGCATTGCTAGTTTTACAAACAAAAAGGAACTCTGCAGTATAAGACACGGTTCAACAAATCGTTCAAAGCATTGATTTTAAATTTTCTCTGTAAACTGGAGCCCGCTTCATCTAATGAACAAAACAAACAATTGTAACTTGCTTTGCAATAGAGCGAGTTCTGGCGTACACTAGATGTAAAGGAGATGGGAACGTTCGCAAAAGGAACTCGACACTGAGCTGTTTACGTGAGGGCTTTCGGCAAACACCTGTAAGCGCCTTTGCCGCCTCTTGTTTGTACTGGACGATCACGATTGCCGTGTACAATTAGCCTCACATGTCTAAACTACTAACCAATTTAGTATCACAAGTCTGCGAGTGAATTTTCTCGTGGTATTTCCTACTTTTAAAGACACAGTTAAATAAATAAGTGGTTATTTATTTTCTTTGGGCCATGTTATCGTTATAGATTTTAAATGAAAAAATACTATTTTTTTTTAATAAAGAGCATCTAGTAATTTTTTTAAACGGTTTGGTTTTAATGTGCATGAGAATTATAACTTCTTGGTTTCGGTAAGGCACTTTGAATCCCATCTCGTTATTCTATCATAAAATTAATAATTGAATATGAGTTTTAATTAGTTTATAATGTAACTTGGTTTCAAGAAGCGTCAAAAGCGAACATAACAACCGCAATACTTTTGCATGCATTCATTATTCCGTTCCACGCTTCAGCTTCGAGTAATTCTGCGCTATTCCAAAACCCGACTTCACATTTTTATGCTGCCCCATTCAAAAGCCCTCCATCATGTTCGCAATGTTGACTCCTGGAAATGATACGACCTCTCGACTCAACATGATCATAATACCCTCTGCTGCATCCGACAACCCTTCTACATCCATAAACTGGCTACAAATCTTGGCTGAGCGTTTGGCATCTTTATAACTCGAACATGGCGATCCTTTAACCCAACATAATGGGCAGGTTTACTGAGAGGACCGTCGTAAAGTGTCCCGTCCACCGCGCCGAGCGCCGCGCCGCGGACCCCTTCCAAATTTCACGAACTATTTGCCCTGCACTAGCCCTCTTTTTTGTCGGACTTTATTGTCCAGATTTCTTGCTTACCTTTATAGTTATTACATCCGCTCGGTTTCATAAAGCCGATTCTCGTTAGAACTTCATAGCCGTGGGAAAATGTTGGGAAATTCCCGCGGTAAAAATAAAGAACGTATTGGGTTGGAGTCGATAAATCGTCTGGTCAATTGAGCGGGATGCAATGGGCGTGTTAATTGGATGGGTGCGGGCGAGAGCGATCGTGTATCGCGTGCGGTGTCGGTCGGTGTCCGGCCGCCGTGCCGAGTGGACACTGAGCAATCATTGCGTGAATGATAATTGCCTGCACGCCGGACACCACATAAATTCAGCCTATTGGTGCGGAATTGAATGGATGCAAACACCGCATCATGTGGGCGTCCGGGAGCTTAGAAGTTAAGCCGTTGGATGTGCACTTTTATTTTAATTCACATATGGTTTTATTTATGTGTATTATATGTAGTTCTGGTTAAACTATTTTGATTTACATAAGAAAGAATTTTAATATAAATTACTTGGTTCAAATATTGTTTTCAGATATATTTTGTAACATAATTTTTGTTTTATATTTTCAATTCAAAATTCATTTATCTGTAATATAAAGTTTATAAATCGTAAATACCTTTACTTCGGGGTTATGCTCTCTAAAAATAATGCTAAAATAAAGTGGACCAATAAATAAATATTTTTTATCAATTATGATCGTACAATTAACTGGGAGTAAAAGTCTATAATAATTACATGGAATTTTATTAGACCCATGATTGATTCATCATCATCATCAGCCAATGTTTGACTGATATGCTCAAATTTATTATTTACGATGCGTCACACTTCCGGAAAAAAAAGAACTTTCGAAATGTTAGCCGCCTCACGTGCCGATTACGAAATAACTTTTTTAACAACCATGCTAGCAGTGCAAAAATGATCTATGGAACATCCAATATTTACGGCTGAATGTTGTCCATGGCGTGTGTATGGGGCAGTGCATACGTTCCCGGCAGAGATAAACGCATACGATTACGCCGACGCTACAGGTGGCGCATAACATTTTTCAGCGCACGGGCGGACGGGCCGGCCCGCTGAAAACGACGCTATGGCTTTACCAAGCCCATAACCAGAATGCATGGCTTTTATTTAACACTTGGGATATGCTCTTGTAGGGTTACATCAATATAAACATTTAATACCAGACTTAAAGTAAAAATACTATTAAGTAAAGTTTTAGAAAGGTTTTAAAGTTATCATACTTTTGACTTTTAGTAGCCCTGTACCTATTAAAACAACTATCGATATACTAATCGATTTAGTAGTAATTGAATTAATAACAATACGCCTACATCCATTATTACTACACTATACATCCATTATTGTTCTATAATGTTAATGTATCGTGTGAGATCTGGAACCCGTAAATTCGTACGACGTCCATACATCAGATATTCAACCGAGATTGCGGGGACAAAAATAATCATTGCTCACTTGACAAATTCTCGACAAAGCCTTCGTGTCGTTGGAACAATTTGATACAATTTCCACAGCGGTTCCCTGCACGGGACGCCGGATTTGCATATGCGTCCCTGGATTATGCAAACATTTTTTACTTAACCACCCCACAGGAAGAGCAACACTTCGGGCGCGCATTTTAAAAAGATTTACGCGCTTTGCCGGATCATTAAGTGTGGGACTAATTTGCTTACCTTTGAAATGTGTTAAAGCTTCGTCCCGGGTAATTACAGTCGGGTAACCGTTTCCGTAACATGATACGCAGATTCCTACCCCTGGTTTTTCCTTCGGTGACATTTGTCCCGGGACTAGTACCCACATATTGAAAAGGAAAGCGCCAAGGTAAATCTTTACGGCACAATAGATATTTTAATTTGGAAAGGTAAGCGCTCAACTTTTCAGCAATATTGAGCATGTGGGAATCGTTGGAATTAAATTTTCTTTGTTTTCCTCTCGCGGCTCTTGCCGTTATTAAATTTCCTTGTGTTTTTTAACACAGCCGTATCATTAGATTGAGGGTTTCCGTCAAGAGGAAATTGTGGCGGCGAGGGGAACGAGCGAACCACCTAAACATATTGAAAAAATAAAAATCCTGGCTACTTACACTGTGCCACGCTAAAGAAAATGCTCCACTTTACGCGTATATTTTTTATTTAAAAGTGTTTTGTATGAGATTAAAGAGAAAATCGTTGTCATCCTATTAGGTTTGGTATTGGGTTGGAATTCACTGAATACATTTTTAAAATGATGTTTATACCGTATTTAAAAAATCAACAAATTTTATATTATGACGCGCCATTGTATTTCAAAATATAAAACAGTTAACTCTAGTGTAATAAAATATACTAACAAATAAAAGGTTTTCTTACTACATAATTTTTAGCTTCACCTACAAATGAGTAATGAAGTAGAGCCACCTCCTGGCTCGTACATTATCAGAATCGGGCGCAGGAAGACGTTTGAAGTGGCGCGGTGTAATAAGTACGACCGCGACAAAATTCCACCACGTTTGGAACTTCGCCTTAAATATACATATTACATTACGTGAAATTGCCCATTTTTTCCACTCTCCACCCCAGCAATTAGGGTGGCTTGTGTATAAATATTGCACGCTGCTCATTAATGTGCGTGTTCGTTTTTAGAACATATTTTTATGGCTCGCTTTTTGGTCGGCGTCTGCAAGGAGCGACTGATGTAATGAATAATTAAGACATGCGGTGCTACGGAATTTATTGTTATTAGGAAGTTCGTGAGATTCATTAATACAAACTGTGAGTAAAGATTTCAAGTTCGAGCTTAAGTAAAACATCTGACTATATAAAATTACCTGTTTCATTTTAATTGGCTAAGAAAGCTATAAGTAGTTCTCATTTGTTGATAGGATTATGAAGGTATGTCTTCTAAAAGGTATCCGTATAATGGACTGGGGTGACGTCAGTCAGCTAAAAGTGTAAGTTGCGATATTGAAATACAGCTTTTCTTCTTGTTTTAAGCATATGCCAATAATTTATTTTTCTGATTGTTTTTTATTAAAAAATAATTTTAATAGTAAAGTTTTATTTTTTTAACAAACCTTGATCCGATGGCGAGGGTATCCGATGCCGTAAAGACGCCTGAAACAAAAAAATACTAAATAACAAATTACACAAAAGTTTCCTTCTAATTAATTCCCTCCAAATCCCACCCCACGGCACAGCACATTTGTATGATTGAAAAGCTTTCTCAAGATTGCATTTCGACAATTAACGCATTAAGAATTCTCTCGCCAATAAAGAGCAGCTCTCTTAATTAACGGTCCCTGTTAAAAATTGAGTACAAATTCAAGTAGCAAATCTCGGTCCCCGCTGAGTTGGGGTAGTGAATGGCCTGTAATATTTTAGTTTGGTTGAAACAAAACGCGTCCCCGCGCCGAGGGGCTGAAGACCTGTCACGTAGACACAATAAGCCTTTTAATTCGATTCGTCAAGACGGACGTGCGAGACAAAAGGGCCCGGAGTTATCATTCAATGGGGCACTTCTACCTTTTCTTATTACTTGGCTTCGGTTTTCTTTTGAGGTGGACTTGGCCGCTATACGTGAGATGAACTATGAGTCTCGGCATTTCTGTGTTCAAATTCAACAAAGTGTCATTTGTGCATTTCTTTTTACGCTTTGAAAAACGTACGCCTTAATATTATAGAAGTCATAATATGTATTCTGATACTAAAACATATTTTCTCAATTTCTATTCCCAATTTTACCTTGGAAAGTGACAGTTCAGCGTATTATATGGAACAGTAAAATTATGTACCACCATTCGAATTTATTTTATCAACTAACATTTAAATGAATGTAAAAATTAATATAATTTTTAATTAAATTTACACATGACCTTTTTAAAACATCGTGTACGTGTGCCACAATATGACATAATTCCTGTATATAATTCTAAAAAAGCTTTAACTCATCCCTCGAAGCGCCTATCTCAAGATCCGTGATCGCATGTGTAGCTCTATCTCTACAGAGAAGTGCACTTGATCCCGTGAGTCGCCGTGACCCGACTGCCGATTCCGCTAACAGCTTTATTTGTTGCCACCACTCTTTTAAACTCCCCCCAAATCTATGTCTTAATATTAACACCCCCTTTTCAAACACAATGACTCATTGTTTACTTTAAATAGACTTATTGTGATGCAAGAGCCTCACGTGCCAAGATTGTGATCGCAACGTGTTAAAGCATATTTTTCTCGTTTGTATGATATAAAATAAGAGGTCGGGAATTCTTTCCTTTGTTTGATCTATTAACATTGTATATTTACTATTTACTGGCTCCCGTTGTTATTTCCTCAAGATGTTCATACAAATAATTTTTGCTCAGGCTTAAAATTTTAATCAGTATTAAAATCGACAATGCAGCTCTCCTATCAGGACTAGCGTCTATCTAACTATGAAGTTACAATACACTAAAATAAACAGTAAACTATAAATTGCTAATCCCTAAGCGTTCATGAAAACGTCAATTTTGTTGCCATTAAAACATGATATCTTCCGACACATTTCAATTTACTCGGGTGTATCTATAGCTGGATGGTAATTACGCCGCCAGACAGGACCCCCTTCAGACTTCGATATCGGCTACCAGGTACTTTCGTTTGTCTGTTAATTAAGTGCTTTCCTAGTTTTAAAAAAGTTTTAAGTTAGGAACTACTGTAAACTCTAAACTATGTAGCATGTTTTATTTCTTAGAAGTAGGTTAGTAAATTATTTAATAGTGAATAATTCTTTGTCAATGCTAAAATTATCATAGAAATTTAAAGTTAACGAATATTAACTATTTAGTAACGAATATTAAGTTTTTAGAGTCTTTTCGGATCAATGTATACATTTGTTGGTCAGGGTATTTCTTTAAGTAGTTTTCTATTTTTTTAAATATTTCAATTGTATACCATCGAATCGTTTTCTCTTCTATTGAAAAAGACGTATGTTACTGCAATATGAGAGATAAGCCAGGATACTTCCTAAATCAAGAATATTTTTGACAATTCGGTAATAATCATAAAAAGCGCAATAAATCACAATTAGAAAACGCGTGCGCCCGAAAAGAGAGCAATTTAATTAATGTAATGGCGTACGAATGTTAATTACAATAGAGATTGGAGAGGGCAACGACTCGCCGCACAAACTGCGATCAATTACACGCGCTTTACTAATTATCTGTTAACCCATCTTTTTTAGATTACGTCATTATTGCTAATCCATAGAAACGATACTGAAATATTGAACACATCCTAATACGACATTTTTTCATTTTTAAGTAGGCTAAGTTCGAATAACAACACAATAGCATGAAGATAAAATAATGCATTTATTACACAAGCATACACGCAATTTCTTATTAAGAGACAAATATTACGTAGAAAGGCATGTTAAATGACCGCACTATTTATCTACTATCCTACAGACGGTGTAGTGCGAATAAACTGTTAATCAACTGACTGACACCAAGCGAATATGACAACATTCTTTGAATGCCTCGTTGATCCCGCGGCTTGTACCCTGGTCGCGAATCAATTTTTTTTGAGCCTAGTGTACAGCAATATGAGTCTTTATTAAATGATAGAACACGGTGGTTCTACACATAAACTTCTGCCCAGTTCTTAAGGCAGTGGAGGCGTAAGTTGTTTTGTTAGCTTAATACAGTACTAAAACCGCAGCATCTCATTTTTCAATATGCCACGTGGACAATCAAAATGCTTGTGAAACGATTTAAATGTCCAATTTCCTTAATCCAAAATTTGTAAATAAAAACATGGCAACAAAAAGAGACAACGACTTGAAAAATATCCCATTAATTATAGTCTAATTAAATGGCCATTAAATCACGCTAATTGCTCTCTTGTTTTTATTTTTCGGCCCAATTTTTTTGTTTTGGCAGAACTGGCGAATGGAATTCCTTTATTTGGGTGAGAACAAACAGCCTGTTTACTAACAACGGACGACAAAGGCCGCTTGCAAATTATAACGACGATAAATTTTGAACGGAAAAATATTTATTACGAATGAAAATTTGCTAAATATTTTATATTTTTCAAATAAAATACTTAGCATGTGTAAATAAGAGTTTACGATGTATATTTTTAATGCAATTTAATGTCTACTATAATGGGTTAAATAATTAACTTATCGCATTCTGTAGTAAACCTATCTAGTTTAATGACGTCATAGACATTTTTTTGTTTGCAAAAACCTTCTGATAAGCCGACTCTACTCATCGCTGATGTTATATTTTCTTATTCGATGAAAGAGCAAATACTAAAATTTTCCCAAATACAATAAGTAAAAATGAGGGCAAAATGTGTATTTGTTTAATTCGTATAAAGCAAAGGAATGGGTGAGCTCTCCACAGGAAGAGTCTGTCTCCGGAGCTATTGTCCTGTGGCGTCACTGGTGTTCGTGGCGCGGTCCTCACTCCTCGCCCGCGTCTCATCTGCTTAATTGTTTTCTTTTAGACACCACTCACGCCACGATGGATAATGACACTTCTTTGATCTATTGCGTAATCGCCTGTGGCCATTTACGGGTATTAGGCAGATGAATGAACGCAGCGTTTCTACTCGTATTGTCAGTACTAAATGATTACAAGTGATAAGTTACGATGTAGTCCATTCTTTTATAAATTGAAATGCCAGTTTTATTTAATAAAAAAGTTTATTCTTAATTAACGCAGATATCCCTTTTAAAATTACGGATGTCGTAAACGTGTGCATCAGAAATGTCTAAATTTGGACAAATAACTACTTATAAAAGTCAAACTAGCGATATTCCTGAAGTTACTTCAAATATTAAAATCAATAAAAAGCTAAAGTGATGGTAATTCGTGTAACATTTATTATGGTTTTCTACATATTTTTTTAAATAGAATTAACTTATTACAATTTCACGCTCGCGTTGTGTTCCCGAGTTTACTTCCAGGGGCAAGCAATGTGCTATGAGGGTTTTTAGTTTCTCAGTTGTAAAGTAGAAATGTGTTTGTGTCGTGTAGGCATGAGTGTCGGTAGTATAAAACACTGGTCTTTATGAAATATTGACGCGAATAAGTGCCTGAGTATATATCTGCTATGGATAATAATAGAGTCTCTAAACTTAAACTTAGTATCATCTTTTATAATGGTATGGTAGAGTGACCGTATTGCTTTATATTAATGAGGAAAGTACTAATCGTGTAACTAAGGCTTACAGATCTATTTTATTCCCTACTACTACGTGCTTGCCTCAAATAATATTTTTATTGAAAGTATGTAGGTACAGATAAATATCGTCTATGTTCTCTTCATTTTCAAATTTAGAGGATTCTGTTAGATACACTATTCAACTGTCCTGATAACCACTAAATTACTCTCAAATGAAATTTAAATAAATGCCAACGTCATATTTGTCAATAAGTAGTCGACAAAGACGTGGTCCAGTCACGTAGGCCATAGTCACGTGACATTTCAAAAACAACGAGTACAAAACAAAATTACGAGGCCGTGTTGGCGGCTGTGTGCCGAGTTGAACTGTTGGAGCGGTGGTGTGCGTGCGCCTGAATTAGACGCGAAACTTTCAAAGTTTTCCCAAATTTCTGCCCTCCCCCCATCCCCTACCCGTGGATCGATAGCGGGCGCCGAGCGAGCGAGCTGAGTCTCGCATCTCAGCCTGCGAAAGTACCGGACAACACTTCGCCAGAGTATTTACCATGACGCGTTCTGTGGCGAGAATTCAACGGATTTTAGTGTGTGCTCGTGTGATTTGTAGCTCAGTCTCGCTGTTATAATGTATTTTATGTATTTTGTTAATGGAATGCCGTAATTGAATAAGTAAGCCGATTATAATGGACTAGCTGGACGAATATTTACGTTGGTACTACTATGCGATTAAAACATGGGACGTGTTATTGTTTTTTTATTAAAATCTATTGACGAAAATCAGCGTTTTAAGCTCTATCACTACATAGTATAAAACAAAGTCGCTTTTTCTGTCCCTATGTCCCTTTGTATGCTTAAATCTTTGAAACTACGCAACGGATTTTGATGCGGTTTTTTTTAATAGATAGAGTGATTGAAGAGGAAGGTTTATATGTATGATAACATCCATTAAATATCAGCATCAGAAGCCGGGGCGGGTCGCTAGTAAATGATAATAAAACATACATAATTAAGTACTATTGTAATAAAAATTATGTTGCACTACATAAGATTAGCCAAGTTATAAAAATAACAAAGAAGTAGTGCATCGCGTGAGTAGGCAGCGCCGACCCGTGCCAACTGTCACCAAGCAAAACAAGAGCGACAAGTGAAAATTGGGCGCGTGAGGAGGCATTGTTTGCCATTAATTGAGGGCTTTGCGATGATCTTCGTGCTGAAGTCCCCGGGAAGGCCGGAGGGCGACACTCCAGGGAGATATCGGCTCGCCAATCGCGTTGACAGCGACCCTTCCCACTGAAGTGGACAGCGCTAACTGAAGGTGGGAAAAACTACAGGCTGACACTACTTAACGAACGGACCACCGCTCGGGAATTTTCTTGAGTGCTTGTTAATGTTTTATGGGCGGAACTTTTTCAAAGTAGTGCGTAGATTGACGCGCTAAGTGTACCTACATAATTTAACGAGTTTCCCCTCGGACGTATGACTCGTTCATCGATTCTACTGTCGTTTACAAACACCACATTACCACTGTCCGTTCACATCCACACATTAAAAACGGGTAATTTAGTCGTAATAAAAATCCAATCTCTATGGCGACTATAAAAAGCGTGACGGTGAACTTTTCTGATTTATAACAATTAATGTTTGAAATATTGACAATATTAAGGGAAATGGCCGACAGCCAACAAATCATACGAAAACCGCCCCGGAAGGAGGAAGCACTGGCCCGCTGCTCAGAGACTTTATTTGGAAATGGAAAGTCTAAAAAAATAAACGAGAGCCGAGCGCATGGCACTGCGGGGACATGATTTATACGCGGCGGCTAGTGCGTGCGCGTTCGATTATCGGAATGATATTTCTCGATATTAAAGTGTTGCAGGAGGACCGTGGACAATATGAGAGTGGAGAGATTTATCGGCCAATTCGACGTCACGTCGACGGCCATTACGATTATTTCATTATATTGTTGGCGCCGTAAAAAACGGTTAGCGTTTTATTTTATTGCATCGGATCGCGGAGAAAATTTTATTTGAATATTTTATTGCGATGTAAAACACGAATGGGGTTGTCACAGATATGTAATAAATGTCATTTTAAACAAAAAATGTGATTTATCATAGCTCTCATATATGAAGACTTTTATGAAATATATATTTATAGATCATGGTTCAATTGACATAAAGTAATTCTTTTTAAAATATTATTAAATTAATAAGTTTAGTAAGTAGCAAATTTATGTAATTTTGATGTCACAGCATAATTTGGAAACGTGAGTATCAATTTGCTGTAGAGTTTTTATTCTTACAACACATGGACTCAAAAAAATATTACTTGATTACACAAACATACGATTCCTTGGAAGAATCATTAACCTCAAGTTACTTATTCTGAGCTATTTGGGACTTCATTCACAAGATTTACGTAAGACTTAATCAACATTTTAGTGCCCAATTTTTTTGCAAATTTCGTTTCATTTTTACCTTATGCATTTCCCTAAATTGGATAATTTTCATGTTGATGACATGGATGGAGGAATTGGAATTTCCATAATTACCTTCAAAAGATTTTTATTCTAAACTTACATTCGAAGCGTAAAAATGGCATCAATTAAATTACACATACAGATTCGCTATTAACTTTTCAATGAAATATACATACCTACTGCTGATATCAACATATTTTTAGTTAAACAGCTTATTAAAGATTTGTAAAAGAAAATCAACTTAATCGTAATACATTGCTAGTACATCGGTGCTGGAGTTCGGCATGTGGCATGATTTGTGCGTCTCGCCACCGTCGGGGGACCCGCGTCGGCCGCACGTGCTGTGTGCCTTACGCAACAACCGGACTACTTACCAAAGTGAAAAAAAACTTAGCAGTTTTTGTAGAAGTTTCAGTGGTTGTTGGAATAAAAGAAATATTTCGTAAATGGAACTCTTAATATTTTTTCAAATAACGATCTAGCAAAACGTATTAGCAGGAAAGGAAAAAAAGACTACATCCACATTTTGGTTCTTGAGTTTTTTTTTTAAATAGCTTTGTGATCTTACTGACAGATTATGTTTTCAGTTTAACGTAACTGATGAGAACTAATAGCCTATCACTAATTAGTTCGAGGTCTGAATATAAAGTGGATCTTGCAGAACTGGTGTTTTGAAGATTTCGCCCATTGCCGTTTTTGGGCACATTTCCAGACTCTGTGCTGAGTGCTGAGATAAGAAGTTAATAATAGGTAAACCTAATAACAGTATAATACAGACCCGGTAATCATACCTGGAAACACTAGAATGCGCGGCTACTTTATCGAGGCTAGAGATACGAGTATATTTAAGTCTTTTCTATAACATTCACGAAATTATTGGGTTTAGGTTGTTTTTACCATTGGATTCACGCAGAGTTTCACGGTATCGTAAATCCGGACAAGAGTCGTTGTTGGCTTATTGAATAACTGCATGAATCACCGCCGCACGCTCCACTGGCCTCCCCATACGTTTTGTTACACGATAAAATATCCGACAGCCACGAAATCAAACTCATAAAATGTAAGTATTGAATTTCCAAAAATACTATCAAAATTTGATCTAGCCTAAGGTAAGTAAATATTGGGAGGTAGGTACGTGAAAAAAACACTTCAAGCCAAGGTGTTTTTTATTTCCATTAAAATAGAAATCTTAGCCTAAATTGACAAATCATGTTTAATATTTTTTATGAAAATCTTGCTTTTTATCATTTACACTCTATTCAGGGAACAAAAGGGTAATTGATATCTCCATTATGAAGTTTGAATTATTATCGTGCTTATAAACTGTACAAAGATCTAAAATATACAGTCACAAAAATCGCGTCATGTTAAAAAACTTAATAGTTTAATCGCTTTTCAACTGGCCAGAGATCCCTACGTCAAATACCGGTAGTGAATTTGCCACTAACTTTTAATGCTATTAAAATCTGCAGAAGCAAAATATTGAATGAATTAGGTATCTTTGGTAATGGTTGTGCAGATTAAGGGGGGGGGTCCAACTCCCCAACTACTGCGCATACATGCCAAACTTTCGGAACTTTCCGCTCAGTGGTCGCGTGTCCGCCGCGTTTTTATTCCGCTAATGCTATCGGCGACATGTGTCACGATTATACGATAGTTATTGTAGTTAAACGTCAGTTTCGTCACGGTCCAGTGGTACGGGCGGTATTTTTTACTTTACAATGTACGCTACAGAAAACGAAATAGATTTCGTCTTAACAAAATTTATATTGGAATTATACAGTTCCTCTTAGGGGACTTACTGGTACTATCCATTAATTGTAGATTCAATGAATATGTTAATGATTTGAAAATATCTGTACGGGATGTTATTGGAACAAATGCAATCGAACTTCCATTAATTATTATTAAACACAAAAAAAAAATATTCTTAAGCAAGATTTTTTATATTTCACATTTCGAACAGGCCATCAAACTTGTGTACATAGACAGAGATTTTATAAATTGAACATCACAAATAGCAAGCAAATTAAACATGCCAGAAGAATTTGCAAGAAAATAGCAAACCAGATGTCGCGATACGTGCTCCACACTCACGAAAAGACAATAGCTCATCCATTGATAATGCGAAATCAAGTCTCTCCAGTCAGCGGAGCAGCGACTTATCACGGCATTCAGCCGGCCGCACACGGCACAGCAAACTTATCCGCCGCATGAATAGCTCACATCACGTTGAATTTGTAAAGAGTTGACGTGAGTCGCATGCATATGACCAGCTTTATCTTGCAACGCTCTTGTACAAGTTTTCGCGGACTGAATGGGACGGAACGGAGATTACGTGTGGCGGACGTACGCGCTCCGTAATAGCTTTGTACTATATATATTATGCTTATAGTATGTATAAGAAAATTCCTTTGGTAATTATGAATAAAGAAATGCAAGAATAATCCGAGAATTTATTAAACGTAAAAGACGAAAGTCTAAAGAAACGGTTAGGATTTAAAATTAGATTTTCGTATGATGAACAAAATATAAATTAAATATTAATAACAAAAACAAAATTACATGGTTGATTTAAAAATGTTTAGATACATTTTGTGTTTTGTTTAGTACACTTTTAATTACATCAAACTGAAAGTCTGAATGGAGGTTTTTGCTCGAGGCAATATTTTACAGAGTACCATGACGTTGGATCTGTAGAAAAAATGAATAAGTAGGTTTGCTATAATGTATAAAACATTTTCAGCATTACATATGATATTAAATTAACTACTGTATTTTTTTTTATAGATAACATAAAGGTAATATAAATGTACATCACAAAGAACACATATATACCGGGGATCACACTGTGAAAAGCTCATAAATAGGGTAAGAGAAGACGGATTTAAACTTCATTATTTAATTAACAAGCGGGAGTCACATGAGTGTAAGTGTAAGGCGAGTCGTATCGAAGGGCGAGCTGTCTGGAGGCTCGTCAAGGGGCGATCAGCTCCCGCCTTAGCCTGTCTGCAGCTCGGCCAATTAATAATACCCCCGACTTCTACTCAGACACGTACAAAACCTAACATATACATAAACCGTACAGGTACTTGCATATAAGTAAACAATGGAAAAAGTTTCGACAATCTACTGCGAACTAATTAATCAAAATCAATAGCGGAGACCGTATAAAAGGGCACGGAATTTGTAAGTACACAACGCAATTCAAACGGACGCAAAAACAGGATGGCGAAATAATTTGAATACGTAACGAATCGGAGGGTAACGTACGGTCGAGCCATTCTTTAACTTACTCTCGTACGGATAAAGAGCTAAACTTGTTTTTAAGGGATGACCGATCGTGGAAATTTATGTACTGCCGACGCCGCTGGCCGCACACGGCAAAAAGACCCGCCTTGGGGTAGATACAGGAAGGTGCCAGATGGAGGAAAGAATTATTGCACTCCCCGCGGGCTGATGAGGTAAATGTGATTGTGAACTTTCGACGCCATGCAAATCGGACAAGAGGAGCGATACACGAGAAAAGCCGGATTCTGTCGCGCAGATATGCCTCCTTTATTTACACATCTGAATTGGCGCGCCCACTGACCGACGCAGGGGTGTTATTGTAACGAAGCGGGAGGTTTTTTTTATTCCCCGCGTACATAATCAACTTTGTACAAAGTTCGATAGACATTCGATTTATTCAAATTGATTCATTGACGGATGACCGGCTTGCGAAAATAATTTAATCGAAAACATTGTAATAACAATCCATTACGCTTTGGGTATTTAGTACGCGGTCGGCGTTGGCAGCGATCGATACCCGAATCATAGCTCTGTTTAGATAGGGCTAGTGATGTTTTATTGAAATACAAATGAGTACCGGAGGAGTAGAGCGGCCCAAGTGTGCCTCGAATAAAAGGGCCACATTAGAATAATTTGCCTACGGAACGAACACAATTCTTCACATGGAGAGACCTTAAATTTTACTATTTTACATGCTTGGGATTATCATATCTGTGCGGGCGTCGAGGGGCCGGTCAGGCCGACCCCTACTTTTTGTTATCCGCACCCGACCTCTATCGGCCCGTCTCCGAAATATTTAGTTGTTACTTTTTGTTGTGGCGCACGTGAGAGAATTCTTAATCATTGTGCGCTTTCCGTTACGCCTTTGTAAAGAAGTATTCCCGGCGATATTTATTTGTTGCTTTAAATTTGATTAAGGTTTTTTTATTTATAAAAGCACCTTTTTATCTTTTATCCTTAAACTTAAATACAATTATTATGCGGCTTTATTTAAATGCCAAGCAACTCCAACTAGACAATACTCCTTTACAAACAATGCTTCTAATTCAATCACACGTAAATATGTATCAGTTGAGTAGGTAATTGCGCGTAATCCAACAAGCAACCCAACACCAACCGTAGGCCACTTAACCTGGCCGCATGTTATTGTCGACGCCGCCCTGCCGGAGCCCTCGCAGGGCAGAACTAAGGTGAGCGAATTAGCCCAACTCTAAAACCTCAATTAAGTCTCGTCTAGCGTTCGGAGCGGCCGCATCCAATTATCGCGGGCGAACCTTTGTTTCCATTTCCAAACCGAACGGTTTCGATCGCTATTTGTAGCGTTTAGTATGTGCTTATTAATACTGCAAAAGGTCTGGTTTGTTTTGAAACTATTATAAGTTTTCGACGTCCTTTGAACGTGAAATAGTCAGTAAGAATAGACGATGAAATTCTAATACAAGTTTACTATTGTGTTCATTTTATAGCTAGTAAGTACAAGATATGGATAAGTATCCAAACAGCATTTTTACGTAAAACCAGGTGAAAATATTAAAAACAAAATCATCAAACAATAAAATGAAGGGAAATTCGCTCCACGAGAAGTTGCTAATCATTGTGGCACAATAAGTCACTGGTAGAGTTGGGATGATGTTCAAATTAGACGTCATAAAGACGCGCGCCGACAGTCGACAGGCCCAAGGCGATGACGGATGGCGGCGCGACAGTCATCGTCAAATTAACACCGAGCTAAGTGCGGAAATGTGTACACAATGTGACGTGAACGTGCATTGACGTGTACACCACCCTTTATGAGGCTTTACGTTAAACGCTTAAAGGATTCCGCAGCTAACAGGCGCGAGAAATGGATTCGAAATAAGAGAGTAAAGTTTTAAATGATGGACTGGAAAAAATCGCGAATGATCCATAAAAAATACAAGAAATAAATGATCTTGGGAAGCCAAATGAAATAATTGTAGTGTCAGGTACAATTGCGAGACTGGTGGGCATAAAATCTCGATGCATAATAGTTCTACCCAAATGCTCATGCTCACTATTTTCATATGTAGGTACGTAGGATAAAATTGTGTTAAGCACTGGAATGTTCTCAAGCTACTGCAAATCAACAGACAGCTTAGAGCTTTGGATTGATTTTAATTACACAAGTGATATAGGTAAGTGATAAATGTATAAGTCTATTAAGAAGTAAGAAGTAGATTTGGGCTCATTGGCGCTAGTGATAATAATAATGATAGCACTAAAAGTGCTGTAGGGGTAATTAAAAATCATAATGAACAAACTAGTAATTAACCAGATAAAAATAAGCAAGACACCGGTCATATAAATCAAAGACACAATGCGGCATAACGAGACATAAGGCGTGAATACAAGGCGCGGTAAGAGACGTTAAAATACGGGTAATTGTGGCTTAATTCGCTCCTTTCACGCCGACGCTGTCTAGCGAGCGAATTATCTCAGCTAATATTGTGTATTTATCATTAGATTTACTCCGACGAGAATTAGTTGTTAGAAGAAGGAAAAATATTCCTGGTTTATTTTGTGAACTGCCTCGGGATCTCGTACACACTTGGTGTGCTTTACGATTTAGAGGTCTAGGTTTGGATTCGGTCGAGGTCGGACAGTGTTGTTAATGGTATGAGTTGTGAAAATATTGTATCTCTTTGCTTTTATTAAATTACAAATGGTGTCATGTTAACTGTGGAACTCTATGTTCCCACACAGAGTTTGTTTCTAGCTTAATTAAATATGGTGGATGCTCTAGGGCGGTCATGTGACGAAATATTTTATATGACTCGACAGAAAATAAAGTGATAAGTACTGATAGGTATTTAACAAAAATATTGCTACGAGCAAAGATGTAGATCCTATATACTACGAGTACAGTGACTTCTATTTTGGCATAACATTGTATCCCACCGTAATTAATTTCATTTTATTCGCTCCCCGATGTTGCCAGCGCAAAATTCTCCCAGTAATTGGGAAATTTATTGCAAGGTGTGCACACCGCGCGCACAGTGATGTTTCACTTTCGCGCCAATGATTTATTGTCTTCCGAAACAATTTTAATTGCTACCAGTGACACAATGTAAACAACTATTCGATTAAGTTAATTCCATTATTCCTAACGCCCGGCAATTAATTTAAAAGCCGTCTAATGCGGCTGTAAATTCGCATCATTGTGGATTTTAAAACAAATATTTGTTTAAGTACCTGTGTCAATCTTTGCCTCTTGCTTTTATGTTTATTTAATGTATTTCGTTACCTGTTTAGAGATGTAAAGAAATTCATATGAATGTTTGTACTGTATTGCGATTAATAAATATTTATAGGATATTTATTTGTCTTTTCTGAGATCTGTCGGGGAATTAACTAGGATGTATTTTTGTTATTAGTTTACATAATTATGCCCCACTGCTTGTATGCATTTTTCTTTGACTATCTCGCAACAGAACACAATTTCCCAGATAATTTTGGCAAACTTTTTATATAGATATTGCTGATTTGGATAATAATGGAAGACAAAAGATAAAAGATTTTCGGAATGAAGGTTGTAATTTACTACATTTTATAAGCTCGTGCAATATGTATTTAAATAATATTCCTAAAAATAAACATAAGGAAAAATAACATATTCAATAAAAACATAAGGAATAATAAATGAGAATTAAGCTCCATTAAGCCGCCGTTTGTTCCTACAAACGATTTTGCCTAAAACCACCGTCCATTTTCACATGACCGCGATTATTGCATCTAATTTACAAACAGCCCGTCCGAGTTAAGCCGGTGCTCAAATAAGCCGAAATATAAATCTCAAAAACAACAACTTTGAGCACACAAGCATTAGTAATTATAATTAGAGCTCTCAGCAACCGACCTCCGGCGATAAGATGTTCCACGGAGCATGAAATAAGGCCGCCGACACACGTCCTCTGTACGTCTGCATGCTAATACGGTGGTCCATGCAAATTCACTCATGCGTCATGTGCGCGATGCCTTTGCCTCTTTAGACAAGTCAAGGAGTTAAGTGGCTACTTGCTCTTTGGAGTTAGATTTTTGTGAGCTGAATGTTGATGTCTCCTTAATTAAGATGTTCTTTTAGATGCGAGTCACGGACACATATTCTGACTTCCGAGTACTCGAAATGTTTCTTTTAATGGTTAAATTTAATATTACAAGTTTTTGTTCTGAAAGATTTTATTTCTTTTTTTGGTAATGGTAAATTGTAAGGTAATGGTAAGGTAAATGTTTTGTGTTCTACGCAACAGAAGCTAAAGGAGACGTTTTGCTCTATAAAATGTATCGCAATGCTTGAATAAATTTGTTTGTCTCACTTCTCAATACCTAATCTCTGCTGCAGAAGCTAAATTTAATTTATGTTCATAATTTTTATACATCTATGGAATTGTTAGCAAGTGAGATAGCATACAAAAAGTGTAACAATTTCAATAAAAAATTCTCAATAATTAAAAAAAGCATGCCAAACTATGTCAAATTAAATTGTTTGTACTAATTGACCAGGAGATATTCTAGAAAGCACGTTTTACTTACAAAGTTTTTGAGTGTCATTAAGGTGTCGTACTTATTATAGAATAGACTGATGTAGAAATCCAATACATACAATGTAAATACGTACGGCACGGTCTCATTACACGGCTGCGGTACACGGAATGGAATTAATTTCAAGCTCGGCAGACGATTTTCATGTTTCAAGACCTATCTTATATTGTTTGCGATAGCCAGACTATTGTGAAGCTATCGATTATTACTTCTATTCTATCGTTCAAATGTACGTCCTGATAAGTTCTGTTGTTACAATATCAAAATCATTTTGTTTGTGTGCTCGTTTAAGTTATTCAATAAAATTTCTCTAAAATAAATTTTACGTTCAGTTTAAATTACGTATTTTTTTTTAATTTTTAAAATAATTAAATATAAAATATTACAATCCATTCGTGATTCGTGCCTCGTTTTGATCTTTGTTCGACGGCGCCTTTTACAGCGATCGGGAAAGATTTAATAAGTCGGAAAATTTCTAGCAATCGCGTCGCACCGTATTAGATTGTGATTTATTCGCGAACCAGCCTAGTGGGGTGGACGAGGTATTTTTATTTCGGCAATGGGGCAGCCATATTAACTGGACCCTTCTTTATTTGTGTAACGCATACAAGAGTAGTGACTTTGTAAGTCCTTTAGGTGTCAATCTAGAGTGGGCGACTAGTATGTCCTTAGAAGACAAAGATTCGATACGGCCGATTGAGCGCACCTCCCGGTACTAACTTCCCAGCCATTTAACGCGAATCCGTGCAACAATAGGATCTCTCGCGTGAAATAACAAAACTACCAATCCTTCTATGCATGAGACGAATGTAGATTTTACTGAGTATTACGTCGAAAATTTGGAGTGGATGTCGTACTGGAACTATTTGGAAAATGGTTTTGAGTAACTGAATTTCTTCGATCAAAGCGCTCATGTTTGTACGTCCTAATAAAGTGTTTAATAGATCCCTACGTGAATTATGTGGTCTTAATTTAAATCATCATATTTATGTTGAGGAAATGTGAAGTTTTGCAAAGTGATCATTTTGTACTGCTACTACTGGATACTGAGACGGTGTTTTTATGAGTTAACTTCTGTATTCTTCTATCGATTTACTTGCCAAGTATTGGTCAAAATTCTTAATACTTTTAGCAATAGCTTTTAAAAATCTTTATCAATAATATTGAGTGGCAATCTCATTAAAATGCCAGAAAAATGCAATCTTACCGTAAATGAACACTTTATCACAATTCCGCGAGCCAAACAAAGCTACGCATAGAACAAGTAATAAAATCGGCCAGTGCCCCTTATTTGCAGTATTCTTAATAATTACGTCTTCCGATTTGTTTGCGAGTCGGACGCAATCCGAGGGGCGAGTGAAGAGTGAGTCCGAGGGACTGGCAGTCAATAAATAATAATACTAAATACCCATCGGGTGACCGGCGCCCGAATTCCGACTCGGGCTGGTTCCGTTTCAAACCGATATTGTTTGTACCGAATTCTATTTCACATTTTAATAAAAGATTCATCTGAAATTCAATCGTTCATTTCAATAATACAAAAGTATAATATATAAAATACAATAAATGAAATAGTCTACGCTGACGAAATAATTGTAATAAAATCTATATTTTATGTGTGTATTCTGCACTGGTAATATTTTAATCAAGGATAGACCTTTTTTTATTAGGAAAGAGACTAAAAATAATACCCTTAACGCTTTAATACCGCTGTATAAAATGAACTTTTCTACTCTTTACACAGTATGGTCGAATGAGGACACATCCAAGTTGTCTAATTATTTTGGATCTATTTTGTTAGGACGTCGAGAGAATGTTAAAGTTAACATGTTGATTTCAACGTTTTCCACTCGATTTATTATTACGTTTTACATGTTAATCGTGGGATGAAAGGGTGAGCATATATTTTGTATTTATAATTAGTTTTTTTGAGTGTAGTGCGAAATCAAACGATGGCTCAGTTACCATCTTTTTACTGTGGGACATTTACGGAGAAATCATGTGATTTATTAAACAATCATTATCATCAATCAACTGTGTACATACATATGTATGTAAACATAAAGAGTAATAACTCGAGGTTTACACTCAGAGATTTACCTTTCAAAGTCAAAGTCAAAGTCAAATTTCCTTTATTCAAATAGACTTTCAAAAACACTTTTGAATCGTCAATATTTTATGCTATTTTTTAAAACTAGTGCCGCTTCGAAACGTGTTATCGCTGTGGAGAAGAAACGGCAAGAAACTCCCTCAGCAACACGAAATGTCATTTTATTATTATTATTATTTTTAAATAAATTCAACTCATATTACAATATTAATTTTATAAAATATGTCAAAGGATATAAATTGTAGCAACACCTCCTCTGATCAGTTTATTTTTCCCAGAGGTTAGGATCCTCAATATAATCTAAAATTTTATAATAAGATTTTTTAAATAGCTTATCTTTAATTGTTTTTTTTAATTTTTTCAAGGGAAGGTCCCTAATGCCCTTCGGGAGTTTGTTATAGAAGCGAATACATTGCCCCATAAAAGAGTTATTAATTTTTCGGAGACGAGTTACATGTTGTACAAGATTACATTTGTTCCTAGTGTTTTTATTATGTACATCACATATTTTCTTAAATGTATCAGGATTTTTTTGGACGTATAGAAGATTTTCATATATAAATTGACAGGTGACGGTAAGAATATTTATTTCCTTGAATTTTTCCCTAAGTGAAGCCCTGGGACCTAAATTATAAATAGCCCTAATGGCTCTTTTTTGCAAAACCTTGCTACACCGACAACAAATTTTATAAATCAAATAAGTGCTATCCATTCTGAATATAATATTGTTAGGCGAAAGATAAAGATTATCCCACACCAGTTGAACCAAGTATGGTGGCTTCACAAACTACGTTTATACCGTAATGCTTTATATTTACGTGGTTTACTACAGTATTTGAGCTTTAAAGTTCAAACCCTTTGAAAATATGTATATAAGCAATATGACGTAAATAATAAATATATCCACACGCGTAACTAACCTAAAAAAAGTATAAACTATAAAGTGAATTACTATAAATCCGTTTCTTTCCATTTCATTAAGTGCTCGTCCAACATTGTAAAGATGTTGAATAGAACAATGTCGCCGCATTCTGGTCCGATTAGAATGAAGGCTGGCACGCGACAGCGGCGCGGCTCGTAAAGAATTGGCGGCTCGGCCGAAGTTTTCCCATGGAGGGCATAAATTGGATTCGGAAGCAGATCACGTAACGGTTAAGAGTTCACAAAACTGTGCCATAAATCGGATGCGCGGAGGTGCGCCGGAGACAAACGGCGCCGGCCCCAAACAGGGAACCTGTGGAGGCATCTTCACTTTTGCAATCACATAAATATCCGCCATTTCACCTCTGTCTTGTAAACTACCTTTTATTTTATTAAGCTCTAGGATTCCGCTCCATCTTCACTTGATGATAACTGAGAATGTATTGTTTTCATCATAACGAATAACTAAACTGATACACGTTGACATTTATTATACCACGACTCTAGAATGGTTGGAGGTTTTTCGGCATAGACAACGACAACAGCTGCAAATCACGTTATAGAAAGGCAAGAACTGACTATTGGTAATCTAGTAGTTTTAATAAATGAAGAAGATACACGAGTTGACAATACACGACAATATTTAAAAATACACGACAATGTTTCACGTCGATTCTTTACGTGAAAATTAAACCCGCCGATAGAGCCAATTCAATAATACTTCTATCTAAACTGTCTTCGTTTCTTAACCACTCAAAACAGCAAAGCTAGTCACACGCAATCATAAAGCCAATGTTAAATTTACAAGGAACTTAGAAAATCGAATCAAATTTGCATCCCTCTACAGCTTCCTAAACTCCGTACCGATAGATTCTCCACAAAGGAGCTATTTAAAAGATAGCACGCGCAGGATAAGCAACCCCCGGGCGCGTCGGAGCGCGTAACGAGCGAGTAATTCTCCACAGCTTCTGCTCTATATTAACATTGGGACTGTTCTAAAAACAAATTATTTATTGCCTACGTAAATTTTACAAAACATACATAAATATTTTGTTTCGCTCTGGTTTTTAGAATATTTACCATGGAGTGTGGTTGTTAAAAAAGCGTTTATTATCCACTAAATTGGTTGTTTTGAATGTCGTAGAATAACTTACTAAATTATTTATGACTTATAGTATTTGTAAGTGTAGAAGTATAACTGTATCATCTGAGTATGGAAATCAGTTACAAAAAAGTGTTGTAGATTGTCACCATTGAATATATAGAAAATAAACAATTTATAGTCGGAACTTGATATAACGACACTGAAGGGACCGTATATTTCGGACGTTATATCCGATAGTAATTACTTTATATAGAGTCCACCGGGGCCTAACCATTCGGTTATTATAAGCGATCCGTCGTTATTAGCAGTGTCGCTTTAACCGGTTTTCACTGTAATTATAAACATTTTTCAAGATACGATCAACATTCTAGAATTAATATTGGTATTCGCATAATAGTATTTTTTTAAAAACTATTTCTTACACTCAGATTAATAAAAAAAAATTGCCTTACAAAAACATATTGACGTAAGAGTCGTCAAATATTTTTGCTTTAAAATATTTAAATGGTTTATCATGATCATCATGTCATCTTCATCATCACCAGTAATTCATGTCCACCGCTGAACATAGGTGTCTTTGGCAATGGTTTATGAGAATAGTAAAAGCGAACAACATTTAGGAACATGCGCTCAGACACAAGGATGGGTCGCAGGCGGCAGAGCGCAAAACGAGCGTGTAATTCAGCAGGCAGGTGGCGCCGCAACGCCGCGGTTACTCGCAACACAACGCAAATTCACTAAATCTAAGTACTTTCTTTGGTCTGCCCTTCGATTTGAGCGGTATAAATGTCAAGGTGAAGGCCGGGAAACAGTTATGAATCTATTGTTCTCTACTTTGTTACATATTATGTGGAACGGGTAAGTTTAGCTTGTTATTTACTTATACAAATATTTTATATTAAAAATGGTAGTGTAATAAAGGCAAGTGGCTAAATAGTATTTGGTGCAAATTTTCTGTTGCTATTTGTTTCGTAACTATTTAAACTCTTTTGCCCTGATCGATTTCAAAAAGAATGATGCGCTTATTATCACCCAACATCAAAAGTAATTTAAAGAAAGTCACTTATTTGCTGAAGTTGAAAAAAAATCCTAACATATTGAATTCAACGCTTACGCAGAGAAATAGTGCATGTGAAATAAATATATTCATATTTTTCTTCTACGTTTTAAATCTATTAAGTGTGCATAAACAACTGTGAAATCATATTTATCGACAAAGTGACATCGTGCACAAATTAGTCATAATATAAACTTTATCAGCCATAAACTTCATTTAGGCCTGTTTAAAAAAAGAAACGGATAAACAAATAACATAAGTGAATTCATCGATATGCAAGCAAAACTTTATAGACGATATAGTTGGCGGCAAGTGAAAAATCCAATTTGTTTGCACACTTGTTAGGATGGAACACGAGTTAGTTTATGGAGTGTCGTATCTTGTGCAGTTGGTATGGAGCCAGCGCGCGTGACTCGCGATTGTAAACAAAACGAGAGTGCATTTAATTCAATTCATATATAACACTGACTCATAACTTCCGGACAAAGACTGAGACTACCAAAAACAAAAAATAACCTATTGAAAGATTTAAACGATTTTTTAAAGTTAAGCTTTTGTTAGTGAAGCCGTCTTTTTCAATAAAAAAATTTACTCTATAAGGAGGAAATACTTAAAATACTCCATCATTATTGAAGACTTAGGAGCCTGGTATGTAAGTAGTTTTAAAATAATTTGCAGTTTATATTCATACAAATTGCAATTACAGCAATTCCATTCTGTATACACAGTTAATATGGAGCGAATCAACATATGAACATGTGTGTCTCGTCGCCAAGGGCGTTGCAAATCCCATTTCTGGCGCATAATACAACTCCTTGTCAGCTATATTTAGGAGGTCGGAGGCAATCTAAGAGGCATTCAGCCTTGGGAGCCGGCCGACAACTCCTAGCACCGTGTAGGTTTTACCTTCCCTAGGGACGGCGAGCTACGAATGCTATTGGAACAATGGATGTGACATTGCATTCATATGAACTAAGGACTAGCACGCTAAACTCGGTGTCAAATTATTATAAAAAAATCAGACTCTTTTCAAGGTCTCACTTATATTTTTTGTTAATTAAATTATTATTTAATGTAACAGATAACTGCATGAAGTGCCTGGATTTTTTTTAAATGTTCGTCTCTGCACAATGTCCAACTCGCTACATCTCCATTAACATACTGTTTTATAAACAACTAATAATTATAACAGTTAATAAATATCAATCAAATATTTGTTGTATTTTGTTGTTAAAAGGGAAACTTCCTAAATACTCATATAATACATCTTATCCATTGAAGTATTGCCTATCTTGATCCAATGTAGGCAAGGGCTGCCCCTTCTCATTATTTACGAAGGGCCGATGGGCTGAAGTGTGTGACAAACGGCACGTTCGGCCGCTAACGAGACGCTTTGTGACCATCCCGGCTCGAGTGTGGTCACTGCAAGTTGATTTTTTTAATGGACAAATTATATTTGCTCCAGAATCCCCGAGGAGTCGCGTGGTAGGGCCCATTGTGGAGATTCGCCTTTTAAAGTCCGCGGACACGCGACGTTCGTGATGTGAGGTGTTTACCAATTTACCAAAGGGGAGTACTTGGCTTTTTATTGGAGTATAATAGGGTGTGACTTTGTGTTCAAATACTTAGAGAAGATGGTTCTTCAGGGATCCATAAACTAAAGGTAAATGCGTCTTTAATTGTAATATTTTCATTCCTATATGAACGCAGACGTACTGTTTATCCATACGAAATCTCGACTAGTAAATCTATAATATGCAAAGACAAACATATCACAAAAGGTTGATCGTTCATGTGAATAGGTGCACCATTGACAATTATTCATTAGAACAAAAGTGGCGATTCATATCGGGGCACATGTAATAACTCTCGGAGTGGCGCACCGAGCACCGAGCCCGACGCGCTCTCCATTCGCAACTATAAAATCGAGCAGACACTGCGAAACCGTTTTCCTCCGATTTGCTCTCACAATAGCTCATTTGTTATAACCTGATAGCGTAGCGTTATTACGGCCAAACAAATTGAGTCGAGCCTTCGCCACCTCAGACTAATGTAATTCCGCAGTGCGCGCGCCCAAGAATAGATATTTAGAGTGGATTGTTTTCGACAGACCGTAATGAAACTCTGATGCCGGGGCCCAAATCAGTTTGGGAGGTGAGCGCACCGCAGGGGAGGCGAGTTACATTGTAATAAGATGTGGAATAACGTAAAATAAACCGGAGAGCGTAGTCGGCGTACAAAGATGGACACGGACGGCGCGGGGACCACTCCGGCCCCTACTGCTTAATTTGCCTACCGTAATTACTGTCCTCTTGGGTTGGGGAAGGACCCCGGGGCTCGACCCGGCCGTCTTCCAGGTTATATTGCGCTCGTGCGGGCGCCCGGCGCCGCATGTGTGCTTAGCAAATACTACTCCCTAGTCGTTAAGTATGAATACGGGTGTGGACAAAATGTATTAGCTTAGGCTGAGATTTGCTCCGTGTTTGCGCAGCGATGATAGATTTATAGTAATTGTGTTATTAACGTTATGGGATAAGGGTTTTACGGGACTTAAGTAATGGACGCTTTTACCTAATGCTTGAATTTATAGTGAATTCCACACGTGCGCCGGCTAATCAACTTAGCCGCTTTGTTTAGCGTGCAAGGCGTGTCTACAGTTTTAGACGCGGAAGTGCTTGTAGCTTGTTTATTGTCGAATGTGAACAATGGCGACCAAAGTAATTATTACTGCAGTTACTCAAAGCGTTGAGGTAATTGCATCGGAGAACGTTGCAACCTTATTTTAAACAATATGTTAGTTTAAAAGACAAACTTTGGTTATGTGGTTGTTTATAAATATACTTTGATGTTGTAATAAGCAGGTTTCCAATCACATTAAATATTTTGTTAGTTCGATAAAGTTATAAGTAGAGATTTCATTTTGTACCTTACAAATGTCTAATAAAATCAGAATAAGAAGAGTGTTTTTTATTTGCAAATATCATGAAAATGAAATAACTGGTGCTTATTAACTTGGTTTTTAACAACGATACTAAAGCTGTATGTACGTATTAACGAACATAGTATCGTACATTACTTCAACTTACCTACTTATTCTCGTGGAACCGGTAACGAGTAAAAATGCAAAAACTTTGTCCAACTCATAATGACGAGGACATACTTTCTTTTGTTTTGGCGCAAGCTCCAATTGAATAAAACATTTATGTCAATGGAGTCCATTAGGATTCGACGAAGTTTGGAAGTTTTTTTAATGTCCGTGTATATTGGATGTCCCTCGGTATCGTCCGAGCAAAACAAAAGCTATCGACACAAATTGTTATCAACTTTGTGAAGGTTCGTTTCTTTTACATTTAGGAGATAGTTGACAGTTTTTTGAGAGTTGAGAAACGAGACGTGTATCGTCAAACACCTTCACGTAAAAATTGGTTGAGGAGTCATGTCTGACATTGATTACACATATTGTTTTCACATTATTTTATACAGTGCCCAAGGAAATATCACGCCAGATTGTGCGCCTTACACGGTCACATTTATTGTAGTACATTTTATAAAACATAATTAACACTTTTACGGCAGCGGTTACTTGGGATGATCCCATAATAACCTTGTTAACCCTGGCGCGGCCAAAGCGTTGCCTAGCCTTTTAACGGCCGTGTACATGGGAATTAATCCGAAAGCTATCGGCTTTTGTCCTTTTCTCTCTCTGGCCATTCTCTATGTTTTATTCCTTGCGGCTCAGCGGGCCAGTCCGGGGACTGTTGCCTTTTAGTGTGAGGTTTTCGCTCGCCTTAACGAAGGGAAGCAGAGCAAAGGTCGTCATTAGGGCAAGCGCGGTGTAAACAAGGTCCGAAGCGCCCGCTAATGGCCAATTCGTGCGTCCTTCTGGAGATGACCCCAGGTCTGTCTCAGACCACCGCCGTAAATGGGGTTTTAATTGCAATTTTGATAGAACGCGGCCGGATTAGTTTTGCCGTGTAATAGTTTGTGTGGGCGTTCGGTTTGTATTGACTGCGTCGGTGTTACCTCGCTTGAACTTAGGGAAGGTCCCTTAGGTGTTATGAATACAGCGTTTCGCTGTTTACAGATAAATGTAAACCATTCATGAACGAGTCGCTTTTGTTTGTTTACTGTGCGTACAAAAACATAAAAAAAGCATGCGCTACAATATTTTGACTTTATTAAAAGATATGAGCTTTGTTTTGCCGCTGTTAATTGATGAACATAAATGGCCAATAACCGTTTGGCACATCAAAGATGACATTTTGAAATTAACATTTTACTTTTCTTAAAACCCAAAACATGAAGCAAAGAGGAAAAAATATCTTTTGACGACGATCAAATATTCTTTAATGTCTTACGAACATGAACTTATAACTTATTACAGGAGTACTTCGCGCTTCATTCTTTGCTCAGACGCTATTGTTGTTCCTCCATAAGGAGTTAAAGTTACACTCATTTTGAGAACTTATCTACTCTAACAGCACCTCGGTAAAAACTATTAGAGAGAATTATTAACTACCCGCATTGTGTGATGCAGACGTTATAAAGTGGCCAATTTTGTGTTTACTAGTTACCAAATTTAACGCCGGTGTCAAATATTTATTTTAAAACACCGAATGCAAACCTTCTAGGATGAAAATTTAAATGGCTGTGAACATCGTTTCTAAATCTATTTATCATTTTGTTTAACGGTAATGGTGGAGTAACCGGCGTATTTTGATCTCTTAGATAAACTCTTAGAAAAACAATGTTACGTGGTATAGATAGAGATCCACTATATCCACTCCTCTAAATATATACAAAAACATTTCGTGACTATGCTATCGCGGTCATCTTATTCTATAGTAATATCATAACCAAATAAAATGTATAAAACATTCATATCAATGTGAACTGAGCGAGGTTGTGATCCGCGATGGTGTCGCGCGTCATCGCAACCTCGCGACACGTGTTTGTTGCGGCGAGTGTTCCCGTTCTTGTTCGGATGTGAAATTTAATTTCCGCTATGCGGGAATCTGTCAGGGGCGCGCGGGGGTGCGTGGGAGAGGGGGGGGGGGGGCACGCGGCTAGAGAAGAAATATGCCCCGTTCTAAACTTTGTCAATTTGTTTGTGGAGCAAAATTAACTCGATCCAATCTGCGGGCGTCGCGACCTGAGAGCTGATACCGGCGTCGGAACACGTCATATTTCCTGCAGTGAAAGTAATGCAAGAAACGTGGAAAACACTTAGCTGTGGTCACGTAGCCAGTCTTAGGTAAAAAATATTTGATTTATTTATTTTATAGATTTAATTTTGATATGTAAGTTCTTTGAGTAGCGTTGTTTTTTAATTGACGTTCTATAAAATATTTATAAATATACTACATACAGGCAGTGTAACTACGAAACACTTATTTATAATTCATTTTACGTAAAAAAAGAAAACAAACGTGTAATTATTTTTTTACCGTAATATAAATATGCCGTTGTAATTATTATTTATATTTACAATTGGAGGTAAAGTAAAAATTCTCATTTTTAAGCTCGTTATACGTATCACAGTGCGAATCTCAGGAGAGTGCGTTATTAAAATATATTGTGCACACGCCTTCATTTTCACGTCCCCGGTAACAGCGCGAGGTACTGTACACACTGCATGAGCGGTAGCGTTCTAATGAAAATGCGAATGTCCTAACAACAAGTAGTTAGTTAGTTTGTAACTTACCTTAAGCCTCACAGGCCATACACCAGTTCATATAAGTATTTTTGTGTTTTTTAATAGGGGTTTTATCTCTTACATTATTTTAATTTTTATTGCAAAGAAAACGCGTGTGGTGAATTTAGGATTGTAATTAATTGGATCTTTCATATAAATTTTATTGAAAGTATTTACATTTTAAATAATATCATTCGATAAGTAGTTGATTCGTCAATTTATGAGTATCGTAAAGAACAAATAAAAAAATCGATTAGTTTTAAAGTTTGACTATGCGTCAAGATGACAAAATTTTTAACTGATTTGAACATTTTTTTGTAATTATTTCTTGTATACAAGTTTGCATTTTCTGATACGCCATAAACTGCTAACACGACCACACCCTTACACCAAATAAATTAGTTATGCCCAATATTTTCACCCTAAATGTTATTCGAACAGGAACGTATGAACACGCGGAAATTGCGAGGGCATATTTATCTGATAAAGCGGCATCTCCGTATCGGACCCCACTTTGGCGCTTTTTATAATAAGGTGCAGAAATTTTCCGATCCGAGCGTGTATTTGCATACAGACGCCTCGCTCGCAGGTGACGCTCCAGTAATTATATTCGAGAACTTCCACGCAAACTTTATGGAGATGTTGTAGTTCATTAAAACTCATATCTCACAATAAAAATACGAGCGTTTTGTGTGAGGAAGTAATTTGTGTTGTCGACAGTGGTGGTAATAGGAAATTTATATAGTTTTCAGTTGTTTTGATTAGCATCATTGTGTTATAGACTATCCGACTTATTATTTGCTTATTACAATTAGAAAATTTTGTACGATCTAAACATAGTACGACTTAGAAGAAATCAAAAAAACAATTTTCACTTCTCAGTTGGTATGAATTTTCCTTTGAAGTTTGATCTTTTAGGTTAAAAAACTAATTAAGGATCAACTATACGGGAAAATGCTAGATATTTCTTAACCAGATAAATATTTAACATAAATCAGTCGAATAATCGAGTATGATTTATCCACTTCAATAATCTCGACATACCTAATAAACGGAAATATTTTCGAAGCCATACTAAGCACGTAATGTTCAAAGGCATTTATATAAACGAGGTTGATTATTAAAAGCAAATATTGACAGACAAATTAATAAATAGACAGTTTCTTTTGACGGAGCGTAAACGTCGCAGCATCTTTAATTACGTCTTGCGCAAATAAGGCGTGTTTAATCAAGGGACGTATCTTTGCATGCGTCTAAATGAAGGCTGAAGAACTCTTTAAGAAACTATACGAAGGTTTTCATGTTTATTTATGTGGTGAAGATAAATAAACAGAGCTACGCGGACGTCACGCGAATGGATATGTCTTTGAAATTGATATAATATGTATTATTATGTTCTACATAGTAGTTGGAAGAAATTTGCTCACTTAATTGTAATAAGAATTCCCAGTTCAAAATATGACTATTGATTATTATCCGACTACTATGTATTCCTATGTAGGGATAGTACTGAAAATTATTATTGAGACTCCGAAATTTTCATTTTCGGAATATGGTGCTACACCAGATTTTGCATTTTGAAAGTCTCCATGACTATGTTGCTTGCGTGACTAATCTATTCGAATTATAGCTTTAGTCGTTAGAGAAAATAGAAAATTTATGTTGTTGCCCAAAAGCTATTTGCCTAAAAGTAAATTTTTAATAATCGTCACATACTAAAGCCAGAACATAATTAAATTCTTAGCTAGTGGTGTCGCATTTAGTCATTCTCAGTGGAAAGTTACAAAGTTGGTTCGACAAAGAGCCGGAGAGGAAGCCATTATGGCCCTCGACGTCGTCGGCACCGTGGCCGCTTCATTAGAGCCAGAAAGAGTACTCCCACCCCTTGGGCGACTCGCATCACGCCACACTGTGTCAAACTACAGCTCCTTGCACTGCTTTAAACATATTTGTTGTATTTGTGTTATCATTTATGGGTTACCAGTGTTTCTCGTTGATTTGGGAGTTTTTTGTGCTCTTTGGCGTACTCGTATAAGCAAAGTATTAAAAAAAGAGGTAAAGAAAAAAAATAATGGCCGTAAAGCTGGTGCATTATGAACATACCTATGAAGTAAAAAATAATAATGTATTGCGAAATAACAATATATTGAATCCACATTAATTAAAGCTCTACGGATATTAAAGGCGTCTTTGCATAATCACTAGATATTCACTATATTACAAATTATTAAATTTGCAACATGTTTATCGACGGTCTCAGACATACTTTACCTATATTTTTCTTGATGCAATTCACTTTCCAAACAGATAGTTTTAAACCGGAAATCCGTGATTATGTAAATTAAATAGTGATGTACGTAGTTTTTACTTTCCATTCCGCCATTGAAGTTGGGTAACGTCGTCACAAAAGGTTGCCAGAAGTTAGCCGCGAAAAGTGCCTGCAATGCGCTTGTAACCCGCATTAATAGCTTTACTGGGTGAGTTACCTACTTGTCCATGAACTGAGCTTTAATTAAGATTTGTCTTCGCTTCAAAAATGTTTTAGTTTTTAAATCTAGAATTCAAAATTATGTTACAGATTAGAACACATTTCTGATGTGACTAACGACAATAACATTTATTTTGTAGTTTAAACATGGTTCGGAGATATTTGATACACCTTGCTTTATGAAGTACATACGTATATTTGAACTGCGGGACAAGGAGGCTGCCTTGAGCCGAAGAAAACAATTAAGATTTAACCTAAGTCAATCCTGATCAGTTCGAATCTATGAATAAATCGACGTACGCTAGTGTTATTGATCTTTTTATGTATTATCGAAAAAAATACTCAGAACCTTTCGTCCCAACACTTAAATGTTACGTAATTTTCGATCTAACATAAACCATTCCTGAGAACCAATAAACAACTTTCATACAAGACGGCAATATTATGAAACAATTTATAAGGCATCCTTCACACGGGCGCTTCGCGACGCTGCGTTAATTGTGTAGCGATGAGGCGACGGCGGCGCGGCCACAGAGCGTCTTATTAGACACGTAGCCGCGCGTGCCTCCGGGTACCGACACACGTCAAATGTGACGAACACACGTGATGTATGCATGTGCTGCTAATTATATTGATAGTTCAACGTTAATTAGCGATGCATGGATGTTTTATATCAAAATTATTATTCAAGAAAGTACAAAATCATGGATGTATGTATTCATAGTGAATGCTACATACTTAAAAGGCAAAGACAACTTTTGTAAGCTATTAAACATTTTGTAGCCCTATTTTGTACATAATTCTGGAATGCTTGAAGATTAGACACTCTTAGGTTTATCCAAGGAAAAAGTGTACTTGGATATTAATACGGTGTTAAAAATTTGTAAAACGTTGAAAATAAATAAAAAATAAAACGTTTTATGAAAATATTACTAGAGAAAATGTAGTAGTGACTTAAACATGTGATAAATAAGTATCTCTTGAATGATTTTCCGTAGTCCGCAAGACGCTACCCACGCTTTCGTCACGTAGCCCCAACTAGAGGCGGATAGGAAATTCGACGTCATTATGATAGATTATCCATCTGTTAGGGCAGCGACGTGTGCCCCTGATTGGCTTTGTTAGCAATGCCCGTCTTCAGCACCTGAGAGTGCTCCATTCGCCTCGGATACTAATTTGATAGATCGATGGTCGCCGCGTTCTCGATGTGTCGTGTGGAATGACCTTAATAATTTGGTTCAACTTGACATGTTCTAACAGCTATCGATAGTTTTGTCTATTATACGAAATTCAAACCCAATTTGCTTCGGATCTGGATTTTTGTGACATTTTATTTTGTTGCGAGGTAAATATTAGCTATGATGACATAAAGTCGCGCAGAGCTTTTGCTCCGTATCATTTTTGTAGTATTACCGTTTATTCTGTTTTATCCCCGGTCCATTAGAGTTACAGTGACAGAATATACGGTGTATTTTTAATCAACTATAGCCCACCGCTAAAAATAACCATCCATTCGTTACTCCGGTAAAATGCTGGCAAGTTGCGTGTGCCTATTTGGTCCGTCACAGGACGTCACACAACTCCCACGTATATGTAAATTAAACGTGTTTCATCTTGGCATTTTCACGGGAGCTTGTCACTGTCGAGCTTGTACGTCTGTTTATTAACTTTTTGCTAATTAGACAGGCCTGGGGCACGTCTGCGAGTGTGTTGGCATTTTTAATTACGCACGATAATTTGGTATGGCGCTCATGTGCCACCGGGGACGCAAGCACACAATTTAACGTCATTCTTGTCTATTCATGTTCGCTAAACGGTTTTTATTCAGAGTGATAGGTTTGTTTTATTTGCAAATTATGCGACCATTTTTGCCTCATGTTGGCGTTTTGTGGAACAAGTGAAAATGAAACGTGAATCAACACAATTAAATTACACTTGTCGAATTAATTTTAAAGCCTAATTATTATTTAAGTTAAAGGGAAATAAACTGAACATGATTTGTTTTATTTAATGGTTTTGTAATATGTATAAAGGTGTATAGCATTGTAAATTCAATTTTTACTTTACTTCAGATTTTATTAAGTTGTGTATAAAATGTTACAGGTAAAATATTTTCCAACTATAATTATTAATACTTAGTGAAAAATTCGCAGAAGCTTACAAATAATATACTCGATATTTGGCTTATGTTGTGTTCTAGCTACCCAAAAATAAAAAGGTTGATTGTATGAAAATAATAATTATAGTAACAATGCAAACCAATTGTCGCGAGCATTATTAAGCGAGCGCATAATTGTTCCAGTTGTTTAAGTGAAAAATGTCACAGAGCAAATTAAGCCGAATCAAAACAAACAAATGGAAGGGTATGCAATGTAATCACTTGCGACTGTCAAACACACTCGTAGGTAGCTGCGGAGGCTTACCGGCGCATTTAAGTTAAAATTTTCACTCCCCAGTTGCTTTTTACTAATTCGCCAAGTGAAAAGGGTTCGAAGTAATACAGTTTACTGCTTATTCAGTATTTATACTCTCGGGCGGGCTGCCACTCGGCTCTCGTCTCCACCGATGTAAGGAATATTTGCGTAGCTCCAATTTTGTGATAGTTAATTAGTGTTATTTTTGATAAATCTTCAATAAAGGTATGATTTAAGGTTGTACAGATTCGAGAGTGGATTTAGTAATATGGTTTTTACAAATAATTAATTCTCAAGATTTTTGACTCAAATAGATATCTAAACAGCATTACATTGGTAGCGTAACGTAACTAATCAATTAGGTGCACTCTGTTAATAAAGTAGTCATTTGTACCTTGTTGATTACATTTACGCCATCTATTCAGTGCATTTTAAAAATTAAATATTTTTTAAGAAAAATATACCTTTGCGTTTTTTTTCAATGAAGACTATGGTTAATTATAAAATTATAATACGCTGTGCTACGACGGTGTCTTGCTACGAGACAGGTTAACAAACAAAATATATTTTCACTAACGACAATGCTAGTAGAGACATCAGTAATACTATTATAAGAACACGAAGTAAACTCCCGAAAATATATTCATAAACGTCGTCGTAACATAGTTAATAATAAAACAGAGTATCAGTAAGGCGCTTGTGAGGTATTATTAAAATCCTACAAAGTTAGATAGGCAATAAAGAGTTAGAGCGGTGGAACACGCGAGACGCAATGTTTACGTGTAGGATAACATCTCCAATAGCGCGTAATGTATTTATTATTATTGCCTCCCGTGTATGGGAAGATTGATAAAAATAAGGTTTATGTATTTGCAGTAAATGTGTGTAGTCGTATACATTTAGACTTTTAATAAAATTATATAATGTTTTAAAAAGGTTTTTGTTACTGGAACAGTATACAAATATAGAATGCCCGTCTTTTAATGTTGCCGTCCTGATGAACAATTCTTAATAAAAGAGTAACGATGCTTTCCAATAACTTCATTTCGGTCTTAAAATAGGTTAATAGTAAAATTAAGTTAAATTCAAATATTTGACGCAAAAAATGTGTTATACTGTATTAGTTAAAAAACATACAACACATGTGAATTGCAAGGCACAACACGCGGAAGGTAAACATTATCTATATGAGGGACGCTACTCTGATAAGTTTATCGCGCAAACATTGTGTATTAGCCGGCGATGCTCTAAATATTGGGAGGCAGTCTTAATCCCGCGGCGGTGGGACCAAGCCGCTTCTTAATCCATCACGTAACCGAGAGCCGTCGAGAAATCGTGTTACATCAACGAAAAATGTATTATGGTGGGTGGCCCCCCCTCGATCGGACAAACTTTGCTAATACCACCCTCTAACATAATCGCAGAGCCTTTTACGAGTAGAATTTATGGGGATCGTCCTGATTTCCTTCGGTATTTATGGGTAAGCGTGAGTCTGATGCTGAGAGCTTACTTATACGTATAAGAAATCATTTGCATAGTAAATTATGGAAAAATAGGATGCAACTACAAATAACGCATTTGATGTACCTACTAGACATCTGAAACATTTAAAATTCGAAATAACAACCATTCGTCCTTTCGTCAAATATTATTTTTTTTGTAGGTAGTTACATAATTTGCATAGCTTGGTACGATTTATTCAAGTTGTCATGGAATGAAATGGATAAAAAAATATTACTTTCTGTTTTTTTGCAATGTTATAACTTTCAAGGCAAAAGCAGTGATGGCCTCGAGGTTTGGGCGCACGGTCGAGAATATCGGCGGTCGCGGGTTCGAACCCAGGCACACACCTCTGACTTTTCGAAGTTATGTGTGTATTCATGTTGAATTATCACTTGCTATATAACGGTGAAGGAAAACATCGTGATGAAACCTGCACATCTAAGAGTTCTTAGGAATTTCTTAGGTGTGTAGTCCGCCAACCCGCACTAGGCCAGCGTGGTGGACTATGGCCTAATAAACCCTCTCAATGGTAGAGGAGACCCGTGCTCAGCAGTGGGCGCATATGGGTTGATGAAGAAGAAGAAGAAGAACTTTCAAGGCAAAATATGTGCGCTAATAACTCGTAGATCAGATCGCAAATTATAATTTTAATTACTGTGATAGTATAATAACTTTGTAACCACATAATTATTTATGTAGAGACGAGGCCACGTTCCACCGCGAGCCGTTCATATAAGAGCTGAACAAGGTAATTGCCTGAAAGCTTATTACGTAGAGCATTGTTCGTATTTCAAAGCAATCGATTGTGTGGTGTTACCTGAGTAATTCAGGGCCGCATTGAAGCGGACGTCAAAGTTGCGAAGTCTTACCAAGTCCGGGCCCCAGGTGAGAATGTGCTAGACGCCAACTGGCTAGACGAGTCACGAGCTGCCCGCGAGCCAATAATGCTGCATGCTAACGTCACTCACACACTCCACTCAAGAAACAACAGCAAAACACCTGACAAGTATATTCTTAACGCTTTCATACACATAATAAATTATAAAAAGAAATACCCAACAGTCAGATACATAGTTCTGACTCAACAAAAGGATACAAGTTCTGTGTCGTGGGTATCAGAAACTACTATATGCTTGTCGGTCTCACGAACACCTAGACCCGAAATAAATATTTATTGACCACACAAACATTTGCCTTCGTGGGGAGATCGAACCCGCGGCCTCTCGTTTCGCAATCTCGTGTCTTGCCAACTGCGCCACGGGGCTGTCAAACATAAACATAGGTACATAGTTCTGACCCTAAACTATGATACAAGTCCTGTGTAGTGATACTATAGAAGACGTGAGGCTTTTCGGTCTCACAGAAACCCGGACCTGATACAATTTTTTTTTGTGGATCACATAAACATTCGTAAAGATTGAACTCGCGGCTAGCCATTTCGCAAACTGGTGTTTAGCCAACTGTATAGTGAAACGAAGAAGGTCTATAGTGTAACTTAGTAAGATTATGCTACATAAAAGAACTATAAAATAATACAAAGAATATTTATGTTGCAACAGTATGTCAAACTACAAGAATAAAAATAAAACATTGATTGAACTTGGCAGTCGTGTGTCACGGACATATAAGTGAATTCGACAATGCAGGAATAGGTACTTGTACAATATAAGTGGAGGACGCGAGTTGCGGCTTTGTTCTGGAAACTTCGGCCGATGTTGTGATGTATCTTATTGCATAATAATATATCTTGCAAACGTAACACGGCTAGCGACTACTCTGCTTGTTTTCTATGTATATTTGAATAGGTAAAAAGCGGTTTCAAATCTTTCAAAGAAAAATATCAACCCATGTCACTATTCAATATGACGAAATGTGCCTATTGCCATGTATGAAATTCTAAATATGGCTACACATGATATTTGATAGCACGCATGATACATTTGTTATCGTAGTAGCTAACTATTTTTATTTATTTACAAGATAGATGGGTTTCTATGTGTAAATTTAAATTTGTTATTAGTTACCAAAAAGTTAACACTCCAACCCGAAATATTTTCTTTTCTTTCCTGCTCGAGTTAATTTTTGTATTGGAAAACTTTGAACAAAATCCGTATAATTCTATTTAAAGAAATATTTTCTGTGTCAATACAGAACACAATTCTGTTGGAAAACTAATTATTATCATTCACAAAACTCGCTCCGAGCCGACCTACACGAAATCTTTACGCTTCAATTGAGCCAGTTTATGGTAAAATTAATTACTGGCTAGAGTGAGGATCGTCTAATAGTTTCGTAGCGATATTATTATTGCGAGGGGCCCACTGGATCCACGGCCGAAATTGTGTCCGAACAAGAAAATTAGTGAGCGTAAAACGGGGTGTGAAGTTGGAAATCAGAGTCTGCAGAACTTGTTGTCGGGGCATTGTGACGACCCATCATTTACATGGGACACCACCTATACACAATTTGCCAGAACGAGCCGAATTAAAGTTCTGCCTTGATGAGAGACCAAAATGTTGGCTAATTGTACGCGGCCGTCTTCTCATGTATTGAATTGGTGCGCGATTGTTCTTGCCCGTTTATTGTTTAGGGACGGTTTGAGCTCGTGTGTGTGGTCTGGGCATAAAGTGGTATGGCTGTTTATATCGTTCATACTTTGACGATTTTGTTGCCATCTGCCAATATAATTATGCTACTTTACTATTGTGTTTTGAGCTGTGACTCTTAAGCAGTAAAATAAATTGTAAAAATATAACGTAGATATGCAGTATTGCCTATGAAGTGGCAGTACAGCTTAGAATTTGCCATGTTACTTTAATATCAAAGTTTACTTCGAACGAAAAATATATCAAAGTCATTCGTGTTAAATCGGAGCAAAGAGTCAAACGCATGTATTCTCTGTGGGCGATGCCGGGATATTGCGATATATGGCTGCCAAGGGAGAGAATCTTCACCGTGCAGCTGAGATTCATCCAAATATCAGATTTATGGCTCGCCTACGCGAATATTAATCAATTTCCAACGTTTTGCACGCTCATTTTTGTGAAATAGGGAAAATGTGATAAAGCGTTACAGATATCTGATGGAATACGGTGAATTATTTAAATCAATATACCAATAAATTAGATATCAAATTAATTCAATAAATATTATGATAGATTTGCGAGTCAGCTTGTTAGATAGCATTCAAGGGAATTACAGTTGTAATTTAATTTTACAAATTGAACAATAAAAATAAATAAATTTTCCTTATTTAGGTAACACTTTTTCGAGATGTATTTTTTAATTTTTTATATTTTGTACATATATCGGTTATATGTAACATGCAGTATCTACTAAAAACCTAAGCATTTTATAAAAGTATATATCTCCATTTACGAAGTATAGGGAAAGGGAGCATACGGTTCTCCAGTATACCAACAAAACAGTGTCTGGTAAGCCAGTAAAGACGCTCGCTAACCTTAAGCAATTTATTGTGAAATATGCACACCTCAAGCCCTCATTGATTTATGTGACGGCTATCCGTTTTTAAATGCTGTTCCTTGCACCCCATGTCTTAGTAGCGCGGGGAATAATAGAGATTCACGCTGATTTCCTTCCCTTTAAAACCTTTAAATATACAAACAAACAAATATATAATTTCCCACGACTGAATCACTAAGTAAGGAAGTAGTACCTTTCGCCAACGATACTTTTATATCACTCCAAGTAGAAAATATCTAGACTCTGTGCGACTTCTGATTTATTTAAAAATATATAATTGTTTTCAATATGTCTTTATCTATACTAATTATAAAGACATGCAAAATACAATTTCATTGGTATTCAATTTGAAGAAGGATAATGTTTTAAATATTTTTCGTCGCAAGTTTTTATCACAGGCAGATGTCGGCGCGTCGTGTGACGAAGGTACACCGCAAAACGCAGCCTCGCCGCAGCTGGCTCCCGTCGCCCTATAATTTTACCATAATTGCGTCCAAATTAAATAATTCAATATCATAACACGATTAAGACGAGAGACATTACGACTATGGGTTAAATTTACGACTAATCGATCAGTTTATATCAAATTTGAAATTAAAATTTAGGGCTTGAAAGACTGTAATGCTTTAAATGTTTACGATCGATCTTCTTGGATGGGATATTTTCTGCTATAGGTTTAACTAGACTTTTATATTGATAATACCAATAAAAATAATTGTTTTGCAATGTAAAATTCTAAATCAATAATGGTCGTAGGTACCTGCCACTTTTACCAATACATTAGCTACACGAATGTTAAAAAGTTTTTTAAAGCAGGTTGAATTTCATAATCCTTGGTTCGGTTTACAGTTGTCCATAATGCGGTATTAAATTTTTACGAGAGATCTTGAAATGAAAATCTAAGTATTCAATGTTGAAGGCCTTTTCTTATTTTTCTCAATATGGACGTTGAAGCGTTAGCCAAGAGGTCTTTAAAAAGGAGAAAGAATATCTTCTATTTGGCGCAGACACCGACAGACAATTTGTGTAGTTTATTCTTGAGGTTTTGTGACTTCTTATATTATTATATATTCTTCTTCTTATTCTTATCTTCTTATATATTCTTTATTCAGAATGGTCTGCTGTACCTCTCTTAACGATTTTTTACTTTGCTATTAGCGTTCGTTTCGTATTTTATTTTAAACTATAAAAGCCAGGCCTTAGCTGTACCATAAGGTATAATTTTCAGTAATAGGTATGTTTTAGTTTGTGAATACCGCTTGCTCATGGAAAATAAACTGATTTATGGTGGTTTATACATAGTCTGTACATAAACAAGGTTCTTAAGTGGTTTAATTGTGGCGAAAGAGTTTGCCGACAGCGGCATCCGCGGCACCGCGGGCGCATAGTGAATGTTAAAACTAGAAACTGATTTAAGCGAGCTCTCGCCGCATAAGTTAATTCCTGCGTTGGTGTCTTGACGGTGTTCGCGAATAATGGCCGCCCGTAAATCCCGGCAGACAAAACTGCCTCACCTGCACTCATTATATTTACGCCGCAATAATAAAACTTTCCCACTGGGAATATTGAATTCGTTGCGGCGCGGAGAGGCGGTCGCCTTTCTTATTGCCGTCAGTTATGCAATATGCTCGGTAGATTTTAATAAAGGCCCGGCCGACGGGGCATTTCGAAAAGTTTTCGTTTCGCGAAGGCGGTTGCTATTGCGCCGACAATGAGCCAGCGCTAAGCCCCGTCGAGTTGAGTTGAAGCGTTTTCGTTTGCCTAATAGCTGCATGTAAAATTTTCATGCTTTTATTCGCATATGACGGCGGTTTTAATCTGAAAACATTTTAAGCAATGTGAACACGCCCCGATAAACAAGCGAATAGTCGCTTTAGTTTAATTTTATGTTTCGAAATTGCTCATTGTGCGATCAAATGAAATTAGGATTTTTGGTGTATTTTTCCACTTGGATGTCGCTGTTGTATTGTTGGTCGCATATAGGTGAGTTAGACAAACGGATTAACGATTGGTACAATAGAGATTATATTCGTGAAAACGTTACTTAGTTCCATTATCTTCACTCAGGAATTTACTTTTTGCTTTTCAGCCTGTATGGTAAAACATCTCTATTCCACGGGTAATAATTCTTCCCCGCTGTAAACAAGAGAGCATCGCGAGCTCGTCAGACAAATGAGATATCAGACGTGCGTCGGTGCATCCAGCTAAATGCAGGTAATGTAATACCTCCACCTTAATACACCCGCCGGCGAGTATAACAAAGGTTTTACACAGCATTATCTGTTTTCTGCGGTGTCTATTGTATTTTGGAGATTGCGTTCCAAACGTAGGCACGTCATAGTTCTATAGTTCCTAACTAAAACGTAAATCTGTTGTTAATTGGGCTTGTAGTACTAATGGACTGATTCGATAGAAAACAGGTACAACAAGTTCTGTCCAGTCAGTCACATTATTATTTACCCCCAAGCTCTTTATCACTCTTACTTTTCTTCTCACAAAACGTATTTATGAGGCCTTGGTTACTTACCTACTGCATAGTTAAGTACAGATGATAGTGACGATATATATTAGCTGTACTGCTTATTAATTTTCTATACGCGTTTTATTAACATGATCTATCTTTTTATTTTAATTAAGAACCTCTCCGCCACCAATTATATCGTTAATTAGTCAAAGTGCTCTCATAATATTTTTTAACGGGATCTGTCTCATGTTTAATAGCCTAGTAACTTTTAATTTCTTTGTGCATCAACATAAAAGCACCTAAGAGTTTGATGGGGTAAAAGGGATGCAATGACGCGAACACATTATCGAGTACACCTGCCTGAGGAAATTGCATTAGATGCAACCACCGTGCGGCTGCAGCCTCGCTCGCTCTACTAGTTATTCACACACGCCGATCTGGCGGCGTAGACGAGCGGTTCTTACTTCAGGATGAATTGTTTGTAAAATAATCTCAAATATTTTTTTTCGGCATCATCAGCCCATGTACGTCTTATTGTTGAGCATGAACCTCATCTAGACCCTTGAATGCGCGTTTTAACTACGAAGCCACCGTCACTACTCATGATTTTTTTACTAATTGTGATTTTAAATTTATTAATACTAGCATCAGTAGCATAAAGTTATCAAAAGTTTTTCCTGTATTTACGATCAAATATATATATTCATTTCATCATCCAAATACATATTTATTAAATTTTTTATTTAATTTTAAACGTTTCATTGTAATGTCTAATGTAATATTGAATATGGACCATAATGTATCTTTAAGTAAAATTGAGTATCACCGTAGTAATTTAACCTAATTTATGAAGTCCTACAATAGATAGATTGGGATAGGCTAGTAAAACAATGAAAAATTCAATATCCGTTTCCAAGAGTTTGTACTCTTTCAAGTCAAGCAATAAAAAACCGCTGACAAAAAACGCTGGTTTACGAAGCACAAAGCAATAGCCTATTTGCTTAGGGGCGGGTAAGTATACAAGCGCATAGGTGCATCAGATTCCATGACGAGGTAGAGCCTTCAAAAGTTGCGCGTTCGACGTCGGGCCGCGGAAGCAACGTCGCTTTCAGGAAATTGAAGTCACCTCGCGTATTCACAGTACGAACAATGCTTGTGAAAGAACATCTAATTTATCTGCCAGTTGTTTTGAGCAATCGCTAGATTTAAATTGAATATCGATTTAACGTATCGGCAACTTAACATGTTTGCGATACTGAGAATTTTGTGATTGCTTTGTCTGCGGCGACTTGAGATCGAATATTGCTTTCTGAATCGAAAGTCGTTATACTACTTATGAATATGGACAAAGGATGATGTAGACGATATGTGATTTCTACTTAATTTCTACTTTTGTAAAATAAACCTCCTTGTAACGAATCTAACAACTGTATCCATTTGCGATTGTAAGATTAGATTTCCAACAACTAATATTTAAATGTTGAACACTAATAAATTATCTATTCGTCGAATAAACATCCACTTCCAAGAACGTTCGATTCGTATCAGAATATAATAATATTACGATATGAAGCACTAGCGGAGACATCACAAGTATTCATAACACAAATAAAAACGTTCCCAAGTTGGTTGTGTGTTTAAGACGAGTGAAATACATAAACGGCCACAAGGTGGATCAGGTAGGAGAGCAGGCTCCCACCACGCACGCCACCCATTGTAAATATTAGTTCGCGAAACTCATCAATTCCGCGCTCAAACTTAATAAAATACTTGGCGCTTAATTGAAAATGAATACTGCCGGCGTCGATGCGATCGATAAAATATTCCGCAGCCTTAATCCGCGATAATGAAGCGGCCCGCGAAGGGTTGCTTCGAGGGGGCCACTAATAAATGTTGCGTCCCAAATTTAAAATCAAAGTGCGGAATAAATTTTGATTAAGCGATTAGCCGAGCTCGAGGTGTTTGCGTTTCTTCGGAGCTCTATTAGTGATGCCACGCCGCCCAGGATGTGGGCTTTGTCTCATCTCACCGATAATTGCATTTTGATTTATGATTGGACGCACCTTTGGACTAATGTAGAATTTTAAACAGGTCCTATTTCTTTTTTCGTAAAAGACTATGTTGCTTTGTATATGTAGTATTATGTATATCGTTACTATTATATTATTTAATTAATTTTATCCATGGTATTATTTTAATATGAATGTATAAAATTTACTGGACCATTTACAATCATATGTTTCATTTATCTTGCAATTCGATATGTTAATCACTAAGAAAGTACAGAAATTGATGTTTAGAAACAAGCACCGAAGAACGTTCCACTGGCGGGCATCGGCCTCTGCTACAAGTGAGACGGTTAAGGCTTTAGTACATCACCACAATATAGACTAATCGTTTATTATTTAAACCTTATAATTCAGGGAAAGCTCTCTCGTACAATTTGTACTTGTATTTGTATGGTTTATTGCACCATGAAAGAAATTGACAATATGATCACATATAAACCCATATTATCATCTTTGCAAATATCCATTGTAATGAAACAAACTGCAATCCATGCCTCCGAGTTATTATAAAGTGAAACGTCTGCCGCCGGAATCGCGATGTCATTTAGACTATAGTCGAGACTGCACGTTTACAAACAGACTAGTTCCTGAAGAGATTCCGGTGCGTCGGTACCTAATGCATATGCGACGGTGCATTTGATAAACGCGAAGATATCCTTTGAAATTCATTATAATTTTATTCATGCGGCCCTGCTGTACGTTTATTAGTTCTCTTCGAGTCTCAGCATCGTCCTACAATGTTAAATGGATATTCGGATGTAATAAATCTAAATTACTTGAGAATTCAAACTAGATGTAATAAACTGATCTTAGTGTTTGGTATTGTTTGAATTCCGTGATGGAAAGTTTTCTGGAAAGTGTTTTCAATTTTATTGGGCTACAATACATTTTTTGTTATTTATTTCAACTAATATTTTTTTTTATAAATAAATATAATACAGTAAATAAAAAATAAATCGTAATATGATACCTGTGCTAATGTCATTATTCAATTCCAAGCAGTGGCTCATGCAATAAATACTCAACATTTTTTGCTTATTGTAAATAAGGAAAATCATAGTTTTTACATACATACATTAATAAAAAACACAATAAGAATTATTAACAAATTTTTTTTACATTTCATATTAATCAATTACTTTATTACGATCCAGCGTGTGTTACACAACGTCTTGTTCGTGCTACATACAATGTTACCTCGACTTGTAAATATATTAAGTATCGGAAAAGTAGATATAAGGGAGGAACACGAGGCAAGATACAATCCCGCGAGTTACACGCCAAATTACTTGCAACAAGCATAAATGCTTCGTGATTTACGACTTGCCTCATGCGAAGAAAGCTCTAATACTGCTACTTTGATAATTTGCAGGGTTATATTATTTATGCCTGACTTTTACCGTCACATGCATAAGTACATACCAGTGGCGTGCCTAGGGTGCCAAACTAAGGCAAGCCCAAATGTTTATTTAGTAGCAGCATACTTTTTTGGGTACGTAGGACTAATAAATACCTACCGGTTAGTACTCACATTCACGTTTATAGCATAATTTTATAAATAAACAATCGTTAAGTTCGTTATTCGGAACTATGTAAGGCAAGTCGGGCATAGTAACAACATATTTATAACATCGACATAAAAAAAAATAAAAGTGTTCTTGTACACACTAAACAACACAGGTGCAAAGGGTATTGATTTTATGATGAACTCTCATTATTCGGTCTCGGATCGTGTTAACATGTGGTTGGCGCGGAAGATGGGTGCAACTAACAAATTCTTAAACAAAATGGGTTTCTTACACACAGCCTTTAAGACTCACTAGCAAATGGATGATCTTTTGTTGTAGCTTAATAAAATCTTAGGATGAACATTACATTTGATCTTTTGATTAATAGAGTTATATAGACATTTACACATTTTGTTCGGAAGCGAATATTTTTGCCGATACACAGAATAAATTGTAAGGGAACATCAAGGCTTTGAGGTGTTACGACAAGTTAAATAGATAAGGTTTTTTTGCAACTATAAAAGATCATGATCTAATTCTACAGTGAAGAAAAATATGAGTAGAAATATTTTTTATTAATGATTCTTGAATCGATTGCATGCTTCTTGATCTTTACCCTACAATATTTAAAAAAAAGTCTTCCTATTTTAAAAATTAGTCCATTGGTCGGTGTGTGAGGTGGTTAAAGCCGCTGCACCTTGTCTAATAAGTGCCCGCACTCACGTTAATGAGTTTACTGCATCCTCAAGTCGGCGAGTAAGTTTTTAAAAGTGCACGAGTTCTGACGCCTGGCGCACCTCTGGCCTGGTGCCGGCAATTAAACTTGCTCCTTCTCACAACCTTTCAGTCACTTTCAACTTTTCTCCCAATGCATTAGGTAATTATGTTGATTTTACACAGATTTTTGAGAAACGATTAAATGAAAAGTTGTGATTTTTAGTCATGATGTGTATGATAAGAAGCACAAGCTTTACGGTAAGTAGACATGAAGTCATAGGCTGGACAGATAGTGTCAAAGTCGGCTTGTGTCTTACACAGCTCTTAGCGAATGAGCCATGGGTCTACCATTCAAAGCGACAGCCTGCGACAGCCCCGTGGCGCAGTTGGCTAGACAGCAGCTTGCGAAACAAGCGGCCGCGGGTTCGATCCCCGCACCGAGACAAATGTTTGTGTGATCCACAAATATTTGTTTCGGGTCTGGGTGTTTGTGAGACCGAAAAGTCTCTCGTAGTTTCTGACACCCACGACACAAGACTCGTATCTTAGTGTGGGGTCAGGACTATGTATCTGACTGTTGGTTGTATTTATTTATTTATTCAAAAAATATTGTAGAACGCAGTAATAAATTCAATAGATAATAAAAAGGGCAATAAATTTAAAATCGTGCAAATAAAACAAGCTATTCTTAATAAAACTAGCCATAAATTCCGAGTAATAGTTGCTGCACAAAACAAAACATTTTTCATTCTACCCACTTCTTAATCCAGTGGCACCGGGGAGCCGTAACAACGTTAACCGGTCCATTTCTCAATTTTGGCCTGGTACAAGCGACCCCTTTATTCTTAGATGGACGCACAATGTACCCACGGACGGTAACCCTTCGACGGCCTGCGGCATTCTACGAGGAGTCAAAAACCGTGGCGTATACTGTTTTAATTTTATTGCTTTCCAAAGAATGTTGCGGAAAATTTTGAAACTTTTACATTAAGAGCTTGATCTATGACTGTATAGTTGTTTTTAAAAGAATTGTTTAAAAATTATTTCTATTTTTTCAAAATGATAAAACAGTTTTTCAGACGTTATTCTTAGAAATAGAATATGTTTAATTGCAGTACATTAAAAAAAAAAACATTTCTTAACTCACAATTTAGAATGAAAAATCATCAATCTCACAAGCCTCATGCCGTCTGGCATTGTGGTCGCCTCCGCTTCCTCACGGCATTATATTAAATTTTATTATCGCCCTGGACTAAGTAATGGGAATATCGTGTAAGGAGCGGTCGTCCGGAGCCCCAGGGCGCCGGCGGGTGGGCACGCGGGCCGGGGCGCGCGGGGGTGGGTGATTAAAATTTCGACTACCGTTGATGACACAACAGTACTGCAGAGTGGAAGGATTAATGCCGGCTTTATGAGTGGATTACATTACTCCGTAGTGTCTGCGGAAGTGTAACGCGTTCATCGTGTTTATATAGACGACGAGATGTGGACACTGACTTTACAGATTTAATTGTCTTATACGTGAAGTTCTTTTTATTGCCTAAGTTGGAACGTTATGAGCCATCTGGATAGTAACTGATAAGACGTACATAAATTCAATAATAATTACTCTAAAGAATTCATCAAATTCGAAATATACCTAATAGAAACATTATCCATAAACAAGTTGAATGGTAATGGTTTTTTATTTGGTTTTCATAGGATGTAATCTATATTATATTACGTAAATATTTCACACATTGATTATCTATTCCTAAATCTCAATAAATAAAACAAGGGCACAATATAAACAACAAAACAGTTACGTTAGAGCGTAGTACAAAACAATAATATAAAGGGGATTAAGGGCGCAACTATAGAAAAAAGTGGTCCATATTTCGAAATGAGTCTAAAAAGACACCAAAGTTTCGACTATAAAAACGGCTAAGAGCCTCTAAAGTAGAAGATAAAGCTGCAAACAAACGTATTAGTCGCTCAGACGGACGGAGCAACTTCGCTCGTAAGCCATAAACGTGGTGAAATTGTTTATCAATTGTCCGCCACTGTGCTCCAGATAAATGTTTATGATAATGGCGAAAAATTATTTATTTAATAAATATATCTACATTAATGCTGCGCGTTTATGCTTGTATCAACGAGGAGTTAGATAAAGTGGTGTCTTTATTAATTTATTTTTTAAGTTTTACGTAGAAGCTCGATGCCATTCTTCAGGCGCATAACCAAAATCTATTCTGCTTCATTAAAAAGTCAACCGACATCCCAATAATACTCTGCCGATACTGACGTGAATTTGGAACCTCTTAGTACAAACTTACAGCGGGACTAATGTTGGAATCGGTGATGTAAGCACGTAAAATTTGGTATGAGATTTGTATGTCGTGTTATTTTATGTAAATACATGATATTTTCCATTTTAAGGGACATACAAATTTTACAAGCTTACGTATATCTATAAAGTCCAGCTAAGTTTGAAGTCTTGGGATGCGTGTAACCAAAACTACGAAATGTTTTGGTCTTACCCAACAAAGATCCGAAAGGAATATTTGTGGATCACAGAAATATTTATCTCGTTGCGGAGAATGAACCTAGCGTCCCTTCTTGCACGGTCGACTTCTTGACCACTGTACCACGAAGCTGTCAATACAATACGGTATTAATAAAAGTTTACTTTCATAGCCATAATGTGTCATTACAGTTATACGGTTAATTTGTTGAAAAATATACCACGGAAATGTGTTTTTTAATTATAATTAGTTTAATTGTGTTTAGTTTAAAAGATCTAAATTGTTTCTACAAATTCTTATCATCAAGTATACTTTTTTGTTTATAGTAGGAGTTTGTTCGGAGTATGTGAGGTTATCTGTACGTGAACCTTTATACTGAAGTAACACCAAGTCGCGTCAAAAAAAGTTGCAATTCTATCGTGTATAGAAGCGTGGATTGAAGAGGGCTTTGACCAGGAGTGGGTTACTACAGGTTGATAATGATGACGTGATACGAAAAAAAATCTCATGGCAAAGATAAGTTAATTATTTGAATTATTTTTTTACTTGACTTTAAACAAATAAGATTATAGGATGCCGGTAATGTAGGTCAGCAAATTATTCCATATCTTGACGACATGGAAATAACAGGAGCTAATATCTCTTTAAATAGATCACAAATAAATAATCCAGTAGTTGTAAATTTAAAACCCGATATTTAAAGTTTTATAGTTTATGGAAAAATATATAATATGTGACCTTTTTATAGAAAAAGTAGGATGTCATTAATCTGTTACAACTGCATATCTCGGAGCGTTAATTATCAGCGGATAAATAAAAAAATTCGGTTGATCTCTCAAGTGTGAACGTTTATTTAAGGGCGGCAATATTTCTTCCGGGCCCCCGTCCTGGATCACTTCGTTATATTTATTAAAACATCGCTCGAGATTACAAAGAACACGATATTTTTTACACCGTAAGATGTGAAAACCAATTAAGGAGATAAAAAGGGAATCCAGCGAGGTGCCTGCATTAATTTCTTTTTTGCGGGGATTATTTTAAAATTGCATTATATTCTTGTTAAGACGGGCGCTCCCGGTTAATGATAGAACTACCCCTTCCTTTTTAATTGCCTGAGGCTATTGCGAAATGATTCATTTAAGGTGCTCGCGCGCTGCGAGATAAAACTTTGTCGACTTAAAAAATCCAATGCACTTGCTAAAGACTATTCGCGGAACTTTAGATATAATTTAATGTCATTTTAATTTACACAAATTTTATTTCATATTTTTGTAATATTTGCTTCATGATTCTATCCATGCAAATACCTAGATGATAAAATTATGGCATTTTAAAAGTGTTTTGTATTTTGCTCAAACTACAAACGCCTTAATAGCAACTATTATTTTAGCTTCTTATAGATTGTACGTAATAGCACTGATTTCTGTTATGGAAATATTGAAATTTCCTCATACCCGACTTTTCCTTATAAATCGAAATGGAAATGAAGAAATAAATTCCACGAATAAATTTTGCGTCGATATCAATGCCGTATCAGCGTACATAATTCTGACACGGACCGCTCAATTCGGGGGCCAAGTTCTAAAGTGTTTGCTAGAAGTGGTCGCGATTATCATTGGCATACCTAAAGCGAAAAACACCGAAAAATAGACCTTAACATTCAGCAATATGGCTATGATATCAGCAAGGTTACCTTCGCTGCGTTTATAACGCCACCAAGTTACATTTACGTCCGAAAACGCCTTAAGTAGCCCGCGCAGGGTTATAAGGAAAGTTGCATGGTGATGTTTTAACATTGTCGGGTTTTATTAGTCATCGATGGTGGTGCGATAGGCGGTGCCAGGCGCGGGCGGCGCGCACGCATGCTGTCAACACGGCTTAATGAACGGGGTTACACAACGCGCGTGATTCCAAATGTCGCTTCGGTTCCGTAATTTTATTGTAATTTGTGCGTATTTATCATGTGAAGAGAATTATAGCTATATTACGAGCGATATTGAAATGTTAGTTAAGTCATTGTTGACACGCGAGAGAGTTTGCCTAGCGTCTGTTTGTGTCGAGTGATTAGTTATTTTATTTGCATGGAAATGGTATTACAATTACAAATCCATTAAGCATTATAACCAACTGTTATATAAAAGCGCGAAAAATTAAATTCCTATAAAATTTACGGATATAACATAATTGTATGTACAATTTAGATTTGCAAACACGTAGGTAGTAAAATTATATTAATCATATTATAACTGACATATTCGTCAGAATTTGTTTTATTAAATTTTTTTCGTACCTTTTTCTATTAATGATATAAAATTTTAATGGCCATAAAAACTAGACATGCACATTTCTTTTAAGGTAGAGTTTAGTTAGACTAGGTATCACAGTAGCATAAAAGGAATTGCAATCATGATATTTTCCGGTAACAAAGAAATAAACGTTTGGTACGGCAGTGCCACGTCCCTCGTTACGCGATAGAAATCACGTGAAATAAAAATTAAGGCGAGCGAGTTGGCAAGGCTACACGAAGAATGCTAATTACTGTTAGTATTTATGCAACGGCAACCGAGCGCTTGTTTCGTGACGCAGCTTTTACAGCGACAAAATTAATTGTACCCGGCTTGTATTCCCGTTGCTGTCAAATAGTTCTACTAACAAATAAAGATTAAGTAAAAATCCTTGCCACAAGTTCTTTAAAATAATATAATATTAAATATCTGTTCGCTCCTGCATCGAAAAGGGTCGGCAAAGGTGTCTTAGCAGTGGTTACCATTTTATGTTCTTGTATGTACCTTTTCATTTCATTTCATTATGTTATCATAACTTTATAAAGATTACACTCAATTCATCCAAATTGCTAGAGTTCTGAGGATTTGTAGCTTAGAATTATTTTGTTTTTTTTCATGTTCGTTTTATGACTACAATTACTATGCCGTGCCAATATGTAATTAAATTTCAAAGTATGTAATAAACCACGAAATGTTCTGGGTCTAAAGCGCTGGCATTACCAAGATTGTAGCAACATTATTGGGTTTGTTCTAGTAGCGCACGTGACAATACTGCAGTGGCGCGGATTTCATACTTGATATACTGTGATTAGCTTCATACCGTTTTAGTGTGTTCTAAACTTTCAATATTTACAAAATATAGCCTGCAGTTAATCAAAACATGCAGATCGCTGGCGGAACACTGTGTTAAGCTTATGTTGCTTGGAAGAAACGCAAACGTAGTGTAACTTTCTCAAGGCTAGATTAAATTCTAAATCGTAGTCTAATACTGTGTTGATATTGAAATAAGAGCTTCTAATTTATGCGTTTAGAGCTTATAATTTCTGAGTGTTGCTTACGGCGTGCCTAAAAACTTTGTGATAAAATTACCTCATTTGCAAGGCAGACCCTTCGGATAGAAAACCGTCGTCACCATCCCATTCACTATAAATGAGAGAGTTTAGGCATCAGTCCACCACGCTGGACTTGTACGAATTGGCTTACTACACTCCAAAGAATTTCCTTAGAACATTTTGATTAAAAAATATACAAATTTGAAACAATTCAATTTATTCTTTTATCCATTTTACGCTAAAAATAGGCATGATTTTATTTTTATCTGGTGCACGAGGTATACGGTGTGTGGGCGGCGCGGGGCGGCGTGCGGATGTGGCTATGGGCGCGCGTCCGGCCCAACAAACACGCTGCTTCCGCTCAACAGCTCGCCCATCCACCTCGCGCCTCTTCGGCAAATTATATTTTGTTATTTTGTGGATTTCACCGCTGAAAGCTTTACGATGTCAGCTTTACCCGCTTCAAATTATTCAATTACTTTGTTCGGTTAATATTTTGGCTAATTGTTGGTAAATTCTTCCGTGTGGTTAACTACAAGTATGGAATTATTCGAACCCCAGGCACACACCTCTGACTTTTCGAAGTTATGTGTGTATTCACATTGAATTATCACTTGCTTTAACGGTGAAGGAAAACATCGTGATGAAACCTGCACATCTAAGTATTCTTAGGAATTTCTTAGGTGTGTAGTCCACCAACCCGCACTAGGCCAGCGTGGTGGACTATGGCCTAAACCCTCTCAATGGTAGAGGAGACCCGTGCTCAGCAGTGGGCGTATATGGGTTGATGATGATGGAATTATTGCATAAACTCATGCCTTTCTAATTAAATCACCTATAAGATGTTTATATCTACGCCTTGAACATCATAGATAGACTTCACTACTCACTTCTGAACAGTAAATAAATTCGTTATTCTCCAATCATTAATCGATTTAATATTATTAGTCCTTTTAATCTCCCGCGTCCTCTTTGGAGATACAGAATTAAATATTATTCAATATTTTAACTACCCACGTAAGAGTGTTTATTGCTTTGTTGCACTTTGAGATCCCAATACTATATACTAACTGCTGAATTTTGGCACAGAGTTATATAGGACTCTGGAGACGGTTTACGATTATAGTGCTAGGTTTCTGAAGGATTTTGTTATAACATTGAACTAAGTCAAAGTTAACGCACGCGAAGCCGCAGTCTTAATCTATTTCCTTAAAATACAACAAGCATAGCCTTGATAAAAGCAAATGTGTCGTGTAAATACAGTGTTGCATGTTGCTTACACTTTGATAGCGCCTAATTATGTATAATACGGTAAGATAAGATCGGAACTATGCAGACGGCACCGTGTCCGGCTAGATCGCCGAGCGCCGCCCGCGCGCCGCCCGAGCACCGCCCGCGCCAGGCACCGCCGGCCCCCTCGAACATTAATTGATTCTCAAGATACACCCGGAATGTCACTAGGTGCAGGCAAGTCTTTGTAAGGCATATTTTAATTCGTATATATATGCATGTATGTACATATATTCGTTATTGGCGCTTCTATTCGATTCAATTGCGTCATTCATGTAACGGTTGAGCAGTGTATCTTAAGACTAGCTTATGACACAAGGGTTATTTATGTGTGTGTAGTCCACTAACCTAAAATACACCGATAAGTTTATAGCCACCTAACTCCTTTCAATCTGTCAGATGGCCTATGCCAAGTAATAAAACAGTATACACTATTGTTCGCAAGATATTTTTTCAAACTTATTCGCTCTTTAACATGGAACCATTAAGAATAAGGACGCTATAAAACATTATTTTCCCAACATAATTTCTAAAACAATCAAAACGCAGCACATTAAATCACAAGAGGCGATTCTTTCCTGGGGCTTTGGAAATCCATAACAGCGTTAATATTACCACCCTCTACAGCAATCTATGTAATGAGTGCGCATAAAATAATGCCCTTGTAATTTATGACTCACAGAGCACTGGTACCGCGGACCTCCCGTAATTTCATATCTATCTATTTGATTATGACCGGGCCTTTAAAATGAGCTTTAAGATTAAAGGAAAGTTGTGGAAAAAGGGGCAAGTTGTCGTTGTTTTGCTTTCGGCAATTCTTTGAAACAACATTGCGAAACTGTTTGCGAGTGATTTCTTCACTTGAACTTGGGAAGTATTTACAAAATTTTAATCATCAGGTTGCCTTATTGCTTCATAATGTTTGTATTGGTAATGGGTGTGGACTGTAAGCAGGGGTATGTGTGGGTTTACTTGGCTTACACAATCAGATTCTCGAATTTTTCAAGTGGCAAAACATGATGTAACCTGGTTGATTGATTATATTATAAAAATAATGCTAATCTTAATCTTTCTCTTTAGTCGTTACTATCTACTTAGTGATTTTGCCTGGTTAAAGTTATCAAAACTGATAGTCATATTAAATATTTTTTCATCGATTAAAATGTTTTGATAAATAAAGCTACTAGTGAAAAATTCAATGAAATATAAAACGTAGCTAAATGGAATAATTTTATTTTACTTCTTTATTTCAAGTCACACAGAAAATTACAGTACCTAAAAGACGAAAAAATTTGCCAGAAATGAATAATACAAACACACCAGTCGCGGTAAGATATTGGCTTACATAAGTTAAACCTACAAGTGTACCTCCGAAGTGAGACGTAAACAAACAGTAATAATGAAATTTCAATTTTCGAACGCAGAACGAAATATAAATTAAAATTTGAACGGGCGGATGTAATTTGACAATAAAACGCAGCTGAGCCGCGCCCCAATCAGATGGCGATCTTGATAAACGAGCACCGTGAGACTGCATTCTTGCTTCCTACGCCGCGGTGTATGCGCCAACATACAGAAATTACTGGTGTTAGGTTTTATTGCCTCAAAACGACTTTAGTAGAAAAAGAAAATAAAATGAAGGGTCAACTTATTTTTTTTTTTGATAGGCTAATAAATCCGCATGCTTCAGAAATTGTGCATAAAGTGCTTAGCTGGAAGGCGTGCCTCTTCAGTAGATGCTGTATACAGTATTCAGTGTACTAAGTATTAAGTGCGATTGAGGTGATTTAGTCGCGCCAGTAAACATGTTGAACCATGATTTGATATTTTATATGTTTTTAAAAGTTGTTGAACAAATCTTAGTTTAGTGGTAGATGTATACTGTATAACTTAAGGCTCATATAGTTTTCAAATCATCGATCCCTACGTCATCACGGTGTAGAGTGAGGTCTGAGGTTTGAGTGTTATAGGATTTTCCCGTCAGAAAGTTCTAGGAAAACGACGAATGCTTACCTATAGTCTCTTCGTAGAGAGATATACAGTACCATAGATGTTTTACAACTCTCCACTACTCCATCGAGTTGGTATGCATTTTGTTGAGAGAGAAAGCGTATAGGTATATAATGCATATTCATTTAGCAAACATAGTTACAATGTAGTACCTTGTCCCAACCGTCGGAATGACGACAGCACATAAAAAATACACGGCAATGACAGAATAGAAATAATTACTTCGTATCCCGGGCAAGGCAGCCGTATCGCACCGCACTAGAGCAACAGAGAAAATATATCTGACCTGCTTATTACTATACACTTATTCGTGAAAGCGAGAGAGACAGTCGAGCGGTGCCTAAATAAAACATAACGACTGAGAACACGAGCCATATTGCCTCGCTGGAAAAGTTTTAAAAAGTTTTCTTTGCGGACCCATTACAAGTACGATGTCTTTGTGTGTGTGCGTTGGTTCGATACAAGCGGTCGATGGTCCTGCGATGTGTCAGGAGACAGGGCAAGTGGGAATGTAATGTACTGTACGAGACTTGCATTAAAAAATATGCACTTTTTTACGAAGTTTTGAGTAAGCTGGGTGCTTTGATTAGGCAACGAACATAAATAAGAGCTAGAAAGAATTCTTTATTTTTATAAAAGTCACTCTGTAAGTTTTCTTTCTATACAATCATAATTCATACCCTTTTAGAATATTCTACGTGAATCCTCTAAGTCCTTCATGTGTTGATTTTCTTTAACTCATGTAGAGATTAAATTCCGTAATTTTCCCCAACACTATGACGTCAATGAAACTAGGAAACCAAATGTAATTCCCTAGCAGTGCTCTGTTTTAATCCATTGAAAACGTGTGACCTCCGGTGTGGGTGTGTGCGTGGCGCGGGCCGCGCACACAGCGCCGCGCGTTCACAACGAAAGTAGGTTTATTTCCATGAAAAAGTTTTGAAAATCGATGGCTTTAGCTCCTACGCTCGGAAACTTTTCCGTCATATAACCATAAATACAGGCGTGTTTTGCTCCCTGCCAGATACGGCTACTGGAAATTCCATGTAATATTTTGTAATTCACGTCTTTGGCTACGAGCGGTTTTTGTAAACGTAATTCACTATGCGCCTTTATGAATAACATCGTCAAATGAACATTTCACCGAGGTCGTCGCACATTTTATGAGTTGGATAAATTTCTTGTTTTTATTGTGCGAATTAACGCCGAATTTTGAACTCTCGTGGACCTTTTTATGGTTAGCGTTGCAAACTAAATATCAAATAAAATATCATTCAGTTTTGTTGTTAACTTAATAACGTTCTGAGATTATCTTATAGTTTAGTATAAAAGACCAAAAAATATATCTACATACCATAACGATGAGGATTCAAATTAATGTGTGTGTATAGATCTGATGAAACCGTCAAATAACAAAGTTTTTAGCCTTATTTTCAGTTGATTTTTAAATTATTTTTATCAAATGTCAGCTATATTTATGACTTACTCAATGATCCATTAATTAACTAAGTTATTTTATTGAAAAGTCTCAATGCGTGTAGCTCCCCATGTATTTCATATTAAAAACGTTTAAAAAGTCATTCAACATCATTATTATCATTAGCTTTTTTCTCATTCATTGCTGGACATAAGCTTTTGCTATGGCATGCCACTATATAATAATAATTAAATCCTTTACGTGTCTCCTTTTTGCCGTCTAACAGGTGTTCAAGTTAATAAACAAGAGAATAAAACATAAACATCCATTAATCGTTGCACTTCACATTGCGGTGTGCGCCATCTTGAAAATATCGCTTTGATATATTATTGTTTGTGAATAATGAGTGCGAGACCCTCCGAATTTAATTGTGGCGTATCTTCGAGGATGGCTTATTAACCGGCCGGTTAATATTTCCTTATTGGGCTGTAATTAATTTTGTTATTCAGGTGCTGGAGGCGGTTGAGCGGCTCTGTAAATGGCTATTATCCGGAGCATTATTTTGTCGTGGCCAATTTGTTGGGAACCTTTGACGGCCACCATCAACATCCAGTTAATTAAGCGATTTTGTGATCGACGTGCCTTTGATTGTGTTTTATCCAAAGTGGATTAGTTGGTCCATTTATTTATCATTAAAATTAAATTTGGATTTATAGGTACCTATATTGTTTTATAAAGTCTATATTTTATGGTGAATAAAATAAAATTACTATACATTTGTGGCGAGAATAATGTGATGCCTTTTTGTAATGAAAGATTACCAGGAATTATTATAGTTTAATTATTTCATACTATTAACCTTCATTTGATAGCGATCAAATGTTGAATCCAAAGATCAAATCTCTTAATTAAAAGAAGGCACATATGTATGTATATGTTTATACCAATAGAATTTGACTTTGAGTTGCCTTTTTCCAAACAAACAAGATAGTATCTATTGCATTAAAAATAGTTTAACTGACTTATAATCGTAAACTATAAACTTCATGCAAAATATTTTATTAAGTTTTGGTTTGGTTAACTTTGGTTCTAGAAAACAAATTAATGTTTTTTTTATACTGTAAAATCGAAAACTTCACAATTATTTTAAAATTTTTGAAGATCCGTAATTATAACCACGACTATCGTAATTGGCGAAAGAGATGGTGATATGTCCGTGTGGTCATTGGTGGAGTGGGCAAGGTCAAATTAGCGCCATGACCTTCCAACTGCACCCCCTCTGCCTGTTGGAGCAAGTAGTTTGCGAACAACTGCCATAACTCCGTAGGTACTCTGAAACTGGGTGACGGTCTAAGCGGCTCGGCCGTTGACTCCGAGAAAAAGTTCCCTTTAAATATCCACAACTTTAGTTTAGCAACTCAAATTTAGTTTGGCAACAAACAGAGCAACAACAAGTCGCAACAAATCCCGTCGGAAAGTTGCGCGCGAGTCGTTTTCAAGTTCAGCGGAGTTAGCGTGCCCTGCCCGCCGACGTCATCACCGCGCACCCTGCAACGTCATCAAGCCAATTTCACATTTTTTTACCGGTAGCTATAGATTTTTCTAATATTTTTATTATTTTACATTTCTCATTTTATGTAGTGCTCCATATACACTCGTAGATGATTTTATCTTACAAGAGCTCCTCACGTAGAACTGAATTTTAAGTTATGTTACTTTTAACCAACGCATAAATAATTTGTTAAAAAATAAGGATATATTACTCGTGTATTTTGTCTATATACTTCAAACATTTCCAAGCCCACCTACCCAGTGGCTATGTTAGTCCGTAGTAACGTAGCGCTACGGGCTACGACGTAGGCGGTGCCAAAAGCTGGCCGCTGCTTGCTTAACCGGGGTGTGAGGCAGAGCGTATCGATTGCCATCACTGTGCCCTCAGCATAACCTAACTCATTTCATGACCCCATGTTAAAGATTTTACGACTTCAGATATTATAAAATCCCATTTTATGCAATATTTTTCTCGTAAATATTTTTTTCAAACTGAGTATAAAATATAGCAATATATTTTTTATGCATAAAAATAATTTTTGTACGTGTAATTAACGGAAAATAAAAACAGTTAATATACAGTAAATTAGGAAATTTAAATATCATCACAGCGGTTACGTAAACGTCGCATATCTAGAGGAACATCGGCGGCATCCCTGCGTCTGGTACCAAGTCCCGTGCAGGACTGTCACGTCAGCTCTGCGGCGAGCGTGACGCGCATGCGTTACTCCCACCGTCCCCCTCCGCCACCCTCCCCCTACCCGCAACACGGAAAACTTTTCCCCGACATAGCTATAAGCGGTGCTCACCCGTCGGCAACACTTTTTGCCCCCACCCAGGGAGGGGGGTGGCAAAAGTTTTGCCAGCCCGGCTCGGTACTCCGTACACATCGCTCTTCCACTTTTTCCTGTATATTGAAATGGAGGTGCGGAGAAAAGAGTAGAATTTAGAAGCTGTCGTACAAATTTTAATGAGGAGTGAGAAGGTGAAATTTGTATCGTGTAACGAGCGGCAGGTCTTTGTAGGCATGTCTGTATGTTAATGTAGTATCGAAGGAAAAATATCAATTTAGACTGTCTGTCAGTCTTTACGTAGGGAATACAGAAATGCGATGCAAAATAACCACCACTATTTCGCTTTTAATATTTTTATTAACATCTACAATACTATAGGTGATTGTATTATTGGCCTTAGGACATGAAGTCTGTGAATTTATTTTATAATTTGGTTATACAAACCTCAAGATTATAAAATCCTATTATATTTTGCTGCAGTTTAAATAGTTCGTTAATGGGAACCTTAGTGAAAATCAAAACATAACTTATTCAAGATACGGTCAAATTATGGTCAGATGTAACCGTCTTAAGCAAGGGCTAATAGCATTGCATTATTGATGTCCAGTAGTCAGTGGTCAACGGTGACCACCTAGTTAGCGATAATAACAATTAGCCGAGCCGACACTTCATCACGTCGCATTTGATAACAAGGAGCGGTGAATGATTAATAACACGAATCGCCTTCTGTGTGCCTTTCGACCGGCGGCAGAGTAACAAACTTATGAATAATACCGCATAAGTTGAGCACGACTTAAGGTCGAATCGATTTTCTCATAAGCCTCCGTCACACTATCTACTACGTTTAATTGCATAGGTTATTCAAACACGGGCGTCAGCGCTGGAATATTTGAGGTCTGTTAAGGGTACATTCATCACTCGGATAGTTAGTGCAGCGTCTGACCCTACGTTATCTTGCACGAGCAGTGACGCGGCCCTCCGGTGACTGATGACTGCCCTTAATTAAATTTTATGAAGTCCAAACTAAAAAGTTGCCACTGCTAATAATGACGCTCCTAATTCCCTCTATATTCAGTGAACGTACCAAAGTGACTTTACAATTCTAATGTACTTGATTATTCTGTCCACCTGAAAACAGCCGACTAACTCTGACGTCGGTCGCATCCAAAATTCAGGATATAAAGACAAGCGGCACGTCCACATGTCCGACAAATGTAGTCAGTTTGTGATGTGAGCGAATCAAAGACTAGGATTTGGATTCAGTTCCGGAATTAGAGCGGGATATTACGCCAGCCGGCAGCGGCTTGGGCCTTAAATAAACAACCGCTATGTGAGGCCGTATTTGTTCTGTGTTTTGTGTACGAAATTTTAATGGACCTGCTATAAACTCGACGTCTAGTCGTTTTTAATGGATTGCCATTGTAAGAAATAAAGCGGGTGATTAAGGATTAATTACTTCAATAATGGTTATGAAAGTGAAATAATTTTTAAATCCTTAATTATTTTCATTTATGACATGACATTGCTGATGTGAAATTGAAAACAGATACGTTAGATCCTTTATTGAAATGTTTAGTTAGGATTCGAAACAATATTTTTATAGACTGTTATATTATTTTTTCATTTTAATACAGTGGTGAGTTTTGAAAATTGTGCAACATGAAAAATGTAATCTAACTCGTCTGTATTGCTTAAAAAATATCCGCAGAATTGTCATATGCACGTTACGTGTCAATATCGTAAAATCCATCGGCAAATTCATTTAAAAAGTTAGTGCAGCTGAAAAATCGAAAAATGGTATACGATTCGCAAACTTTGCTTTTAACCGTCCACAGTTAAAAACCATTTGTTATAGATAGAATGGGACGTCGAAATAAAATTATTGAAATGGATATTTTCGATCCATTTTATATTAATTAAAATATATCTGAGTGTCACAGTTACATATTATTTGGATTGAGCACTGAAATAAAACGTGGTGGCTTTATTGACGATTATAGTAAAAGGATTAAGAGAAATTTTGGTTCACGTCGATATTTATTTTACGCTTCTGATACCTTTGCGTATAAAGTGCAGACTACATTCTGTACAAATCAGTTTTCCCACTAAAAATGTTTTTTTTATCTATGTGATATTTGCGTGTAGTTGGTTTTGGCATCATTCTGAATGGGCTAGTGTGATCGGCTGTTGGTTCAAAATAACAAAATGAAGGTGATTTTTGGTAAAGAATAACTTTAAATATAAGTAATCAAATTATGTACAATTGAAATAAAACTATTTCGATGAAAACCCATCGTACCCTTATAAATAATATTTTATGGTTCAAAAATACACGACTATACGCAATAAATATGGACGTGGCCACACAATTGCCAGTGTACACAAGCTAAAACAAAAGAATGTCACGACATTTAACCCAAGACGTGGCGATAACTCAGTCACGGCGGCCACTCGCACAGATTTATTGAAGCAATTGACAAAGTGGCAAATGGACCATTAGAAATTAGGAGCGAGCGAGAAAGCTCCGCGGAAAAATGTACTGCAATATTTCCCCTTTGTAAGCAAAATTGTAAGCAATAAATAATATCAGACTTGTTCTGTGAAGTTAATTTTTAAAGGATGGTTTTTCTTTTCAAGTTAAATGAAAGTGAGTAGGCGAGGAATGATGGGTGAATATTACAGTTATACGTGGTATTTGTATATTTCATAGAAAGATACGCACTTGGTATACTTATTTTGTCTACTTTTTGTTATTCCAAAATGCAACTGACGATTTGCCGATTAACGTTCATACTATTTTTTTAATACGAAAGTATTTCTACCTGCTGCGCTTTTTTAAACTACTAAACGCATTCAGATGATTGTTTTTTTCGAAAACAGATGAATTTAGAAAAGGAGACGTGGTTTTTCACGGAAGTGTGCCCAGAAAAAGTGCGCCCTGCAGCTTCGGGTTTACATATTTTTGTCACGAGGAAAGATATCGGAGTAGTAGTTGTAATATACACCATACCCTCCATTTAATTTTACGAAATGATACAACACCAAAGATAATTAGATTCGAATGTGTCCATTCAAAATGACAACACAAAGCTAATTGATGGGCGTAGATACGTCGATAATCGAAGACGATAAACATAATAACGCACCATAGGAACAAAACGGGGGAACTGATTCAACGAACGTTTTCACTCGATAGCTTACGACATGTTTATTGTCATTGTGTAATAAAAATGCGTCTAATGACTCGGGAAACTCGGATCCCGGTCGGAATTGTCTCACTATTTCATATACGGGTCAATAAAATTTTATGTACAGTTAAACTTTGTTAAACGCTCCGTATTCGCGACGAAATTAGGTACAATACACGGATGTTAGGTACGGTTATGTTTTTCTACCACCTATTTGCACAATTCTATTAACCAAATTGTTTGGGTATTGGCAGAGAAAATTACATTATACATATTTCCCTTTATTTGTATATATACGCGAACTATATATGTAGAATGATTATAATGAACGAATATGGAAAGCTAGACACTTTGTTTTGACAGGCAATGACTTTGATAAGTGCAGTATAAGGAAAATATGTTAAAAATTTTGGAATATTTAACACATGTATTTAAAGTAGATGTGGGAGTGGTAAGTGGTATAAAATAAATACGCAATAGTAAACCCCATGACGCTAACAAAATTTTCTTTGCAAATGTTTCGGCAAGTTCGGCATGTGCTAAAGTTTACTCTGCGATAAAAATGTAAGAACGTAAATAAGAAACTCATATTCCTCAGCACAAAAGATAATATGAATACTCGTACGTAGCCCGGAGGGTCGCGTGGGGACCGAGTGAAACGTCTTTTTATAATCTGTTTACTCGCCGCCTCTTACCAGATAATCTTTTTATACTGAACAACCGCGATGTGCTTGCGAACAACTTTAAACCTTTATTTGTCTTTATCTAAGTATTATGTTGCGCCATTTTTAATGTTACTTTTTAAATTTGTTTCGTCTATATAAGTTAGTGTGAAATTTAATCATTTTAACCCTTTCTAAGAACTGACGTATGAACTTTTTTTATTTAAAAAATATTTCTTAAAGTTTTATATGACTGTCATAAATCATTGATGAATACTTATTTTTTATTAGTTGAGTTTGTAGAGGTGAACATTGATTCGTGTAGGGTAGGAAACTCATGAATAAAAAATATGTCCATCTCTCACTTGGAGGCTCATATCGGTAAAGGGACTTGCATGTTCAAAGCTGAATTAAAATTGTGTTGTATTTTATTAGTTACAGACTTAGTCCAGTTATAAAATATTGATGACTTAAATGACGATATCCCATCCACATACCACATAATAGTCAAGGGTAACTTTAAAAGAACCAAACTATCCACTATGTATTTACATTAGTTAGTTCCCATGGTACTCAGTTTCCCCTTTAAACCTTCTTTTTGTCTCTGCTATCTACGCGGCGTTCCCGTGGGTGCAATGCGTCGGTGTCCTGTTGTACAGCATCTAGTCCTGTGCCCCCCCCCCCACCTCCCGCCCACCTCCGCGCCTCACCGCAGCCCCCGCGCGCTCGTGCGTGTCGATAAAAAATAATTGCTTCCGTCACCCTGAATTACAATACAAATAGGAACATTTTCTTGGAATAAGTTACGGCCGCGTTTGCAGGGATTGTTCCGTTTGCTCGGTGAGGTGTTTTATGTACTGTTGAAGGTATATTTCTATTGGGTATTTTATTTCATGGAGTTAATAATTTGGTTTTGTAATAATAAAGCTCGCTTTATATTTTACCCAATAAACAACAGCACACTCAAAAATAACTCTACTTAAAAATATAGCATACCATTAGAATGTTTAATAGATGGGTAGGTCAAACAGTACTGAAACTACACACAAACCTAATTGAAACCTAGTTTCATAAAAATCAGCAAATACGAAATGAACGTCTTAAAGCGGACTCGTCGGTTAATCTGTGTTCATTGTCGATTAGTTTCGAATGCGGTTATCGGCTGCAGCGCAAACAATGAGTGCATCCCAATCAGACTGGAAACAGGTTTTAGCTATAAGTTTTGTATTCGTATAAGTACTTAGGTATAGGATATCTAAGAATAAAACCCGGGACCTCTAGATCACACGACACGCGTAACATTATTTACCTATTTAATAGATCATTACAATGTTGATAAAAACTACTTGCACATAAATCATCCACAAAATAATGTTAGTCTTAGTGAAACATGTAAATATGCACCATTGGGACACCATATCATAGTAATGCTAGCATTTCTTTTAATTAATTTTTATGGCTAAAAATTTATTCGCGAAGTAAGTCCAACGTAATAGAGAGCAGGATTAGTGTCATTCACTGAAAACCGAATCAAAAATCGCACACCTATGAATTGCGATATGAATTCTCGGAACAAATGGCTTAGCAGTACATATAAAAATGTATATGAATAAAATTATTGACGACCAACAATTAGCGTAAGAGGCAACAATGTAATCAAACAGAAAGCTTCCAGCGTATTAGCGTAATCGTTGGGAGTTTGCAACAAATAAGAGGAGTGCACACGTGAGGGGGCCCATTCAACAAGTCAAGCAGCACATTGTGCGCGAAGGTGCGATCAATCATAATCACAGTCTCTTTCACCTCGACTAATGGCCCACGAAATGGTGGAATGCGTTTAAAACCAGCGAGGGAAACGTATTCGGAGGTAACCGTTCGGAAATGGGCACAAAGCGCGCCAGCCGCCTGATCCATCATGTGTCCGACACGCGAGCACTTGATATGGCTTTTTGAACGTGTTGCGTTTTATTTTTGCATGTGTAGTTCCGAGTACGTTAGAACGTAGCGTTTGGAAAAACGAAGAGGATCGCACCGTGTTTTTGTGTTAATTCATTCCGTTTTCTGTTGAAATGCGATTTTATTTACTGTTGCAATTTAACTGTGAACTTTTTTATAATATGGGAAACATATTATAATCAGACCAGTAGTGTCATGAGAAATAAATATAGAATATGATTTGAAATCGAGGTTTTTATGGTTGATATTGACCATTCTTATAGCAATATTTGTCTTTCATGAAACCTACAAGTTACTAGAAATGATTTGTGATTACATTTTAAAGCACTAATATAAACACGATCCGTTAGAGCGGGTTTAACAAACTTCGTCCGCCTAAGTTCTCCACGACTGTCGATTGTTAATATAAAAACAGCAATTCTTTTAAAGATAAAAATGTCTTTCATGCGTATTAATAACGAGCCAATGTGGAAGTATTTTTAATTTATCCCAGAGTCTCATGCGATGCGTTTGCCGCAAATCAACCGCGCGCCCATCCATTGTACGCTCTTTGTTATTTTAATTTTTTCCCCACACAAGAATGTCTTTGAGTGTTCAAATGACGCGTGTAATATCAAGGTTTCAACGTTTGATGTAAAGATTACAGACATTAGGGTATTTGTCGGGATGAGTATTTTTCACTGGAAATAAAAGGGAGAGGATAAAAGCGTCGATATGCGAATCCCTTTTTGCGGTGTGCCGAGTCTGTTTGCGATGGCGGTTTGATGTGGCCGATACTCGCAGCATTGTGAACGGAATTGTTTTGTTCTTCTCTTATAGATTTTAGGTGGAGAATATATTTCATATGTTATATTCCAATTATATTGGTGGATTTCGCTATCTTCTTTATATTTCAGAACCATTCAGTTTTTAAAGTTTTTGAGACTTTGTCGTTTAGTTCTATGTTTTATTCCACGAAAGCGACAGAATTCACTAAAGAGACTTTTACGCTTTTATAATATACAAGTCTTTGCAACTTACGTTACTACTTAACTTTGTTCGTAAGCCTTTGGCTATTAAAACTGAAAAAGTAATGTAATATGTTTTAAAAAGGAGATAACAATATTTCTTTTTCGTAACCCTTTTTGAAAGAGAATGAAGTTTCTATAACGTTAAATACAAGTACATTAAACAACCCGACTGAAACATATTATTCCAGACGAAACAATATTCGCAGCACATTATGTCCAAGACACAGGCGCTGTCCGCACCAATCCGCCGGACGCTAAGCAGAAAATTCCTCCCTGGCGAAGTTTTGATTGTCCGAGGCAGCTGGCATTCTTGCCGACACATTCCACGAATCACGGAGGAGCGCGTTTTATTGTGTTCATATCGCAACTTTATATGGCAACTCATCGGCAACTGTCATTCGAAGCTGCCAGTAACTCTACGACTGTTTGACAGATTTTTAAAAAAGTTTTATTCCAATTTCACAATTAAAAATCGACTCTATTAAAATAGTTTTTAAGCTTCAACAAAATAGGCATAGAACTCATAATGAGGAACTAATAAAATTACGAATTATTTTAATGTTGATTCATAAATAAAATACGCCAATGAAATCTCGCTGCCTGATAACATAATCACTTTACTTTTTCGTAGCATTACCGCACTTACTATGGCATTTTCCTAAAACATTATTCTAAATTAATTTAATTTAACTTCTCTGTATAGTACTTGAGAGTTAAGTCGGATAGGTTTTTCAAGGATAATTAGACATATTTATCTTTTCATATTTTAAATTAAAGCTCTAACAAAATTACCAGCCTGGTGAGAAAACATAACTAAAATATTCAAAATAATCCAACTATGTAACCCTCGGAACACGGGTCAGACTACCCAATAACACGTCCTATTAGCAAAACAAAAGCATTAAATGCAACATCCGACCCTCGGTGATTTTTATCCCTTTAACTAATTGTAATTTCATTGATAACACAGTTTACAGTTTGACCGGTCCATTAGAGCGAAACAAGGTGCCGTCCGCTCGGGGCTTTCGGCTGTATTTATAACCTTTAGTGTAGTTGTGGCAATAATTTCATTAGCGGGGCACAACTACCGCCGGACAAGACAAATGGTGGCCATTAGGAGGCCTAACGACTGCCCTCGTCAGCCCCCCAAACTTTTAACGACGAGAATCAAAGTAAATACGTTGCGTTATCTTGCCGATTTGGCGTAATCATAATTCTAGGTGGGCAAGGGTTGAGCTAATAGTTGATAGTCAGCAGGTAGTGTGTATCTGGCCTAATTAATACCGGTGATCGTGACCGGCCGCTTTCATCCGAGGGGTTTCAATTGATAATCCTTTGAAAGAACGATACGATCAACTGGACTAGCCACGTGGGATGCCAATTATGTTACATTTCACCCCAGTATAAAAGGTTTGATAAGTGAAATTAACAATAGATATTTTGTAATGTTTTTTTCGATTGTTATCGTTGTGTTTTAAGTTTTGTATTGTTTTAAATGTGTCGTATTTGCAATGTCTTTTCTAACCTTCATAAATTTTAAACCATCATAAGCTATAACAATTAAATTTGATGAGGACTTAAATTTTCACTGTGAACAATTTAAAAATTCTCCCCAATATAAGGTAATGGTATAGTAATGTTCATGAACAAAGATATAGTATGTATGTTTTTTTTTACATCTCAATGTAATATTCTTTGTTGGTACAAAAAGGGCCCCAAACATAAAATTAACTTAATTTTACCTCCGTAACACATCATACTAACTCCTCATACACGGAGCGCACATTTATCCAACTCTTACTGCGGTCCCGAGAGAGACTCGAAGAAATCAGTCGGGTGGCGCATGTCGCTCGGACTTTATTGTGCCCGGCCTCGGTCATTAGGGGCCATTCGCGGCGAGCAACTTCTTCTGCCAGACCCTAATGTGTCCCAGCTATGTGCCGAATGTGGATAAGAATTTCACAGCGGGCAGGATTCTATGTATGAAGGTTTTTAATGTACTATGTACTCTATGAATATGTTTTGAGAGAACACTATGGAATTGGGTTGAAGACGCTGCGAGGTATGATGAGGGCTACGTTTTAAGTTATTATGAAAATAATGACATAAGGATGAAAAATATAACTTATTTCAGAATCTGTTGTTTGATAAATAAAATCAATGAGTGAAGCAACTTGCGTGTATTGGATTGTTTGACTAGTATGGTAACAAAATGTCCAATTAACTGCTTTTCAAAACATTAAATTTTATGGTTGTAAGAGGATTTTGGAAAAGAAGCAATAGATAAGGCCTGTAACAGAAATTTAAGTTCACATTCAAAAGTTATCTACATCTCTATAGATGATCTAATACAAAACAAACTTAGCCTCTCAGTAACATTAATAAGGAAGAGCCATGAGTCACGCCACACTTATGAGTAAATACAAAATGAGGCTTATCGAAATGAGCGGGAGCATCGGTAATCCGGCGACTGAGGGCTGTCGCGTCCGATTCCTCAGGCCGGCTCATCACGCTCATTACCTGCACTCGTGCGGGGACTAATGTTGCTCATCCACTCTCGTAACATATGTACAGCAAATGAATAACACGGTGTATTACTTCTGTTGACTAGATAAATGTAAGTGATTTATTTCTTTTTGATGAATTTTGAAATTAGATGCAAGCATAGATCGCAATTGAATTTCTGACATAAAAATTACTTGGATAGGAATTCAGATACAGGAATCAATATAATATTAATAAATATTAGTATTTTTTTCGCTGAAAAGACAAAATAGATACATCAGATGTAATGGTAAGTACTTTAGTGCCTTAAAATAAAGCATTAAGTTTGTACCGTTTAGTCACTTCTTATATTCTGGCTGACCTGCTTAACGCAATTTGCTTCAAATAACTTTTTATTATTTAAATATTAATTTAAAAACGATAGTAAAAGAGAGCTTAAAGGTGTCTTAGAGAACAACTTTTGAAATCAAAAGTGAAGTTGATTGATTCTAGTACATATGTACATTCTACGAGGTACCTCTGTTAGAATTATACCACATTTTCTATAGTTCATTTTCATGTTAAGTAGCTTACACATTCACGTAGGAAGTTATAAGCGGGGTGTACACTGTATAGGAAGTGCGAGTAGCGCTCGTGCATAAGCTGGATTAGGGTGGATCTTCATAAAATTCCGTGAAGTGTCCGCCGGTGATACGAATTACGTCAACTCGTTTGTACAGGGGCAATATTGTTGATGAGACGTAAGCAACTCACGATACAGGCTGATAAGAAATATACGCAGGCTTTTTTTGATTTGATGATTTTCTTAATATGTTCAGGTTTCCAAAGCTTTACTGCTAATTTGATGATATATAATTGGGGAGTTTGTTATATATTTCAGAATACAAAAAAGTCAATATTTAAAATAGTATAAAAATACAATTATTAGCTGTTTAATATTAATACATTATGGGAAAATTTACTGTTAAATAACCACTACTTTTGCGATTTAATATTTAACTGTCTGAATCCACATATCAGTACAAGTAAACACGATGCACCTGGACACCCAGTTCTTTGAAATTTCTGAGATGTGTAGTCTGCCAATCCGCAATAGACCATTGATAGACTAAGGTCTAATGATGATGATAAAATAAAAAAAAGATAACTTTGAGAGTATGAGCATAGAACGAAATAAAAACACAGCCTGTATGTATAAGTATTTCATTTCGCACATATTGCTCAAGTACAAACCATAAGGTATCAAGTTAATGAGTGACAACACGCGTCACTGTCGAGTGCCGGGGGATATTGGACGAGTGCACGACACTCCATACCGCCGCGGAATACGAATTTATTGTTTCATTACTGTGGGATTACGTCACGAAGTCTCGGATATATTTATGGTGAAGAAAAAATTACTTGTAAATATTATTGAGACTACTTGAATAATGAATAGTAGATACAATAGCATTAGAAATTGAATAACATATTTGAAATCAACTTGTGTCTAATTATTTCTTGAACATGCGATTCATGTGTGCAATTTGTCATACTAATTATGTCTACACAATATTACTCAAGTGCATTGAAAGTATTATTCTAACATTAATAAAAAAAAATGATTTTGACCTTCCGAAAAATCAAGTTAATGTATAAGTGTAACAAACATCCTCCTGTTACGTATTTTATAACCCTAACTGGACAGTTAATTAAACAAATGTAGTCAGCTATTTGTGTGCGTAAACAATGTAGAAATAAAAGAAATGTATGCTCGGTAAATGATTAATATCACTCATGCGAGATGGAAGTGGGGGAGCATGGGCCACGGCTCACTCGCTACTTTTTATTAATTTACGAAATAAAGTTATAATCTTGTTAGCGTGCCGGCGACTCCATTGTGACGCGTTACCTGGACATTGTAATAGGATCAACTTATTAAACACTAAGTACGACAAACATCAAACAGAACGCGACGAAAGAATCGCGCTTTGTTAAGAGGATTTCTATTTTTGCATTTCTCATATTTTTATGTTTATTTTCCGTTCTATGTGTTGTTTTGTCAAGTTTTGTAAATAATATTGAAGGTTGTTTTGTGACGAATAAAAAAATAATTTGTGTTACTGTTTTATCAGGGTTATTGTCTTTAAGTTATCCATGCCATAAGTTTAGAAAAAATAAATCATTACAAGGAATGGTAACAAATATGACGGTAAATAAATATCCCAGTAGAAATTAAATACCTCGGACCTAACATGCTTGAGTCGCAGACATCAAGGTTGCATCAAATAATAATTTTTGAAGTCATCTCACCTAGGTTCGAAAGTAATTTAAAATCAAAAATATTGGAAATTTAAATCGATAATTAAGATTTAATTAGTATGCAGTTTGTTTACTAACTGGTAAAAAATATCTACCGGCAAAGTTTGAAGAGGTAAATTCATTACACTAAACACTTAATAGCTCACGATGTCAATAAAAAAAGTTAAGCCACTACCACACAATACCGAAAAGTAATAAACATGATAATATCGTTTCGCCATAACGGTTATGGGGTAAAATATTTGAGATCCATTTACCAAGGATATTAGCCGTTAAAGAGGTGCTTGAAAGGCAATGGAGCTACCTTCGGACCCTTTGGGACGCGTTTTCTCAAGGAGCCCGGATGGCAAGGTGTTGTGCCCCCATTCTAAATACGATCTAATTACCAAATAGTTTCACTTCTTGATTTATAGATTAAGTTTAAATGTTGCCGACGTATAGACGGCGCACTGTACTATAACAATATTAAGGTACGAATTTAAGTTGAAAGAACTAATATGTAATATTATATTATTCATAAAAAGTCATCAAAATATTAGAAATATTGTTCTAATGTTTTTTTTAGTGAATTGTATTTTTTCCTTGTTGTGTTTCATAGCTTCGACAAATTACGTTTTGTTTTGTAGAAGTGGTTTTGTATGTTTTAGATGCATGACAAGGCTTTTCGTATCGTTGAGTTATGTAAATATTTTTTTTAACATTACAATTTAGAATATAAATAAATCATTTAATTCATTCCGTTTCACTGGATTTTAATATGGTACATAAAATAAATAAAATAATAATTTTCATATCAATGTATCTATTTTATGAATAGAATTAACTGCCCCGTTAGTGGCGTAGTAAAAACGCCACGGGCGGTTGAAAAGTTTTCTGGGTCTGGAAGATTCTTTTTCGATTACCCAATTGTATGGCATCTTAAGCATGGCTAGAAAAATGTAAGTTGCAAAATCTTATCTGTCCAAATCTTCAGCGATACAAGTAGGTATGCATTCTATCCATTTTCAAATGAACAAACACCTTAGCAGAGTATTTGCGTAATCTTAAATCAATATATTATCAATTCAAAGGCAGGGGCTGTTCATATAAGGGCGGTATCAAGAGGTGTTAAAGGAAAGACAGGACAATCTCGGCGGCATTATCGGATTCCGCGGGTGTTCGACCCACAATAGATGTTCCTGACCGGAGCGAGCTTACACTCTGGGCCGAGTGCTTTGTACCAAATCACTTCGCGTAGATTTATTGCCAAGTGTCCCCATTACCCCACCCTCCCCCATATAAATTGTAGAATAAGTGTTGCCATATTTACCGGTGACGTATTGCAAATCGCGAGCGCCTTCTGCGCTTGCGAGTGGTGAATAGTAATAATTAATCTGAGCGTGCTGTGATGAATATGAATAATTTGTACTGCAGATTTATTATGACAAGGTCCAAGTGGACTTGGAGGCGCATGTGTTGTCACTAAGTACTCTAGTTTCAATTATGTAAGTGCGTATGACGTTATTAAAGTATTCGTTCGCGTGTCTTAATATAAAAATAAATTACGTATTTCTAAATGTCTACTTCTTGATTTTTAACTATCATGTGAAATATAGAGTAACTTAATATGTTTTCATAGATTTTTATCAATATTGTTTTATGATAGTTTAAAGTAGCTTGTTTCAAAATTAACAGATAGCTCTTACAAGAGAAAAGATAAACAATTCTTATCACTCGTGAGTATTGGACCTGCTTATTTCACATGCAACTGTTACGAAACATCATCATTATTTCATCAGTCATAAACGTAACCCGTTAACGATCGAACGGGGATGTTTAAAGATCACGTTCAAATTGGGTCAATGGACATTTTCACGAACGAAATAGCTAATCAATCGACCGGATCGAGTGACCGCTGTCGGTCAAACGGACCGCGAAAACCTGATTACTCCCAGTCGGCCCACCAGTGACAGGTGTTTACCGTCAAAATGTAATTAGTTGATGTCTCAATGGGTGTATATTCTAATGGATCGGATCGCAGCGACTTTAACGTACAAAGTGAATTTGTAATAGGACCCCGCAGTCTTAAGTCCTGTCTTGGGCTCAATAATTTATTTACTTTGATCGTCTTGAAATGTCACCTACATTTAAGTTTGTCCGAAGTTGGGTGGCCAATAAATGTCTGAGAGTGATGTGTAGCGTCAGTTGTGTTCGTGTGTTCGGGTCACAGGTAGGACACGTACAACAATAAATTATACATTGTGCTATTGAAATTGATGTGAAAATTAAAATAAAGATTGAGAATGTAACAGTAATTGATAGGTTCAAAATAACATAAAGTTTAGTGATGAATATACATTATATATCTTGTCAATTTTCCAGTATTATCTAAAAACTTTAAGGCTAACTTCAGGCAGATAATCACTAATTAATTCTGAGTCATCTAGAGATATCAGATTATAATTTTTGTTCGCATTTTGTATTTATAAGGCCTGGCTATTTATAAAGAAAGCTGATCATTCCACAAATATTGCGTTATAAAAGATTGTAAGTGATATTTAATGTAGAGTAATTTTAGATCAGAGCGTAGGTCTCGAAGAAAGAGGTAATGAGTTAATGACTAAGTTTTACAATTTCGCGCAGCAACTTTCAAGCTCCCCTTTACGAAGCTAATCAGCGCGTTGCAGATGTGTGCGAATGCTCAACTCACTCCATATACTTAATTAATTAAAAGAGTCCTCGAGCAGCGGAGCCAACTCAATCTCTACTACTATTTACCTGCAATGTTTGCGCTGTTAACGAACTAAATTATTTATTTGATTTCAACAAAAGGACCATCTGACCAATCAACGTAATGCGCTAAATAAGCCGCTTCGCAAATTGAAATTCAATTTCCATAACTCAATTCCCGCAAGAGCCCAATTTTATACAATTATTATCCGATTAAAATGGGACGCACATCCTCTGTGTATCCAACGGATAAGAAAATTGCATTATCTTATTAGCCGGTTTAATGTGTAGGTGTTAAGTAAATTTGGATGTAATCGGACTGAGCCTTTTCCGTGGGGTTGAGAGAAAAATTCGCCGGGATTTATTGGCTTGTTACCGGGATTTAAAAAAGGAACGGGTGCAGACGGGCCGGGCCGGAATGCGAGCGCCGACCTCCGACAGGAACGTTTGATGATTTGAAAAAAGCGCCCACTCCGTCTCATGTTCATTTTTGTAATCGTTCCCCATTTTTATTTTTATTAATTTCTTCCTTTGAGTTATGAACCGTGGTAAACATTGTTCAGTAGGTTTTATTAATTTTTCTCTTCATTGCCGTTTTTCTAGTTAATATTTCGGCGCAGTTTAAAATTGAAATCAATAAGGTTTTGATAATCACATGTGATAATCATTTTTACAGCTGGCAGTACATAGCTAGCGTGGAATATTTGTTTCTTGTTATGACATACGGTATAGTGAACCTGGACCTGTAGGTTTGAACATTTAAATTAAAATATAAAATAGACTTAATGTGTGTGTGGTATAGTGTGGTATAGTGGCAAATAAAAATATAAAATAGACTTAAAAAACTATCAATATATAATATTTCACAAGGAAGTCACTTTTTTAAATTTATATATTTTCTTATCCAAAAATTGCTCATTCACTAAAAGCGGCCTTATCCTTGAGGGATTATTCCATCTATAAAAGTTGTCAAACTTAGAAATCTATTTTAGATTTATTCAATGAACTAAAAATAGAATTGTACGAAGTTAAAGAAGCTACGTGAATTGGTTTCAGGAAATTCTAAGACGGACGGTGAAAACTACTTTTATATTATTGTCTATAGCAGTTGTTTTTTATCTATGATAAAAAAACGTGAGTTTTACTAGTGAAAAAGATCTTTAATAGCATACACAGAGATAGAGATATAATCTTTAAAAAACCACCGGATATTGTTTTAATGTATGTAGTAAGATGCCTGTCTTTGCTACTTAGTATTATCTGGATCCAATTATTTTCTCTGAAGGTACAATCCATCAATTTTATTTAGACAAGGTCTGTCTTCAAACTCGATTGCTCATCAAGCCCTTTTAAATAACTCTCACGAACCTCTTGAGACTTCTTCAAGGAGCATCTCAAATATTCACAGGTACTCGAGTTTCGATCGTCTTTACGTAACTGTATCTTTTAAGGTCAATATTGGTAGATACGTGAACGAAATTAATTGAGTGATTTTGTTTCGTACAAACTCGGGTTTCAGAATCAGATTTAGTCTCAAGATTGATCTTGTAAGAATGGCGGCTAATGTAAGACGACCTAGAAATTTGGTTGGAGTATTTTTCATCATTTAAGGCGCCCCATACACGTACAATAATATTGCACAATCTTTTTATTGTTCAATAATATTTAACACCCCCTTTGACTCCAGACGTTCAATAAATTCTGTCAATAAAATTGACTAACCAGTCTGATCAATATTTTCGTGCGAGCAACATGTCTGACGACGAAGTTTTGGCGGCAGCCACGCTGGTGATTTTGTTGAAAAGAAAAAAAAGAAATATATTGCGCAATATTAAGTCTACACAGCTCAATAAAAAATATTGTTCAATAAAAATTAAGCTCCCTCAATCTTTTGTTCAATCACGGCGCAACGCTTCAATATTATCCCTACACGTTCAATAATATTGTACAATCAGAATATTGTGCAATATGGGGCACCTAAGGTTTGTCGTGCCGATAATTATGAAAGTTTAGTGATATTGGTTTATTTTAAACTTCTTTATATATGTATGTTAGTTTTCGATCTGTTTTTTATATATACAAAATAAATTGATATACAATAATAATAAATTTTAAAGAAATATCAATACAAACCAGAACATTTCACGAATTCTTTAAAGAATCTCCAAGAGATTTTCCTTTGCCAGTGCACCATGAATATTTTATACGGAACTCGCCAGTTTTTACTCTTTCCCAGACGTGACGTCGGGGGAGGTGGGAATAAATGAGGTAAATTAATAAAAAGGGGCGGTTAGTTACAATTACGTTTTTTAAATGTAAGCAAGCCGGCTCGTCTTTGCTCTTTGATTTCTCTTGTGCGACATGCCATTTGTCGGATTCACGTTGGAAGGGAAAAGGCGGCAAGTGAAAAGGGAATCGTTTGAATAAAGAACTTAGACGTGATGGTTTATAATTTATATAAAAGAAGTTTGTATGTGTTTAAATATATTATTTTATTTTCACATACGGTGTTTTGTTCTAGGTTTGAAGTTTTTGCTATTGTGGGTTATTGTATTTTCCATAAATCTGATGGTATAGATTTATTAGAGCTCGCATTCATTTGAATGAATTTCTTTTAACAGTAAAATAGTTTAATAAATAAAAATATTGAATTAAATAAAAACAAAAAAAACATACCTCACGCCTATATGGGGAATATAGGGAAGGGGTAGGCAGAGATGCATTTCTGCACCCACATTTCGCCAGGTATGTATCAGTCCCACATAATAGGGGGCGAGCCTATTGCCGTTTTTCGGGCACATTTCCAGACTCCGTGCTGCTAATGAGAATTTCCTAACAGAAAACCCAATAACACTTTGCCTGCCCCGGGAATCGAACCCAGGACCTCCAGATCGCACGGCACATACTTGCACCGCGAGACCACGAGGCAGTCGTTTACAGTATTAAATAATATACTTTAATTAAAATTTAAAAGCAAGCGGTTGTTAATAGGAAATTACATTAATTCTTTTTTCCTTGCGGTTTAAGTTGCTTTGAATCATTTTGCCAAAACACTCTTACACCAACCCAACCAGGCGAGCTTATTCATCATGTAGTACAACCAAGAGCCGCATAGCTTTCCTAACGAAATCCGCCCAGTTTCATAATTTGGCAAACTCAAAGCACAGTTGCGTTCGTATCCGAATTCGCCGAAGTAGAACTTTGATTTCTAAAAGTAAAGGGTTTGAAATAAAAAAAATCGCGACCCTCCGAGAAAAATCGCGCCAAGGAGGGGCCGCTAAAAATACCAAACGAGTTGTTTTCTCCAACGAGGGTAACCAGGTAGCAAGCTAAATGAATTGCAAACAGCATTATTATTTCCTCCAGGAAGTCGTAGATATTCCCGGCCGCCTTTATTTTAACGTTTTTTTTCTTTATTCATTTTATTCCTTACCCCTTTTTTATTGCCGACAAGCTCGTAATATATTGTAAACGCACAGCGAGTGCCCGTTGTAAACAACTATTACGTCTTAATAGGAAAATGGGGTTGGCTTTTTAAGGCGGTTTTCTTGCTTTCCTTTATTACTTTTAAATTTGTTCGTATAAGGCCATGTATGTCCTACTTTTGGGCGCCGATCTAGACTAAGATTAAGAGGATAGTCCTTCGTCCACCACATTAGCCTAGTAGGGTTTGCCAAAAAAGTTTTTAGTAAAATGCGTAAAATTTTGTATTTATAAAATTTCACCCTTTAAATTCCAACCTACTAGTCTTAGGCAAGTGACTACAGAAACAACCACCCACACAATGCAAGTAATAACAGTACTAGTAATAACGTGGGCAATCTTTATAATTGTCTGGTACAGATTCCTTATCCCATACTCATCACATTACCCGTGGTTCTCCACAAAAATATCCTCCAGGGTTCTCACGTACGTAATTAGTTCCAACAAGAGTTACAAAGGATGAAAACAAGTACGTTTCTCGGTTGAATAGTTCTCCTCATAAAATCCGCTATAAAAGGGCGATAACTGCCGATTATGGCCTCTGTAACGGCTCTCTAATAATGAATCGTCTTTAGTATAATACTCGATCGTGATTGTACTACCAGCGATAAGGCTTTTGTTCTCAATAAATGGAAAATTATAGCCGCTACATGCTGTTCATAATGTGGCGAACATCGGATTAATAACATATTATATTTTGTATTTCAAAAATAGCAAATAAAGTTAATTTCATGCGTATAAAAAGGAAAACAGCCGTTATGAGCAAAGATTTATCAATACTAATATGTTATTTTTATTTCATATATCAACTGACATTTAAATTATTGAAACATAAATTATTGGAAATACCTATTTAGTTAGCCTTGTTAGGTGCAAATGGTTATCAGCTGGCTTGTGAAACGAAAGGTTAACAACAGTTCGTTTCCTCACTGAAATTAATAAATTGTTATTGCTGCGCTTACGTACATGGTACATAGATTACTACATACTTGCTTTAAAGTATGTAAAAAAAATAACAATAATAAATTACTACAATGTACCAGTCTGTCAGAAGCTATATGAGAGTTCGATCTTAAAAACATTGAACCCACGGCCTCTTTTTTACAAGGTGGTGTCTAGCGAACTGCGCTTCGGGACTGTAAATATAAATTATCATATTTTATAGACGAATAGGAAAATAAAATAAAATTTATATTTTTAAGTAAAAGTCTCATAAATATTGTGTATTGTCTCCGGTGTTTGTTTAGGTACCGCACGATATACGTCATAAATGTTTGAAGAGTGTAATAAGCCATCGAGGGAAGCCAATAAACGTATATTATTGGGAGTTATGCGATTCAGTTAATGCGACATGACAATAGGCCCCGGGACTCCGGCCGACGAGCGGTTAATATTACTGGCCGTTTGTGTGTTTACGTGAAGCAATGTCTGCTAATATTTTTTATTAGGTTTTATAATTTCTTAATTTTTTTTCTTCTTTATTCAAGATATTCAAGAATTTTCCAAGGAAATATTTTAAATTGCCGATCAATTTGTTCCAAGTTTTTTACGACTAGTTGAATTAGGTACAGATTACATTTTAATTTAACGGCCAAAACTATTTCGGAACTACATAACCACCAACAACATTTAAGCAATATATTTCGTAACGTAAAAAAATATCATTAAAAAAACCGTCGCTTTCGTAATTTCCAAATATTAGTAAATTGATTTAAAACATTTAACTGTAAAAATGGGCACGCATTTCCACTCGCCAATTTTTATGGGTGAAACCCATCAGAGGAAAGAAAAAAAGCATCAATACAATGGCCGTGGCGCTGTGCAAACACGTCGACAACGAGCCGATGTTGACTTTCCCCGGTCTCCCCTCCGCACGACGGTAAATTGTATAAATAAATTACCTTTGTCATCCTACTGTGATCTTATTTGTTTGATTTCGGGTGTTTCGGCATGTGTGGATGGCTTTCGATGCCTTGGCTTTCAGCGAACAATGTTTGGGCTTAAAACAAGGTTTCTTTAAAATGTATCTAAATGTATTAACTTCTGTATTCCGGAACCAGTCTGCAAAAATTTACTTTTACACCGAACCTTTTTTTAGCCCCATATTACCTTTGCCAGGCACATAACCTAACGGAAAATATCTGTCACTTGCACACTCAATCGCACGCATTTTTGCACACAAAATCTACCCATAACGTTAATTAGAACATTAGATTAATTACCCTTTAAGCAAGATGATTGATGATATATTGGAATGTCTTCCACTACTTAATTTCCTATTTGAAGCGTATAAACTATATAATGCAGTTATTTTTCAATGTCAGAATAGTACAATTTCCCTTTCAAGAGCCCCAATAAAAATTCACAACGGGAATCACCCATGTCTGCATAAAATACTTGCGGCAATAGATAAAATTCCTTATTACTCGCCACAGAATCCACTACTGCGAGGGTGGATCGCGGATAAAGATATCGGCCACAGCGGCGGACGCAAACAAAGCACCGTGTTGACCGTACCTCGTAAAAAACACGTTAACATCCATTCACATTTATGTCCCCTATTTGTGCTCGAACCACTGCCCATTGCCACGGGGTACAAAGTAACTGATTGCATCCAAATTAGATGTTTGTTTTCCTTTTTTTTGAAAAAAGTAAACCTGCCAGTAACTTTTATATTGCTGGCGCTTGTTTTGAAATTGGAAAGCGTTTTTTAAAAGAGGTGATAGTTTAGTTGACATGCGCTAGACTGCCCAACCTAATACAAGTTTCAGGATATTGCTAATAAACTCCAACTATAGGATTTGTTTTACATACAAACATAACATGTAAAGCTTTCATATTATTCAAATACAAACAAATATCACGGCTAATACAGGATCAGCTGACAGCCCCGTGGCGCAGTTAGTTAGACACCAGCTTGCGAAACGAGCGGCCGTGGGTTCGATCCCCGCACCGAGACAAATGTTTATGTGATCCACAAATATTTGTTTCGGGTCTGGGTGTTTGTGAGACCGAAAAGTCTCTCGTAGTGTCTGACACCCACGACACAAGACTTGTATCTTAATGTGGGGTCAGAACTATGTATGTGATTGTTGGGTGTATTTATTTATTTATTATTTATTTAGCTTAGGATAGCTTTTAGTGACAAGAACAGTAAGAGTTGCAAGAAATTATAATGATGTCTCAAAAATCGTGAAATTAAGCTGGTTTGTTAGAAACTGTATATTCAGTCTGATTCTTGACTGTGATACAACAGCATAGGTCACTGAGGTAGGTTAGTATGATTTTGGCTATAGGGACGGATACAAATATCCTATTAGTATCAAAATATGGTTTTAAGGATATTTGTTTTTTCATAACTTCCCTCAAGATCCCACTAATCTGCTTTATACATTTATGGCGAAATTATCGATCTGCAGCGGGCAGAGCTGCTGAGTATCACAAAACAAAAGTTGTTCTAACTTTTATCGTAACGCGGGCGTCCCTTTAGAAAGGGGATCTCGTGACCTATTTTTCTGGAGATTATCCAGGGGAACAGGATAGATTTTATTATAGTATTAAGAAAGAGCCGGTAGTCAAAGGCTTGTAAATTCTTCGGAAACTTTCAAGTTGTACGAAGGCACTGCATTTTAGCCATGCATGCTCGCAGTGTGGGTTGGCATGGTCGTTCGAAGTGGACTAATTTACACATAAATATAACTTAGCATGTATTGCCAAAAAGTGCAGGTGTTTTTATTTGAAGTTTCACAATAAGGAGCGATACTATTGATTATTTTTGAAAAATAAGTTTTTTGTTGTAGGGTAAGGACTGTGGTTTAACTCTTTTTAAATATACTTTTGTTGTTCTTCAAGTTAATAGTTTTATTTTGTTTTAATAAACATTTTAAATTTTGGTTTATTTTTATTTTACATAGGGATACGTGATAATAGAGTAGTGAGGTAATACAATACGGAAAAGCGTCAACCTCTTATAAATTTGGTATATTATACAATGTTAGTACAAAGGATGAGCGTATGTCATGTATTAAATGATGCTACGAATAAATAGAAGTCAGAGATGGTAAACAAAAGACGCCCAAGGAGGTTCTATTTCTTTGCTATTTATCAGTCGTCTATAATTCAGTTTCCGTTAAACTCTTATTACACTTACTTGGGAGTTTAAGATGGAAATAACTCTTTACATTTGTTAAGTAATTAGTCAGTATAAAGCGATGCTTAAGTAATGAAGCGTAATTATAAGAGAGGACACGTCTCAAGCGCAGAATAATTAAATCAATCATCCCTTTTCCCCGTGGTGTATAATCTTTTCACTGAAATTAAGTTTGAATTAAATACTCCGAGAGACGTCGCTTTGAACTCGATAGCCTTTTGGGATAGAATTCGAGATGTTTACAAAGTTAAGATGTCAGACGAACTTATATTGGATTTGGTCCAACGTGCTCTATAAACAGATCGCATACATTTTTATTGTGAACGTCAATGATTTTTGTTCGAGAAATTACGATGTTGCCACGCTTCACTGCGTTTTGTCTTGATGTTTTTGTATTTTTGTTCGACATATTACTGTAAAAAGCATATTGAAGTGATATTGTGTTAACTAATTATTTTATGTGAACAACAGACCACGCTAAGACATTAAGGTTTTTCTATAATAGGCGGATATCGTGAAAGCTTGGATTGATATGCCGATAGAAATCTTATTTCCTGTATGTGTATTTTAGCTATGTTAAATATGCAGTATGGTTCACTTTAATAGTAACTAAATATGACTTCATGTTAACGTGAACTGCTAATGTCACTTTGAGGGTATTCATGTTCATCAATAAATTTGCAACATCAAACATTCGGTACATAATTACGTTTAAAATGTTCAGGCATTTTGCACTAATGAGATTTGATTGGTAGAATAATTTAAAGAGATCTCTCCGGCCCCGGGAGGATGCGGGCCTCGGCAAACTTTTAAAGATATTATACGGAAAGGGTTGCCGAGCACACGCGTCCTACGTGATCCGAAACGCCATCTGTCTTCACACAAATATATTCTATACGCCAAAATTTTCTAGTGGATTGCGAGGGTTAAAATCTTTGCATTCTTTTAAAAATGGAATCTGTTTTTTGAATTACGGCCAGATTTTTTTATGAAACTAGTTCGCATTGTGATTTTTATTAATACCTCAGAAGAATGGAATTGCTTTTCTCAATTTCTTTGAGATATAGTTGCAATTATTGTTTCAATATGAGAATTGTTTTAATAGATAATAATTGCGGTTGCAAAGGATTGTGATATTTTTCCCCATTGAGGATTTTTTTATATTAAGGATACTTTCGTTGAATTATAATTTATTTGATTTTAATTGGATTTTTACCACATTGTCACTTAGAATATACAGAGTACTTTTACTCAGCTAATTTTTTTGCCAAATAAGAATGCATACTTAAAAATCATATAAATAAAACGACATATTATATTATTATCCGAAGGCGCCATACTAGCCATAAAAACGAGACATTTTCTCGAACATTCCAAACCGTCACAGGAACTGGACGCACATAAATTTATCATTTTCCACTGCATAAAGCATAAATTCGAATCATTGATACTTCCTCCAAGGGTCTTCCGAGAAACTTCGTTATTGACTGAAGACAAAATGTACACATTGTATATAACTTATGTATACACTGCAACGCAAGGATAGATAGGGAATTGTAAGAACAAGGTTTATACACATTTTCCATTTTATGAATAGGCTACAGCTATTTTGGAACTTTCGGTAACCTTCTGACGCCATCAGGGTACTACTAGTATTCATCGTTGTAGTTAAGCGCCACTGAATAACATTTTATACTCAAGGCCGTGTACGTGATGGACCACGTCTACAGCCACTATTTGGTAATCCGCTGATATTATAGTTATATTTTTTGACTCGGAACTATTGCTGCAAAATTGGTAACTTATACAGTAATTACTAATACAGTAATGATTAATATCTAATATCATTTCGCACATATGAAATAAAATGTATTTCCAAATTTCCAAAACGTACGGTTTCACAAACACCGCCAATGTAATTGCATATTTTTCTACCAAAATATACAGAAAAATAGACCTGCGAATAAAAACCCATTCATACATTCTCTATCAAAAACTTTGCCCAATGTATTGAAAATATAGGATTGAGTGGGTCCGTCACAATAAAAACCCCGCCTTGAGCGACGGCGTGCTTGTCACCCGCAAGTCCGAGGGGAGAATCTACATAAAAATGCTCATATTTTAAATTTGATTTGAGACTTTGCTACGGACAAATGTTTGCTATTGAAAATAAAAAGGAACGTGATAGAAATTCAATGCATCTTTGTTGTGCGGGAGCGGTGCATACAGAGTGGACCGAACAGTATTGATTTGTATTAGTATACCAGTATTGGGTAAGGGAATAGGATTTTTACTTATCCCATTGTATACTTATCTCAAGCCTAGGTATTTAAAGTTTCTTATTCTATATGTAACGTTTTGTTCGTTTAACTAATTATATATAAGCTCAACAATTTATATACTAGTTTGAACACTCGGAATGTCATTAGGCACAAGAACGGTCATACTGCCAGTATAAAAAAAAATGTTTAATGAAGCTCACCATTAGGTCGTCATGTTTTTGTTAATTTTATTAAATCTATGTGCCGGTGATTTAAATGTCATAGCAAAACCTGCAAGGGAGAGTAGTGCCAGTGGGCATCGCTAACACGGTCGGTGCGGGCTCGGTAAGTAAATAGTCATGTCTCAATAGCCGCTAATAACTGCGCGTAGGCGCGTCTCGCTCCAGGCCATTTCCCTTGCCGAGGAAAACTTTGGACCGTCTTGTTATATGCCGTGTTCACTGTGTGAATGAAACACGTTTGATTACGCTGACCAATGTGTTTAATTAGCTATAATAATATATTACTGTGTTTGAAATGGAAAGTTATACTATTATTTTAGAAAGAGTCAGAATAAAATGATCTTTTTTGCTCAACTTATATCTGAAACCAAAGCCTAAGTTTAAGTTTTTTACCGAGAGATGCGCATTTTTAGGTAAAGTAAATTTATCATAGTTTTCACCTAAGATTTCTAAATTGTAACTGATGTTTACGTTTTTTTTTTTTTTTTTTTTTTTTTTGTTATAGAGGGGAAAGCTATTTATGGCTCTACTTCCCGCCAGCCCGGGGGCAGTGGGGGGCGGGAAGCGTATGTCGGGGTCACCGGTCTTCCAGCCCGGCGCGCGGCGACGTCATATCCGCGCAGATGTTAGTGCCGGGCTGGGTCCCTAACAAAATCCCTATACCGGCATACCGACCAAAACCCCCCAGTGGCCATCTCCGCGCCGAGTGGGGCGACCACGGTACGCGGGCGAGAGGCGCCCACCGTTAACCGCAGCCGCCCAGTACGCCTCCGAGACGTAAACGTCTCGGCCGTCTCGGAGTTGTAGGGGGCGCAGTTGCACCCCCACTAGCTTGTTCGGGCGCCCCGGTTGTGAATGGGCGCCCGCGACGTACACAGGCCACAGTGCCGCCGCCCCTCTCGGGGTCACTTTCAGTGAGGACGCGCTGCCCCCACAGCACGTCCAGCGACCCCAAGGGCCCCTTTAAGTCGCCTTTTACGACAGGCAGGGGATACCGTGGTGGGATTCTAACGCCCCCTTTCCACAGGGCAGAACTGATGTTTACGTAACCCAACCCCAACCAACTCTTCCATTTTTAATCACCCCGCCAGAAAGTTATTTAATCCAGCGCGAACCCGCGTAATGTAAGATGCATGCCTCAAGTGTACACACTCTCTAACATACCTCGCCCTGTACAGTATCAACACATCTGTGCTGGCCGCGGACCAAGTTCTGGTAGTATGTTGCGGTGCTGACGGCTCCCAGATATGTCATATTTGAAACCTTACCCCCCGCCTGCCGTCCTCCCCTCCCCCGGGGCCCGGCAAGCCGCGACACCCTCCGCACGCCGCATTGGACATCTTCTCGTGTAATGCGACGACTGATTGTAGATGCGACGAGATTTACTGGTCTTGATACTTGGACAGTATATTGGTACTGTTTATCATGGAACAAATGTGACCAATAACTTTAATGAATAGCGTGCTTATAGGGTGTATCTATATATAGGGCGTCTCCATGGTGGTCCTACTCTTCATAGGTTAATGTGGCTTAGTCCAAACTAGTTTATTAGGGTTCGGCAGCCTTGAGCTAAGCGAAGGCACATACCATTATGATTTACTTTAAGAAGTGAGAAACATGATAAATTATTGACGTTATTATAATTAAAATTCTGTGTTGCGAAGTAAATCCCTAACAAATCAATTAGCATGAAAATGGCCTGTACAGACTACTAGAAACTATTTGTCTACTCATAAGGAATCAACGCTAACTATATATTTGTACTCAGGTAGCCTCGAGTTTACTTGTGAGATACTTCAAGCATACCGATTATATTGTGGAATAGAATGCCTATAGCAAGTATCAAAACGCTTCGTGCGCGGTATAAGACGATGAATGAAACGAGTTAGTCGTCCCGCACTTGGCGAGCAAGTTTTCTAACGAATGTCACACATGCTGCCTACAAGTTGCGCACCGATGTTTGCGCTCTACGCTTCATAAGCATCTTATATACAAAGGCCAAGCCACATGTTAATACAAATTCATCTCAAGAATGTGGAGGCCAGATGGTCAATCAATCTTAAAATTATGAAATTCATTTTGTTTCATGTTTTTAAGATTGGTCGTTTTAGGCCCTTTTGGCAGTCTTAAATATTTCATGAAAATACCAAAATAATGACAAAAGTGGCACTTGAAGCCGGGACTTGATAATTATATACTGTTTATATGTCCTCATAAAACTTGAATATATCGTTCATAACATTGCTTCTCTTAATTTATTTTATTTTTTATATTATACTTTATTGTACTGAGCTTTATTTACATTTGTTTATACGTGCTATTTAGACGATAGTTTAAAAGCGTTGTACATACAAAAATTAAATAAAGTAGTATAAAGTGATGAAGCAAATTCTAAATCCATAACTACATAAATTGTGTTTCCTTTGAGCCCGCTCGTCTATGTGCCGACACAGAAAGTTATACGCGAAGCATTTCTAAATAGCAGCTCGCCGGCGCTTCAACCTCACACATTCCTAGAAATCCTTTAAAATCAGAAATACTCTGGTGTTCCTAGAATAGAGCCACCGCTCTCGGATTCCATTAATACTTGTACAAGAGGACAGAAAATCAATATGGCGCTTATGCGATGTATGTTTTGCTTCATTGGTTTAGTGCAGAGTTTCAAATACTCGTACAGAAACCGAAGTTTCTAAAGCTGAAAAGATAATTTGATTTTGTGTTGATTTTAAAATACCTGCTTCTTTTTCGTACACAAGTTGACGACTATATGCAGTTACGAGAACTCCTGTCAATAAGCTGTTACTATATACTTATCCCTCCGTATTATATCAGATAGCAAAGAGATTTAAACAAATCAATATTTTTGTAGTATTTATTTTGAAATGTGATATGTCTCTTGTGATGTCATGCATTTTCTGTAGCTTGAATGACTGCTTTATTTTCTTCCCCAAAGTAGAAGCGAAAGTATCTTAATCTACTGGACATCACGATAACAATATTATAAACCGTTGCCGACGACTGCAATTCGCTTTTAGAGGGGCATTAGCAACTTCAACGCATTTAATCTAAGCCCCATTATAGTGAGGACCCGGCAGGGCTGCTCCACTACTGTTGTGCACCAAATGCTTTTTGAAATAAATCGACAAATCTTGTAGAACTGATGAAGGTTGTTTTATAAGGGAGTGAAGTAATACAAGTCAAATTAGATTGTATTAGTGAATAAATAGCGTGGTGGAGTCTTACAACAAGAAGTAAATCTAACAGCTCCCCGGCAAATATGTGTACTTTTACCTTAATATCTATGCTGTACTATAGAGAGAGTATCTAATGGAGCAAAATGATTACAAATTACACTAATCGCTACAATTATGAAGTAGACAGTTTGATCACGGAAGGAATTGTTATTCCAAAATACATACAAACATGTTGTTGTATATTTTGTAGGATTACACACACACGTAAAAATTTAGTTATAAAAATTAATTATCAACCGCCGAGAATCTTTCATCATCTTGACTAAATTTTACTTAGAAGTCTTAGTGTTCGACAGCCCTACTGCGAAGTCCAGAAGGGTCCAATGAAAACATCGTCTGCGGCCACTGTCCATCCTGCACGAGCCGGCAGGCATTTGCGTAAAGCAATTAGCGCCTCTAACGCCCCCGCGCCTTAAGACGCGCGCCTTAAAATACACAGCTCTTAAACCCACGCTACATCGCCAAGGAATTCCTCAGAGTCGGATGGACGGTGCATTCCACCCCGGGAATGTCTTGAAAGTTTTAATGTGAGATTTTATGGTCGAAAATGCAGTGGCTTGGATGGGGTGGAATAATTTCGCAAGCTCACCAGATTGGAGATTACGTTCAAATCCGTTCTAAGTGTTCTCAAATGTGTTTCAAGTATGTGGACGTGTCACTTATTATGGAAATTGATAATTATAAGTGGCATTAAACGATGGCATTTTGTCCTTATTTAAGAATTTGATATAATGTAAAACTTGAAATGCAAGCCAAATTATACTAGAGTATAATTTTTAAGCCGAAAAATCAAACTTTTCCTTAACAAGTTTTGCATTCAATCAAATCAAATGTTTTCCAAAACTGCATAAAGACTGCACAAATACCTATGAAAATCCAATGCGGGTCAAATCGACAGACTTGCCAGTCAGTGACATATTTATGTCCTCTGAATTTGAATTTCAAAAATTTGTACAAACCTGAGTTTTATTGCTAAAAGAGCTGCTTTAATTTGAAAATTGATTTTCAATCATAAAATACAGTCTATGAACGTGACTCGAATCGAATTTATGTTATATGAAATAGCCATTATGCCACTTTTATATTAAAGCACACCGGGCCATCGAAATATTCACAGCCCGCGGGCAAATTTAACTGAAAACGATTGGCTACCGACTAAACACTAGCAATTATTTACCTCGATGGCTCATAGCCAATAATCCCTGTAACATATAGATTATTTATTGGATCAATATCGGCGGTTAGGTCTTGCTTGGGCCCGTAATGGTTATCGCCGGAGAGTTTAATTACCGCACTCGATTCGAGACAATGGTTAATAAGAAACCGTGCCTCAGCACTATCCCTTTGATTTATCGACTGTTCGCAAGTTTCTGCGAGGAGATTAGATGAATTACAAACTACTAACTTATTGTACGTAGGTAATTTATGATTGGCTGTTATGTTATTAATCATTTTCTTGTGTGTGTTTATGTAGTATTTATTTAGGAACTATATTTTTGTGATGATGTTAATTATGTATAGAACAAGAACCTAAGAAAGAAACTATAAAAATAACAGCCGTGTTTTAATTTTCAATAACTTGTTGTTTTTTAGCTTGCAAACGTAACAGTATACAGCAAAATACTAAACAATGTAATTATCGAAAAAGCGCATTAATTTGAATAACTATATTCCCATACATAATTTGGAGCATCCAAACTTTTACGAATTGTAAAAGGTGACTGTACTTTAAAGTTTTATAAAGATAAATACTTGTACATTAAATGGACATCTTGAAAGAAGTATCATAGTCCAGCCCTCCGCCACCACGACAGCAAAATCCGGGAACTTAATCAATGACTAGACTTATAGGACCCTACATTCATGCACACTAATTCTACAACGTGATAAATCACTGAAAACACCGACACAGAACCTCAATCTTGGAGTATTAAGACGTCGTGTCCCATAATCAGGGAGATTACAAATAGTCTACAAACTACATCAAAGATATTTATTGAATATTCAGAGGATCGGACGACGTGCGGGACTATCGAGGCCGCACACCTAGTCCTTGCTAATTGATTGAAATATATTCAAAACACCAGTTTCTACCAGCCATACAGTTGGGCTAAAGGCCAAGTGTCTAAGAAACGCAGGGACGGAGCGAGTCGCTTCGAAGGAGGATACAAATTTAATTTTATAATGTATGTATTTGAATGTATTGCTAATGTAAGTACATTTTTTTTTGGTTTATGATTCGATAGTATTGATAGTTTTTATCCGGTACCACAATTCTATCATACTGAGTCTCTACGGTAAGATTCTTGGTCGCACGGTAACTATTGTACCCATAAAAAATCGTTATTTTTAACCGGTTTCTGCATAGTTCTTAATATTATAGAAAAAAAACATTTATGAATTTTTCGACACAAAAAACAGCTTAATTACAAACTTTCACTTTCAAAAGTATTCATTTAATTCTTTTTATTTCTTCATTTTACAAATGAAGGAATATTGGCAAAGTTAATGATGTAACGTGTTTCCAAATACCCATCTGTTGTATGAATGTAGATGAAAGGCTTCTAAATAATTGATTAGCTTTTATAAGACGGCGTGAGGTCCGCCCGGAACATTCCGAATCTTCGTGTTATTCAAATTGGTGCGGCCCTTACTCTCGTCAGACAAGAAAGGGTCACGACTGATGACGTAGACATTATTTCGCTTAGTAATTGATACTAAATTGAATATCGCTTGTTACAAAGGAATGTTTACTTGTATTGATGTTTGGAAATGGAATTGCTGTCGAATCTACAGGGTTTAGGTACATTAATTATTAGCTTCTGCCCGCAGCAGTTTTAATGTAACTAGATATAAGAAAATGTGTTCGTTGAAGTCTTTTTTCCCGGTTTAACACCGTGTAATTAAGTATAAGTGAGTGAGATCTAATATTTGCTGTAACATTTGCCCTTTCTTCTCATTCAAGCAGAATAGAGGGTCGAAGATAGAAGAAGGTTTAGGATATACTTTTGTCCACCAGTGGATACGAGAGAGACTGTTGTATATGCTTTCGGATATCTAGTAAATAAGGTAAAAAGTGGTAGCTAAACAAATAATATCAATAATGTGAAGTTTTTTATTACTAAGAAAACAAAAGGAATTTTCACACAATATGCGTACGTAATCTAGGGATCTAATGAGCCCGCACTGAGTCAGCTGACGCCGGGCCGACTAACTTTTCTTATCTCTACACTTTTCATAAGAGCGTTGCACTTGAGTCAAAGACGGGACGTAAGAATAGTAGGGATGGGGTAGTGATTTTCTTTTTTGTTTTTGAGTGGGTTTGCACCTTTAAATCAACATTTATTTAAGTGTTTATATGTCCTTTGCCGTAATTTTGAGTTTAAATTACATAAACTTCTGAAATTCTAATAGAACTTTTCTAAATATTCCTGTACCAATAAATACATCCAACAATCACACACATAGTTCTGATCTTCCACTAGGATACCAGTAATATAAGCTTACGCTTATACTCCCTGAAGGGAAAGCAGAGGTGTATTTCTTGACCCACATTCCACCAAGTACGTATCAGTCCTACATAGAAGGGGGCAAACCTATAGCTGTTTTCCAGCAACATATCTAGACTCCGTGGTGCTGATGAAAAATTCGTAATGACAAACCCAATATCATTTAGTTAAACCGGGGAATCGTATCTCTAGATACCATAGCACTTACTTATCCCGTGAGACCAATAGGTATTCCCTATCCCACCACACACCCGCCACTGCAACTCCTGTACTACGGGATCAACAGTGGCACGCACAGTATAGGCGCCGAGCAATGAAGCTCAGCGAATCTAAGGGGACCTAAATTGTCACAATCCCGCAACGAAGTTAATCAGAAAAGTAATGTAAAGGAGGAGTTGGAAAACAAAGAGTTGTCCACTTCCCTCCACAGCAGAGCGGGTGACAAAACATTGAGCTATGAGGTTTAACTTCACATAAGGAAAGACAATTACAATTACCAAAAATTAGACGCAATTAACGCACCACGGATTAATAACTATTGCTTAAATAGGACCTAACGTGCGAACTGTTATACAGACTTCCAATAATAGGCATGGCAAAATCGCTGAAAGACACGAAAATTCCTCCTAGATTCAACGAGGTCAGTATAATAAACAACACCAGACGTTACGTGCATACTATTGAGCATACTGTTACGCTCATCCGATCAAAGATTGCACTTACCAATAGGTAGTAAATATTCAATATAAATTAAGAATTATTAATATTTCTAAAGTAGTTCCTCCCATTCTTTCGTCCATGTGCGATTGTGTGGCCCTCCACACGTGGCTGTTTACCGCGGAACGATCGCTCGTTAGCGATAATGTCGGGCGACATCTTGCCTCCGACAGCCCACACGGCACCGACGCGACCTATTGCGATACCACACTACTAGATAAATTATTGTCCACAATGCCTTTATGTTTTCTGTACACACGCCACATACAGATAAAGTATTTGGATGGCTATTTTGGAGTAATTTATAAGTCGTTTGAATAGTTTACGTACTTAACAATCAGAAAAGTAGTGAACAAATTAGTTTAAATATTTAATGATTTATAGTCTACTAACGATAGTAGTCACAGATGGACAGGTAACGGTTTGTATCTGCAGCTATTTTATAGCTATATCAGAGAGAATTTCTTAGCTGATGATCCTCTTACCCTTTTTACTGAGAACAGAAAACAGGTAGAGCCTCTTGATCGAACCAATCCCTTTAATGTCAAAGCAAAGTATACTTATGTTTTTAAATATAATTACTGCGGTATAAAGGCAAAATGAATGTAGTAACACCTGTACCTAATCCATAAAAAATGAAGGATACAAGAGTATGCATAGAATAATATCATAAGAATTTTATGACGATAGATGAACTATCTATAGGTCAATTACAAAATGGCATATCCCTGTTACCTAATGCAAACAAAGGGAATAAGTAATAATCGCGGAGAAAGAATTAAACATTATTTAACTCTTGATAATTACTTCAATACTACATATGTCAGACAGTAATAACAAACCGGTTAAGTTAATTCAGTCATTGAATAATTGAGCTTCTATATATGTACATAGCTTATTGCTGGACAATCATTTAAGGTGTTTTCTGTATAAGCGTTTTTGTGTTTTGTAAGGTTATCCCTTTCCAGTTATGGATATGTTGTTGCCCAGCACTGGATGCTTTTGAATTTCACATAGACACTCCCTCGGCATTTTGCGACCGGCCACCTGTTAGACGCAGTAAAAATAAAAACAACACTAACAGTTCCCTCATAGTTTATTTGTGAATTCCGCATGGATTGTTTTAGTGGCGTGGGCCCTTGCCGGAGCCCTTGAGTGGGCAGAGTGCAGCGGCCCTCGCCTATTAAATTCGGTTATTAGTCTCGCAAACTTTGATCGGCAGGGTTGACCCCGGGCAGAGTTCATCGATCCGCTGCGACTTTCACCCGGATCATAAACTGAGCCACCCACTTTCAAAACTGAAAAAAATACCGCTCCCAACTCACTTCAAAACTAAGTCTTCCTAATCACGCGGCGCGAACAAAGTTCCGCCCGAAGTTTTTTCCAAGTTCAGTTGAAGTTCATCGATGTGGGGATCGTTCACCCTGGTAGGGACACTTGCATACGGCTCGACGGCCGCTCAAACAAAATGTGGAGCAAGGTTGGACGGGATTACTTTCGTCGGTAACTTTTTGCGGATCGATGTGGAAGTGAAAAGTTTATTACCGGCCGCACCGGCGCGACGCAGCGCTCGTAAAGCGAACTTTGTCTGCGAGCGCGCGCCGCCCGCGGTACACGTTTTAATTAGCCTTAGGTTTATGACGTGCCGATGTTCGTACACAGCGGCGACGCGGCCCTGGCTTCGTTAACCGCTCAAAGGAGCCTCTATTTACTTTACATATCAGGCGGCCGTAACTAACTAGCGTAATACCTGTTCAGCATTCGTATTCACAAAAGGTTTTTCTACCTACGCCGGCAGCGGGCGTAAAATAGGAGGCGAGCCGGGAAGGAGGCATAAAGGAGAAAATAAAATAAAGACGGCGCCAGCGAACGGATGCGAGGTCCGTGAAAAAAGTACGAGGAAAGCGGGCTTAATGGTGTGGCGCAGGTGAGGTGGGCGGGGTCGGGTGGGTGGTGCGCGACGATTGGTCGGCGCCGCCCAGCCGCGAGCACGCCCCCTCCCCCCCGGCGAGCGAGCGCCCCCCCTCGCCCCCGCGGCCACCGGCTATCGCCCGGCGACCACCTACAGCCACCCAGCGCGAGCTATGCCTGTGTCGTGAATTAGTTTGCCAACTCTCTGTCTATGGCGGAGCTCCGAGCCTGTAAGTATGGACGACGGACTGAATAATCGATAAAGGTGTTTATTGAAAACGGGTAAGGACGCAGCTCTTTATTGCTTCTTTATTATTAAAGCCGGGATTGGAATAATCAGGCTCTTGCGGATTAGTCTCTCGTGAGATGCAGTTTCATTTAGCCACAGCTGCATGAGGTGGAAAACAACAATGTCAGCTTTACACAATATTTTTGATTGTCATTGTTAGGCAATAGCTACAAGTTATGAGGCAATCAATCAGCCACTCTGTTGCATGAAACGTTTAGGTTTTAGTTTAACACGAGATTATTTATGGTTAAATATTCCGAAACATTGATAGCTTATTGAAATCGGATTGTATTTCAACAGCGTTAACTACAAATTCGAATCAGCGAAGGTCGATAACGTATCAAAGATACAATTAAATAAGTAACTTATTTACGTTCACTCAAACGGTAAAACTATCAGTAAAGGGGAACCTTTATGTCTAAGGGATCCCCGTAACAGCTTCATCTAGCTAGTAAGACTAAGATAAGTCTTACGTTGTCAGTTCGATGTTGTTGCGGGGAACCCATGGGTGGGATGAGAATCCCACTCAACCATGAACGAAGATTGGTTCCTTGGTTTTCTCAAGCCAGCCTTTAAGTAATACCTACCAGATTTTTGCATTGTATTGTATGTAAATGAAGTAATAAAAAACTGTGACCATTCCCATTATAATAGTCATAGTTATTCGTCATCTGTTGTCGATGATCCTTTTAAAATAAGAAGCCTGTATAGTGAACTCCTTATAATTACAGAATGACGTGAACTATGTTCCGAAACTGCTTCTGAAATTGCTTGCCGATCAGTTCCGCATAGTTTACAAAATTTTAAACAAATACATTTTCAATTAAAATCGTAGCGCGTTCCATCAAACCGAATATTTATTTTTCAATAGACGCCGCAAACGCGGGGCGTATAGCGCCATCTATGTGGAATGTGTGGAACTAACCTTTTTTGGTTTCAGTGGTTGATTAATAAGATTCAATACCAATTGAGAAGAGTCAATACAAATTGCATAACACATTTAACTATAGTCCTTAATGGTATTAAATGTATGATAACCATTTAAAGGGTCGTCTTAAGATATTTAAAAATTAAAATCATTAGAATCATTTTTATATTGTTTCATGTTATCAGTGTTTATTGTTCTTATGATTTTCAAAAAAAGGTAAGCCATAAAGTTCTGTGACAAAGTGTAGGATTAGTTTTCTTCACATGTCAACTAATTTCTTTTCTAATCTTGAAAATTTGCTTTAAGCAGTGAAACCCTTTACCTATCCCTTTAAGGATGTTCAAGTCAGTGTATGTGTGAACGTTATTAAACAAATCAATAGTTGATAAGCCAATCTAAAATATACAATACTTCACGGTTGTTGCAAGCTGACGTCACATGTTTTTTGCGGCCATGCAACGTAGTAAAACTAAAAAACTAAATATTTTGGGATTTATTATTGTTGGTGTTCTTACCAGTTACGAAAAATGTAGTAGATATCTACCCAAAAATAGCATATATTTATATTTCATTGACAAAAATAAAACGTATACATGTATAGTCGCATTTTTATCTCCGATAGGGTAGGCAGGAACATACGTATTGGAAAACTCGAGTTTCATTTGCTACATTTTAGACCGGCTACAGATGGAGCATTTTGCTGCTTATTGCGCTTTTTCGATAAAAACTGAAATTTTCAACATTAAAATTTAATAACATTGCCCCGCCGTGAATTTGAACTCGGTGCCTTACATAATAAGTACACCACGGAATTTATAATATTTTCGAGACTTGCTTATTAGTAATGCAAATATTTTACTTTATACTATATACGTGATACACAAGTTTTATATGCTGGTGAATAAAGTACTATCGTCTTCAGCACTACCGCTTCATGTCTAAAAGCGGTCTCAATAAAGTATACCTATCTATTGCACGGCGGTGCAAATATTTCGTACTCCCTCGAGTGTGAAAAATTGGTTAATGTAGCATGAAACGATGAATGATTGCGGGCCGGAGGTGTCGCGGGAACCTGTGAATGCATTGTAGTTTTTCTAGTTCTTTTTAGTATGCCATTATTTGCTTTTAATTGTATATTATTCCAGCTTCAAAGCGAAAAGTTTTTGTATTCGACCTTTTTTGATTATGTCCGTCGCGGAAGGAATATAACCTATGAGTGACTGTAGAAAACTCACCGATCTTTTCATATTATTTTAATTTCTTTTAATTCTATTTATCAGCTAATTGTGAGTACAACTTGTAGATTCAAGTAGTTTTATTGTTTAATTATTCCACTGTGGACAGAACTTGTTGCCGTATCTATAACAAACGATTACGATTGTTCGGCTCCAATTGGATCAATTGAACTGGTTTAAGTGGTAAAAATTTTATTTGTAATCTACATAAACTGACGTCGGTATACCTAAGAGGTAGACAAAGGTGGTTTTTGTCAGCTGTTTTTTTAACAAAGCCCTTTTTCGACACATTATTTGATACCGAGCCGCTTCATTCGCACGCTGCACTCTTATGGTGCGCAACTAAATCGGTAGTAGGGTAATAAGTATTGATATAAGTAGCGTTATCAGATCTTCTATTGTAAGTTCATATTTACTTATTTTAATTTCTCTTCTTAGATTTTAGTTATAGTAATATCAGGTTTTGCAATGTCATAATATTTGGCTCATCAATATTAAACCTCTGACTAATATTGCGCATTTTCATAGTTCATTTAGTTTTATTGCATCCACGAACTTAATTATGCGCCGAAGCGCCACCTGACGTGCAAACTATTATAATATTATTAGAGCCAGTGTAGTGGCAAGACGAGTATGCATCGCTAAGACGGGGGTGACAACCGCAGCACCCTAATGTGTTTATGTAAATTTGCAATCCCTATCTAGTAGTGTGCCTTGGGCCTACCTGTATTTACCTAGCCTCTCCAGGTATACCCAAGTGGAGAATTTGTTTGGTGAAATAGTAGTGATATATAACTACTCAAATTATTGGGTAAGGTTATTGGTTAAGTATTTAGTCACGGTTGTGGACAAACGTTTGGTCCAATACTCATAACAACATTTTAGATTTTTGAATCATTAGATTATGTATTGTATTCTATTGACTGACGTTACTTAAACAAAATAGAAGCCAAAACTACGAGTATTGTTTCAGTTTCAAAATCATGTTTTAAAAATAAGTATCAGCATGCGTGATTGTTAAAAGCCAATTAAACTTTTACAATTGAACGAGTGAACTCAATATGAATTTCAATAGAAAATAAACAATGAAAGTACATCTATGTAGACGTAAAAATTCAAGAGCTGTATGATGTAAAACATAACGTATATAGTCAGGTCGATTTACTACCCCTTAAAATTGTTATTTTACTTGGGAATGTTTGTTATAACTTATAACCGTTAATGTTAGTACTCTATTGTATTGAAAAAAATTGTATAATTAGATAAAAAATATTAACACATGTATAGTTCAATGCCTTAATAAAGAATGCTAGAATGCAATTTTACACGAGTCTCTATAATCGTGCTTACAACGTAAAATGCTGAAAGGGTGTAGATTACAATGAATATATCACAACACATTCTTATCAGTTTCGAGTATCGAAATTCATAACACCGTCCGTAAAGAACAAAAATCGTACGGCAGAAAAAAAAGGTGAGCCCCTCGACCATTGTCCGAGCGCACAATGCCTTTACGACACCGGGTAAATAACGTTTGGAAAAATGTAAAAAAACACCCACACAGTTTGCGGGTTCCGGGTAAACACGTCGCCGTACCCCTTATTGAGTTGATCTGGCCATTTGTACGCGCCCTCGCCCTTTGCATTTTAAAAAAAAAAGAAACTCTGCTTGCGAATTCAATTTCCAATATCCATTTTTGACGTGCCGTGATTAGAACGCAGTTTGGTCGTTAGCGGGATGTATCGTAGGAAACGGGCCGGCCTTCGTCTGCTTTTATTTGTACCGTATCGATTGCAAGTGTGAATTTTGTCTGCAAGTGTTTTGGATGAGTGCGTTTATGACTTGTTCAACGTCGCGCAGGGAACCAGGAGGGCTCTCCGGGCAGATAAAAAGCTCTGGTCTGACAAAAAGACTGTGTCTGTTTTTTAAATTTCATTCCTGATTTTGTAAGCTCATGTGATTATTATTATGACCAATGTAGCAAATGTGTAAGAACTGTTTAGCAAGAAAGTTTGGTTATGACATATTTCGATAATAGTTTTCGTTACTAGCGATAATAGAAACATCCAATAACATATATTGCTCGCAACAATCGGAATGGTCTCGCTAATACATCTCGCGAGTGTCTTCAAATTGTCTTGTTGTAATAATAAATATATCATAGTTATCCCTGAGGGACAAATAAAAGGGAAAATAAAGCAAATCGGCCCTCACTCCCGGAAGGGTCCGCGAAGAAAAACGATTAATATTAACTGAAATTGTTATTGCCCCTTTATTGCGTTGATTTAATATTTTTATTGCTTTTATCGAAAGAGTTTGAGTTTTCAGAATTCGATACTCGTAAAATTTAATTGGCTGCCTTATAATTGGAGTTATGATGTATAACGCCGAAAAAGAAGGATTCAATTTTGGTTGTAAGGCTCGTGTTTATATGAAAAAATGTATAAAAGGTAATTTCTAACTGGTAGTTTAAGAAACATCTATTATTTTAGATTATGTATATTCGTGGTAAATGATTAAAAAAATGAGATAGTGTTCTCGTTTGACAATTCTATAGGCGATAGGCTAAGTATATGTAGAATTTTCTGTTCTCAAGTAAACCAAACACGCACCTTGCACTAAACAGTAAGAGGATATAAGTAAGAAACGATATAAAATCTACAGAGTTACATGGAAAACATAGCCTATATGAGGCCACCAATACTCTCGTTATTTATGCAAGTTTTTAAAATGGGACAGGCGTTTTGTATGAAATTCTTTAGAGGTCAATTTCAACGCTAACAAAGTCTCAGCTCATTAATAGAGAAAGCAAAAAAGAGTTTATTAGGCGTTACGAAGGTGGAATTATCCCCTTAACGAGCGCATTGTGTCGCTCTCGGTATTCTTACATTAAAATGTAAACATTACCCCTTTTCCCTCAAGTCACTGTGGGGACGAATCGTCATTTGTCTGCGACATTACAACACCACACAGACTGGCGTTTTGACGCTGCGTTTTTATAACTGTGATTTTCTGTGACGGTTCTGAATTATTTGAGACACATATCGTCATAACTAATGAGAATATTTTTTTTACATAGTTTAGAGAAGATTTTTTATTTTTTACAGCAATATTCAAAGTAGTATCCGGGAATTCGGGAAAACATACTAACTGTGTTATAGGCTTAGTTTAAGTTTTGTTGTTAAACGTTATTAAGTGTGTTGATTTTCATTACATTTTCGATTTGTCGTTTTTATATGGCAAGAATTGAAGGCATAATATGATAGTTGTGAGAAACTTCTTAGCGAATTATGCAATTCTTTTTATCTACAATCTAATGGAATAAAGGAACACATTGGAACTTTTAAAATTAATTACTTATTTTTTAGTTTTTTTGAAACAAGCGTTTGTAACTTCGCGTGTAAAACGCTCGTGTATAAACATTTCATAATAAGAACGCCTAATCTAAGTGTGGAGTATTTCCAGAGCGGTCATCTCAGCTGAGATCACTCCCCGGGGCCCTGTAGACCCCAGGAACCCGGATTTATTCCGTCTGAATATCCACCGGCGTGCTAACGACACCTCTGCGATACTGAATGTTTTATGGACAGACGTGAAAGTAGCGAAAGATTTGATTAAATGTCATCAAAAATTCCGAGACATAAATCTTGTTCATTCGATGCTTGAATAATAAGCTGTTTGTACACAAAGATAATATCACCTGTTATTTTTGCTTGTTTACAGTACACAGGTGTTATTAATATGCGATAGTTTTGTTAATTAAAAGACACACTGCACCTATGATCTTCGTTTTGAAACCAAATTGCTTCTGTTTCTATGGGCTTACCTGTTACGCAACATCACACGCTTAAATAACGATTCAAATACAAAACATACATGATATTTTTCTAAAAGGAATTTTATACAGGGTGTAAATAGACCGTGATTGAAAGACTAAGATAGGTAATGGTTACGATGATTGAAAACACATTGGCGTTAAAAATATCCAAAACAAAGAATAAAATTTTTGACGTTTTAATAATCGCATCACACATTATGGTTGTTACGAAACGTCGTGTTCTATTTTCTTCTTCTTCTTTTAATGGTGATGTGTCCGTAATGACTGTATTTATTGCCTTAGTTTGCGAACACGGTCCTTTTCACTCAGCATAGACTGAATACACTAATCACAGACTGAACTCAGAACGCGACATAATTTTTTAATGCATTAGTTGTTGTAGAACATCGTTGAGAGATGGCAAGTGATGTTTATTCGTTGCGGTTGGGAAGCAAGTTTAAAGTAGTCCGGTATAAGGGGCCTTGTTTGCATGCAAACACAGTCTTCTCGGCTGCCAGGCTAAATTGATATTTACATGCATCAAGTTTACTTACTATATTAATTTTAATAAGATTTCACTAGAAATATGATGATGGTTGTATAAGATTTGAGTTATTTGAGGTATTATTATATAATCTCAATACTGCAACCGTAAACGTGCTCTATAAAAATAAACTTCTAAAACGAATTCTATTCCCGGAAATTATTTGATTTCTTTTTTCGAAGTTACAATATTAGCGCTGAGTCTCTTAAAATGTGCACGATACTTAATAACAACCTTATCTCGTGTTACATAGTCATTAAACAGCTGACTGATTGTATGTCAGTCGAAGTAATACCTGCTTGAAAATGTTCATATAAAAGTAGTGTGTGTCCAGTAAATATACCATGAAAATTATGATGAAAATAGGTTAGAAACAAGACACTAACCCCACAAAATCACGCACATAATAAACACAAAATTCAGCATCGAGTACTTGTAATCAAAATGACAAAGTTAAGCCGAGCGGTCTCTTAATGCCGCCTAACGACTGCGGAGACGGTCGAATTCTTTAATTATTTAGCTCTAATAGCAGCCGGCTTGTCCTTTGACGTCGCCCGGTTTAATTTAAGATTCCACCCCCAAATTAAAAATATAATGAGACTGAACTGACGCGGTGTTAATTGGAAACCGATCTGCGAAGAAGCGTTTGGTTTAAACTGTTATATTAGATGGCACGGCTCTATGAAGGGTGTTAAAAAAATCTTCAATTTGAATCTTACGGTTTTTTCGTTGCGTCTTTGGTAGTCAATTAGAAAAAGGCAGCTGGTTCGGTCCTCTATGTACGTGAAATATTTACAAAAACACTTTGCAGTCTGAATACTTCTGAGACGGTCAATCCAAAAAATAATCTCACCAAAATAAATTTACAACTTTTTTATTTTTGCTTTTAAAAATATATTCTATCCTAAAAAGTTTGACGTAAAAAGGAATATTTACCGTGTAAATATAAAAGAAGATCCAAAAGTAAAACTCAAGGGGTGAAGTGAGCGGTGTGTCTAATCCCATTGACGTATCCACGACTTGACACCAGCTCGCGAGGTAAGTAATCGCTCTCATTACTCACTGAGCAGATGGCGCCTCATCAGATTATCTCGCTTTTTACATATAAATAAATGTTTTTGGTTTTATTTTCAAATTCATGCATTCTTTGCCTTCTATCATGCTAAAACAGCTTGTTCTTATTATACTTGAATTATCCAGCGCGACATGTTTGCATTTTTCGTTAATATATTATTTATTTATAAAGCTTCATATATGCAACTGTATAAACACGGCCTTAATGTCATGCGGCATTCTCTACCACTCTACCTTAGGGTGGTGGAGAGACAGACAAAAGATAAGAGTAATACATACATACAAACATTTAAATTATTCAGTTACAAATGCTAAATACCTACTACTGTTAGCATTGAATAATTTATAGCGCGATCACATATCTCCATTTGAACTACAAAATAAAAAAATCATCAAAAGTATTTCAAACTTTCACACAATTACATCACGAGGTAGAACTAAAAAAAAGTACTGGCAAATAATATTTTGAAAAAAGGAAACAATATTCTAAATACGAATTTGACCTTTCGCCCGTCAATATGTAAATTGTACATACAGTCTTTTATCTCCAGTGAGGCGTGACGCGTCCATTCATATTCATAGGTAACATTTGGTAGACAAATAAAAAACAGTAATAGAATCAGAGAACAAAATCCATCAGGCTGACACAACTTGACGTAGACACATGCGGGTTTGTCGTCACTCGCTCTCGTACAGGCTGATTTTTATGAATATAAGTTTCGAGGACGCTAAGGTCATAAGGTCGTCTGGTAAATGTTTTATTGTCGTGGAATACGTTGATTTGCGACAACTCATACATAATTTTAGTGAAGATTTATATTATGGGTTATTTTTGTACATTATTAAGTTAAAGGTTTGATAAAGTTAGATTTTAAGATGCCAAGGTTCTAGGTTCGATTTTTGGGTTGGGGGATGTTGAATTTTAAACTTCAGGCAATTCTCAGCAGCAACAAAGAGATCGAATTTTACCCAACAAACATCTCTCCCTATCATTCTTGACATTTTAAAAACCAATGGCAAAATGTTGATGTTGAAATATTTCTACAATTTCACAGATACTGACGTGGATTTTGATGCTTACTGGTATGTTAAAATAAACACTTCCATTTTAAAGTATTTTTCCACATGAAGTAAAACTAAACGTATCACCCTGTAGCAGTAACGTTTGTTTACCCGGGCAGTGCAATATTTTGCCCACCTTGGGGTCTCCACATTATGCATAACTGATAAGCCCCATTCTGTATGCATGCGATCCTTTGCGGTGGTGCGTTGCGCCATAATCACACGCCGCCCCAGAGGTGCCTGGCGCTTTTTAACTAGGCTTTATGTCTTCAAACTATATTATGTATGTACAATGTACATATCACTTGCACTATTATTAGGGTTTTATGGGAAGTCTTTACATGTAAGAGAAATTCTGCTTTAATATAATCTAATTTTGTGCGATTTCCAAGCTACAATTAATATCCAAATGTATGATTAATGTAATTTGTTATCGTATTCAAAAATCAAAAATGATAGGTATACTGTTCCGGCTTACTAAGAGCTATGTTAAAAGTGTTAATTTTATTTGTACGAATGTTGTTTTAACAGATACTGGATAAATAAGCTTCACATTTATTTTAATGGCCACTATCAAAAGCTACATTTAAGATATGAATATTTTGAACATTTTGCAGCAACTTTTGCTGGAAGTGGATAGAGGTAAACATTTCATTGTTACTATTATATTACTATGCCCGAAAAAATCTAGCAATTAATCCCTCAATGGGCCAAATTCTTGACCAAGATTTTAGGGAAATTATCCGCTATATATACTCCTAAGCAGGGCCCAAAATAATCCAAACAAATTAAAACTAAACATATTCTAGAGACGAAGTATGAAACACAAAAAGAGCACGACCCGACCCGTGCCAATCACAAAAGCCAGCCCGCTCCGGATATTCAATTCCTGTACATGTCTCGCGAGTTGGACGAAACAAATATTTATCAAAACCTGTAAGGAATACGTAAAATGACATAAAACATTGCGAGCCGGCGCAAACAAATAACCGGTGGTCGGCCGTGATGGATTATTGCGAGTGACCGCCTCTATTTCCTATTGGAATAAGGAATTACCATATGCGTCTCCTGGACTCTGTGGTCAACTGCTCGCTTAGTGTGGAGATGGATTCGGACACAAAAAAGAAAAAAAAGTTTATTGGTTTTTTTAACTACATTTTATGTATTTACATGTTTTTGTAACTTGTGTCTGGTAGAGTCTAATGAATATCCTTAATATTAATTTTGGAGCTTGTATTCGTATAGTGGTTTTCGCATTGTAACCTTCTAAAAGCAGCAATTTTACACTGGCAAAGAAGAAATTATATTTGTACTCGAATCTTTAAAATAAGATAAAATTTTCTGTCTAATGGTAGAGTCTTATAAGTAAATGTTCATCTTCTAAACATATTTCTCTACGCGGATATGTTTTTCGCTTTGACCAATACGGTTCCTCTTCTTCATAGTCTAAGCTATCCAACTTTAATATTGCGATTCACGGAGCTTTTCGTTACTTTGCGAACAATAGGATTATCAATGGTGAAAAATTAAGGCATTAAGGCTAGAATGCTCCTAAATATAACTGTTTTATTTTATCTATATGGTAAACAGCAGTATAGTGTTGATGAAGTTGACCCAACATATCTACAAGGCAAATTACTATGCACTACAAGAACATGAATTCAAATGGGATTTAGTTCTTCTTTTGAATTTACGTAAATTAAGCCTAACAAAATAATCCCGGTACTGGCTGAAAATTGTCATTCCGATAATCTCCGATGGAAAAAGCATATTCCAGCGTTTCCTATCATCCATCACCGGGGCTGGTGCGGGTCGGCGTCGCGCCGGCGACCGGAGACCCTTCAAAAGTTTGATAATAACACCACGCCGGCGGGGGCGGTAATGTGACAGCCGATACGTCGCCACCGACAGCCCGCCGGACTATTTAAATTTCGAACCTATATTGTCCGCCTGCCACAGACCAGCAATAACTTTGTTTTTTTTTCGTAACACAACTGACCAGTATGTATTGTTTAATAATTATTGAAAATAGAATCATTGTGGTCTTGAAGAGAATAGAAGCGATCTTAATATATTGGAGATTCCAACAAATGTTGCAATATTATTCACGAAAAAGTCATTTACATTGTATGACACCAAAATTAGATTTTTTGGATCGCGAAGCAATAAAATGTTTATCAGTTGTACGAATAATTTGCATGACTATTTTTTTCCCACAGGTATCGAATCATCGGCGTCTAATTTCACAAGCTGATCTCTAGAAATTGAGCCATTTAAAATCACACATACTGTCAAATGTGTTCACATAGTATATGTTGGTAAGATATATAGTTCTTCACCTAAAGTTATACATTTTAAATATACCAAAAGTAACTGTAACAAAAAAAAGAAGGTATATTGTTGTGCTACTAAGCTGCTCGTGATGATAAATGAGAAATTCATGAGACGTCACTGCGTGGACTTGCAGGATTACGTGTGTCTTTAGCGAAGTAATGCAGCGGAAACCTAATACATGACGAGACAATATAAGATCATTTGGAAGGAAAAACTCTTATTATAGCATTGGGGATAGTGGACATTTATAAATGAATAAAATAATTATTAGAAGAATCATGTAATGATGGTTGCGTATTCGTGATACTTTCGTCATTAAAAAAGAAAATCTAAACGGTTGCAGGTTCGTTATGATGCACTTTTGAGAGTTAGTTAGTTATGTGCTCAATGCAAAACACTATGAAAAATGTTTATTGTAGTTTTAGTACTGCCAAAGAAAAAAAGTTGCTATTCGACATTCACAAGTAATCCCTTAGACTGAATGTGAGAGAGTGTTTGGATCAAGTCTCTACCAAATTGACCAAAGATTGGAAATCACTTTCTACATACTATATAATAAGTTACTAAGAGCTGAGAGTGCCCAAAAATGTAGTTCCATACAATACCTGTTGTCTATAGACAAAATAATGAAAACAAGTCACTGGTATACGCGTTGTGTTGTAGCATTGTTTCTAAGGGGTACATTTTTAATCGTTTGTGAGCGTTTAAATTTTTATGGAAATTTTAACATGTTATGCCAACATTATATATAACATTTTAATTTGAACTACTACCGAAAATCTCAAGAGTAATTAGTAATACTAATAGTATTGGTTGACTCTTTTTTAATACCTTATCTTATTTGTTTCATTTTAAATTCCAACAAAATATGTATTCATCTAAATTTTCTACAATCTATTACTTTGTTCAAAATCACATTCAATATGAGTAAAATTTATTTAAAGCACATAATATGACTCAAACAAAAGACTGCTCCACCTGTCACATATTTTCAATAGTTGAATAGACCGAGAAATTCAATTGGCCCGCGATATCAGATCGCTAATAACTTTCAAAAGTTTTTCGTATGTCGCCGATATGGAGCGTCTGAATCACCTTGTTTTCTGCAAATGCACCGCACATGCTGAATTTCAATGGGACATCATTTGCGAATTTGTTCTTTGGAAAAAGTTTCCATAATTTTCTCTTTGAATACCTAACTAGCTTGTTACCGGATCATCAGTATTTGTGGGTGGATAAAGGAGTTTGTTTGAACTGACCTTTGTAGATGTAGTTGATTTAAAATTTTCGTTGAGTGATGTAGAGGTTCCAAAATTGAATCCTAGGTTGGGCTGTGATATTGGGCACTTCCATTTGGCTGACACTCTTACTTAGTAGCAGCAAAGAGTCTTAAAAGAAGCCTTTAAATGACATATTGTAAAGCTCTACAACGTAGTTTATGTCGAAGAGCGTGTGTTCAAAAATATATACTGCTCTTTACTTCTTCAGAGGCAGATTTAAAAGCTCCACTATAATTCTATTAATCTACAACAAGGATTAAAATCAGCCCACTCAACCCCACAAGTGTGGGATGAGGACAACTAGAAGCTAATCAATAATATTAATTTCACGTTTGACATGATATCAATGAGAACAGATTTGCAAGTCGTCAACAACAAAGGCAGAATGATGCGGTGTGACAAGTCAGATGCTAATCAGTCAACCCTTTAGGTCGACAAATCGGAAATTAGGGACGCATGAGCGCTCGCGGGTTAACCCCGACCGAACCGGGGTCTCTCCGGCCCGAGAGACTTGCGCCGACCCCGTCTTGTTCTTTGAATATTTAACGCCGAACAAATGCCGGTTCACATCGGCCACGTTTACAGTCTACACAAAAGTTTGTTTTCACTATCAAATTACTACATTTATGAGTGACGCCCGTTTTCTTTGAAAAAGAGAAATAAGAATTCAGTTTTTTTTGTGGAATTTCCATTACAGACATATTTAGTAAATATTTTTTATGCCATTTACATACCAAGAAGAATTTGAGGTACCTTGGAAACGTTAAGAATATTAGATTCATCATCAACGTATTCACTTTTGTTTGGAGTCTACTAAAATTGTAAAATCCTTTTACGGCTTACCACACCCTATACCACCATAACCATAATACACCTTAACCCCCCATCTGGACTTGGGACATGGACATCTAATCTCAAAAGCCTAGTGTGACTTTTTACTTATTACATTTCAAGAGAGAAAAGCGTTCGTAATATTTGAACAACCTACATATTATTTCCTTTTAACCATCTTTTTTTGTATAAAGTTTTCTAACATCTATTCTGTAACTCAACTTTTTAATAATTTATGCGAAAAATAGAATTTGATTATGTGAAATAATCTGAATTACGAAGTTTAATCCAAAGGCGCACAAAGCGGTCAGCCAGCAGTTACTGAGCGCTGCAAGTCTAAAACACCTCACTCTGATGAGTTTGGCGTTTCGTCGATTACAGACTCGAAACGGAACGCTTTGATCACGTCACCGTCCGATAGACGTATCTAAGGCATCGGCTTCCTCAAGACGCTCCAACTTAGCTCAGTAATTTGAGGATACTGCGATTAAACTTCTCTTTACTACGCGCTAAATAATAGGGTGTCTTATTGACCCTTGATCTTTTTAATTGATGTGCTTGAAGGGTTAAAAGATGAAATGTGTTGCTATATTACTTTATTGGGATCTTTATGGACTATGAAATATGTAACCTACCTGAATGGATTAAATTTGACTATCATTATTTAATTTGTTTATTAAAGTGATGTATTTCTTATTTGTAGTTACAGTTTTTAGTCATTATTCAAACATCTGCCGATTTTTTTCTTATTATCCCTTATGTTTAATACATTGTATTACATCTCAATATTTTTAGATAATTTCTACTCTTCGGAGTTTTAACAAACTACAAATGAGAAACATAAACGAAATACTTAGACTAAAACATTAATTTCGCCACCAAAACCCATTACTATGCCGTAATACCGTTCGGTATGCGAAATGCGGGCAAATAATTCACGCAGCACATACTGTGACCAGATGACGATGACGTCTTAAAATATAGCGTCCCTTTCTTCGGCTGTTGACTACTTCCCCCTCAAGAGAAACGTGTGGAGGTGCTTGTAATTAATAAATGACCCGTGCGGTCCCTCAGGCCACAGCGGCTGCCAGCAGGGTTAATATGAAATTAGTGCGAGAACCGCTGAAATTACGTATGTATGTATATTGGGTGTTATAATCTGCATATAAAAGGAGGATTAAAGCGGCCAGTAGTTTTTAATTACAATGAATATGTTTATTTTAATCTCAATTTGATTGAGTTTGCTTTTTGGGTTTTCATGACTTAATTACTTGTTTTTTTTTTTTTAATTTTGCATGTATGACTTCAGTCGTGTAGAGAAGGACCGAAAGTATATCACATACCGGGAAAAGTATTATGCTCGAGTAAAAGAACATTTTAATTCTTCTTGCTTGAAAGCAAAACTTTATTACGTAATCGCATAGACTCCATGCCATAGAGATACGTCATACGAGTCAAATCTCGGGTTAGAATGTAAGGAAATCAGTATTCAATCGCATTATAGGCAACTCTATGACCTTGTAAACGGACGGTATTAATCGAATGAACTTTAAATTGCTTCTATTGTCTGAAAAAAATAATGTTTCGACATAAATCATCGTGTAAGACATTTATTTAAGTATCAGTAATAAACATATTATTTTTATTTTTGCATAAAAGTGATCGTAATCCAGCCGTAATCAACAGCAGTTTTGTTCAGTTTTATCGGCAGATACTGTTTAAAACACAAACGTTTTGGAGGTCGCCACAACAGCGGCCATTAATTACTTAAATTTAATTCATGCGAGACCCCACGCACCACTATTTACATTCAAAAACGTACCCTTGCGCCCTGCCCGCATCTCGTAACCCTTGCCAACAAACTTGCCGTCCCTAAGACGGTAACTCCTAAGTAGACTTTCTTTGATAGTGCGCTCGGCTGGCTCCGAATAAAGGCCACCGGGTCGATAGAGTTTTGATCTGTAATTTTATAGCTTTGAGTGAGCCCCCAGTTTCACTCACGCTCTGAGGATTGCGGCCTATTGATCTCGTACTTAGTGTTCTTGTTCGACTTGCGGCGGCGCTGGATGTTTCGCTTTTCAACATTGGTAAAGTGAGCATCATGAAGTTGATGACTTCGATAAATCCGGGGAAATAAAAAGCGATAGAAAGGGTGAAGGGTCACCTCGTTCGTCGTAAGCACTTAAGTTTTTCCAAAAAAAAGATGGAAAGAGTCATGGAAATTCCAGGTAGGCATGTGTGTTTACGTATTACAAACTAAACGTAACTCAGTGTATAAAATAGTTTCTCTACTTTTTATTAAACCAGCAAACTGATTTAATCTTATTTTATTAAATATTTTTTCATTGATAGAAAATTTTCTAAAAAGTTAGAGGAAATCCTAGGGACTGCAATGTAAATGTACCCAAACTGAATCTTTAACGAGGCATTAAAGGCAATTAAGCTATAACGATAAATACACAATGATGAGTCGCAGTGTATAAACATGGCATATTCGTAGCTAATCCCGCCGGCGGCGCGGTTGTAATCAGCAAATGTAATAAGTAAAGATCAATGTGGCTGAAGAGCGTCGGATTAGCCTTTATCACTGCGCACGTAAAGCGACGATACTTGTATGAGTGGCCCCTTTTATTGCATTACACGGGGGAAGGGTTGGGCCCGGTCTCACCGTCTCAGAATTTATAAATAAGTTAACCCTACCGCCTTATTCTTAGCTTCGCTCTTACTTTTGTTTTATCATATTTAAATTATTAGAGTCAGATGTAGAACGTGTACCTAATTGCTGTACTTTGTTAAGATAATGTACCTTTGGCGCGACTCCACTTTTGTTTTCTTGTTCGCGAACGATATAAATTCTCGCGAGGACGCCTCTGTAACGCCCAACTTTCGTGTTCTGTTTTTGTTCGGACCAACGTTTCGGGGAATAAAATTTGTCGTGCGGATAGGCCGTAGGTGCTCTCCATAGTCGTCTTTTATAGGTACGAGATTAAGGAATAGTGAATTCTAAAAAAAATAACTTGAGGCAATTCCACCTTACCATTGTTCGTTATCACCCTTAAACAAATAATTTTTGTACAACTTTTTCAAGTAGATTTTTTGGATTTACGCGTTGTAGTTTCTCAGTAAATGACATTGTTAAGTTGCTTTAATAATGTTATTTTAAATAAAATCCATTATAATAATTATAATTAATTACCAAATTACTTTTTTTTCTGATATATTTTCACGCTTATTTTGTTCAAAATGTAGTTTAAATAGTTACATGTATGCCTTTATTACATTCATTATAAATCTTTGTTTATTATATTATCATAACCGCAATCGTAACAATCACGTACTTTAATTCAATGACTTTAAATTAAAACAATAAATCAAACAAAACACGTGCATTCCTCACATCCGCGAAAACAATGTCTTATTCATATTATAATATATTTTCGACAGTAAATCATGTTTAAGTGCTATTTCATTTCCGAGCCGGGGCATGCAGCACACGCATCGAACGAATAAGTAATTGAAATTTGAAACGAACTTTTGATTTTACGAAAATGATGCCACCCCACGCACCCGTTGAAATTATTATGAATTTCCGTTCCTTAAAGATGGGCACGTTTGGCTACATTTATATTACCTTAGGAGAATTTTACCCCGACAAGATGTTTTCGTTTTGCCTAAAATGTGTGTGTAAAGGATTTAAGAAATTCTCGACGAACAGGGTTTTGCTTAAGTTTGAAAGAAAATACACTGCTTTTATCGTATGAATATTAATTGAATTAGGGTTGAAACATTCTTTCCAAGGTCGTGTTTTGATACTCGTGTATCGCATAAGATCTTAGAAATAATTAAGTACAATTATGGATGAATCTTTTGTGTTCAAATAATGTTATCTTGTTTTCTTCACCTAGGTATTGCATTCAACATATTAGTATTCTTTAACAGGTGGTTTCAATTTAGTATGCGACATTTTAGTTCTTGTGTTATTTTCTTGTTCAAGATTTGTATATCGAAGAATTTCTTAGGCGCAAATAGACCTACAAACCAAGAAGTAGAGTTAAGACAGTGAGTATTATAAACGTGTTTATTTCCACAACTATCATGGCCCGGGGGCCAGCGTGACAAGGCGCTGTCAACGGAACCCGCCGAGTGTCGCCGACTTGTTAACAACGTTAGACGGCTGAATATTTCAACACTGCAATGAATATCTAGTAACAATTAATAGAACATTTCATTTATAATTCAATGGTGATTTGGATTTATTTAATAATATTTTAGTGTGCAAAAGTTTTATTATAGTTAAGGAAATTAGTGTGGACGTATTAGTTTAGAAGTGTGCTAGGATTCTAGCTCGTAGCACTTAATAGTCTCTGTTTATTCCTGGGAGATGCAGTCGTGAGTGTAAGTTAATCACTAATGTAAAAGTACAAATAGGTAAAAGTACGAAAAATGTTTATTTTTTTTTTATTGATTTCCAAAAGGTTTAATATTAACTGTGAATACTTCTTATTTGATTATTTGCTGTTTAGGCCTTATTTTTTATAATTGCAACAACAGCAGCATACTTGGATGTTAGCGAGTACATGTTATTGTACATCGCCATCTATCGGCAAGGCGTTGAACCAAATTAATACGGTATAAGGCTTTCCTCATCAATTAGACTTGTTGAAAAGCTTCATATTTTTTAAGCAGGAGATATAGCACAGTAAGCTTTTCGACAGTTATTGATTTGTTTAAATTCAAGTTAACAAGTCAAAACAACTTCGCAGATGAATTAGTATTAAAATAATAATCTGAATTTATTTAAACCAACAACAAAGCAGGCCACCGTGGGAACAAATGTAAAGCCAAAATCTGTCAAATGACCTAGACATAGGTATGAATAAAAAATCGAGACTATATCGATTTATCAGACAATGCATCTCTTTATAAAGAATTCATATGACACTTTTGATAGAATTTCTAGGAACCTGTGTATGTTATTTGATAATTTATACTTTAATACAATGTATGCTTTAAGCAATTGATTTTTATATTTAAATCGATTACAAATAATATAGGAAAGTTAACTGGCAATACGTAAGTAACAACAACCATCAGCCTATGCACGGGCCTGTTCTACAGCTGGAATGAGCTAGGCCTTAGTTCATCACGCTGGCCTAGTAAGGGTTCGCAGATACACACGTAAAATATTTCTTACATTTTTTATACATTTAGGTTTTAACCAGGTTTAGGTAAAATACACGAAACTGCAAAAGGGAGCATTTCGCCACCACTTGGGACGAGAAAACGCTTGAAAAACATTATAGTCTCATTAGCATTACACAGGTGAACTGAGATTCTGAGACAAAGTAAAATAAATTACCTCAACCGCTGTAACAGCAATGGTGAACGCTTACAACATTCTTAATTCGACTATTAAAACCCGCTACAAGCGGCAAGATGGCGAACACCAATAAACAAGGAGCAAACGTGAGCGCGAACGTAGCAAGTTTCGGGCGCGCCGTGAGTGCAGAACGCCCTTAATGAGGGTTAGAAATTTTGCCACATTGCGGCCCAAACCGCAGCCGCTTCTTGGCTTATTATTAATTCTGTAAGACGTGTCCTCGATGTCCAAGACGTGCGCCGAGATTCGAGACAAAAGTCACGAGGGCGGAAGGGACGGCCCCCTGGGTACCCACCACCCGTCGGCAGTCGGTACGTGTGGAGCGTCGACAAGCCACGCCGAGGAGTGTGGGATTTACAGGTGGTTTTAATAACGGCAGCCGCTAATGTCGCGAGATGAATACTTAATGGACGGATCGCTGAATCGGAAGGTACACTTGGAAATTGTTGGCCTCATTAATATATCAATCCAGTTTGTTTTAGATGGAGTTGTGTGTGTTATTAATGTGAAATTGATATGTATGTACATTGTACAACCAGCAATGGCTGGTTGACCAATGGGTCAACTAGGAATGGTTGATATCACAAAGATATCGGAAGTCCTCTATTTTGATTAAATGCATAAGTATTGATAAATAATGTTTTTATAATGAAGAATTTTGAGATGAGATATAACGAACATGTTGTTAAGTGCCGTAGTCATACATACAAGTATCTAGATAAACCCGAAATCGTGTGCCGTAAATATAAGATTTCATTGATTAAACTGAGACAAAACTAACCTTTCAAAGTTTACTCTAAATATTCTTAAACACTGTATGTTTAAATCGTTGTTTCACTGCGTACTTCCTAAGACAATATTAATGCTCAGCCAACTTAACTGCGCAATGCACTCGTGCCTTACGAATTACGACGTGGTCACAGTAAAACTATAATATAAAGCCGAGAGCTCGCGATTTACACTCCGAGCCATATCTATTTCGAGTATACAACAATTTAGTTACAAAGTGCAAATCCCTTTAAGATGGCTTCCCTGTCAGGGGGTGCTCTCAAAAACTCGTTAGGAGGTTGGCATTCTGCGGCGGCGGGTCACGTCGCAGCGCCGCGGTCGCCTCAAGACAAAATGTTACATACAACTTTGTTACACAGTGCCATTCGCTAAGATATTTAAAATTATTTTACAAGAACAAAGATAGCTTCAACTCTGGGAAAATAGTTGGATAATGCAAATGCACTGTAGTGATGTATTTTTTTTTTCATCCGCGGTAATCCGCTTCTTGGTACACTTTTTGATACATTGCTCATTCAAAACTATTCCGTTAAATTCCCACAATTGGAAAAATACGGTAAAACTAACTGTATGTTTCTTTAAAGGAACCATGTAGGTCATAACTCATACACCGTTATTATACTATGTTATATAATAAAAAATAAAACTGAACACACTAACTACAACAGCACATCTTTAATCTTTTACCAAAAAAGTGTTTAATCTATATTAGTAGATATAATAAAAAATATTGCAAAAACTGCATTGTGGTCTCGAGGCGCAATTATGTAACTTGGGATCTAGAGGTCCCGGATTCGATGACGGTCAGGCAAAGTGTGTTTGGGTTTTTATATCAAATTAATAATTAAATCAAGAAATTATTAAAAGTGACACGTTTTATAGAATCATGCTCAAAAATGGCTTATTAATGGCAATATCTTGTTATTTCAATCCAATAACTAAATTGGTACTACGTATTTTTTTTGGACGAAAAAAGTCGCTATAATAAAAGTGTCCTAACTTATTTATTTCGGAATACATATAATATTAAATTTAATTCACCTTTAATAATCAGGTTTGCTATATTTTATTTCGTAAAATTTATAGGGCAAGAAAATATCTAAGCGGGCAGTCTATGTTTAAAAAAATGTAAATAAAATGTTTATATCGTAAGATGATATAACCCGACCTCTTCAGTTTTTTATCAAATTACAGTATTAAAAATCACCGACTATGAATCAGAGATGTTCATGGCTCAAAAGCATGATAGTACGGAAGCGCTGACGCATCCCGCGCTAGCCATGCTTATATCGACACGTAGACAACATCGGCTCGTTGGTCTAGGGGTATGATTCTCGCTTCGGGTGCGAGAGGTCCCGGGTTCAAATCCCGGACGAGCCCAAGCGCTTTTTGTATCTTTGTATAGATCCTATTAGTAGAAGTGTCATAGTTTCCTCTCTATATTCGAGGATATTAACAAATTTGAAAAAAATATCAATGTGACGTAATCAGGGTTCCATATTTTGAGCAAAAATATTTTTATTCCATTTTTTTTCATCCTACTTACAGGAAATGCCCGCACTGACACAAAATGAGTAGTTAATGTGTATCGACAACCGGTGACAAAAAATATTGGCGTACTACACCAGTTGTCACTTTATGCCGGCCTAGTCGTTATAAGATAAACGAGGCTGATTCCGGAGCGAGCTAGCTAATTCGTGTTTTACGGGAAGTTTTTATTTTTAAGCTATATTTTATAATATCACTAATCGCAGAGGCTCAGTTTGAAACCTCACTTACCAAACGAAATGCAAAAAATTCGTGTCACTTGGACTTTATGCTGTGGACTGTTCACTGCTTTAGTGGTGGCTCTACCAGTTAGAGTACCTTAAATCGAATATCGCTATTGCATACTTATAGATATATCAATTATATATATTTTGTTTTTTGATACTAGTCAGATAATTTTATACTATTAGTTTCAGCAGTAATTGATAATAGCGCCATCTGTCTTTAAAAATATGAATCTTATCTTTCAACCCTAAAGTATAAATAAAATATCAGTATAACTTTGTTTTTCTTTGTATTCACACTCATTAATTTATAGCTTTGATGGTTAGCTTTTCCTTGCGAATGAACGATGAATATTTGTATAACAAGATATTGAATACTCAGTACTTGCGAATGGAAGATGAATATTTGTATAACAAGATATTAAATATTATTCTCTAGCAACTGTCGCTCGCTCTTTTAGGACAGCACCGTGCTGGCTTTCCCGAGACACAATGAAAAAAAGGCGTAAAGCAAATGAAACAAAGGCGTAAGCCTAATGTTTAGTATACTGTACCAACAATTGCCTATTGCCTGTGAGATGAAGCGTAAGAATGGTGGATCGGAATCGCTGCGGGCGACATGTCGTGAGCGGCACACGGCACGATTGTTTGCGCCGAAGTGGCCGCGCGGGAACAATACATCGAGCGTGACTTATTGCTAGTAGAGCTATCGAATTATTTCCAACCGTGTATCTTGGAGTCGTTTAGAGATAATTTCATTCTTGTAATAGCCTATTCCTTCTGATTTCAAATGGAGAAGTTTAGTTGTGTTAAATTTTGGCACGGAAAAGCTTCAATATTACTACGTCGTGGAAGTGCAGTATTCAATATGTATGGTTTCCATTTAACATAGTCATGTATACATACATACATTTCGACATAGCTTTGTGTACATAATATACAATGATATGATGGTGATATACATATGCGATATGTAAGGTATCCGTATAGGTACTTTTAAACTTTTGACCATTCTTATCTATAACTAGGATCCAATGGTCGATTTTTTTATATGTTCCAGTAAGAAAAAATACATCATTAGATAAGAAGAAACAGCTTAGTGCGTAAACATTTGTTATCGTATAATTTTACAGGAACATTTTTTATATACATATATCCTATACGAAATAAAGCTAAGTTAGGTTAATTAGTCAAATTCAGAAGGATTAGATTAGTGGCTTTTTAAATTTTGGCACAAAGGATTTTCCCAAATCATAATATAATGAGATCCGAACACGCGACCGACAAGATGATAGTTCGATAAACAAAGCGTCTATACAACTAGCTGACATTTAAGTGTAAGCCACACTTTCAATAATGAGAACACAAACTTGTTTCAACTTGCTATATTCCTTTTTCCAATCTCTTTATACTCTTTTAAACATATATATAACAAACTGACTTTTTGAGTCAGAGGGTCATTTTTCTGCCAACTTGTCCGGTTGGCTTATAAAATGGCACGGGTACGCGACCCCGGCCCCTCGAGCCACCATTGCTGCATTCACTGTCCTTTCCGCAGCTTTGGTGTCCCCTCCCTCACCCACCACTGGTGGTAGGGTTTAATATTGAGTATTTATTTACTCAATGTTGAACCCGAGCGGATTGGTACCACCGTCCAGTCTATTTCTACCGCAAAGCAGGAATGCGTTCCGGCGGAAGGACTGGATAGCCGTTCCTTCTATGTCCCTCCCCGTACCTTCTTGAGTGCTGGTGGGTTGAAACGGCACTACTCCGGGTGGATCCAGTGTCTGGGGTGGCATGCGGCCTTGGGGTTTGAGGCGGGGTACAGGGAGACCCGGTGGGAACGGTTTCCGTCGGCCGCCTGCCGGTCAGTAGGGGACCTGAACCCGAGGATCCGCTGACTTTTAACTCCCGCCTCGGGAAGCTGTCCCGCCAACCGGCGAAAATCCCGTCGTGCAGTCGTCGTGCCAGAGTGGGAGACTGGGGTGGATCCCGGCGACTGTACGTGGGGGGGCACCGGGGGCCCTTCCGTGCCTCGCGGAGGCCACTCATTCGGCCGTGTGCTGCCTCACGTTGGATTTCACTTTATATTCTTCCACCATCGTTAAGGATTTGCCATAGACCCACCGCACCCATCCTCACCTCCCTCCCACCAATCTCTTTGAAATGACCCGAGAAAATAGAAGTAGCAGGCAAACTACGGCGGATAAACTATCCACAATTTCAGTGGACTTCTGCAATGTCAGGGGTCTACACAGCAACCTCGACGCCGTCCATCACCACCTCGAGACGGCGCGGCCTGCCCTGCTCTTTTTAACGGAGACACAAATATCTACCCCTGACGATGTATCGTACCTTAACTACCCCGGCTACGTATTGGAACATACATTCGTACGTAAAGCCGGGGTGTGCGTCTTCGTCAGGGGTGATATATGTTGTCGCCGCCTTCGGGGCCTCGAGCTTCGGGACCTGTCAATATTATGGCTTCGCGTAGACTACGGGGGTCGAACCCGTGTATACGCGTGCCTTTACAGGTCCCATGCCAGTGATTCGGGGTCTTCTCTGTTGTTTGAGAACGTCCAAGTGGGGACTAGCTGCATACTCGAGCAGTGCCCGTCCGCGGAGGTGGTGGTCCTGGGTGACTTCAACGCCCACCACAAAGAGTGGTTGGGGTCCAGGATCACTGATCTCCCGGGCCGGTCTGCCTACGAGTTGGCCCTGGCATATGGCTTCTCACAGCTGGTAACACAGCCTACCCGTGTTCCGGATGTCGAGAGCCATGAGCCCTCTCTGTTGGATCTTCTGCTGACTACTCATCCTGACGGATACAGGGTGGTGATCGAAGCCCCTCTAGGGTCATCTGATCACTGCCTTGTTCGTTCATGGGCCCCTGTTGTGAGTCCCAGTCGTCCTTCAGCTACTGGGACTCGCAGAGTCTGGCGTTATAGGTCAGCAGATTGGGATGGACTGCGCGAGTTCTACGCATCCTTCCCATGGAAGCGGCTCTGCTTCTCCTCCGACGATCCTGACGTCTGTGCGGACTGCGTAAGGGACACAATAATCCTGGGGATGGATTCTTTCATCCCCAGTTCCAAAATACCCGTGGGGCGCCGCAGCCGACCTTGGTACAACCACGCTTGTGCCGATGCTGCGCGCCTCAAGCAGTCCGCATTTAAGGCTTGGCAGGAATGCCCGAAAACGTCGGGATCCTAAAACAAAGGAGGAGAAGCGAAAATTCAATGCCGCTTCTAGATCTAGCAAGAGGGCTATCGCTAGGGCCAAGGCGGAACACGTTCGACGAATTGGCGAGCGACTCGAAAGTTATCCCTCTGGAAGTCGAGCTTTCTGGTCGCTCGCCAAGGCTGTCGAAGGTAATTTTTGCCAGCCTAGTCTCCCGCCACTGCGTAAGGATGATGACAGTCTGGCCCATAGTGCAAAGGAGAAGGCCGATCTCCTGGCCCAATCCTTTGCCTCGAACTCGACACTGGATGACAGGGGAGCCATTCCACCTGTTATTCCCAGGTGTGAGAGTATCCTGTCTGACATCAGATTTAATCATCGTGTTGTCAGACGGGAGCTCAGGCTTCTCGACATCCGAAAGTCGAGTGGGCCGGATTGTATCCCCGCGGTGGTTCTTAAGACGTGCGCCCCTGAGTTGACCCCCGTGCTCACGCGCCTGTACCGTCTTTCCTACAAAACCAACAGGGTCCCAGCTTCTTGGAAGGTCGCACGTGTCCACCCAATCCCTAAAAAGGGTGACCGGTCTGACCCTTCCAACTATAGGCCGATAGCGGTCACATCCCTTCTCTCCAAGGTCATGGAGCGAGTTATTAATACTCAGGTCCTGAGGTACCTTGAGGATCGCCAGTTGATTAACGACCGTCAATATGGCTTTCGACACGGTCGGTCAGCTGGCGATCTTCTTGTGTACCTCACGCACCGCTGGGCGGAGGCCTTGGAGAGTGGGGGTGAGGCTATTGCCGTCGGCCTAGACATTGCGAAGGCGTTCGACCGAGTGTGGCACGGCGCCCTTCTGGCGAAGCTTCCAGCATACGGGATCCCCGAGGGACTCTGCAAGTGGATCGCCAGCTTTTTGGATGGTCGGAGCATCCAGGTCGTCGTTGACGGCTGTTGCTCCGAGACCATGACCATTAATGCTGGCGTTCCTCAAGGTTCGGTGCTATCGCCGACACTCTTCATCCTGCATATCAATGACATGCTGTCTATCGATAGCATGCATTGCTATGCAGATGATAGTACGAGTGACGCGCGATACATCGGCCAACAGAATGTCCCTCGGACTACCGTTGGGGAAAGGCGGTCACAACTTGTGTCTGAAGTCGAGAGCTCTCTGGGGCGGGCTCTCGAATGGGGTGAAAAGAATCTGGTTCAATTCAACCCCACGAAGACACAAGTTTGCGCGTTCACTGCGAAGAAGGATCCATTCGTCATGGCGCCACAGTTCCAAGGAGTATCTCTCCAGATCTCCGAGAGTATTGGGATCCTCGGCGTTGAGATTTCCAGCTTAGTCCAATTTAGGAGTCATTTGGAGGACAAAGCCAAATTGGCGAGTAAAAAGTTGGGTATCCTGAACAGAGCCAAGCGGTACTTCACGTCGGGTCACAGATTGTTGCTCTACAAGGCGCAAATCCGGCCCCACGTGGAGTACTGCTCGCATCTCTGGGCAGGTGCCCCAAAATACCAGCTCGACCCACTTGACTCCTTACAGCGACGGGCTGTTCGCATCGTCGATGATCCCGATCTCACGGAGAAACTACAGCCGTTAGGACTGCGAAGAGACTTTGGGTCTCTTTGTGTGTTCTACCGGTTGTTCCATGGGGAGTGCTCCGAGGAACTGTTCGGGTTGGTACCGGCATCGCCGTTCTACCATCGCACCACCCGTCACCGCAGTAGAGTTCATCCATTTCACCTGGAGACGTACCGTACGCGTACGGTGCGTTTCCAGAGGTCTTTTTTTACCACGTACGTGCAAGCTCTGGAATGAACTCCCTGCCTCGGTGTTCCCCGAGCGCTATGACATGGCCTTCTTCAAACGAGGCTTAAAAAGAGTACTTTCCTCACGGTAGGCAGCGGCGTGGCTGTGCCCCTGGCATTGCCAAGTCCATGGGCGACGGTGACCGCTTACCATCAGGCGGGCCGTCAGCTCGTCTGCCTGCTAGGGCAATTAAAAAAAAAAAAAAAAAAAAAAAAAAAAACTTCAGATGTGTACAATTCCATCGTTCGATCAAGAATGAATCAATCTGTCCGTGCCGCCAGTATTTATACATTTTTAAAACTGAATTTACCCACATTTTATTTATATTTTTGTAAAATAATAGCCTTTCAAAACTGAAGCTTACATAAGTCTATTCTATTTAAATGAATCCACACCAATAATTAAGTCTATTCGAATCTAGCTCTTTCTTCCTTTAAAGCAATTCTTCGTACTCAATAAATAACAATTAGTGTAAGGTTTCAATCGCGCGTGCATTACGGGGCGGCGGCGGTTACTTATGGCGCCGGAAACGAGACGTGGACGCACTGAAAGAAATATTGCTGTCATAGCGCCTTGGTGTTGTGAACGCCTCGTAGTTTGAGAAGATATCGATAAAACACATATAGGCATTTACAGATTGCGTCATGCTAACTCTACGCAATTTGCCAAGTAGGAAATCATATAGTTTTATTGTTTCGATGTACGTTTTCGACAACTTTTTTACAGTTTAAAACATATTCTTCTCAGTACAGTGTGGACCCAAGTATGAAACTCCTGCGGTTTCGATCGCACTATTACAGAGAGATAGTAACATGCAGAATCAATAATTCGTCTGAAATCTATTTAACCCATCTTTCTTTTAATATAAGTTACAACTTTACTGCGCTAGTACATACTATAAAGTCTACTTAACCGTGACAGTATAAGAAGAAAACCTACAATTATCGACATCGATAAACCCGTAACCGAACACCGGCGTTATTTATATCGGTTTAACAAATTGCCGTGTAAGAGGTGGACCCGACTGCCCGTTGAGTGCTTAATTACTTAACGCCGCCTCGATTAAAGGGCCATTTATAAATCAGTTTGGGGTGACCGAAAAGAAAAATATTTCTTTTACAGCCCACTCCTAAACACGGGGCACGGGAAGTATTGGTAGACTTCAGATGTGTGCAATTAAGAAATTCTTTGTAGGATAAAACCAAAACGAGTACTCTTTCTTGCGATATTACCCTTGAAGCGAGATTAAAAATATCGAAATAAGTTTAAAAAGTCATAGAGTCTCATATATCTGAGATTAAAACACACGACCGAAGAAACGGTGATTCTAAAGAACGCATGTAACTATGCCATACGTCATGTTCTAAAACAATTATGCAGATGTCATAAATAAAAAAAATCAAAATCACCCATGCAATGACACCACAAGTCCTTTATACGGACTGATGAAAAAGATGACAATAAAATTAAAGTTTAAACTTTTAAATTAATAGTATTTTACTGCTCAACTCCGCCGAGCAGTTAAATTAAAAGACATACATAATCTATTTTTTCCAGAGCAGTTGGATGGCCAATAAAATTACAAGAAGCGTTACCGGTACCTGTGTAGGTCTTAAAAAAAACATTTTTATCTCCATTCAAATAACCCTTACATATTTACGAATTAGAAGAGTCTTATTCTTAGACTTGTAGAAAATATCTCAAAAGAATTATTCCCCCACTAAAGGAATGCGCATCAATCAAGGATGAATGTAGTAAAAGAACATTATTGTTAGTTTGTAGAGGCGGAACCAGCGGACCGGTCAGCGAGAACCTCACCACGTTCCGGTATCGGCCCGTGAAAAGAAACCCCTTTGACTACACGTTCGGCTACTATGGACAAGACTCTTATTGTTTAAAGTACTGTTTTTTATATTTACCTAGTTATTATTAAGAATTTTAGTGAAAAATAATTATTGGAACGAGTAAGTTACATAATATGTTCATAGCCTCGTGCCCGTATTCCGAGTGTGAAAGAGGTGAATTTCTCCAACTCATTAACTATTATTAACTTTTAACTTATTATTTTATCCTAATTGCATAACAATATCTTGACGTATGAGTTTTAAACACTTTAGACACACACTAAAATATCCACGTCATAAGACATGTAAGATAAACCTAAGAATTAATGGATTTCGTACTTCAAATGACAAAGCCGTAATTATTATATCAAAAGGCGAGATGTAGTCTTTTCAATCATTTAAAATAGTGTCTGTAAAATATTACACGTACTTAAATATAACCAAAGCTATTTTGTAATTACAATTATTTAAAAATATATAGCAGGACATCCACACTATTCCCGCAATACCCTATCATGTGAACGACAATCGTACGTTTGCCGGAGGTCACTCGGCGATCAAAGCGATTGCCCAATAAATAAATAGTTGATTTGCTTTGTAAATAAATACTGAAAGGTTGTCTCACATAGTTCCGGAGGAATGCGCCAGGGGGAGCCGCTGTCCAACTAACGTGAACTAAACACGTTTGCTAAGGAATTCCGTTCACCCTTTCTTGTTTGATTGATTTATCTGTTTGTTTACGTCATTTATTGGGAATCTGCGACGTTTTCCGTATATGTTCTTATATGCCCCTTTGCTGAGTATGGCTCGCCCATAGAGCAAAGGGGCTCTTCTATAGTGTATATCTAGCTATGGTAAAAAGGTATCAACGTTAGGGGAAATGAAATGATCATTTGAATACTATAGCAGATAGGACACGTCAGTATACTTTTTTTAAAATAAAAAACAAATAATAACTGAAATATAATATGTAAGGACATAGGTAAATTATTCTATTATTATTAAAAGTATTCATTTTATTGTTATTCTTGTCTTTAGAAAGGTTACTCAACACTATTATAGGAGGTAGGTATAAATACAAGCCATTTGCGAGGTAAAATTTGAACGAGGCTTAACCTTTCTCTACCTTTCTTATAAAAGAAAAAAACTGTGTTTAGGACTTATATCCATCTACTGTTTCATCATTAGCCCATTTGTATACACATATCGCTCTGCTGAGCACGCGCCTCTTCTACAACTGAGAGTGTTTTAGGCCTAAGACCGCCATGCTGGCCTACTACGAATTAGCGGAGAGAACACTTAAAAAATTCTCAAATAAAGTTTAGCTGTGCAGATTTCCTCATTTGTTCACCTTTCATAGTAGTAATCTATTGTACACACATAGTTTCTCAATCTCGAGGTCCCCACGAATTTCGTATTGATTAATTTTTTTTTTAACTGTCTGACTCTATCATCCATTCAAACAACCCTATTTAAAATGTATTTAAATGACAAAGGTGCGTTAGTGTTCAACAATCAATAAACTAAGAGTATATTTTTTATTCACAAATATATTTTACTAAACTTATTTCATTAAATTGATCGTTAAAACTTCAATGTGACCTATCAATGCATTTTTATGATTGTAAACATGTTACCTATTACCACCGATTCTTGAAAAAAATTGCGAATTAATCTTCTTGAGACTTCGAAATGAATTTTAAAGTGGATTTATTTCGGTTATAAATCATATTAATGAAACGATTATGTTATTAAAATACTTGAAAAAGTCACTTTATCTCAGGTAAGTGTGACAAAAATCTTTGACCAATAATGAAAAATTTCTCATAAAGTATTTTACGCATTCAATTGTATCTTGTATTAATTAATGTTACAAAATTATATCATACTCTCTAAACGAGAACAAAATAAGAAAAGCGCCACCTCGTCTTACTCACGAATATCTATTCAGTTTCTACCATTCAACAAAGTTGTCTTAATATCTGTGACATGGAATATGTAATACCCTAAATTGAATACTGAGAAAAGCGCCATCTAACCATTTCGCTAAGAACTTCTACGGTAACTTGCTCTACTCCTTCACAAGGGGCGGAGCAGCTTATACAGTGTGTATTGAATGAGCAAAAGAAAGGCGGGGAGTTTACGAAAAACGGTACTGTTTTCCTTTAAAGTACGGATTGTATTATAAAAGTATTTTTTAACAATATATTATCAATTATACTTTTAGGAAAATTGTTTATATATTATTTTATAATTTAATTCCGTATTATTTAATAATTTTTAATATGATGGCGCCACTGTTCTCTTATATCATATTGTATGTTTTTATTCCATTCTATTTATATCGGCAATCCAAAAATCACGTAAAAATAATTTTGCAATAAAAATAAAAGTACCCCAAATTATTACGACAATATTTTCGACATAATATATTGGAGGGTTATTTTTTGGTTACAATATCCGTCGCTAGGGGCGCTACTGTACCGACAAACTTTGTTACGGGAGTTTGGAGCCCGTAGTTGTTTTGCTTCATGATTTATTTATTTGCTATCAACGTTTTCTGCGAGTTCGCAGTAATATTAACGTTGTGTTACAATATTTTCTGGGTTATACTTCAATAATAGTACGAGGATATTAATATTACTTAATTTGCCTCTTACCTGCGGTTTCATGGAATATGTGTAATCCAGTGTATAAAATTTACAAAATTCAAATTAAAAATTATTTACCTTTTTTTGCTATTTTTTTACCACGTTTACACGTTTTTTAACAAACTTTGTAGCTTACAGTAGCCATTATTTAAAATCTAACAACTTAAATGACACATTCATGAAGTTAAAAATACATTTTATAAAAAATCATTTTCATTCTAGTCTTTACGGACAAAGTTTACGCCAGAACAGAACTTTGTTCTGTAGAAGTTTATATAATTACTGGTGCGTTAAAATTTATTTTCTTTGGAACTTTTCAGTATTTCTCGTTTAAGCCCTAAAGTCCCATAAGTACATTGTGATTTATTTATGTTTTATACAATATATTAATTTCAGTTAGCTAAAACAATTTACTTTGAACTTATTTACTTAATTTACTATATTAGGCGTATGGCAAACATACATATATACGGTGAATATTTTTATACAGTGTTCAAATTATTTGTCTCATGTGCCGATAAATGGTGGTTTTAAACAGCCTGACTTGCGTGAGTCACTGTGAAGTATAAGGGGTAAACTTCTTACTCATAGTATCCGGGTGGATTTAAATATCCTTCTATTACCCCGGTGATTCTACAATGAACTCATTTGCCGAATGAAACGCAACAGTTGTTTCACACTGGTTTTCTGTGACAATGACATTACACAATAGGGCAATCTACTTATAGCGCAGCAATATTAGACTACAACGTGACTCTAAGACATTCAAAACCAGGTTAATAAACTAAATTCAAGGTAAAAACCTTTGTAAGGTAAAAAGCGGCTCGAACCCAAGAGACTTTTTATAATGTATCTCTAGAGTCCCGAACCCTTGACAATTTTTTAAACGCACAATGTAATTTCAAATCGATTGCATATTCATCTAACCAGGATTATGACCCTACACTTCATATTTAAAAATATATTTTGCCTTCTGTTACATAATACAATATAGATATAAAATATGAATGAAAGACGACTTCAACACTTACAGATCGATACAGTGCATTATCACTTAACGGTACTTTTCTACTAAGACCTTGACATTGACAAAGGAAAGGGTTGTCACTTACGGCCTTCTTCGGTTACGCAGTAATTATCTTTGTAAATAGAAAATTGAACTTCATTCTATATGATGTGAACAGCATAGAAACTACCTATTCACTGCTTAACTGGCCAGAAAATTAACGTTGAAATAGAGAAATTGAGGTTTAGAACTTCTCAAGTGCATACTCCAAACACATTCTATTTACATTTTTAAGTTATGTATTAACAGTTCTATAAAATATTCTTAGATGTGTAGTCCGCCAACCCGCACTAGACCAATGTAGCCCCTTTCATTTGTAAAGAATTACCGTGGTCAGCAGTGGTACTTGTCTCAACTTAAGGTTTAATGTATAGCTGCCCTGTTACTTTATGTTAGCTATGAATTATCTATTGACATATTTTATTATTTTACATTAGAAGTCGCGTTGTCGTCGCTTCGTTATATTCAGTTTTCTAAGTATGTTACGGTGGCTGTCAATAATGTTTATTATAAATGAATAAAGGGCGAGTGGGCAAGGATGATGTAAGTGAAGTTGGCCTCGGTCCGCCTCATTGAGATGCTGCCAGCCTTTCAGTTTAAAAATGTTAAGGACGCAACTGATGTTATATGAATTCTAGGAATATACAGGAAATTTCATTTTTTTATTTAGGTAACTTAGGTATAGTAGCTATTTAATCCGTTGTTTTTACTTTTATTTTTTTAGAAAACAAATGCTTTATATTATAGAAAGCGTATTTTTAACATGTTTGACACGTGAATATAAACAGGAATTTAAAGTAGAATTAACTGCTTTGTCAAACGCAGAAATAGCTCATTTTTTTCAAAAATTGTAAATAATATATTTCATCTACTGAAAGTAATCTGCCCTACATCGACTCGCAGTAGAATTTAAAAGGGCTGATGATCAAAGTATTATAATCTAATTGTCAACGTTCTTGTTCTCCAATCGGTAAGATGCCTTTACATACTCTGAACTAACCAACTAACTGCCATAATGAGGTAGCAATTAACGCAGACATGTCCTTAGATTAATTGGAGAGGATTGATCTAATATTTGCACATTCGATGATAGCCTTGACTATACACAGAATAGACGAACAATCCGATTTGTGTCCGATACTCGGCCTTAGGGTTTATTAATAATTGCCCTAGTTGTTTATAAACTGACTGCGCCAACCACAACCACTAAACTCCTGATTTAAATATTGCCTAATGGACTTGCTTTTAGAATATGCTATTTGTAATTTATAAATAGATACTCACGCTTCAATCGTCGTAGGGACAAGTAAATGTAACGTAGTAGAAATAGTTCTGTATCCACTATTCATTGTTAAGCTTTTATTCATATAGTGTAGTGTATAGTATCTTACGTACATATTATTAGATTATATTCTTGCCTTGCATACAATTTTTAACGTACGTGGTAAGACACGGAAATTCTATTCAATTTTTCTCAATCACACGCTACAAAAATACGTATGTCACGAGACCAAAGAAACAGCCATCGATTCTTTTTACGTCATAATTATATCATCTGTTATTTAATATGTAGGTACATATGTATCGAAAATCTGCGAATATCCACCTAACTTTTGCAAACTAACTTCTTTGTGTAATACCCTTTTTCTCGATCTGAGTAACGAAACGATAGGAAAAAAAACTAAAGAGCATAATGGTGGATATCAAATTACAGATAACCTAATGAATGTGTGTGAACAATAACATTGTTGTCCTCTGTTTGTGCTCGACCGTGTATGTTTTCATATTCCCCGCGTTTCTAAGCTTATCTTATATTACTACCAGACAAAAGTTGTTTAACGTGAATAAATAGATTTACATACTAACAGCAACTTAGCAGTCGGGCGGATAAGTATTATTTTGCAAAAGTTATACGCAATAATTTCAAACAACATTTACGTCCCACTGCTGGGCACGAACCTCCTCTATGATTTAGAGTGTTAAAACGTTAGTCCAACACACTGGTCTACGGGGGGTTGTTAGACTACTCACCTAAGATTTTTAAAGAACATTTTAATAGTGAAATTTCACAAGAACTTGTGAAGCTCTATTTAAATAAAGATGATTTTGACGTTTCTAATTTTTTAATACTACCTACTCAAAGTAAGAAGTTAAAATATCAATCGCAATTAGAAATATAAATTTCCATCTGTCATCGGCTAGGTAAATAATAAATGCACTGACCTTGACGCTGGGCGCGGGCGGGTGTGACGCGACTGCGGGCGGGCTGCGCGGCCCATTCGGCAACTGGAGCAAGTGACGGATGCTGTACCCTTGGCGGGACTTGCGTGACATCCTGCCAAACAACATTACTAAGTTTTACTAACAATAGATTAGTACTGATTGTTCGCAGCTTCGTATAAGAAACTTTGGGCTTTAAAAGGATTTTTTTCTCCGTTTTTAACAAATTGTTCTTTATAACTTTTATTAGCCGTAGCGTGACGATATCTAGTCCCTAAGCCTTTCTTATGGGTTATGAAACACAAATAATAAATACATTTTCAATTTAGACTTAGAACTTTCAACCAAATAAATATCTCGGTTGTCCAGTATTAGCATAGATCATAACACGAAATAAACTCAAAAATTACTAAACCGTTCTCATATTTATTAACGTAGATATGATTCGTAGTAACATAGATAGGACAGTGGGAAAGAACACTTTTTTACAGTGGGATGTACCGTATAGTTCAACCGCTAGTTTATTATGTTTTAAGATTATTTATGGAGCAGATAGTTTAAGTCCAGCTTATGTAGCAAAAATAAAGAAATCGATCTCCATAACGAGATATTCCACGAAAAGGATTAGGGATCCTATAAATAGTAGTTATGAACATCAAAAATAGTCTTAGGCCTATGAAAATAATGAGAAAGGTTTTTTTTACAACAAATTTTTCGAACAACGATCACAACGACAAGTAATGCCATTTCGAGACTCAGTCATATTATTTTTCGGGACCATCAAAGCATTAATCCTGAGAGGAATTACATTTCTAAGCAAATACATATAAACTTTATTGAACTATTAAAGACCATAAATAACAAAGATCTTGATTAGAAAACGGATGAGATCTTTATCTCAAATCTTTGAGACATTCTGAAGGATGTAGTTAAAGATGAAAATCAAAGGATTTCGATTGAAATTTATTTTGTCTGGAATATCTTTAATGACTGGAAACTGGGACAACGAACTTTCAACCTCATCTTTTTTCTTATTAATATTAATTACGAGAAAAGGCTCTTGAATAGAACTTGATAGTTCTCGGTAGTTAAATATCAAAACAGGTAAAATTTTACTTGGATATTTTTATGAGATATAATAGGGACCTTTTAGCCAAATTAATTTAGGATTACATCTTGAGGTAATCCCGATTTTAGAGAAATGTTTTGAAGGCATAAAATTTACCAAGACAGTTGGGTGAAATGTTTAGCTGAGAACATATATTTTTGGAATATTGGCACCGCAATACTATTCATTAATATTGTAGAGGAATATTGGCAAGTGCATTTGTAGTAAATGCAGAGTAGGTGAAATACATTGTCAATTCGCTAGAAATAGCTCAATGAAGACTTATTAGTTTAAAAGTCAAGTCATTGCTACAGATGCTTTTGTATAAAAAAGCAAATAATATTTTATAAAAATTGTATACATTTAAAATTGATACAATGAAAATGTAATGATGGCCTCGATGTTTGGACGCGCCATCGAAAATCTCGGCAACCGCGGGTTCAAAGCCAAGGCACACAATTTTTACTTTTCGAAATTATGTGTGTATTCACATTGAATTATCACTTGCTTTAACGGTGAAGGAAAACATCGTGATGAAACCTGCACACCTAAGAGTTCTTAGGAATTTCTTAGGGGTGTAGTCCGCCAACCCGCACTAGGCCAGCGTGGTGGACTATGGCCTTAACCCTCTCAATGGTAGAGGAGAACTGTGCCCAGCAGTGGTAAGTGTATGGGCTGATGATGACGATATACCAGATTATGTGTGCTTGTAAAATATATGAATCTTTATTAACACACAGATATTAATTGTTTCATACACTTTACCGACATCTGCTGTTGATGTCTAACCGATTTTCTAACGATAACCATTTCATTTCTATTTATAAAATAAGAGGGTTATAAACTTGGCTTAATACTGGACTTAGTATTATAAAATAACATTTATTTAGAATAGAAAAACTACGACGTAGACCCACCCACTGAAGACGCTACAGCGTAGACACTACATCGTAGCATGTTGTTTATAAATAAGGAATAGATTATTGAAATATCTAATAAAATATAAGTAAAAAGTTACTTCACAGGTTATAAAAACATATATACTAAAAACTAAAAAATAACGTTTTATAAAAATGTTAATGCGTTGCTAATAAATAATTGAATCTCCAAGAAAATGTTAAAGTAATATTTACCTTCATTTATATTCATTAAATACAATAATAAAGTAGACTACGGGTGTGTTTTGAAGTGGATTTGCTATTTACGCGAAAAGCTCTTTTAAGCCCATTCACATAGAATACAATTTCGGGAATTACATCATTTTAAACTAGAAAATATCGGAAAGAGGCTCCAAGAGGAAATTGAATTTTAGTAGTCCGTAAATAGAGTTTACTTTACTTTACACGTAGTTGTTGCGAAGTAATAAAGCTTGATTTGTAGTTGTTGATACAACATGCCTGCTGTGTAACTATAGTGTATAATTTAATCAGTCGTGTTATTTAATATCGCCTGTAATTACACTACTTTTACCATTGTAACTATGATTAATCGGAGCGTGTCGAGATAAATATCTTGATATATTATAATAATATGATTTATTTCAGCATAAGAATATGCCTCCCAATCCTGGCTCATGTTCTTGCGGTATAAGTAAGTGCTGCGCGATCTAGATGTCCTGGGTTCAAGTCCCGGGTAACGCAAAATTTTATTGATTTTTTTATTAGGGTATTCTCGGTAGCAGCTAACAATCGGGAAATATGTCCAAAAACAATAATAGGCTTGCCTACTGCTACGTTGAATGAAAATACAAGGAAAAAATGTAGCTGCAGAAATTGACTTCTGCCTACTCATTCGGAGTATACTGGCATGAGATTGTATGTATTTTTTTTTTGTCAAACTCTGTAAGGATTTCTTTATAATAAGGATATCTTATAAAGTATAAACAATTACTCTAATCGAATTTCGAAACCTATAATATATAAACTACAAAAATAAATATATAAACTTGTTAATAAAATTGAAATATAACAAACTAGTTTTGCTGTCAATTTGGTAATTATAGTGGAATGGAGTTCAGATCACAGCACCCACTTTAGATTATTTTTTTAGATAAAATGTCATCGGTAATTTTCTGCCTTTTGAGTTTATTGACATTGTTTTCGCTTTGCTGTAAACATAAGAGAATCAGAACAGAAAACAATATCACAGCTGAATTGTTTGACTTTTTTGAAGATACTTACTAATGAGACTTACTAATAATGTTGTGAACATAATATGTCGTAAAAATTACTTCGTTAAGTATTTCGAATCCGTTGCTAAAGAGAGCTTCTTATTTCTATTTTTATGCATCTTCGCTTTCATCTTTGTAACTTCGTTTAGATTAATTGAAAGTTATCCCAAGGTGTACAAACCTTTTAAATTTGTTTTTAATAAATTAAATACTCATAATATTATTTTGAGTTGCTAGTATGATCATTTTGTGGTACATAAAAATATTAGTATTTCTCAGTATTGGCTCATATTATCGAAGCACAAGCACCATCGTTATGGTGCTTGCGCACACCTGAACACGAGCCCTCGCTTTAGTTCGTTCGTTTAAGCCTTAGTCCACGACGCTGGTCTAGTACCAATTGGCAGACTACACATCTACGAAATTCCTATTCATAAGGAATAGGAACGAAACGTCAATTGACAAAGCAATGTACTATAGCCTACCCCTTCCGAGAATCCATGCGAGAGCGTTTGCACATTTGTAGAATTTCTCATACAGTAACTCCTTCACTAACAATTTATTCGTAAATTTCATATGCATTAACATACAAACCCAGTTAATTTTCCTTAACATGCGCAGTGCTGTTTAGCTCTATATTTGGTTTCAACTGAATTTCTGGTAACCTCAAGTTCAGACGAAACATCACTTCAATGTATTAAGTTTGATGAAGATAATATATTTATTTAATACTCTAAAGTTTTAACCTGGATATCTAGTTTAACCGCTAACAAAATGTATATTTTATTTACACTACCAAAGCTACGACGTAGACACAAAGTTTGAACGTACGAGAACAATAATGTTCCATTGTATCTACGACGTAGCATGTTGACTGTAGCGCTACGTAATCCAAATATTTAGGGCAAAACTGTTTAGAACAATATGAGATAAGCTACGAAAATATGAGTTCATTGTCAATAGTTTCATGATATCCCTTGTTCTTTAATCAAGATTTTTGAGTTGTTTGTTGAAATATTTTTATATAAAAATATTCCCGTCCTAGGCAGTTTTCAGGACTATCCAATGTATTTCTTATACTGAGAAATTTCAAACACTTTTTTAAACCTAAACCTAAAAAGTATACTACAATAAACAACACACTTCAAATGAAATATTTTAGTTACACTGCAGTGTTACAGTTTTCGATTGCATATTTGAATTCGCGGAATAGTTATTCATTTGTTTTCCATGAGGCCGCGCGCCGCTCTACGCGATACAAAATGGAACGTTGTCATAATAAATGCGCTTTGTGTCTGCGATTTTTTATTACAAATTTCCCGCTCTGCATTCGTTAAAGTATTTTTTTCACGTACTGCCTGTCACACATACAACAGTCGAGCAGAGGCCTTACTTAGTTATGGAACACATGTTGTTGTTATAAGGCATAATGAGAAAGTTTACATTACATCTGATAATATACTTTTGTGTGATAAAATAATATACATAAAATATGTAGCCATAAAGTCAACTTCGGTGAGAAAATCAATTAAGTTAAATACATCATTATCAGAATGTCATACTGTTCCGAGTTTTAGGCTACGAAGAAGACAGTCGAAAGACGACTGCATGCAACTGAAATGCGAATATTGCGATGGGTGTGTGCGTTTACTCGGATTGACAAAGTGAGGAACGCTAGAACAAGTTTGAAAGTGGCTCCTATAATAGATAAGTAGAAAATCCATCTGTTGAGGTATGGGGATGTTATGAGAAAAAATGAAGCATAAGTAGGTAATAAAGTAGTGAGTTGAAATTTGAAGGATAGACAAGCAGAAGAAGGTCAAGTAAAAGATAGATGAAGTGTGTGAGAGAAGATATTATGAAATAAAAGGAGTGAATGAAAACATGATGGCTGATAGGGATGTGTGGAAGGATGAAATATACTGCAACGACTCGAAATAAACTTGGAAAACTAACTAACTTATATTTGTTTAATTAACCATAAACTTCATGATTACAACCCTGTAATTGTAATAAAACAATAAAATATAGACATCAATATACTGTCTTTAGTTACAATTGTAATAACGCCATTAAATTTGATGTGAAAAAGATTTAACTTCAACAATTTTACCAATTATATTTAAAGATGTTATGGACGGATTGAATAGATACAGACTCCAGGAGTAAAATGTGTGAGAGAGACGGCTAGAAAGAGACAGATACAACGGGCGGGAGAGTTTTGAATCACACTGAGTCATAACAAATCAATGTCTGCTTAAATTGTTCCGCCACTGTATTTTAAAATCTTCGCACAGCGACTATAACAATTTACAATTATAACATCTATAATAAGCAATTTAATATAGTAAACCACTTTATTGCGATGCTATAATTACGATTAATTTTAACTTTGACGTAATAACACCAAGTAATTAAACTTCTTACATAATTCCAAACTTTTCGTCGAACAAGAAACTTATTAAAACTCCAACAGTTAAGTGAAATCGTTGTCACAAAAACCAATCGTCTAGTTTTTCATTATATTTACCATATTAATGAGGCTTTGTCCCATTGTTAAACTTTTTTTACAACAAAGATCCTCTCTTATTCATGTGTATGTGTTAGTAGGTACAGTATGTTTGAAACAATAAGAAGGTTAATTATGACTTTGAAAGATTGCGTTTATTTTCCATTATTTGACACACAGTGGCAATCTACTCGTATTGCAGACATACTTACATTTATCCACGTACCTTAACCATATAACCTATTATTGGCAACGTCAAAAATGACTTTTGTAAAATAAAATTATTCATAACTCGAACAAATATAAAAGGATTAACATTTTTATATTACGATCATGAAAGTTTGCATTGGATTTTATTACTCTATCCACCCGCTGTAAGGGTTCCTTCGACCTTACGTTATGCAAAGTCGAAATTTTACAACCCACTCATGAATTATCCAATAAAATCGAAGTCAGCCTGTTTACATTCGCATAATATCGCAAAGTCACGTATATAAGACAGCTGTATAGCTAAGACCCATTTATTGTTCAAAGCAAATAAAAAGAAACGGAGGAAAATGTGCTGCGTTACGTTCAAACAGCTTAACCCTAAACGGGAGCATGCAAAAATAAACTTTACTTTTACGAGCCCAGAGTTCTGACTCAACTGATAAATGAAAAGTCACTTAAGTCGTTTTCAATAAAGCACATTATTAGGGTTTAATTCAGGAGCTAGTAGTAAATTCTGAAAGTGCTTGAATGTATAACATGGTACACAATTAAATAACTATGTTGTTACATGGAGCTCTTAGCTTTTAGGTAACCTTTTGCTGTTTCTTAAATTGTAGGCTACATTATTAATTCGGTAATTATTACTCACGTTAACATATAAAAAAGTAAAGAAAAAGTTTGTTGAAATAAATATTACGAGTTAATATTCACTCATTCACGAATAAACAATTATAGTGCTATAGAAGGGAGATAGGGAGACTGCAGAATATGAATATAAAATTACGTAAGCAACGAACATGCCTAATTTAAATTATTAATATGCTGTCTGCACAACTCCGAAATAGACATTTAACTTGCAAAATCGATACGGATAACTTCTCAATCTGACGAGGATAAGATTAATTTAACAACTCTGTAAGGAGGAAAATAACACGAGAACAAAAGAGATCCAATCAACTGCCAAAGTTATGATAGCATCCATCATACAAAAACATCCGACAATCGATACACACACACAGCAGCTGCAGAGGACGCCATTTTGAAGTGCTTATTTCCATTATAACATTGTACTAACTACACTGAAATGTTCTACAAAAGTTCGCGTTTTGCTTCGTGAAGTCCAGAACTTTCGACTTAACAAAATACACTAACTCCCCAATTGGCATTACGCGAAAACAACATTTATTACAAGCGGGTACAGATTAAATTAGCCCGCGGTGGAATTCCGCTTCCAACTTTGCGCAAATACGCCAAGTTCAAGTTATCTGAAAAGTTATTTAACAAAGTTTCATAGCTTTCTCGCGCGTCATGCGAATTTGCGCTCTCTGTTTGTAGGGATTAAGTTAATTATCGACTGAGTGTAGAGCGCACGTGGGTCCTTTCTGAATTGGTATCTTCTTGCGTTATCCCATCGAGAGCCGTGACTGTAGAACGATTTTCCTTCTACAATGGACTGAGACTGGGACCGGCCGCTGAAATGACTTTGTAATAGCGTCCTCAATAAAACGACCCAATATCGTGGGCTTTTTACTTTATTTATGAGATAGTTCGAGAGGACAAAATAAATGTTTACCTATACGTAAAAAGCGGAGTACGCTTGTTTGAGATCTATTATATTTTCCAATTTGTTACTCTGTTGTGTAGTACTTGTAGTTAGTGTAAATGTTTGCCCAGTTCTCGGCGAGCTGCGAACAACACAAACATTATAAGGCTCTGGTACCATTATGGAACAGTCGGGAGTATATCTTGCTGATTTTACAGTAACTTGAAGTTTTAATGAGTTGATTTCAGTGTTTGGGGATGTAACGTTTATGAAAATATTATTCAAATTAGTTTATTATTGTAATGATCATTAGTAGTGTCAAATCGGTTATAATTAGTGAGATTGAATAATACATTTAGTGTAATAGAAACACAAATTGCAAACGGATAAGGTAATTGTATATATTTCTTAGGTTGAAATAAGACTACCTCGAGCATAAATAACATTTTTAAATTCATCTACTAAGAACCTTGATGGCTTATTACTTTGTACAGTTCTGAGAAAATTAATTTGTCGAGTAGCAAGAAATTTTCTTTCCTCTACGGATCATTTGATTAATTAATAACATTCACGGTACGTTGTACGTCTTCTTTTACAGCATTTTAGAGTAAACACATCAATATAACTTCGTACATAGCTCTTACTTAAGTATTTCACTGTGTTTTGCAACGTAAACAACGATATCAACATACCGGCTTTAATATATTTCTGTAACAAAGCGACCTCAATTCACAAACCCCGGGAATTTTCGCTTCGAAAATCAAAACAGCGAATGTGTCACATCGACGTATCAGCGTTTACAAATATCGCCGCAACTTGGTAAACACTTTTTAACAAAAACTTTTCACGTACATAACTTTCTACAAAACTGTGTAAAGTAGTAAAACTAAGTTTTGTGCATATCACCTGTCACTTATGGTCGTGCCCGGGCCATAGGCAAGGTCAAAAAGTGATGTTAGCGTCCTTCTTGCAGCCGCCAGAAGTAAACACAGATTACAACAGCATCACACGAACGTCACTCGAGTTTCACTTCAAAACAATATCTCAAATCCACTAAAACACCAGTATTTAACACGTACACAGTCACAGCAACACTAAAACGCGGTCTCCGAGTCAGAAAACAGTGTTTCGCCTTTCAGCATAACCTCAAAACATCTTACTGACACTCCGCGGCCCACAGGAATTAATAAAAAGTTTCTTTATAAAACAAGTGGGTTGTGAGCATGTTCCAAAATGGCGGAACTTTGCGTTAACTTCGGAACGTAGAGCGACGTGAAGTTGTAGGGTGCGCGACTTGTGCGGCTCGCGGTACGGTCGCGCAGCCACCACTAACTTTTCTCATAACAAACTCGCTCTAACTTCTTACATACACATTGTTTTTTCACCGAACTATAGTGATTCACTGGAAAAGTGATTTGGAGTATTTTTAATACGCTGAAAGTTGTTGTGAGATTAATTTTAAGTAGTTGAAAAGTGACACGATCGCGTAGCGCTCCCGCACCGTACCGCGAGCCGCGTAGTCGACAGGGGTTCGGTCGGGGAAAATCAATAACTTACGGCCGACTCTCTCCGCCGCTCTCCGCGTTTAATCATACACTTTGTGAGCAAAACATTAAAACTTGTCCGTTTGTTTGTCCGGAGGCGGCTGGGTGTCGCTGGGGCGCGGGGGCCGGTGCGGGCGAGTCGGGAGCGAGAGCCGGAGCGGGCAGCGGCGCCGACGACTGCCAGCGTACTTCGCCACTCGCCAGAGTTTACTTGGCGCAAAGTTTTCCGAGGTGTTCTTACAAAGAAGTGCGGTTATATACTGCAACGTGTGGAGATTGGCGTCGCCCCGCGCCCCGCGGCTATCTGCCCACAACTTTGCTGCATTGTTATCGGTGGCCAAGTTCAAATTAAAACTTTCTTTATAACTTCGAAGTTAAACTGTAGTTGTTGTTTTGGTACAAGTTTTAAACGCGTTTCAAAGGCGCGTTAGTGTGCTTATCGGACTGGCGATGACGTAACGAGATGATGTGTTTATATTGCAAGTAAAGTAATTGTGAAAGTTGTAAAACTGGGTTGTATATATATTCTACTATAGGTATATATGTGTTTAAAAAAAAAATAACTTTGTGATAGGTACGAAACTATCTAACTATAAAACTACTCAGCTGATGTGTAATAAATGTTAAAAAAGGATCTTTGTTCACCTTTTCCCTCTTAAGGTAGCTCTGCGTATTTCTCACAAATAAAGAGTATCTGTTTCCCCTATCATATTTACTCTCATACCGTAATGACCTGATTACCGTCACCCTTTCAAAGTCTCATTTGACCCACAAAAGATACTCTCGTGTCCATTCAAGTCGACTGGACTACTTAAACCGAACAACGAAATAAGTGATTTAATTCCATAAGTTGTGTAGACAAGTTTAGATGGTTCAACTCGACGCTCCCCCTGACACTCCTTATTTCACCGAAATAATCTACCGTACAGTAACAATCGCAGACCCAACATCCAATTTAAACAGACCTTCAGCTCTCCTTTCTCTATTTGCAAACTGAATAAGATTAGAACCTTGCATAAACACGATCAAAGTTCTTTATAAATTGGTTGTACGACGCGTTGCTCGACCGGTTGAGCGACTAGTCCGGTTTAGCTCGACGGAAAGACTTTATCGCGCAATTCCCGGGGTGGAGTATTAACAAGTATTTTACGAGATAAATAAGTTAGCTCAAGATACTGGTAATGTTTGTTGCGAATAAAATATTTATTCATAACTAATCCTTCAACTGTCTATGTTATTACATTAAAGTTTATTAACTTTTATTATTTAATTTGGTCGTCCCATTTATAAAGTTTTATATTCAAAATGATGTTAATAATATACAGGGTGTATTTAGACCGTGATCGAAAACTGAGGCAGGTAATAGCGAGGGTGATCACAAACCCAGTGGCGATATTAAAAATCCCGACAAAAATTGACATTTTCCATACAACCATCGGTGTTAAAAGTATGTGGTTTGTATGGAAAACCTCAATTTTTTTTTTGTCGTGATTTTCTTTAATGCCTGGGGGTTTGTAATCACTATCGTTATTACCTGCCTCAGTTTTCGATCACGGTCTAAATACATCCTGTATTTAGTAATTAATAATTTAAACAAATTTAAGTAAACTTAAAAAAGAATTTGCATGGACAAAACACCATTGACATATTCTGTGCGTTCGAAAAAGTTACAAGAGATTTTTTAACCCAATTTAGGAGAATTTTTTAATTTAGTTTTTATTCAGTGTTATGTATTTTTATTATATAAAATTATAAGATGTATTTCTTTTCAATAAAATAATTAGTTCACAAGTAAAGTCATAGTGTAACAAATGACCATATTTATGTACATAGAACAAGGAACAAAGGACAACTAAGAATAACTTGCGAGGATTATTTGGAATGTAGGATAGTTCCTGAGGGATTTCTTGGATATATTGATGTGCTTCTTAGAAGGAAAAGGAAGCACAAACAAATAACATCGCGACCTTTTTCCTTTATGCGTCAATAGATACGTCTGTTTAAAATAAAAAGATATCTGTACTCCTTACTGTGTAGGCGACATTATTAACCAATATTGTATAATCATAATCCTGTTTTAAAAGCTTAAAGAATTTATCGTTCCTACTAATTATTTATTTACAAAAGTCTTTATGGACGTAATAAAGTAATAGGAATGGAAGAATAATATTCTTTGTAAATTTATTTTTATACTTCAATAAAAAAATTATGTATTTATAATTTATCATTAGTCCACCAACATCCCACTACCAGGCACGGAACTCCTCTACAACTGGTAAGGTCTACGTCCACCACGCTGGCCTAGTGCGGGCTAGTGGACAACACCTCAAAGAAATTTCTAAGAGCTTTTAAGTGAGCTGGATTCCTCATGACTTTTTCTTGCATCGCTCCACAAATACATCTTCGTACTTATAAATTAATAATAATAAATAAATACTTAATCGCGTAGAGTATATATATTTAAAACAGTCACCATTTTTACTGCGTTATCAAAGAACTTGCATCAGACATCGTAGAAGTTTGGCGCGCGCCCCACAAGGTTAGACTAAAAAATATGCACAGATAGCATTTAATACTCGAAAATTTGGCAATACGCATGCCATTATCTACAGAGCTGGCTTAGGTTTTTATAAAAATACATTTCCTTATTGTTATCGTGCCTTAAAGACAAAGGACTTTAATTGTCACCTTGAGTAGGTTAGTAATTACTGTGAATTACTTACTCTAAAGACAAGCAAAGTAAATACTTTGATGTTCAATACATTATAAGGTAACAAAATACAGAATATAATTTTATTTTCTCATATTTATTATATTACAGCAACATTACCCTTACCATTAGATAAACTCTCGTCATCTGACATAATCAAACCATTCGTTGAAATTTTCTTTACTTTACACTTAGTACTACACTTTTTGTATAATTTCATCCATTAAATAGCTCACAAAGTGTTAAATTACAAAAAAAAAACACCCAAGAGCCTCACATTGTAAACAAACATATCAACATACATTGTATAACAACTATTTAAGTACAGTATAGTTTATAAGGACACAAAGTGGCTATACCAGTGAAGTATGATTGATGAATAGGCAGACAGGGACAGTGTTACTCGTCTCGACATTATTATAATCAAAGGTGTTGGAGCGAGGAAAGTCCGACTGAACTATTCTAAATTTGTATTAGTATCTACAGGTACATCTGTCTGAAGAGGGAATATGGCTCTAAAGTGTGGAGAAAATTAGGTTGAAAATACCGTGATTAACAATCTTCTACCTTGGTTATCCCAAATACAAGTTCCACTGTTCACGGGCCCGTTTGCGGTTAACAAAGGTTATATCTTGGTCCAGTACAGACTGACATACTCTAGATACTTATAATAAAGCAATCTGGAGTTCGAGGTTTTCCCACAAAGTTTTCCTTCGCCATCTATGAGCGTGATATAATCCCACCTATATTGACATAAGGAGTTTCATCAATAAACTTCTTAATATTATTGTTTATTAATACAAAAAAATAAGCAGTAACAGGTCCGTAGATGCGACTGAGACCAGTATTTCTTTAGTATTTGTTGTTATTTCAAGTAAAAAATCTATTTCGTATCGAATACAATTTCATTATAATAAAACTAACTTTCATTGTATCCCTAGTGAATAATAAAATAAATTCATAAGTAGAAATACCACTTAGTACACAATGCTATTTAATCTTTGAATTAAAGATACTATACAAACATTACTAATAAAAAGTCTTATTACACAAAGAACAGAACAAACATCGGGTCCCGGCTTAAATGTTTTATATTCAGTTCAAAAATAGTTTTAACATTTCTCTCTCGAGCGCGCGTTTAATATTTTTCAATTTACGACACAAAAGACGACTATGGCAAAAACATTTGAATCCAAGTAAAGAGCGCTCAAGAAACAAGCTGATGTAACGTTTCTCAAAGCCTCGGAAATAGTGTTTCAAAGACATCGCCAGATACATCTCATCTGCGTACGTTTGTACGAGGTAATGTTGTTCTCGGAAAATATTTTTGGAATATTTCCGACTTTGATATGTTTTGTAGGTCATATTCGACATCATAAAGGTTTTAATATGCATAAGGGAAGACAAACTGTTCTGAAATATGTGAAAATGTGTGTAAGCATTCGAATTTAGAACTCTATAAGAAGTAACTTGGCGTTCTGTAGCTATCTCTTTCGCTCTTTCGGCTGCCGTGTCACTGCTCTCATTCGCACATTGTTTAAGCCAGGTTTAATTTGCGAACGTGTGATATTTCAATGGACTTCACTTTGATATGTACTCCTACGCTTTTATGATGCCTTAGTACTTCCATTAATTGTAGAAATTTTGTAGAGATCTCTTTGTTTGATAAATTGTTAAGATGTTTATTGTGAGTAAGAAGTTTATTGTGAATTACTTCCTACTACAAAATATTGAGCAGTTTCCTCTACTCGACAACTGACTTTATAACAAATAAAAAAAATAAATCTTTTATTTAGCAAGTAATATACAAATGCGTAGTTATAAAGTTTCTGCTGTTATCTTAATTATATGTATAAATTTAAAAGTCATACACATATTATGACTAACCTTTTTGGCTTAATAGTTTCCATTCATTTCCCTATTCTGTGACTTTTGGCCGTCAAGCTGTAAAGGAATATAATTATAAAGCAGATAAATGTAGGCTGGGCAAAAATAGTCCGCAAGCTAAGAATACATAAATAAATGAGCATCATGTCAAAGCTGGTTTGTTATTTACGAAAATGAATCAAATAATAGATTGATCCTTGGGGGCGGTGACCTTTCTTACACGTGTATTGGTACTGAAGTGAAATAAAGGTAACTCGCGATATTTTCAGACTCTTTATAGCTGACTGGAGCTGTTTTGTTCAAGGCGGTACATAATCAGATGTTTCGTTCGCGCCGGATAGAAAATGAATATTGTCACATCTGACGTCACCAATTTTTTTTTTAGTTTTCTTTATTATAGGTTTAAAAAATAAGTTGCTATATAAATAGACAAAAAGTTAAAACTAGAGTAATTGACTTTTATCTTAAAAATTGGTTTAATGTAAAATAATGTGCGATGCAATCTAAATAGAAGAACAATAGTGGAACCGAATACGTTAAAGAAGTATGTTAAGTAGAGGTAAATACAGATATATTTATATTGAAAAGTACTAAAATATACTTTTATTATTGTTGTTTTTCTAAGACCGTATCTCTCTATATCTCCTGAATCCTGAGCGTATTTGCAGAAACAATTAATGATATCGACGTAGAAAAGCATATTTGCTGTAAGTAGACAAAATACCTAAAGTTACTTTTTGACTCCGCATCGAATGGCCTGAGTCTTGTGTCTCTAGGATTAAAAAAAATTACATACGCCGTTGAAAACGCCCTTAGTTTATATTTTTTTAGCAAGATTAAATGCTGTATGTAGGCCAAAATCTAGTCATTTTAGACATTTTGTACTTACCGCAAAAAGACTGCATTTTTTGCGTTATAAATACTTACTTCTTCCCATTTAAAAATTAAATGCCTTACAGCATTTTTTCGGCGTGTGATTTTTACTTTCGTTTACTTACAGCAAGTTTAAGGAACCTATAGTTTTAGTTTTTGTCATTTACAGCAAATACGTGATGTATTTGCTTTAAAAGCTCACATTTCATAATGCATAAGAAACCTGTGATTTTTTAAAAATTTGAGGTAATGCATTTTGATAAATCATTAATCATTTCTTTTTACCGTTACGCCATTGAAAAAATGATAGCACATTCTCTAAGACCGGAGGGTATACTTTCAGGGTCCATCAATTTTACGTTGTTTTCGATCACAGCTCTCTTCTCAGAAGCTGGTGATTTACTTTGAGGCTGTTCCATATAGCTCTAAACAGCACCATCTAATTCTGGGATAGAATTGCGCCTTTGGTTTTAATTTGCTTCGCATGGTTCTTAACTGAATAGTAGGTTCTGTTTTTTGCTTTTACCATACTTGACCACATTTTTTTTTACCATTTACGACACTTTATTTCAACCAAATATTACATTACCAACTCACCTACTGCATTTCTAGGTCTTATCATAATTATAAATTTAATTTTACATCTTGAATTGCAGTACCCAAATAAATAAAGTTACTGCATACAGTATATTTAGCGCATGTAAATTGATAATATTTCCATCTTCGCGTATTTTTCTTCCTTAATTACAGCGTTTTAAAGGTATGTGATTTAAAAAACTGTTTGCTGTAACTAGCCAAACACGTACTTATAGTAACTTTGGATAAAAAGTTTACATTGTAAATGGTAACTGGCAGTTAAATTAACCCATGTTCCAAAAATGGTTGCAATATCATGGATAGGTCAGACACTATTAATTTTTTTCCGAAATTAATTAAGTTTTTTGGCTCTGGTGAACAATTGCAATGTGTCTACTTACACCAAATGTGCTTTCTTACGTCGATATATTCAAATATAAGCACCTATTTAGTACTTATAGGTAGTACCTGTATAAGTATTTGTCATTCAGATACTGCTCTAAACAAGGGTTGAACCCAAAAGACTTTCTATGCTTGATAGCCTAAACTCTTACCCACGAGAAAAATTGAAAAATGATCTAGTAAGGTTGAAAAAGAAACGGCCGATTAAAATTACAAATTCTTAATTATAACGAGTAACAATGAAGTGTGATAAATTATTTTCATTCATTCAACACGTTTTAACTTTTAAAATTAAATATTAAATCCGTTGACTGGTTTTTCCTGTTCCCGTTGATACTGACACAGAAATCTTCACCCCTTTCGGCGACCGTATTAAATTATTTCGCGTTAAAAATATATTCTTTAAAATGTTAATTAATTATGTATCGCCCCTCCGCGCGGGAGCTGGGGCGGGCGAAAATAGAATTCATTACATTATTTATGTACCGGCGATCGATTTTTAAATACATTTTATGCGTGTAATGTCTTATTTAAATATTTACCATCTAGCCGACGTTATTATATGTATAGTCGATATGTATTTATTTATATTTGTGTTTATGTATAGGTACTAGAATATATTCCTATTTACTTGTTAATTTTAATATTTTAGTATAGATATATTATGTATCTTCATCTTCATACCACACTTTTTAATCTACAATAGCATAATAACAGAAACTCTTATTTCTTACTTTTATTCTACAATGGAGTTTTCTCCGTTTATTCTAAAATAAATAGGTACTGTTATCGAGAACTCTCGATTGAAAAATGTAATTAGTTCAACTTGTATCTTGCACATAAAATTTAATTTTGACTTCCCATTGCTATAACATATTTGACGACATAGATCAAGTTTACTCTAATCAGACTTGCAGAAATGTGAGACCAACAAATCTCTTAGGTTTTGGAAGAAGATAATCAGGGAACTAGGTAAGACCTGTGTGTATATTTAAAATTATATTATTTATAAACTGTTTTACAAAAATTTTGTAAATGACAGCCTCCGTTAGTTATACACCAGTATTTTGTGAGAGAGAACTATTTATATGACTGTTTTCGAAACACAATGAATAAAGAAAAATGTATAGCAAATAATTTATAATCTTTGTACTCCTATACAGTAAAAGAATGGTAATAACACGCACATATATGTATTTCCATTGTTAATAATAGCATTGTCATAGGTTTCCAAACAGCACTACCTATAGTTGTGTGAAGTGTTTATCAGTGCGTTGCGTGAAGCGAGCAATCTGACACAGTCCGTCGGAATCTATTAAGAGGATTAGGAGGTGCATTCACAAGACGAGGGTCGTATCCATGTCTCGCACGTTTGGACGGCGCTCACACTGTCTTTAATTTAGTTTTAATATTATTTTAACAATTTGTATAATTTTGTTTCAATAATTTTCCCTATCTAAGCATATTTTTTTTTTAAATTGGACATAGTTGAATTTTGACTTAGTTAAAATCAGATGGAATTTATAAAAATATTTTACTAGTCTATATATTATTATGTAGAATTACAAACACCACAGTCCTACAAACTTCATCTACTTTACAAACTTGAAAATATCAAGATTTGAACAGAAATTTGTGATGATCGTCTCTGACTTTGTTCAGTAAACTATTGCATATTTTTAAACACGTACAAAATAAAAAAAAAACATGTGTATGAGCATTTATAGACCAGAAAGTTAAGGCTCGTTCGATCTATGCAGGCCTGCAGTAAAAGTTGTTGACAGCAGCATTAGCCGCCACGTCGGTGTGAAAGCGGACACGTCTAATCCACTGTCAGCTAAATTATTTATGCATTTAAAAGGATTTACTCTTAATATGAGGTGTAGCGAGGCGGTCACGACTTGCTCGCTCCGACGTCGCCGCTGAAAAGTTAATTACTCGAGCCATAATTAATGTTTATACTAGGTTTTAACGTCATGTGAGACGGGAAGATCCTCTTATTCCAACGTATTAACAGGCCTACATTTTTTCAAATTTGTATTGTTAAAAAAAAAACAATTTTAATTTTAGTATTAGAATTAATAGACTCATGACTTGTGTTCATTTCTGTTGTCTTTGTTAAATAATATCTCTTTTTAGAGATCGTCAAAGTTTAAAAAAGGAATAAGCAAACACAAACTGGTAATTTTATAAGTTTTTAGAAACCTAAATCAACATTCTGAATAAACCTTTTAAAAAAACTTGTGCCTTTACTTTTACTTCTTATCGCAGGCTATCTAATAACAACTTCTACAATTATATTTGTCAACTATGCTTATATTTTTTTGTCTCATAGCTTGTAGGTGGTACTAAATAATTTAAAAAAATGCAATGTATTTGCATATCCACTTTCGAATCGTCCTATGAGCGTTGGTAATTATTTCATTCAATACTTATATATCTTAAAAATGTTTTTATAAGCGAGATATTAATCTTATGTTTATGCTGTATCGAGTGAGCCAGGCTTTGATCAACCACACTTTAAAAGGCACAATCTCATACCAATTTCCATGAGCACATATAAGAATGGTTTGGTTCGTGGGAGTCGGCGACATTTCAGTACAAGTTTATTCACCGACGAGACAGCCGCTTTCACCCGGAAATTGACGTCGCGTTTCCACTAAACACAATAAGTCTCACCATTGTGCTTCATAACAACGTTTAGTGCATATTGCCGAGAATTTTATGAAGTCCTGGTACCTACTTAAAGTTTTCGTCGAAACTCATTGTATGTTTAAACGGTTTTGTTTCTTAGTCATGAAAAGAAAAAGGTTAAATAAAAGGATATAAAAGAAAATGGGGTAGATGAAGACATGACGGCTAATATTGACGTTTGAAAGAAAACCCCAAAATAGAATTAGGAACGGGTCAAAAGAATGTTGTTTGTTGTGTTAGTCAATTTTTAGTTAATTTTACATCATTTGGATGTCCTTAACTGGACGTGAACGACGAAAAAGTTGTTTAATTCAAAGAAAGCTATACCAACTATTTTATTGAAGGAATAATTTAATATTCAATGGTTGAATTTAATATGTACGTCTGTTCTAAAATTCTAAGCATGAAAATTCAAATACGAACACGAGCGAATCAAATCAGTTAAAGCGAATATGAATACGTGAATTTCCCACAATCGTTTTTGTTCGCCTCGCCGTCGGCTTTCACATCCGATCTTTGTTCCCGACGTTATTAACACAATCGGACCGACACCAATTATAAAGTTGGAACACCTTTCCGAATGGCAACATCGGGAGCGCAAATTGACTTGCGTCACAAGGACTTTCCATTGATTGACGTGTTTTCCACGAGACTGTGACAATCCTGTTTCCATTTGTATTGTTTGCTTTGGGGCAGTTGTTTGGCATTTGCTATAACGCCCATGTTTATTATGGTAACAAATTAAAGAATACGTGACTTGAATTGAAAATTCACTCTTAAAAGTATTAGCATAAGTTTTAGGCTTAGAACTGCTGAATAAGACTAGAAAAGTAATGTCAAAATGACGAGCGTCCCGAGCCTGCGATTAGACTACCATATGTTTGACTTGGCAACTTCTTAGTATTTCGGGTTGCGTCTAAAGACTTATTAGATGTGTGAAAAATAGGAGCCCTTCATTTTTGTTAAAAAATTTTGTCATTGGTCGTGTGATCGCAGTAGAACGAATAGGTGGCAGACAAGCGACGACACTCGACTCCATACAAGATAACGTCGATTTCTCTTCTAATCTTATTAAGCTATTGTGGGGTCACAGGGCTGGCTGAATTTGAGCATCAAAAGTCGTACTGTTTAGAACAACGAGATTTGTAGCAAATAATTCATACTATTTTACTTTATTATTAAACCTTCCTAACTCAAAAGTTACAAATAGGTACACGAAACCTCATTAATTAATAATTAACTAATATGTACCTACTTTTATTATGTAAAGAATAAACCATAATGTAATGACGTTAAAACTAGGTTTAAATTTTATTGTGGCACTTTATTCTCAAAGTAAAATTATACCACTGCACTCGAAAAGTAAGCATTTAAACTGTACAAGACAACGGACAGAAATATTACTAGACACAACTCATGCATGAACTTCGTAAAAGCAAAGGAAGCAAAACGTAATGCCGCTGCATTTGATACAGAGTAACACCAATTCCAAAAGTATGTACGACAGAAGAGTTTCTCATTTTGAATTACTTGGAACATAATTCAAAGCCAACGCAGTGGTAATTCCGAGAAATAGAATGAATTTTTCGAAACCATTGCGGCATGTATGATTAAAATTATTTTGTGTGATTTCTTTTGCTATAAAAATAGCATTTAATGTAATTTAAAATTGTAATGATATACTGCCCAATTAGACTTCCACCGTTTTATGACCAAGAAGTTATAACATTCACGAACCAAATTATTAAATTATTATAAGTATGACGTTTATGAGTACTCTATACTCTATAGCTACCACATAGAACATTGTTAGGTACAAAGAAATGGATTGAAAGTATTCCAAGGTTCATAATTTGTAATAATTTAATGTCAAATATCGCCATCAATATTTGCAAATAAACTATAGTCTAATTAGGTCATATAGCAATTAGGAAATCGTGATCTAGAACGCAGGGCACACGTCGGTACAAAATCACGTATTCATGGATAATTATGGCTCGCTTCAACGATGCATCACGTACCGTCCGTGGTACTTATATAGACACAACTTATTGTATAAATTGTGTGCATTTATTAATTGTACTACTAAACGTGTTCAAAAATATACCCGATTCTATTGTTTAAATAATATAGTGAGATAGCCTGTACACCTACACACCAATCAACTCAACCGCTTTTATTGGCAAAACCTAAATATTTATAATAAAGCTTAATCCTTTATTTAACTTCCGGCAGAAGGTACACCATGCACCGGTCATAGTCAATTGAAGGAATTAAAAATTATGAAATTAATTAAATGAATTATTCAATAATAATTTTATGATACTAATCTTTGTGGGGAAGGCATTGTATAGTGGATTTTGATGGTACTTATTAACATTATTCAAACCATAATTCAAGACTCAAGGTCTAAATTATTTTTTGCGTATAAATACCAAAGTACAAAACACAAAATAATTGACACACAAGTTCATGTTTTTAATATCTTACAATCCTATTACGAATAAGACGTCCAACCGCAACGCAAACCGCAAACGAAGTCGTTTTCCAAAACGTAAAGACGTTGTGTATTTATAAAGGGATGGTAGTATTTTTGATGCGGCCAACGCGACCACGGACTTAGCCAACTGCAAAGCCCAGGGGCTCAAAGTCTAACGAATAACTTAAAAGTTTGTCCGGCCAACGCAGGCGCGGATTTTGTTGGACGAATGTAAGAAAAAAAAATTGTGCGTTATTTTACATTTGTGTGCTGATTTAATAAGTTTATTGAAGAGTTAGTTCAGATAACGTATTTTGCTGACTGGCGTGATAGTAATCAAAAACGGAAAGCGACAATGAAGTCTCTTAAAGGCTGCAAATGGTAGTATAACCTCATAAAAAAAACTCATACCATACTTAGTGTCGAATCATTCGGTGTAATATATCCAAGAATCAAACGCATTATCCTAACACATATTAGAAAGTCTGTTTTCTGGAGCTACTTTTCGGACAGATACACACCCAGTTGTTAGACAAAGATTTGTTGAAAAGCATGGTTCCTACTTTCTTTAGTTACCTATTAAACTAGATTGTCACGATATAAAATAAACAAAATACAAAAATGGTTAGTTGTGCCCAGAGCCTTGTGCCAGGTAGTAGGACGTGTAGGCAATTATATTAATAACATAATAAAAATAATATAAAAATTGCTATCTTACCAACAGTGTCTAATGCCGCGCCTGTTTTAGTGTTTAAATTCGCCTCTCACGTCGTCGGATTGGCGCAGGTACGTGGACGGCTTTATTTTTAGAAGTAGGTAAAGTGGTTTGTTACACAACTTGTCACCACCGCCCATCGATGTGCATGCAATTTTTATTTCCATTCAATTCTATCGCTTTTTGGTGTTTCAATTGCGTTAAAAGTATATATGTATTTCTATTTTTATAATTTTGTCACAATATAGCATGGGTTATTATGCCGCATCTTTATAATCGTATAAGTGCGAATAATTTTATTCTATTTTAAATAAAAGGGAAGCAGATAAAAATGGAAACGAGAGTCGTATTTTGAAAAAGAAGTTACGTTTACGCCTGATAAATATGCATTAAATAGTCGATACATTAAACCATCTAATAATATCATCTAGTGGTTTAAAAATTGACTTCTTTTTTTTGTAAGTGTGAAAAATAAGACATAGTATTTAGTTCAACGAAATATAGAATAAAATAATAATTTTTCACTCATTTCTAAACATTACACAGTTGAAACTTGCAAAGAATAACTTTTTAGCGTCAACCGAAGGAATCCGACGTACAACTTGCATAATATAAAATTTTCTATTTCGAACTCGAGTTTTGCATACTCAATTACATAACACTTTTCCGTAGTTTATATTTAAAAAATGGGTTAAAAATATAACACAAACAGACAAATACGCAAGATACGTCTTTTCAACAATAAGTTAACCCGTAACCCCCCGATACCCAATTGTCGCGAGTATTTCCCCACAGAGCCATTGTCTTGGCCGCCCGTTCGATTCCCGCGCCGGACATCATACACATATAATTGCTACTGAGAGATTTATTGCTTCTTGTCTCGCAGAATTTACTTCAACCTTTTATCTAATCTTCCCGCTCATTATTCCTTGATTGAGTGCTTTCCCGTTGTTTTGTTATTGGGAACTGTCGGGGTTCATTTTATTCTGTGTTCTCTCTAATTATGTTATTATATACACAATACGGCTTGCTTTATCGTTGCACTGGTTAATAAGGAAAATCATGGATTGTGGATCTTGAAGCCTTAGGTTTAAATGATTAATCGTAAATGTTTTTTGAGAGTTTTTACTTAGCTAGGGAAATGAAGGGTGGACGAATGCAGGGTTGATCCTCGCATTGAGACCAAGATGTAAATGATCTACAAATATTCGTTTCGTTATTGACTTTTATCTGAAGACAGCATCCAATGCTTTTTTAATTTTTGTTGTGTAGGAGTAAAAATGATGATTTCTTTTGTCTACGCTTATCCACAGTCTATTTGTATTTAAAGGATTGTTTTATTTGTTATAGTAATCCAATTCACTGAAATTGGTCTTGCAGTACAGATAGTACCTACCTCCCTACTGTAAACTCGAAAGATAATCACTTCGCTTTGACATCACGACGAAGTTAATCTAATACTGTTCATTAGTGTACGTATTCGTAATATCACCATTACCAAGGGTAGGATAAAATTAGACGTAGGTATTGTGGCATTGCTTCGGAATATCGATCAGCTATTTGCAACACAGCTCGCACGATGTTAACATATTAAATTGCTGGAATCCTATTACGTGTTACAAATCGCTCCAATGAATCTCTATTGACGCTACTGTGTGCAGAATTGCCTTTGATTATTATCCGATTGTGGTTTCGTAGCAGGATATTAATAACTCGTTCCTATTATAAATCATCCTTTATTTTTCGAAGAGATATAAAAGCATTGGCCTCATACGATGGATTCAGAAGTATAGATAAAATTGATAGACGCTTAGATGTATAACGCGTGGGTGGACCACTTTTTTACCAATAAGCAGTGCGGATTTAGTATTGACTACCTTTTCCATGAAGCCAACCTTTCACTAATCAAATTCATAATGCCGCCCTATTCATGGTGACGAGTTGCTAATAGCAACTTGCTATCCAATACAATTTCGTTGCGCGACTTTTTGGCAACCTTTATCGACGATGGTCGCAAATCGCGTCACTTATGGTATACTTCGGTCCCAGCAGTGGTACGTACGTACTGATGATGGTGATGCTGGTTTCTTACGTCACCAAATATACTTTATCTATGTTCATTTACAACTTATATATTCAGATGCTGTGTTGCATCAGCTACAAAGCGACCACAAATGAAGTGAGCATCCGAAATTTGACCCCTGTACCGAAACGAAGGTTACATGAAAACTATATTTTGATCTATAGACAAAAAATATAAACGTAATATTGAGGTCTACTAAATTAATCCAAGACTAAATTTGTTAGCATAATCTTTGTGAACAAGAAAAACAAGCCCGTTTTCGTTCAACATTAAGTACCTATAAACAAGGTTATTCCGTGCGATAAATCATATTACTTATCAAGAAGTAAATAAGCGCAAAAGGAATCATAATAAATCCGCTCTCGAAATGGACTAATCAGGGTGAGGGCAGAACAGAGAATTTCCCTCGCCAATAAAAACAACACTTCTCTGTTCGTAAAAAAAAAACTCATTTTCGTTTATTGCAGTAAGGCTAATTTGAATTGAGTGCTATGCAGTTATGATTCAAGAGAGTGGATAATTTTAAGTAGCTGAGTAGGTTGCTAACAAGATTTTTGTTTTTTTTTTCTATGTGTGTTTTTGTTTGTTTTTCTTGATGGAATTTAGGGTCTTTTTGCTATTGAGCGGACGTAAAATAAAAAAGTAATCATAGCAGCAAGTTATCAGAAATATTGAAAGATAAGCGTGTTTGGAGATTCTAATATTTACATTTTTTTTAATTTGTACTCGTTTTTAATGTAGACTTAATACTTTGTAGGATATAAATATTTGCATGAGATTGAGAGATTTTAAGTTCAATATCCGTGTCAGCGAAATAAATGTAGGTTTTTACTGATAGCAACACTTTGCCACGTTTGGTAATCTATGCCGAATTGATGAAGCAGTTAAAACACTTCTATTGGGCATCAGCAGTATTGGTACAGCATCGAAGCTTTCGTCTGCTTGTATAAATAAATTGAAATTTTAACAATTTTTTATTCATTCAACCAATCATTTCTAAATGCGCCATCGAGGCTCTTGTATTACTTAAACTCAGTTCTCTCCTATTAATCTACTTTAAGGTTTGTTTTGATAAATACGCCGTGATTACCCCGACCTCTGAAGATACGGCGAGGCGTCAAAAGATGACAGCGGCCACACGTCACCAGCCAACAATGTAGCGGACTAAAATACATGTCACACGTGTATTCCCCACACAATGAGAGTGAAAATACATTGTGGGTATAATAATAGTTCAATGGATGTACAACATGATATAGCATCTAACAGAATAGCGCAAGCTTGATTTAATGTTTTATTTTTTATTCAAATTTAAAAGTGGAATGTTATGAAATCGGCTTGGAGTTACTGAACATAAGTCGCAGATAAGTTCCGTGGACATTGACCATGCGAATAGTGGTGTGTTTTGAGTTCGAAACGAAATGTTTAGCTAAATTTAAAGTCCTCAAGTCAGCGTGGTAAAGTAATGCTTCGGACTAATTAATCTTTAATTCTATTACTGATAGATAATTTCATAATTGAGAAACTTAGTAGTATGGTTTGATTAAGGAATCGCACTATTTGTCGCACATTCACCTCGAAACTAAATGTATTTCCTAGCAATATACCTACATCTATGCGTATAGTGTATGTACTTGCATATACAGGGTGTATTTAGACCATGATCGAAAACTGAGGCAGGTAATAGCGAGGGTGATCACAAACCCAGTGGCGATATTAAAAATCGCGACAAAAAATAAAAATTTTGACGTTTTCCATACAACCATTGGTGTTAAAAGTATGTGGTTTGTATGGAAAACCTCAAAAATTTTATTGTTTGTCGGGATTTTCTTTAATGCCAGGGGGTTTGTAATCACTATCGCTATTACCTGCTTCAGTTTTCGATCACGGTCTAAATACACCCTGTATATGTATATGAGCTTATACACTTCGAAAGCTTCATAAGATACCTCAGAAGTGAAAATTAGTATAGAAAATAACACCACTAATTAATTTAATAAAACAAGCCTTATTATAAAATTTGTATTTTACATTTAAATTTCGACATATTACATTATTTGTAAACCTGGCGGTATTTTCCGAGGCAAGCCGACACCCACGCACCTCAGGGCGACATCTCCAACTCCTGTTCTCTCCTTAATTTATGCGTACTAAGATAAGGCGTAATAAATAGGCAGCAGGAATAACGTTTTAAAATAATCACCCTTAAATTGTTCTTTGAACTGAACAAAAGTTACGTGGAGAGGACTTCTGTTTGTAGGGATTATAATTTTTACTCTTTTTTACCACCGTAAGTTTATTTATCAATCAATCAACAGCATCCGTAACGCAATTGGCTTCTATGCCCGCATCGAGACAAACGTTTATGTATTTCATAAATCTTTGTTTCGGAACTGGTTATTGCCAAAACATCTTACTTAGCTTTAGATACCCACGACACAAGGGTTTTATCTAAGTGTGGTATCAGAGCTTTGTATATAACTGTTGGGTATCATATAAAAAAAATAATTTATCAATCAACAAAAAAAGGTCTAAGATATCTCATAACAATTGAACATTTCTTAGAAACTTAACGTAAACGAGGAGAAACCAATGGAATAAGTTGCAGTATGGCTTACTAGGGATTGAAAGACTTTACCTCTGTTGCTGTGAAATACCTTTTAGCTAATTATTATTGTTGTGAAAAAAAAATGTATTACTGATAACCTCTCCGCGGTACAAGCAATTTTCCCAGTTTTAAGAAAAGAGTGGCTCCCGCCGCAGTCGCCCGCGGCATTGTGCCGCTCTGTTGTGTTTCTGGAAAATTATTTATACCTCTAAAACGTTATACAATACTTAATATTCAACATAATGTTACAATAAAATACATATTTTTAATAAAGATTTTTCAAGTGAATTTCAAGAATGAGGTTCTATTTTTATTGTACTGTGTACGGATACTGTAAAGTAGGAATAAAAATGTGCAACTCCCACAGACACACACAAATTAATTAACTGCTTTAGGTCTGATGTATCAGTAACTACTATAAAAGCCGATTTGATTAGAATATAAGTCACAAGGTAAATCCAAAAACAATAAAAAATTCTTAATTATCTTGTACTCGTATTTGATTCTACTTAGAATTCAATGAAAAAAACGAATCCTATTTTATATCTTAGAAAGTGAACCAATTTTTTTTTCCAGTCGGTTTTCCTTGAGAAAAAATACCTTATTTGAGAAATCAAAGTAACTTATATGTATTGTTATATTTTTATACCACATTTTTAAATAAACAACAAAAGAAATCCAAGTGAACAATGTGAGGAATTTAAAACAAACCGGTCGATAACTGATGTAATTAAAGCAAAAACAAACGAACTTTTGCAAAGTTTAAACTAATCAAAGAAAAAGGACATCAATATAGACGCGCGGAATGGAGAAAGTTTCTTCAATCTTTCGCTGGCGAGGAATTTAATTAACTGAGTAGGGTGAGCGCGCCCGTGCTGGACACCGGACCGCTTCCTAATTGCGGCCTGTCAGCAACAGGCACACCCTACTCGCCGTACAGTACAAATGTCAAAACATTTTACACAAGTTTAAACTGTGCGGTGCGGTTTTAGACTTTTTCTAATAGAGCTGTAGAGGAATTATCGTATTCACTAATAGAGTCGCACGGAATATGCCGAATTTTATTTGTATTCATATACATATGTATTAGAAATTGGAGTTACATAGAGCGTTGTTGCTATTGCTGACGAAATTTTAGCTTATCACATTTAATTATTAAATATTAACACGATGGAGCAATCAGTTACAATAAAATAAAACAAGAAATGATTGGACCTATTTTGTTGATAAATGTATTTTTAAATTCTAAATTCATAGTCTCTGAAAGATTCCATTACCCACCAAATAAATACTTGCACCAACCAAGTTTGACAATAAATATTTAAATCTTATTTCATTCTAATTAATTGATATCATTTACTTTTGCAAAGTATAGTGACGTAACAGCACGTTAGGACTGCATAAGTAAGTTCCACCATGAAGTGCCGTAGATAATCACCGGGGGAACATAAAAAGCGGGATAGCGGCCGCAGGGGCTTTTAAAAAGTAGTAAAAACTCCGAGCCATTAATCCGGTAACAGTTGGCAGGTGAGACCGGATCGATACCGTTTTACTCTCATATAAAAATAATTAAGAAACTTTACGCTCGTTTTATTCAAATTATATACAGTCTTTGAGTATAGTTAATGTACTCATCTTCTACTGTTTATAAAACAAAAACGTTTCTGCATATGTAGGCACATACATACTTACATACACAGCTGCTTATAGTAAAGGGGTGGACAGATTTGTTCCCATACACGCCTTTTGCCAGTTCGCCTCGTTTTGTATAGTCGCATGTTACAAAATTGGGGAACATATTATTTCTAGGCCCTGCAATGTTACTGAAAATTCTCTAATAAATAAACTCAATAACATTTTGCCCTCTCTAGAAATCAATCATTGTAATTCTCGATTGTATCAGAGCGACTTGTGGCGTAAAATAGAAGACGCAGTCTTGGGAGCAGTTCTTCCTCCTTAAAGTAAGTTTATTCTTTAAAAATACTTACTGATAAATACTATTTAGGAAGCATATCATGACATACACAATAATTAAAACATTGATAACAAACATATACAAAGCCTTTCTTATTACGTTAACGTCACATTTCCTAGAATTTCTATAAACTAAATTTAACGCAAATTTCCAATAACCTGTTTGTACTTTTATAATTAGTTTTTCACGGTAATGCGATATTTTTGTAACAGCTACGTTGTTTACTGTAACAATGTAGATAAGTGTCTTGGTTTATGTCCAAATCGAACGGTATATAAATTAAATCTCGTATAAAAATCTTGTGTGTAAATGTTATGCATGTCTCGATTGTAACTTATAAATAAGCAACAATGGAAGTAAAAAAAATATAAAGTTCTTGTTTTGCATTATGTATATAGTTGAGTGGGCTATGAGGTTTAGATACATGGTCGATTTTTACGGCAATTTTACTCTAATTTTTCGAAGTTACGTGTATGTACGCAATGATTAATTACGTAGGGGAAAGTGGTCACCCTTCGTACGCGGGGCACATCCGTACAGTTAAAATAACAGAAAAACTAAACGGCACATAAACACGCCTTTGCTTGTATACATAGACATACTGGTCCCCATGTTCCTAGTGGAGTGTCACGCCAGTCGCCTCACCATGTATTGGTTGACAAGACGGAAAGTGTTTTCGCGCGCGGTAAGTAAATTTTTTTAGTTAAGTTTGATTCGTAATTTTGAATAAAATTGTTATGTTTTTGAAAAAATGACGATGATTAATTAATGTTAACATTGTTAATTTTGAGCTTTAATTGTTATATTTCTCAAACTAAATAAGAATTTGTATAAAGTTGAATTTTAATTTTTTTGCAAGGTGTGGGGTGCATTCGGACAGCCTAACAGGGGGCACATTCGTACGCGTGCGAATGCTCCCCTTTAAATTTTATCAATCACCTGAACATCTAAATTCGATTTTTATGAAAGAAAATATAGTTAGTAACATTTTAAAATGACCGTGCAGCCAGCAATAAAATATTTTTACTTTTATAAAGTATTCTACTTCTAACAAAATGAAAGATTTATGTTAAGTAAACCTTATAATTAATATTTTATTGCAGAATCATGGTAAAAAAATAAAAAAAAAATGGTACGCGTACTCAGGAGGTGGATGAAGAATTCATGAAATTAGCAATTGATGATGTTATTCAAAAACGGTTGTCGTATAGGAAAGCCGCGTTGAAATATAACTTCAAGACATCAACGTTGAAAGCGGAGTCAAGAAATTCAACGACAGCTTTAACACCGATGGACCCCGAAAACCGGAAAATACAAACGCAGCTAGATCGTTCGTCTTTAATAAGATTGCAGTCCAAGAGTTCTATAATAATTTGGCTGATGTGTTACAAAGGCATAATTTTGCTGCCGACAGGACATTTATCTTTGACGAGTCTGGCGTGTCTACAGTTTTAGAAACTCCTAAAATTTTGGTTCCTAAATCACAGAAACAAGTGAGACAAATCGTGTCAGCGGAAAGAGGCGAATTGATGACATTTGGTGCAATTATTTCTGCAAGCGGAAATACTACCCCTTCGCTATTTACATTTTCACGTGTACAATTTGAAAAATCTGAAATTTGTAAGATATAAAATAGGTTTCATCAAATAAACATCTCGGTGAAGGTCGTTGTATAGCGGCATCTTAGACTAATTGTAAAGAACTCATTTAGACTGATTGTAAAGCTTAAAATTATCAATAAGTAAACTAAGGATAAATGATTTATTTTTTTGTAATTTTTCTAATGAAAGATTTATCGACCGAGTCAAGTCAAATATCACCTATTAAGTTAGTTTTTTGATATATTCATATTTTTATAATAATTAATAAAAATTTAACGACTTTAATAGGCTTCTTAATTACCCTGTATCAATCTAACCCATAGCGTATGAAAGTGCCCCACCTACTGTACGAATGTACCCCATACGTGGGGTACGTTCGTACGAATATCTTATCGTAGAAAAATTAATATAACTTTTTAATCTTTTGATATAATAGTTTCAAACTTTTTTGGAACAAACTACAATATATTTGTTACACTTAGGTACATAAACTGGGTAAATGCGACAATTAATCACAAATTAAAAAAATAAAATCTAAAATGTGTACGAAGGGTGACCACTTTCCCCTACTTTTACAACTTCTTACAAACCAAACCACACATGGCCACCGTGGTGGACTAAGGGCTAAACCTTCTCAATTATAAAAGAGGCTCGTGTCTTGTAGTAGGATAGATATGGATTGATAGAAACATCGAAAAAAAGGGATTGTAAAACCTTCCTGTGATACCTCCAGCGCCCATTAATTTTGCTACTCATAAACATAATGGAGCCACAAGATCATCCAAATTTTCCACAATGTTGCCTATTAAAAAAATCATAAAAAAACTCCTCGACGCGACTTTTATGCATAGCCTTATCAGGTTTGTCCACGTTAAAACCCGGGCGTTCGGAATTATCTACCCGGCCCTAAAAGTGAGCTTTATTAAACAGTCGTAAACTGCAGGGGTGTCTAGATGTGATGCAGTCAATAAGTTAATCAAACATTTTATGGTATACACAGCATTACTTTTATAGAAACTGAACATAGAATTCGTTTTGGTCCTGATTTTGTGGCTCCAGATCAGGGCAATGAAGTAAGCGATTCGTAAGATATTTCTAAGAAGGACAGGAATTAAGGATTCTGCTAGTTATCTGATCTCGCAGAATAAACGAAGTTGCTGGCAAATGCTATTCTTCAGGACTCATCTGCGTAGGTCTCAAAGCCTTAACTATAAAGTCACTTACAAATATTAATAAGTAATATTTCAGCTGATCTGTAAACGATTTTTAAAATAGTAAAACTCTATTGATAACCCCTACGCCCTGGTCCCTGAGGCTATGTCTTCAATTGAAAATTACGGATTTCAATTCCCTTTGTAATTTCAAGTTTTCTTATAACAAACGCTTTGTGGGTTCGTGTGCCTGTAGGAATTTATTTAACATTCGAAAATCATAATCGAAAGTTTGATGAAATCTTGAATTTAGACAGATCGTCCTCCATTTTTTAGATACTTCATTCGTTTCTTTGCAGATATTTTAAATTCATAAGCTCGAAAACTATATGGAAATTTTGTGGTGAACGCTTGAATATACATATATGTATATTCTTTATAATGTGGCAATAATCAAATATGTTTTATATTTTTCCCCCGATCGTTCATTGACTACAAAAACAATTATATTTTTGCAAAGCAATCTCGCAGACGTTTAAGTTTTATAATGATAAGTTAGTTAAAACCGCGCGATCCTTGTTATTATTAACTTTTTACTTAAAAGGTCCTCGAGTAAAGATCCTATTTCCTATTTTAATGTAATGAGATATATTTCTTTTATATAAAGAGGGAACGTTCCATACTGCACAATTGTTTTTAAGAATTGCGTGGAATTCCAACAAACGTTCTATCGTCAGAGTAATGAAAAAAGTTGGAGCGCTCCCACTTACCGAGTCTCTACAACTATTATACTTGCTACAATTATGTTATTTAAAAAGCATTCTACTATCTTCTAAGTCTAACTATCTAAGATTTTCGAAATAAGTATTTTTTTGTGTCAAAAATAAACATTTAATTTTTTTGAATAAAATGTACCTATCTTGAAAACAGTTAAATCTTAACGTTTACTGTTTTTTTTAGCAGAGGCGGCGTGTTGTATATGTAATTTGTTGTTTGGTCAAGATATTCTGATTTATATAAATTGCTTCGTCAAATAATAAATATAGGTTTAAGATATTATTATTTGGAATTTTGTGTAACAAGCTGGACTTAGGGCTTTTTATGGAACTATTGCTACTTTTTCACACGTTGAAATAAGCATAAGAGAAAATACTACTGTGAAAATCATGGTCGCTACTTCAGGCGCACAAAGAAAGTAAGATAAAACAATAGCTTTATGTCACTTCCACTAAATCAGCGAGATTGCTGAACGCTCAACTCTCTTTTACCTTATTCCTCCCGACTCCCAACGTTTTTAAAGCTTGGCAACTCACCAAAATTTTTCAATACTTTTTAACATCAGTTACGAAGTTATATAGTTTTCTATCAGGCACAAATAGTATAAGAAAACTATTTTTTCCGTCAAGAAGTTAAAATATATCATAGGTTTTATTTAAAATAAAGCACAAATAAAATATCAATATCTACCAAAATTATTTTATTGTATTTCAACCCATCACTGAAGAAAGGAATGTTTTAGATCTCGAACTTGGGAGTAAATTCAATTTTGAAATTACTGAATATCACTGATGTAGGTATTATTGATATTATACTGATATTTGATATGCTATTGTTGCAATTTTGTTTTTCGTTTGTTTAGAGGCGGCTTCATATTTTTCCAGTGTTATAAGAAGAAACTACGCCTTCAATCCACCATATTTGAATGAAAAAAATAAATCTTGCATTCTCGCTAAGACATTCAAAACGTTTTCATTTTATTTAGTTCAAGCCCAATAATTTTCGAATTGTCAGTGGCAAAACTAACAATGAATTTGAGTCTACAACCGACATTTAAGTTCCCGAACAGTAATTATCGTCAACAGTTCACTCCTAACTAATTACAGGTTATAAGCAATGTACACTCGTATGTGAATCCGTGATTTATACAGGCGGCGTAAAATTCACAATGAACTTTTGTTGGCCAGATAAAATCGATCGATTATACAAATACTTATAACAAAAATAAATATTTATTTTTAGTTGGTCTTTATTTCTGAAATGTAAATACTATTTTACTTATAATTAAATATTAAAAACGTCGCATGTATTGTTATGAAATAGACAACCCCTCTAAGGAAAATGTTGTTTATGAATATGACATTTTTGGTTCGTCTAAGACTAAGTACTATCTTCATGGCTATTTTTATAAAAGGTACCAAAATATAGGACAAAAGTTCTTCTACAAGCTTTCGCTTAATTAAATAAGAAAATAATCTCTCTCATATAATTTAATTCAGGTCATATTCCTTAGCTTAATACTCAAAACAAAACGAAAGTGTAGGCAAAGTAGATTGCCACATTTTTACTCTATTTGAATAAAAAAGATGTGTAAATGAAAAGCGGCTCACAAAAAAGATTCATACTCGAGATTAAGTAGATGGAGCGCGGCTGAGTGCCGAAGCTAACACACAGAATCATAATCAGGTTTCTACTTTCCTACAATACGCTCACGTAACGGGCTGGAACGCGTTAGGAAAACGTGTAATGACTGGGTTTCGTATTTTTCAAGAAGTGTGTTAAGTACTTTTTTTGTGTTTATCACACAGTAATATTTAAATTTATTCAAAATATGAAAGCCTTAATTATTAAGTCGTCCAGCAACGTATTTTTAGTATTTTGATCGTAGTTGTATGAATTTTTCGCTTTCATGCCAATTTGTAAACTCAAACTGGAATTAAAATATAACATACTATTATGCCTATTTTTCTAGTTAACTCAAACAAACATTATTAATAATCTTATTAAATAAGTTATAGGGTTATAATTGCAACCAACCTGTATAGCATGGCCGGCTTCTCGATCAAACATCAACCCTAATTACTGCCGATGGTCACATGGGAACAGACCGAAAACCATTTAGCCGCTATCAAACATGAATGAGTAAATTTCTTGATTGCCGGGTACGAACTGTGATTTGGGGACTTCCGTGAGACTTGCAAGTTTACCGAGGAATAGTGCTGTTCGCTAGGACAAATTATCGATGCCTAGAATGGTGGAAAGGATTAATTAATGAAGTTGTCGATATTCATAGATCAAACATGAGCTGCTTGAAGAGAAAACTAAGTGGATACAAAAGTACCTGAAAGTAAAACCTTTGTTTGTTTGGATTGCTTCACACTCGGGTGGGTATGGAATCATTGCCTCACTCAATGCTAGGAGCATTGAGAACTGTAGTCTGAAAAAGTTTTTCTGTCTGTGTTTTATATGCTTACGCGTTATTTCTCTCATAAACGGCTGTCCCCTTGTTTTTTGAAAGTTTCTAGATCAATTATATTTACAACTTCTTTTAAAATCCCGTCTTAAGCAGATTTGTTTTAACACGTTTATGCTCAAGAAAATACTGGGTCAATGCTTAGTTAAATTTAGTTTTAAATGTTGCTGTTTCCTGTTTGCGTTTATGAGTAACAAATGAAAACAAAGCACAATTACAAGACGAAACGATTTTACCTATAACCAGCCGATGCGACGTGAAAGTTAGCGCAAGATTAGTGCCGCATGCCTCGGTCTAAGTCCTAATTGCGCATAATAACGGTCGGGACAAAGGTGGGGAACTTGCGTCGCGGTCTGCGGTCCCACCTAGCTTCGCTAACAATTTGCAGCCTAGTCGACTTGTTGTCGTCTATCGCTGATGCGCGGCCGTTTTGGAATGTGTGGTTCGGGAACTATAGGGAATAGCGTACACCGCATGTAATTACACACGGGATCGTTTTGTTTGAGCTGTATGTGCGTGTCGTTTGAAGTCCCTGAATATTACCTACAATTATTTTCAATGTTATTGTTGTAAATTGTATGTCTTAAAATATCAGTTTTGAATTTTTTCATTGATTTGGCTTTATTTAAGAATGACAAAATTTACTAATAAATTTTCTTACAGTATATAGTTTTTTTTAATAGTATTTTTTTATACTAGTATGTTCTTACATTGTAGGGGAATATATTTCTGTATTGTTACGTAAACGAATCCGAACGAAGGTAACTCCAGCTGGAATCATTCTTCTGTAAAGTAGTGGTTCGACATGGTGAAGACGACCAGCTAATAACGTAACATCGGGCATTAAACTATAGCTAAAAGTTGTAACGGGTACAAAGTGGCTCTACAACTTACTGTCTTTTGGACTCATTCCTGACCAGATGAATACAAAATCATTAGCCTAGCATGAGCCTGTTTTGCAAATTTCCATTACTATTTCGTCGAACAGATGATCCCGATGCATATTTTCTTTCACACGATAAAAATCTTACTAATGGAAATTATCCTTATTATAACGAAGATCTCAAGACTTATCTTAATTTGTTACTAAGTTTTTTGATTAACGAGCGAATAAATTAAATAAGCGAGGTAATAAAACTATACAAGTTTATTTCTCACAGACGTCGTACAATCACTTCCAGCGAATCACATTGATAAAACAAGGCACTTTCATTGTACCTATCATAACACAAGTTCACTAAATTGATTCCATTTTACGTCACAAAGGAGATAGCGATTTACAATAACGACATAAATTTATTGTGGATGCCTTTCAGCTTTTTAATCCCCGACGCAAAAAGAGGGGTGTTATAAGTTTGACGTGTTTTTATGTGTTTGTTTGTCTGGTATTAGGTCGGCAACTAAGTAAGTGCGGATTTTACTAATAGATGGCTTCAGTTGAACTTTTAGGTTTGCTGGCGTAGTCCAAGTGTAAAACACATTTTGTTATTTGATAGTTGGTAATTCAGCTATCAATCAGTAAAAAAAGTTTTTTGATCGGTTGCCTAGTTTTCGTTTGGTGTTCGTTGAAAAATGGAAAATTAAAAGGAAAATTATCGTCATATTTTGCTTTTTAATTTCGCAAAGGGAAAACGCATCGCAGGCTCACAAAAAGTTATGTGCTATTTATGGTGACGAAGCCCTAAAAAATCAGCAGTGTCAAAATTGGTTGGACAAATTTTGTTCTGATGATTTTCACTCAAAGACGAAAAACGCTCTGGTCGTCCAGGTGAAGTTAATGACGACTTTATCAAAGCAATAATCGATTCGGATCGTCACAGTATAACTCGTGATATTGCAGAGAAGCTTCATGTATCACATACATGCATTGAAAACCACTTAAAAAAACTTGGCTATGTTCAAAAACTTGAAAATCCGCAATTAATTACTTGCCAACCCAGGTTCGTCGCCATAAACAGCGAATAACTGTTTGTGAGCTTGCGATGCGTTTTCCCTTTGCGAAAAAAAATGAAAAATATGACGATATTGTTCCTTTTAATTTTCCATTTTTTAACGAACACCAAACGAAAACTACGCAACCGATCAAAAAACTTTTTTTACTGATTGATAGCTGAATTACCAACTATCCAATAACAAAATGTGTTTTACACTTGGACTACGCCAGCAAACCTAAAAATTCTACTGAAGCCATCTATGAGTAAAATCCGCAATTACTTAGTTGCCGACCCAATATAATCTGATGATTATGATGCAACACATAGTTTCCAATGTGCAAATTCCAGACATTTCCAGTTGTGCAAATGTTCTTAGACATGTTAGATGAAAATCGGTTGAGAAAAAAAAAAATTATAAAAAAAAAAATTATTAAAAAATCGGTTGAAAAATTGGGGAAGAATAACGGAAAGTCTGCAAATGTACTCGAGAGGGGACTTAAATGAAAGCACACAGAAAGATAATATTGATGATTTAGTCGCGAGTGTTCTTAGCTTCGTTTGATGAGAAAATTGGTGACAACAAAATTGGGACCGATCAGCCAATAGTAAACTTTACCTACTTTAAATTTGAAAATCTTCGACAGTGTATTTACAATAAAATCCATATTATAATATGTATGTACCTATAAAAAGCAAAGAATAAAAAATTAAAAATCCCCGACACAAAAATCTAACTTCCCTTTAAAAAGTAAAAAATAAACTCAATCTTAAAGTACTTCAGTATGTATTAATATTTCTGAAAAATAAATTGGTACATCGCGTTGGGTGACCGCTCTCAATTAAGACCAGTCAAATAACAGGGTGTAGACAGGGTTGGGCAGTATTTTAATTACTTGTAATTAAAATACGTAATTGAAATACAAATACGTATTTTGTATTTGTATTTCAATTACTTCCTTAAAATGTAATTTGTAATTTGTATTTTAAATACCTGACGCCGAGGTATTTTGTAATTAGTATTTTAAATACTTGAGGCTTTAAAATACATTAATATTAAAATACAATTAACCACCATGAGCGCAATAGTGGTAAGTGGCGAGAAACAGCATAATCCTCTCAATGAGTGAAACTAGGACCAGGCCTCCAGTCCCCGGCAGCCCCACTATTCCTGGTTACGGCAGCGGCCATGGTAACGGCGGGGCAGGGGATGCTAAGAATCCCCGGGTTGGCTCCGGCTACCACACCCAACGACGACTGGCCATGGTTACACACTTTGAGGACAAACGAGAAGATTGTTGATTGAATTAAGTGGATAACACTGGGACATGTCGGAAGTCCGAAAAGTCGGGGAGGACATGACAACCCTGAAGTCAGATGTCCCGAGGAGGAGTCGGATTTCTCATCCACAGGTCTCTCATTAACAACATCGTATCCAATGAAAGTGTGTCGAACAAGGCAGTGTACCTCATACTCAGAATATTCAAAAGATATTCGTTGAAGCTCATAAAGGTATACGCGCCGACCTCGATACACCCAGATGAAGAAGTAGAGGAGATCTATGAGAACATACGTCGAGCCATACATACTTCCAAAACGTACTTCAATGTTGTTATAGGAGACTTCAACGCAAAGTTGGGCATGAGAAGCGATGCGCAGTTGAAACTGGGGCAATTTGGACATGGGCAACGCAACCCCAGGGGTTAGAAACAGACCGATTTTCTGGAGAAAGAGGGACTCTTTGCGATGAATTCTTTCTTCCAGAAGCCGCCTCACAGGAAATGGACCTGGCTGAGTCCTGACGGTTCTACGAGAAATGAGATAAACTTCAGTGACGTCTTTGTGATCAACAGGGTGAAAACCGGCAGTGATCACCGAATGGTTAGAGGCTCATTGAATATCAACGTCCAGTTAGAAAGGCGTCGCTTGATTCGACCTACTCGCGCTCATATCCAAAACCCCGAGACCTTTTAACTCGATTTGAAAATTCGCTTTGAGTGTCTAGATTCTAGAAGAAAACCGTGTAGTGGACGAGTTAAACAGCGGTTTGGTAGAAGGTATCCGCGGCGGGATCTAAGCATTTTAGACCTCGCCGTAGAGATAGACCACAAAACTCTCGTTCACACTCTTGGCTTTAGCACCTTAGATCACATCCATACGCTTCAGCAAGTTATACAAAAAACCGAGGAATATAACTTGCCGCTTTGTTTAGCGTTTGTAGACTATGAAAAAGCCGTTGATTCGATCTAGACGTGGGCTGTGCTAGAATCCCTCCAGCGGTGCCACATTGACTGCCGGTACATCAAGGTGTTGGAAAGAATATACAGCAACGCCACCATGTCGGTCCGAGTACAAGATCAGAGCACGAAGGCTATTCCACTATAGAGAGGCGTGAGACAGGGAGATGTTATATCTCCGAAACTGTTCACTACTGTGCTGGAAAACGCCTTCAAGCTCTTGGAGTGGAAAGGATTCGGTATCAACATCAACAGCAAGTATATCATACCCCTTCGGTTTGCCGACGATATTGTAGTCATGGCAGAATGGCTGAAGGACCTTAGCACTACGCTCGAAAACCTCAATCGGGTCTCCCAATAGGTGGGTTTGAAATGAACATGAACAAGACGAAAATCATGTCGAATATTCATGTTGTCCCCACCTCAATCGCAGTTGGGAGCTCGACTCTCGAAGTTATTGACGAATATGTCTATTTAGGACGAGTGGTCCTAAATAATGGTTAGGCATGTCGACCTTCGAGAGAGAGGTAAATCGTCGAATCCAACTCGGTTGGGCAGCGTTCGGGAAGTTGCGAGACGTCTTCTCGTCCGAAATACCTCTGTGCCTGAAGACGAAAGTCTCCAATAGTTGTGTGTTACCAGTGATGACGTGCGGCACTGAGACGTGGCATCTCATTAAAGACGTTATTGGACGGTTCAGAGTCACTCAACGAGTTATGGAGAGGGCTATGCTCGGGGTTTCCCTACGAGATCGCCTCAGTAATGAGGAGATTCGTAGGAGAACTAAAGTAACTGATATAGCCCAATGGATTAGCATGTTGAAGAGGAAATGAGCCGGTCACATGGCGCGGAGAACTGATGGCTGATGGGGCCAGAAAGTTCTCCAGTGGAGGCCACGTACAGGTAAGCGCAGCGTGGGACGTCCCTCGACAAGGTGGTCGGACGACCTTGTCAAGGTCGCGGGACGTCGATAGCTGCAGGCGGCTTCCAACCGATCCCGGTGGAAGTCATTGGGAGAGACCTATGTCCAGCAGTGGATGCTCTGATGATGATGATGATGAATCTTTTTTTCCTCATCTTTCCAGACCATGCAGATTACTTATTAAGTATTTTGTATTTGGTATTTTAATTACAAATAGCTAAAATACTGTATTTTGTATTTTATATTTCAAATACCTTACTTAAAAGTATTTTGTATTTCGTATTTTAATTACTTGTGATAAAGTATTTTGTATTTCAATTAAAGAAAAGCATGTATTTTGCCCAGCCCTGGGTGTAGATAATATTTTTTTATTTATTATGATTTCATTTTTATTAAGATGAAGTGCGAATTAAATACGAACTTATTCACATTCGCGTTTGGGTTTATAATATCGCCACTAACCGAACATGTACCACATATGTATATTTTTTATATGTATTTTGAGTGGAAGAAAAAGAAAGCCTTTGCCCAGCAGTATAGTATAGGCTAAAAAATATTTTTAATGTAAAAAGGCGGTAATCGAGGAAGTCCAAGTGAGCCATCCGATATTATATTGTCAAAATATCTTATTAATAGTTCTGTTTGTGTCCTATTTTGTCTCTAGAAAATATAAACCACTAGCTTTTGTCCACGACTCCGTCCGCGTAGACTACAGGGTTGAGTTAAAAAAAAAAAGTTTTAGTCTATTTACTCCTCAGAGTCCTATTTACTTACTGTACCAAAAGTCATACTAATCGGTCAAATTGTTTAAACGTGAAACCGAAACGCACCGGTCTGCCCCTTGTGCATCATTATTGCGCGCTTGATCATTATTTTGAAACTGCGATATCTTCTAAGATACTCATTGAAATCAAATGATGTAAAGGACTAATTTATTTTGTATTAAATGCATGTAATGAATAAGGTATTTATTTGGATAAGAATTAATACCATATTGATAGCACCTCCACAAATAATGCTTTATTTTAAAATAAATTTGGTTAGAATAAAAAACCTTATAGTGATCGATCAATATGCTATCTAACAGTGAAAGAATTTTTTAAATCGGACCAGTAGTTGCTGAGATCCTAGCGTTCAAACAAACAAACATAAAACTCTTCAGCTTTATAATATTAGTATATATTGAGACACTTAGTATAAATAAGCTTATTAACTATTTTCTATTGCTCAGTGGGACGTATATGGGTTGATGATGATGATTGATTGTGGAATAGTTAGTAGGTATCTTCAATTGAATAACAACATAACCAGAGTTAAGAAACTATGATAAGTACAACCTAACTGGTCAGTTTAGATTCACGCCATAATTAATTTACTGGTTCCATAAATAGTTATTGTAGTGTTGTGGTACATTACATTTGAAATAAAAGAAGGCAGGAAAAGGTTTGGAATAAAAGACACAGTTTAATTAAATTTACTTTATTATCCATACACGAATGGACACAAAAGTCGTACCTCAGCAATGTCCTCATAATCGATTCAATACAAAAACATTGGTAAAGTCGATTGAAATATCAAATTGAAAAAAATATATACGAAGTATCTAAGAGGACAATTTACGTAAAATTATTATAAACCCTAATGCTAAACGATTACATTATTTCTCTAAAAGATGCATTCTGCTATGTAGATAAGTGCATTTCACTACCCATGTGATTATTGTATGAAAAAAAAACATTACCACTTAGATAAAACCGTTACAAAATTCAGTTAATACAATTACTATTTCATGCTAAAAATGGTTATATAGAAATCCCAGGCGCGACTGGAATACGCAAAGAATGAATACATAATGATAATTACACATACTCGTAGCCCGCTATAACTACGCGAGAATCGATATCATGCTCTCAGTAACAAATAAACTTAAATCTACAATAAACAAATACACTCCGATGGCTAATTTTCAAAATTTCCCACCTCGCATAGAGGCAATCGATACGAAAAAATGGCAGTCAAACATTAAAAATAACATTTAAATACATTCCTCACTCGACCGAACAGTCTTATCCATTATTTAAATAATGATTCAAATAAATGTAACAAAAAATGCGACGTAATTACTTCTTTGTAACCTAAAAACGAATTCATACGCGTACGAAGGTTAATTCCGATTGGAAACTACGATACAAGAATTTAAAGCCTATTTAAAAAATCTTACAAATTATATAGTTACCCTATACTCCGATTACACGCATTTTATACGAACGCGTATAAAAACACGATATAATCAATGCAGAGCTCGCACACCGATGTATTACAAACCTTTCCGGTAAAAACAAATTTGGAACTTACGACGGCACAATGAATACATGTTTTGAGGCAAGAAGCGAAATGCTCTTGATAAATGCGTTTTGTTGTAGCACCAAATTATTCAAATTAATTTTTAGAAAAACATATTCTATTTCAGGTAACATAAAATAAATCAATTATTTTCAAGCTGCTGTGTATCACAGGTCATTTCTGAGTACATTTATGGGAGTAACATTTGTGACTCGTGGCCAACATCTGTCCAATTGATTTCAACAATGTGTCATACTTGACCATAATCGTACCCGCTATTAAGTTATTTATCGTATGATATTTGTAACAATACAAAATAAATGTCTCCGAGATAGATTAAGACGATGCTTAGCGTAACCCGGAAACGTAAATATTCAATTCAAACTTAAGATGTAATTAGTACAATTTTTAGTTTGGCTTAGCTTGTACGAACTTCACACTCAATTGGCTCCTTGAAACGATTTAAAGTGTAATACAAAAACTATAAGAAAGCTAAATCATTTCAAGGAGGCAATGATTACAATGTTTTGATACCCAATACCGATCTCCAACATATATTATATATATTTTTATATATTCAGCTCGATTTTTTTGAGCTGCATGTTAGTAAATCCTATAGAGGGCGCTATACAGGATTTTTTTTAATGAGAGTTATATATATGTTGTAAATCGGTATACAGTACATAGTTGTCTAGTTGGTAAGCTGTGTGTCCCTACAGGTCGGTGTCGTACCAGGCGGCGACGTTGTTGTTGTCGTGCGGCGGCTCGGGGAAGGCGAGGTCAGCGGAGGCGGCGCCCGCGCCCTCCGCCTCGCCCATGTCCATGTCCATGCCGAACCCGCTGCCGATCTCCAAGCCTTGCATCGATTCTATCGGGATCTGATCATAGCCTGCTCCACAAACAGAAATGGTTAATATTTTAATGTATTTGGAATGTGTTAGTTTATACCATCATCAGCTTATATAGGTGATAGGGGTTAGGCCTTAGTCCATCACGATAGCCTAAGTAAGGGTTTGTGATGGTCATGATACGTACACATGTAAAGTAGGGTATGTGTGTCAGTGATATAAAATTGTGGCATAAACAATGATATTGACATTAAAGTACGTAAGAAAATCATTAAACAAATGGTTCATCCTTGAGACTTAATGTAAAAAAGGAATAATACTCTAGTCCTAACGGAAATAGTAAATAAACGGCAAAAGTAAGTACTAAATACAGCATTTTATAAAACAAACACCATTATTTCAGATTACATTTAAAAGCCAGCTGCATATTTTTAATGCGACGCAGCAATATTAATGTTTTGTGTTAGCCACAATATTTCTGTAATTTACAAAATAATATAGAACTTAAATCACTCCATTTTAATAAAGCTTAAATATTTCTGTAGTAAAAAAATATTCACTCAGTAACTTCCACATAAATGTTATTCCTAGTATTATTGTTAGTATGATGTTAATAATTGTTATTGATCATGATATAAATAAACATACAAAATCGCATCAACCATAATAAAATAATTCCCATCACCTGTGTTTAGTGATAAATAGGTCCCGGGTTAAGCTGCGTGTAAAAGAAGAGAGAAAACCATATTTATACAGACATTTTACTATACAATAAAATATAGTGCTTTCAAACAATAAATCGTGTTAATTTGAAAACTATCTTGTCATACCAAAAAATAGTTTTTGAAAGAGAATTTTTGAAGTGTTGCAATTTAGTGACAAATAATTTTAAGTGTCAGGAAATAAAGTAATTTTTGTCTTACAGTCAAAATGCAATCTTTATAAATTACGACAGACATATTTTATATTCTGCATACTCTGTAACTTATTGACAATTAATTAATATCCTACTTAATTCAAAAATACTGATATCCATGCTCTACAAGGGGTATAAAGTGCTAATACATTTCGCTAGGTTATGTAGTGTGAATGTACTACAGAATGTTGGGTGTTAGTCGACCAAACTTTATAAAATCGGTCACATTTCTTACCTTGCTGGTGAAACGACGGTCGAGTGCCGTATAGCCCCTCATAGCCTTGCTCTGGTCCGAGCATATCCTAGTGAAGTGGGATTTTTGGATCAAAATCAAAATGTGAAGCAGGGTAAATTATAAAAAAAATTGCGAAAGTAACACAAAGCAAAAATTGCCAGTTATGTTTACATTTAAAAATAATAATCTTAAAGCGGACATCAAAGGAATATATCACGGCTATTCTAGAACATTTATCAATTATATTTTCCTGTCATGTTTTTATCAATGACATTAAGCCACGTGATTCATTATATTTTCATTATTTTTTGATGCAAAAAGTACAAAATATTCTCTGACAGTAAATATTTTGGCTTAATCGCATTGATAACCAAAATTTCTTAATTTTAACATATAATATTTTATAACACTTAGTGGAGATTGATTGAACAACATTCAAATTCTGTTAAACATTAAATTATTGATTTCAATAATTTAATCTTAAATGAAGATAATGTAATCATACCTGTATATCGGATTGTATGGCGAGATCGTTAGACCACATCTGGTGGTCGTCGCGGAACAACGAATTGGTCAGCTCCATGGAAAGTCTCTTCTTGTAGTCTTGTGGCTTGTCTTCAGACATGCGGAATAACACAGCGGCGGCGTAAGTAGCTACTCCTGATAAACAAAGTCATTTAAATGTTTACTGTTGATCTTATTAACTCGAATTTTATTCCTACCATTTAAAATAGACCTTCGTCACGTCAATTCTGAGATACAAAGTATTAGACATCAGTGAATCCCATAAAAACTATCATTGTGAACTGAAACAGTATACCTCCAATTACAACCTATATACTTTACAAGACTGTCACAAACCCCTGATAGTATATAAAATTCACTTGAATCCTTTTTAACATATTGGCCAACCCTTCTGTGTGCTCGGCAAAATATTCATTTTGCAAAAAAAGTGAAAAAGTTAAATAAGGTTTTACTTCACAAATCCTGCTACAACGAAAAAGTCTTATCATTTTTCGGACTAATATATAGCCTATGACACTCACAAAGAACATAGCTTTCTATTGGTAAAAGAATTTTCAAAATCGGTTCAGTAGATCCCGAGTTTACTTTCTACAACGTCACAAACATAGAATAGAAGAATAGAATAAAACTTTATTGTACACACACAACAAGACATAATAATAGTAAAAAATAAAAAACTAAATAAGGTTTTACCTTCATTTCTAGAATGCAGCAACTCGGTCAGTGGAGCTGTGGCTCCTTCAGCCTCTATCATTTCGGCGCCCTCCTTCTCCACCGCCAGCTCACAGAGCACTCCAGCTGCCACACGCTGGAACATGGGGAAATACAATGGTTATTCAGAATCGAAAAGTCTGCAGAAAGTTCATACCCACCAGTATATGGCAAAATAGTTTATTTTAGTACAATGAACTTAGATGTTAACCTTTAACTATTGACGTGTAGTCTCACAGGCGTCGTGTGTTTAGTAAATTCTTAGAATTGATGATTTCCCCCCGCTTGCCGCGACCCGGCGTCTCAGTAGCTTTTGTTTTTGTGTCAAAACGACCATAGAAGGGAGCAGACGAGCCGTCAGACATGTAACAGGTTCGTAATTTTAATTTGAAATTCGATTGTAGCCTGTGAGGCTACATGTCCCTAGTTGTCAAATAAATATTTTTTCGAACAATTTTTTTGTTTTTAGTGCAAAATGGCAGAAAACGCTAGGAAACGTGAAATTCAGCGTTCGACTTCATCAAAAAGATAAGTATTACGAGTGGATAGTCCATCATTTGAAGAGGAATTCCCTAAAAAGAATAGAGCGGTGACACTTGTATCCTCAATGCATCACGATGTTGTAGTTGACGAAGATACTAAAAAGCCTGAAATTATAAGTACTATATGGCGTAGATGATGCAGATGAAAAATGCTCCATTTATTCCAGCAGCCGCCGAACGAGAAGGTGGCCAATGGTGGTATTCTACCGCATAGTGGACTTGAGCGGCATGAATGCTTATACATTATATAATATGCATCAGCCCAAAAATACAGATAGAGGAGATTTTCTAAAGTCATTAGCCCATTCACTAGTGCCACCCCACTTGCAAAGACGTGTTGTGTGCAGGCAATTACCAAGGGAGTTACGCCTAGTGATAGAACGAGTTCTGGCTGACGATGTGGTTGAAGAAGATGTCCAAAGTCCTGAAACTAGTCAAGGCAAACAAAGGGCATGCAGTATTTGTCCGCCTAAACTTCACAGAATGACTGTGTACACATGTGTCGGGTGTTGCAATCCCGTATGTTTGCAATGTTCTCGACCCTTGTGTAAAAATTGCCAATGATTTATGCCAAACAGAGTATGTGTCTGAATTTTTATGTTTTGTTTTCAGAAGAAGCTTCTGTGTTTTTTTTTTATCTTTGTATTGTTTAAGTTTTAATAAAAAGAGTTACATTTGTCATATCATTTATGTAAGATCTATTAAAATGTTAAAATAAGGATCTTATGTCAATTAAGGCTGAAAAGTACAAGTAAGTGTGAATTATCATTTGTGTTTAAAGTGATTATAAAAACTGGTTGAATTAATTTATATTTGTTTAAGTACATTCCTACAAATAAATATCAACGCATTTTAAATCATTATAATGCAATTTTATGACAAAATTTAAAAGTAGTAGCCTGTGAGACTACATGTCCCTTATAGTGTTCTCAATTTGTCACGTCCCTAGTTAAAGGTTAACAAACAAATGCTTGCTACTTTTAAATGAAATATCGATTTTTTTTTTAAGAATTTAGATAATGGTCTACATGCTATTTAACACACTTTTTACTAACCTCTGTGTAAATTACTCAATTTGATATTGGTTTTATAGTATATAAATTATTACAAAAATTGCGACAGTTATGCGATAGATAGATGACGATAGAAGCAATGATTATACAAAAGTAGGTCGTAATTATATTGCCAAAGACGTTGACATCAATATACATCGGAAACAATTACCTGTATATTCTCGATCTCGTTGAAGAGCAGCTGCACGAATATGGGAATGACGTTCTGCTGGCGGATGAGCTGCCGGTTGTGGCTCTCGCGCGCGAGTATGTGCAGCGCGCCCACCGCGCCCTCCACGATCTCCTCCATGCGCACGCCGTCCGCGTACGCGCCGCCCGTCCCGCCCGTGCCCACCACGCCCACCGGACCGCCGCCCGACGATGTGCGTTGCTGTAACGTAACACGCATTATTACTTTGTACAGGTATGTATCTAATTATACATATATCATCATCAAATACGTTGGATACATGGAACATAAGTAGTGAACTCAATGTAGGTCAAATATATCTATGATTTTTATGCAAGTCGTTTACTAACACTCGTCAAACACAGTCGTTTTATTGGTATTGCTGCTATTACCTAATTACATAATTGAGTATTAATATCTTCAAGGAGGGGAAACTTCCAATCATGATTACTCGCTAACGCGATCAAAACCTTCAACATAGTACTCATAGTAGTCAAAACCGAGGCGTCTATCCGGGTTTACCCTATGGTTTAGGTACACTTACAGATTTACCTAAAGGCATTTTCGTTGTGAATATTCTTTAAAGGACATTTGTATATTACGATAAAGAAAATGTGTATGAACACTAAATATAAAATTAAATGATTTGTTTTTTAATTATTAATCGAAAATATATGTGAACACTAACTTAGGCCTTATGACACTAAAAATGAAATTACATTTTTAATAGTTTTATAAAATGCTTTTGAATAAAAATCTTTAAAAGAGGAATTCAGGATAAACAATAGAAAATATAAAGAAGTAGCAAAATAGTTTTATAACAGATTTCTATTGTATTTTGTTAATTTTGTCTACACACTCAATCAACCCTTTCTTTGACATTCCCTGGTCTTGGCTGGCTATTTTTCAAATTCCAACCACATCAGTAATCTCTATGGCACATGAATGTGTGTATTGTACATAACGCATCATCAGTAATCCCTCTCCTACAGGCTGTATGTATGCATGCGGCGCCTCACCCGCTGCGTGTCGTTGAAGGCGCGCATGAGCAGGCGCACGAGGTGGTGCACGGCGCCGTGCTCCCGCAGCGGCGCGTAGTTGGCGGGGCACAGCGCCAGGTTGCGCACCAGCCCCACCACCGCCTTCACCAGCGGCCAGCGCGACGGCGGCTGCAGCAGCTTCACTATCACCTGCACATTCACATATCCAAACATTAATATATATCGTATCAGCTTGTTATAATATTGAAGATGTTTCGAAAAACCATGTGTAATGTAATTTGATTTTATTTTTATGGACATGTCTGCAAAAAATTGTAGCAATTCCATTGTGTGTAAAGGAATGATTTAAAATCATATAAGTGGAAGACTACATAGGTCTGGCGATATGCACGGGACAAAAATATTGCGATATAATAGAAATAAATCTTTGTAAAAGTCAAATAAATGTTTTTTTTTTTTCATAATAAATTGAGATTGATATTAAGTAATTGATAATTACTAATTATAAAGTCTCTTTAATAGTGCAAGAATACGACAGTAATTTGATTGCAAGATATGCCCAGTAGAGTTGAGTGCTAAAAAAGATTAGGTCACTGGTCAGTTGACACAATTATGACTGTCAAGTGTTAATTTTATTTTGTTGTTTATCCACTTGGTTTACAAAAAAATTCAACGGCAGGTTACTGTCTTAAGCCTCTGGGTGATCACTGGTCGCCACGTACACTCGAGGCAGTACCACGGCATCTCGTTTTGACTAACACTAGGCAGTAATACACCGGCTGGTCGTATAGTTACCGGCAGTCCGTAGTGCAGGCGCACGGCGTTCTGCGCCATCTCGCTCTCGACGTGGCGGGAGGTGAGGTGCCGCAGCGCGCAGACCGCGGGCTCGGTGATCTCCTCGCGGTCGCCCGCCGACACCACCGTGCGCACCAGCGCGTCCACGCCGCCCGCCTGGCACACCACCACCTGCGCACACACGGATTGTACACCTCGGGAACAACACCAGCAAATATCAAGAACAACAAGAAGATTGTCATCATCAACAAGACCATTTTCACCTTCAGCATTAACAACATCATCAATGACATTACCATCATTATGACCTTCAATGTCAAGAACAACCCAGTATATATGTATATGTCCCAGTGCTTAGGACAACCCGCTATAACAGAGAGGGAGGCCTAGTGCGGGCTGGCGAACTACAAACCAAAAGCATTCCTAAGAACTTTTAGGTGTACGGGGTGTACAGGTGTCTCCAGCATGTTTTCCTTCAGGGGTAGTGTTCACGGTCCATTCAAATATGCGACGGGCCGAAAGAGTCTGACATTATTAAGTAATTACTTATAAATAAGTGAAATATAATTGTATGAGAAGTCTCTACAAGACTTTTTTGTTCGTATTCTACCTGTTTAACATTAGTTCAATAAGGCATAATAATTTTTTTTCGGACTTAATACAGTTTGTAAGCCAGTCAGTTCAGCAAAGAGTAAAAGTAACACCTTACAGATGACCAATAAGAACAATTATGATATTTTCAACAAATCCGAGATGTCTTAAAAAAAATCATTTTTAATGCCTTTGAAACAACATGTAAACTTCAATTCAATTGAAAATAAGGTTCTATTATATAGTATAATCAGTAATCTTCTGTCTCACTGGGTCATGTTGGACGGTAAACACAACTGAAGACAGTTAAGACACATTTCATATTGGGAAATATAAGAGATAAATGTATATAGTTGCTAAAATTATAAGAGTAAAATGTACCTTATTGCGCTGGTTGTTGCAAGTTAAGTTGGAGAGTATTCCGGCAGCGCAGGTGACGATGTTCACGTCCGTGGAGGCGAGCACTTGTACCAAGCTCTGCAGCAGGCCTTCCAGACCTTCAACCTGGAATAAACAACATAGTTCAACATATTTTCAAATTCTTGCCTCTATGATACATTCCGTTATGTGGAAGCATTTTTACAAATCCGGACTTCATAAAATATTTGTAGAATGATTTCTATTGTAGGGAGAACTACGATTCGATAACCAAATGCGTAGTCAGCAACAAATACTAGTATCAAGTGACAAGCTTCGTATTTTCTAATAACCACAACCCTGGAAGGGTTAATAAGGCGTAAGGATAACACCTATAATGTTTGGAATGTGAATACTTTTTAGTGAATTAATTCAATAATTACCTTGGTAGCGGCGTCAGAAAGATTCCTCAAAGTCCAGAGGCAGTTCTGGACGAGGCGTCCGCTTGGGTTGCCGAGATGCATGGCGAGAGCTTGCATGCCCCCAGCCTCCACGATAGCCGGTTTGTTGCTCGAGCAGACAGAAAGCACCTTGACAAATAATAAGAAAATAATAAAGGTTTTACTTCTACACTTCACTATAATGAGACATGTTGCAACCTCGAATATCAATATTGTGAAAGTTTATTTCGTTAGATATGTTAAAACTTGTTTTCGTTTTTTTTTTTTTAATTTGGAATATAAGCAGTTCTGAATCTGGAATAGGGTGTAACATACTTTTTATTAATATTCAAATTTATATAGTTGTAACTTTGGGATGACAAAATATTAATATACCTTCAACACTCGAGACGTGGTCCACAGCAACTTTTCGTAATCGTAGGAGCGCATGATGCGAACCAGTTCGATAGGTCCTTGAGACGCCAATATAATTAATTTCGATTCCTGATTTCCGTAAGCCAAGATCTGAAGGCAATCGGTCACAATAGCGAGGAACTTCACATTGTTCCTTTGGAGTAGAGCTACCATTTTCTGCAAGCCTCCGGCGAGACGGACCGCCATTTTGGAACCGTCCTGGTGTAGAAGGAGGTTATGGAGCGTGGTGATGGCATAAAACAGCACAGACTCCACTGGGGAGCTCAGGAGTTTCACCAGCGCTGGTATGCCACCACTCTTGAAGATCGCGAGGAGACCTTGACGGTGATGAGACAAGTTGTGCAAGGTCCCGACCGCTCCCTTGGTAGTTTCCAGGTCGTTGCTGTTGGAGATGGCTCGGACCAACGCGGCGACCATCTGGGGCGAGTTCATGATGGCGTGGCGCGAAGCCTCCTTCTTAGAGAGTTGGTGGACCATCATGGCAGCTTGCGATACGACTACTTGGTCTTCATCATTGAGTAACTTGATCAATTCAGGAATAGCTCTGGAAATTATAAAAATCATGATAAATATTTTTTATTTATTCAATAAAAAAAAGTAACATCATAAACGAATATAAAGTTCTATGATGTTTGGAGTTCAAGTTTAATACCCAACAAAATAATACTACATTCTGGATAACACACAAAAAAGTAATAAAATTTAACCTGGTAGCCAAATCAGCATCATCTTGGTAGTTGATCAAGTTGACGACGGCGTGCTTCAACATCTGCGAAGGTTCAGCAAGACGCTGAACTGCTCCGGGCTGAGCAGGGTCCAGCTGGGCGGAGGGAATCTCAATACCCTCCTCCAGGGTCTCGGGAAACATGGCCGCGCGGACACGCTGAGAACGTGTCTGTGAAAGCTGTTGATTCATGTCTACAAATAAAACAAAATGGTTAGTACATCTACACAAGATTTGGAATCGTATATTGGATTTGGGGAACAAGTCTTACCATCAACCTGCTCTTGAGAAAATCCTTGAGCAAATCCCTGATCTAGATCGAACATCAGCTGGTCACCTTCCATCTCGTCATCTTCCTTGCCAGTAAGTGATGGCACCTGTATAATAATAAAATGTGAAGTCAAGTAGAAGCATAGTTACAGTTTATTTTGCGTAATTTTAAGGTATAAATTACTGAACCTGACACATAACTTACACGGTGGTTAGTGCCATGCGCCCATTCCACTGTGTTGTGATGATAAAATAGATGATGATTTGAAATATTTTTGACATAGCTTACAGGCACATAATTTGAAAAATCAAAATAACTTACAAAATTACTAAGATCCAATGATGAATTATACAACATTTGTCGCTACAAAAGAACACATGTAGATACTCTTGCCCTTTTTAAATCTTGAATGGACCCCTAAAGGTACTAATATTGTTAGCACTAGTTTAATTGTTACTTTGAGTTTAAAAAACAAATAGTTTAGAACACAGAGTAATAGTTACCTGAGTAGCGGCTCCGGAGTTGATACCAGAATCAACCAAGTAAGAGTTCTGCTGCCACATGAGGGTCTGCTGTTCCTTACTTGGCGCCATTGGAACATCAGACCCACCATAGTTGCTATGAGACACTGAAAGGATAGTTATAGGATAATTAGAGGACATCATTAAATAATATGTAAATAGGCTTTTATAAGTATATTTCCAATATGTCATTTAATAATGACAGTATAAGGTTGTTGTGGCATTATTTAAAGGGATGTATGTTATTCTTTAACAAAGTGTTTCCGTTCTTATAACCATTTCTAGTTAAGATTTAGATATTTGAGCAAATATAAAATTTGGTTTGTCACATTGGCTTGCACACAAATGCAAACAAGAAATTACTCTTTATGAGGCTAGTTTTACACAAGGCTATAATTTGGAGAAGATCTATAAAAATTTATTGACGATTCCTCCAACTTTCATCGATCTTGAACGCGCTTTTTTTGCTTCTACATATTTGTGCCACAAATTAAGAAGTATGCTTTCGAATGAGACATTGGATGTGTTGTTATTTCTAAGATTTTATTTTTGTGGCTTAAATAAATAATTTATAGTTCCTTTATTTATATTTATATTTGATTTAAAATACATTGATCTCTTTTGCGTTTCTTTGTTTAGATAAAAGGGGTTAGTTTGTTTATTTTATCAGAAGAAATTATAATTTTGTTTTATTATTGAATATTTAAGTAAAGATTTAAAATAAAATATTGATTGTAAAGTGTTTTACTTTCTTTTTGTTACCACTTTTTATTACTAATACAATCCCGGGATCCCGGGATTAACCGTTAATAATCCCGAAATCCCAGATTTACAAAAATCTACCGGGATCAAATCCTCTACTTGTGTCATATTTGTTGATTCCATAAATATAGCTTGAAAGAAGTAACATGTCTTTTTATCTCATAAACTTTTGTATTTTATATAAATTTTACAATTGTTACATATCATCAAGAATAAATCCAAAAATATTTAAATTCAAAGAAATAGATTTTGTATCAGTCCTTACAAGTCTTTTTGGTTTGGAAATGATGCCACTAGTCCCAGCTATAGTCCAAGAGTTTCTTTAATACCAAATAAAGTAATTCCAAAGAAGGGAACCTTAGTTCGCTTAATTTGTATTAATGGATTTTGTACTACATATGAAAGTTTTAGAGTACTTATATTAGTTTTATTCCATTGTACTTTCAGTTTCTATGCGAACTTTAACAACATACACACAATATTAATTTATGAGACTTGGGGCCTAAAGTACAACTTGGAATGTGGAACAGTACCTTTGTCTACCCCTTCAGAAACAACACTAATGCCATAGTTTGTCATGAGTTTGCTTCTGTTTTATACAAACTCTACATAAAACAATTCTATACACACTCATATCCAGTTGTTAAAGGGATTTATTATAGTATGGCCAGTTAACAATAAAGTGATTGAAAATTTTATTTTAAAAATTTCCACAATTAAAAGCAATAAAATGATCTAAGTTTACCATTTGATTCAAGCTATTAAACTAGAAGTATAGTATTTGAAACAGTGAGACAGTAAAAGGTATTTTTAACAACAGCAAATGTTTGGAAAGCTTGCTCTATTGTTATCTTCAAATGCATAGAAACGAAAGTAAATGTATCTTCAACATAATATGTTATTCATACATGATAAATATACCTATTGAGTTGTACATAACATTGCTTTCGCACGGACATCTATACTAAATCTTATATCATTTATCTCGGTTAGCCTTTCCAGTCAATACTTTTGCCATGAGTCATAAGCATTCCAAAGAAATAGTGCACTACAACATAAATCGATTAACTTATTCCTTATTGATTATTTTACATAGATATAAAATAGTGTACTTACTCGTTCGGCTTTGTGAAGAAGGAATCTGATAGCTCATGTTTCAGAGGATGCAACGAAGCACCCGCGCCTGTCACGTAAAAAAATATACCATAAATGCAAGGTGTATCCACTCGGTGCAATATCGATCGCTTCCCTACCGTTTACTTATAGCTAACATAAGACACCCCTTTCACATAAACATTTCAGTTCGTAATTATTTCGAAAGATCAAAGGGCTTTGGAATCGTGTATAACAAAACAAACAAGTACACCATGGTCTAAATACCAACACCACACCCGACCCCATAACATGGTGTTCTATTGATCGAAATTGTTCGCATGATATTCATCGTTTATACCACAGGAACGCACTGATTTATCTCACCTTAGCTTGGTAAGCCGCTCGCAATTCACAGTTTCTACTTTATGGCAATATTCACAAAAATAAATAAATGCACAAGGAACCCACCCCCGTTACAAAATTGACATGACAATATGGCGGCGATTCGTAGTATATCGGCTCTACTCGGTTTGCTTAGGTAGCTGTATTGTTATCTCTCTTACACTTATAAAAAATATATTTAGCTATCTTACTTCGTCGTCGTTTGTGATACCAACCTAAGAAATTATGAGATTCATTTTACGCAATAAAATTATAACCATGAACATGACAAAAAATCAATGTGTTGTAATCTAAAGTAATTTGTCTCCCTATACACTTCTACAATGAACTACCTTGAATATCTTGTGGAAATATGGAAAACTTAATTAATTTAAATTAAGCGGCTGTATTATTATTTTTTAAGTATGTTACTGGCAGTAGTATTTTTTCTTGAGTCATTCTATGTTACTTCTACATAAAAATACAATAACTCACTAATGTTCATAACACATTTCCATAAAATATTATTAACAAAATGACGACGAGTATCTATAACATTTCTACTTACAGCCGTTTCAATCTATCTGAATGTGAATCAGATATATCTATATTCGTGAAAGAGTATAGAGAGCGCATAAAAAGACAATTGGCTCGCGAAGAGGAAGGCGGCAAAACAGCCTTTGTATCTTTTGCCGAGAAAAGACTCAGCGTAACAAACACAGCATGGTTACGAGACAATCGTGAGAGATTTTTTAAGGATACTAATAACGAAACACTGGTTAAGTTGCACTATTTGTCCGAATGTGGGTTTATTTGCTGTATGGTATACTCTCCCGATGGAGCGAATATTATTGTTGGTCATTCTACAGGTTTGATTCAGGTAAAATCTCCTACCCGGACTAGATAAATTCGCAAAATTCTATTTAAGTATATTAGTATTATATTAGTGGGGTAGTGATGGCTTCGAGGTTTAATCGTCCGGTCGAGAATCTCGGCGGTCGCGGGCTCGAACCCCAGGCACACACCTCTCCACCCTGTGGATTGGGGGTGTAAGAATTCCGCCACGGTATCCCCTACCTGTCGTAAGAGGCGACTAACAGGGGAAACTGGGGTTGCTGGGCGCACTGCGGGGGCGGTACCCTATGATAGCAACCCCGAGATTGGCGGCAGAGGGCGTGGCCTCTTAACTGTCGCGGACGTTCACAAAAGGTGAACGACCAAATCGAGTAAGTGGAGGGCAAAACAGCCCTCCCAATTTGGAGGGGTCCATAACTGGACGGTGCGCTGGGCGGCAGCGGATCATTTAGGGCACCTCTGCCCTGAGATGCCGTAAAACCGCCCTAAATGCGCGTGATGGTCACCGAGAGGTTTTAGTCGGTATGCTGGCGTAGCCAGAGACCCCGACATACCCCTCAGGGCCTCCCCCGAGGTACCGAACAGGGGAGCTTAAGGTGCTTTCCTCTCGTAAAAAAAAAAAAAAAAAAGGCACACACCTCTGACTTTTCGAAGTTATGTGTGTATTCATTTGTTAATTATTATTCATATGTATTGTTGTTACATTGAATTATCACTTGCTTTAACGGTGAAGGAAAACATCGTGATGAAACCTGCACACCTAAAACTTCTTAGGAATTTCTTAGGTGTGGTTTCCGCTGCCCCGTGGCAAGGGGGCGTAAGAATCCCACCACGGTATCCCCTGCCTGTCGTAAAAGGCGACTTAAAGGGGCCCTTGGGGTCGCTGGACGTGCTGTGGGGGCAGCGCGTCCTCACTGAAAGTGACCCCGAGAGGGGCGGCGACACTGTGGCCTGTGTACGTCGCGGGCGCCCATCCACAACCGGGGCGTCCGAACCAAGATAGTGGGGGTGCAACTGTGCCCCCTAAAACTCCGAGACGGCCGAGACATTTACGTCTCGGAGGCGCACCGGGCGGCTGCGGTTGACGGTGGGCGCCTCTCGCCCGCGTACCGTGGTCGCCCCACTCGGCGCGGAGATGGCCACCGGGTGGTTTTGGTCGGTATGCCGGTTTAGGGATTTTGTTAGGGACCCAGCCCGGCATTAACATCTGCGCGGATATGACGTCGCCGCGCGCCGGGCTGGAAGACCGGTGACCCCGACATACACTTCCCGCCCCCCTCCCCCGGGCTGGCGGGAAGTAGAGCCATAAACAGCTTTCCCCCCGAGAACAAAAAAAAAAAAGGTGTGGTTTCCGCCAACCCGCACTAGGCCAGCGTCGTGGACTATGGCCTAAACCCTCTCAATGGTAGAGGAGACCCGTGCTCAGCAGTGGGACGTATGATGATGATGATATTTTAATATATGAGAGGCGGTGTTAAATTGTGGTGATGTTTGAATAAAAGCGATAAGTTTTCCTAGTGCCAGATTAAGGCAGTCTTGTTTTGGAACAATTTTACAATTTTGAAATTACATTTAATTTTTTTATTGGCATAATACATATTATGTTAGGTAAGTATGTCTAAGCAAATAAAAATAGTATGTAACATTCAGCGGACTATATTATGAGTAGAAATATCTAGTTGGTCGACCGCAAAAAATGGACGTTGTAACAAAAATACTTGACGAATATTCGAGAAACATTAATTTCTCATACGATACAGAAGAATTTCGGAATCCATGGTATCCGATGTACTATCGTGGCTTATTGAGAGAAAGGAACCAGTACACCTGGGTACATGATAATAACGATAAATATTTAAAAGATACTCCAAACAAAATCAAGTACAATAGATGGTACTTCTCAGAATCAGGGTACATAACTGCTATACAGTATGCTCCAAATGGTGCGCATGTTATTGTTGGCCATTCATCTGGTATGATTCAGGTAGGTATTGTGTATTATTAAAATTAGATAAGGTTATAGTGCGGTTTGCAGTGGTTTGAATGGATTCGATGTGAATTATAGTTTTATATCTACTGCATATAATTGTTTCGACAGAAACAAAATTTGAATTGCATCTTATCTACAGATATTTATGTGTTAACGTTTAAGATGACTTGTGAGTTGTGACATAAAACATATAATATAAATCTAGATTGTGGAACCTCTTATCTCAAAAAAATCATAGGTTTCTAGTTTGTTTTATCGCCAGACAATGTACGTTGTACATACTCATATTGACATAAATTATATACCTACTTTTATTCATATATGTAAGTATTTAAGTATCCCAATGGAAACAGTGCAAGTAATCAGAGTTGCAATAACACATCCTTTATTTTAATAAAATGATGCGATATTTTGCTGAGTGCCGCACATGTATGTAGACGAACCCGGAGTAATGAAATCTTCTAATATCCTACATTTCCTTAACGTTTGTGCGATAACACGGTTCGTTGGTTTAATATAGTTCACTACTCACTAGTACTTCGGCCTGGCTTACTTTTTTCGTTAATTTATAATATTTTACTTAACAATATTTTTAGTTAATCTAGTCCATCCTAAGCCCCTCTTTATCACCGTGATCAGGTTTTACATTTTCCTCGTTTATAACGTCAATTCTTACTTAAAATTTTCCATGTCTCCATCTCAATAACTATGTCTCCTTAGCGATTTATAATACATTTAAAAAAGGTACTTCAAAGCAATTTGATGTCCTCTTCGGACAAAGGAGATTAAAAAAATTCTTCTTCACGATAAAACACGTTTTGTACGTGCTTACTCATTAACTCTTAACTGTGTCTTTTATAACAAACACCGACTGCTATGACGTAAAAAAATATTAATCTGTTAGTCACATCCATAGTTTTCACATATAACCCACACCAAAATAGTTATAAAATTTCTTGTGACATACGCATCGGAAACTCAGAGATTTTTAATCCCACAGGCAATTGAATCGTAGATTAAATCAACATATGTCGCAGGGGGTTGACGTTTCCACAGCTTCTTGCATCACATTATTGTTTATAATACAAGTATAGTTATACGAAACGAATAACCCTTACATCAGTATTTTTATTGATTCCTTACAAAGTAACGCATGTTGTTTATTTCAGATGCGACACGGGAATACTGGCGCAGTCCTTTCCACACTTCGCAATGTTCAGTTCCCACCAAAACCAATATACTCTATCGAATACAGCACGTCCGAGGAGAGAGTGTGCTACGCTTCTTGTATGGACGGTGTTGTGTACAGGATTGAAATACCAAATGTATTGGATTTCTCTCACTGCTTTAGTATTACTAGTTGTTAGTTTTTGAGCGTTCGAAGCTACTTGGAGCAACTGCCAATGTACTCAGAAGGTATGGTCGAGCAGCGAAGTATATTGTTTAGCGACTTTGTATTATGATTTTGTAACTTTCTGTGGGAAATTGATTGCTATGTATTTTCATTACTCAAAGCCAATACAAACAATAGGGTAAGTATTTGAGCACTGATTCTGGCTCATTCATAAAACGCTTAAGCATACATAATCGCCAGTTCCCTATTTCTTGGTTTATGAAACCGTGGTTTACCAGAAATAAATAAAATATATCCAGCAATAGTATTTATGGTATAGATTGGACCACACTAAGATAAAACATGTCGAGGGCGTCAGAAACTACGAGAAAATTTTAGGTCTCACAAACACCTAGATCCGAAATAAATATTTGTGGATCACACAAACATTTTTCTTGGTGCGGGAATTTAACCAGCGGCCTCTCGTTTTGCAAGCTGGTTTCTGATAAACTACGCCACATTTATTAAACATTCTGAACAGATTTGCAACGAAATTCTCGTCAAAAACAATGTGAGTGGCAGTGATATATTATTATAAAAGTTTGTTATGGAACTATTTCGCCAACAGATAGACCCGCCTTTGGACGATCCACCATCGTTCTGTATCAAAGCGGACCCCGCGTTGGAAACACTCAATATGCAGTTCTATGGATGTCCGGGAATATCCTCGTACGCCACACCGTTTATTTCACGCAAGTATTTTATAATTACAGTGGAGCTTATAGAACTATTTTTGTAGATGTATTGTTCACGTTTTGTCAAGGATTTCGAGAATAAAAAGGATATCACAGTAATATATATAGGATGTCACTATTTTATACGTTTTGTGGCAAACTTTAAATCTCTAGAATTATATAAAAAAAATTAATGTATAAATCTAGAGAGTAGGTACTATGTTTGGTTAAGGCTTCAATGAGAAATCTGAAGTTTTGTCTAATTATCATTTAAATTATTGGTTTTTATGATAATAGGCGCTATTCATAGGTATTTTATTCAATAACAGCGTGATTATCCACTTAAAACAGCTGAGTAATGCAACAATGTAGCAATAATAGGCTTACGGCCTGTTTAGATGAACTTAGAAGGCTTCGTCTTACGCGTTTCAGTCCAAAAGATGGAGAATTTAAATTTTCTATTTCCATAAAACCTTTTGTGGCTAAAACTGTTAAAAAATGTAATGCTCGGACATTACAATATTTCAAATACTTTTTGTAGAAAGCATATTTCATGTAAACGATCAAAGGAATCTTCCAAATCGATTGAAACTTGTGTAAGTGGGTTACGTGTCGGTAATGCAATTTTTGTAACAATAAACTCGTTCGGAAACTAGTTGGAAAGTTTTTTTATTTTACATCGCAGAGCGGTCGCCGGCGCTATCCCTCGGATTGTCCTACGATCAAACGAAGATGGCGGTTGGATATGGCGACGCTTCCATAAAAGTTTACGACATGGAGACACAAGAGGTTTGAGATTTGATATATTGATGTATCTATTGGGATCTGATTTTATCTTGGGCTAGGTCGTGATTGGAATTTTGATTTGTGATGCTTTCAGACATTATCTTAAATGTGCTGTTTTTTTACTAGATAATATTTATACGCGGCCTTAATACGTGAACAATGATACACCTAAAAAATATCATGTACCTACAAGTCTTTTATCGTGAGTGTTATGAGACGTCAGACGAGGAGAAATTCTCAATAGTAGCACGTAGTCTGGAAATGTACCCGAAAAACGGCAATAAGCTCCCCCCTATTGCGTCGGCACCCACATTTCGCTAGGTATGTATCAACATACCTAGCGAAATGTGGGTGCCGAAATGCAACTCTGTCTCCCCCTTTTGGAAATACAAGCGTGAGATTGTGTATGTATGTAGAAATAAGGAGAGCTTATTTTTACTTATTTATACCTACTATTTATTTTTCTTTACGTCGATGATCTTCGGTCTCACAATTTTTTGAATCTCCGAATACATGTTTTTTCATACATGGTGTCTCATACATGTGCCATTCATGCATTCTCAATTATAGTTTATATTTCAACATATGTACATATGTCTGTAAACATTGGTCCTTGCTGTATTTTATAAGATCAGACAAGTCGTAAATGTAACCAAGATAGTGTTTTAGAATATTCATTTTTATACATGTAAATAGTTATATTTATGTAGGTACTGGCTGGAAAACATTAAATAGAAAACTAAATAAAACGTAGTAATGTTGTAAAAGATATGTGAGCGCATAATTAGATGTTGAATATGCATGGGCTGCAATAAAAATAAGAACTACATACATGTATAAAAGTGATTTAGGATCGCGAAATTTATGCTCATTGGATACTTTATTCCATTTTAGACACGTTTGTTTATGTGCCTGTAAAATTTATCTTAATGTCTGCAAATGTACCTACTGTTAGTATGGAATTATCTGCTGCTCCTGGTTTGTTTACAAAGGTACAATTATCACAAACTGGACTTTATTAAATAAATCAGTTGCTATAAAATAAATAAAATCTTTTTTCAAAAACTGAATGTACTATATTATATTATGTACACATATACTTCTAACCCCATGCTTAGCCTTTCTGGTAGGTATCATTAACTTCTTCTGAACGTATTGAAAAGACCCCGATAATCCCCTAAAAATGCCTCTTACGATCTGGAGGTGACACCAAGGCGGAATTCCAGAATTCCGTACCACAGGACGATTGGAATTTACGGGCAAGCAAGATAACATCAGAGTTTAAATGTTGAAGCGTAGATAATGTAATTTTAGGTTTTATTGCGGTTGGCTACGCTGATTTTATTATTAGGTCAAGCTTCTTACTAACTCGAGAGATATGCTTTCTAGCGCAGAGTATGTACTTAACTCCTTGGAAACTTAAAGGTTAAGTGTCAACATATTACGTTCCTTGTACGTTATAAAACAGAACATAGAAATTTAATAAGCAATACTAGATAATATTTTTATTAATGTTTTAATTTCAGTGGCTGTACTTCATAGAAACCCAATAGAGTTACACGTTAATTGTGTTATGTCTTGTTTATAACTATTTATTTGGGGTAAGAATCTGCTCATTTGTATTTCAAATTGCTTATTTGGAATTTTATAAGGCAAGCTGGACTTTTGGGATTCTATGGAGATACCGCCACTGGGTAATTTATAATATTTTTTAACTAAAGTAATGTTAAGACGGGACGCGTAACGCAGTAGGCGCGGAATCGCCTAGGCCTATGCAATTGTATGTTTTATTAATATTTAGTTTATAGGATTATGCAACTAGTAGGTTGTTAAGAGTAAGGATCTGTGTACCAAAAAGCACGTCAAAAATGGCACAAATTGTCATTACTAAGTTCAAAAGAATGAAACCACATTTTTTTTGCTGTATTGTGATTGCACGAAGTAAATCGTTTTAATACTAGACTTACTATTGCTGGACAGCTCCACAACTGACTTGGATTTATCGACCCACGTGATACGAACATCAAACACGCATTAAATTGGATATTCATGTATGTACTACATATGAATTGGTTTAATAGAACAGCTCGCCGCACCATCGTGGGTGGATGATTTTCAATATCAGATGACCCGTAGACGCTCAAATATCAAATCACCATTCCAGCCGCCTAATGGGTGTATTTACTTACATCGTATATAATCCATAGGAACACGATAACAATCGGCTTTGTGTAGCAGCGAGGCTGTGCAAAATCTAAATGTAAATAATTTGAAACCGCATACGTTTCGGGGTGGAATCGTGCGTGGAACGTACCTAACCTCTAATAAAATGTTACGGCCTAATCTCGGTTTATTGCTGCAATAAATTTAACATTGCTGCATCGGTTTTATGAGATGCTCCCAAGTCCTTGATCCTTTGTATGTGGGTATCTGGTCAAGGCGTGATTTGACGGGCTCTTTAACGATTCTATGTTTACATTTCCTGGTTTCATCATTTCACTCTGTTTGTGTTCTGCGTTTTTTATGTCGACTTCAGAAGGTTTTAAAATATTTTTTTATGAAACCTATAAAGTGAAAGTGTAGGTTAACTGTGAAACAATTTTCAAGGTTTGTGGATAATGAGTGCTTTTGGAACTTTCCGAACACCTGGCGTTGAGAACATCAATAATTCAAAACTTTATGAAAATATTTGACTGTTTAATGGAAATAATTTTTTAATCGTTCTGAAAGCCAAGTCTGACGATATCGTTTTTATAAGTCTAATGACTTGTGTACCGGCTCATTTGAAAGCTAATTAGGCTCTGCTAATAAACAATTATACATATTTTGATAGCATACTAATACAGAGTCTCGCTACATCTAAGTTAATTCAATGCAGCAAGTTTAAACAATGCTAAGTTAACATACTCCACGCTTATAAAAGTTTGCAAATCTTTGAAAATAAATTTGACTTATTATGTCAAGGCCACATTTAGGACCTATAGCAGATCAGCTGAAGTTATATTTCATATATTCCAATAGCCTTTTATTTAGAATGTAAAATATAACTTTGTACCATGATGTCATAACAATGCCCATGCTATGATTGATAACGGCTAAAACTTGATAACGAAAGAGGTAAATCTAATTTCCTATATCGTAAGTATGTCGTGGCTAAATCGAATGCTCAAATATTATTTTCACAAAACATATTAACGTATTATATTTCGAGAAATACATTTCGAGCGGATGACGTGAAACAAATTTTTATTGACAGTTCGCGGGTACATCTCGTTATTTGGTATCAAAAAGAAATGTGTCAATTTGTGTGAAAAAGGAAATTATAACACTGTTTTTATTTGCTGGTATATAAAAAGTACATAAGAAAAAAATATATCTGGTTTTATGTAAATCGATTACAATAGCATTTCGATAAAATTATACAAATAATAAGGTACAAGTTAAGTAACAAGTTGTAGACAAGTGACCAACATTGAAACGTATGAAGATTGTAGGTACATATTATGTTATATGTACCTATATTACAAACGTTGATTTACATATTAAACGTATTTCACTGATTACCCATCGCTACGGCGGCTAGAGGTATGAGGCCACATAGCACCATTCTGTCTTTGTGAAATGTTAATGTGGTTTGGATATCATTGTTGTTTTGTATTGCTTGAAGCAACCGTTGCAACATTACGAGAAATATAACTGACCGTGGTAACTAGCCCAGGTTATTACTAGCCTATTCCTACCTTAAATTGCTTAGCTTTAGCAGGTACTGGTTGCCAAAAAGTTTTTTTATATAATATCGCACTTCGCAGCTTTATACTGATATGACCGCCTAGTTATTGCGATGTGGACGTGATATAATTACGTTTCTGTAGCACATTTTTTTTCCTTCTTAGTACTTATAAAAACATGTTTTTCTTTCTTTACTGGCTTGATATTATGGTAACAACACTAAGCGATGGTATGTACGATAGTATCCATATAAAGCACCAAGTAGCGAGAGATACCCATTAATCGTGACTCGATACCCTCCTTCCGCCTTGCTAAGATGTTTCTCCACGCTACGTTGTCCCGAGTCAGTCGAACATCCTGAACGTTTGAGATAGCTTTTTCCTCCCCAACGAGCGATTTTATAACAAACGTTATAATATATACATTTAAACGAAGACCCGTGGAAATATTCCGTAAGTCAACGTAATATCAAGAATACGAAAATTCAAATGACGCAGCTGTGTCACCCATTTTACCTACATGCCTATTCATTCCATTCCACGAATCCGGTTGATATGAACGAGAAATGTCAATTCAAGTGAAAGAAGAAAACGTATGGCACCTCAAATGGGCTTAATTTATGAAATTGACGTGAAGATAAAAGCCGCCGGTAAACACTGCGATCCCGTTTCCACGTTGATGAATGACGTAGTCGGGAGAGATTTGTGGCACGGCGAAGTGGCAATCTCTTTGCTTTGCCTAAGCTATTCAAGGTACCCAGGCTCAGTAGGGACGTGTTAACGTTTTTTTCGCGCTGAATGAGTTTGTATTCGGGTCAATAATAGTTTTTGTACTTTTTTGCGGTCGAGATTTATCTGACCGCGTAAATTGAGAAGAATAGCGTAAAATAGTATGCTCTAAATTAGTAGTTAAAATTATTGTTAGAGGTGCTCTTATGTACCTAAAGTGTATTAACGTGGTTTTGCATATAAGTTTATATTTGCTATTAATTCACGTCATCAAAATTATATTTAGGGAAAAAAATCTTTTTATTAAAATTAGCTCTAAAAATAGAGGTGAAAAAACTTACACAAACATGAAATCACTTGCATACATAAGAATTGCATATGGTCCATATGATATGGATAATGTCCCACAGTTGTATCTTCACGAAGGCAGGCAGAAATGTTTTACCGGTTGCGTTTTAGGTCCTACGTTGTAGGGGGCAAAGCTAATGCCGGGTTGTGGATGCACAGTGCTACTGAGTATAATTTACTAATGAGTACTAATCGACGAACGAAACCTGAATTCTAAATTGCACATTGCATTCCTACTTATAACGCGGGATCGATGAGAACGTTGATGTTTAAATCTCGTTGTATATAAGTTGTTCATTATATTTAAGCTACCTAACTAATTTATGTTTTAACTAGAAGGCGGCAACTGGGGCGAACCTTTATAGAACGTAGTAAAAAACACACAAATGCCAAAACGTGGCCGTATAATTTAACATGTGTATTAGTTTTCCGTATAGGAAGCCATTCATCTGGTTCTCTTTTATTTGCAGGCGTGTTTGACGTACAAAGTTCACAAACTCCGTCTCCAGTTTATACCGAAAAAGTTGCAACGTATGCACTTTGGGCAAGTGTGCGCGCTCCGGTGTCACACACAGAGGCCCTACATGTTCGCGAGCGGCGCTTGGGATAAGACTTTGAGAGTGAGTACTCGCTTGCTCCACTCGCTTTGGATAGATTTTGTCATATTCCATTCAGCTTGGCGCTTCGACGTGTTTTGAAGCGCAGTGTAACATGAACTGTTTATATATAGGTTTGTATTCTAGTTAGATACAGACAATTTTTTTATATGTACGTATTTGTCTCAGCGTCTTACAATAAAAATGACTTCGTTTTTAAACGTGTGGCTGCATAATCGAACACTCTTATTGTAATGCTATGTTTGTATGAGGCAAAGTGCATAATATTATGATAGAGCTTGAGAGTGCAAAGTATTAGGTCGTCCAATTCGAATTTTAAGGCGTTTGTTGAGCATTTATTTAAGAAGTGCTCAATTTATTTAGTTGAAAGATCCACTTGGAGTTTATTGCCTCGATGAACGTAGGATTACCTTATCCTGAATTTCAAACTAAACAAGAGGATAGAAGAATATATACATATTTTTTTCTCTTATTCCGTGCATCGTGATAAATGCGTGTCATTTACACATCCTGCAACGTATTTAGAGTCGTGTCAACAGACAGAAGTATGTAATAGGGATTGGAACACGATATTACAGCTGGTTTGACATAAACCAACCGTTAATAGGTATATCGAATTTAACAAGCTGATTGCATGAATTGAGTCGAATTTGCCCTTTGTTCGTTTCAAAGCGTTATTTAGTAACTACGTGTTAATGCAGCACAATATACACCTCACAGTAACACATTTAGTTTTGACTCCGTGTTCAGACATTATTAGGTACTGCTTTAGTTTTAACAGTCGTTATTAAAACTAAAGCAGTACCTACCTACCTACCTAGCAACCCAGTCGGGTTAATTATGTATGAAAACGTAAATGTATATAAATACATTTAGGTACTTTTGCCGGTCCCCTAAGCGGTAGATAGAGATGCTATTTTTTTAAGCCTACAAACATGTTTATCCCACATTAAAGTATCACACTGAGAATTGGTAAATGCAAAAACGCTTTAACGGTGAAGGAAAACATCGTGATGAAACCTGCACACCTAAGAGTTCTTAGGAATTTCTTAGGTGTGTAGTCCGCCAACCCGCACTAGGCCAGCGTGGCGGACTATGGCCTAAACCCTCTCAATGGTAGAGGAGACCCGTGCTCAGCAGTGGGCGTATATGGGTTGATGAAGAAGAAGAAGAAGAAAAACGCTCAAACACTTTCTCACACGAGAATCAAACCTGAAACCTTTATATTGCACAATACATATTTTTATCGAGAATGCACGAGACAGATTGTAAGTTTTGGATCTGTAAAACTATACAACGAAAAAAATTCATCATGCCCATTTTCAAACATCACGTTAGTATCTCTCAAAATAACTCAAAATAACCATCCCTACAGTGCTTTGCGGTTGAAAGCAGCTCATATTCCTTGCAGAAATAAAGTTTTTAATTTAAAAATTCGCGAACACAACTCTGGCAGAGCGCTCCGCCCACCTTTGCCAAAGGTAACGTTCTAAAAAAGTACTACACAACATTTGACAGAACACAGAGCTTCGCGTAGTTTAGTTGCCGTCACGCCTATTAACAGGGAACGGTATGTGCAATGCCTCGTTCACTCGGGACAGTCGTTGGTGGTCAAAGTGGAAAATACGGCTTCAATTTTCTTTGAAGGGGAGTTGCATGCGTCATTTAATACGTAATAATACTCAAGTACCCATGCATGGAAGTAGGGGATGGGATACAATTATCCGATGTCCCCCTAATTAAATGAGTCCCGTAAGATACAAAGTAACGCCGTGTATCAAACAACCCAGTTTTATTATTACAAAACTAGATGGAAGCACTGCAGCGTTTTCAACGACTCGTACGTTAAACATTCTTTTGATAGCTCATTTTAGTTGTTCGAGAGATGCTCAATTGATTTACAAAGCTACCAAGGTATGAAATGTAATAAGTCAAGAATTCTTTGAGGTTTAAGGTGCAGTGCAGTATACGGAAACAGTTAAATCTTGTCATAGAAACTTGCGATTGAATCGCAACTGAAGTGCCGTTTACGTTTGCTCCAAAACTACATTTTTTTTAAATTCACATAAATATATATTCTTATATGTCTTCCACAATAAGATAAATCTGAAGTGCAGAACTTTGAGCCTTAAAACTTAGTTGTCGAAACGTGTTCGTAGAAATCTCTGTGTGTCGCTTCGGTCATGGTATAAGAAACTTGGTAATTTTAACATAAAACAGACGTGTGCATTGTGCAATCACTCAAAATGACAATCACATTTCCAACTGTGCAAAGCTAAAGACGCTGTAAACTACATCTGACTGCAGAATTCCATTCCACTAATACAAAACGCAACACCAGTGGTGTTACAGTGTGTTATGTGGCCACAAATAACAGTCTTCGACCTATAAATGTCCATGTATTCGCTGACAGTGCAAATACGTGTGGCGAGTAACTAAACTTGCCACTTGTAAACATGTACTGAATAATACATCGCGGACAACGACCGCATACAGACACAAAGCGTCTCTGTCGAGATTAAAATATTTCGCTCAGCGGTTAAACTGCTCAAATTATTTATTAAGCGCCCCTTTTTACTCACAAAGAATGGTATCTCGTGTGTAATGGATATTATGAGGCACGGCGCATTCCCGCATAGTTCTCGTGATTGTTCAGTTTGTAGTGCGGTTTCGCAGAGATGTTTCGTGCCCGTAATGCTCACGTTATGAATATGAATGACACTTGTTCGTTTTCTATTAAAATTAATGTTCATTTTTATATTTAGTACTTGACAAAAGATATAACTAATAGTCACATAGTTTAAAGGACACACTACGAGTACATTGTGCTATTAGAATAACAGATAAAAGCAAAAAACTAAGTGTGCTTAAAATAGGGGAAAAATGGTTCAAGATATAATTTCGATATTCGTTTTTCGATGATACTTTAATATGTATATCTAAAATCGTGACTTGCATTCGATGCGATGGGCTAAAAGTTTGTTAAACATAGGAAGAAAAAAGGTTTTATTGGAAAATAATGTGGGCGTTTATTTTCAGATTTGGGACACGCGGTGTCAAGTGGGCTGCGTGATGACTTTCGAAGGAGTCGATATTTGTAGCGACAGCATTGACCTTAATGTGAGTACTAATGATCATTCCGTTTCTGTTTCAACACAATTCTGACTGAATTAAGAACACTTCATTTGGTTGGTATTATATTTGCTGTAATGTATATCTACTATAATTTCTCAATAGTGGTGGGTCGCGCAAAATAATTATTAAAAAAAATAATTAGTTCAAAATGTGTAGATAAAATTTAAATAATCCTATCGATAATTGTATCGTTTGATAAGAGGTAACCGAATTCCCATCTTACCAGCCAGTCCTTCAACCTATGTATATCTGTATTTACCATAAAGTGCCAATGGGTAAATTTATGGTGATAAAAGTATGAAGAATGAAAAAACACCTAAACGATAACACTCCCCTATTCATACCTATTTCAAATTAAAAATAATTTGAATTCAAACTCCACAATTAAATATTACGAGCAAAGAAATAAAAAAAAACTGAAACAACATTCGAAATACGTGAGCTCTTGTAATTTAACACACCAAGGTCGTATAATTCCAGGCATATACAGCAGTTTTTAATTAAAAACTCTTGCCTTTGTCGTAGTGGAACTTAGTGTTTCATCTACAACTAAGTCGTGGCTCGTACCTCGTTGCGAAGTTTGATGTTCGTCCATAGTTTGTTCTTTGCCTTTGAAGAATATTATTATTGTGCGGGCACTAAGTGTTTTCAGTTTCTGCCCTGTGGCAAGGGGGCGTCAGAATCCCACCACGGTATCCCCTGCCTGTCGTAAAAGGCGACTTAAAGGGGCCCTTGGGGTCGCTGGACGTGCTGTGGGGGCAGCGCGTCCTCACTGAAAGTGACCCCGAGAGGGGCGGCGGCACTGTGGCCTGTGCACGTCGCGGGCGCCCATCCACAACCGAGGCGCCCGAACCAAGAAGTGGGGGTGCAACTGCGCCCCCTAAAACTCCGAGACGGCCGAGACAATTTCGTCTCGGAGGCGCACCGGGCGGCTATGGTTAACGGTGTGCGCTTCTCGCTCACGTACCATGGTCGCCCAACCTGGCGCGGAGATGGCCACCGGGGGGTTTTGGTCGGTATGCCGGTTTAGGGATTTTGTTAGGGACCCAGCCCGGCACTAACACCTGCGCGGATATGACGTCGCCGCGCGCCGGGCTGGAAGACCGGTGACCCCGACATACGCTTCCCGCCCCCCTCCCCCGGGCTGGCGGGAAGTACAGCCATAAACAGCTTTCCCCTCGAGAACAAAAAAAAAAAAAAAAAAGTGTTTTCAGTTTGTTGAATATTATAACTTTGTTATGGCCGGTATCTTTGTGCACTGTTGTCTTGTTTAGACTTCTCGATGGAGATTTGCTTGTTTAGATGATTTTAAAAATTGAAATATGGTTTTAATGGTATTGTCAAAACGGTATAATTAAACATAAATGAGCTTATAGAATGGATTAGGATAAGATGTGATGAATGATCTAAATTTAAATTACATTTATGGGTCGAGTTAAATGATTTTAATTTCTCCAAATTTTAATACTGACTTAATCAACTAGAGCGCGTATTCCTCTCGAGTATGATAATTATAACATAGGCTAGACTATAGTATTATCAATTTTGTGTTTTAAGAATTGCTGATTAAATAAATTGAAGAAGAGATAAACTAACGATACATAGATTATATTTTAGTGCTTATTATAAGTTACCTAAATACAGTAGAATAAATAGAAGCATTGAGTAACCTGACAATATAAAAATTACCATAAACACCTATGGCCGTCACAGACCTCTAATTTTTAATTTTGCGTCTCGCACTAACAGCAGTTAATTCATTAGTCACAACAAATACAGCTGCTTCAAAATCAATTAGTGTGTTAATATCATATTATTTGTTTTTGTTAATATCGCTTGTTTGGTGTCACTGCGAACGCATATTTGTACAATACAACTAATTACACGCAAGATAATTGCGTGCACAGAACCATCGTAAATCGAAACCATGTGGGAAGAAATGGTTATATATTGCACTCATAATAGTCATAGTGTTGTGTATTCCAAAAAAAAATCGGAGCTTACTAAAATCTGATTATTGTGACCCCCTAACACTGATAATAAATGGAATTCAAAATAAATGGAAACTTTAGATGGTTTATTTAGTTTATATATGATGAAGCCCTATGTTTCCTTCTTAGTAGAGTAATTCAAAGTAAGCTACACAATCCTATAAAAAGTAATAGACCGAGTGAACCCGTTCAAACTTTAGCAATAGCTATTAGCTTCTATTTCGCGTATAAAGCTTCGGAACGAACTTTCCGGTTCAGCAATTTCATTTCAATCCATTCAACATCGGACGCGGATTAAAACCGTGTTTCTATTTTTGACGTTTGATAGACGAGCCTTCATATAAGGTTTGGCAAAGCCCCTGCCAGTGACTAGCGAATTTAATAGGTATATACAGTTTTTATACATACCTACGTAGTATTTTTAAGCTATGTATATAAAACCATAAATTTATGTCACACTGCTGAGTAGCGGGCTCCTCTACATCTCAGAAGCGTTAAGACTTGGCAATTAACGAGTATTTGTAGATAAATTTGTGGCGGGCAAGTTTCCTCATGTTTGCTTTCAACGTTAAAGGCGTGACAATTCAAGGAACATACTCACATAATTTTTAGAAGTGAGCTTAGGAGTGTTGTGTGCCCGGTACTCGTCGCTGCGACCATCGAGATTTTGTTTCGACGGAATGTGTGCCTAACATAATAATACTGATTTAAAACCTGTCTTTTGTCGTCATTGTCGCATCTCCCAACATCGTAATGCTACTGAGACTAACAACACATTGCCCGACCCAGAACTTGAACCTGAGTCCTTTTGTGATTGTGTTTCGAGACCAACAAGCTTGTGTTGTGACTTGTGAGTGATGGGCAACAGCTAGTTATCAAAAATACGTAGATTCCTATCCTATTAAAACTCCTATTAAAATAATGGTAAATGTTATTTATATTCGACTGAACAAAATATTTTATCAATTTAGCTTAGTGGTAGAATTAATTTTCGCTATTGAATATTTATTAACAAAGCGGCTTAAAGGCGCATGATATATAGATTATTATATTTAACTGAAAGCTACATACAAATACCTACTCAAAAAAAATCTTAGAGGTAACGTCAATGGGTGTAATTGGATGTAGGGTACGTGTTATCCAATATGTAGGTATCACGTCATATCATCATCCTCAGCCTAAAGACGTCAACTGCTGGACTTAGACCTCCCCCAAAGTTTTCCAAAGGTTTTTGTCGGAAGCGGCCTGCATCCAGTAGCGTCCCGCGATTTTCGCCAAATCATCGGTCCGCTTTATGGTTGGACATCCAAATAATTGTACGTTTATGCTAGTATTATTATAATAAATTATACCCCAGAGAGATCACTGCATCGCTGGCAGCTGGCAGCCAACAGAAGCGTTGACTCTATGGGACTTGGTGGCGAGGAAGAAGTTGAGTGTCGTGAGGGTGCAGAACCGACGACCTGACGTCGACGGAGAATATATTTATGCGTGCCGGTTTTGGCACTCGACTGATGTAAGTAGCAGATGTTCTTATGTGTAGTCTATGTCGATTTATATGTAGGTTATAGGTACTGTCCTTTGAGGGCCGTAACTGCAGTATAGAGGGATTAAGTCTTTAGTTTGCAGTAGGTAAGTAATACACTAGGCTAGCTTAGTATGCATCAGTCTTATTAGTATAGATCATTACTTTATTTTCATTCCATTGTTTGGCAAGGGACTTACGCTTGTACAAATGAAATACGAAATCAACAGTGCTTCAGATCTTTAGACCGCAACATAACATGAAAGCTAAAACCATATACAAAGACCATTGACAACAATACAATGCATTCCATAACCTTACTTCGTCCAAGTACTGATCAGCGGCCCAGTGCTTTGTCGAGACAATTGCTCGTTTGCCGGCTCGCCGCACATTATACGTATATTATTTCGGCGATACATCGCCTACAGCTGCAACAAAATTTGCATATTTGGTTAGAAAACACAATTACCGCAAAGTAAACCTCGGCGTTATTAGAGACCAATGTGCCGGAGCTGCCGGGAACAAATGTATTGTGTACTACCAGTACTGTTAGTGTAGAACTCGTTACGCGATTTCGTACGGCATCGTGAACCGACGAGGTTCGAAGTTACTCCCCGTGAAATTAGCATATTTTTTACACGCTGCTATGTACCATATTTGGTAGATGGTGGCGATTGGACTTTATGCGTTTATTTTTTTGGGGAAGCTTAGAACTAATTGTTATTTATATGTCAAGTAATTACAGATTTAGTCTGGAGCTTGAGTCACAGACTGATTTAAAAACACGAAAAGTGTTCTGAAAAATGCATCCTAAATAAATTCAATAAGATCCGATGTAGTAGGGTTTCTTTATGCCCATTCTGTAGAAGCTTTAACAGCTCCAGAAAACAAATCTCTTTCCATCGCACGGCGTACATTTTTACCATTGTCCCATTTATGCCTAAATAATATTTAGAACGTTGTAGATTCGAAGTTTTTTAAAGTGAGTTATGTACAACCTTACAACCGTAAGGCTGTGCTTGTTGTAGGACTAAGGATTAGGTTGTTTGTCTTTCTCTAATACGACGTTACGGAAAGGTCACAGGTAATTTTGTTTAATTTTGGCTGGAGTTGTAAAGTTTAAATGTGCGGGCGGGTTGGGGCATCTTGTTTTTTCAAAATGTTCTCAACAGAATTACACGTGTTTTAATTATAAAAATCATAGCAATAGACCGACTTTACAACTTGATCTCAGTTCTTTAAAAAATCAATATTTTTAGATTTATCGTCGTATTTATAAATAGATGTTTGTATGTACGCATAAAAACTGTTGAAAGAAATAGTTTCCAGGGACAGCACGACTCTTATTTTATTTCTTCTTAACGCTCTATTTGAACATCAGTGTTTGGACCATGATACTTGAAGTAATGCCACTTAGTCGCATTAGTGAGAAAAGCAACAGAAAACCTAAAGGCTCTAGTTCTACAGTCATAGCTGTAAGCTCTTCCTGAATTCTAAATAAAAGCACACAATCTAAATTATGACAGCAGGGCATACAATCTTACCAATTGTGTAGGAGGCGTAAACTTTTAGTAGAACGTGTATGGACTACAAGTAAATAAAAAGAGCCCCGCAAGTAAATTATTCATTCATGTATGTTGGTGGCATTGCTGCAGAGATTGGATCGCAATCCTTCAATTTTCTCAGATGAATGCTTCCAAGTACACAACAGATGTATGGATTCTCTCTTTGTGTTTATGTCATTAAGGGCGGATATTAACTGAATAATTTATGACGTCATTTTTCCATATCTTTCCTGCAAATGTAAATGTGGTGTGGGGATTCATTAGGAGAGCCGCATTAACGCTTGATTAACGGAGAGTATCTCACGCTGACGTTGTATTTGTGGTATTTTCTGTATCGTGTGACCTATTTCATTTATAGAAGCTGGATTTATGAGTAAAGAATTAGTAAATACTGGCCATTGAAATACATTCATGATATACTTAAAACATTACCTTGAAAATGTGATTTGCGTAATTTAGAAAAGCTGTGTAAAATATATGCTGTGTAAGTAGCTAATAGTTGTTTTGAACTGTTACTAAGAATTGAAGTATGTCGTGGTAGATTTATATTCGCAAAAAGAGGGATATAAATACGAAAATTATAGTTATATAAAAAAATTACAGGTTCTGATTATAATTCTTGCATATTCTCTTCCATTGAATATAGTAACTACCACGCATAAAATATTAAAATAAACTTTAGGCTTGATTAATGAAAATTCTTGCTAGTAGATGCCATATTTTTAAAGTGTAAACATTGCAATATGTGATTTATAATTAGCAATAGTTAATCATCATCATCATTAACAGCCTTTCACGTCCACTGTTGGACATAAACCTCTGCCATGGCACGCCACTGGGCTCGATCTTCGGCCCTCCTCATCCAACCGCTGCCAGCTACCTTGCGAATATCGTCCCCCCACCTAGCCGGAGGACGTCCTACACTACGTTTGCCGAGCCGTGGTCTCCACTCCAGAACACGTTTCCCCCAATAGTTAATACCATATGTCAATTGCAATTATATTTGCATACATCCATCAAATTCCCCCATGTGTATAATTCTCCGCATAGTTTAGACGTTTGTTTACTCGGCACACATAATTGTCACAACATATTTGCTTTCAGTACAATCGTAAAGGTAAATACGGAATAATTGGCGGCAGCGGCACCAACTGCGTTGAGGTTATCAATCTCCATAACAGGTATATATCGTGTTCGTATCCCGCTCCGGGCACAGTCCTAGCCGTTGCTAGCCACCAACATCGCATAGCATTTGGCGGTACAGCTCCTACTTTCACTATAGTGTCCTTCTTCGATCCGAAACATGAGAAGGATAAATATGATAAAGAAAAAGAATCCGAATTGGGTTACACTAAACCAGAAACAACTATGGACGAAGATGATTTTCCCAGCGTGTCATACACAGAAGATAATAATGATACAGAACATTAATCATATAGATCAGAATTAATGTTTATGTAACTTATAATGTTGTTAGTAAAGTCTGGCTGTGATTATATAATTGCTGTTTTAATGAGTGAAACTCATCACGAGTCTAAAACAAAACAAAGGCAATACAATGTTACAACAACAAAATGTAAATTATTATGTTCTCCCGAATTACATCGTCACGCGAACGGCCCATCAGTGAAAACAGTAATCCGTTTCAATTTTACTGTAGAGACGTCGGGGCACATTTCACATCGACGCCCCCGATGGTTAGGCACATCGTTTTCATTGCAATAATAATTTGCAAAGCTTGTTTCAACCAAATTGGACCTCAACTGCAATAACAATAAAAACCGTCCAAATAAACGTGTCGAAATTTAACAACGGTCAAATTGAAATCCAGAAAAACAATTGTACAAGTTTTCGAAACGGGGAGGGAAAAAATTCGCCCGGGCAACATTGAAAAATTAGAGTCGGCATTGCGAATTCAGCCGAGACTACAATGGCGAACAAGTTGCAATAGAATTTAAATAAAGAAGCGTTCCCTAACAGCGCGAACTCGTGTGCGGGGCGTTGGTGAACTTTCAACTTTTACCCGCTTATGTAGTGCGAGTATCTGCCACCCGCGCCCGCCGCCACCCGGCCCACACCCCCGGGGGCGGGAAGGTCCCCCGTTCCGTACTTGGACCGAATATTTACAGCGCAACCTAAATATAGCGTGCCGCTGCTCAGCTGGCACGGTCGGTGAAGAGTAGGAGGGTAAACATTCCCCCTCCACCCGTTCAGTAGCTCTCGCCGCGCGAAAGGCCATTCGGCCGCCGGCTTCAGAGGTAAGCGGACATCTCGCGCATGGAGCGAGGTCGTACCGCGACCATGACCGTAGAGTGCGGTGCGGCGAAGGTAGACGCTCGCTCCACCAATAAACTCACTTCAAGGCCGGCACATAAAACAAGACACGCCACGGGCTTCTTTGAGCCGCTTCCTTAATTCCAAGCGTTTTATTATGGAAATGACGTATGTAGCTACTACGTTTGTTTCGGTATTTATGAAATATAACAACCCTCGCGAATACTTGCGGGAAGCGTGCGAAATTTGCATGCGTAATTTACGCTGGTAACACGTTCGTAAGTACTTTGTATGAAGTAATATTGGAGTACGTTAAGATAAAAGTAAACAGATCGCTTACACTATAATGGAATCTGACGCTGTAACATACCGCTTAACGACTAGAGTGTTATTTCAAAAAGTATTATACCTGTTATTTGTGTTATTCGATTCTACTTTGTACTCTTACAGCCTATATGTTTTTTACTGTATCAATACACTGTATTTAGGTACTTAATTTTAAAGGTTTAAAATATAAATATGTCCTCAACGGAAATTTGAGTTCTAAGTATGTTAGCATTCACTCATAAATGTTGACATTTAGTAAATAAAATAATGTTTCTATTTAAAAATAAATATTTCACTTAATTCTCGTCTAAGATAAAATTTTGACGTCTACGGTACTTTTAGCTCAATTTCTGTAGATAGTAGGTAATATCGGCCTGATTCAACCCACGCGTAATTGGTGCTTTGAAGTCTGACTTCAGCGTGTCTTTACCACTTCAAGACTAAGCTTCAACCACTTATACGCCATAAGTAGGCATCAGCTCAGATGTTTGACCTTGTGGTCTAGTATAGTTTATATTTAGCCATCAGTAAACTATAGAAAAGCTACATCGGAGAAACTGTGACACTTTAAACCTGCGATGACGATGCCACAAAAAAAAACAAAAATTTTTTTAATTTTCGTTTTAAGTTTTGTACAAGACTTAGCTAGTTAGCATTATTTGTTGACAAATAATTTTGGCTACTAGGGTTCGCTGCGGCTTATTGTGATACAGTTTAGTTTTCAACCAATAATTCGGTTTTTGATAACGTATAACTTTCTAAAATATCAACTTATCGAAAAGACGAGTATCATGCAGTTACAAAGGGATTATTAAGAGTAGTATGTATTGTAGAACTGTTTTGCTAATTTTGATTCAGAAACCCTTGCTTCTTACAAGGCAACACGTGTATGGTAAATTCCAAAAATAGCGACATCGATTGACAAAATTCTAAAAATGTAGCTCACCATTCTTTACAATCATGCAGGCATGTTTTTCCTTGGATAAACATAGAGTTATCTCGATGCAAGTGCTATACGTTATGTATGGTAGTCATTATCGGGCCGGAAAAGAATATAACCGCATAAGTTGATCTCAAAATATGATAAATAATATAAAAAATGCTTATACACAATATTAAAAGTACAATGAATGGAACAAGCCGATCGGCGTTGTGCAAAAGGCTGTTGCATTTTTAACAAAGCCGACATAGCGCGTTAGCTAAGCTCACCAAAATAAATTATTCAATTTAATCTGGCGTAAATACTAAACGAGATTAAAGTCTGACAAAACATCTGACGGCTTGTTTGCCAGCGGCAAATACGTTGTGAAGGCGTTGATTTATTATTTACGCACGATTGTGTTTTTTTTAATTCACAATATGAAGCTCGTTTGTTAGTCAAATGCCAGTTTTCAATGTTCGCAGATAGAAATGTTTAATGTTGAATTATTTGAATTGATCTGCGGGCGATTTTAAATTATTTGCTCGCTTATTCGTGGGATTGACTGTTGACTATACTCAACGGTTTCAATCAAATATAGTTTTTAATCGCGCGTTGTAATAATGAAAAATAACTACCACAAGGAAACATAACCGAAATTATATGAACCACGATAATTTGTACAAGGATAACTTTTTTATGCATGCGAAGTCCTTTGACCCGCCCTAAGCTACTAACTAACTAAGACCTAATTCGTAGAAAAGGATTACGTAGCCAGCCAGGTGGCCTAGCAGTAATTACATATTAGAGAGAATGATATACGAGATCATTGTAAGAAAACATACACGTTTGTGTTTTTGTAAGAAAATTGATGTTGATGTATGTGTAATCTTCAAACTCGTATGCCATAAGATTTATTTATCTTGAGATGATGGAACGTACTGTGGATATGAAGGTAGCACGGAACAAGAAAGAAGACATCAGCGCGCACTACAGCTCATAATAACACACAGCAAAGCTTAAATATTTAAAATATCCATACTATAAATGTCTATTTCTGCCTGCTTTTGAGAATACAATCACGAGATTAGATATGTTCGATATTTGCCTCAAAAAAAAAAAACTTTATAACTGAGTAACGCAAATATGAAAGATATTAAATATTTATGCACATAATGTAATAAAAAAATATTTACACTAGATCACAAAATGTTAAATTCCGCAGAGAGAAATAGTAGTCTTTCCTAAAGAAAAGAATTTAAATCGCTTGAGCAATTTTAAAGATTAGCCTCTACATAAACTTTCTTTAAAGCGCTTGAGCAAAATGAGGTTACTAGTTTTATATACATTTTTACAGCTAGAAGCTAGAGATAAATTCATAGATAACAGGAAGAGATAAGACTTATGAAGCAATCTTATAAAGCAAGAACTTTAAAATCGCAAGGTTCACCTACTGTGCGCATTTTTATGTAAAGAAGTAAAACCTCCAAATGGTAAGATTTGTTTTGTGGTCCAGTGGTACATATCTATGCAACCTGCAACAACTAATTTATATATTTATTAATATGATTGGGTCAAATAAATACAACTTTACGGTTAAGTAAAGCATGGTATAGAGGACATAATACAATTCCTTTTACATATTATCCCTACGCGTTTAAAAGACTAGTATTTTTGAAATTGAATTAGTTACTAAACGGGCGACTGGTGAGCAATAATCTTTTCTAGAGTTTTATCAGACCCTATTACCTGATGCGATTATAATTATGATTAATCATCAGTTTCGCTGTAACCCCTTTCCCACGCATGCTAGTTCATTGTCTCATTTTTTTAACATTATATATGACGGTAGATATAACTTCTACAGAATTATCGAAACTCTAAAATAGCGGTAGTGGTAAAATTTATAGTCCATTAATTTTTAAATACAGCCTAAAAATCGGCTTGAAAAGGTTCGGCAGATACAAATCATTTGATATGTATGGTGTGAAAATTTGACCAGCGACCTCTCATTGCAGAGGCCAGACCTAATTTAATTTAATAACGGAAGCTGCTAAAATGTACACACTGCCTGCAGCAGTTACTTTATATATCATCAAATTATTGTAATTGTAACAAAAATAACTATAATATGACGATGGTTTAATGAAAATGTAATAAATCTTAACATAACATTTTCATGGCCATGAAGATTCATAAAGTCAACTATAAACACTTATTAAAGTCACGTTAGCGCCAATGCCCCACATTGTAACAGGTTGTCGGTATTTATCGATTATTTTTATTACTAAAAGTTGACCGTAATCGATAGTCGAGACCTACTCGGCACAATTTATCGATCTTTGTTGTTTTCGCGTGTTTCGAATAAAGCCATTAGTTATTTGTATTACTTTTTGTTTACCAAAAGTCTTTTCCGTAATGGGCCCATATATAAGAACTTTTTCCTAATTCCGTACAGGCTTTAACGTTGTAGTAATTTGTTATCTGGCTTTTGTATGTTCTTGTAAATTTTCCTAGCTAAAGACTATGTTGTATATTCGGATATTTGAAAAAGAGAATCAATATTTTATAGCGATGTCATAGTATGTATTTTTATTATATTTGTAATAAGAAAAAAAATTGTGTAAGAGATATCAATAAATATGCAGGTTATTATGTAAAATCGACCTAGAGGACAATATCCAAATTCGAATCACGTTTTCTGTTTCTATTAATATACAACATTGTGTTCTATATAATAACACAACGAGCGTAAATGATTATTCCCAGAAGCGATTTATTTACCGCTCCGTATTGTTGGCCAAATAATAAAGATTTATTACACGTTGCCCTGATTGAACGAACCACTTCAATTTCTCCACTCAATTCAATCAACCACTTGCGTAGTGTACAGTCAATACGAAAAACAAATTATAAAAGCCCCGTAGAAATTCAATACGCGTTGACGTCATAGCGCGGAACAAATCCAGGTTGGGAATTAAAAAGCGTCGAGCTAACTTTGCGGATTTGAAGATTCGGGCGTAGCGCGGCGTAGCGGGGCGCGGGCGGCGTAGCGGGGATGTAGCACGGGCGTCGTAGCTGCATCGATCCGCGGGCCGTGACCTTGACCCGACCGCGTTCCCGGATGTGCCAGCACTCGCCTAGTTGCGCCATTGTCGCTTTATTCAGCTTCTGCTGGCTTTTATTAGCCCGGCTTTTATTTCGCTTACCTCGTATAAGCTTAACGAAAAAGTAGGTGTGTCTAGACGATTCCGCTCATCTCATAAATACATGTATCGGAAATCAAGGTTACAAATTTAGGCTGGTGAGAGTTGTACTCCTTCTTATTTACATTTATAGCCCTTAAATATTTGAGAGTACAAAAATAAATTTGTATTATGTACAATTTTACGTGTCTGAGTTATTGATAACACCAACTTTTATACTTGATCTAATCTCTTAACAACTTATATGAGAAAGACTCAGTGAAATATGGGTCACAAATTTCCATGATAATAATTATCCTTAATGGGATATTCTTAAGAAAAATTCGTGTCATATTTTATTTCCAGTCTATTTGAGAGGACGGCCGATTTGTTGAATAATTTATGAAGCGGAATATAAATTTTAAATCATAGTCCAGACATGAAGTATATTTTTGGAAGGATATTTATATTCTAGTAAAGGGTTTTAGATAGAAAAAAAAACATTAGGGGTAATTTTTGAGAGTATGAATGATTTCTATAGTGCTTTGAAGGCGTCATTTAAGTAAAATAACTAGGTTTGGGCGTTTAAACGGAAGCATTGTGCTGTTATTAACATCTCGAAGCCCTTTTATCTTGCCTTCTGTAATATTTAATTTCTCCAATATAATCTCAGTTTGGTATTATTTTGACATAAGGAATTTCTTGTAAAACACATGACTCGTATATTTTCCTGCATGTTCACCATCTTTTCTAGAGCCTTGTAATTTACGCCTGCTGCTATTTAGATAAAATTTTACTAGATGGCATGCCTATTGCCTAATAGACAAGGTAATAATGCTTTAGTGTTGGGGCTAACATTAGGCATAGCGCCATATTATGTGCCCCAAAGCCTCATCTATCCAAGCCAAAGGCAAGCCGCCGAAGTTTTACCTTGGCTGTCAGTTATGCCTAATCATAGTTCACAGTTATGACGAGACAGAAAACAGAAATTATCTACTTATACAACTTGGATAACACTATTACAATCAATTTATTGGTATATATGTGGGTGTTAAAAATTAATTACTCGTCGTTTAAATAAATTTTCGTTACTAGAGGTAAAAAGCAAGTGACGGCCTCGAGGTTTAGGCGCGCGGTCGAGAATCTCGGCGGTCGCGGGTTCGAACCCTAGGCACACACCTCTGACTTTTCGAAGTTATGTGTGTATTCAAAATTGAATTATCACTTGCTTTAACGGTGAAGGAAAACATCGTGATGAAACCTGCACACCTAAAAAAGTTCTTAGGAATTTCTTAGGTGTGTAGTCCGCCAACCCGCACTAGGCCAGCGTGGTGGACTATGGCCTAAACCCTCTCAATGGTAGAGGAGACCCGTGCTCAGCAGTGGGCGTACATGGGTTGATGAAGATACTAGAGGTAATGTTTTACTAACATATTTACTTAAATGAAAACTGCATAAATTGGAGTAATATTGATGATATACTCGTATAATAGCGGCCCTTGGCTGTATAATATTGCACGATTTAACAAAGCGTACATGCCTAATGTAAAAATTTCATAAATAAGCGCCAAAGCGTTGACAACCTTAAGAGACATGCATTGTGTATAACGCTTTTGTCGTTGAAAGAGTTCTTAACAATGTGTTGCTCGAGCTAAGAATTTTTAGTACAAAGACAAAAGACAACGTCACATTGTAATTAATTGCTATTTTTATGCAAAAGAAGACATATTAAGTGCTTAAAAATTCGCGTAATGTATGTTATGGAAGTTAAGTAAACGGTTAAGTATAAAAAATATTACCATGAATTTATGCAACTATATACCAGTATTTTTGCAGGTAAATATAATATTTTTTTATTATTATTATCGACAGTTAGTCGACAGGAATTCGTTATTATTTTACCAATAAGGCAATCCTTAAACAGAACAACCTCCATGCTGCCAAGGGTTCGACCCCGGTTCAGGGACAAAAGTTTGCGTTATGTACTAACTCCGAAAAGTCCGAAAATTTTCTTGTACTTTTCCTTTCCCAGGACGTAAGAGTTAGGGACTATGTACGTGCTTTTAGGTCGATTTATTTATGATATTATTGTTCTTTTCTGCCAAGAAGATGTGATGATGCAAGATATATTGCAAGGTATAATATTGCTTGACGATAAATTATTGAATTTATAAAGATTCTAATTTAAGCTGATTACAGCTTGGCTCTACCACACTTTCACATAGCAACTACAACTCTCATAATTTCATACTATAAACATATTTATTGTTATTATTTTCGTACAATCCTTGTTTATCGGTAAATAAGTATTTACTCAGTTTTAATGTCAACGCGAATTGCCCAAGTCTATTGCTTTAGTCACGCGAGCCTCGTGTGCCCTTACTTATGGTACAAGAGTTTCATTGCGTCTCGCGTGACTTTAAATTGAGCCGTATGATTTTCATTTCGAGGTTAATAAAACTATGAACATCTTCAGTTGACAGAGACTTTCAATATAGATGGTTAACGGAATTGATTGTAATAATTGATGTCAAAACGGCGAATTAAAACCCCAGGCACACACCTCTGGCTTTTCCTGGGTATATGTGTATTCTCAATTAATTGTTACGTATTTTAAGGTGTCAAAAAACGTCAAACCTGGAAACCTGCTCATTAAAAAGATCTTAGATTTTTTTTAGGTGTATTGTACCTACGCCAATCTGCACTTAGCTAGCGTCGTTAACTGAGGCTGTTGAAGGGCTCCGTTTCCAGAAGTGATCGTATGTGGACAGATGATAATTATGTAATTAATGTATAAAAAGAAAATTTGAGTATTACTCTTGCGTTTTATTTACATACATCTGTAATCAGTTGTCGTCGCACGCATTGGTTCTGTTACTCAATATTTTAGATACCTTTTTCTACTGGGTGCAAAAGTAACCATATAGGATTTTTTTATCTTTAAACTTTTTATCTCATCACGTATGTTATTTTGTTAAATTCCGTTTTTTGTGGGATGGAAACCGGAAACATTAAATTAATCTATCAAAATGGTCGGTGGTTGGCAACTGAAAAACTAGATTTATTATTCATCTTTAGAACGGCTGTTATTGTCTTTTGACAACAGCACCGACTATCGAATTTATATTCAAGGCAAAAGATGAAATTGTGTTTTCACAAAAAGCGGCTGGACTTTTAATAAACGGCAATAAAATAAAGTAGGTATTTAATGTCACGTTTTTATGGTCTAGATATTGTAGGATAAAAATGTACTTAAAAGGGGTAGACTGCGTAAACTTAGATTAAATGTAATTTATTAAAGCACGGTCTGATATTTTTTAAGCCGTTACCTTTTTATAATGACAGGCTTAATCCAGTCTCGAGCATAGATTATAAATTTTTTTCGTTGTTTGCCTTCATTAATCTTTCACAACGTCTTAAAATAGTCATTATTTTTAAGAATTTCTTTTTCACTACCTGTAACTAAATTCGTAGATTTAGAATATTAATTGTTTTTATCGTACCAGAACCTGTTCAGGTATCAACATATGAATATCAGGCGACGATTCGTTCCTAAGAATAACGTTACTAAGAAAAAAAAAAACAAAATAGTTTTTATTAAAATTATGATCTTTCACAAACACTTTTGCATCCTCAGAATAATAGAGAGATTATATAATTATTACCCATAATATTACATTATATAATTGTAAATCATTTGCTTTTGTGTAACTTGTGTCTTTCATTACGGGGATATACCTGTTTACGGTCACGCATAGCAAAATACGGCTTCAACAGCCGCCATTACACTTCCCTGTGGGCGTGTTTGTTACAATCAACGGCACCGTGTGGACTCGTCTAAACAAAATTATGTAAATAAATGCAATCTGGCCGCTGCGACGACCGCGGCCGACGCTCGCCCATAACAATATATGCTAATCAAAAGATAGCTCTTGCATGATTTAAGTGCGAAACTGCAGCGTTCTATTTAGGCTGGGAAATGGTTTTTCTGTTTGTGCATTGGAGCGTCTAGTTATAATTAAATAGTGTTGTAATAAGTTGCATTATGCATTATTTTTTTAAAGAGTTTTACAAATTTCTAAACTAATAAAACTTTACATAAACAAACAATAAACGACACAAACGTTAACATGAAAAGTAGAAGGGATAGAGTCAAAAAAGGGTAAGGCAAAGGTATCGGCAAATTCATTTACTGAAATGCGGTCAGACATTTGCATGTACTGGCAGTAATTTGCTTAGTAAAATATGTATAGAAATGTAAATCTTCTAATCATAAAAAGATAATCATCAAAATATATCAACTAGATTCTAATAAAATGCGTAAAACAGTTATTTTTTGTTGAAAAAAGTACTATTTGAAAAAACCTCTCTCTCTATCAAATAAATCTCAAATATACGAATGGTTTCCAACTCCAGAAACTTTTTTATTTTTTAAAAAAGCTATTACACTACAGATACCGCTAAACTTTATCATGCTTTACCCACTGAAACAGCTAGTATTTAAATAAGTGTGGCTGACTGCCGGTATATTTCATTTTGAAAGTACAATACTCGTGAAAGTCCAAGGTTAACCTCGCCGAGAATTTAATATAGGGCAACAAAAAGTTAAAAGTTTTTATTCCAAATCAATAAAACACGATAATACCTACTTCATCGCTTTTTTTGCACCTACATTTTGCTAGGTGTGTATCAGACCCATGTAAAAATCGGCGAGCCTATTGCCTATTTTTCAGCGCGCTCCAGTCTCCACGCTACTACTAAGAATTTCCTGATGGAAAAAATACGATTTTGTCTGACCCGAGAATCGAACCGATCGAGATAGGCAATCCTTCAGCAGCGATCCTGTTATCACCAAATTTTTTATAGTAGGGTCCTAAAGGTTCAATCTTTTGTAATACCCCACTGATAACACTACTTGTAAAAGATTTTTACAGAAATCTGAGAACACCTAAAGAATACAAACATATGTAAAAAACGTCAATAAAATAAAGTTATAAAACTAAAAAACTCCCAAAAAACGTCTCAAAATGTAAACGTGTTCACTTTGGCAACAAATTTTAGGCCGATGCATAATTTATGGAACCGCTTTCAGCTCCGTATCGATTCCACATAAAGAACTTGCCGATGACGTGCGCTGGCTTATAAGGGCCGGTCAGATGCTGAAATTCCTCAACCTATAAAACTGAGTTAGGAATTCTGTTTGCATCTGTTACGGTAAAGTTGGAATTTGTTTACTAAAGTGGATTGGCTACAGATGGATTGTTAAAACTTAAACGTGGAGTGAAGCGATGATTTTTGAAAATGGAATGCTGGGATATATTTAGAAGTCGCGGTATCCATTTTTCTTGCAGTTTTTTGAACATCATTGTAATGTGTTAGTTTTGTGAAATAATTTTTGTTTTAATATTTCGATCAGATACAGCTCTTAAATTCCTACTATAGTATTTGCTGATAAAAAATGAGCCAGCTATCATAAAAGAAAATTTGAGTTAGAATAGGATTTCAGTATCACTTTCGGCTCTCTAATGCCAATGTTTAATGTCTTCTATTCACAAATCCTTCACAGAAAACAATTTAAAAGATTCACAAATTTATTACAATGTTTTCCCTATCTAGTTTCTATTGACATGGACGTGTTTTCGACTTGAACAGCGACGCAACCACATAAATAACAATCAAGGTCGTCTGGCTTTCAAACACCCTTTACACTTGGGCGCAGCGCAAATATTTTTGTGTCGAGTTTTAGACAGAGATAAATAGTTAATTTCAACAAGTTTACACTATTAAAATGTTGAAACATATTTTGTGATAGCTTCATAAATCATAAAAGTTTTTCAAGTCCACACTGAGAGTACATTTGCTTATGTTTGGTTTATTATCTGAGGAGTGCATGCGAATTGTGGCTGTGAGATTACTGAACGTCAGTGTAATGAAACAGAATAGTTTAAAATGTGCACGAGTGGTGGTTAATTTGTATTCACATTTATTTTGCTCTTTTCCCTCTTGTTGCCATTCATGACTAGAAGTAATATAGTATCAAATAGTGTTGAGTCAAAATGTAAGTCTTTAATATGATAAATTCTTACAAAATTATTTACTTGAAGTTATAAGTTTATAAAATAAACCAATTAATTATATCAATATTTCTTACTAGTATCCAGTATTTTTTGGACCTCAAAGAAAAAGCTTGATAGGCACAAAAAATAATGATATGTATTTTTATGGGTTAAACCCATACCGATACTATATTCTTATACCAAAAATAAAATACCGGTTGTTACTTTAAAAGTTTTTTCATATAGCTGAAAGGGTAGGTAAACTAAAAGCCGCTTGTTTCGTCTGTTTGCTCTGTAGTGTGTACCGGAACCGATGAAATGTTGATCGATTGATGAATTGAAGCCCTGATGGCTCCTGGCTATTCCCAAGTATAACTTTTTGAGATACTATATCAATTGAGACCTAGGCACGGCTTCGAATTTTGAGTATGACATTTTGGATTCCTAAAGCCCTTTTTTAAGTGTTTTAACCTTTAGCCCCCTTTGTAATGTAGTTATTTATAGTTATTATCGTAATTCCTACGTCAAATAACGACAGATGAATGTATGACAATTTTTGGAAATATTTCAATTCTTAGCAACTAGCACCTTTCGCTGACAAAAATCTAAATTTACAACAACTTGACACCATGGGCGCTTTTTAGTTTTTAGTTTTTTTTAGGTTTTAGTTTGAGTCAACCCAATTCACAAAAACTACGGCAAATTAAATATTGCTCTTACAATGCCATGTCATATAAGAATTAGTACAAGATTTTACAACAATTTATTATGTCACGGCAAAACAAGTATACAATGAAGCTAATGATATATTACAATAATAATCATTTCAAACCGCAGCCTTTTGTTGTAGTGGCATTGACCACGGAAATTACCCCTGTTCCGTTCTTCCCACCGACCAGGGATGCTTAATGTATTTTAAATTAACTTATCAATTATTTAAAGGATGTTGTTCCATGTGAAAATGATGGGGACGTTAAATGGAATTTTTCCTGCATTTGCGTGGTTTAATGGGATCTTAATTATTAAAACATATCCTTTTTATCAACATTAAATTAGAAATTAATACATAAATAATTAGAATTTATAGAATGAATTATTTGCACTTTATCCCAAAAAGTTACATTATTATTATGGTTTTACAGTTTTTGAGATTTTTTTTATTATTTTAGTATTAAGTTGAGGTTAGTCTTTGTTACAACTTTGCCTTACTTAATTCATTTATGACAAATATGAGGAATTTGTATTACACCATTATATTGACAAGGATCAAAACATCCTCACGTTTAAGCGACTACGCGTAAGGTGCATTGACTATAAAAATGAACACAATAAATTTAAAAAACAGGCTACAAAAAAGTCTCTGGGGTAAATGTACGTCGAAATGAGACAATTGGTGATAATGTAGTCATTAACACATACGACTCCGTTTCGCATTTGACTTTGACGTCAGGACTCACAGATCAACCAAGACAGCAATAAATGATCACAACCAAGCATCAAATAACCTTCACAAGTAGGCCTTGAATATACCTCGTAAAACAAAGAGGTTTAGTTTTTGTTTGACAAAACACCCAATTTATTTCGGGATACTTTGTTTTAAGCTGGCAGCATCGGGCCTTTTTCCAGGTAGTGAGCATTCCCTTTTTCAATTTGCTAAACAACAAGTTATATTTGCCGAGCCCGTGTACACGGTGCTGCGTAAATCTGCTCCAATTCTGAGCACGCACGAGCAAACTAAACTTTAAATCCTATTGTTCGAATACAGAATATATGTACGTGCTAGGTATATTTAGTAGGAGAGAATGGTGAAAAATTGTTAGTGTGTATGGTTCAATTTGAGGATATAAATAGTGACGAAAATAAATAAAACCATCACTGTTGGTTACGTAGATTTTATTTAACAGAAATGAAGACTAAAACGGACGTAGTCAGGTAAAGAATTTAAGAGGAACTTATTAAAAGCGGCCCGCATCTGGTACCGCGACTTTATAAGGTCCTCCTTGACGTCAAACGTTGTCTGTATCAGAACTATCAGAACTCTTAAAAAGAATGGTAACCAATTTTCAAAAATCACAACACGTAATTCTTAAATAATAGGTTAAGTCAGAGGCATAAACTGTGTCTAGAATTTACACATTGTCTACGTAATATAACCATATAATTTGAATATTAATAAACAGAATATTTCAGTTGGTTGACGCTGAAGGCTTTACAGCGTTAACAATGTTTTTGTCAGACATTTGCAAAGGCATTAAAGGTCTAAATTAACGCGTGCCCTTCAAAGAGCGAATGTGTTTATTTGATTGAAAAGTTGAGTCGAAATATAACTGAAATACTCTCGCAAACAGTTTTAAATACTTGAAATGTTACGCGCGTCATGTCAAGCGGGTGCGGAATTCGGGGCATGTGCAATGCGAGCGAACGTTTTACCGACCATAAAAATTGTGAAATTGAATAATTGCAAAGCAAATATGAGATGAGCAATAGTATTTAATTAAATTAATTAAATCTATGGATGATGAGAATGATATATTGTTAGTCACTGAATTACATAATATGGCGTGCATATGATTTTATCCTTATCTCCAAGATGATTCAAAAAGACGCATCGATGTTAAGAAATATAGTTTGATTAAAATTATACTCCTCTACCAAGATCAAATAATCAAAGGTGCAAATTATAAGGCCTTAGAAACAATATTTACAATGACTGTTCTCATATTAATAAAGCTATTTGCGACACTAAGACTTCAAATATATATGTAGTTGTAAGATTTTGAAAAATATTTTTGCTGAAAGTGAATGAATTATTGCTACACATGCATTTTAAAATTCACTGATAACATCGAACCTACATTTCTGAAGTTAAATTTTTCCTGTAAAAGAGCGGACATGTTGACAAATTTAGTGTACATCAGTAAAGCTTACAGCCAGGGACGTTTGGGTCCGAGCCAAGTGTGTTTATTTAGTGGAACAGTTCGTGTGTGTAATATACATCTCCGGTCTATGTATTTACATGATAATTTGTCCAATTTGACCCGGCGTCCGCTGCCTTCTCGACGTACCTACATAAACTCTCTAGGTGCCGAGAAAATATCTAAAAGTGTACGTTTCAGACGCGTCCTACATTATTTCTTTTTACATTTTACACTAAGATAAAATAACTGTCTACGAATAATAAATTTCAAGCTAAACAGCCTTCTATAATTTTGCTTACGTTTTTACTGAGAGTAAAAGAGATTTAGGTCGGCGGCGCCTCCGTCGCCGTTGGGAATTCATTAAAAAATCTATTTCTTAGAACAGTTGTGTGATACTGTAAGCTGAAAAGGAATCGTTGGAAGTTGTTCTATTTGCTCGTGTTTATTGGTGACATGTTACGTAAGCCGATTTATTTTTGTACATCGTGATGCAATGTGAAATAGAATACCTTTGTCAGGAATGCTTTTATGTTCTTTTGTTATCGAATGTAATGTATTGCCTGTCGTGCCGGCATTTGAATTTAGGGAGAATAATAGTTCAGTCAAAAGCCACGAATACGCATTTGTATATGTACTAGGTATATGTCGCGGTTACATAAATTTTATGTGTGAAACCGACGTTTTACCGGAAAAATATATCTTTCTAACCCAAATTATGGTAACGTAGCTTTGTCTACACTATTGGCGATGCATGGATGTTCTGTTATCGATGAAATTCTTGACATTATTATTGGTAACTTTCTAGCCAAAAACTCCCTTTAAGATTATTTGAATGTTGATCAACAAAATTTATATAAAACCGGGAAAGTCACTATAGCCAAAGTAACAAAAACCAACACACTTTAAATTAATATTAAAAAAGTAAATTGCTATTGATTTTTCATCGGACGTAGTGTTCCCGCGCAATTATTTTCGCCTCAGAACGCCGGCCGCGAACTCCCAATCGATTTGCCTACACAGACATATTTGGAGCACTGCCAAGTGTTATTGCATCGGATCCGGGCCGGAACACTATGCCATGCCGACTGCAAACACGTTATGAAAACTATGCACGTAAGTAACGTAAACATTATGCGAGGGCGGACTAGTTTTTTCGCGGCTCTTTCTATGTAATTTTACAGCTGTGAGTTATTAATTTCAATATGTAGAAGTATCCTGCTATCACTACATTAGAGATTTAGTGCTATTTGTATATTATGATTTCATGTCTAAAACCCTCAATTATTTTTAGTAGGTAGGTACATAAAATGTAAGGATTTTGGAAAAGATTTTAGAGAGATTTTCATAAATTTGTTACTTGTTGAAGAGGAGGTAGTCGCTTTTCAGCACCAAGGAATCCTTTCGATCACTCGATCTAGCGATAAAGTTGTCTCTGAACTAGTATTCATCGAAAATTCAAGAATAAAAGAATGTATATCTATTATCTACTGCTTGAAGCTCGACGTAGCTGACGTTGCACCGCGTGGTTCGTATTTTGTTTTGTTTTTAAATTCAGGCACGGCAGTGGCCGCACTGGCACCTGATGGAAATTGCGGTTGCGATGCTAACAGAATAGGACTAGGGAGATTTTTTCACACCTATAATATTATTCCGCGCTATTCTTTCGGTTAATTCATGTATGTAGTTTACGAAAATCATGAAAGGAAGATTAAAACATTGCGCTTATGAATGAAAATCAGTCCCAACTTTTTATTTCGAATAACAGTCTGTATCTGAGCAAGAAATTGGTAGCGATATGGACAACTTACTAATTAACCTAAGGGTCCGGTTCGAATCAAGAGAAATTTGGTTTTTCAAAGCTCCGTGTGTATTGAGAGCTAAATAAATAGCGCGATGATAGTAAAAGTAAATTTAGTGGAGATTTTATTATAAATTTTTCGACGAAATATTTTCAATAAAATAATGGCCTAAAATCGAATGTATAACTATTCCTATCAGTCTATTTACGCCGCATTGCCGGATACGGGACCTTGTCCTCGACGCTGGTTTAGTATAGTTTACATTCCTTTCTTCATCAACCCATATACGCGCACTGCTGAGCACGGGTCTCCTCTACCATTGAGAGGGTTAAGGCCATAGTCCACCACGCTGGCCTAGTGCGGGTTGGCGGACTACACACCTAAGAAATTCCTAAGAACTCTTAGGTGTGCAGGTTTCATCACGATGTTTTCCTTCACCGTTAAAGCACGTGATAATTCAATTTGAATACACACATAACTTCGAAAAATCAGAGGTGTGTGCCTGGGGTTCGAACCCGCGACCGCCGAGATTCTCGACCGCGCGCCTAAACCTCGAGGCCATCACTGCTTGGACTTTACATAACTGAAACATTCCTCGTAGAGAACTCTCCAAGGGTACAAAACTCCTTGAAATCGTTTTCCTGTGCTGTCTAAGTGCTTCAATATAATTTATAATAGTAGACAGTTAGACGAGAAGAGTACAATTACAGTAAGGCGTAAATTTTTACGAATACTAAAAATAAATAAATGGTATCTAAATAAGATCAAAACAGAAATACAAATATCCTTCAAACAATTGTTTGCGTCCACTTTCTCTCAGCGCAATATCTATTATCATGAGTCGTAAAAACACATTTGTCATAAACAGACAAGTAAGTTTTAGGGCGATAACTTGGGTATTCGGTCATAACCCGGGCCGAAAAGTGCCGAAGCTTGATTAAATTCTGTGCAAGCAATTTTTAAGATTTATCTCGATTTCGCGTTTATTAAAGGATCTTAAAGAATAGGGCTTTGACAACAATAGGCGTTTCAAGTGCGGCTTCAAATTGACACCATTTATCAAAGACTTAGCAGATTTTATAATGACTAAACGTCTGCATCATTTACGATATAGATGTTATTTAAATGACGAGAAGAGATGAACACGTTTCATTTTCAATATTAATTTCGCGTGACCTTTGGTATTGATCAGCCCGCACTGCGCTATTGGTTCTAAATGAGATTTTACTATGCGAACGAACGCACTACGGCTGCAATGCTAGAGAATATTATTCTACAGTTGCCCTCATTAATATGTAGGGCAATGCGTGATGAAATTGATTTGAAGGTTATGGTACAATGGTAGAAATTGACGAGCAAGGACAAATTTAAAAGCTTCGAAGTAGTTTTTCCTTCCTCGGTCGGACTTATCTAATTAGTATATATTACTATAACATATAGATGTTACATACAAGTATAGACTTGTGTGATGTGTCGCAAATTGACTTAAATTTATGTTTGGGGCTGATAGCTTGATGAAAATCAGTGCGGGTTGGCGGATATGGCGGGTTACATTACAACCTATTTCTATTGAAAGTAAATAAAGTCTGTTCTCTCATTTCTACTCACTGTCGATAACCTAGATATAATATTAACAATGACAATGATTATATCTCGTTCACGGTAACTTGATTCTCTTGGCATATCGACTAGTTATGGGAAACAGAAAATATTTAGTAATTCAAAAATATTGCATTTTAAAATACTGCATTATGTGTGAAATTCTTTATTACTTTCGACATGTAAAACATTATGTAGATAAGCGATGGTGGGTCAAAGTTCATAAGTACTTATTTAATATATATAATATACGTCCCTTTCCGTCCGACCGATGTAACATTGTACAAGCGTCTATTATTTTCAGTGTTCCTATTTTAATTTTACTTTGAAGCAATTAGTTCCATTGTCACATAATAATTGTTCAAACACAATACCTTACAATGGCTTATACTAATTAAATAACATTAGTTCTTAACCTACATGTATTATCGGGGGCTTCCAAGCTACGCACTCCCTTATCTTAGGAAACCTTTTGGTAATTAACAATTGAGTAATGAAGACCGTTTTAAGTATGGATGGATGAATGGAGTGCTTGAGAGGAGATATTAAAGAAAAAGGGGTAACTAAAGACATTACGGCTGATAGGGATATTTGTAGGCATAAAACATTCTGCGCCCACCCCAAATAGAATTGGGAACAGGAAATGTATTCACTTTGAATTGAATGATGCTGAAGGACGTTGTATCGTCTGTGCCAGATATAAATCACAAATTAAATACTTTAAATTTCAGATAAAGTGTAAAATCAGAGCGCCAGTCAGCTGTTTCAAGGTTTCAATAAAGCAAGCGGTACAAAAGGGCTATCGGGGTGTGATCGCGAGTGTTACTGGCGCGCCGCCAGAATACGGACCCAGATGAACTCGTTATACAATATAAAGGAAAACTACGTGGTCGTTTACTTGAGCGCTGACTGTGCAGTAGCAAAGGGGTGACGGTTTTTCCCGCACATGGTTTGGTAATTGTGACTAATTCAACATGTAACAAGGAAAGTGAATGGTACGTGGAAGTTAGACTGTAGGTTCAGTCTACACATATATAGAAATAATAAAAGTATTTAACAGTCACATACATACATAGTTCTGGCCTTACATTAAGATCCAGGCTTGTGTCGTAATGCGCCGCGGGGCTTTCAAATATACCTAAGGAATTCATACGTAATTTCGAATAATCAAATGTGCCTAGAATTTGAATGAGCGAACAGCAAGATTTCGTCTTAACCATATGACTGGTCATCAAGGCCATCAAGAATTTTAAAAATAAAGTATAAATAATTATCTACGAAAAATTAAAATAAAAAGGCACTTAATTAAAAATTCTAAGAAAATCATTGACTCTACTTGGTGTGCACCTCAATAAAACAATTAACAGTCTAAATGTTCCTTGAAACACCGCGTAATAGATACTTTAAATAAAACAAACAACTTTGGAGTTATACGAAGCCTTTGAAGAAAATACTTGTACATTCACATTACCAACATTTTGTTCCAGTCGTTAATTAATATCCGTGAAACGTATATTTTGCGGGAGCCAATTTGAGTCTAATGGAGTCATTATACGGTAATACGTATGAAACGACCTCATTTTACTTAATAGATAAATACACCCAACAATCATATACGTACAATGTACATACATACGTAAGTAGTTCTGACCCTGCACTAGGATGCAAGTCCTGTGTCGTGGGTATTAGAGACTACATATTTGTGGATCACACAAAATTTGTTGTGGTGTAGGGATCAAATCTGCGGTCCCTTGTTTCGCAAGCTGGTGTCTAGCCAACTATCCCACGGGGCTGTATTATTTTTTATACATAACTCCCTCTGTACTCCATACCACTGATCATTTACTATCAGCTATGTATTTTAGTACCTTCTTTTTTAATTCTTACTGTGATACTTATACCAGTTTTCCGATTTTGGATACGAGCCCAGTATAAGTCAGTCGGTAAGTCAATTCAATTAAGTTATTACATATGTAAGTACATACGAACATCCATTTATATATACAGAGATATTATTGTACATTAAATAATAACAAAGTCCTAAACTAATGTTACCTTAGTGGCCGGCGGAATAATGAATCTTTGTATATATATATGAATAGTAATTCAAGAGGAACATACTTGGATCATCCCAAATGTATGAAGATTAAGCACGAGTAATAAAGGGTGCTTACTACAAATGTTAAAAATGTGGTTGTGTGCATCCAAATCCGATACCGATTACCTTATACAATATAAAGAAATCTTTACTGCTTGTGTGAATCCAGTATGTTTGATGAATAGTAGATAAAAATATATTATTAGAAAAATTGCTGGTAGCTGAAGTTAAAAGGAAGGTGAAAATAGACAAGAATTATGTCACGGCCAACAAATTATACATAGGTATCAATTAGTGACTTCACGCTATGCTTTTGATGTCTAAGCTGGCTCTATCACCCATCGAATAAAATATAATTTTATTTTATTACATAAGTAGCAAAAAGTGTTAGAAAAGTTCCTGCAGAGCGTAAAAGCTACCATTCCCTGTTGCTAAGCTGTCCCTATTCAAAACAAGTTTGTGCAGACCTCCTTTTTACTTAATTAAAACTTTAACTTGACTACATGCATGTGTTTCCGGTACTGCTAAGTCATTGCAACAATGAGGCCGTAACGTTTGGCTGTATGCCAAAGATTCACTCCGTATACAGCGCTCTGAGGAGGTTCTATGCTGGAACCAGTGACTGTTTCTTTTAAGTTGTTCTTGTGAGTTAATTTGATGAAACAGATAGTAAAGGGTTTAGATGTCTGGCACTTGGACGATGTTTTAGGTTTAAAAATATTTTTTAATCCTTTCAGGTCTCATCTTCAAAATTCTGTTGATTTTATTTTTGTTTTTAAATGTCGAATTTAGAAATGTTTTTTGATTTTTGCTGCATTTTTTTCTTTTGAAATAGATTTCTATAAATGTTCGTAGAAATAGAAATGTATTTGCGCTTTCGTTCAATGCTTTTCCAAGACTCAGATAAAACTGTTAGTTTAAACTAAACGTATGTATTGTTACTAAAGTTAGACGTTTTTAAGTTCTAGTGATAAAAGTTTGTGGCGTCCACTTGATCTCATTACATTTAATTTAGTCTTTGACGGGCTTTTAACAAATCTTTTACTTTAAGGTTAGATGGAAAAGTATATAATTTTCTACCAAGCGTTTAAAAATTCTTGTTAGAAGGAAAACAGAAAGAGAGAAAGAAGCGGTTCAAGGATAATATTTTGTAATTACCCAACCGTCACGCATGAATAAAATTTTTAATTAATAATTTACTTTAAGAACAACGTTGGTTTACATAATATATTTTTTAAGTACGATAAGAGATTAAATTTTCTGCTTTTCATTCTATACATGGTCATTTATTACATTAGCATTACAGGTGTGGAAATGCGAATTACGTCAGTCAGTATAAGTATCGCAGTATCACGATTTCTGTAGGAATTGAAAGGTCGGAGATTGTAATAAAAGGCTTCAATACGGGTACTGACGAAAATATGATTCCAGCGCAGAAATCCTCTTATTACCACTTTATTGAATTTCCTGACATTTCACCTTGCCGAGAAACTTCTTGGGTGAAATCTTTTCCTCCCTCCTAACGATATTATTCACATAAAAAAGGTTTTTGATGGAAATTGACTTAATACAAAGGTATCTAAAATAGGATATTTTAACGCTCATAATATACAGGTCAGATTTTCTGTGGATTTTCCAAATGTACACTTATCCCCTCTACCCTGGTCGGTTATGAAAGTTAATAAAAATTAATAGAGGCGAGAACAAAGGCGTTGATAATTAAAAACTCAGCGTGTCTATAGGCGCCTTTTTAAAAGTTAAATTGACCTTATAAAAATATCTTTTGTTTGAGAAAAATTACCGCTCCGCTTACCAAGTAGATCAGCTTCCATCCACATAAAAAGGGAAAGCTTTCGTTACGTACCCTCAGTTTTTTCATTGTTTCAAAGGTATTATTTCCTCATTTGTTTGAGTTAAAAATGTTGAAATGAATTCCGCATTTGTAATTTGTTTGAATGTTGTTTTCGGATTGGTTTCGCGATGGAGAAACGGAAGCCCGCGTTTCTGCGTTATTTATAAATTCATTAATTGTGACGTTACGTGTATTGCATGAGCAAGGGTAAATAAATTGTACGCAGTTTTAATGACGTGTTGCCGCCACTTCTCTCACCGATCCATTCGTGGTACGAGATAATTTAGTATTTATTGCTCAGTGTCCTATTTTCATGTTAATTGATGCAAACTAGGTCATGCTAGCATGATTTTTTTGCGATCTTTTGTGCATCTCGTAAAGTCTTGATTATCTTACATAATCTCAGCCCTAAATTACTGTATTGTTGTTTCAGGGGTATCTGGTGAATTATGATATTCTATAAATTACATTTTTCTTTTTTTACCTCATTTTCCTGTATTTCATTGCAGTGTTCTTACCTCAAAATACTAAGATAAATGATACTATAGCTTACAGTACTCGTATATATTAAAGAACATACTGTCATTATGCTGTACTTTATTGTAAAATATTATGTGCCTTTTAAATAATAACATTATATGTATGCGAGTGTTTTGTCACCGGACAGGCGTAATGTATGTATGTAGAAATGCTTCTTTTTCTTTATTAAAAAATGAAACTTATTCTAGCCACCCATTTATATACTTACGACAATTAAACAAGCACAAAATACGTCTATAAATTTTACGAAGGAAAACATTTACGTATAAAGCGCTCAACTATCTTGCATAAAAAGAATTTAATAGCAATTCATTATCTTAATGGGAATTAGCTTGTACCCGGCACAGCAAGAAGTAGGCAGGAATATCTGGGTCGAGATTACAGAGCACAAAGACATTTTCCTATGTTCTCGATTGCAGAACAAAAGGCAAGATAAATAAATCGCTGTGAGTGAAGTCTCAACGTTTTTATTCAATGGCATTCCACCTGGTCTCTGACGTAACACAATGTTATTTTATTTGCGACTCTAAAGATAAAACGGGACGTCGATAAGGGAAGTTAAGAGACAAAAACTCAGCGTCTCAAAGAAATGTAGGTCGCAGTACTTAGCAACCTAATTTACAAAATGAAATCGTTAAGATTTGTCGCCAAGAACTCGTTCTTATTCTTCGGTATGCTGTTTGTGTTTTCAAGTCGGATTTTTTTTAAGCATTAAATAGTCTGGTGATTAAATAGAAAGTTGAGGTTATATTCTGTATTTAAGGCAAATAGTTTTGCGTTTAAAAATTCTTTGATTTTCATCGTTAATGCGAATAATATCAGATCCATCAACAAGATGGCTAAAAATTTAATGTCACGTAAATATTTTATTTATAGAAGTCAAAAACGTATGCGTAACAAGCCCTTTTTAATTATATATATGATTCAAATTCATTCGTAAATTCTACTAAGCAAACATCTGAGGCACACATAATATTCTTTTTTTTTCCTTACAGAATAAATGAATCAAAGTAGTCAATAACAATAAAACCTTCAGCATAAATATCAATTGAATCTGACAAATTACGAGAATGTAAGTTAATAGCGAATTATTCCCGACAAACTGCCGCTGTTCGTAATTACAACAGCATCAAGAAACTCTGTTATAAGTTACACTCTCAGTAACAAACAACAGAATCTTCCCTAAGCTCGTAACTAAGGGGAAGTTGAAAGCGATGATTTTCAGCTGCTAGACCGTGATTTATTTGTTTACGCCCACAAAACGTTTCGTAATTTAAGAAGTGGGACGGATTTGGGCGTACATAGCAAACGCTTAAAGGACATCCAATTAAAAACGAGAGACGCAAATTAATGAGTTTTTGTAAGATTCCATTTTTCCCCTAACGCCTGGAATACACTGATAAAATTACACCTAATTCGTTCGTGTTTATAGATAAATTATTGCTTTTAATATTACTCAAACTTAAAGGGTTTAATTAAAAATCTTAAAACAATAAACTACAAGAAGTTGTTTGGAGAAACTTAAAACATTTTGGAGCCGACAGCGAGGTCGTCGGGTCAGCTTTTGTTATGCCTCAAGTATTGTATTTGTCTTAGAACATTGTGAAAGGAAATATTGCTTAATTACTGATTGCTTTTTAGTTTTATATTTATTGCTAAAGTTGGAAAAATATATAGTAATTTGTTTGTATGGGAAGTTAAGTGTCTATAGTGGCGACGTTATTAATCGATTATTGTCCTGCCCGACTTTTTGGCACTAATTGTTTTTGGACGATCGATGAAAATTTAAACCGAATGGAAAGCCTCGTTAATACTCTTTTTATGGCAAGTTGTACATCGCACCGTTGCCAAGAAAGGAGAAAATTGAGGTAACCTGATAGAATACAGTAATCAGTTTCGTCATCAGCTCACATGCGTTCCACTGCTGGGCACGAGCCTCCATCATTGTTAAGAGGAATTAGGATATTTACATTTTTTTGCTGATTGTTAGAGAATTAAACTAAAAAAATACCTTTGGAAATCTCCCGTATGTGCATGATTTCTTACAATAATATGATTTTCGATTAGAGTAGTAACTAATTGTTAAGAATTCACATCCAATTTCAAATACGTCACCGAGATGATACGCCAGCAGAAGCGCGCCTTAACCCCTAAAGCTTTCACGCGCACCCTTAATTAGGGTATTAATAATTAATAATTAATAATTACCAATATAACGTAACAATGTCTCTAATAGGTAATGGATAAGCAAGGGTTGGAGGAATTTACTTTGGCAAGAATTTGAATAATTCGCCGCTAGCGCCATTTCATCGGAGATGTTGCCAAACGCCAATAGGCATTCAGCCTATTCGCCGGATTAATTTCCCCATAGTTGTTAAATTGTGTAAACATTTCGTTAGTAACGGGACTTTCGTATCCGCGAGGATAGCGACTGTACAATTTTTGTATAGCAAAGGCATCCTCTAAATAAACAAGTGTACTGGTGGATAGTTTTATAATCCTTTAGATATTTAAGGAATATAACAGTTGCGTTTGTCATAACGCTATAAGAAACAGCATTGACATTAGGTACCTACTACGAAAATTGTTGAACTGAGTTAATACAACAACAGTTATTAATAAATTGATTAATATAATTTTAGTAAGTAGTGTGCTACACTCGTACTTATGTTTTGTGCTTGACTTATGTTTATAGCTAAGTTATATTAATATGAAACTGCTACATTTTTTTTAATGACAATACAATTACTGGCCAGTATAACAACCTATAAAAAAACGATAAAAAACAAATGAACAACTCTTATACCAGCAACTTCAGATTGGCGTTCACGTCACGTAAATTTGTTTATTATTTGTGTTTATAGTGACGTAGCAGACAAGTCGTGTTCTGATGTACCGGCGCATAGTTACAAGAACTCGCGGAACAGTCGGCTGTTCCTAATTAGTGTGAACCGCGGCGGTCCCTTGTTAACCTAGTTAGAAACGCCCGGGGCGCCGCTGCGAACACCCGTCGGTTTCTTTCAAATACTTTTTGATTTTAATGAATAGCTTGCCAACTCACATTTTTCCGGCGACCACGTACGCTTAATTATTTATGTGTGAATTCGCGAATGGTAAAATATTAGTTCCAGATTTTTACGTCGGCTTTTGTTTTTAAAAACTCGAGATATAAGTGCGCTGGTTATAGAGGCCAGTGGCAAAATATCATCTTAAGAATCTTTTGCCAACCGACAGAAATACGTAAATCGTAACTCGATAAGCGAAGATTCACATCGGTATATGCCTATACGTCACTATGGAGGATGTTATACCTTTCATATTATGGTACCAGCTATCAATACATATCAAACCATAGAACCAACTAACGAAGGTATCAGTAATAGAGGCTGTCATTCACGACGAAATCGAAAATGAGGTTTCTTAATGTGGAGTTCACGAAGCTAGTATCAGTAGTGGCAGTGCCCCAGTCAAGTCAGCAATTTCGTAGCCCTTTCGACTACGGCGTAGCTCGGCGTAGCGCACCTCCTCTATATAATTTATATTATCCGGAATTCGAACCCGTTTTTGCACACTAATGCTCAACTTGTAAGTTACCAACAGAGATAAATAACTCAAACTAGACGGTAAATGTTAATTAGCAATAAAAACTTCTTATCTGTTATACGACGAGCGGTACTCGAAGTTTTATTACCAAGATGAATCCAACCATATTAATCTGAGTATAAATTTCGAAGACAGGAATACAGAATAATTTCAAAATTAAATGTGAAAAAAATGGTAATGGAATCAAGGAAACCTTTCGGGTATGCGCGGTATTCGGGACTAATACAACATTTCTTATACGAGTTACGGAACGTGTGAAATGAGCCGAAACTGCGTCGCAAATTTTTGTTGATAAATTTCACTCGAACGAAATAAATTACATCGGTAGTTACTGGGTCGGGGTTAAATATCCGAAAAGATTATGTCTCGTTTTACCTTGAAAAATACATTTTATTTCTCAACCTTTATTTTATTTTCTCCTAATATTTTTGCGTTGAGTTATGAAGGTCGGATGTATTAGGCTTCGCGTGGTGAGCTGTGCTTAATACATAATACAGTCATCTGTAATTTACGCGCAATGTACCTGGAGTGCTCGACACATAGAAGTGTTTTATGAACGTCGGTGAAAACACTTTTATCGCAGCTCAGTCGTGGACACACGCCTTAGCAACAAAGCGTTGAAGTAAATAGGTGTATGTTTGCACAGCTCTTGTTGTCCTAATGAAAAAAAATAAACCCGAAAGATGTGTAGATCATACAAATTATGTTCGTATAATTAGTTTCATAGTATGTGCATATTTTAGTTCATATGTATTTTGCACGTACTTGTCAAACACAGTCGCGTTTTTACACAGTAGCGACTGCAATTGTGTAGGTAAATACAGTTAGACTTGTACTCACGACTATCTTGGCTCGCAAGGAATGGTCATTTTCGTTTCTTGCTAGTTGACGCTTTCCATTAAACCGTACTTAACATTAACTGCAGTGTGTTTGCAGTGTCAGTACAAAAACACCGACTTATCAGTTACAAAATCCACGGTCCACAGTTTCCCTAAAAGCTCACTTATTACAACATTATTTAAATAAAAAAACCTTCGGATGACAGGTACCCAAGTTTTATTACGCTCTAAAACTGTTGAAAGCATAAAATCCACCGGCTACATGAGAGTTTTAATATTATCTAAGCGTAGCTAACGTGAACTGGGTAACTTTTATAAGCCATTTAAATTTCATTTTTATATTTTGTAGCATTCTTACGATATTTTTAAAATATGTATTTAAGTAGTTAAAATGTACTAAAAGGGGACATTAAACATATATTTACACTGTCTGTAAGGTATGAATTTTATATTTAAATAAACTAAGTACTATGTATAACTACAAAGACTAAAATCTAACACTATATTTCTACATGTATTCCACATTAAGAGACAACTTTATTGTGAATATACAAACTAGAACTAACTGAAACTCCTTCCCCACCTCCATTGAAGAGAAATCCCGTTCACAGTAGTGGGATGAACTGAACCGATTAAATAAAAATTAGTCATTCACATTACCTGATTTAATTTTTTCTATGGTTTGTCACGAAATCACAATAATATTGTTACGAAAGCAATTGACTCCTTGATTCTATAATTGTGAAATCTTCACATGCATACGAACCAATTTTTATGAAATATGACTCAATCCAAATGACTTTTTTATAAACCAAAAATCTAATCTTACATGATGTGACTATATACATACATACATAGTACAAAAAAATAATTAACCATGTTTGTCTTCTCTCGTTTCCCGAATATTGTTTATTTCCGCCATTCTGCGTGCAAATGTACGGAGCGTGCAAGCGTGGTAAACACCTGAATTCCACTCGTTTTAAATCTCACGCGCGCGAATATACATAAATCGTTCCCGACATCCAACGGTAATAGGAAATGTGAGATCCATTCCGCAATCCTTAACTTGTAGAGCGATGTTCGTAGTGCTTGTGCGCCCGTCGAATACTTTGCTAGCGCACACGCAAAGATTCTGTTAGGTGCTAGTACTGCTATTTGACCCATTCAGATGTATTCGATGTGGTTGTGCAAATGCAAGTTACAGGCGGATGAGTAATGTGTACCAGGATATCATATTTGCTATGTTAAATTGTTTAGGTATATGTAATATTATCTTCATCATCAGCCGATATATGTACGTCCCACTACTAAAAGAAGAAGGTTTATTCCAGTTCTATAATATTTAAATATTGCTAATTAAATTTCGAAATCGTTGTGAGAATATTTAAAAATATTTTTAATAATCAACGGATATCAATCACTGGAGAAGAGTTGCCAATAGAAAATGTTAGAAGAAGCCTATGCTAACATGCTCACTGAGCTCAGATATATACTCTAAATCAACTAATATAATCAACATGCAAGGAGTCCAGGGTAGAAGACTTAATGAAATGAACTTAATTAACCAACCAACCTCTTTTTGGGATTATTAAGAAACACAACAACCGACCCACAAACGCGTCTTACTATGTTTTGCACCGAGTAGAGTACGGGATGCGGACGCGAGCGGTGTAGGCGGCCGCTACATCGATCGCACGACCCCTGACATTCAATGAAAGACAGCGCCCGTTCAGGGTGAGGGCCGACGGTTCTTTTGCTACAAACCTCTGTGTTTCTAAACGTCTTACTCACAATTTCTCACCCTCCTCATTTTCTTGCCCTGTTCTATTTGGGGTCGGCGCAGTATGTTTTATCCGAACATTCCTACTTACAATCAAAATTTTGGCTTCCACTAATTTCCGTATACTACGTGACGTGGCGGATGGAATTCACAAAATTGTGACATTAAACAAAAAAGGTATTGTTATTTTTGTGGAGCGTTTTAAGTGGTACTATGGTTTAATAAACTAGAAGAAACATAACTTACAATATAAATGAGTGTCGATATTAAATTTTGACATTTAAATTAAAATAGTTGTTGTTTCAAGGATAAGTTCATATTTTATATTGGCATACGATGCAAAAGCGATAATCGCTGATGGCAAGAAAATTTTTAAAATACTACAAACGATTGAATAGTTGGAGGAATAAAAGATCTCATGCTATATGAAAACAATAATAATTCTACATATTGAAGCTAGTTTTAACAGAATTTCGTTGAAATAGGTGCCCATTGCTATGCTTTTGGGGCTGTTGTTGTAACCGTATTATTTTTAGCGATAAAGCCTATGTTTTTACTAACATCAAACTTCCATCACAATTTCCGCGAATAGTAAAAACAAATTCATAAAATACGTCATATAACCGGCAATATCAGAGAAAATCTATATTTCACAGACACGGATATCCGTTTGAAATATAGTACTAGCAAAAAAATTCCATTCGGATCCAATAAAAATAACAATCATTCAGGCGGCATATAAGCTATGCGCGGGGCGGCAGTATTATCTGCCATTATAGGAGAGGAAGTTGCTAGCCCTGGACGGAATATAGGCCACGCACACAAATATGTAGCCCTCGTCTGCACGCATACACACACACAAATACCCGCTACCTGACTCGTAGGGACGGGCGCTTCAAACGGCAAATTTAATTTTTCACAGACGATTCGCATTTGTTTTTTAGTTTCACATAAATTTATTTATTAGTTGGAATTACATTTATAATTGTGTCTGATGGTAAAAAAGTTGTTAAGATTCAAGAGGGAAATAAAGGGAAAATAGCTTAAAGTGCTCTAAAGAAGCTTACACAAACATTATAAGTACGAGGAACCTATGACAGTGACAGCATAACAATCCTACTAAAGTCATTATTGGTAGAACAGCCTTTTTTTTTCAGTGGCCACTGTCATCAACCAAGCGCATGCAACGTCCCATAAGCTGTATAGGCCAGAAATCTAATAACCCAGGCGAGAATATTTCAAAACTGCAATTCAAACATGCTACATCCCTGAGAGGCTCTTCAAACATGAACTATGTCAGCCGGACAGCGACGTGGTCTTCACGGGCACTTGATAATGTTTATATTTATCTCGCCCGGCTAATGTCGCTTGCTCCACACATGCGAATTAGGGGTGAGCTCGGGCAAATGAAGCGATTCCCGACACTTACACGCTTCAGCTCAAGTAAGAAGCGTGAAGTTTTAAGGTCAACGGCCTTGTAATTTATTCAAGGAAGGAGTATATTCAGGTCACATTAATTAGGGATACGTTTAACGGAAAAATTTTAAGGTATTTTGTATAGGGTAGTTGTGATACTCCCATTTGCTTATAGTGTTTTGTTATGAACGTGATAAAAATATGTCTGTAATAATAGCAAAAATGTATGCACAAGATTTAAACGTGAAATCCTGAGTATCCATTTTACATTTAACTATGTTCATTTTCATTTGGCGAAATGTTTATATAAAAGTATTATTAAAATGAAAACCTTCACACTTTTGTATTTTAATATTGTTTTAAATTAGAATAACAAAAGTGATGAACCATATTCGTAGAATTCTTTAAAACAAAACGTTATATTTTTTGTACAGACACAATATAAAAACGTTTCATAGCTCGTTAATTATTCATTTAAATTACTTTCCCGCTCTAGATAAATTGTATAAGAGTAAAAAACAGGTAAGTGGCCCCAAAGCGCAGTTGGTTAGCCAGCTGTTTGCAAAACAAGACGCCGCGGGTTCGATCTCTGCACCGAGATAAATGTTAGTGCCCAAATACTGAAGTCTGGGTGCTTCAGAATAAGAATTGTATCATAGTGTGGAATCCGAAATATTTGTGTTTGTGTCTGTTAGGTATATCATACATGGAGTTTATTACCTTTTACATAAAGACCAGAGTCACTCGCTAGCTAAACATGAAATCTTGAAAAACTTACTTCCGTGAAACGGAAATTTGGCATGTAAGCGAGATATACGTCAGCCACGAACATATTTTTCTGAAACTTTCTATGCTCTGTTTTTGGTATCATACACCTATAGTGTAAAGTATTAAAAATATTTGAATTGAAATGAAATGAAGAATTGTCGAATCATAGTTTATAAACTTCATTAAAAGTTTAATATAGTTTGTCAGTGTACGTTTTCCTTCTTATTATCGTTGGTCCTTTAAGCATAGTATGAACATATACATAGATATATCTCCTTATTAACATGCACCTCGGTAAACCGGGACGAGTGAATTGAGTTAGTTTCTCTCTATTTAATGCTCTGTTTGGACAACAAAATGTTTACTTACCATCAGATGTTATGACACTTTTCTGTGAGACTTGGGACAGGTCGCTATCTATTTTAAGAGTAAGTTAAAATGCAAAGAATCTCCTCAGGTTATTTGAAAAACGCCCATATAAATGTTAAAGGTCGAGGCCTATGATCTCGTGCACATGAATGCTTTAAACAACGGAGAACAAAACACGACAATATAATGACTGCTTGTTTATCTGTGAGTGATATAAGTACGGTGAATGTTTATGCATACATTCACGCTTGTAGTTACCAAAAGGGGTAGGTACAAATGCATTTCCGCATCCACATTTCTTCACGTGTTTATGCTTGGAATCGATGTGAAGTCATCGGCAGTTATAATTATCTAAACTAAATCTCTTTTGCGCTTGTTCATTTCTTTTAATCAGGTGTTTAGCGTCTCAATCTTACTACTCATATTTAAAATTTTAGTATGTTTAGTAGTATTATTTCTTATGCTTTAGTATTTTAAGTATTGAACTCATTAATTTACATTGCCTAGAAATTAAAAATATAATACCTGCATTTAGAAAACCTTTGTTTTCAAATAATATTTTAATCCAGATTCTGAAAAAGAAATTAATGTAAAACATAGTATGCACAATGGTCATATGAACCATTTTTTAAATATTATTGCTTTAATTATTCCTTTAAAGTTACGTAGCAACGCCATATGAGCATGTAATCATGATTAATTTAATCATACACATACACGCCTGCATCACCCAGGAGTAGACAAGGGTGCAATCCAAAAACAAATCTTCCTGAGAATCGAACCCCAATCCTCTAAGGGTACCAATTTGTACCGTGGGTCAAACGTCGCGGTCTCATGTTAATCGTTTTGAATTACAAGGACTCGGCCTTCAAGATTTACCTTAACCTGCTACCGTAAGCCTTGACACCTTACAAAGACCTCTATCAGGTTACATGTATATAATATGAACAAGAAACTTTCAAAATGTTGCAGCATAATATCGCGAGCATATCTAAGAGTTCTCTTTGAAAGTTTTAAGGTAGCTTTTAAGTAGTATTTAAACCTCGCCCTGTGGTCGGGGGCGTAAGAATACCGCCACGGTATCCCCTGCCTGTCGTAAGAGACGACTAATAGGGGATCGGGATTGTTGGGCGTATCACGGGGGAGGTGCGCCCTAATAGAATAGAAGATGTGCGATCCCGAGAGGAGTCCTCTTTTGGACAGAGCGCTGGGCGGCAACGGGAAACAATTAAGGGCGCTTGCCCTATATTTACCGTACCGTCCAATATGCGCAAGAGGGGGCCATCGAGAGGTTTTAGTCGGTATGCCGGCATGGAAAGGCCGGTGACCCCGACATACCCTTTTCGGCCTCCCCCCGAGGTACCGAACAGGGAGCTTAAGGTGCTTTCCTCTCGTTAAAAAAAAAAAAAAAAAAAAAAGTAGTATTTAAACCCATTTTTAGCTAGCGTGGAGAATACCTTATTTTTCTTAGTATTTGAAAAAAATTAGGCTGATGATGACGTATTAAACAAAATAGTCTGTTTTATTTATTTCTAAATTTCCCTTTTAAACATTTCTGATTAGATCAGCAATCAACCATTAGGTTATAATGCGATGTGTTAAGTGTGTGAGTAATGTGCAAGATTCTCGCATCCTTTTCAATGTAACAATACGTCTCTTCTTTGTAGCCAATAACAACTGTCAATGTTAATCAATGCTACGATTATTGTAATTAAACAACAAGAGTGAAATCCTATTAGCTGCATTTAAATTGAATTTATTAATTAACGGGAACGGTTATTATTTATTTTGCGTAGCGCGCCATTTCACAGCCTGAGGCGCTGCTGTGCTATGACGTCATTAGGTTGCGTTGTAGCGCATCATTGTGCCAATAGGAAGACCAAAATCTATAATTTGGTCTGACAAACATCTACACCTAAACATATGTACCTATATTTGTGGATCCCACAAACACTTCTATCGATAGAACGGAACCTATGTTGTCACGTTACAAAAGCACACAGCGTAACGAATTCTCTCGTAATATTTGTGAAATCCATTATTTTATTTTTTGGTTTTTTAATGTCATTTTTTTTTATTATTTAAAAAAAAACTAAATGACAAACTTTTTGTTACTCGCAGCATTTTAAGTTACCATAAAAGCATGGTATGTTAAACTACAGATGAAACTTTTATTGTATTCGTAAAATTTAGTTGAAGATCAAGTTATTTTACTAAAAATGCTTATTGCTAACAAAACGTTCATACAAATATACCAGCCCCGTTTTAAGAAAAAATGGACACACAATATGATTTTTTTAATTATTTTATAATAAGGCTTCTTCACAATACGTAAAGAGAGAGTTATTGCGTTCAGCTTGTTAAGAGAAAATGCCGATTGAGCCGACTCAATTAGGTTCCATTGTTATGGTAATCGTTGAGAAACGTTCCACAACAAATAGATGCAAATGTACTTCTATAAATCATAATTTTATAAACACAATCAAATACAAAATTTTTCCCTTAACCTACGTCAGATCTCCAGTATCGATTAATACACGAATAACAAACAAAGAAAAATATTTGTGTCACATAGAGGCAATGAATAAGTTATTACATATCTCATTCGTCTTTGACGTACTCCGCTTTCATATTTGTATTTACTTATATAAACCGAAACTGGGTCCTTTCAGGCTTTGTGCGGATTGCGTAAAGTGCAAAGGTAAATGCAGCTCGGTTCTATTTATAGCTCGCCCGGGCAAGCCCGTACTACTAGTGCCGTTTTCGATATCTCATCAAACATTCAGCCAACCGTCCGTAGTAACAGTTTCAATGGATCCTTTGTCTTTAATGGTCTTAGAGATAATTAATTCTGCGCTTTGCTTCTTGTTTTTGGAACTGTTTGTTTTAATCATGAACGCCTGGTTTGGTTGTTATTTTAATGTATAATTTTTATAAACATATGTTTGTATATAAGAGTGCCAGTTAAACATTCCACTGATAAGCGATCAATAATGCATTTATTTTTTTAAGTAATTAATGAACACTTAAACAGTAACATTACTTCACCTTAGAATTGATTGTACCTTAGAAAACATCATGATTTTTTCAGCTAAGAAATATTATAATGTGACCAATATGTATATACATAAAAGACTCGGAAAGATTTTTGATAATTAATAACAGAGGAAGTAATTTTACAAAAAGCGCATTTACAAAGACCTCATTCAATATCAATATTAGTTTTGTTGTTTAAATGCGATAAGTAAATCAACTAAATAAACCCTAGCCTTACATTTTTATAAACTAAATTCAATTCCATAGTTAACGCAAAACATACGAAAGATAAAGTAGCTCTTTGTATATCAAGCTCTTTATTTTTCATTCAAATATAAAATTAAAATATTGTATGAAATACATAGTCCTATTTCCAACGCTAGTTCTATTTTAAATAATCCGTGAAAGGTCACGCTGCGCCCGGGGATGGCAATTTGCAGCCGCGTCCACCATTCGTATCCCTGTTTTGAGCTATCTGTCTCACTCGATCGGTCCCCGGGAAAACCTAGATACCTAGGGCATCCGCAACCTGCGCCGTGGAACCAGGACGTGCGATGTTCAACTTTATTGCGGAAATAATAACAGTATGTGCAAGTGAAAGGCTTTGGGGCTGTTACACGCGTATGCAGACCTGTTGCATCGCTTGGTTCGTATCGAATCAATATCATTTGTACGTGACCTACGCCGCTCGCTCCATCGATTATGCTGTACTCGCTTAATTTGTGCTACGGGATTGAATCTAACGTTTATTTACGGAACTGAAAGTTTTTAGCGGGGTTTAAGTGCGTGATTTCTTGCAAGAGGGTAAGGGTCAAGCAACATGCAAACCGACTCTTGAATAGACGATAATATTTAACCTTTTTAATTTTTTTTTGCGTTAAAGAAGAACGTTGTGAGGAAACCAAGAGTTCACTGTCTCGAATATGTATATTTGGTACGGTAGTATGATTCTTAGTAATCTGTGAGTACTTTCATGACTAAAAATTTTTCTTGCTCGAATTAGGTCAGCGAGGTAACTAGAGTTTAACCTCGATTAAAAGTACAGTGTGGCCTTGTCCAGCAATTGGATGTATACCGATAAAAAAGAGATATATTTGGAGATCTTTCACTAAACATAAGCGTAGTAATTTCGATTCGAATAAAACAAAAGACGATTCAAAAATATTCCTTTGTTCATCCAACGGAATTTATTTACCTGAAGTTTTGACGTATTTCCGAAACAATCACAAAACGGACCTTTCTTGTTACTAAGCGGGTTTCATTCGTGTTCTCAATGACGGTGGGGAATAGAACAAAGAGCGAGTTAGCCCATCTCGAGTGTTATTAAATCTCCTTGGATAAGTTATAAGGCACTCGGAATCGGAAGTGCTTGAGGGATTGTTGTGGATCGGGTGGATGAAAACAAATATCGGGCTACTTTCCTTATGTTACCAATATGCCACGCGTGTTACGAAACTTGGGACTATACTTATTGCAATTTTGCGGTCGAGCTGCTTTTCGGCAATCATCGTATTTTGGATACTAAATTTGTTTGGTTAGGTACTTCATGTTTTGTAATCAAATTGTGGCTACTAACTAATTTATTATGAACCTGTTTAACTAATTTATAATTTAGGTTATCCCGAACGTGGAACGAAATTAATTGAGTGCTTGAATTTTTTAGATAAGTACTCAATATCTAACTATAAAAAAATAAGTCATTTGATAGTACTTGTATGACAAATATTTCATTTACTATAAAGATCCAGTACAGTCATTTTGAGCAATCAGTTTAGAAAGTTTGATATAATATTTGATGTTCGTGAATATTGTTTAGCATGGCATTTATAATACAAGTACTGGCAATATTAAATACTGCAGTGATAAACATCATTGCGTGTTGTAAGTTAACATGTTAACCAACAAGATAATTGTATTTGTCTTCAGATCATAAAGACTTGATCTAAATGTACAGAGATAATTATGGCAAAGCATTTTCGCTTCATCAGAAAATAGGTTTTCCGCAATACACTTTCCCAACATATTCTCTTTCGGGTGAAATAGTTGTATATACTTTTATAGAAACAGCCACGTGGCTCGGAAAACTGCGAGCCAGCGAGTAACAAAAATATAAGGCAGTACATTCACGCGTGAACTTTTACGACGCACATAAAGTTCCATCAGTTTTTGGGGGTTAGATGAATCCTCCGCACGGTATAGTAAACGGTGTGCATTTCTTACGAGTGTTTACTGGCTGGATTACTACAAAAATACGAGTACATTGTCTCATCTCTTTTTTATATTTATTGCATTCTATTTTCAAAACAAAATCTTCATTTGATAAAAAATTCAAGTTACTACGGATGTCATAGCTTACGGTAGCATGTTTAACAAAAAAAGTTTTTAGGATAATTAAAAAGAAGGATTAATGCTTGGTTTATACTGAAAGTCGTGGCGAGGAATGATGACATGGTTGAATCTGCTGTTACTAACTCAATTGTAGAACAACCAGGCCAATGGAACTATTAAAGTTCGCTCTCGCGGTACGTGTTGAAAATCTTTTATTGCCTATACCACTCTAAGAAATTATTCGCATAAATCCATTGTTAGACACCGTTCTCACCGAAAAAAGTCTGAAAGCTTTTAATCGAACAACTACATATCATACACCACGCAATCAAATATACTTTTTGCTAGTAAAGAAAATTTCATAGCAGCAGTTCAAAGTATGAAATTTAACAATTATTTTTGATTAATAGTCGGTTAACACTAAGCGATATTTTGATGTAATAATAAAATTGATTGTTAAATGAATAATTTATAAATAGCTTCATAATAATGATAAATTACGAATGAACTAATCATAAAGTGCTTGATTCATAAAAGAATCCATACAGTGGTATTAACTAGGTCTGTAGAGTTTCATCTTTAATTATGAAAAGTTTGACACCTGGTAATTCCATCCCAAGATTCAGGAGTTTATATTCTATAGATTTGATTTATTCTCGAAACAACTTAAGCCTTATATAAACTTAATAAATAAATTCTAATTTATGCCAAGTTTCTTGTTTACTTACCCACAATGTTCTACAATATAATGTTTATTCAGAATGTTTGGCCATCTTGGGGCGCGACGCTGTGGGTTGCGGATTTGTAGCCTCTTTTGTGGAAGTTTTAGTGATATATTTTTGTATTTGTTTATTTGTGAACGTAAGGTTTGTGGATGGTTTTATAAATTATTCTTTTAAGTCCCTGTAAAATAATTAAAATATGTCCAGGACTTCTTAGTAGGGGTAATTTCTTCCCCTTAGGCTTATTTTATTTACACCCAATATCTAAAGTATGTTAATCAATAAATATCTAAAGTATGTTACACAAGGAGACAGTTAAAAAATTGAAAAGGAATGTTATAACATAGATGGTAGTACGTGAATTGATAGTATTTTAAGTATATATCCATAGACATAGTAGGCCATTGAAAGAAAGAGATTTCGATAACTATTTTCTAACAGCAAACTTTCTCCGATGTCTCTGGATCGTACTTGTCGTTTCATGTTAGTATTTTGCAACGTCGTAAATTATTGTTTTTTTTACATATAAATACATTATTTAATTTATCCCCGACAGCAAATATACTACCTACCGTTCCAAATGGATTATACGGTAATGTATTGTTAACTTTTAACCGCGACGCCGCTTGTGTGAAATTTATGGGTGATCCTCTGGGTAAGTTTGAATTGTTGCGGTACTTAAACTGTGGCGTGCCCTGTTTGATGAATGTGAATAAACAAATTCAGCCAACAAACGCCTACATTATTATCACGAAGTCATAGTAAAACTCTGGTTCAACCACTACCCCAGGTTATCGGAGACTACCAGAGACGTTTTAGTCTTTAAAAACAATATATTTATGTGGTTTATGTACCTAAACGTTACACTAGCAATTCCTGTATTTATATTGTATACCTAAATAGTATGAGTGCTACTGAAGACTTGATCTTGCAGATTAAAGGGAACAATGTGATGACCGATGAGGTTAATACTAATAGTTAATATATTAATTACATTCAAAGGAACTTTGTCTTTCGGTTACGGTATGCCTTAATCGTTTGAATGATTTTTGATATGGGGATAGAGGAACCATGTGAAGTGTAGAGCTTCGTTTAAAGAACTTTCGTTTCGCCTGGAACTGGCGAAAACAAAATAATCAGCTAAGAAGGTGAAGCTGTTGAGCCGTATTTCCACAGCATCTAGAAATGGGAGATTAGCATAATCATTTGTTCCAATTTCATTGTCCATTACACGTCGCCTGGATTGCTTTCTGACAAATTGTTTTGTCACAAAGGCATGACCTAGTAATGTATGGGTCTGAATAAAATATTTGATTGCCATTACTCGACATCCCGTCTAGACGTTAAGGTCGAAGCTAATGTGTGCCGATGTGTTTTTCTTGTCTAACATTGATGAAGATGGAAGTGTTTGTGTCCATTATTGTTAGTACAAGTGATAAATTTTGTACTGTCAAAGCTGCGGAATTGTTTTTTATAGTTCATGTGGAGACTTTATTTATCAGGCTGCAGACATCTACTTGCCAGCAGACATCGTTATTTTTTTGTGGAGAGACACTAAGCTCTTTCTTCGAGTTAATGAGGAATTGTAGCTTATATTTATCTGCATAATTAAAAAAAAAATAAACACTTCTAATGTATTTCTTCATGGTTAATGTTTTGTTAATACACTCATATCTGTGAAGATTCTGGGATGAGTGTTCTTCACTTGAAATATGGGTTCAAACAAACTTTGACAGTACAGCCAACTATGTTACATTATCGGTATATAACCAATTCCAACTGTGCAATAATACGAGTATTGGATATAAAAGTGCTTATCATTAATAAACATGTAATAAACAAAATTATTTAATCAGCCTGCTACATACACGAACGGTCCAATTAAGTTATCTTTATCACGTACACGTTGTTTACGAATAAAATGGAGAGTCCAACACGCGAGCCGGAAAAACATTTAATAAAGCAAATTAATTATTCAAAGGCGCGAAAAAACACTAAACTCAATTTAAAAGGGGTGCAAAATTTTGCGTACAGGATTATATCGTCTAATTTACATTTAACCAACCGCTTACATTATCAAGCTTTATAATGCCCTTTAATATTTACGAGCCAATTTCGTCTGAATAATGGCGTGTTGTTTTGTTGATAATTTTTAATTTATTGTGCAAATTAACCGCCACAAATAGGCCATTCGCGAAATTAAAGGTGAGGTCGTGGAGAATTCCCAAGACAATTGTAAAAAGTCGTTTCTTTTGTTTATTTTATGTATTTATCTTAATTTCTCATGAATTTTCTAGTATGGTTATAATTGACTTAATAACTACACTAATAAACACTCAATAAATTGCATAATTCACAACAATCTCTTTTTAGTCATGCAAGTTTCCAAAATATGACCAAATATAGTCCCGATCTCAATTTTATTTTCTACAAGTCTACTTAAAAAGGTATTTTCATGCAGTTCCTATAATCACAAGTTCTATTAAGTATGTTGATCGTTGATTCACCTGCGAAAATGTCATGGAAACCATCATTCGTCGTTCCATAGTTTTTTAAATTGAATGGTGAGAAAATTTATTTTGCTTAAATTTGAGCCAATTAATTTAATATAACGTAAAGAATAAGTAAATACAAACATTACTTTTTTAGAAAATAAAAACTATGTTACATGCCGCCAGGGGTTTAGGACAACATAAAAGCTGTAACTTATTTTTTTGCCTTGATAAATAACATTACGAACTTCATACTTTTGTCCGACCAATTCCAAGATTTTGTAACTTCAAACCTAAAATAATATTGAATGAAGGCGAAATATCAAAACAAAACTTAAGAAACTATATAAATGTTGTCGGTCAGACAAGAAAAATAATACATACAATTTCTAAAATTTTTAAATCTATTGGAAGATATTTAGGCCGTATATTTCATATATATTACAAACCTTTGTAGTTTTCACAAAAGATTAACATTCAAAGTAAGAACTTAAATTCGAGCTGACCTCGCGATAAAATTTTATTGAATTATAAATCGCATGTACGGACAAAGCGTTTTGGCAAGAAGTTGTTCTGCCTCATAGTGCCAGGTTTCATTATTACTTTGTTTCTTGCTCAATCGGTTTCACTTAACCCCATTTGTGTTTCATGTATGTTACGACTACAAATTCTTAAATTTAGATAATTTATGTATCTACGCGTTTATCGCCATAATGTTGAATATATTGGCTTCTTTTAGAAACTTTTCCACCCTCTACACTGCAATAAAAATTTCACATCGAAATTCATCCTCCTAAAGATACATTATTATAGTGAAAAGTAATTTCACCAGTTAGAAACATGTAGTCCTTAATAATAAAATAACAAACCAAAGGAGGGCAGACGCGAACGTGAACTAGCATAGCCTACTTTCCGTTAAGCTATTTTGCAATGTAGGTTATGAATTGGAGTCTGCGATATTAGCCGCACAAGCGTACTTGCGGCGTGGAACAATAAATAACATCTGCGCCTCGTGAATTCCTCTAAATGCCTCTAAAGTGGGAACAATTTATGTAGGTTCCAATTATTGATGTGGAAATTGGTTCGCTAAAATTAACTGGGAACAAATGGCCCATTGTAATTCTACTTAATAGGTGACATTTCAACAAACCGAACGTTCGGGAATCCTGCTGGGAATTAGTAATTGTGTATTGCGGAGCTACTAGGGTTGGCGGGGTGGAAATCTCGATTGGGATCACATAAATTGCAGAAGTGGCAACCTTCGGGACTAGGGAGTTCTAGAATCTTAAGATTGTACATGAAAATTAAGTTATGAACATTCGGAATAGTTAGAAAATACATGATATCATGTATGGTTTGTTTTGGTGTGTTTTCTGATTCTTTAGATCCATCCATTTCTTTATGCCCAGCAGTGGGATGAGAAAGGGGTGTAGATGATGATATATTTTTTATTACGCTTTTTATATCAAGTCCGTGCCTGAACCGATTTTGGGTGATATGTCATTAAAAATTAATGGGTCATACTTTTCAACGTATAGTTGATCTTAGTAACTAAAATCGCCGAATCTTTGGTCTTTATTTGAAGTTCAAAATTTCATCGGCTTTAGCCGATTGTTATTTTTAGATTATTTTTATCTTTAGATAATTCTTTAGGTTTAAATTTGCTTCGTTAAATGCTAAGTCTGTGTAAATGTAATCTATTTTCTTTTTATTTTGTCTTGTACGTTTTAAAAAGAACACAGATGTATAAAACAGCGTTTTTATGGGTATTTTAAATTTATGCAAAACCTCCTTGTCTGGCGACAAAAGAATTAACTCAAATATTCTTTCGTGCAGCTTCTCATTAAAGGAGCTCTTACTACAAATTATCCTATATTAAAAAGGATACAAAGCGTCCATTTAGCAAATTATTAAATCTGTTGCGCTCAGATAGCAATTACGCAGGCGTCTTATGTCTTATAAAAAATAATAATGCTGCCAATTCATAATTTTCGAGCTGTAATAAGGTTTATTAAAATATAAAGGCCTAATATCTTTTATAAAGCAAACTGGCAACGAATAACTTTTACCTTCGACTCTCATTATGTATGTAAATAATATTTTAAAACTTTTTCACAGCTTGTATTTTCGCAGGTTCTTACTTCGCACGTAAAACTGTAATGTGGATAATATTTATTAAGTTTTATGCGACTTTTTATGATGGTATAACTTTAGTACATTAAATTATGATTTTCTTTTAGAAAATAGGTTTGATATCCAAGATATGCGTATGCTAAAGGTGAATCGTTCTTTGATTTACATGTGATATAAAAATTACTTAAGTCACTCTGACGTCTATAACAATACTGATGTATAAGAATTGGTGTAAGTAGCCATTGTTTCCTAATCTAGGGTTATTAAAAAGCAGCAGTATGAAACGTAGTTTACTTTGGTTTTATTGTTTATTTTGTTATTTATTAACATATGTGGTTGGCTGTTGAATATTTTATAGACACTGGATTAATCATTCTATTTGATAAACGTAAACTCTGTTTTTCATTTATATTTTTTTTTTAAATTTAAAAGTCAATATTTTTAAGGACTGTCGAAATCCTTAGAAACACATAATATAAAAATTTAAAATGAAAAAAGAAATAATTTAGCAAATATATAAGATAATACCATACACTACTACCCACATTGCGAAATTAGGGATATAAGCCCCGAGACGCTTATCTGGATCATGCTCCGCCTACAACGTCGGAGTTAATTTGACGAAGACAGTTGTCTTAATAAAAAATAAATTTATACAATTTTGAATATTTACAGCTGGTGTTAAGGTCGAAATCCGCTTGCAGTTTGAATATAATGGCTTTATTAAAACCTCTTTAACTGTAAAAGGAATTTATGACGATGACTTCGGCTTTGAAAATATTGTAAATGGCACTTTATGTCTACAGGTTCCGTGAGTAATTGTGTTTCGAGTTAATTATTTCCGCTGTCGTTTCCAAACATAATTACCGGGGGAAATATTATATTAATTAATACTGTATACGGTAGAGGTACGTTATATTAATTATGACCTGCCAGATTCTGTTAGAATGATTGCTTCTAGGAAAACTCGTATGATGTCGCAAGTCGTAGTCGATACATGTATTTTGACCTTATTTGTATAATTCCCTCTACTCATTCTTCATTTTTCGCATTTTATCGGCAACAGACATAATTTTAGCTAAATGCGTTAAATTTCATGAGTGAAACTAGCCTCGAGGTTTAGGTTCACGGTGGACAGTCTAGTCTATTGTGGGTAAAAAACTAAAGCACACACCTTTGACTTTTTGAAATCATGTATGTGTTCACAACTCCGTGTATTACAACGGTAAACGAAAACAACGTAAGGAAGCCTGCACACCTAAAAGTTCTTAGGAGTTACTTTAGCGTTATGGACTTAGGGCTCCTCGTACAAGAGGAGACCTGTGCCCAGCAGTGGGACGTATATGGGTTGATGATGATGATCAGTATGATGAATAAGAACTGATTACTCGGCATCATGTGATCCATTTGATACTTACAACTCGTCTAGAAGTGGATCTCCTCTAGGGTTAAGAAGACTTTTCTTATTCTACTAGGTTAGCCTGAATCTATTCAGTAGACTTCACACGTTGCCATGCAAATACACCTGAAAATTCGACATTCATATTCGAGCGCAAGAATTCGCTGTATCCTTTACAATTCATAATAAAAAGGAAAACCGGTATAACAAATATTACTTTGATAGCAAAGGGAAGGTTTTTTATGTTTGATAATGTTCAACGTCAGCTGATAAAAGCGCCACAAATGTCGGCCATGTTGGAACAGCTGAGTCAAACACAGAATACTTTTAGCCCGGTTAAAACTTTGCATGCGAGCGAAACTTCCACCCAGAGCATCGCGACCAAAGGCTTGTAAATAATTAATAGTGTAAACATCATTTGCATGGAGTAGACGAGAAAAATTGCATAACACAAACTCAGTATTTGAATTACGTTACGAAGAGTAAGAAGAGAATAACAAGCTGGACTGGAATATTTAAATATATTTACTTTTGAAATTTCTCTATTTAACTGTTTGATTTTTTAAATCTTTCTTACAGACATGATTAGGTACCTAGATCTCACTGCAAGTTAATACTTTGCGTGATAAGATACAAAGAGATTGTTAACAGACAAAACACAAGATAACGATATGGTTTCAGGTCCAGCAAAGTAGTACAACGTTCAGGTATAAAACGTTACTATTTTTCTACTAATTTATGAACATCTACATGATCTTGCCGTCATAGACGAATCACCATCAGAACCAAATTACTTCTACTCACGGTCAATTTACTTTGAAGATATTTACTTGTTCGATTCGGTTGATTGAATATTTTTTAGGGTAAACGAGGATGGATGTGGGTCAAGGCGGGGTTCGGGCCCAACGACTCAAATAGCGACCAAGTGGAAAAATGGAGGTTGTTATTTTAGTATATTTTGTAGTAGGCACAAATTTTAAATGAAAGCTAAAACGTTTATAGTGATAGACATCAAGCGACTGAGATTCCAAAATATATGTCGAATATTTTTCACTAAAATTTTACTGATATTTTCACGATCCTCAAAAATTTCCTTTTTAAATTTTCTATCTGTTTATATCTCTAAGTTAGTTTAAAAGGTTACGAAACATATCTGCCTATTTTAATGAAAATATAAATTTACTTTAAATTTTATACTTATATTGTATAGACGAAAAATTTGTTTTTGTTGGTGTATGATTAATTTATTTTGATACTGGATATTTATGATTCTAAAATTCATATCAACAACACCATATTTCCACATGCAATTGTCCTTTTCATCTTGTTAACATTATATTATCCAGAATTTTTTTTTAAATGCGAAATTTCAGACAGAAATTGCAACGACAAAGTACTTATTTACGCAGACACTTATGAAGGATCAAAGGGCGAGTACAACACACATCTTGTAAGTCTCGGATGTCCCGACATATAGGAAGTTTGCCCTAAGGAATTGCTTTGCGAGTTACCCGACCTAATAAGCAAGCTCGATATACAACTCCGATTCATAAAGACGGCCTACTAAATAAAACTCATTGTGATATGTAGGGTTGTTCACGAATGTACGAACATATGTAATTGTGGGGGTAATATTACAGGTCAAATATATACAGATTACAGATGTCATACAAAAATACGTACAAAACTGATCTTTGCCTCGCTTCTTACCAACACTGTGAAACGTTACGTCTTGAATGGCTTTGTCTGTGTATCGTTATTGAAGATAATTGTAATTCTTTATTGGTTTCTCTCAGTTCCAAAATATTGTTTAATGAATCTGTAGCATACATCTTTGGGCAGTCCCAAAGACTGTGACAAGGGACTGTCAACGTCAGTATCATTATCATGATAATTGGTTCTGATTGGGTTTAGGCCATACCTTACATACTAGCCTTCAAACACATTTAAAAATACTACATATTACTATCCCGAATTTGTAGGAACTCTTTAGCTTCAAAGTCTGAAATCCAAGTTACGAACAAACTTTATTTTAAATCAAAAACCCTCTACTCAAATAAAACTCGAAACACAAAATGTCGCAAATAGCCAAAACATAATTAAATAATTTCCATTAATTTTAATCTTTGCTCATCGCATTCAGAGATAAACGGCTCTAAATATCAAAATTATCAAACATTGACATTATTATGTCCCTTGACAATTAATTAGTCTGTATCGTTAATTTATTTCACTTAATTGCTTGCGTATATTTGAATAAGTCAATTAAGAATTTATTACTTTGTTTATTAAATTTAATTTCGATTCAATATTCTGGTTTTAATTACCTTGCGACATAAGGCTTTAGTCATTAATTGACTGCTATTTTTTTGGTAAATCTTTTATATTTTTTGGCAATAACTTAGAGCTTGGCTTGATTGGAGAACGATGGTGGTTGGGTATGTGATCTTTCCAAATGCCGTTAACATATTATGTATATGTCAAAAGTAAAACCCGTCTATTATAGTGACCATTGATACAAAAATGAATTTCCAGCATTTGTGATAAGAAATACGAAGCAAGAGTTTAGCTATAATATCTCGTCCGTTTGTAAGTACCAATTTCATGCTTCCGTACCGATTGTTGTTATAAAGATTTCTAAGAAGGTGAACCCTACTTCTTGAAGATGATACAGCTTTATTCACTACGCCTTCTCGATGTCGTATAACAATGTTTTTACAACGTGACAGCCCTAGAACGAAGTTTCGTAATAACAGTTAACACTGAACAAAAGTGGAACAGCTGAAAGTTTTCTCAATGTGAATGCTTCAGTTAAATTGTCTCATTCAAATCTTGGGACAGACTCCGTTGTTTTTGTTACGCGGCCTCTTTAGATATTGCCCCATCTTGAGATTTGGTGTTTTTTTCCTGTAAGGCGATGTTCATATCGTGGATATAATACAAATTGAATATGCGATTTTTTCGTACTGAACTGATAGAAGTATTTTGCGAATAACGCGTTAAAATTCTCTTAGTCTACTTTGGTTGCTACACTATAAAGTATAGCTATAGAAATCGGAACTCTACATCATGCAAGCTTCCTTACACTTTTTGGCCCGTTTTGTTATCTAAACTGCATACAATACATACACACTCATGCCTGTATCTTCGTAGGGGTATTCGAAGGTGTATTTCTGCCCATTCTCATTTTGCGGATTCTACAATGTGGGAGTACATGGGAGTAAATTGATACGTAAATAAAAATCTTGATTAAAAAATGTGAATATTTGTAACCTCAGCTTAACTTCATTAAGAATATGATTATCCTCAACATAAGCACCTTAAATTCTTTTTTCACAATATTACGGTCTTTATTTCAGCAGTTACTTGTTTTTATTTTCTTTTACATTTTGTTCAAGTAAAAATTGCCATCGAAAACGTTACATTCCATTTTTGAATCAGGAATATATTCTAGAGTCTTAGTAGTACGAAGTCTGGAAATATCTCTACAAAGCAAAATAGAAGTAATTTTCGTTGGACTACACAAAACTGGTGAAGTATGAATACTGACTCCTCTGCATTTCCTGTCGCCGAAACAGTCGTGATACTCCTATACTTACATGCACCAGTTTATATTGTATACTTTTAATATTTATGCCGCGTCTCCTCCTAGGTTAATACAAGCCAATCTGATAAAGTTTTTCCATTTGTATCTTAGCCTACTTCGCATAGTCAACCGTAACATAAGATCTCGAATTCTACAAACTACATTACTAAGTTACTTTACGATCGATATGAGTACTCGGTGGGAGCTCCGCAGTGTAATGCTAATAACATTGACTTATTATTAAATCGAATTATATTAATGTAGTTATTAGGTTTCAATGTACATTAAGATGACAAATATCATCTTGTTTTTAAAATTAATTTTAAATTTAATATTAATCAGAAACCGATCAAGTTTTATGGCGTTACGTGCATACAAGTATATGATATAAATAAACTGTATTAATTTTGGAATTATTCATATCAAATGTGATATTATAATATTGCTTATGATTAAGTGTGTAATTGTATTGAAAAGTAACAGATACATAACTGTAATTCTATTTTGTCATTAGACACACAGTATTGTTTTCATTATAAACGACTGTAACATAATCGTCCGTTTTCGGTAAGATAAATATAGTCATATTTATATTTGTGGTCATAATGCACGTTTACACAAAATTGCATTTGTTCTACCAAAATACGTCACACTAAATAAGCTACAACCCTTTTCATCTAAATAATACTTTGTCAACGAATAGGTAAATTTTTTACAGGACCAATTTACAACTTGCACGGCAAAATATATTTTAGTACGCTCTTCCGTGTAACCCCAAATGGAAAGCCGTCGACCAACAACAAAACACATATAACTTTTCATTTCGCACGCAGCTGTTATTTATGAAACCGCGTTCCCGAAATGATGCCCCTCGAAGTAGGCCAAGGATTAAATGACGAATGTCTAAAAGTTATTTTATTTGCAACATTTCGTGTGTTTTACGATAGCGGCTGGATTTTGCGAACGAAATTGAATTAATTCTGTCACAATCAGCCATTTCGGTGTTTTAGTAGTAGGCGTTAGAGAGAAATGTTAGTTTTTGCTTTGACTACTACGTAGAAGGTTCAGGCTTCCCACATAATAAAGTATTGTGCTAGACAATGACCGATGATGGGTATTTGACCGTACAGCAAAAACATAGTGTATCTATCTCAACTGTGCTTTATAATACTCTACTGTAGGATGCAAGCTTATCGCCGTTTTACAGGGACATTCATTTTCTGGGTTGCTTATTACAATAATGCTAGAATCTAATAAAACAACCCAAAATGAAGTTCAATAATAGAATGTTGCAAATTCAAGCTGCACACTTTTTATATAACAAGATATCAAAACACATAATCTTTTAACATGATCAAATACATTTTAACATCGTCAAATTTTTTATGGTATATGCAATCACTCCCCGGGGTTGATTTAGTCAACTTTTAATACACGTCTGTTACTTTATATCCATCTAAATTATTATCTACGATTATATATCTCGGAGGGCGTAAAAGTTTCAGTTTTATTATTGTTTTATATTTTAACTTTTGCGTATTAAAATGAGTTTGACTTCAAAGAGATATTCGTTAATGGCTTGAAAAAATCCATTGTACGCTTTATTATTGCAAAAAGAAATTGAATTTATTATACTCTTTTATATAGTAAATGCTTTGATGTGTAGGACTGACACATCGAGGTACAATTTTATACAAGCCAGGCTGTAGTATAAAGATATTAGCTTCGATTCACGCGTTGAGACACAATTCTTAGGGCTGATGAGATTTTTTAACGTATTAATACCTAGTTCGCAATACTTGTGCCTAAATGTGTACTACATTGATTCGACTTACTCTGTTAGTTTATAAAATTGAATTTGCAGTTGATAAGTATTTTGTGTGTATTCACATTGAATTATCACTTGCTTTAACGGTGAAGGAAAACATCGTGATAAAACTCGCACACCTAAAAGTTCTTAGGAATTTCTTGGGTGTGTAGTCCGCCAACCCGCACTAGGCCAGCGTGGTGGACTACGGCTTAAACCCTCTCAATGGTAGACGAGATCCGTGCCCAGCAGTGGGACGTATATGGCTTGATGAAGAAGTATTTTGTGACTCAAGATATTGCCTCCGAGAACTTAAACATTCGTATCCTAAAGATTAAGTCGGAAATAGAACTAAGTAAGCTCCTTCTTGCAAGTGATTAATATTGTTGGTGTAATTGATACTACGTGCATAAAATATGCAAAAAGTATAGGTAAGTGCGATGTACACATTTTTATAATCAAGCTATCAAGCTGACTTCACATTTTCTAGCTGCTGCTTCTCTTTGTAATCCAAGCTAATGAGATACCTTGCTTCATTCTTTTTATTGAACGCTAAGACCTCCATAACGACGGTGCGTTGTTAGCAAAATGCATCGCAATACAAGCTTCAGAATGAGAGATTTACTTATATAACCAAAACGTACGTTGGTTAGTTTTAGCACTAGTTTTTCATGTTTTGCCTTGCTCTAATAATATATATATTGGCATATGACATCAGAGGAAAAAAGACAAGAATAAAAATTAAGGAACGTTTATAAATTCATTTAATTATATTTAACAACGCTTAAGCAGACGTAGATGCGGACTGCTCAAAACGGGGATGGTTGGCGCTTTTTTGGGGTCGCCTACGTTCAGCAGTGGACGGCGATAGGCTGAGTATATATTGAACTACAAAAATAAATTGAGGCCACCCATAATTCTCACACGACACAAAAGAAAAAGAACTAATTTCTAACACAGATTCCATGCTAATCTTACACCTAAATCTTTTGCCACTCAAAAGGAATTACGAAACACCACATCCCTATCAGTACTCGCTTCAGATACCAAACTCCACAAATCCCTTTCGTAACTTTGAACGTAAGATGGCCTTGAAAGCCTAACTTCTGAAGACTTCTCAGGTGCCTCGCCGCGAGTGAACTTTGGTCCCCCGAGTACCTCTAATGCTACTTAAGTTGTTTGGGCCACCTTCACAAATAACTTAACATGCCACGAAATCATTCTAGTCAAACTCCACTAATGTACTTGGTTTGCATCTATTGAAGTAGACATTGATATGGTTTATGGTTTACTTTATAATATTTTCAGTATTTTGCGCTGTTTTTTAAAAAAATATGTGATAAATTTATCAAGATTTTCTTGCACTATTTCTGCTTCAAAACGTAAGCAGATTGAAGCAACATTTTTTACTTAATAATTTTAGATATTGCAACGATTAAGTTCCTTCAAATAGCACACGTGTATAAAACAAATGTACACATAGAAATATAGCCAAAAATGATAATGTTATAGAGCCAGGCTGTCATTCCCTTCTCTCCACAAATTGATGTTACGTAGTTTATCTCATTACTCGGGCTTAATAATTAAGCTATATTGTTGTTTCTTGCAAGGATGGCTTGTATAAGATTAATTATAATGAAGATAATACAGGTATATTCTTCCTTAATGGTTTCATTTATCCTCGGAGATTTATTAGTATATTTTGTTAGATAGCAACTTACTACAATGCTGTTTTACATTATTTAGGTCTTTATACAAATTACGTTAGTTGAAATCCACTGTTTTTAATAGGCGCTTTTCTTAGCTTGCCAACTTTACACATGCTTAAAATGTAAAGACTCCTTTCCTATACAGATTTTCTCCTAACATCTTCTAAAAACGTCGTAATAATATTAAACACACTAATTGCAGTCCCACAACTAATATGATATAACTATTATTTAGCCTTAAACAAGAAATTTATGTACTCAAAATAAGCACTAACCGCTGGGCCGCCGCTTATCCTAGACACCAAAGAAATTAAATACCGATTTTAATCAAGCAAAATACATGCCTATTTTAACCCTTTTGCACATGTAAGTTCCAATCCCTGGCTGAAATAATTGACCACCTAATTAAGTGAATACAACTGTCCTATCTTATCTTTACTAGCAAATATTGCTAATCTTATCCTCTTTGCAATATGTCGCCAGTATCGCAAGACATAAATGCGAATTACATAATTAAATCTCAAAAGCGAGTTCCGAACGATTATGCCGGTGGAAGACGACGTTGTCTCCAAAGTAGGTTAATCTTGGCCGGGTGCCGTAACAATTCCAAGATAAACATACTTGAAGACATTGCTTAATGTACCATGTCGCATAGTTAGTTTGAACAGCCGATTTCTCCTAATTCAATGTTCCTGTTTAAAATACAAATTAGGGATAGCAATGCTTGTTTAGTGTGTAGTTCTTGCTGTGGACTTAGGAATTATGTTTAGAGAAAGCTAAATTAAATGTGAGAGCCTAGGAAACGGAAAACAGTTCTTTGTTCCTAAGCAATTATCTACAGATACATATTTTTCATTTATTTATTATTTGATATACATTTACTTTATTTATTCACAGCACCCATATAAAACTTATAAATCGTTAGGCGTAATGAAAGCAATGAAGAGAATTAACTTCCTGAATTCCATTAATGGTTTTCCCTATTGGAATCTCGAGAAGCCTTTACAAGCTATCTTCTCAGATCATTTAACAGGTTGATTGCGGTGGATGTAATTCCTTAATGACATTTTTATAGGCCCAAAACATCCCGGGAACGGTAATACCCAGATGGTGAAAGATGGTATTTAAAAAGACATAAATAAATCGATCGCATAGCCTAATTGTCGAAATGCTACCTGATTTTTTTCAGAATAGGAAGAGATCGCAACGGGCGTCTTTTTCTTTTAAAAGTAAAGTAGGTAAGATGCCAGCACTTGCTTTCACTTATTACTTTTTGGGTTCATTTCTAGACTCGAAGCTTTGACTAAGAATTTACTACTACTAGAAAACCCAATAAAATTTTGACCAACCACTGAATCCGGAATAGCACATGATGACGGCAAGGCCCAGACATGTGACTTTAAACTATCTGATCAAACCTTAGTATCACCAAGAATTAAAGCAAAATGATCAAATCGTTATTTGAAAATGACAAAACTTCAGATAAGAAAATTACCAATACAAATTTCTCTCCAACTAAAATTAAGGCTCGTAACGAGATTTAAATGTTTTCTGAATCTGTGTTTGACCGTCGGGGTCCTGATTTCATCTTCAGTTTTAGGCTTATCAAGAGTTTGAGCGAATTGTAAAACTACGCTAAAACAAGCTTAGAATACAATACGAATGGCTCGAGTGTCTTGATACCACTGTTTATGAATCGTTGGCTCACTATTACAAAGTATACTATTACAATTTTAGCTATGTTACTTTCTTCTTCTTCTTCTTCATCAACCCATATACGCCCACTGCTGAGCACGGGTCTCCTCTACCATTGAGAGGGTTTAGGCCATAGTCCACCACGCTGGCCTAGTGCGGGTTGGCGGACTACACACCTAAGAAATTTCTAAGAACTTTTTAGGTATGCAGGTTTTATCACGATGTTTTAAAGCAAGTGATTATTCAATGTGAATACACACATAACTTCGTAAAGTCATAGGTGTGTGCCTGGGGTTCGAACCCGCGACCGCCGAGATTCTCGACCGCGCGCCTAAACCTCCAGGCCATCACTGCTTGTCAACTTATGTGACCGCGCCCCTACCCCCTAGGACGTTTCACTAAAAACTAAAAATTCAGACCAATTTTTATAGTTTAATATTCACTGCTGTCGGCAATTTTTGTAACTATAAATGTATTATGAAGTGAAATTACATTTTCCAGGAAAAGGGCCAACACTAACCAAATAATGATTTTTTTAGCTGTCTCGAACTGCTTTTATATGATTTATATTGCTAACTACAAGTATAATGGAAACCAAAATATTTTCGTAATATTTAAAACTGAGCCCGTAGGTTGTTACATTCATTAAGTAAATGTGCATAGTTGGTTATTTACATCTTTCCACACAGCGTCAGGACAAAAGCTAATGCTTCATTAAAATTAATTTAAGTGAATAAACACGCGCAAACTCAGGTGTTTTGTGATAATTACATTGCTTTTGAAGTTAACCGAATTAACTTAGTAATTACTTGAAGAGTACTGTGCAGTGAGATAATTAAGCAAGTGCTTAACTCACTTTAACTGTAACTGGTGTTAAGAGCTAAGCTTCTTCATCTATGAAAAGCTTTGATAAACAAACTTATTTTGGTGCATCCACGCAACTTCATGTTTTTACGAAAGCGCCTTAGAATTATTCGTTAACTTAGAGGTCAAGATTTCAAGTAATTAAAATCAATAATAATATTCATTGAATGAATAGTCTGTCCTTCGTGTAACCGTGGGTATGTACGATATTTTAATCAAGCAATTTCGTCATCAAAGAGTCGTCAAAAGTTTCGTCCCCTCTTACGCGGGGCTTAGAATGGTAACAAACATGATTGTATGTATGTGCCCGTTAAACAGTGAGTGAATGTACATATTTATGAGTAATCAGATTAAGTGTAAACTAATTAAAATTCTCCAATAGATGAAGAGCCCTTGGTCTTAATTGGTATTAAGGCTTATCTCGTAACTTTCGCATTGCTGTCCATTGCAGCAACAATAATTGTATTAATTAATGGTTCTTGACAATGTTTTCTCATTGGTATTTTTGAATTATTATTTTGTACGCGCTGAAAGCAAATAATATAATTTTTATTATCCATAACTTTTTGTTATGTTAGCTCTATGTAAGAATGTATCCAGGAAAAGCAAAATAAATTTGAGATTAAATCAAACAATTTTAAGAAATTCACTCATTTCTAACTCCAATTATGAAGCAATACCACATACGTAATGACCTGATAAAAGATAATATTTTTCAATGATCCTGCAGTTTCCAATTTTAAAATATTTGATGATTGATTACTTTGCAAACTAAGCTTCATTAATTATTCGAATAAAACGCCCTGCGTAATACATATTATTATACCTTTAATATGGCTAATCAAAGTAGCCGAAATATTTTATACCCAAATTTAGATAATCAAAATCATTCCCGTGGATAAAGACTGAAAGAATAACCGATAGAAATACTTTAAAATGAACAACAGTACTTTTGATTAATTATTATTACAGTCAAATCTTTCTTAGACCTGGATCGATAAATGTGAGAACACAGCTTAATCACAGCGATTGAAGACACATAAAAATACATCATCAGACAAATGCTAATGCAAAGCAAACAGCGGCGATACAGTGCCGGTTTAACCCAAATCCTTTGTTTCGAAGCACTAAGCGCCAGATAATAAATCCTCGAAGCCAGACGTCGCGTCAGGCCCAGCGTTATTCTGTGCTACATCCCGATTTTCTTATACGCGAACTATTGAGCCCAATTGTTAAGACTTAAGAAGGTGTTTGATGACAGATGATGTGAGCACTTCGTAGGTAGGTATTTTTGGTTGAGAATCAAAGGAGAATCGCGCTATTGACTGATGTTGACTATTGCATTTCTTGTGTACATTTAAACACCAAATTGCACGCTTTCGGCAATAGGATCGCCCCCTACCACGTGGGAATAATACATACCTTTTTTTTTAAATTGGCCATCTTCGCGCCAAGGCGAAATGTGGGTGCAGAAATGCATCTCTGCCTACCCCTTCGGGGAATATAGGCGTGAGGTATGTGTTTTGTTTTTTTTTCATTTTCTTAATCAGTTTACATTTTTGGCTTTGTTACGTAATGATTTAACAACAATGATTCAAAGGCTATTACTACATCCTTCTATATATTTGAGCTGTACATTACTTTTTATATTTTTGACTATTTTGATCTTTGACGAATCAAAACATGGACATCCCTAACCCGTATCCAATCACTACCAGACCAGTCTGCGATCTTAAAAGTAAAGTTTGCTATTTTTTTACCCAATAATATGTATAATATATTTTCGATTACGCTCAAATCTGAAATATATTTTACAGAATACTAATACTAAATATATTTCACGACAACACAACATTTGTCGTACGTAACAAATTGTTAAAATAAATAAATAAATACACCCAACAGTCACACACATAGTCCTGAAGTACACTAAGTACGAGTCTTGTGTCGTGGGTATCAGAAACTACGAGAGACTTTTCGGTCTCACAAACATCCAGACCCGAAACAAATATTTGTGGATCACACAAACATTTGTCTCGGTGCGGGGATCGAACCCGCGGCCGCTCGTTTCGCAAGCTGGTGTCTAGCCAACTGCGCCACGGGGCTGTCATGTAACAAAACAATGTAACAAAGGGAGGCAGCATTTCATATCTATCGCGCATGCATCAGCTATATTACGTACTGGGAATTGATTGTTCGATATCTAGCCTCGCAGACCTACGGCAGGGAGCCGTGAGTGACGACCCTAGCGACCTATTTCGAGCTGCCGGCAGCTACCCGGGCCAAACTGCCGCGTTCTATTGACCCACATGTACGCAAGCTCTGACGTCAGCGCGCTATGACGTCACGCGCCACCTACACCCCGTTCTTTGTTACCCGGACATTGTTTGCCGTATTGTTGATCTTGTTATTTGCTCCATCTGTCAATATTGGCTTTGAGAGTAATTGCCTTATATCGTAAAACATAAGGTAACGAATTGTCAGGTTGGTCACGCGAAGTGGATTGGGTTAATTAATATCCCCAGTAATTATGATTAATATTACGTATTCTGTTCGCTAATTATGGTACGTATTAATGATTTAATAACGTAATAAAATGGTGTAACGTACCCAATGGTGCCTTTTATCGCTGATGTGCTTAAAAGTTTTAGTTCTATAAATTATTGGGGATTTGTGACAAGATTTATTATTGTGCCGTAAAAGTATTTTATGACTATACTAAACTAAATACCCAGTCATAGAAAAAAATTATAGAAGTCTAAAAAATTTTGTACTTTCACACTTATATAGTAGAAAGTGTCGTATTTCTATTACCACAATTCGCTAACTTGCAGAAAGAATATCTAGAGAGACGTAAAAAGGAGCAAACCAATCGTTACCCGGTCATATTTCTATACTATGTCCTATTACTGAAGAATTTCATAATGAAAAAGATCATTAATAGTTTGATTTATTTATTTATTTGAAAGTCAATTAGTTGTTTTTACAATAATTGCCCTGCCATAAACCAACAGTAATGTATAATATACAAATAAAACAAATATCTTTAAGCAAACAACGCAATGCATCAAACAAAAGACTTTGGAATCGATTAATTTGTATGAAAGCGAGAAATAAAAGAAAATCACATGGCACATCTTATTCGCTGTAATCTTGTATTGCTTTTGAAACAGCTCGCAAATGCAATAAAATTAAACAAATCAATGCACACAAAGCATTGCTTGGAATTATTCATTGAAGATGCATTCGAGTGAAGCGCAATAGAAAGCTGCTCCGTTCGTATTTTTCATACTCTTTTTTATAAAATATGTATTGGATTTTAAAATACAATTGGTAATTTACGTTTCGAGAAATATGGTTATTGTATTTTTAATTGTAGTTAAAATTTAATGCAACGAAGTATGAAAATATTATTTAGCTTTCTGCTCGCAATGTCGGTGACGTCATATATTGTCGGAAGATATTTTCAAAGTAATCAACCCTTGGACTTATACATTTTCTGGATGGAAGACACTCTTTGTCCTTTCTATGCCCCTGACGAAGTACCCAATAATAAAAACGGTTATTGGGCAGATGGAGAAAGAACGTTTTAAACGAAATTTTACATAGTTTCGTTGCTATTGATGATGGTGTTTGACCTACGACTAAATAGCAGGCAACTTTTCAACCTCTCTTTAGATATTTGACTCTGTTTGAGCCCTACATGATAATCGACCAACCCATGGCCAAATTTTTAAGCGCATAGACCCCGTGCTTATACGAAAAAATTCTTATAGCGATAAAACTTTTCCGCGACTAGGAACCGGATGATCTCTAGACCAGACGTTACTCATGTATCGAGACTACAAGACACTGAAAATACAACAAAAAAGTCATTCAAAATAAATTAACAACTTTTAATTCAAACATTTATTGTCAATCAATCCATTCCCGATTTAAATTTCTGCGATCGTATTATTGAATGTGTCGTAAAATTATTGAATATCCAATGACAGGCTTTAACTGAACAATTCGTGGGACGTGTCCCAATGATCGATCATGACGAATGATGAATGATCCACAGATAAAGTGCGTCAGTTAAAACTATGAATGATATTTTACGATATGCATACGTAACCGATTTAGCGATACTGTTTCTATTTAAAAAAAAAAAGCAAATGAAATTTTATATATGCCCATATCGAGAAATGAGAATTGAAAAGAAAACTTGATGCTTTGCCCCTATATCTTAATACAAAACGAGCAAAATATTTAAAAATAGTATCATAGTTTTGTTATCCATCGTTACATGGCTACTCTACTTAGGAAAATTACCTTTGAAGAGCACCTCGGGTCGCTTTAAAAAGTTATTCCTTTGAAGCGAAAGTACTTTAAAGTGTCTCAGGAAGACACTTCGAGCGGTACTTCCTTACTAAGCATCATTAACGTATTACTTTGTAGTTCTCAGTAATCATGTCTCAGTAACTTGTGTACTAGGTAACGGATACCGAGCTAGTACGCGTCTTACAGTATTATTATTTACTCAGCCTGTCGTCGTCCACTGCTGAACGTAGGCCTCCTCAAGTAAGCGCCAACCATCCCGATCTTGAGCGACCGTCATCCATCCGTTACCGGCCACCTTTCTCAAGTCGTCGAACCGACGTGCTGCAGGACGTCCTACATTACGTCTGTGTCCTCTTACAGTATAGTGGCTGGAAATTAAAAATTCCCAACGTATACCGCGCTTACTATGTATTTGAAATTGAAATTATCCGAAGCACAGCGTGGACACTCAGCTGAGCGGGTCGTGTTTTATTTTGTCTGCAGAAAATCCATTAGTTTCTTAAGAAAAAAGTCGAATGATTCCCTCCGAGATGTAGTTTTCAGCTCATCGGAGATTTCGCTACTTGAGATATATTTTTGCTTGAGTTGCACAGAATACTGTAGCTAGTTTTGTCTTTGAGAAATTGGTGGTTTATTTTCGTATCCCTGCTACTTTCAGATCAAAATTACTATTGAATCTGCTTCAATGAATCACATTTTCATCCTGGTTCTTTTTAGCTGATTATTTGATTTTTTTGTCATTGAACTTGTTTTTAATCAATGGTTGCCCCTATTGAATTCCATTAAGGCACCACATAAAAATACTTAAACTTACATTAGGTATTACAATACTACATAATAAAATATTGACATTTATAAGACCGCTGCCCGTTTCTGTGCACAACGAAGCATCTAAACAAATTCCATACAAAAAGTAATTCCAAATCGGATCATGTTCACAGCAAACATTTTGTAAATTGAAAAATGTATTCATGCAAACACATTGTTGCATAAATATGAATACGAAATGGAGTCTCTGACGCGGCGCTACTCTGTTACACTATCATCAAGTCCAGTCTACATGGCTTGGTGGGTATTAGCGATAAGTGCCTGGAAGACATGATGTCTCCTCACATAAAACTATCGCGGATTACTCGAAGCTTATTTGCTGTGTACCGTCTCGAGTTTTTATGTTATTTTTCAACGGACTTTATGAATTATGAGTTTTGTGCATTAGCGAACATTTCAGCTTTCGTAACTTCAACTCTTAGATTTTAGTATTAGCTAATGTTCAACACCTAAATGTAGATACTTTTCCACATGGAGCATTACGTGTGGCTTTGCCAGTTGGACGTGTTTTGCATCTTGGATACCACATTTTATCCAGTTATTTGTATACCGCTCTTCTATGGAAAGAAGGGGACTATTTCCACGTTTCTGTTTTTTTTTTGGTACGACAGTGTGATAACACCTTACCTGGTTATTGTGTATAGGCTTCATTTCGTAAACAAATTCTATCGAGACGGTCCCTTGTTTGGTATCATACAAAAATATTTGTTCTTTATATATTTTATCGAATAAAAGGTCTCAGGTAGCTTTTGATCAAGAACACTTGCTTGATTATGGATAAATATCACAATAAGTACATTATGATAGCACAAGAGCCGATAACAAATGTCCTTACAAAACTAGCAGACATTGTTATGTGTAAGACCCTTTTTTATTAAACTAGTTTAATAATGCTCCATTCATTTTTTGTTGTAATCTTTCCAACAGTTAATAAAATGCCAAACTCAACTGACAGCGCCTGAAGGCAATACTCCAATAATATAAACGAAAAAGAATGAAAAGTAAAGAAAATAAAATTCTTTGAATAATAACGAAGAATAATCAAAGAAATAAAAGGCACGCTCCTTATCTTCAAATAAAAGATACCAAACCGCGCCTTAATTACAGCGCTCGTAATAAAATCTTTATTTAACCAATACTTGAGCTTAACCTTTTAAATTCCATAAACATTCCCTCTTGTTCGCTTATCGGCGTGTTTTTGTAATTAAACACTCCTTACAAATAATGTTTTAACCTTGTTGCTTAATCGTGGAAGATACAAATGGTTACGATTAGCAAGTAGTAACAGGATATGCAGAAAAAGTAAGGTCGTATACAAACTAGACGAGTAAGCACTGTAATACGAGTATGTAGGTTGACATAATTAATTAATTCAGATGACTGTATTTACTTATTATTGGCTAATTCGGATCTCACGCAAAGACTTATCATCGTAATACCGAACCACTGGAAGACCGAATAGTAGGTATATTTTTATTGTACAATGTCAGTATAAAAACATACTCCGCTATGTAGTTCTTATGTCTCTTAGTGGTGCAGCTGCGCTTCGTTCAGTGGGTAACATTATGCATGATAAGGCCGGGTTTCTTCATTAAGTCTTACTTGGTCGTATTAGACACTTAACTTGGTTTATATGTACACTGTCATAAAAGTATAATAACATCTTTGGGTTTATTTTTTCTGCTAATACAAGGAAAGAACGGTAATTTAGTTTTATAGCCATAGTTGTTTTTTATTATTCTTGGCTGGTCTGTAAAACTTCCTTATAAATATAAATAAAACCAGTAATTAATCAATTATGACGTACTGTTAGTAATCTGAAATACAATAGCTGACATCAAAGGGCGAGACACTTGTATGCATCTTTTCTGAAGGTTGCCTAAGTGCAGCGCACACAAGAACATTGCCAATTCGAAAATAACCTTATCCAAAATAGAAATATGAGCTGCACTATAAATACAAACAATGGTAAGGTAATACGATCAAAAATAGCAAAATGAGTAATAAACTCATTGTTGATGGCAACGCTGCAATCTTCTTTGTTAAGAAGCAAACACCTTCTATGAGATATTTTTAATATCTTGTTACAGTTTGTATAAAGGCTATTGTGAAGGAAAACAAAAGGCTTCATATTTAGTCTAGTTTGTAAATTAAGAAACATATTATAAGATATTTTGGCGTTAAGATATTTCTAAGCGATTAAATCTTCCTTTGAAAAAGTATTTAATATCATCCCACGAGCATAATGTTTTGAAAAAATCCCTAATTAGCCTTACCTTGCTTTGTTTCCTGGAAGAATGCTTGATATAGGAAAGTATTTACATCTTCATATATTAATGCGAACCTTCCATGGAACGAAGCCAGGTTGGGTTTAGATTACGTGCTAACAAAAAACTCAACAAATCACTCTCTGATTAAATTGACGGGTCCAAAAAAGAAGTCCTTTCAATATTTCCTTAGACAACTAGCCCTTACTAGTTCTTAAAAATTCCAACTACGGTACATTACCATATTTATTACCTATTGTTTTTCGTAGTAAATATTCCATATCTTGATGTATGGAAATTTCTTCATAGACATCTATCCTTCATGTTTATTTAGTAAAAAAATGTAGGCTATATTTTATGGATCGTTGAATAAAATATGTCAAGTCTAGACACATTGATAGACATCGCATATTTAGCATAGGACACTTTTTGTAATAGATCATTTTAACTCTTAGGACGTTAGGGATAAACACGTGGGTTGTGAAGAAATATCTAGGATTAAAATAAAACGCTAAGATAGATATTTTTTTTATTTTACACTTCAACAAAGTCGTAAAATTTTTTGCAAGCATTGCAACCAGACTAACAATCACACCCAAAGTCATTGAACATTCTTAAGACATTGTAAGGATATTCTGCGCTAGTTCAGTATGCTGAACATACATCATAGTTTATTCTACCTTTACGCTTTAACTGCCTTTGGATTTTCTCTATCAGATTTATTTCAATCACGCCTTGAGAAATTAACGGCGATAGTTATATAGAACATAATATGATTTGAGCTACTATAACAAATTGTAAGAACTGGTTGTCAAAATCTGCAGAGACGCAATTCATAGCAAAGTTGTGGGCAACAGCGAGTACAAACTAATTGGTTTAAAGGTCACCTTATTCCGACCCTCGAAACCAATTTTCCAGAACTTCGTATTTCTAGTGCAAAAATTGTTTGCATCCATCACCCCTCGGGATGTCAACAAGTCCATATCACTGGCTTCGCGCAAACTGATTTCGTTTATTGAATGTTTGGAAACAATCTTATCAAGAGACAGACGGACTTGTTACATGGATCTTCACATACATACCGTACGGAGCATCTCGTTTCGTATTCCAATTTAGCGAACAAATAAAACGAATGAATCCGTTCGTGGCGAATGTGAAATGTGTCTGGATCGTTACACATTTGAGGGAATTTAAACTCTGGTGGATATCAAATACCTAATAGTGGTATTTAATATTACTCTATTTCACTTTATAGCAAAGAACAAGGATTAGCAACTGGTGAAAGGGGTACAACGTGATTCATGACATTAATATGGACATAATCATATCCATGCCTTATCATCAAGGTATTAAATAGACATCAGCAAACCAACATCACTTAAAAAACACTACGATACTGGAACTAAATCAGTAAAGTATTCATGTTATTGCTTCATACACTTCATAAAACATCACAATACATCGAATAAGTAATTTTCACGCAAAACATACAGTACAAACATAAAGTTATTACTATTATTACAATGGATTCATCGTCCTTAACATCTAAATTGCCATTCCCGCGACCGAGGAATATTCCACCACAATATCCAATACGTTATCAATAAATTAGATCGGCCATCACTTAGCTTGAAGGGGATCAAGGCAACAATAGCGGCTTAAGTTCACAGGCCAACAGGTGACCGCCGCCACGCTTTGATATCCGTCATGCTTTCAAAGGCTTGTGCTAAATCAAGTGAAAAATAGCCAAGCAAAAAGGTTACTGAAAGCGCTGAAATGTACGAAGGTTTTAATATATTTTGCAATATTTTTTTATATTATTGTATTTCTTTACGGAATTTATGAAATTTAATGTATTCTAATTACTAAGAATGATGATGTACACAGAACTCGTCTCTACTCGAGAATCTGATGTCCCCATAGCTACGCATTTTATGTGCTGTATCATTATCAATAACCATTTTAATTTGCTGAACCTATGGCGCTCAACATCTCTCGCCCATTTAATATTTATATCAAAATCACCTCACGTATCATGAGGAACGAAAGCGCTAAGATATTTACCGAAATAAATACTAGGACAAAACGTAGTAATTTGTCAAAAGATAATTAGATTGTGCAAGTAGAACAGAAAATATTATCATCACATAAAAAGTAATACCTAAGAAAGAAGGGACAACAGTAATTTAATTAATTAACAATAATGTTGCAGATACGAGCTCCATTAAACTCGGGTCACAGTTATTCTGCTGTCTGGGACACTGAATGTGTCACACATGACTAGACACCGGAGTCTTATTACACCCAATACATAAAACTTTGTACAAACAATACAAATCTGAGCTCGTTTGGTCGTTCACACCAATACACAATCCTTTATGTTGTAGTCGATCGTGTTAATTAACGAACATGGGCCTTGTTTGAAAAATTTATTCAATAAATAGTTTAATTGAATCCTTTTAGAAGAAGGTCGATCTTAGGTCTCCAGGAATTACGTAATAATCAAACTTTGTTACTTAGAATTCTTTGAAGGACCAAATATTATAAATATTTCTCCCGACCTTTCTGCGGTTTAAATATAGGCAACCTCTAACATTCTCTTAGGGTCTTGGGTCACGAAAAACACGGAATAGACGTTAGTCGCCAGGAATTTACGGGAAAATTAATGCCTTTTACCTTTTTTCCGCAAGTGGTTCGCGTATTCTTTCTAGGACCTAGCTCTGAGGTAAAACCAGTGGAATCCAAAGTTTACTGCATACGATAAATTTCTGCCAGCCTGTAAAAAGCCGAAGCTGAGCTATGCAGGTAAGTGGACTACACACCTATGAGCTGTTACCACTTTCTCAAAATTAACATCGACAAATTTTTCTTTTGTTTTGCTGATTAAAAAGATCAATTCGCTGATGATAGGATATTTACATCCGCAATTATAGCGACATCGTACAGAAAATTGAAATTCCAGCTTATTGATTTTCTATATTTATACTTTTAATTACTTTCTTTAACTTCATACATATTTCTACCAATACGCCACACAAAGGTCGTAACAGATTCACTTCCGTACAGTTAACAAGATGAAGCGTAAACAACACGGAGTGGTGAATACAGAAGTTCAGCAAGCGGGCCGCTGTTGACCCATATTCCCGCATCAAGTGCCTGTTCGTGACTGATGCTCTTTAGTTTTTAATTTAGGTCGGTAGTTAACATTGAACTTGTCACGTGCGGTTGGGTGACCTCTCGTTTTGATTGCTGCTTTGTTCTTCGTTTCGTGTCTGAGATTGGCATCTTTGTTTTTGTTTCTGCTTTTCGGATTGGACTTTGTTGCTTTCTGTACTAGGTTTTTATTATGCAAATGATTTTATACATATAATGCGTCATGCCTGTATGCAGCGATTAATAGATTTAGGAAATACTTTTGTAATGTAATTAAATGGACATCTAAGTTGAAAAAAAACAGGTGACAGGTCGTATTATTAGCTTTTCGTTTAGTTGTATTCGCGACCCTTTTTCGGAAATACATCTTTGTTTCTACGATAATTCGTAGAAGGTCCTGAGGTAATCCTCAGGACGACCCAATTGATTTGTTTATTAAAACTTATTTCCATTAAAACAATCCATCGATTTAAGCATTTTCTTATTCACCGAATCAATTCTTTGTAACAAGAAAACCATTAATATCAATTTGTGAGACAACGTTCCTTACAATGAATTTATCAAAACCCTTGTCATAGATATTTAATTTATTGTCCAAATAAAATAATAAATCTCAGTCGTGGTCAAGACTTAGCAAGGTCGATATCTGGAAAAACTGTACATAAATCATACAATTGTATTGTTATAGAAATAGTGCGTAATTATGATAATGGAATCTTATTCACAATACATCAATTGGCTATTTGGAAGCAAATGCAATGAATACAAATAGCGTAAATGTTAAGCAATAATTGCGTAATTAATCACAGCGCATACACAATTGGGCAGATTGTTACTGAAACACAAGTAGGCACAACAAAGGAACGCAAATAATTATTTACCAATGATTAAATACACATACCTACATACATATTTACTCACTTACATACACTCTTACAGGAGAGATGACTTGGTAGTGTTTATATGAATGTACACATGTACATAGTAACTGCATGTTAACTGTTTTTTAAGTCCAGCGAAATAGCATTGTAAAACAGTAGCGATAGCTTCGAAATTTACCGGCGCGGTTTTAAAAGTTATGTTTCCATAATAAATTATCACGTACTCTATCGATGAATAAAAATATATGAATCCAAAGGCGTTAATTTATTTCCTCGACAACCCAATAGCATAATGAACAAACATTTGTGGAACACACAACCATTTGATCCAACGCGTGGGTCCAATTGTCTTTTTCCAGGCCACTTACCGCTGCGGTACGGACATCTTCCGCAATAATCCCCCTGCGGCTATATTTCGGCACAAAGAGATCTGTTTTACTTATTTCTGTGTTCTATTACGGTCTAATTTGTCCAATTACGAAATTGAAATTTACTTTTACAAAGTATTTTTTTATGTTAATTAAACCGCCTGCCTGTTATTTTATCTATGTAATATTATCCACGATAATTCAGGTGTAATTAATAAAAAATATTAATAGCTTTTTTGGCATATATGTATATGAGAAATGAACAAGTAAAGACTTGAGTATAGGTTAAATATCTCTTTAGTTTAAAAACACTGTTTTTTAGTGCTAAAGACACTTCGTAGTTAGGTGACTACAGTACGAAGTCGGGTTGGTCTGGGTGGGTTTATAGTCTCATAGGTAACCGAAGAAATAAATTGGTAGGAATACTTACATATATCGACCACAGTCATATCTAACTTCACAGAAAAAAACAAACCCCAAAAGTAGGTTTAAACATGTACTTAGAAAGATTAAAAAGTATCTACCATTTCTTCAGGTAGTTGTTCGTGTTACAAAACTATTAATTGAAATGTTGTAATGGTACAGACATGTGATTAAACCTGACACTGCAAGGTCACGGCTACGGGGCTATTTTTAATGCATGCATTTACACTGCGACGCTAGATTACCCACGTTCATCCACTGTTTTCTTCCTCGCTCGGTAGATGGCGTAACTCAAGACTTGTATAATTAGAACATGCTTTTTTTCTCAATGATGGGTTGATGATACAACTACCCATTATACTATGACACGCAAAAGACCAACTGCGAAAATTCACGCAAGTTCGTAAAACAGATAGATTTTTAGTTGAAACAAAATATTTTGGATTTTTTTTTAGGAAAAACAAATGTTTTATAAGCATTTTTTTCACAACGTCCATTCGTTTTAAAAATTACTGACTAAAGTAATGACGATATATTTTTTAAAGTGTTTTCACATGAGTTATCTTTACAATTCTCCGGCCAACAATAATTATTTATTATTACACACATTATTGTAAGCCAGTTTGGAATCAAACCCGGAACGGACGAGTCAGTCATCTCTCAGCTAAGCTATAGTTTACTCATGCTCCTGTTAGTAACACATAAACTACTGTTTAAATACACTGTCATAACCATTATGCAAGAGAATTTTATGATTATGGCCGCCGTAACATTCTCTAAGGCCGGCTTAATCGGCACTTTAAGATGCCTCTACGTCATACTAAGTGTTAATTAAAAATATATGCAGTCAGCTTTTTTAATTTAATAATAGTTTCCATGCGATAAAATAATATGGGAATGAAATTTCAATAACTTTTTTTGGTGGGGTATTGCTCTCAAAAATTTTGAAAATCTACTCGGAAAATATACTTTAAGATTAGATTTGCACCTGTATCAATAATAGAGTAGGTAGAGATATTACTAAAACCTAGTCAGTTTTTTAAAGTTAAATTTATTATAGTTTAATGTAAGCACATTACTTATAATCAATACCTTAGTCTAAACTGTAACTTAGCATTCAGTCCTAAATAAATAGACTGCCATTTTAAGAATTTTTTCAAAACTCCACTGTTACAATGTAATATTGCACGAAACCAAACATAGAAATAGAATTGTAAACTCTAATACAATTGAAACAAAGACTGTTTTGCTATAACAGATAAGCTAGAGTCCCACGTGATGTTAAGTGGTTACCGCCGCTCATACACTTATTCAATGCCAGGGGTGTACACAAGCCGCCACATAACGTGACTTAACAACCAAGATGAAGACTTAAAAACGAATGGGTCTTGACAGTCTATTTTCAACTATATAAAAACGGTTGATTCCAAACGGGTAAATACATAAACTCGCGCAAAGTATGAAGCAAGCAGAGCTGCATTTCTGTACTCATATTTCGCCAGGTGTGTTTCAGTCCCATGTATTTAGCGAACCTATTGTCGTTTTTCAGGCACATTTACAGACTTCAAGATACTACTGGGTACTTCCTAGTGAAAAAATCGCAACCTATCGAACCCAAAACCTCTAGATGGCACGGCACATAATTGTGGCGCGACACTACGAGTCAGTGATATCGTCCTAATCATCAGCCTTTAAATTCAATAGAACTTTTAGGTGTGCAGGTTTCATCACGATGTTTTCCTTCACCGTTAGAGCAAGTGATCATTCATTGTGAATACACACATAACTTCGAACCCGCGACCGCCGAGATTCTCGACCGTGAGCCTAAACCGCAAGGCTATATTTTATTTTTTTGCAAATCCCTTATACTTTAGGTATACGAGTATGTCAGCTATAAGCTACCGTTCACTAACATTGTACAGTATATCACATCACCGGGAGCTCAATAAATTATTCAAAACATATCGCAGAAACTTAATTAATTTATGTTATGATTTCCTCCCTTTGAAACGTTCTAGGTACATATTCCTTCCTAAATAAGCTCTGTTTTATGAAGCGAAAACCTTGCGGATATTGGATTACCAAGAAATTAGCACGCAATATAAGTTTAGAGCTACACCGAAGCTAAATGGAACAGATGGGCTTACATGAAAAGGATAAAACGATTAAAAATCTCTCATTTAAAGGGTCTATAATATTATTGTGATTACTTCGGTGATTGAGATATCAAAGAGATTTGCTTACTAGTTATAGCAACCTTTATACTCAAGAAATGGAAATCTTAGTGGCCCGCGAAAATGTGCTACGAGCCAAAATCGGACGACGGACCGGCTTAAGATTGTTGATTGGAGATAATTTTAATCGCATTAACAATGGTTACTGTACTTAATGAAGTACAGTGACTTTACTGTACTGCTATAGAGTAGATTTTCCCTCAAAGGTACATAAATAAATTTAAATAAGGTATAGTTATTACATACATTAGGTAATATGATTAAAAAGATTGGTTTAAAATTAAATTTTCCTTTCAACCCTTCCAGGAATGCCGTTAATACTTAATTAATTTCATTCTTAACATAGATATTGATATAATAATAATAGGGTACAAGATCTAATATAAAATAGAATAAAATTACCTAGAAGCGAGCAGCGATCCAACGGTCCACAAGTCGTATGAGATGTGGTATGAAACAATTTTTAATCAAAACAGTACGAGGAATTATGGTAGCCCGTCTAGTCAGCGTTCGGAATATTCTGTTCAAATGTTTCGTGCATCGATATCCGACATTCTGTATTCAATACGTTGTATATTAGTTTTCGAGTAAGTTACTGACGCGAGTGTGCAAAATGAATGTTTCGTGCTAGCGTACGGTTTGTTTATGGTCCGGTTTTGATTTTTTGTTTCTTTCCAAATAAAATATCCCGTTTATATCAAGAATGCTTGTGAAAAACGGAATATGAAACTAGTTTTTAGCAATAACAGCCCTCGTGAATGATAGAACGAATGAATCGAAAAATCAAATTCAATAACAACTCTCACGAACCATTTTATAACGGCATCGATATTAAAACTAAAAATTTACACACAATAGGGATATATTATAATAATTATAAAAAGCTAACAATCAAAATCATCCCGATTTGATTCGTTTCGATTTTGTTCAAGAAAATATACATAGGTAATCGAGAGCGGGCCTATCTTCGTTTACTTCATTCCATTGCCCTTCCCTGCTGATACTGAGAAGTCACAACGGAGAACGAACAGAAACCTAATAATACGTCAAGGGATAATCTGTTTAACTACTTTTTTAACCCAATAACAATTTTATTATTCATATTCGTGCCACTAAACAAACATAGCTCGTTTCTTTTTAACAATATAGACTATCAAACAACGAACATCTCAATATTTACATTCTTCATTTCTCTCCAACCAATTCTTAAGACGCATTCAAACTCGCGGGCTAAAAGCTAATTTTATTAAAGCAACTTTTACAATAACGACAGCACATATTTACACAGAGTTCATCTTATTAAAATAAAATATGCACTGACGAAACTATTGAACCCGCCGCGCCCGTGTTTGTTTTTAATTTGAGCTGTTTCGATACGATCGTATGAATATTAGCTTCGTCAGTCGCGATAAAAATTTGAAACGTGGCGGAACGTGTTCGTGCATACTTGCACGTGTAAACACGATTGTACGCCCTCGTACCCGTACGTACGTACCGCCAATCATACGGGAGTTAATAGTATTTATAGCCTACGCTGCATTGTTTAACTACATTGTAGTAAACATTGGATTTTGTTATTTTTATCTAGCTACTAATCCTGAGTGCAGTGAATCACTTTGCAGTCAACTTGACTGTATTGTTTTGTTTCCCATCTACATGACATTTTCGCAATCAGCACCTCATATAATCTAGAACAAAGCCCCTTGCCAGTATGCGACAGACGTATTATAATAATCATGATATTGATGACCCAATTTACATACCTTCCTCATAATTCTGTTTATAGGTGAAGTGTAGTATAGCCTTAGAGTTAATCGCAAACAAGGAGAAAGACGCGGCGAAGTCTCTACTTACTTACATAATATGAACATAGCCTTCCAGCTGTATCCCTCGAAGTGGTAGGTAGGCAGAGATGATATTTTGCAACTATATTCCCCATTTCTGCATCAGTCTCACGAAATAGAAGGCGAACGTTTTGTCGTTTTTCGGGCACATTTCTGGACTCCTTATTGTTTTATTAACTCTTTAACGCACAAGCAGATTACTTTTATTTAAATCAGTCAGGATTGATAGACGCTGTAGAACAGAAGACTTACAAAATATAAACAGCTGCATGACATGCCTATAATGGATGATACATAGACATCACACGACCAAAAGCATACTGAATAAGTCAGTGGATGAAGCAGACTTAGTGTAATTAAAAAGGGTTAAGATGCATCCCACTTGTTCCTATTTTTCTTATTTTGAACTCTCAGTCAGAATGGGCGTCTGCGACAGAGACAAGGTCACGCGGCCTGCACTACAACTTGAGATCGTTTTATAGAAGATCTTTTGCACTCGAAGTATAAACATAGCGACTTATACACGACTCGACTTTAACGCAATCATGATTAATCATCATCATATACGCCCCACTGATGGGGTCGGGCCTCCTCTATCATTGAGAGAACTTTTTTAGGTGTGCAAGTTTCATCACTATGTTTACCTTCATAGTTAAAGCAAGTGATAATTCATATAACTTCGAGAAGTCGGAGGTGTATGCTTATACCTTGAGGCCATCACTGCTTCTACGGAATACCAATGTATTACGGATCCAATCTTCAACTAATTATATTTGTTCATTGATATTTGTATGATGTGTAAAATAAGGCATAAAAAAGATTTCTTAATCGTCTTCCATCGATCCTAAATCTACAATATACACTGACCTTCAGCTCGATAGAGTAGAACATTACTCGATAGAGTTTACGCCTTCTGATTAGTTTTTAGCTGATGAGGTGACGTCGCGCGTTGAAAGGCAGATCGATTAGCAATTAACTTAATGGACTGCAGTTGCTTTCGATGCCATATGGATTATTGCCATGTGGAATCAGGTAAATTGAAGCTGGTTTGCTACTGAATTTAGAATCAATGATAATAGTGAAACGCTAATGGCAATACATGCTGATTTCATGTATTGAATAATGGAGATAAAAATGATTACGATTCACAAGCTGTAAAAGGAGTACCTCGTCCATCTCAGCCTGTATATGAGTTGTAGTTGTTTATGATCATTTTTTATAAGTAGCATTTAAGCAAAAAGAAAGGAAAAAAGACATGCATACATAACCTCAGACCTATAATCCCCGAGGGGGTAGGCAGTGGTGCATTTCTGCACCCACATTTTGCCAGGTATGTACCAGTCCCACATAATGGGTGGCGAGCTTATTGCCGTTTTTCGGTTACTTTTCCAGACTCCGTGCTGCTACTGAAAATTTCTCTAATGGAAAACTCCAATAAGAGAAACTTAATATTATAATTTTAAAAAATTCTACAAATATTTGATACGTCATTAAGTATAATTGTAAACATTAAGCGAATGCTTAAAAAGAAAAACATGTAGTCACAAAAGGTTGCAAAGAGAAATAAGAGAATAGAAATTGAAAGTAGCTGTAAAGATATAGGATTAGGTTATGTAGAAATTATTATTGTATCATTGGTTATGCGAAACAGAGTCAAGATCATGAAACAAGATGGAAATCAGAAAGCGAGATTGAATTAAAAGTGTGACGAGATCAAAAATTGAAATTTGAATACCTAATTTATTCCAATAAATTGGAAAGATTTCGTAACAGTTCGCGAGCAAACCAATGCTCCAATTTGTACCGCGACCGTAAATCCATTTCAATATTAAGTTTCTTTAATTTCCCTCCAAGTGAATTGATTCTTTACGTTTTTTAAAATATCGCGACCGGGTTTCTGAAAATCTGGCGTGAATTTAAAACGCAACAAAATTGAAATGGAGCGTGCTTCGTCGAATTGGATATTTCTAGAACTCGAACGCGCTACGGGCTGAGTGACGGCTGGAAATTGAATCTGCGATGTTTTAACTAAAACCCGTTAAAAACAGTCTGTACAGACTTGTGAAATACAGAAAGAAAAATAAGAAAAAAGAGATAGCTCGCCAAAAATGTAATCTGATGTGTTTGTGTGGCGCTTTTGTCAAAACATTTAACGCGCTAATGTTGAAAGACCATCTTCCACTAGTAAAACTTCCCGATAATCTGTAATATCTCAATAGAACATCATTCCTCCAATAGATATCAATATATTAACAGGAGTACAATACCCAAATACAATTCCTATACATTTCCTTTACAGCAGCTCATTTAATCCTCATATTTAACTTTCTCTATATCACAGAATGGAGCCTAATTTACTTACTCCGACAATCCTACATGTGTATTCAGTAGAACTTGACAAATATTTCGCTATTCTTCGTGCAGTACGGTAGGTAAGCCACGCCGCACAAAGGAGGGCGTAATCTCTACATCTAAGCGGATTGTCAAAGCTACGTCTGGAACATTTGTGAGGAACGCTGTCTTGTGTGTATTCGCTGTAATTTCAGTGCTTTAGTTACGCTACGCTGAATTAATTGGGTAAAATAATTATAATTTGTACTAGGTAATTGGTAGGTGATTCCTCGTCTAGACGTAAACATTATCATTATCGAATCAAATTCTGTAAGTTTGACTGACGTTTTGATTAATTTCAATTAAGAGTTCTAATTAGGTATCATCAGATAAATCCTAATAAATTTTAAAATAACACCTGAGATAGATTTTTCTTGTTTTAAGTAGACCATAGATAGTATTCTAGGAATAACACAAGGCACTCACGTCGAAACTACTGGTGTAAACTGAGCTGTCCTGACCAAAACGTTAAGAGTTGTTCGTCATTTATTTATACACAAATTTAGATACTACATTAATTTAAACAATATTGAAATGAGAATCGCAATAAAAATATACCTTTACTGTATACCTCATCTTTGTATTTTGTAAAACTACTTCAGTAATGTTGTAATAGAAACGATAATTGTACTAATAAATGTTTATTTCAAGTAAATGAAAATGTCTTTTAACCATAAAGAAATTAGATTAATAATAGGGGCATTTCACGTGAAGCGGACAGGGAAAAAAAAGTGAGGTTCTGAAAATCGTTCATATTCGGCCCATTTATACCTCTAGTAGGAATGAATGTGGACACAAAATATTTTTTTTGTATATTAAATATTTCACAAGTTATGGGCTTCTAAAGAATTGCCGTAATTGAAATATCAATTTTTTAAAAGTCGTTTATCGTATTTAACAAATTTACAATAAAATATTTAACATAGCGATATGTATTGGAAAAATACTGTTCTTTTTAATGATGAAATAAAATTTTAAAAATTATTGTTTTTTCATGTCCTAAACCGGAAGTAAACTTTTCAAACCTGAATTTCAGTCACTTCGGCCTCTTTTTTTTTCTTCATTTTTTTTCCAAATATAGCTTAAAGTGTACTAAAAATACACGAGAAAATTGAAAATGGAATCTCTATAAGTTTCGGAGTTAGAATAATTAATGTACCATCGTGTCGCATTGGGCGTGATATCTGACGCTTTTAAGGTCGAGTATTTTGCGCGATATTGCATTAAAACTCGCAACTTTATTAAAATTTTATCTCGTTTCAGCGTATTTAAGCTCTAAAAAAATATAGAATAAGTAATATTAATAACAAAATTTAATGAGTAGTTTTTCCGTGGAAGAGTAACAAAAATATATTTCATTCCATATTCTTACCAATTTTCGCTTAAATAATATTAGCAGTCTATATATATTAATATTATGTACTTAACCCAAATATAAATTAATAAAATATTATTAAAGAATAAAAACATTTTAAGGAAGACACTTACTACTTACTTACGCTGCAGATTGCGTTATTTATCGTGTTTCGCAAATAATATTTTTATCTACTGCTTCCTTAAAATGATTTTATTCTTTATAATATTTTATTAATTTATATTTGGGTTAAGTACATAATATTAAAGCAGTGATGGCCTCGAGGTTTCGGTGCGCGGTCGAGAAACTCGACCGTCGCGTGTTCGAACCCCAGGCATACATCTATGACTTTTCGAAGTTATGTATGTATTCACATTGAATTATCACTGGCTTAACAAAACAGTGAAGGAAAACAACGTGATAAAACCTGAACACCTAAAAGTTCTTAGGAATTTCTAAGGTGTGTAGTCCGCCAACCCGCACTAGGCCAGCGTGGTGGACTATGGCCTAAGCCTTCTCAATGGTAGAGGAGACCCGTGCCCATATGGATTGTTGATGTCGATGATGATGATGATGATGACATAATATTAATATATATAGTCTGCTAATATTATTTAAGCAAAAATTTGTAAGAATATGGAATGAAATATATGTTTGTTACTATGCACGCAAAAACTGCTGATACTGGATTTTGTTATTAATAATACTTATTCCATATCTTTTTTAGAGCTATTAATTTAATAAATACGCTGAAACGAGATAAAATTTTAATAAAGTTGCGAGTTTTAATGCAATATCGCGCAAAATACTCGACCTTAAAAGCGTCAGATATCACGCCCAATGCGTCGCGATGGTACATTAATTATTCTAACTCCGAAACTTATAGAGATTCCATTTTCAATTTTCTCGTGTATTTTTAGTACACTTTAAGCTATATTTGAAAAAAAAAATGAAGAAAAAAAAAGCGGCCGAATCGACTGAAATTCAGGTTTGAAAAGTTTACTTCCGGTTTAGGACATGAAAAAAAAATATTTTTTTAAATTTTATTTCATCATTAAAAAGAACAGTATTTTTCCAATACATATCGCTATGTTAAATATTTTATTGTAAATTTGTTAAATACGATAAACGACTTTTAAAAAATTGATATTTCAATTACGGCAATTCTTTAGAAGCCCATAACTTGTGAAATATTTAATATACAAAAAAAATATTTTGTGTCCACATTCATTCCTACTAGAGGTATAAATGGGCCGAATATGAACGATTTTCAGAACCTCACTTTTTTTTCCCTGTCCGCTTCACGTGAAATGCCCCAATATTTATTTAAATTGAAATAATAACATGATTTATAATTATATTTAAACATGAAACTATACCTAAGAAACAATCATTTAACGAAATATTTAAAACTATATTATTGAGACAAAATGTTAAAAATAATTATTATGCGAATTATGATCGACATGTTTAACTCTCTCCTCCCACTTTATTAACAAATAGTTGAACAATTTCTTTATTGTTTATCTCTAAGGTATTCAGCAGTTAGCGTAACTATGCAATCAAAAAGATATCTTCACCCCGTGGGTGAACTGTAAATACACAAAAGAGTCAAATCTTTCGTTACAAGTATAGAGAGCTGTTTTTGACTAGCATAGTACCCAATAGAAAAAATAATAAATATAAAAAACCTAACCAATATTCAATCAATAGGTATAGGCTTCATATTTGTCCATATTTTGATATCCTTTATATTTCAATCAAGATAAATGCCAAAAACGGTGGCTTGAATGAAGGCAGTGCTTTCCTCCCTTTGCACGTCAACGTAGCCGTCTCTCTCGAAGTCCCACAGGAAGCTAATGGCGTTGTTGTAGCTCTGGGCGCGCTTCTGGCCGATGGTCACCACTGTGATCACTCTGTACCTGTTGAACTGCATCGCCTTTACTTTACGCATCAGCTCACCAGCGACACGCAGCGCAACAGAAGGCGATTCCTATATCATCATCATCATATAAATGATTGTGAAATGTTAATTATTTGTTTCGTTGAGTTTTGTGTTTATATTTACGATTTTTATTTTGTATACTTTCTTATCGTTTAGTGTAATTGGTGTAACCGTGCTAATTAAAAAATGAATAAGTCATCATCAGTCCATATACTATATAACACATCTTTTCTTTCTTTCTATAAGTACCACTGCTGGGCACGGTCTCCTCTGCCATTGAGAGGGTTAAGACTATAGTCCAACACGCTAGCCTAGTGCGTGTTGGCGGACTACACACCTAAAAAAATCCTAAGACCTTTTTTTTTAGTGATTCCCGTATGTTTAAAGTGATCTCGAAGTGGCCTTGAGGATTAGGCGTGATGTTAAGATAAATTCTCGAAAATGTTATGTTTAAGTCATCGGTTCTTCACAAAACTTATTACACTAAATTTACACGCATTTCAACCATCAAGAAAAACACCGCTAGTTAACCTGCCCACATGAAAGCTTTCAACAAGGAATTTCTTATGTACGAGTAGTGTAGTAAATCCGCACTAAGTTATTGTAGTGGGCTAAGACCTAAATCTTGTAGGTGTAGAAGAGGATCGTGCTTAGAGAGCATTGACCTATCAGCACCCGAAAATATATTTCTTATTTGTATCTGATATTAATAAAAAAAATCATCAACACAACTCTGAATATTACATAATGTTACTTTAAAAATAAAAGCTAAGAGGTCTTTAACCTATCATTATTTCCTGAACCCATCCATCGAATTCACCCATATCCATGTGTAAATTGTTGTTTGATCCGATGGATTCCACGTACGGCTTTTACCGAGATTCTGCGAACACGTGATATATTCGTGCACATACGAATGAGCCGACATATTGTAGTTACCTGGGTGTTGTACCTGTGTCCATCGAAGTGCTCGTCCAGTACCTCGTTCGCAGCCTTTGTGACGTTAGCGATGTGGAACCGCTGGTCCGGATGCGGGTTCAATTGGTAAGTGTTGAAATACATCAGCGTCGGTCTTTTGAATTCTATTGCTACCTGAAAAAGCATCAAAATTGTAAATCACGTCTTGCAATCAATGCTTTTAATACATCATGTGTCTGTCATGCTAGTATAGCCTTATATATGAGATAAGTATAAATATTCGGAAAATTAAGTCTTTGTATTAATATTGTATTCTATCTATTGATTGGAAAAGAGGAACACGAGGTCTTCTTGCCCGTTCTTTTCTAGTGATGACTGCCTTCCGAACAGGGTAGTAAATTTATTGTATACATTCAATAAGTATTATTACATTTAATTTAATTTTATAAAGCAATGGTTTATTTTAATTTGTATCGGATTGCGAATACAGTTGTAGTAAATCCGGAATTGGAAGGCACATCCATCACTGGGATCATATATACAAATGGTTATTTGACTAATGAATAGAACAATTGACAGGGATTAGCGAGGAACAATCGAAATCATTCAAATTGCACCGAACAGCCGAAACTCTACCTGTTGAAAATAGAAATGTATATTCCAATGCTCAATGGCTGTAAATGACTTTATGTAGCATATTTTTATGAATAATGAGGGTGACGTGTTCCTGTTGAACCAAACCCTCTATAATTAAATAAAGAATTAAAAAAACTTGGATGCGACTGGCTCATTTTAGAGACTAATGACATGTCAGAGGAGAGGCCTATGCCAAACAGTGGGATGAAAAAAGATCTGTAGATGATGATGATGATAAAATAAATAACGTTTGGTGCGAGGAATAAACTAAGTTTATTCTATGATACTTATTAATCTTTATTTCGACTTATTATTTTGTTTTTCCTTATCTGGCTATAACAAACACAAGGACGACAAAGGTACAATAAATAGGCACCTGAGAAGCCTTCTCCACTGGTCTAATGCCAGCCACGCTTTGGAAGCCATAAGACCCTTTTCTCATTCTCATCCTACTCATAGACTTTTGGGCGAAAGCTGCCATCGAACGTGTTTTTGACTGGCTCTTAACGGCCATCATGGATACTTTACTCTTCTTTCTATCCGGGTCCCCCATTTCTATTGAGTACTATTTATAATCAATGAATTCTATCGGAACTTATTGACAGCTCGATAAAGAAATTAATGCAGAAAATTAAATGACAGTCTTGAAATTATTCTTCTCCTAGACTCGACTATGAAGGTAGCTACATGTTTAACAAACTTTTTGTTGTAATTATATATGTACCTAGCTAACGACCAGACTAAAATAAATGATGTTATGGACATATGTATAAAACATAATTGTAGTATCATCGTCTAAACAAAATTTATAGATATTTATAGATAGGTCAATTTTGCAAAATTTTCTATCATTATAATATTATATGCACGGTGCAACAATCCTTCAAAACAAAACGTTTTGATTTTTAAGTTGTTTCTTACGATTAACAGAATCACTATTTTACAACTAGAATGCGAAATAAAAATAAAATACGTTTATATTTTGCCACATTACAAAAATTATTACCTGATCGAATTATTCTACAATATTACGAATAACAATTTATCTATAAAACGTAAAATTTATATGATGGGTTCCATTAATATGATTCTATTAAACTTATTGGTAGTGCGAATTAATGATATTCTATTTATAGCCTTGTACTTAAAATAACATGTTTTGGCTTCTGTAGCGTGTTCATTTTAATTATCCAATAAAGTTATATCAACGAGCACGTGCGAACTACATATACATACTATATTATGTTATACATACGTTAAGGGTAATAACAAGATAAGTAGTTATAGTAATGACATAGATTGCGGCAGTCCCACAGTTTCGATTGGAAATGGGGATAAAAGCCGTGGTGAGCAGTCAGATCTGAAAGACCAATCATACAATACTGGACAATGTTAATGAGACCATTTTTTCGAACTCGAATACTTCACTAATACGTCATGCACATTCATAAACGGTTTCCATATGGATGTAACAATTGTCACGAAAAAATATTTACGCTAAAAATCCCCTTCACACGTTGACAAAAAGGGTTTTTTTCGGTTAAAAGCTGACACGAGTGTGTTTTTTGGAATGTGGCCTCGCTTTGTATTCGGCACACGTTTTTTGCCGAGGTCTGGTGGCGTACGTTACTTTTGCTACCTGAAATGTTTTCGGTAACAAATGATTTTCCTATCTATTCGCATGATATGCGATGCTTATATAAAATATGTTGGATGATGTATTGTTAAGGGAAAATTGTAGTGGTTGAGCCGTAAAAGTCATATTAGAAGATGTATGTTTTCGGAGTAGAGATGAATATTTTTACACGATGCTCGGTACGATCGAATTAAGGTATTGCTTAATTTTGTAAATGTTAACCTTTTTTCGTGTGTGTTATATTAGGAATGGTCTAATAAATATATTAAAAAATGTACGCCTTGTATGAACGTAAATTATTTACCATTGGTTTGTTGCTTGAGAGGAATTAGGCAACTGCTAGTGCTGTTATATTTAAGTATATTGTTAATTTATCGTAAAACAAGCCCATGAAGTGTTCTGAAAATTCTCTTACGTCCTTATTCTAAGCCATCTTGACGATGTCGTCCTTAAAACAAGATATCTACAGTACCGAGCTGCTTTAAGGGGCCCAAATTCCTTTCTACAGTCATAAAAGTTGGTACTTGAAGGTTATTCTAATAGAAAATTGTTAATAGCTATTCGGAAAAATGATGAAGAATGAGATGGGAAAAAAATGTTTTTTTTAATGTTTTTTTTCTTAAATGACACGCTCTTTAAAGCAGTCCTTGATAACTAAAGTAACGAAATCTTTCAACCACGTAATAAAGCACCCGTATATCACAGCAAAGACTATTTTTACAAACGCCACTCAAAGCGAATCCATCAAAACAATGAATCGTTCCCCGACCATCGACCCCCATAACAAAAATACAGTATAATGCATTGAAATTCAAGCTGCATTCAGTAGATGGTCGCGATACGGTTCCTACGTCAATGTAGCTCGCTCCCTTATAGGTCAGTTAAGCGGGTGTTCACCCCGCTAGTGGTACCGAGTGGGACTGATTTGACCGATAGTGGGATTCAGGGACTTATTTAATGCAGTCCTTTGTAAAATTAGAAGACATGAGCTGTTATGCCGTCAGTTTAGTGCATTCTTTCTCGGTAAAAAACGTTCGAGAATAAACAGCGGGTTTTGTGTGGCTGTTTGTATTGTTTTAGAAAGAGTCATGTAGTTTTTTTTTTGGGTTTGAATATTTGCGTTGCAGTTGCGTGATACTTTTTCATGGTTAAGCTTTGGACCAATTTTTATTTTATTGATATGCATAAATACTGGTTCAAGTATATGTGACTTTTAATACCATTTTTTTACTTGTTCAGAGACGGAAACAGGTCTGTTCCGAGTATTGCAAAGAAAAGTTGTTGCAATAACTCGGAAGAGCTAAAAGCTTCAGAGATTTTTGGGGCATGTAAAATTGATGGTATACAATATACATAATCAGTTTGAACTGAATTTGAATAATCATTATCAAATAAAAAGATGAATATCAGCTTTCCTATCAAGGCGTTTTCTAAACGTTGTCGTTTTAATCTTGAGAAACAACATTAAAATAGGTACACGTATTTATTAAACAACTTCTGAAGTAAAAGACTCCAATATTGCAGATTATGTACATACATAATCTCGTAGCATTCCATTTTAAGTGTTTCTTGATATTCACTCTAAAAATTTTATTGAGTTTGTAGTTGTTGCGTAATGTGCTCTAGAAACAATTTAAAAGCCGTAAAAATGTCGTAACATATAAATAAAACTTTCATAAGATATCGCTAAGTTTTGGGAAACCAACTTCCACGTGTAAGCGCCCGGGCTAACTTCGCAACGGAACATAGAATATCACTTACGAAAATAAACTTAGTTTCCCCAAACATTCTAGAATTATATGGAAACTGCGCAGTTCTTGAAAGTCGTCGCACAAACAATTATTTCTCAATGCCACTAGACAGAAAATATTTATCCGAATAATATTTGCTTCGACCCCTGTTAGCATAAATACAATGATTTAATAAACTTCTTCTTCTTCTTCTTCATCAATCCATATACGCCCACTGCTGAGCACGGGTCTCCTCTACCATTGAGAGGGTTTAGGCCGTAGTCCACCACGCTGGCCTAGTGCGGGTTGGCGGACTATACACCTAAGAAATTCCTAGGAACTTTTAGGTGTGCAGGTTTTATCACGATGTTTTCCTTCACCGTTAATAAACTTGCTGAATTTAATTTAATAATAGCTTTTATTTTAATTTAATCATATAATAATTGTTTTTTATTTACAAACAGAATTTAGTCATACATAACTGTTTAATAAATTTTAAAGATTAGGCAGGAAAACCTACATATCTTATTTTGTATCTGTTGCTTTTTTCCCCGATGAATGCCCAAATGTACCTTAAGTTTCATTTCAAAGATTTTACTGCATCTCAAAACAAGCGAATGTATCTTACGATATTTGCGCTGAGAACGAGACAAACGTCAAAGTACAATTAAGCTTTCTTCATACCTACTACGCTCCTGGTTTACGGTCCGTAAATGTAGCTGCTATAAGCAGCGCTAGCAGAAAATAGCATAACTTTTTAAAAATATGATCCCTACAGCCAGTATCATGTCACATTCATTTGGATGGCAATTAGGGCGTCATTATCGAATTCGTTATTTATCTGTCTGGCCTGTAGTAAAATTTAAAATAAATGATTTTTTAAAAGTAAAACCTTTTGAAGTTGTGATGACTTTAAGGTTTAACCGCACGGCCGGGTATTTCTAGGCTGTGGCAGACCTTAAACGACACTCTTAGTTGTAATGGAAGCCCATGGGCAGCAGTAGGATTTACATATACGGGATAATATAGTTAGTTAAATAACCTTTTGGTATTACCGTTGTCAGCTTTAAATAATTAAAATTGTTCCTAAAGTTTTGACTTCTCATTTACATAAAACAAACACGAGAAACCTTTTTACCAGTTAGCTACAACCTTTATCGGCAATTTGAAAAACGTAATACACTAGATCTTCTATTTTTAAATTGAATTAAAGTACCGTCTGGTTGTACGCTTTAGTGCAATCCACAAAGAAACAGTTTTATAATGCAATGTAAACATACCAGCGGACTGCTGTGATGTAACGCGAACTTCAACCGCACAAGGGGTTAGAATACCAGCTACAGAAGCATTTTCCTAAAACAGATCTTTGTGGTCTAACCTCTGTGGATATTTTTGTTTAAACTGTGGCATGGTCAAGGACATATACGTTACATTGATTGAGGGTTTATGCCTTAGTGCTTTACGCTGGCGTCATGCTGGATTTATAACGGACTATACACCTAATTTATAGGTGTGCAGGCTTCCTCAATTCGCTATTATTATTAAATGTATTTCATTTAATATTAAATTTCAAAATATTTTAATTTCATGATAGCTTTATGCGTATAAGTGTCAAACTGCATCGACCGTGACTTCTCGAATTTGTGCTGGAACGTACCCACGTTTACTTTTCCTTGAATACATTTGTGCAAAAACATTCAACAAAAATCGAGAGATGTTGCAAGCTTACAAAAATATATTGCCCATTATATTAAATTAGCAGTGCAGTGTTAAAAATATTTTTATGAAGAAGTACAGCTGACATCCCCAAGGCCGGTGACCTCGGTGCATACAACAACTAGGTGTTCTTCATGCAACGTTACTTAATATTACAGCGATACGTATTGAAATAAATTGAACTCGAGCAACGATTTCTCGTTTCGCTGCATTCATATTGAGTATGAAACAGAACATTGGCTGTATGGCATTCTCAATTTGTTGTCTTTGTCAAAAGAAATGTTCCGATTTCAAATATAGTAATCAAAAATTTAAAAATAATTGCTTGGAGTCCGTACGGAACTATCTGAAGTAGCTGTAACTAACAACATATTTTTTTTAAGAAAACTTGAACTTATCTTATAAATAAATTAGTTGAAAGAAAACAGATCGTAGCTAAAAACGGTGACAAAAACCAGAAAAGGAACCATTAATACATTACTAAAATAATTTTATTCTCCATTTTAATATGTTATGACAACATATACAGAATTATTCGTAATGACGTCATCATCTATTTTTAGAGGACAAATGATAACATAAGGGAAAAGCAAAATCCACATTAGATGGTAAGTGGTCATATATAACACAAACAACGGAACACCGGAATAATAAGGGGGTACGCTTCCAACCTTTCCGTAAGTGCGGGCTCATCTACACGGCGCAATAAAGCCGGCAAAACGAGTGCCTTTTCATTAAAAACGCTCAAATTACCAAATTCAACCACCTTTCCGCCATTACGCCGGGTAAATGCGGAAATCTCTGAATTATCAGGGTATTTATCCAGGTAAATGTTTTTTTTTTAATCCTTGGTGTCAGGTGAAATAGTTTTCAACAAATATAACAGCGATATTACGGAAAGCTCCAAATATTTATTATGTATAGATAGCTTACGCTCGTAATTCTCAACCTACCGTCATTTATTTTCAGACTCTAGAATTGTAATCTGGTGATTAGTTTTACGTTTATGAAATTTACTATGGGCCCAGTTTGATGCTTTACATGGGAAAGTGTGGTACTGGTGATTTTACATAATAAATCATCTAACTACATGTAGAGTTCATATCATAAAATATTTTCTAAAAAGTATATGGGTACATTTTTGTAAACAATATGAGAATAAAACCTGTTAGAAAAGAAAATACAAATCAAACTAACTCATTTCGTCGGCTAAGTGAGGTAGTTTATGTTACCGCCGGTGAAAAGATATAGGATTTTCCACAGCGGGTAAAATTTCTTTAAACTCCATTAGGGATTTCCTGGTCGTAATATGACGAAATATTATACTTAAAGCTGGAAAATATTCTAATATATATATTCGTACTTTTATTGATTTAATTACAATGTATTATTTATTATATATTTATTTTTTTAAAACGCTCATTGAAGAAAAAAATAGTATGTTACGAGTTGAGCTTCCTCTCTTAAGTACCTCATGTTCAACACTATAATGTGTATTCAATGGATCGATAATAACATGTTACATTATGGTACGTGTCCAATTAACAAGAATAATTACATGATCGGCTTACAAACTACTGGCGAGTTCGAGGCTCCCTCGAATTAATTTCGCCCATACATTTATAATTACTGCAAATTACTAGACTTAATAATGTAATAAAATGATGTATCAATGATTAAAATAAAATTTGAAATAATTTTAAGTGTTAAATATTGTTGAAAAAACGTTTAAAGCATTGGCGATGGGTACCTAAACTGAAATCCTCATTTTTTCGGGGTTTAACAACTTGTTATTGTACTATTGTTTGGTATTTTTTACGACCAGCTGTGATGTACACATTGCTAATAAGATTTAAATTTTCTCGTGATAATCTTTTCTTACCTTCCGATAATCTAACTAAACCGTCCCGCCTTTACTATCAAGTGCTTTAACATCAGATTGATATGCCAATAAAAAAAATACTCTGATCAATAATACCTTCACGGTTCACTGCATTCGCAGCGCACTCAAATTAATATATTCAAAATAAAATATGCAATGCTTTGAATATCAATGTTTCATCCCTCGGAGTCGTGTTCTCGAGTACACCCGCGCATACTTTACGACTTCAACGAAGATTAGTAGCTGTATAGAAAGTTTGTTCGTGACATAAGAAAAGTTGGGGCCAACGAACCTCTGTGCCAGCTAAAACGGCTGCATCTCTTATTATGTGGTTGCGGGTGCATTCAACTATAATACCGTTTGTGGATGCAACGCCAAGCGAAGGAGATCTGCAGAGTGCTTATTTCGTACGACTGAGCAAACACAAATATTAGTGCTGGAATGTTTCAAATCCTAAATTAATGTTGTGGGTAAGGTTTACGTATAAATTTCTGACTAAATGGTGTTTTCTGCTTGAGTGCAGTTTCTTTGATGTGTCTATTAGTAAAGTATCACCATGACTTCCATTTTTTAAATTATAAATCATTGTGCTAGTATCATTACATCAATTGTGTTGAAATTAAACGTTTTATTGTACTAAATTACTGTTCATAAAAATATGTAGATTGCAAAGATCATCATGATGACTAGTGATTTTTCAACCAATCATGTCGTATTCTGCTTGCAACTCTATTGACTTCAAACTCGCTTACAAGGAAGTGGAAATAATTATGTATAAATAGTCGAGTAATATTTTTTTTTCAGATCAAATTTTTTTACCGTGGTGTTTTATGTTCCGGTAAAAATATTCTACAGCTCATCTTACTAACTTATTTAAAAGGACTATGACTTATATTCATCTCAGTAGACCTTCTGTTCTTTACTTATATTTTGGCATCAGGGTTGATCAACGTTGTATCTCTGTTTCAGTTTAATTTAACCTGTATTTAGCTTTGACTGTTAGAATAATCTAGCTCGTGTTAATTTATATGGTTATAATAACAGTCGAGAGCAGCTGCAGAGTAATTTTGTCTTATTGTTAAATAATAAACGGTTAGCGTTTTCTTAGCTTGTTATTTTATCAGTATTAAATGTTTTGATTATTTTGTTAATTATCTGCATTGTATTTAACTCTTATTTTTATGGCCTAAAAATGTATATAATCACTCAAAGCTGTATAGCTTGCAATAATGGATAAGTACGCCAACATCCATGATTCGCTAGCTTTAGTATCATCATCATCATCAGTCCATATACATCCTACTGATAGGCATGGGCCATCTCTCCTATTAACAGGGTTAAAGCCTTGTCCACAATGCTGGCCTAGTGTGGGTTGGTGGCCTAAGAATTATAATATTTTAACCCACCGCCGCCGAGATCCTCAACAGCTAACTTATACCTCGAGAACATCACTACTTGTCACTTTGATTTACGCCCACAAGTCATTCTCCGCTCCAGTACTGCTACCGAAAAAAAAAAACAAAACAACCATTTTGAGTGCCTTGAAATTAAATGTGGGAACCATAGGACGTTTGTTTAAATAACACGGGACGAATGAGGTATTTTAACAAAATGTTCTGCAAAAATCAAAAGGTCACCTGGGATTATGATATCACGAAAGAGTTCTGCTTGTTTTTGATTCTATTTTTGATCCATTATCTACACGAATACTGTTGCTAATCCTCTTAATTGCGAGCCTGATATTCTAGCAACTTTTAATGGTACTATAGACGGTCGTTCCAGAATAGAGTTTGATTGTAATAACTGAAATTGAAACATAAGGTCGTCATTTTTGTAGGTATTACTTTGCATCAAATGGTTTGTGCTTAATATTTTCAGTTCAGTTTGTAAAAGTATGCTTAACAAGGCTTTTTATTAATTATGTATAATGTATAAAGCTCAAAATGGGTTTAAAGAGTCTTACAGTTTTGTTACTGTTCAGTGGCCATACAACAATTGTTTATTTTCTTCAAACAATTCAACTTTTCAACGTTAGTACGAGTACTATATTAATATTAACTACTTCAAATTCATATTACACAATAGCAATCTTCGTGCACGTTATTTAATTTAATCTACAAATATTTTTCTATGAAAAGAATTTTCCATCCCAAGGATATGATTCAAAACGACTATTAAGATATAAAGATAAGTCGAGTATGAAAGCACGTTCCTACCCACATTCAGACCTAAGAAGTATTAATAACTAAGAGAAAAAAGTTAGCTTAATTTCACGAAACGGGTTGCGGCAAAGGCGCGCAAGGTCCGGTGAGTTCGAAAACTTTTATAAATAACCTTTTTAAACTTAAGTCGTTGGGAACCCTAAGCTGGCACTTCAGAAAGGTCGGCGAACATGAAAAGAGCCAACAAATTTATTTTCGGACTAATGAACATTCATACCTGAGGAAAGATTGAATAATATATGAGTTGCGAAGTAGATTTGATCCCGCTGGGGCCTTAACTCAGCGTGCAGTGAGGGCTGGTATTGTAAATTAATAATAGCGATTAGATTCGGACGCGGCGCAGCGGATGTTATTTACTTTTATCTCCGCCATGTTTTAGTTGCGCCTCGCTGGGGCCTGTGGATGCAGTTAATTTCAGCGCTGATTTGAAGTTACTGCATTAACCGAATGGTTTTATGGTTTTTAGTACATTTCGTTTGGAGAAAAAATTGATGCTACGTAGAAAAGTATTGTAATGTAGAACAAGCGGAGGAAACTATGGGAGTTTAAATATATTAGTTCCTTGTTTTTGTTCGTATAACCTTTTATTGTACAATAACAGAGCCTGATTTTCAAACTACAATAGACTAATATTTATGGCTTGAATCGACTGAGATAATACCGCTGTCTAATTGACTAGGTACTTAAAACAAGTTAGGACTGGGTTTAAGCGAAAAAGCTCTAGTTCTCAAGACTCGGTAGTATAGTGGTTAGTATCCCCGCCTGTCACGCGGAGACCGGGGTTCGGTTCCCCGCCGGGGAGACTTTTTTTTGTTAAAAGAACAGAAAAGGCGTTGTTTTAATACAGACCTTATTATTTTACTTTTATTTTATTACTAATAAAATTGTTGAGATTATTAGGGATAAAGAATTTTATAAATAATAATTATACAGGAAATCTTATCAAGCCCCACAATATGAAATTATTAAAACGTTATTTTTATAAATATGTTTTAAGGGCCAGGAGCAATGTGTTTTTTTATGAGAATCATTAATTTATAATTACATCAAAACTATTCCTCTGCGTTCATGCTACCTGATAATATTGCGAAACACGGACTACCTCTATTAAAACATTCGGCTTACAACTTCATTTGTTTCAGCGTCACATAAAACAAAAGAACGCTATTTGCGAACATCTCTTTTACAACTGCAAAGCATTCGACATTCAAAGTCGAATAAGGCAAAGTAAACTGTTAAATATCAACTTATACACAACAGTTTATGGACGAGTATCCCGTGCATCAACCCCTTCGTACACTGAGGTGCAATTTGTTAAAACTTTCCCACTTGTGCCAATGGATTCGCTCCACTCGCGTCCGTGATATAACAATATGTAATTAGTGTATTCAGTTCACAGAACTCTCCTTACATTGCAGAGTGGGGGGGCTAGGGGTAAATTATACAGCATTGAGTAATGGCAGTTCAACTATAGCTTTTAAAGTCCCCGAGACTGAATTGGCTAAAATTCTTTAAGAAGACTTGACCTTTAAATAGCGGTCTTAGGTTAAGTAATTTAGTTAAAGCTTTGTGGTAACGTAATTCTTATGTAAGGAAAGGACGTTAATAAAATCGAAGAAAATTACATTTGTGAATTTTTTTTTAAATATCACAGCTTTTCTTACAAAGATTATCATAAACTCTTTAATCGATTGAACCATTAACAGTACAGTTTGCTTTTTGGATTCAAAATAAAAGGGTACTCATGTAGGAAAGTTATTTTTAAGTCTGAGTCTAATTTTTTCTTATTAACTTCCCTTGCCGGTAAGCTTGAGGCTAGTAACCCCAAGGTCTTGAGCTTTAGTTCTCGGGAGTGAACATACTGAGATTATTTTTTGATGAGACCAGTGCTCCGCTACACTTTATTTAGTAACCAGTGATTTCTCTAGTTACGCTAAGACGGTAAGTGAATTAACTCCTCTGATGTATAAAAACTACGTTTTTACATTCTTTTAATAAACGAAATAACATGTGTGTTATGGGTTTCCCTAATATGTGAATTATTATTACTTCGTGTCGTAGGTAATATTAGTTATGCGTCCTTTCTGCGTTATGGGAAGAATTTAGAAGAAATTTCAGCAGGCCGCAAGAAGGCTGTCGAGTATCAAATGATAGGAGTCATTCCCTTCTTAATGCTTCATTTGGCCAACGTACCTTCAGCTGCGATTTTATCATTTAGTTGTGTCCGTATAAAATATTGTATTGAGTGTTAGTACTACTTTCATTATATTGCCTGCCTTTTTACCGTGAATACAAATTCTGTGTTCCAATATGAATATTCTAATATTTAAAGCGAAAGTAAGTTGTTTATTAAACGATTTTATTTATATATGGTAATGGATAAATATCTAAAATAAACAAAGTGTGTTCGATATAATTACAATAATATCAAGTCAATCTTTTCATGTTTTTTTTTTCATGAATGATTCACATTTTCTTTTACCCGTTTATAAATGTGGACAAATCATTTATCCAGGAAAATGTTGTTTGTCTCGGGAAAATCCTATTGTGGCCACAATTTTTTGTTCACACATTTCAATTTTCTATTAACCCAATTTTAAAGTCTCTGACTAAATCTAGCGAAACATAAATTATTTACACGATTCACTCGAAACATCATAAAATTATTTGCATAGTAAATTGGTGTTAAGTTGCGCGTAATGCTTGTGTAATTAGCCAAATAAATTTTGCGAAATACAAGCGTCTGTAAAAATCTTTAGGCGGCCGAGTTAACGATGCGTGGAGGCTTAATGTGTGTAGAGCAAGGCGCTTAATGTCCTGATGTATGCTGTTATTTTCTACTTCATTTATCTATACATATGAAAAATTAATATGTTGTAGGTTAAATGCAGACTTTGTGACTGTTTTGCAAAGTTATGTGTTAGAGATTTGGTTGAAACGATGATTCAAGTTAAAACAACTATGGTTTATTTCTCACCTAATTGTCTGTTTTATTATTCGAAAGATTTCTAATATATACCTATAGCTTACAATATGGTAGCAAATAGACGTTCCGTCGTTTGATACTAAAAAATGAAAGAAAACAATTGATTGTTAAATATCGTCCTAAGGTACACATTAATAGCACAATTTCTCTCGCCAAATGGAGAAAAGAAATTTTCCTATTCCATTTCCTTTGTCAGTGCTATCGTCGAGATATATACCTTATAGCCACCAAATATTGTTTCAAGATTATTACTTATTTAAAGATAGCTAAAAATTTTAATTGTCTTCGAAACTTTATTAATAATTTTGGTAGTGCTTTAATTACGCATAAGGCAAATAGTATGCCTAATTTATATTTACCTCTAATTCACAATAAACAAATTTTAGCTCCGTTTGGTCTTAACTACAAATTGACGTGATTACATGATACCTTTCCACGTGTAAAATTTAATATGTGTATATTTTCCAAATGAGGACCAATTTATCCACAAGATACATTAAATGATATTTAACCTGTGACTTATACGCGTTCGCTTTGATCATAAAGCCAAGAATAGGTTGGCTTAACCGTCTTATGCTGTCTGAAGGAAAATAGACTTGAATGTTGTTCTGATTAATTTGGTTGATTTGAAGGATTGTTGGTGCCCCTTTTGGCTGGTTGGGGACACTTTCATTGACAGGAACAATAGTATGTGTAATTTTTTATGAAAATAACCGATAAATTAGCTTTATGTTTCACTATTTAGTGAATTTTTATAGTCAAGGAATTTCTGATCGCAATATCTCTCTCAATAAAATCTAATTAGAATAGAAACTTATACTTTTAATTTCATTGCTTGTTAACAACATCTCCTTAAGTTATATAAGCTCACTTATAAAACCTACGAACGTATGTACGTAACATCAGTCTCGATTATAATGATCATCTCATATCCGTCACACAATAGACTTACCTACTTTACAACTCAAAAAGGGGTATGTCTTGGTCCACCATACTGACCTAGTGCATCACTATATTTAAAAATATTTTCTTGAAATGTTATATCCGAAGAAAACAAACCCATTTCACAGTAAAATGTTCTCAAGTTATTGAGAAACTAAACAAATTAAACGAATGAGTTATTAGTCTTGTTTGGAATGTCCCCGAATATTTTTTAACAAGCAATAACTACGGACGGCTGGTGATATTCGGCCCCAGGGATTTTCTGTGTAAGCCCGTCAAAATATTTGCAAGCCAAATTTGGGAACGAACTGTTGTGAAGCTACGTTGAAATACTGGGTAATTTTCAGATTGACAGAATATGAAAACATACACACTACATACATAAAATATGCACATAAAACATTGATTTCCTTAGAATGTCTTTTTAGTACCAAATTAGCGTAATTATTCTTATAACTGTTAAGTTGTAAACATCGCACGGCCAATCTGGATGGAGGTCTTAGGTTCCATTTCCGAGTCTAATAAATGCTCAAAAGTAGCATAGTCTGGAATCGTGTTTGAAAATTGGTCATAGACCAGAATTTCAATTTTCACATTTCACAACAGTCTCCTATTGCGTAGGAATCAAAATAATGAATCAATATTAGCGAAAATCGATCTATATAATATGTTTTACTTCCTACTTTGAAAATAAACCCTTAATGTGTACCTATAACATATGTATAATATCAATGAGTATACTTCTATGAAAGGCCAAAATCGTTACACTTTAATCGTCTAACATCTGATTTATACTGTTTATTGTGGGATTAGGAAATTCCCATTTATATGTGTAATTGCTTTTGTTAAATTAAAATTTTAAGCTTAATGGTCCTTATTCTAGTTTTTAAAGTGAGACAGGGGTTTTGGCCTTCTTACCCCCACTGTATATTATATTAAGTGAAAACTGTGTGTGTGACTGTCTACCCACAAATGGCTTGTAAAAAACAAAATGTAAAGTCAAATGTAGAGAATACCACGCCTGGCACTAAGAAACAGACCACAGACTTAGTGCAAACTGAACGACAAAACGTTGGTTTTTAGATTGGAAAACGTCGTGGTCGGACTTACAAAGTAATTAGTCTCAGATGTAAACTAGATGTCTTTGAAGTTGGATTTCTGTTCGAAATGTTTTGTTGCGGTTGACATTATTATTACAAGTGTCAATGCTAAATGTGGCTTCGTTAGTACCTTCAATTTTTTTTTAAATATATTTTATTTATTACCGAAAAAATATGCCTTTTCGTTTGCCATGTACCATTTGGTCCTAAAATTCATAAGGACGAAAATTAATATTTTTCTTAGAAAGTAGCGAGCGTGGTATCTTTACAACTTATTAATTAGTTACGACCAAGGTGACATAATTGAGCTACTACTGTACTATACTGTACTTTAGAATGCTTCTTTTTAAATACTCATTTTATACATTAAACTCCCACCGAGTTAAAATTATAACTCGTGCTTAAAATACAATTATTAATGGCCACATACTTTCCAGTTACCGTGTAATTGATTTTGAATTCATTTTTGTGCGCATTAACGGTTATAATCTGCATAGTATTCTGGCTACTGAAACGCTATGTTAATGACACACAACACTTTGGAATTTAGTTTTACTCAGAGTCTGCTTGTTGTTCTCTTCTGCATCCAGTCTAGAACCTTTTTACTATATACAATTGGGTGTATTTATTATTATTAATGTACAATTGTTCCGCTAACCAAGCAAGCAAAGGAATATATGAAAAATCTAGGTTCCTAGATTCTTTATTCCTACCTTAAAATTATTCCAAATGCTGATTCATTTCCATTAGAAATATGGAAGCCCAGCAACAGCCATCTTTATATGTAGTAATAATTCAGATATAAACCGTCAGAGCTTGATTAGACTCCAACTTAAATACTCAAATATCGTTCGACTTGCATCCACTATGAAAGTAGAATTTGGATTTATCAAATGCTTCAATGTACAAGCAAAATCTTAAAGCATTCCAAGAAATTCCAACCGAAGCCCCAAAGGTCCTTATAAAGGCGCTTGAGACCGCAAGACAAAAATTCCAAGCCCACAATACACATACTCGAGATAAGTATTTCCTTGAACGATAAAAGACAATCCTGCAGATCTGAAATCGTTATCGGCTCTCACTTATATCGGTAAACCACAAAATACGGCATTCATAAAGGGAAAATATATTACAATAAAACGTTCCCCACCAAATATATTCGGATATAGATTGAATAGAAAATAGCCAACGGTATAGAATTTTTTTGTGTTCCAAAGAGTTTTTGTTAGAAAAAAATGTATGCCGCAGATAGTGTGGCTTTTGCGAAAAGCATTTTCATATGCAATATTCCCATTCAATTTATATTTGGAACATGTTTTCCATTGAAAAAACCGTATTTAATAGGTTATTCGAGAAGTATCGCTTGCGCTCGCTCTTTTTAGTATTCAGTAAAAAATATTTTTTTAATTTCTTTTGAAATTATATTGTTAAAGCTCCTGTTTTCGATTTAAAACAACTATAGTGAGTATTACTTATATTAAAAACGTCAATCCAATAAGGAACGAAACGAAGGCTTGTAGACCAGATGAATGTGTGAAGATGAATGATGTATCATATTCAGTAAACCGAAGGAATTTTCAATTTCATACCAATAAGGAAAAGTCCTATTAAAAAAAAAAACAGAAATATTTTATTATGTATAGGTACAAGTAAAATTGCGAACAGTAACAGTATTTGTTTATACATAAAGTTGTAAACGTCTTCACATAGCTTCAGCTAGATAAATCAATATGTTTCACTATGAATTAAGGCCCAAGAATAAAGTAGGTACTAAAGTACCAACAAATATCAAACTGTCATCAGATATCTTGTGATCTGAATTTTAAGTCTTCGTTTATGGACATATCAATAGTTATATAGCACCCTTAAAAAGTCAGATGAAACTAGAGTTTCAAATCCTAGCTTAAATTGCTACATTAATTGAAATCCATACCAGCACACACTATTTATATACACAAAAACATTCCAACAATTTAATAAATACACCCAACAGTCTTATACATACTTCCACTGAGATACAAGTCGTTTGCTGTGGGCATCACAAATTAGCGAAGACTTTTTGGTCTTACAAACACCCGGACAATATATTTTTCGATCACACAACCTCTTTTTTCGCAAGTTGTTAGCGAATCGTCTGCACCACGTGACTATTAATAAATAATTTAGTGTTGTACTATAAGGTAATTCAACCGAAATTCTGCTTAAATATAATAGTATAAATGCTAGTCACTCTAAAATGTATGCTTGGGCAATCGTTTTGAAACAAAGCGCTCTCGTACCATGGCTACGCCCATAGTCAGAGTTAAGTAATTATAATCTATTTTATTATATTTATATCTGACTATTTTATTTATAGAATAACATTGATTTTTCACTGGTTATCATTTGACTATCATCAGATCTAGTGGAGTCATTACATGCCCTGAAAATGCACGAAATATATTTAGGTGGTTCATATCCAAACAATGAGGTCACAATTTATCATCCCCAAGCCGGCTTTATTAACATTACGTCTGTACACATATTTGCACTTACTAATATTAGTTGCGTTATTACTCGGACTCACTGGTATTTTGTGTAATACACATGTAGTTACAACTCCTTGGCGTGGCATTTATTAAATGTCTGATACAAGGCAACCGTCACAGTAATGGTAATGTGGTAGATACATCAGATAGATATTTAAATGGTCGTAATGAGTGCGTGAGCATTCCTAGACATTTTGAAATTATTCTGATAAAGTTCTTTTTATGTGATCATCCGACCACCTTGTATGTGGGATATGTGTAACAAAGACTCATTTCTAAAGTAATCTTTACGCTGTTGTCGCCTCTGTTCTCTAATGAATTTAACAACAATCAAAGCAAAGTAATTATAATATTCAAATTTTGTGTCTGGTAGTTTGCTCTAAATTTACCTACAAGTGTTCATCATATTCTAATCATGGACTTCGGGCTTCAATTCTATATAGTCTATTGCCATCTACAGAATACAATGCTCAAACGTATAGTTTCATTTATTTTTTAAACCATTGCATACTCTAAACGAATGACAAAATACACCGTGTCGTAGTAATTATCATAAACATCGGTCAGTAATTGAAGATTCATGTCTCACACTTCCTGCAATACTCTATTATTTGAGGGCAATTTAATTAGCGAAACCACACTGTTCATTAATTAAGGCTTGCGTCGGCCGATAGCGCAGATGACACTGCATGCTTCTAGCCCGTGTTTGCACTATAACAATAATTACTACGTACAGCGTGTATTACTTTGATGTACATAGCTCGTCTCTTGTTTAGTACAACCTGTATGCTGTACCAGCCTGAAAGACGAAATTATTGGTCTACATCGTCTATATCAGTTCATTTATGTTTCAAGGCTAGTTTCAGCCTATTATAGATTGGTAAACTTAATATTTTGTATATCAAGCTTCCTCACGATATTTTTCTTCACTCTTAAATGCGCGGGACATTTTAAGCGTTTTTTTTAACTCAGTTATTTACTTTCAAACTTACAAGATGAAAAGGACATATTTATCTTAGGAATTCGACAAATTTCCTATTATATACTCTTTAATACGAAAAGTTTTAAATGAAAACCAACAAATCACTTTAAAGGTTTCGTGAAATCAATTTCCTAAAGCCAATCAAGATGTCAGCGAAATTTCCTTACCACACCCAGTACCTGCTTCATTGAGTCAAACTTACATTGCCAAAGGTTCACTAACCTTAATATTTAAACCAACAAAGACATCCTCTTTTTTTCGATCGTCCGTACAATCGCCTGTGACCCTGTTTTCCTTAAATAAAAGAGCGGTAGGCAATGAATAGCGAATTTTCTGGGCGGAAATTCAATAATCTTTCTTTTCTGAAAGCGTGGCTACGTGGGCGATAAATATGGAATAACTGAGGCGATGTACATATATTCTTTTATTTATTTTACCGATGTAATGGAAATGTATGTTAAATATTTTTTAGCTTTTGTTAGTAAAATACGAACTTAATTATTTATTCATGGGTAAATGGGAATGAAACGGGTCAGTGAAGTTCGTTTTTTTAGGTGCAAACATAATGTTTAGGTTAAAGAAAGTAGGTTGGGCTCCTGTTCCAAAAGTAATTCACGTCTTATTTATACCTACACGGAAGTGTTGTACGAGTATTGCTTTATATATAATTTGAATCAGACTTGGTCTCATATCCTGATTTTAGAATTAAATTCAGTATTTTTTTTCAAATGTTTTCAATATTGTCATTTGGCTTAAAATAAGTGTCATTATTTGTCCTTTTCATTTATACAAATACGATAGATATCATGGAACTGAATAAAAGAAAAATATCTCTGAAACCAGGTCAAGATAAACGTGTTGGTTTAGTAAATTGAATAATATGAGGTGTTACGAAAACGAACCTTCTTGTACATACTGAAAGATAAATAAAATTACATTGACGGTTGTTATGTTACAAACCTGTCCATTGTTCAAGTGGGTATTTTTTTAAATAATAGAAATATGGACCGAATAGTTTTCCTACCTGCTTATCTCAGGACCTATCTAAAAAGCTACGATGGAACGTAGGGAAGAAATACGAGCGCATTTCTAGATAGGCAGATAAGATCAAAATACAAGTGTTTATGCCTGTGGAGAAACTGTCGTGACTGAACGAGTGTACTCTGTGTTTACATTTGGACCCAAAATTGATGAAAGATACCTTACTTTGAAAATACTGGGTTATAGGAAAATAAATATTGTACCAAGTGAAGCATCCCCTTTGTTTCGAAAACATGAGAGACACATTGGTCAACAGATTTGGGTCAGAACGTAAAGGCTACTGCCATAACGGTCGATACAGTCAATTTATAGTGGCACCATAACTTTTGCTACATCTGCGATATCCATTTGATTTATGATACACATTAGGCCTGTATCCGAATCGAGATTATTGCATATTCAGTCGAATGTCTCATAGTGCGCACTTTTATGTAGGTCTGGAGGCTTTTTTGAATCGTTCCAAATTTTACGAGGCGATAAACTGACGACAGTTCAGCAAAGATTATTGATGACTTGCAAAGGCTACAGTTCGGTTGAACGTTGTGTGCTTATACGTTAACTCTATCGTAAAATATATAAAAGCAATTTGTCTAAGTGTTAGCTTACTTCTTATAAATCACGCGTCTGGATGTTGGGAGTCTTAATTAGATATCACAACAATATTTCACCACTGGTCTGTCTGTTTCCTTCAGAAATTACTTACAATAGGCATTCGCGTCACTACATAGTTTGTGAAGTTCTTTTCATCAAAACTCTCGTAAACAGTAAGACCGCCTATAAATATTCCATTTGAATGTATTATTTTTGGAGTACAATAAATTGATAGCAAAGAAATGTTTTATCCAAATTCCTTGCAGTCCTAAACTCGAAAAACAAAACTTGAAAACACTTTATCGCGGCAAATTGTATTGTATTACAAAGACGAGAGATCTATCTCTAGGTTCTTTGAAATACTATCTGGCACCTTTTTGTGGAGGCGAATAAATGTTTTTCGTCTTGGTAACTATGCAAAATATTCGGATTAGTGTAGGCTTAATATTTTTGCGCTGGCTTTCTCTTTGAGAGATGCCGAATCAAGGTGCGCTCTTAAAATATTAACATGTTCCAAGAAATGAAGAAAATATGGACTTGATATTGCTGTTGATACGTTAAGTCTGTTGTTTCAGGATCTAGTATTAAAAAAAAAAATACAAACCCTTTGAAACTGTGCATTGAGTAGAAAACATTCTAACCGAAAGGGCATACTTGAGGGTACCTTCTCTTAGTTGAGGTCAGCACCTGTTAGAACAAAACTGCTTATAAATACTATCTGGACAAATCTTGAATACCTTTTTGTTCTGAGAAACTAATTCTTCTTCAGTCGTGCTAAAATTTTCATATTACAGACAGGATAAACTGTAGTCTATTCAAGTTTGTCGTTCGATTCGAGTGGTCTATTAATTTCGCCTTCTGTTATCTCACTTAGAAAATGGGATCTGTCCATAATTATTAATAATAATACATAATGTGATCAAAACAATATAATGCCACATCGCTAATATTTCTTACTCCACGCTAAAAGCAGACGGCAAGCAGTACTATGCCCTCAGACAAATGGCTACAATTGATGATTATTTAATACGCTCGTGTTTACCTCACGAAATACACGGAGTAAGTACCTTGAACTTGCGATATTGTTGCTGATACCGCTTTGTTGCGGTCGAAACTTCGCTTTCACTTACAACTAACTCGCTTTGTATGAAATTTCCGATGTTTAGTGGTACGTTTATAAAACGTCTTTGTCCAAGGCATAGGGATTTCAAGATGCAGGTTTAGTATATTGGCAACTTGTCATGAAATTTATCAAAAGGAAAATAAACAAGGACCGTAGTAAATAAAGTATAATCAACTGCATATTCATATACCAGTCTACAATAATTAAAGTCTTTTATAATATATTGTACATATGTTTAATTACAGAAGTGAAAAATATATATTTTTTAATATCGACTCTCGATCAGAAAACAAGCTTTGTACATAGATATAAGAATACGATTCGCTTGCATTCTAAAACCGCTAATACGACGAATTTTAAGACGGAAATACAAACAGTATTATTATAACATTTATTAAATCTTTTTTTTCTTCAGTAAAGCCTTTAACAAGTATTACCAACTATATATCAAAACTATGTACGAAATAAGCAAAACGTCTGCTTATAAAATACGTATTTATTCGAAGCGACTTGCAACCGCTCACACATCCAAAGCAATATCCAGTGTCAATCTCACGACTGCTGATATTAGATCCGTAACATATCAGCATAAAAAAGATATTCCAAAGATATCAAATGGAAACGTAATAAAAACACACAGATTTTAGCAGTTTATGACACACATCTACATTTACAGCTGGGTGTGTGTGGAATTGTGATCCGTTTAGTAATAGAGCGTAAGGTTTGTGAATTGCTATGTTTGTGTTTCATTTCCTTACGAGTTCATGTTTGCAAACAAATTTCTTAACGTTTTGATATTTAGCTGTGATTACCTAAGGACTTTCATAATTTTTATATTTGGTTCGTAATATATATTATATTTTCCAAAAAAATAGTTTTCAATAACCACCATTGCATGTATGTTTTAATTAATTAAGAAATGTCAACGCCAAAGTAAAATCCTTAATAACTGACACCGAAGACAACTAATTCATAGACCGAAACATAATTAATATATTCTCAAATAATATTCTTAACTCGTTTGCGAATAATATTTAGCCCGAAACTCGACATTAACATGATAAACTTCCCAACGTGCCACTAAATAACACCAAAATCAACGTAATAATTCATAGAGAATTTAATAAATTTAACTTTACTTGACGCTATCTAAATTTCAGTTTAGGTGGTGAAGAGTTTCCTAATTTATGTAAATTGTTCGGCTATAAGGTGAGTTGGAATGGAAAATAATTCTCTTCAACATCTCTCTCTGTCCCTCTCGAGGAAATGAAATGATATTACGAATTTCTGCTGATGTTTATATCAATTTATGTTTAAGACTTATTTACTTGTATTATTCATCTGCTTTTGTAAGACAACTATTAGTTGTAATATATTCCGTGATGACATAAAGGCAAAGTTTTTTTTTCAAGACTTAGGGCTTTTATCATGAAGAGTCGTTGATGTGGTCCAACGAACTAATGCGTTGTCCAAAGACAAAAAAAGTCAACAGGCTGTTATAATAACTATAATTAAACATAGATCATGTCGTTCATGAGCTCACTTACAATGGGCACCTTTTCGTATCTCTGGCTTGGATAAAAATAGACGGAAAATTATTGATATAGAACCAATATATTCTTTGTCAACATTTATGTTGTCACCCGCGAATAGAAAACGCAAAGTTCTTTACAATAATACAGGCTATATTTTTGGTTCGTTGAATTTTGCACTAACGATTAATGTGGTTCGAGGAATTAAGAACTTGGCTTAGCGTTTATAACCACAATTATAAGTCTCCACCATAACGTCCTCAGTAACTTAACAAAACATTTGAAATAATTTAACCCCAGTTTGTAATGTAAACAAAACTTCAATTGCAGCTTGTCATGTCATCGAAAGCACGCAAGTTCAAAATTTGAAAAATGGCTACGTCTAACAGAACTTGAGAGAAATATTCAACAAACGGTACCAATTTAGTATTCAGGATGATTAAACCTAAACTCGACGAACAGAATTTAATATCAGCTCAATAAAATATTCATTTCGAACAGAACTACGCTTCAAATGCTTTAAAACGTTGTTTCGTTGAACGATAGCAAAACAAACATCGTTTCGAAACGTTGAGAATTAAAAATAAAAACTTATTCTGCACCGTCCATTCTTCAACACGATTTGTTTCTAAGAAAGTAGCTTTTTAATAAAAGGGATTATTTTTGTTTTTGAATTCTGATAAAAATATGTTTTGGTATTAAATCAGAATTTTTGAAGTAGATTTTTTTTTGTTAGGTTTAAAACATTGGTCGCTTCATGTAAACTATCCAAATATATCTACAATAACGTAGCTCGTTTATATTTTATTTAACATAAAATAAATTTGCCTTGTTAAGTTAATGTACTAGTGTAGTGTGGAATGTCAGAGACACAGTTCTGACCACCAAACTAAGAGTCTTGTTTTGTGAGTGACAAAAATTTCAAGACTTTTCGGTCACTCACAAAACTCAATCAATTTGTCAGTATACAACGATAAGAGATAATATTTGAATTCTTTATTATAAGAGACTTTAAGACAGATGAAGTCATATAAGAAGCTTTGGTCAAATATATACCCGAAGTTTAAATACAAATAATTAATTTGCCATGTATTTACTCGTATGCATATATACTCGTATATATATTTGTCTTTGATTTGTAAAATCGTCTGTAAAATAAATTGTAATACAGTGTGTTTTGATATATTTTTTTCATTATTTGCGATAATTTCGTAACTTATTTCTAAAAAATAAACAATCTAACAAATAATCGTTTAGACGGCGTTTCTTTTTAATTTAAAAATTTACAAAGAAGAATCTGCTTGACAGAATCTAAATTGAATAATGTGGCCCAAAAAAACTTTATTCTTTATTCTCACTGGCCGCACCCAGAATACGAATTCTAATTTTAAATTAAGTAAGAATTATTATCTTTTCGAGAATTAATCAGTTATTCATTGATCCCATCTTCCCTTCTGTTGGAATGTTTTTATCATGTTTTAATATTCATAGTACTTAGGCGTGAGGTACGACCGATCCTCTAAATGTCTACATTTCTTTAGGTTTTTTGTGAATGTTTGTTGCTACACTGCCTATCTTGAATTTAATGGTATTTGAATGACGCATTATGGTTTTACGTAAAGCTATTAAGGCGTAATAGACGTATTTAAGAAAATATTAGGTATTATTTTTTTAACTTTTCTCTACTATGTACCTATACAAAAATTTGTAAAAAAATATCTGCGGATTTAATTGTCGCACTGAGATAAATATTTGATATAGATAAATATCTTAAAATTTATTCGGATTCTGGAAGTTTGTGAGACCAAAATGCCTCTCGTGATTTCTAAAACATATTCAGAAGTATGTATGTTACTCTATTATGTGTATACGAGTACATATGTATGTATCATTAACGTAACAACACACCACTCAAGATCAGGATTGACTTTTAACAACGATTCGCTTTTTAGGTCGACTCCTTGTCAGGATGAATAATGCTTTAAATTCTGAAACTTTATTGGGCCCAAGCTAACTCAGGGCTATTTTTCGCTGAGAAAAATTGCGAAAGTATTTTTTCACTATCAAACGCTTTAAAAGAGCGGGCTGTGATGTGAAAGGCTTTGAATTAAATCTATCACATAAGATACAGACATGCAAATTTCGACCACGAACATAATTAAAAATTAATGTTTACCAGTAGATTTAGGAAAATACCTAATTTGGAAAAGTTTCATCCGTAGGGTAGGGTAAAAATGGGTTCGTCTACAAAAAAGTGTCCCAAATAAACAATTGGATTTTACGCTCGGCGTACGAGGATGCTACACAAAAACTGTTTTGGGGCAAACAATAATTTCGCAGCAAAAATATTTGCCGTAACTTCCAAACGTCTATTTCGGCGGTGTAAAATTTATGGCAACTGAAACGAAGTACATACATCATTCTTATGACATCTCGACACAGTTTGAGATAAACGATAAAAAACATAATTTATCTTCGATTTTAAAAGTTATTGGACTGTGCCGGACAAAGGTATATTCTGGCTTTCGATGTTGAAAATGATTTGTATTGAATGCTTAGTACTACTAATTTAACAGCGGATGTAGAAAGTGAGTGAGCCTTCATTAACTACGGTCACGTAATGTACTAATTGAATATTATTTATTTTAAAAGACAGAAGTAGAAATAATTAGAAGAGGACATTCCCTGATCACACAAAATTTTAATGTATTTTCCAATAGCTACAAAACGAAATATCTATAGACACGCTGCCAAAACTTATTGATTAACTTTAAATATATATTTTTTCCTTTTCCCGCCAAAGCTATAGCCCTTTACATATTTTTATTTTGTCAATGTTATGCTCGGAAACTTTCTGCCAGCATCCTGCAACATTCTAGCGACCTAATACATACGCAAACAGTTCTAGAGGAATATTTGGCACGTTATCGTCTCGTTTACTCGAATAGCTCAGTAATTCATCAAGGCGAGTCCATCTATCATTGTCTTGGTGTCGCTTCTGCAATGGCCTTGTGAACTCGCCGTGATAAGGAACAATTGAAGTGCCCCGTGGCTCCCGAGATTAATTGATTGAAACTAGATTACATCACATGACAATATCGTTCCAGGCGACGCTTTCATTGAAATGGACTCGATTTTAATATGGGTCGATGTTTCTTAGCTTATTATGGTGTAGTTCTTCTATAGTTTAATAGATTCAAGGACAATGTTATTAAGGTTATATTACTTGTACTATGCGAATTAATACCAAAATGTTTTATTTTTTTTACTGTGGCCTATTTTTTTCCCAGGAATATCTTCATCAACGTGTAGACGCGTAGAATTAAAAAAACGTGTAGCATAAAAAAGCGACTTGAAATTGCTGATAAGAATTTTAAGAATGGTTTTATTATAGACTTTTTTTGCAACAGCAACATAATCTCTGTCAAGTCGACCCGTTAATGCCTGGAGCAACACTGGATATAGCAAATACCTCAAATTCATTGATCATATTCATAGATCTCTTAGATACGGTAGATACGTTGACGTTAAATTGGCAATATATCACATCTTGATATAAAATTTACACGATAAATCTAACGATAGAATCTCTGATAATATAGTGGATTTCCCCACATTCAATCTTCACAAATATTATATCAATTATTTTGGCAATCGAATGGGTTTCGAGACGAAGAAGCTAACCAGAAAGGTCGCGAGTTCGATACCCGCAAGGACCATATCCGTTTGGTCTACAAATACTTAATCAGTTATGTACAAGTGCAAGTGACGAATGACATACAACTATATATAATTAAGTATTGTGTCGTGGGTATCAAAAAGTAGAGACTTCGGTCGCACAAACACCCAGATCCTAAACAAGTTTTGTGGACACAAACATTTGTCTTCGTGCGGAGATCGAGTTCGCGGCTTATCATTTCACAGCATGCTTTCTAGCTAGCTATACGGTACGGAACCCTCAATATCACATTGTAGTATGTATGTAGTATTAAGTACATAAATAACTTTTACTTCTTGTTCAACCTTATCAAAGAAATGCTGATTCTACGGCTCTTAATTCGATATTTCGTCTCTCAGAACATAGATATGTCTTCATCAACCCATATACGCCCACTGCTGAGCACGGGTCTTCTCTACCACTGAGAGGGTTTTAGGCCATAGTCTGCCACGCTGGCCTAGTGCGGGTTGGCGGACTACACACCTAAGAAATTCCTAAGAACTTTTAGGTGTGCAGGTTTCATCACGATGTTTTCCTTCACCGTTAAAGCAAGTGATAATTCAATTTGAATACACACATAACTTCGAAAAGTCAGAGGTGTGTGCCTGGGGTTCGAACCCGCGACCGCCGAGATTCTCGACCGCGCGCCTAAATCTCGAGGCCATACAGTAACAGTAAAAACTTAATTAAAACCGTAACAATTATTTTAAAAAATACGATATCATTTGTGCAAAGTTGCTACAATGAATGTGACTAGATACATTGCTCTATGTCATAACGAAGGCCTAATTATAAAACTTTATAACTCTATTTCTGTCTCAAAAAATGTGCACTCTGTTATGGAAATAAAACGTTAGTTACGAATTTCAGAAGCGCAATATTGTACACAGTTATTCATTAGTTATTTTTTGTTTTGGAGCTCTATATATTTCTTTCTCGACATTTGTATTTTCATCAGACCAAACTCAAATTGAGGCTAGTGTGAACCCTGCAATTTATAAAAGCAAATATGTCCATAAAAAAGATGCTAACCCAAATTTTAAGATTCAGTGCGTCGGAGAGGCTGTATTTGCTGAGACGGAGGTCGTTAACTGACAATAATATCCGAAGTGTGTATCTGACGGGCGGGATTGTGTGCCCACTACAATAGCACGAAGCACGTACTCATAAAAGGGTGACCTGAAAAAATATTGGAAAATATTTCATATTTATCTTGACATTGTATTTTTTTTTGTATTCAGAGATCTCGGAGATGTAGCTGCTTTTTAGTAAAAAAAATGTTGTAAAGGATACGTTGTTAGGTGGAATAAATGCATTTTGTGTTTAAAAAAAAAACATTTTCTGAACCTTTCGTTGATTGCTATTTTATTTAGACTTAACTAGTGCACTAAACATATATGTATGTGTCTAGGTCTACACCGACCGACACAGAAACTACAGAGGTTCTATTATCACGACACTAACTTTTAACTTATGCGAGGTCAGTACTATGCACATATGGCAGTTGATTAATTGAGCAATTATATTATTTATGTAAAGATCCAACAAAATGGAAATGGATCTCCATTAAATGGATCATTGGCTACCCCTACGAGACATAACAAAAACTATTATTTACCAGATAAAGAAGATTTAACACCAAAAAAAAAATCTAACAATAGATTGAAACGCTAGTTCCACTACGGCTGCCATCAAGTGCGGAAGGCCGCGGTGCAAGCCGAGCGTTTAATGAGACCGTGTCAGCACGCCGCCTGCAATACCAACTGTTGTTCTCGAATGTTCTGGTACTTTCTACGTAAATATTTGAGAAGCGAATTGTGAACTGTGAGGTTATTGAAACAGAGCCAAGACCTAGGTGTTATTGCCTTTTTTTTTTTTTTTTTTTATCACGAGAGGAAAGCGCCTTAAGCTCCCCTGTTCGGTACCTCGGGGGAGGCCGTAAGGGGTATGTCGGGGTCACTGGCTACGCCAGCATACCGACTAAAACCTCTCGGTGACCATCACGCGCATTTAGGGCGGTTTTGCGGCATCTCAGGGCCAGAAGTGCCCTAAATGGTCCGCTGCCGCCCAGCGCACCGTCCAATTATGGACCCCTCCAAATTGGGAGGGCTTGGTATGCCCTCCACTTAATCTATTCGGACGTTCGCCTTTCGTGAACGTCCGCGACAGTTAAGAGGTCACGTCCTCTGCCGCCAATCTCGGGGTTGCTATCATAGGGTACCGCCCCCGCAGTACGCCCAGCCACCCCAGTTTCCCCTGTTAGTCGCCTCTTACGACAGGTAGGGGATACCGTGGCGGAATTCTTACACCCCCAATCCACAGGGCGGAGGTGTTATTGCCTGAGATTAGGCTTAAGCTTACGGCACCTAGTGTACTGCACCTAGATCTGTAGCTTTACTAGTCTTTTAGGAACATTTGCCAGGCGAACAGAGAAGCAATTGAGATCGATGAACTTAATTAAATACGTTATTATGAGAGTAAACTCAGAAATTTTGACAGCCCCCGTGGCGCAGTTGGCTAGACACCAGCTTGCGAAACGAGAGGCCGCGGGTTCGATCCCCGCACCGAGACAAATGTTTGTGTAAACCACAAATATTTGTTTCGGGTCTGGGTGTTTGTGAGACCGAAAAAGTCTCTCGTAGTGTCTGATACCCACGACACAGGTCTTGTAACCTAGTGTGGGGTCAGAGCTATGTATGTGACTGTTGGGTGTATTTATTTATTTATTTATAAATAATTTATTTATTATTTATAAATGGTGCAGGAATAGATGATACACAAGCATTTTTTCTTTAGATACGAATATGATCTTTTATCTTAGTAGTCGAAGCCATCACCAACCACGCACGAATATAAAAAAAATAGACAAAGAGCTAAATTCTATCGCAACAATTAATGATAACCATTAATATACGCGTATACAAACACGCTTCATAGATAAAATCCTTTCCAAACTAAATCATGGACGAAAACTAATTAAACAAAATCACGTCGCACGTTAATTACTGCGGCCGAGTTAAACTGAATTTCGGAAATTATTAAATTTTATTTCCTTTGAAGGTTCACTCGGCCCATAAACACTCGGGACTCCGCTGAAGTTAGAATTTAATCCACTTAAATTCAAGAACACGGACGGGAACTCTTGTATAAACCACATTTTAATACAACAATGAGCTTTGTCCTTTCCACAAACGGAAAACGCTGAGGTACGAGAGAGCTACTCCAAGCCCTATTAAGTGAAGCGATTTCGCCATGATACCTAGTAATTAGATTTCTTTATAGCTCAGAATAGGATTCACAAACAATTGACCTTAACTGGATATCGTTATACCATAATGACAGTAAGTTATACGCCCTTTGACCTATATAAGTTATTTGGCATTATTACCCGATCGTTTTCTAAGCACATTTGTTATAGCCCAGCTAAATTGATAAAGATAACACATAAAAACGATATCTGAGGGCCTCCAGACCCATATAATCCCTTTGAAATTGATTAGTAAATGCCAGACAATGTGGATTTGGGATAACAATATGAAACAGTCACGTTTTTTGTTTCCGACCTGAATCATTCATATTTAATAAGCGTTTTTACTTACGTTGTATTGTTGTTATATGTTTTATTAAAGTCTGAATCAGTCGGCTGTTATATGCGGGCACATTGAACAAACTAATGAGATAATATTATTTTAATAAAAGATTTTATATCATGTTATAATATCATTTACGTCACATTCTGTTGGTAGGATATTCATTTTAGTTCAAAAAATAGCATTTTGACCCAAAGCAGGTTATATTCAGAAAGCAACCAGTACACATCTTACGAAGGAACTGGCTTATCATGTTGTATACACACATATATTTTTAAACAGTTCTCAGAAACAGATTTATCTAAAATGATACATTTTATATGAGATTGTTTTTCCTATATCCATTATTTTTAGTACGGAAGCCAATGTGTCATTGAATATAATACCAACTATAAACAGCTGAAGATAAACGCTACGAAGGAAGCCGCATGACTGATGTATTATGGTGAAAAAAAAATTAAGAAAACATGTAACATATTATGTATACTAACCACATACAGCGATGTTGTTGACCTGACTTTATTAATAAAAAATAGCTTGTGTTTTCATACATACGACCATTATCATCCAAAATATATTTATATCAGTCAGCTTATATTTATGTATGTATACGAACCACTGCAGGGCACGAGCCTTCTCCTCAACTGAGAGCCTTATGCCTTTTCGTCTGCTTAGTCTATGCCTTAATTCACCACTTATTATGATCAAGTATAGCAAAAATGTAACCATTGTAAGACGGTTAAACATGTAGGAATTTACAATCCTTTAAATCATTCAAAACAACCCGAGCCATATCAAGCAAACACCACTCAAGATTAACTCATGCATGCAATCTCGTTTCACTAGACTGATAACCATTCGAGGTTTCAAAGGAGATGGTACGGTCGGTGCAAACTTGCATTTCACTCACCTGAACACAATTTGGAGAGGTCTTGTAATTGCGGGCGCAGATAAAATCTACAAGAGTTCGTTAACAAAGCGCCACGAACGATCTGACAGAAGTTTATCTTGCGAAACTTGGGTGTACAGAACTTATCAAACTTAACTTGACCCACGGAGGCTCTTCAATTCGGTCTTCTTAATTATCTGTATTCAGATCTCACAGTTTCGAATGACGTCAACGAAGTTCGTGCCGTGTTTCAACGCCCTCTAAATTATAATCGTAGGAGAATATCATTCCTTTTTCAACATTTCCCGTAGAGTTTATTGTTTTAAAATTAAAATAGCTTGGGGTCATTAAATAATTTCTAATCTCTCGATTATCTTGAGCTGTAACATGTTGATTAGTACGATAATAATGAAGTGACAAAACTCATAAGAGTAAAGATCAAAAAAAAATATATGCGACCTAAGTTCTAATAAAACACAATGTCTCCTTTTAGCTACTAATAAATGTATGCTTTTGGAATAACTAAAGGCGTCCCTTGTTTACTTGTTTATTGCTTGTCTTGTGGACTGTTGACCGTTGTACCGACAGCAAATAATTAATAAATATTAAATGAATACACCTAACAGTCACATACATAGCTCTGTACTCTAGTCTTGTGTCTTGGGTGGGTAAGTGAGGCTTTTTGGCCTCACAAACACCCAGACCTGAAACAAATGTTTTTGGATTACATATAAATGTATCTCGGTGCAGAAATCGAACTCATCAAAATGTTATATATTTATCGTTACCTAATTGTCATGGTTGATTTCCTGCCTCGCGGTCTCGGTAGTATCACATTGTACTAGTGATCTCCATGCGGCTTATAATTCCTGAGTACGTTACTCTAGCTTTTTTATTTGAAAAATTTCTTCAGCAGCATAAAGTCTAAATAAATGTATACCCGAAGCGCAACTTCAAACCCGCTCTCCTTAATGTAAGTGAAAAAAACTATGATTAGACACCTACGATGTAGTCACTGTTTAAAGATGTCATTGATTGATTGTTAACAAAATAAATATATCAAGTTTGATATAATATCTATATTTATCTACCACATAAATAGGAAACGTCAGCGATTTTACATTGTGAGTTGTGACATATCAGGTTGATCATTTTCTAGTTTTAAAACTATGTATGTCCGACTCGCGCATACCCTTAGCCAAAGCTAAAGAACATGATCAATATAGGATTAATAGATTGATAAAGACTGTTTAAAATTCAACTCTCAGCCCACACGCTTTAATAAACTATTGTTGTGAAATTGCATTGATCACTTAAAATTTGTTAGTATATGTTCTGTAGTTGATGTAGTATATAATTTTTGCTAAAATTTAGATAGTGAAAGCCACAAGACACCTTAAAATACCATAGTCCAAAGAATTGTGCTCAACATGTGTTAAAGTAGGCTTCACTATAATCACACAATCATTTACGTAAATAAGGATTACTTTGTCACACGTAGACTTGGTCGGCTTCGTGACGTAATGCGATTGGTTTATCCAGCGGTTTCACAGCCGAGCCAATGGTTAACCTTTTAACTGTGGTGAGCAAATTGATGCCACAATTCACTTTTATTTTAAAAATATTTTAATTTAATTATTCACACACATACCTCACGCCTATATTCCCCGAAGGGGTAGGCAGAGATGCATTTCTGCACCCACATTTCGCCGGGTATGTTTCAGTCCCACGTAATAGGCGGCGAGCCTATTACCGTTTTTCGGGCACATTTCCAGACTCCGTGCTGCTACTGAGAATTTCCTAATGGAAAAACCCAATAACACTTTGCCCGACCCGGGAATCGAACCCAGGACCTCTAGATCGTACGGCACATACTTGTACCGCGAGACCACGAGGCAGTCTTAATTATTCACTCAATTAATTAATACATAAGTAATGAGTATATTTTTTACAGGAATATGAACCCTTTACTGATGAATATCTTAACGGATAGCCGTATATTTAAGTTTGTCTAGCTGTGTTTTCAATACCACGTGGTAAAAAAGACTTGAGGCGATTTTTGTTCACTCTTCCAAACTCAGGGCTATTACTAAAAGAAATTATTTTAATTTTATAACATACACATCTGGTATATAATAAAAAAAAGAAAGGCTTCGAGATATAATTCTATATTTAAAACTATTAATATCGACGTCGCCAAGACAAAAGACTCTTACAGCTATACCTATATAAAAACCGATAGCTCTTAATAAAAACAATAAAAAGGCGGAGTGTTTCATTAATCTTCACTTCAGGCTTAGAGTCCACTTGAGTCCTCTCTACTATGTAGTCTGGAGCAAGTCTCCTTAAAGCAAATGCTGAAACCCAAATTTAAAAGCCCTACTTGACTCAAATATGTGCTCAATTGTAAAGGGAGCAGTGATGTCATTGCTGGCTGTAGACAATAGATGTGTATCCGAACTATGTGGCATTACAAGCAAAACTTGACGAAACTTCAGGCCAATATCTTAAGTCCTAAACTAACAAACTAGATTTGGAAATCATTGGACCGAACACAAACTCGGAATAAACTGGGGCGAAATGTTAATTAGCTGCAAACGCCAGTCGTTCGTAAGATTTTCATCTTTATTTCTAGACTTGTATGTGCTATATTCGCATATGCTTGCAACGTCGATAAAGACTTCTGGTGTACGGCCAACGTTTCTAGGTAAAACTATTAGGAATATTAATTTAATTAATACGATGTCCTGTCCAGTTTCAATACTGGGGATCCAACACAAAATGAAAAGGCCCAACCCGTTTTATAAGCGGCTGTCTAAATTAATTAAAGTTTGTGAGGAATAAATATGTTAGTTCCGTTTTCATTTGATGTCGTAAATAACTGAATTTCCGTATAAATTTCATAAAGGGTATTTGTTATTTGTCCAACGGACCCATTGTTAGTTGAAATAAAGGGTAGGAATCAATTTTATTATGGAAAAAACGCTTGAAAGTTCTGATGAATAAGTTGAATCTTCCTTTCTTTTTACCGAGCCAATTGATATACTTTTAACAATTTATTCCCTACCATAGCATTATGTTAAGTGGTTTATATTTAGTTATGCGTATCACAACAAAATATTTGAACCAATAAACGAAAGTCAGTCGGCGTACCAAAAACCTTTCTACAGATAAATTAACAGTTGTATAACTTGTAGTATTTTGAAATTCTATTTTATTTCAAGTTTGTGGTATCTCAACCTCTTAACTTCATACAACACCACTATTTTCACTACACCTCATCAAATACAGACTTCAAGACATCTCACCAGTACGTAATAAATTCTATTAAAGTTTTTTTTTTAATTAAAAATAGGACTTAGATTGAGACTTAAAGCGCCGCCCACAGACGAATGGAAACCTAATTAGGACACTCAAGACACTAAAACAGAGTAAGTCGCCGAAAACTTGAAAGTCTAAATAGTTGCGGTTCCAACCACATCATGCCGCTTAATGGAACCTACAGATTTACTGCAAGATTCTACTAATCGAGTATCGTGTAATTACAAGTACTTCTATGTATTTATTAATGCATTAGGTTGATATTTATTATTGCGCTTTTGGATGATTTTGGGCCCTTGTGGTTTGGATGAATATCGGCAAAAAACAAAAAAGCCAATGCTCGGGTCAACCATAATTCGTTTAGGTTTTACTATTAGAAAATTTTAAGCAGTAGCAACTGTTTTAAAATGAACTTAAAGTATTTTATTAACTGAAAGACTCAAAAATGAGATCTTTATTTTGAATTCAATCCCAATGACAAATATTGCATCTATGAATGACGTAGGTACTATAAACCTTCTGTTGAGATAAAATCTCGATACATTTTGAAACCAGTCACGTATCTTCCACATAATTGTTAACACTTTGATGAGATCCGTTACCGATGGCAATCTTATTATACCTAAATTTACAGTAGCAAACTAAATTACGCCTTACCTGTGTCATCTACGGGACCCATTCATATTCATGAGTTAATTAAAACAAATGGCTGGGGGTATTAATTTATAAACTTATTCCGACTGAATAACGTACCTTTGAGAGAGATGCTGACAAAATATTCATCGTCAAGCCGATGACATCCAGGGTTTAATTTTTATGCATCTGAATTTTGTCCTTTGGTGATATTATTTAAGTTGTTCTGTGTTTACTAATAACTGCTTTTTTTAGGTAATTTAAGTAGGGTATAATAAGGTAATATAATAATTATAAGTAAGTCCAATTTAAAAGGTAATATCGTGAATTAAACTAACTTATATACGTAAATTCAAAAAGGCAACAATGTTCAACATAATTTTTAATAATATATTTGACAAACATTGTATTATTAAAACAAAAAATATTTTACTAAGCTTAGTTAGTTTAATGTGGTTGCAATTCCAAATTCAAAATCGTCATTTTCTTAAATCAAAGCCATAATTTGCGGCCAGAAAGAATTACATCGTAAGTACTTAAAAAAGAGGTATAAACAATTTTCCAATCAATATCGTCAGGTTGGCAACGAGTACGGTACACGTGGATTACGTAAAAACGCTGTGCCGATAACGTCAACACAGGCGAATGTTGCACAAGTATGAATAACGAGGTGATAAAACCGCCTGCCCAATAAGAAAAATGTAAACGTATTTGAACAACAAAACACGCGATATGAACGTACAGTTTTCAAAGCATACGAATAATATCCAAGTATCCACAAGTTTGATTTTCGCGGATGTATTGGATATTTGCGGAAACTTTCCCAAGTTCTATAAGCAGGCAGCCGTAAACACTGTATTGAAAACAAGTTAAATTGGCAAATATGCTGCGGAAATTTCCGCTCCATTCTTGTTATTATTTGCACAAATCTCTTGATACCCAATTGATGCACGTTACTTTAACTTTAACCGATATTTCATGTATATTCTCGATTTTCAATACAATATATTCTCAAGTTCTATATCGTTTATCACATACATATTATATGTATGTTTCTCTGATATCTATTTATATTCTACGAGTAAATAGTGATGTAGTTGTTTCTTACATCTAGATATGAGACTTTTGGGAAGTGTAGATAAAACCAAGATTGTTTAACTTTGCCTCTTTTGACCTCTAGTAACATTAGAGGCCCAAAAACTTATGATCTCGTCGAGGCAAAAATCAACTTATTCAAAATAAAATTATGTTACTACATTAGTTCATTTTTCGCAAACAGCAACTAAAAATTAACAAATATTATTTATTTATTCATTAGGACATTACACTGAATAATATGAATGCGAAAATGAGTTAGTTTGTTCGAGTTTTTCACGTACTTCGCTGAACCGATTTTTAAAGTATGAATCCTAAGAAACTAATGCACCCTCTAATACCGTATAAATTTATGAGCATGTCAAAATTCTAAGTAACATTATTCCTAAAAGCAACACGAGCTCTCTGGCGAAAATGTCTGTAATTTAATAAAAATATCACTTGTTTAGCCAAAACAAATTGGTCAGGTTGTTAGCCCAATCGATTTACTAGTAACCGGCTCGTCTATCGGCGCGACTAACCACGCAATCAGGCCTCGATAGTCTAAGTCCATTTTGCACCACTAATTTCTTCAATTAGTCGGCTCTCTGGTCGCCATGTAAATTGCTGTTTTATTCAACTTAATTAAAGGCAAGATAAGTACAAAGCTTCATCCCGATCCGATGGAATTATTAATCACGAGCATAATTGCTTCGCCCTTATCTTTGCCTGAACTTAGTTGTCCTTAATTATTTATAAGGCTGGGCGCGCACTAGCGTCGTGTGCTTGCCTTCTTACGATAGTAATGTGTTGATCAAAGACTGAACGCGTGTGACCGGCCTCGTGTTTCATGTTTTATTCTGCGCATAAATGATACTGATATTCCGAAACTGAAAATGGGTTCAAGAGGAGATTGAAAGCATTCCTTGTGTGCATTTTCATCCACGCTTCGTTATTCGTATTTCTACGTATTTCGATTAGGATTGTGTTTATGTACTTAAAGTGTTTAGGAATTATAAAAACTACTACCAAGGTTATTGATTTAAAATTTTGCAAATAAAAGTCAGTACTCTCCTAACCACATGCAGTTTTAAAACGACAAACTGCGACGTAGTAAGTTTTATAGCTGAAACAAGGCAAAGTAATGTTTTTCACTTAATTGCGTCTCGGCTCTATGTTTCACATTCATGTATTAATACTTTTGTAAAATATATAAACCTGTCTATTGAGTCAACCTTGCCCGATGGGTCTTTGAAGGATAGAACCTCCATTATTTAATAGTTGTATCAATGTCTTAGAAAGAACACCGTGGGCTCATTAAAAAAAATTAATTAAAATATAAAATTAATATATAAAAATTTCCGTAACAGTTTATACCTAGCTTGGATATAAATTTAAATAAGGTCACGCCTTCCGTTTCACTCCAAATTTTGGCAGATTCAAATCTGTCGCAACGCAATTTCGCAAGCAGCGCACGGTGAGCGCAGTTTCCTGTTATTTTTATCATCTCGAGCTATCAATAACAAAGATTAATATTATCAAGCGTATGGAAGATAAAAGGCGATAAATTTAACTGAGGTTGCTCCACTCTTTACGGTCTCCGTTCAGTACTTTTGATAGATTTTGTAATTTATTTACTAAGATTTTACAGCCCGGGGTATTATCGTGATATATCTAAGCTGTAAATCTTAATTCTTTTGTGTGCAATCCAGTTTTATGACTGGTTTATTAAGAACGTTGTTAGGGGAAGAAGATATTGCGTATTGTTATGGGCTTCGTTTAAAATTGTGTTTTAGATTAGAAAGTACGATTACACCATATCCGTTTTAATACTGTATAAAAAGGTTCATGATCCTTTTTATATTTGGTCATGACCAATTTTGATAAAAATATTTGCCCATATCACAGACCTAAGTATTTTATCCACTTACAAGATATTTCAATATCAGAACCTCGAGACATCGAACATATCTCAAGACAGATATAAGAAAGGTTTCCCTTGTTGACGTGCTGATTTCCCGTACAAAAAACTGGAACAAACAAGTTCCCTTGAATGCGGAAATGATTTTCAAGTTGATTATTACTCGCGTGAGTGAGTCCGAGGCCCTTAGTTTTTGTGTTGCATCATTATGTTTTTCACCAAGTAAGTTTGGGAAGACGGAAATGCAAGGGTGGCCTCCAATGCAGATTTCTTCTCGCTTCACTGAATGCTTCTAGTAAACACTTGATCGTCAGATGAGCTATTATTTTAAACTTTAGCTGTTGTCTACTGTTTCATTATGAAGGCCGACCAAGGCCACAAAAAATGAAGGAGTAGGTACTATTGGTTATCAGACCTTTGTAAAAGTCTTAAGTTTAATACACGCTACCCAAATTGCTGAGAGCCGGCTGAATTAAATATAAAAAAGTCTATTTATAGGTTCGGCACACTTTCCATGCATATATTTTAACTATTCTATGGCACTAACTATCACGATGCACTATAGATTGAAGCAAACATTTTGTTCAAGCAAATTCCATAGAGTTTAGTACTCTTACGTTGCTCGCGAAACAGTCACAGATATTATATGTGTACACTCGATCAGCGATATTAAACATCTCAAACAACATATTGGCTTGTCATGTCGAAGGTAAAGTAATTTTCCTGTTCGTCAATTGGAAATTTCATTTCTGTAGCGGAACGGGAGCAACGTACGGACCATTAAGATACAACAATAAGTAGAAGCTATTTTGTGCTCGGCAATCATTTTGTGATTATCAGTAACTTATTCATCCTCTTTCTATTTATAATTTTTAATGTCTTCTTAAAGACAGTGAATGTTGAGCATTGTCGGACGTCTAAGACATTTTACTAAGGAAAATTTTGAATTTTATTAGTATTTTAATTATGCTTACTATATTACGCTATTGGACAATTCTTCTTCCTCTCCATCTTGACTTCTTTGAATGTGCAACACTTTTAGATGTGTGGGTTATAATAAGCCACTATAATTACTAAGGTAGAATGAGATTGACTCTAAACTCAACAGAGCTCTCAACGCAAAAACAAACAAAAATCTGTCGAACGTACAAATACACATAATAATTAACGCCTACGTTCGTATATCGATTTTCAAGCCCCGCTCTACGTAAAAATAATTCCCTTTGTGCATTGTCAATTCAATCCCAAAGGCGGTGTTCACGTCAGCTTTGATTCCAAACACGTGTATGTATTTCATTTCGGAGGTAGTTTCCGAGAAAACATTGTGAGAAAAAAACAAAGGGTATTCGTTCGCCTTTGAATAATATATGAAGCGGCGTATATACCTTTGTGCGATAGGTTTAATCTCATCGCAGAGACGTAAAGGTGGAAAGGTCAGCGCGCAGAAATGCTCACTACAATGTTTTGTGCTTGTGACTGATCAAAAGGTATATCTATGTACTGTTGTAGCTGCTAATATTATAAACTAGTTTATCACTAAATTTGACAACGTCGAATAACGATTTAAAACAGAGGAAGAAATATTAGGGCAGAACATGACATGACATTGTACCCATACCGTGATCAAAAATTAAGGCAGGTAATAACAAAGGTGATGATTACCTACAAAGTACCCCGGTGCGGTATACGTTTTTAAGTTTGGATATTTGCTTTAAGTATTTATGTTTAAAAGTTGAAAAAAATATATTTGCAATCTGGTCATAACTGATTGGAAAAGTGAGTTCAACAAATTGCATTCCACTACGACTGAAATTATTTTTCAATCTCTGTACCATTTCGCATTTGCATAGTAGGTACAATACCCATTTGCTTAGTTTACAAGGAATACACATCGATCGATCCAAACTTGTTTGTAAACAAAACAAAAATAACATTACGAAATAATAAAATTACGTCTTCGCGTATTCAAGATTAAATTAAATTAAAAACAAATATTTATTTGAAGTTACAACTTCTTATTGAGTTTGTCTTGTGCCGAAACTTTATCATAATTCTAGTTTCGATTAATCTTCAGCCGTAAATGGATTAGTCATGCGTCTGGAATAATTATTAAGAAATTATATTGTTACCATAATTAAATCGTTTTGTTGCCTCTCAAAGTAGTCTTGACATCTTCAAATAGATGTCACTGTGTTAAAGTATTGAAAACTAATGATATTAATATCTACTATAATATATTTCCCAATGCTAAGCTGGGGCTACCACTACGTTTCCCAAGCGAGGCACAAATTTAGTCGTTAGGGTTGAAAGTATCGGGAATTACTTTGGAACCTAAAAAATCGAAATACCAACAAAATAGATTACATAAAATATATTTACAAAATACAATAACACTCGTGTATTTAATGTAAAAATCATTACAAAGGTACACAATATGAGAACATAATTAATTGGTTTTGTGAATCAGCAATTTGATAAGCACTCGCGTTGAAAGCTTCGTAAATACGAACCGATAAACACACTTGAGGTTAGACACATTAAATTTTAATGTATCGTTGAATACATTTTCAGTTAAGAACTCTTTAGTAATTGAATGGGTAATATCACACCCCTCCCACTCCACTCAATATTAATTCTACTCTCCCTCTCTTAGGTATTTTATAATATCACTTCTACCAGTGGTTATATCAGTGCTGGACAAACTACTAATGATGATTTTACAAGCACTATCCTTCAGCAACGACCATCTTTCACAGGGCAACAACTACTTCCTTCGAAGTTAGACTTTTCCTAAGTTACGATTATGGTAAAAATGGTTAAATTACGGGATCAACTTTTTTATACCTGGTCAAAAAGAGCTCGGCATTATAATGCCAATTTTCAATAAGCTCAAAAAAATTACCACCCACTAGTGTAGGTTGTTCAAGGATAACATTTCTTTTTAACGTGTCTCTGCCATGCGATACTTAATATAATTATGTAAATTGCTATTTCCAACAAAACTTAGTAAAATTTAGCTTCTGATTATTACCCTCCCATTTAATTTTTGAGACTACTTAGAACAATTACGGACGAGCCTTGTTACTATTTTACATAACCAAATAATGACCTAAAATCTATTCGTATAATCCAGATCTCAAAGACGGTGTTTTGAGTTGAACGATTTTAATTAACTTCACTGAAACAACTTTGAGCAACTTAACATCAATGTTTTGTTTTAATTCTGTCTATTCGGTGCTTTAATGTAGTCTTCGAAATGTCTAGATCAACGTGAAACTTGCCGAATTTCAGTTCTAAGAATAGGCTTCACAGGATTTTGTATAGATTAAATTTTATACTGAGGAAAATTGTTACAGGGTCGCTCACTGGTAATTTTATAAGATGTAAGTACCGAGACTCATTGTAGCTTATTGAGACAGCTGTAATAGTGCATGTGATCCTGATTGGAAACACTTAATCGGGATTAAAATTTGTGTTTATATGAAATGAATATTTTTTTTGTTTTGGGCATATTTTTCATTACTGCTGCGCTCCTATATAGCGCAGCAGTAATTACATACACACATATAGGGTATAAATTGCCAATAGCCATCCTCGATAAACTAGAATATTCGGAGATTAGCGCATTTAAGCAAAAATAACTATGCAGCTCTGTAATACTAGTAGGTACAGATAAGCTTAGATATCACTATATTACTTCCGACCAAATATTGCTCTTAAATCAGCCTAACTCTACGAAACCATATTTTTGATAACCTGTAATGTCTTAACTACTTTTTGAAAATTAACCGTGATAATATAATTAATTCTTAAGAATATTTACCCTTGATACGTACTCTTGTGCCGTTTTCGTATAGTTTATACCCAAAGTGTAATTACGGTATACACGTGTGCGGTGATTTCTACACGTCACGCCGGGGCAATTCATCACGGGGTCTGAAAGCGGTTGGCACCCTACCCCCGTGGCCTAACAATGAAAAATCAATATTTTGCACCCGCACAGGGCTCGGTCGTGCAAGAATTCCGCGGGCGGCAGTTATTTTTAGAATTTTCGACAGTTAAAAAGTTTTCGGGACAACGTGACTTAACTTTCCGTGGGGTTGTGCGGACATTTTTCGAGGCTGCGGCTTACACGTGCCTTAAATGGGACGGAAATATTAATTTAAAGATGTTGTACAATTTGGTAAATATTAATTAAAAAATAATATATTTATATTTTTCTATAATATTCTACTTTGAAAAAATGCCTCTTTCCATTATAAAACGTATTCTGGTCATGTTAGGCAGGTAAATTCAAGCATTTCGTTTCATCTGGTGAGTCAAATTTTATATAGGTATCTCAACCATTAACCAAACCTCCCGCAAATTTTTTGCCCGTCTCTTGCTTACACATTGTAAGCGATTAATTTCTATCAAAAGTCATTTCTGAAAAAAATTACGTCATAATTTGTAGATTAAACGTTCCTTCCTTCATAAAACCTCCGTTTCTTAGAAGAAATGTAAAGAAGCATTTGAGAAGGCTCGCATTATTCACCAAAGCCCATAATAGATACACACGTAAAGTTTACAAATATTCATATAAATCATAATTTACCCTGATCATATAGGGTGCCCCTAGGGAGAAACTTTCCACGCTTGATCCCGTGGGTAATCATTGTTGTCGTGGGATGAAAAAATTGCTACACCCTACTGGGGAATATATTACTGAGTATGGGGATGAGAATTTTTGGAGCAACCTACTTACGTACCCGTTATGGCATAATTAGCTTTGACCAAAAAAACTCTATAACGGACGCACCCACAAATGTTTTTCACCGACAAGTGTGACATTTGTAACAAGGTACTAGGCCACTATAATGATTTCGTCTATTTTCTTTGGTCGTGATCGTCGTCTGCGTTAGGGATAGGCATATACATTTTCCATCAGTGCTAAAAATTTATCATAAAAAGCTGGTTAAGATAAAGCTCATTTATTTTTTGGTAATAACTTTTGCATGGCGATAGTAAATAAACAAAATCTCTAAACAAAATCTATGTTTTGTAAGGCAATTCACAACCCAATCAAGATCAATCGGCGCAAATAATTTCCTGAAAGATAATACATCGCCATTGTGTACCTATTTCCAATGAAAATTGGGATTGATTCGGGATCGGCGCGTAATAAAAGGATATTCCCGAAGGATAACCTTTCGGGTTTTATGTTATTTACATTTATATGAAAATATTAATAGGTTCTCGTGAATTTTAATCTTAGGACAATTGAAAGTATTCATGGAGAATGGAAATATTTGTTTGAATAGAATAATAAATCCGTTCCTCGCTTAATCCTTTCATTGTTAGACTTTAATAAAGTCTAATAAAGTTATATTTTCTATTGTAATTTTTATCGGCAAAATACAGCACAATCCATGCAATTTTTAAATAACATAAACTAGAAGTGCAGCGTTGACTTTAGACATTAGTATCAAATATCATTAATTTAATTAATTGATCATTAGTTTATTCACCACCTTATGATAAGTCTAGTGTGGTCGAAATAAAGTGTCGACTAATAAAATACAACTAAGATTATCTTCCAACAGTCGAAATATTTGTTGAACCCAATTCGCGAAACACCAGTGGGATTATAGCTACTTTTACACCTTTTTGCGGTAGTCACTAGTCACAATGGTTATTCGAATTTGAATATCCTAGGAGGTAAAGCTATACCAGTCAGAATAAAGGTGGAATTTATTTACTAAACTTTTATCGATTGTCTGTCTTGACTCATCTAGCTTTGTCAAAGAATATTCGTTTTAATAAAATGCATCATTTCACAGCCGTCTCTTTGACAAGAATGGAATGCATATTGAAAAATAATATTTTTAGAAATTAATTCAATAACATTCTGGATTAATTTCGTCGAGTTTTAATTTAAAAACTGCACAAAAGATAATGGACAGGGGTGTCATGAACAAAAGGCACTGCGAGCGTGGACTATTGAATTCGCCAATATTTTATACGCAGACGTACAAAGCTTTGTGAACGGTGAAACGTTATAGTATTGAAAAAACAACAAAAAATTCCTGGAAGTTTACAAAAAGCTGAAAATTCTGACGTTAATAAAATCAGCAGTAAATTTTGAATAATAGTCAAGGATGGAAGCATATTTTAATATTTACAATTTGCCACGAGTTTGAAGGCAACTTACGAAAATATACGTATTATTTTTTAACATTAGAGATGTGCTGCTAGCACATGCATCTTTCAGCCATCATCAGTCCCTGGCTCAACTCCCAGACCGGGCGAGATGTTGTTGGATTTTTCTTTTAAACTTTACACGGCTTTGGGTTCATATAACATGGGTATGATATATTGCTGACAAGATGTGGGAGCGGAAACGCACTTCTAGCCACCCTTTTGAAGATTTCAGATATACTTCTTCCAATCTTAAGTCTTAGAATACTGGAAAGAGTCCCGTACTGCCACAATTGAATCAAATTACATGGTGCTGGGCTACAGAACAATAAATAGCACGTTATTATATACGCATAGTTTACCAAGTATTACCACAAATGAGCTTAAAACATTAAGAGTCAGTCATGTATGTAACTTCGAAAAGCAGCGCAATTTGTACAAGACAGCCTCTGTGCGGTATAAATAACTTGAGTGCTTACTCTCCCTTATGATAACACTATTATAATGGTAAACTTGATAACTTTGTGCTATATATAGAAAGGGGATGTATATAAGTTATTCATATTGGAAGTGCTGACAGCGTAGGCTGAAGCCTCTAGTGGCGCTTAGTATAAGTTTATGTTACCCGTACTCATATAGAGGAGGTGTAATAATGAAAAAGAAACATAAATGTGTGTTTGATATATCGCGAACTTCTCGGAAATTACGGAATAGATTTAATGCGGTTTTTAACGGCTAATGATACTAGGACTTGTATTTCAATCTTAACAATTATTTGAAAAATAAAGTTATATTTTAAATACATACAAACACTTGCATCCCCGGAATTGTCGGTAAAGATGTATTTATAAACTAACGTTTTTCAGATTCAGATTTCACATCATATTAAAGTAAAGTTTATAGACCGCCAACCCGCACTAGGCCAGTGTGGTGAGCTAAAGACTAAACCCTAGCAGTAAAGAAAGCCTATGCTCAGCATTGGGACATACATGATAATGATAATAAAGAGTTGATCCCATTGACCTGGTAATCACACTTAATACTTCAGATCACCATAAAACTTTACTAGCTACAAAGCCAAGCTGAATATTCTAAAACGTACCAAAGAGTTTTCACTTAGTTCGCCAATTTCTCGTCGAATATGTTCACAAATACAATGTCAAAATATAAGCACATCCAACACTGGAAACATACAGCGTAGTGTATGATAAAAATGGCGATGTTTCGGTTAACGAACCCGCACTGAAACTTTTAAATTAAACTCTAGACTGCACATGACCATCACAAGTTCATACGAAACGCTAATGCACTGAATAAGACAACTTTCCAGTGAATGACGAATTTTATAAATTATGTCTGCAACTGGATTTGTTGAGACAAAGTATTCACATAAAATAACTCGCTTAACACGTTCGCTAATAAGTTACAGACGTCATACAGTTAACTTTGTCTTTATCTCATAATGATTATTGTTTGAAAAGTCTTTATCTCTCTAATAATGGTTTTTACGTGTAGTGTTTTGTATAAGCCTCATCTACGGTTGACGAGTGCATAAGTCTGCCAAATTGTTTAATCACATGTTGGTACCCACGTGCTAGTTTATTGGGTGTATTCCATAAGGAAATTCCCCGTAGCTCCAAGAAGTCTGGAAATGTACCGAAAACTGTAATATGCTATAAATACTATTATATGAGACTTATGGGTCACAAAGATATTTTTGGCGAAGCTTGGGTGCAGCAATGCTTTCTGTTACTTCAGGGATACAGGTGTGAATGCGTACATATGTACGTATGTATGTACTTGTTAGCTTATTATTACCAAAATATGCAAATGGAAGGCAATTTAATCTGAATCGTAATAAAATTCAATCAAATACTTTACGCTAATTTCGTAATATTGGCGAAAGCGAAACCAATCACATATTTCCACCGAAATGAGATTTCTACGTCGTTCACATAATTTATATGAATAAATACCAGCTTTTAAGTACAATTTTGAAAGACACACCTGAATTATGATACAATTATAGAAGAACAATCATTTACGGTTACACCTTATATTAAGTAATTTAAAATGTAAAACTTAAGACTTAAGAGTTCTGAATTGAATATAATTGTGTTCCAAATCAAGACTCTGTATCCTTCATTGCTAAATATTTTTAAAGATCAGTGCGAAAATGACGAATTCAAGTGTCATTCCCGCACCGATACAACACTTTTTTTTATCCATTAATGCATAGTTTGACCGAAAAGGTTCACATTAGGTCTATTAACAAAGGTACAATACTTGCTTACCTAGATAATCCTATCACCTATTATTCAGATGTTAAATCACGAAAAAGAGTGCGAAGGAAAAAGAAGTTAATATGGGTATAATTAATTATTAAGAGTACGAAAACTCCCATGCGCCAACTACATAATTCTGACCTTACACTGGGATAGAACTCCTTTGTCGTGGCATAAAATCTACGAAAGACTTTTCGGTGTCACAAACAACCGAGCACACTAGACCCGAAACAAATATTTTTGAGTATCGAATCCGCAGCCTCTTGTTTTCCAAGCTAGTATCTAGCCAACGTTGTTATTATCTACTTAAAATTGATTTTACGGTACACTGATACACAATAAACAATGTTTTGTATGAAGATAACGTTCTCCATATCATTACGTAAAAAGGTAACTGTCTGATCCGGCACTCAACAAAACCAGTTTTAACCAAATTTCCTTAGCTTCTTCTCTTATTTAATCCGAACTACGGCAGTTTTGTAACGCATGTGTTATCCCATAATGTGTACAATTGTTAGTGTCTTTGAAGTTTCAAGCCATAATTTTAGGAAGAATCAAAAAAATTAATAATGAAAGAAGTGCAGTACATAAAGCTATACGTATCAATTAAAACCCGAAAAACGAGGAATATAATCATTTTTGCCATTTTCCATTAAGCAAATCAGTCATGAAATTTAATGGGATCTACAATTAATAATTATTAATTGTAGATCCCATTAAATTTCTCACGGTACAGAAATCAAACTGTCATTCTCTTCTTTAATATTATCATATTACACCTATGATAGGAGATCTCATATGTATTAAAACATAACGTTAAAATATAATCTCGCTACAAGGAGCTAAAAGACCGCAAATATCTTGCTTACCTCCTTCAAAGTTTCAGAACTTCGTCACAATACATAACAGGCCACATAATAAGATATGGTTAGTAGGTACATAGGTAGCTATGTAGGGGAAGGTGAGGTAAAACGATTCCTGGGGGTCAAATAATCCCCCGCCATAAACCAGAAAAAACTAGTGTCATCTATCCAAATGCGTGTGAGACATGTTCCCCGCACTCATACCAGTTACCTATCCTAGTGTCATGGCGGTGTGAGCGCTTGGCGTGATTTTATTAAAAAATAATCAAAACGTCTGTCTCTGATCTAAGATAAGCCTGTTTTTGGACTTTCAATACTTTTTACATGTTCGTGTTTATTGAAATGTTATTTTATTTGCAGGTATTAATGTCAGTTAGCTAATATTTAAGCAATATTCGATAACCGCACGCGGTGTTTGAAGGTTATGTTTTGATCGAAATCTTGGAATTTGGTGTTTGGGGCAAAATGATCCCTTTTGTTGTGTTTAAAATGATCCCTGGAATCATTTTACCCCATAAGTATTTGTTGTTTTACAGATCATGCCGAGAATTTATAAAGGCAAAGTAGACACATCAGTACTTATCAGCACACCCTACAAAAATTACCTTATCTTTATCTATTTCTAAGTTCCTGATAAGATTTTTTTTTTAATAAAGAGTTAATTTTTCTATTCTATTTTGACATTGTTAAAGCCTTTGATAGGGATGCGTACTATTTGTGTTTAATACACAGATATTTATTAACTTATGGTATAAAATGATCCCTGGGATCATTTTACCCCTACCTCAGGGATCATTTTATACATAGGTGTGTATACAAAAATCTCTAATACAAAAAAAAAACTACGTACATATGATAAAAAATAAGTATACAGTTACAAAGTTAAGTAAATTCACTATATTCAACAATAGAAATCCTGCGATTATGCCTTTAACTTTAGCCACAATTTTGTTTTTTCCTTAGGGGGATCATTTTACCTCACCTTCTCTTACTTTTCTATATATAAATAATAAATCGATTCATTGTTTTTTTTATAATATGTACACCACTATGGGAACGCTGTAGTATAAATATATCAAATAAAAAAAATATATGTATCTAGCACAACCATAACCATAGAAAAAAACATCAATAAAAATACCATTAACCCAATCCCACACAGTTTGTAGGATATATCCGAGTATACGGTAGAAGGAGAAGGCATAAATACTGTCCGCATGTACCAGGCAAACATAGTTTACAAGTGTGCTGCGGCCCAATTCCGGAGGCCGTGTATCACGGCTATCTCGCGCCACTCGCATGCGTTTATCGGACGCACGGACAATACGAACACTCGCGACGGTTCAATGTAGCCGCTTATTTTCATGTGTTTATTATTAAGCTGAAATATCCAGACTTTTTTAAAGGTTTTTTATCGACTGTTAGTAGTCTTATTTGTAATAAAGTGGCATTAATTAATACATTCTTTTAAGATCGCTTAGTAATTTATATTATTGTTTAATCAAGAGTCTTTCAATGTTACAATTTGCTTCATGAATACACTGGTTTAAGACTGAACGCTAGTGGCTGTTAGGTACAGTAGACCGCGCGTCTCAAAGTCTGAACCATTGGGATTTTAAAAAATACAAAATAAAAAATATAATTTTATATAATACTCTATAAAATATTGTATACTGTATTAATTCATCGATAGTTATTGAACGAAAATCAAACATTACGTCATGATTTAGTGTGTCGAAATGATTGATCTCCGTATAGTATCTATAAAGTTATGTAACATTATCTCCAGTGGTGCGTGATAGTTTGTTTAGTTCTATGTCGCCATAATGTTGCCACGATGATTACGTTTTGAATCTAAAACGAAAAATAAATAACTATCAATACTCTGAGAATGAGCCCAGTGATGTGCCGAAAGAGAGGCCTATGACCACCAGTGGACGTGGCAAAGAATATTGATGATGATGATGATGAGATACAACAGTCCTATACATAGAACTTGCCTTCCAGATGACACACACTAGTCTTGTATCATGCGCATCTGAAACCTAATCTGATATTTTTGGTATCTATAAATAATGAGAGCTGAAAAAAAACATATCTAGTCAAACAAATTTTACTCTCGTTATTGACGTTAAATAAACGTTTTCGTTTTCTGTACTTGCTGGTATTCTAGCCATAGACACCTCGATCGTTCTTTTATTCTATTGAATTAAATCAATTGGAATTAGTTTTTGACTATTTCGATAATCCGGTGGAAGAAATTGATGTATGACAATTAAATCCTAATTTCGTCTCCATGCTGCTAGCATTAAGCTCGTTATGAAAAAATGGTTGTTGAAATACATCTCTGCCTCTCTTTCAGTGAGGCGAGCGCTATTATGTGTACCTAGGTATTAATATTTAATAAGTTGATTTATTCTGCGCAACCGACGACTCAGTATTTTGCAATATATTATGTATTATATGTTGAATATAGTAGATATTAATTACCTTCAACCACATTTACTTCGAAAATATAATGTCATGGCTCAAGTTATATCGACTGTAACTTGAAACGAAGTGGTCTAAAAACTTTCACCGTTCTAATTCTAGTCTATACAGTCTGAGCAGATTTATTTTCGATTTTTTACCTACCCACGTATATATTTAAAAATAGGTCGAGTCTAAGAAGTGTCTGCTCTTAATTCAATTATCGTTATAATACAGAGTCCATTCTTTGGTCTTGCTAATAAATATTATAATAGCGATTAGACTCCGCTGCGCCTATCCGAAATTTTGTGAAAAGAGGTAGGTTTAAAATTTGCACTGTGCACACCTAAATTCCAATAAAACATATGTATTTCTGTCCGCCAAACCAAACAAAGCGCGTGTGAAAGACTAAGGCCTGACCCCTCTCGGTTGTAGAGGAGGCCTATACCCAACAGCACTGCTGATACCATACCACTATACAATTATAGGTTATTAAGTATAAAGGGGGTTTATTAGCAAGGTGGGGTGACGATATCCGCAAGGTGGCTGGCAGTGGTTCGATGAGGAGAGCCGAAGATCGAGCCCAGTGGCGTGCCAGAAAAGAGACCTATGTCCAGCAGTGGACGAATTAAGGGCTGTTGATGACAAGTATATAGGCTGATCATCTTGATAACGGAGCCCAGGTGCCTTTCAAAAATTCAATGTATTTCCCCTAATTGCAGCTTTACAGATAGTCATTGTCCAACAGTGGAACATACAGCATCTGACGTATCTATTTAATATTTTACAAACATAACAACAACTATTATGTATTATTCCAATTAGCAGTCTCATCGCTAACTGCAGTTCTTCCAGACATCCTAATAGACTGGAATGACACGAAGCCTAACAACGAAGCCAATGTGATAAATGGAGAAGTTAAGTACATACATCTAGTATACGTTTATAATTTACATCAATTTATTCATATTAATATATAATTAATATTTACTATTGGCGTCTAAAATGTTCACGGAGGTACAGAAAAACTAATAGACAATAAAGCTACGCTCTTGCATTTATAAAAGATGTTTATATTTCGCTTGTTTCCCCTGCTATCGTTTTTAAAGACGTCAGACATACCTACCATCCACCCTTATTTTAATACATTAATTATGTTAAAATTGTAGTATTTGAATAACACACTTGCTACTAGTATTTATAAAGAAGAAAATTTTAAAACACAAAGTAAACATTAACCGTAAATAAAGCATGATCGTTATGCAGATAAATATCTATCCCCTGTATGGCATGTTCGATTGCGAATATACATTTTGTGAAGCTATTGTTTACGCTACGAACCATCGTAGCAGTTTCGCATGAAGTATTTCCGATAGCGAGGCACGCATACCGCGGAATGCACCTAATCTCGTCTAGTTATGTCCTTAAACTTGTCAAGTGTATCAGCACGGTAGAGTGGGCAAGTGCAAGCCAGTCCCCGTGACCTACATCCGCCGACCCTCGCTCGGGAAGCTGCTAATTTCCACCATCGCGGGCCGTAGTCGACGTCACGGCGGGGGCAGGGAGGCAGCTCGTCGGCTAGCCGGCTGCTCGCTGCGATCAGTCCAACGCCCCACTCCGACTCGACAGCACGCGGCAGTCGCGAGCCGACAGCGCGGACGATCGCGAACAACACAAGCCAACACTCGCCGCTTCATTAACTCATACAAAGTGTTGCACCGGTATTTTTTAAGTGCATAAACTGTGAAAGTATTTTTTTAAATTGTAAGCTGTGATATCGAGTCGGGCGGGCGGAGGCTCGGGTGGGGCGCGTTCCGCTGACACAGTGGCTCAGTCAGCCGCCGGTCGCCGAGTGGCAAGCACCATCGATTTTCTCCATACGACTTACGGCGAGGTACGTAACTATCACGTGCTCGTATTTTCACTGCGGCTATTTCCACGCGCCGGAGTATTTTCAGTCGATCTGCTTAACGTTCAAGGCCGCGCTTGTTTGCGTTAGCGTTTACGTTACTATACGGTTTACGTTGATGTTTTCATCGATTGTTGTTTAGATCGTATGCGACGCACTTATTGTGTTGTCTGTCACGTGTTGACCATTCAGGAGGAAAACTAATCGTTTTCACGGCTCCGCGATCTTCGACGCGTGCTCAGAATACGTAATGCGATAACGTTGTTATACTCAAGGTTGAAGTGCTAAATACTCCATAGCTTTTATTCAGACGTGCAATGTAGTCATCTCAAACAATTGAATATAAACAATCGTAATTGTGGCCAAGTGGTGAAACTGTGCGTATGAAGGTGACTTACTGAGGTGCACCAGTTAAGCCAGGTCGAATGTTTTTTTGGCCAGGTGTATGTCTGCGGTCGCTAAGATGATCATGACCTACAGAACTGCACTAAATCAAACGCGTGTGATACGACATCTGGCAAACTTTCAGACACACAGTTTCATTCAGCGATCAACGCATGGTTGCGTTCATACGAACATTTAAATGGAACATCGGCTATTTGCAGTCTTGATAATGTCCTCTCAGTATTTGCAATCTTAGTAGTAAATAGTGAGTAAATAAATAATATCCTCCTATGTACATATGTTTGAAAATACCAAATGTGCTTCATTATATATTTTAAAACACTAACGATTGTGCTGTATCTGTGGCTGTAAGAAATATGAGGTGCACCTAATGAGAGAATACAAATTCTTTTAACATTCATTAAATTCTCGTTAACTCTTATCTTGAAACTCGATAGCTAAATATTTATTGATGAATGAATTCAACCAAAATGCTTCAATTTGACTAAAATTTTCAACAAAATAAAGCAATTTAGGCGAATAGCTGGCTTAAAATCTCGTACATATCGATTTTTCTGAGCTAAAACTGTTATTGGATTCTTATCGGGCTTATTTCGCGATTGGCTCAGAACGTGATCGAATGGTTCGTCACAAAATGTATGAGACATACTTTTTATGTAAATACGTTGTGATAATACAATGTACTCTACGAAAATGAGATTTTTCAAAGCGCGATTAAGAGAAAAAGTGATTAAGCTTTCCCATTTCACGAATTTAAAATTCAGAATTCAATTATTTTTACATTAAATTTGTTTGCCAATTAATTTTTCATGTGCGACAAAAGATTGTTTGTTCCAGCTCGTTTATATTAATGACGTCATTAGCGGAGATCATACGACCCAAACAAGCATAATATTTTCCCGGGAGATAATCGTACTGCAGATATTATTTTGTCGTTTCCATTTAAAAGAAATACTTGGTGCATTTTTTTTGTGTTTCATTCAATTTACCATTATTATCGTCGTATGGTAGCGAAACAGTATATTTTCATAAACAAATGTCCGATTAAAAATTAAAAAATTTAGCGATGACAGTTACAAAATGTTAAATCCACCGACCACAAATAAACCTCTACACTAAGATCGTCCCAACCATATCTATGAAAAACTCATGCTTGGCAACGAAATTTATAAAGTTTGAGGTGAAGGCATTAATCTTAAAATTAATCACTCTCCATTGTTGAAAAACATCGTTCTGGACATGGTTAACATGATTAGTTATGAAGAACTTACCTATGCTCAAATTATTTCGGACTGCCAGCAAACATTTGTATGTGTGTATCCGATGTTTTTACAAATAAAGTTCAAGTTCAACTTTCACAAAATTTGTATGTTTTTAATTGATGTATTCGTATTTTGATTGACTCCATTAATCAAATTTTATATCATTATTATTAAGGATATATTACACCGCACCAATTAAGCCGTTGAGGTAGGCAGAACATAGACTCTAGTGCCAAATACTCCGACATTCTTTTATCGATCAGCTGTCAATCTGTTGTCGTTAGTTTGTTGACAACAACTACTTTTGTGTCATTTTTATTTCTGTATAGTAAATAGACTAACTGTACTTCAAAACCTCAAACACACGACTTAAAAATATTACGGAGATCACATTTCTATAGACTCACTGTTGGGCACAGGCCTCCTCTTAAGCCCTAGTCCAGCGCGCTGGCCTAGTGCGGGTTGGAGGACTGCACACCTAAAAAAATCCTAAGAGCTTACCTGGTCGAAGTATACCTTTCTCACAAAAAGAAAAAATCAAAAATTCCTCGAAAACATTGCTCAGAAATTGTATACTAAGGCTTATGAGGTTGGTTGATATTTTGGTTGTTTGCCATAACATTTATAACAATGCCGATACAGGCTGGTTTGATAGCCCGGGCGTGTTACTGGTCCAATCATTTGATAACATACGGTTGCTTGGTTACATTATTTTGGGCTTACTCCAATAACATTGCATAATAGCGAACCGAATATTGGCGTGCAGTCGAGAATGTTTTGAGTAATTTCAATTGTGTAACTTACCTTTCTTTATGAGTGGCGTTATGGAAAAATACACCATGACCTTTACTTATCAAGACTGAAAGTTAAACCTTATTCCACCTAGTCACCTTAGACCACCTTGAATGCCTTGGTTTTCGAGGAACATACTAAGACAATTTTTCCAAGTAATAAATAATACGATATAAAGACTTCAATTGCTTCTTAATTATGAGCTTTCTGTACGAAAAAGGCTGGGCATCTTGTGCATCTCATTTTTTATTTATTGACGAAGTTAATATATTTCAAATATATTTCCAGTCTGTTACATTCTATTCATTTATGACGAACATAACATCGATTTTTCGCGAATAGGTGTTGTAAAATTTCTGATGTTAATCTAAGAATTTAATTAAGTGTTAATATTGATGTTTCCTTGCACCACACAATATCCAATGCAGCACTTGTCAAATACCTGTATGGTATTCAAACGCGTCATTAAATAGCAGCGACTAAGAATGGCGTGACCAATTATGAAAACTTTATTACATTTAAACTCGAAAACGAATGCAAATGTTCTAGAAAATGATGGAACTTTGTACTGGAAAGTACGTATTTAACACGCGACAGGAACTAATAATATTAATGTTTATACCGCAAATATAATTTATAACCTATATGAAACGTAAGCCACTTCACGTTTTAATACAATAAGCAAGTATTTTAGTCTTAGGCAATAGCCATAGTCCACTAAATTGGACTGGTATATCTGGATTTTTGTTTCGTAAAAACCTAATCTTCCATAGCTTATATGTGAATAATCCAGAATATTCTATATAATCGCCCACATATCCAAATATATCTACCAACAATTACACACCCAAGGGGATAACCGGGCAAAGTGGATGGCGTAGGTCATACGGAATTTACAGCACTAAAGTGCTTACCTTAATGCCGGTTTAGATGGCCTCTACTGTCACAAAGCGAACGTAACCGCTTAAAGCGCTTTAGAGGCTAGTTTCATTATTAATAAATTAATATTTCAAGATGATTATTTCTATGAAACAAATGCAAAATTAAAAAAATGTTCCATTAATGCGAAAATTTAGATAGAAATAAATCCCATTATTCCCGATCTATATTTTGTAAGTGAATATAAATATAAACAGTTGTAGTAAATAAAAGACCAATGTCCACATTATAACTAAATATGTGTTTATTCAATTTATGTACCAGGCGTCCATAAAGATCCAGAGTTTACCTAAAATACTTAAAGGCCGTAACTAATCGCTGATAAGAGAACAAACTTTATTACACTTCAAAAAACGAAATGAAAATAACATTACCATGACATAAAGTCAGCAAATATTTCAAGTCCAAAAGTACCAAAATCGGGGAAACCCTCAAAATGTCTCACGTCCAATAAGCCAATGTTAGAACAAATATGAGGTCGAAAGGCCAAGTAAACATTATTAAAACACTTAATTCGGTGCGTATTAATGCCAAGGTAACGCCGACGCGTCACAACGCCTGGCCACATCAGCCGGCGAGACCGCCAAAACATCTGAACATCGATAATATCTGTATCATTATAAAACAATTTGCGTGTGACTCTACCGTGGATAATAATTACCGGAGTTCATTTGTTATGGATTCGAAGTTTAAACTCAGTTGACAAGTGTTTGACCAGAGATAAAAATGATATTCAGCTGAGATTTTACGTAAAATTGCTGACATTATTTCTGTACATCACGTTTGACTGTCGAGTTGGTAACAAGTTAACAACTGGAATACCTTTAAGCTATCACGAAACAATGTCGTCAGACACGACATTCGCGATCACACATTACCATAATAAAGAAAACGAGGCGATTGTCGCACGGACAAAGTCACCAAGTCATTGCGTTTCATTGAAATGACCCCTTAAGTAAAATAAACTAACTAAATAGTTCCTTCAGAGATTTTCATTTTTTCTTCACTGGTAGATGAACATAACCTTTGCGTTTGATGGCTCGGAACTCGTGAATGTGGACCGAAATCTCCATAACGATGTCGTTAGAGGCGGCAGCGAGAAAAATATCTGAATTTAAGTCGAGCATAGCACCCACATCATTACATTTTGGGTAATAACTCTATCGATCGTAGCTCAGACGGATTTTAATATTCACTGATCACGAATCGATTGAAGTTTGGGATAGCTGACTGAATTTAAACATTATGTTCTAAAATAAAAAAGCGTCAAGCGTAAGTCGCGTCTAAAAATGCTTTTTATGTCATTACTAAATTCGTGTAACCTTGAATAGACAGATTAACCCTCGCGATGACACCCAGTTTACTATGACAGTTTTGTACTAACCTAATTTATACTACCTTCGCTTTTACCTTGCCTCGTCACGCAATCACGTTAAGGCTGTTTCCTTATACCATTATATTTTCCTTTTTTAAAAAAGCCTAGTCGTGCTGTGTTTACGTTCCGAAAAGAAAGTAAACGGGTTGAGCCGATTACTATAATCGACCTATTAAAATCGACTGAATTGACCTTTTAGGGAAATTACCAAATAAGTAACATTGGTATTTTCGGTGATGGTCAAACGAATTGTTTTTTGATTATTACGAAATATTACGTGACCATAATACCATTGTTAGAGTAGAAAAATACACGTTCTCGATAAAGCGATAAACACGCAATAGCGCTATTTGCTCAATGAAATTATGTGTGGGTATTTATATAGGGTCGACATTAAAGGCACGGGGATTTCAGTGCCGACGCTACCAAGATGAAATTGGTGAAAAAACTAATGAACTGTAAAAGGTTAAATAAATTAACTTTTTTCGGCTCGGCGACGTGTTATGTTTACATGGCTGGTTATATTATACTGACGATCTAACTTTTTGATATTAACAAAGCTGCCAATAAATAACTATTGTAACTAAAATACGTTTTTTTATTTTGTAAAACATTAACACAAAATTACTATGTATACTTGTAAAGAATATGCATACAGAGTAATGTTTGACCTAGAGTGTTTATGTTCACACATTAATATCTCACTCAAAATTTATGGAACTACGAGTGAAACATATCAACAACATAAAAAAATAGATATTAAATAACCAAACATTATTAATTTAAGTTGAGACTATAATTAAAGTACATAAATAGTTGGCCAAATTAATGAAATTTTCAGTGGCTTGAAATGTTTGCAACTATTAATACTTTGAGAGTGAAAATGAGCCAAGTCGATGCCTTGCTGACACGACAGCCAAATTTGTAGACAGTTGTTAGACGGAGCACGTCGATTTTAAGTCGATTGATATTTAGACGGTTGACTCTTTTTTGAACAACTTTTTGTCGGTATCATGGACTTATATTAATTGTTATGTGGAACTAATCAATTTGGTTACAATTCGTGCCGCTGATTAAGCCGTCAAAGCAATAAATTATATAATTCTAATTTATTCGCATTTGATTGAAGTTTTAATGGTTAAAAGCTAGACTATTCGTAGGGAAATTAAGTCGATTAATATATTGACTAGACAGGACGAGCAATGAAAGCTTAAATTAGCAGTAACTATCTATCAAATTCTCTTCAAACAAAAAGATATTATTTTATTTCATTAATAAGCAAAATAAAAAGATAAACCGTTATATATAATTTGATATAAAAGCAATCATTTTTTTTAGTTCATAAAGAAATCGCTTTACTAACGGCTATATTATTCATTAGGTTATTTAAGTATTGTTTTGTTAGAAAGTAATTAAAATTGCTTAGATATTTTTTAGTTTTTATGTAAAACGTAATAAAACGTTATCAATGATAACTACTAGAATTGGATGACGACTTAATTTGATTGAAACACACCGTTGCAAAATTTTTGTGTATCTTTATGGAATTATTTTATACTTTTAAATAATTCGAATAAATAAAAAGATTTATTCCCAGATAAAATTAAATTATATTCCACATGAAAAAGTTCCAACTTGCAAAACTTATTTTTGCATTGCTGTGTACGAAACATGTTGTGTGAAAATGAATTAAAATAAACTAATACAAAAAGTTTTTATTCTTGAATTTTGTTAAATTTAAATTTAGTTATTTAGTATAAATTATATGAAGGTCATTTAAGTAACATTCTATTTATACGGTGATTAATGATTGACTTTGTCGCTTACAAAAATGTATAAATAGTTTTAAATACTAGTTTTTTTTAAAATTAATCACAGAAATTAAAAATAATAACAAAGTAATTATAGCTATAATCTGTCTTTTTATTATCATGTCGAACCGAGCAATAGTCCATTCTAGTCAAATATACATTGGAATAATCTAATTAATATTTTTTAATGGTTCTTTCTATATCCACGCTAAAACTTAATATTGCTAATATTTATTGCTCTTTTATCATCTAGATATCTCGATTTTAGGAAACAGAAAGTTTATTTAAATCTTTTTCGAATTATCGGTTAAGCAACATACATATAAACCAACAACCGATAACAAAAGCCACGTTTCAATATAAACAAAAGAAACCGTATAAAGTTTGCGTGCCACGTACTTCTGACGTAAAAGTATATTGTGTTCTCATGACAATAATTCACTTTTATAACTTGAACACATTAAACAATTGTACATGAAACTCCGATAGGTACAGTAAACACGTCAAGGTCGCCACACGTCAGTCCATTACGTCTAGTTCAATATTACTCAGTTATTTGGACAATGTCTTGTAGCCACGACACGCAAAGCAAACAGATTTCTACCTTATAAAATTATTTGGACACGACAAATGATAATGGACCCGATTGTAAACATAGTGCAGAACAAAACATCTAGCGGGGTGAGTCCCTTATTTTTTCGTTGCTACCCGTATTCATAGTCATCTCACTTTTATTATTGGAAAGAGGAAATCATAGTCACGTACTTGTATATCTATAGCCATCGCTATAATTAATATGAACATTATTATTTGTTTAAAGATACTTTTTTTGTTTCTTTTCTGATTATATTTATTTGGTATGACAATTAAGAATCCTAGAGAATCTCGCACCTAAATTCTCGATACGAACTCGCGTCTCTTCGGATTTTAATCTTTACAATGAGCCTTAGATTAGGTTCGACGTCTATCGGTCTACAAAATAGCACTTTCAGGCTATAAAACGAAACATAAAAACTACATTCAAACCTTTTTTTAAAATGGGGACAATTTGATCTAAGGCAAGCGATCGACGTTCTCAATCCTAATAAAAAGCCCTTTTATATCTCAAGAGTTTCGCCCAAAAAAGGTTCGAATTGCCTCATAAATCAACAAAAGTAACACGACAAAGAATTCACTTGCATTACAAACAGTTTTTTGTATACCTATTTACATTTGTAAAAATTTTTTGATAGTCATTGACAATCTAAACTCGAACACATTGATCGTAACTTGTTTGCCATTTACCTAATGTAACGCACTAAGGAGTCAGGTCTTACTACCCTTATAATCGATTTCCGACTTAAATGGAAACTATCTGTTTTCAATTCCTCGTATTCATTGTTTTTTTTTATTTTAACTGTCGAACATCAGAATCCTTTCATCACATATATATCAAATGTATAAGTAATTTGATTAAATTAAAATCGGAAAAGTATTCGGGTATGACAAGCATAAATCATAAACAAGAATTCAAAGGTCTGCCACGCACCGTAAATTCAAAGCGAAAATACCTCCCTTTGGTTACTCCAAAGTTGTGAGTGGGGACGTTGATATGAACGTCAAACAAAGGCATTCCCGTTCCAGCAGGCTTAGACGTTTGTAATAAAATCTACATAATTTACAGTGTTACTGCCATACGCGGCTTCATTAAACTCGCTCTGTAGGCACGCCTGTGTTATCTTTTATACGCGTTCTTTATGTATTTTGTGCTGAGAAATCTTCAGCGTTTATTACTTATTTTGGTCCAAGATTGGATACAACAGGGTTTGATAAGCCTTTATTATGACCGTATTCAGATAGGACAATGTTCTTTGACGACACCAATAATTAAAGTTTCGGATAAATTTTATTTCCCAATGATGTATTTAGGTCAAAATCCTGATGTTAAAAATATGTTAATATTAGAACGAAAAAATTAGGGTTCAATATCTCGAGAATGTTAATACTAATAAATTAAATGCATTTTTTTTCAACGGACCGAAAGTAATATAAAATGCGCCGTTTTACGCAACCACCGATATTAATGTAGACATAAGTAATACATTACCTCAAAGGTGATCTAGATCGTATATTACATTGCGTAACATTCAAAGAGCACGATTTTGCATATAAATAATAAATTAATCAGAGACGTGACAGAAAGAATTGCATACCGCTTCGCAAACAACGAACTGTCCTTCTATTAATAGAAGCATCTTTGCAGTAAACATGTATTGTGCTGAATGCCTTTACTTTAACCTATTTACTGAAAAGATATAACGAGTACCTAAAGGATGCATTTGATACTAGAGAAAAATTAAGATAGGCCTTAGATACGATATAACCCTATTCGCCGAGAATTTGTAACCCTTGAAATAAATTTAAAAATTTCTTAGTAATTACCCATCTTCCCGTTACTGACTTTAAAGTACATGTGTATTATATAACTTTCATATACTTTATTATTACGATAATTAGCACTTATAATACAAAAGCTGAATAATAGACTATTCTGTTCATACTTAACCATGTTTCATGGAAGCAGATCGAATATACTTGCAATAGCTTACGATATATGATACCAGTTTTTCGGTTCTATGTTTTTTGTAATCTATTCTGATACTCTGCAACGGCTACTTCGATTATTTTCTGTTTTTCTTTAATCATGTCATTCGAAAGTCCGTATTATTTCAACTTTTCCATTTTATTACAGTTTCGTCTAGGTTCTTGCGAATCCGTTCTTTCATTATGCCCGGTCACCACTGCGTTTAACTCTACGCTTTAAGATTACTTTTGAAACTGATTCTACGGTTCATTTCTCGACGTTACAGTTCGTGGAAATTTATTATCTGATTCAATATTTTATTCTTGTCTTTATAAAGTTATTTGTCTTCCATCGTATTTGAGAGTTGGTTCTTAGTTTCATTATCTTTAACATTTACTGTTATTTCAATGTTAAATATTGTATTAAAATTGCCAAGTCTCTACCAATAATCTTTACTCCCATAACTTATTATTTCTGTCATAAAATTAAAGTAGAAAGTAAGAGCTTCGCATTTAGGTCATCTTTCAACTTTATGCCAAAAATACATAATGTGTCTACTACATGTCTCTGTTTTGGCTGGCATCCATTCAAAATTCCAAACGAATTTAGGTAAAATGCGAGCTTCCGCCAAAATTTTATAATTATACCGGGTTTAAATACATTTCTAGGCTATTTTTCCTTACATTTTGAGTGATCAATTCCAAACGTCATTTAGTGATTACTATCCCAAACGGTTATCAGTGAGTCATTTCACATCTGAGGAAATATGAGTATTTCTAGCTCACTAGATAATCTAATGTTGGTCATAGTGACATGCATTATCAGAAGTAAATTCCGAACTAGTCGTTTTTCGTACTTCTAAAAACTGGTAAATTCATGGTATTTTCCCAGTTCATAATTTAAATTAAAAACATCCCCAGCGGAAGGATTATGTAATACAGACAGTTGACAGTAACAGCACTTCACACATTACGTACACAAGAAAGTACCTTCATGTGTTAATCGTAACAAGCTAGAAATTTCCGCTTTTACGTCGTGTATTGGTCACGCGATCTCCACCCATCGTGTTTAATAGCAATTTAAACTGTTTGATATCGCACCTAGTCGTTTAATTTCGTAAACATTGACGTCATTGCTCAATCAACGAGTCCAGTTTCCAGATCATTTGCTCTTTAAAGCCGATGGCTAACGACTATTGAGACAGATGGTCTCAAACAAATACCAATCGGCTGTGACGTTTGCAATAGCAGCGTGCAGCAGTAAATTCGAAGCGAAAAGTTACTGCCTTTATAAAAATAGTCACATGCTATTTTGTAGCAAAGAGTTTTTAGGCATTGCCTGAATATGTTAGACAAACTATTTGTGTATTAAATAATTTACCACTTATGCCAATAATCTTGTCTCCTCTGCAGTTAAAAAGGAATAGGCAGAATGTTTTAGTTAAATTCTGTTTCAAATTCCTACTGGATTATCAGTTCCTTTTGTTTGGAAAAAAATATTTTCATCGTACATAAAGTACCAACATGGTAAATTATAATATGCTTTACATCAAAAGTTATTGAAGCAACAATTTTTGTATTGGGATTTTTATATTATTGATATACATACTTGAACACTTTAAAATATATTTTAATAATGGCCAAACACAACTTCAGTTATTTTTCGCAACAAACATCTGAAATAATTTCTAAAATACAATTAGAATTCAGAGACAACTATTTATTTACTCAGTCCTTTAACGACAGCCGAGTGACTCATTAGGGCTTTTATCAACGTTAATGCAGTATTTAATACAATTACATATTTAAATGGGAATGCTTTTAAGTGATATAAAAAGAGGCTTTATAGGGATAAAGGAAGGATAATGTTCATAAAGCGAGATGGAGCCGTAGCGAGGTTGCCTGTTGACCTTGTGGACGTCTGAGAGCAAGGAACTCGTTAAATCTACGAAAGCTAGCCATCGCCGGTTGCAGCGGCACGTAACAAGTCTCCAACACGAGGATATTGAATGATGAGCTCGTTCGAGCGGCCTTAATGCATCCGCCACATCAATTCCCTCTATTTGCATGCGTACAAACATGTAGGTGTTCACCATTCTGTTTAAAAATGTTGTTTGTCTCTGGAAAGTAATTCATTGGCACAACAGGATAAACATGTCAGTAAATTTTTCAAGATAAAAGTCAAGGTCAGAATTTAATAAGGAATAGTCAATGATGGTTTATAATTAATTTTGTATATCATGAGTAACTTTCGATGACAATAACTAGGAAAGACTAGATTTATTCAGCTGTTTCTATTCAGAAACATGGGAAATAAAAGGAACCACCTAGTTTCTAGCCAGGGTATTATTTCCAAGAACTGTCCTTATATCTATAGGCACATGAACAGAATCTCAATAAAGTTTCTAGAATGTACGTCTGAGCAAATATTTTTATGACATTATCTAGAGATTGTACGTCGTTCGTCTGGCCAAAAGTAGATCACAACGAGAACTGGGCGATACGTCTCAACATGTTTATTTGCCCAACCTTATCTCATTTTGGTGTATCTCGTTCGTTTGACGTACAAAAACTCTCCGGGGAGCAACAACGCTATAAAAAAATTCTTGTTTCCTTGTACCAGAAACCTAAAAGTAGAAAGAATTAATTCAAAGATTTCTGCAAATCGGATGAACCTTAAAAACTTAGGACACTTCTATGTTAAAACATAATAAGAGTTGACAACACTACCATTACTTGCAAAGTAATATATTAGCTAAATAATATATTTCCATTAACTTACACAAATGGAATTGGAAAAGTAAAACAATATTAAGATATTGAAAACAGAATCGGAAAACTCAACTTCATTCCCACAATAAACATAAATTACCATTTTTCAGTTAGTAGGTACTAGAAGGAAAGCATAATTTTCTTTATGGTCTATTGCGGGTTCATAAACCACACGTGCCTAAGAAATAATCTATAAGAATCTTTATGGTTTCAATATGTAGAAAACTTAGAAGTTCCATTACATTCGAATGGTGTACAAATAACAGGGGTCGCTATCTGACTATTCAGATTTTAATTTAGAAAAACTCATTTATAACGTCACGTTTGCGAATCATATAATTTTATGGGCGGGCGACCTTTGTGCAAAACCATCCCAACGTTAATTAACAAAATGGCAGTTTTAATAAATTAATCAAAACTTCGCCCGGGCCCACTGTGGTCTCGCTATTGACTTGCAAAGTAGTGTGGACATGTTACTTCGGATTTACGATCTCTCGCTGCGAATTAAATTAGCACACGTTATGTGTTCTTACGTTCTGACGGCTCTATTGTAATTGGGCTCTAACATCTTTGTTCTTGCGAAGGTCGATAGGTATACTCGCCTCGTGAATGTCATATTATTTAAGAATATTTCGAAACACCCAGCGCGCATAATTGCGATGACTATTTCACACTCTGTTTCGTCCAGACTGCATTTGCCATCGTTTTACTATGCCATGAAAATAAACCATTTACAAAATGAAGGTGCGCTTTTGTTTTTAAAACACACTTGGCTTCATAGTAAAATATCGAGAAAAATAATTATAGGAAAAGTAAAAAAATAAAAGTAATTATATTCGTCATTGTCTGTTATTATTGTTTTAGAAACCTTTTGTATTTAAATTAAAAATGATACAAAGATCTTAATAATTTTAAAGGTCTTAATAATTTTTTGTATTTCACATATCTTTGTGAATATGATAGAGACTTCTCACGTACATCTTTCAACGTAATTACCTACTAAGTTATAAAGTCACTGTTTATATTCTGAGAAATCATTCCCAAGACTCTGATCTACTTATTCAGCTGACCTAGCAATATCTTCGTCTTTTTATGTTTTTCATTCTCCGGGCGTTCGCATTTGCATTATTTTTTCTCTCTGGTGTTATTTTTCAAGCCGTTGGCGACAGTCAGTGTGTACCCAGCCCGTATCTCGTTTACTACGTAATAAATATTTAAAGAACTCGAATTATGCGGCGTGGGGGTCTTGTCTTGTGCACCTAGCCTTTTCCGGTGGACTTGGCACGTCATGCGGCTACGGGTATGGAAAAAATAGCCCTGGAATTAAATTAAATTATTCACGGGGTTTTGTTGACCAATAGCAATGCGTACCTAAAGATAGAGTAACATTGTTTGTATTAAGGATATATTACTTTTTATTTTGATTAGCTATAGTTCATTTTATAAAGAGACGTTTATTTATTTAATAAGCGTATTCATTGCTGATGTTTAAGTAAAGAATTGTTATGAATAACTGCTGTTGTCACACCATTATCGCGGGAATGTGACCCGTTCTGACTCGGGAACCTGAGGATCCAAGACCTAAGACATTCAAATGTAATATACATATGACAACAATTTATGTTTAAGAGTAAACTGAAAAAAAAAACGATATATTCAGAAAATCCAATATTTTGCACAATTTACGACTATGTCAATAACTACTGGCTGTTAGACCGGGTATTTTTTTTAAGTCATTAAATGTGAAGTGTCACGCATGGTTGGCGCGGCGTGCGTGGTGCCAACCGACCGGCATGAATGGCTCCCGTGACATTGAGCCGAACACGTGCTATCTCGCATCACGGCCAGCTATGTTTTACACTACTTTTTTCCTACTATACACAAAAACAAATTTAATTATAAACCGTTTTTTATGGTAGTAAGCATTTATAACGGCTTTAGATTAGCTAAGGTTAAAATGTTTTTTTGTAGTCTTAATAAAAGCGTAGCCAATATAATTATAGCTAATCATTACAAATATAAAAACATAAACGTTCGCAATATTTCATTGATACAATGCTTAGTTGATATTAGAAAATATAAGAAAGAAAAAAAGTGGGAAAGGAACAAAAAGAGTTAATTTTTATACGAAGAATATTCATATATTTTGCACTACAAAAATCGTCTAACTTACCTAGTGTTAAAAAATACGTAACACTCAAGTCGCCGTTTTTAGTAAACATAAGAATCTTCCGCTAAATGACTTAACCTTTTTAGCGGAATGTAAATAGTATTAATTTTTTAAAACACATTCGCATTTCATTATAGTGGCAGTTCAAATCACTGTTGACCTCACGCCGACCTCAGTGCATAAGGCTGGGTCACACTGCCTACGAAATTTATTTCACAATATTTACCCTGATGACCCTGCTGGTTACAAGGAAGGTTTAATTACCTCTTCACAATTTCTTGCTAATTATTTCGAATAATACAAACAATAAAACTTCCAACAAATAATGTCTCTTAAATTTAATACATTATAATGATTAAGTAATCAATAATTTAAACATATTTTGTCTCTTAATATCCTAAATAAATAAAAGCAATAAAAGACATCAAATACCAATTAAAATTTCATCAAGTATATCTCCATCATTAACTCATAATATTATGAAATAATTAACGTAAAATCCATAGGTAATTTATAATTAACGATGAGCAGAAGGAGCATCTAGTTCAAAAAGCCAGCCTTGTCACGTCGTGTGACAACGATGCGGGACGCAAGCCATCTGTCTCGCCGCCCCACAATGCAGCGGTGACCTTGCCAATGCCACGGACAGAGATCATCACTATTTTAAAGCCAAATGATGCCTAGTAAAATAAGGATTATAAGCAATCATAAAAAGGCTCATAATTGATTCAGATATTAAACAGTGCCAGCTACACCGATCTTTAGATCTATTGTGGCACAAAAAAACAAACTGATTACCAACGATTTTACGGTCCGTCCTACACATGCTAATTTGTGTAGGTCTGAGGATCCAACTTTTTTCAACCAATCAACTATAAACCTAAGGTTATACTTGATCAATAATGACTTATTGTGTTACTTAGTTAGGTGAACTAAGTATGCTGCATTCAATTTTATTACTTTTTAAAATTTCGGACTTAGAAAAAAAAAAATTAAAATATGCAAAGAAGCAATAGGCGTCACGTCACTTGAATTATAAATATAATTCCACCGAGTCAAAATATTTGAAAAGCAAGAAAGGCATTAAAATGATGATTGTCACGTCGCGCGTCTGACGTCCGCGTTACAATGCAGCCGTAGCCTTGCCAGTGTCACGGACGGCAAGCATTGTCTGTTCAAGCGAAATGAAGCTTATCGCTGTTTGTGTTTATCATTGGTACTACACGGCTTTTTATTATTATACGCTTCGTGATTTATAATATTATGATAATTATTATGTTATAAGTCGACCTGCTAACCTACTTCATGAATACCAGCGTGACAAACTGTTAAAACCTTTCTATGATGAAACAATAATTTTACGAAATAGAATTATTTATAACAACTTAATTGAGCAGTGATGGCCTCGAGGTTTGGGCGCGCGGTCGAGAATCTCGGCGGTCGCGGGTTCGAACCCCAGGCGCACACCTTTGACTTTTCAAAGTTATGTGTGTATTCACATTGAATTATCACTTGCTTTAACGGTGAAGGAAAACATCGTGATGAAACCTGCACACCTAAGAGTTCTTAGGAATTTCTTAGGTGTGTAGTCCGCCAACCCGCACTAGGCCAGCGTGGTGGACTATGGCCTAAACCCTCTCAATGGTAGAGGAGACCCGTGCTCAGCAGCGGGCGTATATGGGTTGATGAAGAAGAAGAAGATAACAACTTAATAATACAACAGAATCTTGGGGACAAGGACCTGAAAAGAAAACTCAGTAGTGTACATATAGTTTTATATTAATGTGAGACCTCCTAGACCGGATTTAAAGAGTTCCGTCTATTTACTAAATACAGGAAAACTTACACGTATTACATTTATACCCTTTCATGTTTTTCTCGATAATACACTAAAAATATTATGATAAACTCGATGTAGTGGTATATAAATTTTATTTAGTAATTTGAAATATTTTAATTTTGTGAATACTCAATTATTCATAATTTGTAGTATTAAATTGTATTTATAAGCCTCGGTAACCTTTAAAAAATATTAAATATCGTGACTTTGAATAGCAATTCGAATAATGTATCTTCGAAATCGGATATAGCAATAAACAATATGCAAAATAAATTATACGAAGTATTAATAAAATATTCAAATTATTTTCCGGTAAAAACTTCAAAGGCCTCGAAGATGTTTTTATTTATGTTAAAATATTGAGTATTTATGTATATTATCTTCTTATAATTGATCGTAGTAACCTTGTTATATATTATAAAACAGGATCAGATACTTGAAGTTTTTATTCGTACACCATAGTTCGGGAGAAATAATGACATATAATTTAAAAGAAAACCAAAATTTTTTGTGCTTATTTTTACCTATCAACTAATTATTCCAAGCAACTTATGAGTAACACTCGATAATCTATGTCCTATTTACCCAGATTGAAGGAGCCTATGTCATAATAAATGCCTATCCTAAATTGGGTTATTGGCTTTGCTAAAGTTTTGGCACGATCCGAAGCAGGTTTAATCGGCAGGCGTTACGGTAATACAGATTAACCTTGGCTGTATGTTATGTCATGCTGATATATTCGGCCTGTTTGGCTTTGGTTTTAACCTACTTTACATATTTGATATATTGCTTTATATACTTAATTTTTTTAAGAATAAAATGCAGTTGAAGCACGATATTCATTTTTTATTCAAATAGAATTCAAGCCAAAAAAATTGCCGTGTGAAGGGACTACATTTATGGTATTGCCAATTAAGCTAATCCCCTTTTTCTTTCCTGCTATTACAATATTAATGCACGCGTTGCTACGACGAATTCAGTACTAAAAGATCAAACCTGATATTATCCTTTCATCCGTGTTTAGGAGAAATAATAATTAACACGTCCTTAATCTTACAACTCCCGGATTAAACCAACTCAATGAAGGCCGTATCTATTCTCAGCAATACGCAGACGATACGACATAAATACGAACGCGAGTATCCCGTTAACCCACATTCGCTCCATTCAGGAAGAGGCTTGGGGAAACATCGGCCCGCCCTCCATCAATCAACTTTCTTCTACCCCGGTCCATAAGAAGCAAATGGGGTACATTAATCATTATCAGACGGTTTTCGAGGCCAGTGTCGTCCGCGCCGGGGATTTTATCTGATGTATGTTATGTCATTCGTTTCAACGTGAATCGCGTAATGGGCGACGTAAGCCGTTTTTTGTTCTAAATTGATAATGTTTTTGGAAGGTCTTTTTATAGGGATGAAGATTTAGTTTGTAGCTATTTATAATATCTTAAGTTAAGTGTTTAAATGTTGAATTAAAAATTGTAGTAATTTAGATTTTGTTAATATCCGACGCTTTCTTTTTGTGTTATTTGTAAGCCTTTACAACAGTAAACAAACACAAAAATATTTCTCTAAACATTTACAAATACTTAACATTTTTCGTACGTAAACTGGGTTTGCTCAATCAATAACTTAAGTGCGAATCCATTAAAGGAATCACCATAATCCCGGTACCGACGCAGCCGACACTCGCGTATAAACGGGAAATTTCTCACCGAGATACCGCCGACTTTGTGAATAAATTACTAGCCATTCCGAGGGAAAATATCCGCCCAAGTTTGTTAATTTAAAAACGTTGAGCATTCGGATAAGTATTATATCTGTATTAACGCGTGGAGCAACTTTTTCGTAACTTTAATGGGAATTTTACGAGCAACATTTACAGGTATTTGGGATTTTTCCCTACATTTTTGTAAGTAATAATTCTCTTTAATATACCCTAAAACCATACTAAAGAGCTGTATAATTTACACGGCACACAATAAAAGTACATTTTTTGTGTGCCAGGTTTTATGTATTTCAAACTGCCCATGTGATAATACACGTACTCGTATATACAAAGTAAACATAGTTTTGCTTTCTATATTGTCTTTATTGATGATTTAGATATTAGAAATAAAAAAAACTGGCAATTTATTTACTAACCCAGATTCTTTCTTTTTATGAAAATATTTCATACTTTAATATTTATGTTAACAAATGTTCGATTAATTTCCTTATAAAACATATTAAGCCTGGAGAACAATATTGAACGAAATAATTCAACAGTACAAACATAACCACATCCGAATGAATAATGAAAAGTGGTTTAATAGAACTTGTGCTACAATTTAACTGTGAACGCGTGGTTTACTCAAACGACTCGCTATGTGGGGCACTGACGTCAAACTTTTCGCATTAGGGAAGCGACTAGGTCTGGGTCGAGGGGTGGAACGCATGCAACATAAATTGCACTTTATAGAGCAAGAATCAGAGCTCAAACTTCCAAAACAACACGTTGTCGTGACGTATGAACGAACTACTGTTAAATTACCCCCTTCTCAAACTTACGCTGAATGTTTCTGACGCAAATTGTGATCGAGTAAACATTTCATTTGTTTAACACCGTCCCGAGTTTTTTCAAAGCAAATACCTTAAAGGAATGTAAGGGAAAAAAGTATTTCGCCTTGAATACGTTCGGAAATATTTTCTCATTGGTAACTTATTTAGGAATTCTTTGAACTTGTGTGGCATCTATCAAGCTAGTTCGTTTAGAATTTGAACGCTCGAAGGTATTCAAAGGATATAAGATGTGAAGATGGCATATACCTAGGTTAAATCGATACTATTTGAATGGAACTCTAGTAGGTATATAATCTTCTATACTTTTTTATATTTCGAACGTTCATTGAACGTCTTTTTAGGTTAACATCGACTAATGATAGATTAACTCTTAACGAATTTCCAGCTTAATTTTTGAAATATTTTAGACTCTCAGTAGCATTAACGTTTAATAAATAATTAACGTATCTAGAATATTACATAGCCAAATTAAAAACAAATCTAATTTGTGTATTAGGTAGGGATAAAATAACTCGACCGTCTTCTTAATAACTGCATTCGATTCATTTTTAACCTTCGTAAATTTGATCATGTGTCCAGTTTCCGCCTCCAATTAAAATGGTTGCCTATCCGTGAACGTCGTTCTTTTCGTGCTCTTACTACCCTATTTTCTATTCTCAACTCTCCTTCTTCACCCTCCTACTTAACTCCCCACTTTCAGTACCTGGGTAGCAACCATTCTAGAAATCTACGCTCCTCAAGTAATCTCCTCCTTAAGTGTCCCCCCCACACCTCTGATATTGTCCACTCTTCCTTTTTCATCCAAGCCATTCTCCTATGGAATGCACTCCCCCTCGAAGTCAGGGTGGCTACAACCCGATTGGCATTTAAAATAAAAGTTCGGCAGTTGTTTTCCAATGAAATTTCTAAATAATATGAGTGTTGAATGACTTTTATTTCACCTTTCGTCTGTTTATGTATTTATCTATGTATATATTATTATTCTGTATATTATAATATTATATAGGTATTTGTATGTAATATTTATTTATTTAATCATATATATATATATATATATATATATATATATATATATATATATATATATAGATTTTGCTTATTTATAGCAGTTTTTTTTTTCTTTCTTTTTGTTGTTTGTTTAATCTTGTTTTATTTATACACCTACCTTTAATCTCTGCATCACCCTAAGGTTGACTGTAAGAGAATGCCTCTGGCATTATGTCCGCCTTTATACATTATGTGTAAAAAGTGTAAATAAATAAATAAATAAATAAAACCCGTGACCACTATATCGCAGCGCACATACTTATACCGTGAGACCACGAGACAGTCGCATAAAATAGAGGATACATCCAATTGTCACAACAGATGAGCGTCTAGTATTACTGTAGTGCGTTTAGGTCTGTGAATTACTTATAGTCGTCCTAAAAACATTGTGCTGGCTAAATATCAAACTAGTGCAAAAAACACATGCTTTTTTTACTATGTATCCAGATACAAAAGTTCGCGATTTGAATGTCACGCTGAATTTCTACACTAAAAAAAATATATTGTTTTAAATTTTAATCGTTGCTAACCGCCCCACGACCTCTGAAACGCCTAGATACTACCAGAAAGACTTTGATCATTTCGTTTCCTTATACTTAACACTGAAATAAAACACAATTGGTTTATAACTCGTCACTTTAAGTGACCGTAATGCTATAGTCTCGATTTAAACTACCTGTACTCTTGACTTCAGTAATATAAATGACATTAAAATATTTGTAAAGCTATTTTATTGGTACAAACTTCCTTTTACAAGCAATATTCAGGTCGTCTGACCATTGATACAGTCCGTGTCAAAACTGTAATAGGGAAACGCCTTGACACGGTTGCGTTCAACGCTCGACAGCCGACCATTGTCGCTCAACGTATTCTATTTACTATAATTTACGTAGTACCGATGCCTGTGTCACTCGTCACAAATGTTCAAGCGACCTGTAAGGATGCCCTCGTTATGAGACATACGAAATTACGAATGCGTCAGGAAATCTTGATGTTTGGACTGTCATACCGTCATCAGGACTGGATTATATTTTACCAACCATGATTTAAAAAGTTTTAGGTTTGTAAAATTAAGAACTAGATATTTTATACTAAATTTATTTATTTAATTACCAAATAATCTCCAACAAAATAACACAAGTCTTTCGCTAATAAGGTTGACAGAAGTTACCATAAATTGAAACCTCATCACTAAGTAATGCTCTAAAGTAGATATAAGATAAAACTGACGGAAAGATTACAATAAAAGATTACATACGCACATATTTATTTCACCGTACAACTAAATAACAAACATGTGTCAAGTATCAAGAGATAATCGTTACTGTTTGGCGATATTTACTACTATATACACACAGCACCTGCCATGTCTTAAAAACTTATCTCTGTTTATTCATGTCTCTTTACGTAGTGTATGGGTTTATCCATTTTGAACCTCGTAATTGTGATGGTTTCGAGGTTTTCGATCGCAGTCGAGTCAAAGCTCAGCGACAACTCACAGGGAAACAAACCTAATTTTATAAAGTTATGTGTATATTTACAATGAATTGTCAAGCAATTTAAACGTGAAAGAAAACATCATGAAGAAACCTAAATACATTAAAAAATCTTTGATGTACCTATAGTCTGCTAACTTATTGTATGCAAAGTTGGTAGAGTAAGACCTAACCCCCCTCACTTGTAGAGGAGGCCTGTGCCTTGTGGAAGGTACTTAGATACATATGTGCCAATAATGATAAACCTTGTAATCCAAAATAACGCTCCGTATACCATCTCAATTACTCCTCATTACTATAATTATGTATCATCATAATTTCGTCTATAGCTTTAAATAATTATTTACGGTTTCCGTTTGGTATTTATTCTACCGCAGTACCTCGCTGACCAGTGGAAATAACCTTTGAAACTTCTTAAGTGCCTATAAAAGTTCTCAGTCGACTTGCTCGGAGAATGGAAGTGGTGTTTTAATCAGGGATTCCCGGGACAGCGATGCATTATTCTGTTAGTGTTCCGAAGCGGTTCTAGTAAGTTCAGAAAAATTCACTCTAGTGGATACTGCAAAACTGCAGTTACTTGGTTATTTATGTTTTTAACGTTATTAAGTTATCAAACATAGGTATACTCCTTTAATGTTTTAAAAAGATCTTTTTTGTAATTATTTCTTTCATCAGTAAAACTAATTAATTCTCGATCTCCTAGGATAAAATTTTTCATTTTAATTGAATGCGTAAAATAGACAGGTTCTACTTCAAAAGCCATATTATCAACACGTTAAATTTATAAAATTTCCTCTTTACTCCTCCAAATTGCAATCTCGTTGAAATAACTATAATATTCTTTTGTTCAATCAAACGGCGCTTTTTCGCTCCATCGTTCGCTATATTGGTTTTATTGTATTAGCTCCAATCGACTCCACACCAAGGCTAGAAATTGAGACTTCTCCAACGTAATCTTAAAAATGGAATTTAGAATTTTTATCATTGATTTTGTCGTGATCAATCACACACTGTTCTCCGTACACACGGATAAGTACATATTTAATCATTGTCTTAAACTTTCCGATAAAGTAATCAATCATATGATGAAAATTTTGACATTGGTAAATGTTACACAGACCGGCTCGGCTTAACCGTTTTATATGTAAACTAAACAAAGTGACATGAACCGGTAATTGCCAGTAATTTTCATGTGGAGGATAATTGATCTTAATATAATTATGTTTTGCGAGCGCTTTGTAATTTATATTATACCCGGCAACTGATCTCGCTACTTTGAAAGTGTGTACATTTTCCCCAACCCTTGGGAATATACCGTTTAATAGAATACAAGTATAACTTATATTTTATACTACTTTTAGCTTCGAGTAGAGTAATTACTTTCCCAGAAATTCGGCCTAATATTTCAATATTAAAACTCTTGTTATGTAACTTTCTTTAACAAAAAGGTATAGACAATCTACTGTCTTAAGCCAGTCCTCGTGACCTTTCGTAGATCATCCGCTTTTAATGAAAGGACGTAGGCTATATCTACAGTGAAATCTATTTTTAGCTATTAGGATCTTTAGCAAACAACGCTAAATTTAAACTTATATGAAGTAAATTTTAAATGTATTTTTAAACAGCAACATCGTAATAAGCTACGGATTGTAAAGAACTCGATGCCATTCCTAGCTTATGGCATTTTTATCACTATCGTTAAAACCTTGTAGCTAAGATAGCAACTGCCATGAAACCAGTAGAAAAATCCGTAGTGACCCGCGCTCATGTCTTTGCGTCCTTTCAGGATCAATATTTTCAGTAATAGTTTTAGACTATCCAAAATAAATAGATAACTTATAATCAAAATAGACACAAATGCTTCGTCACAAATATTCAATTTTAATACGTACTTAGCATGAAATTAATTTGCCATGAAATGCACTACGAATGCGTAATTTTTCCGCGCCCGTATAGAAAAAGTCTTACAGCGCAGTACGTGGTACATAACTCATTATGGAATTTAGTACGGCGTTCGCCATACAAAATTTTCATAAACGGTGTCCATTTCATAAACATCATGATTCAGCCTAATGCCGCGACCTTGTGCGTTACATCATAATATTATATACATACCTACTACGGCTATTTCGTGCATAGAAATGTTACAGTGAATGGAAAATGTATTTTGGAATAATTCCCAGGTTAGAATAACTCTGAAAAAGCTTATTGTCAAATACTCTTTGCTATTTTCATTCAAATGAAGATTTTAAATGCTTATTCAAACGTCGAAAGAAATAAAAATATGATATTTAATACATTACATAAAAGCAATTTTTAAAATAATTGATAGTCTTTACATAAAAACTAATAATTTAAATTCAAGTTTTTAAGAAATTCTATATTTAATAGATGCAAATTACAGGTTTTTAACAGTACACACTTCCCAGTCGTTTATTCGAAAACAATGCTGCCACCACACACAGCAACATCAGCCAAATCAGTTTGCGTGCCCGATTATGACAAAAACGTGTGTCACTCGTTATCACATTTCCCCTCTCATTGTAGACATCTTGTGACAGTTCTGAACGTGCATGTTTTGTATTGTGGGCGTTTGATGTATACGTACAACTTACTATATTATACATTGGAGGAATTGAATCCTTGCCCTAGATGTTAATGTCATGAGAAAGTACATTTATGTTCACCTATAACACTATATACCATAACAAAACTATAGACGTACGAGTAAGTACATAATATAGTTAGTATATATAAAAAAAAAAACAAATTTATTAATATTTAAAAATAAAACTGGTGTAAATATGAAAGCTTGGATTTTTATATTGTACGAAAGGTTTTTCGGTATAATAATACAAATTTCTAAATAAACCACAAAATATTCACACCGAGATTGAACTTCCGTCCTCACGTTTTACAAACAAATTCTATTAGTTTCAAAATAGCCGTCGAAATAACTGTCTAACCCTCAATTTTACTATTCAATGCTCTCAATATAAATGACATCAAAATACCCAAGACCCGCCATGTAAATTAGTACATTACATAAAAAATATACAACACTTTAAATTACGGAAAAAACGACTATAAACCTTAATAAACCGTACCACAAACCGTAAAAGGTTTCAAAAACCAAACATGAATGACGTATGGCAAAGTTTTATCATTTCAATTAATTCGCTACACACGTCACCGCTTCAAGCAACAATTACACAATATATTACACGACTTGCGTCAATCTCCGCCCACATTCAGATAGCTGAATTACCATCGTTTGTCACCGGCGTTGTATTATCTAGACAAATGAATGCACATGCATCATTTGTGAATGTGCTACAAATAGAGATGGAGGACGAAATGTGTTTCAGAATTATTAGTGTTTTGTCAAGGTTCTGTTCGGTATATTTAGATTACAAACACATTAAAACATATAAGCAAAGCAGAAGTCAAGATATTTTTGCGGGCCATTGAATTACTTTTGGATCAAAAATGAAAATGAATTTTCAGTCTATGAATGATGATGCTCAAGAAATGAAATATTTCAATTCTAACCTTGTAGCGCACTAAAAATATGCAGTATAATTGACCTAGAAATTCTTATTTGACATCTGTGTAAACACTGGCACGATATAAAACTTATTCAAACAAAATAAAAACAAACATTATAAAAAAATTTAAAAAGTGATTCTGTCAATGGCATGGTCGGAATTGGGGGATCAGAAATAGGTCACAGCGAGATGATAATGGAAGTCATTTAATGACCCCTTTTGGAATCATTTCCGAGAACCATTCTCGAAAAAAGCCCGCGCAGGCCATAATTATAGCTCGCTACCCCTATTTTAAACTTGGGGTGAGTGCGGTACCCTATTACAGTTAATATTTTACCAATTGCTTTTAAAACTGACGGGCTGATGTTAGATTTTATATGAAGAGCGTATAATTCGAATCAAGCACATAAAAAAGTCTAACTATCAGGACTTTAAAAAAATCATGATGTTCCAAAAGATAATACTTGTATGTGAAACAGAACAAAAGCATTCCTTCCGATAGATACTCGAATGAAACCAGCATAAAATACATGAGACGAATAATTTGAAAATTATAACATTCGATCACGTGAACCATACGACCGTTCCGATCGTAAAAACAAACGAATTTAACCAAGCAATCAATAACCAATCGAGACTACGCACGTTTCCCTAGGCAATTGCTATGAAATAACCTTTGTTTTTATTAACGAAATACGAAAATAAGGTTTTACTACAAAATGTTACGTACGGACTCTTTTCTTTTTTCATTCCATTTTTAAAACAAGAGCTTTCAAAAATACATTATTGGATGATAATATAAGTAACACTGGCTGTATATTTGTACTTAACGATTAATTGGTGGAGTCGAAATCCCTCTTGTGATTTCTGATAACTTGGTCACTAAATAGTAGTCATGGCCGCTGGTGAATTTATAAAATAATATTTGGATGAAAAAATTTATAAAATATCTTTACCAAATTTGAAATGACGAATTAAATAACACATGCATACTCCCCTATTTATACATTATTTTATTCGAGCATTTTTAAAGATGCTTAACGTCTCTACAATATTAAAATATTACTTATACCTTACTCAAAGTATACGAAGTATAAACGTGACTTTAATGGCAACACATATATTCATAATAAGTAATATATATATACACAATACCTAATAGTTATGGAAATTCTTTAAATTATAAACTTAAGTATGCCTACTAAAACACAAAACAAGACAAATGACTCAATTATAAATACTCTTGTATGTCAGTTATATAGGTACTGTTTCAAACTATAGAGGCCGACTCGACACATCTATGTAAACTACTTTAAACAGCCAATTGACTTTTATACACATTGTGTAATGGCCACTAAAAATTCAAAATTAGCTCTGTTATCATGTTAATTTCTTGATTTAATAGCCACGTTAATTCGAGCCGAAATTACAACAACTGCTCTTAATTTTATGTAGATATATTTCCAGTTTAATTTGTAAGGGACTATAATTAAATGTGGACTATATTATAGACACGCGATTCATATATGATTTCACTGTAAAATGACTTTGATTAACCCCAAGAATACTATTATACGCAAAGCTACAAGTAACAAAACACAACATAAAACTAGTGAACAGTAAATGTTTATTTCCAGTGTTATAACTCCATAAAAGTGGGACGGTAGTAACTCGATACTTGTTAGTAAAAATTAATTAACATGTTTCAAAAACTGTACAATTAGTGCGCGCTAACAAACAGGTCGAGATACGGGCGTAAAGGTTTATGCACATGGAACTTTTGTTGGGAGTTATATTCAAAATTTTCTTTACGATATAACATATATGAAGGTGCAAAGTATTGGATTGCTGGCAGTTTTATCAAACATAATTAAAATTAACCTTCTGATTTTTACAAAAAAAAATGTATTGTCAGTCAGAAAATTGTTATAAAAATATGTCAGTCAGGTTAAAATAAATGCAAGTCACTGGTTGATATCATTTGACAAAAAACTGTGTAAATCTTATGTAAATGTTTGTAAATGAAAAGTTATATTTTCGCCTTTGCATTTTGAGCCACTGAAATTCTTATTTGACGTCAATATTTTTATCCAACCATGTTACATTGAAGCTTGACTTATATCTAGACGAGGCTCTATTGAATGAATATATAGGCTCTTACATGCTCTAGAAAATTAATGTCATTCACCCAAATAAAAATACATGAACACGGCTCAAAACCAGTCAACACGCTTGCAAAACATTGATAAGAGATAACCCACATTAGTATCGTGGTACATGTATCCCGAAAACGTGTGAAAGTGCCTTTAACTAGGTAAAATTTGCATAACCGCTGATAGCGCGTATCTGACTGGTCCTGATAACGATGCCAGTATTTATACCAACTCGGGACTTTTGCAATACATAGAGTGTGATCAAAAATCATGAGCCTGGTCTGTTGAGACACCAAGCGGCTGCGGATTTGATTCTTTTTAATGTAACTTTTTGTAAATATTTGATCTTGATAAACTAATTAATCATCTGGATGAATAACTATATAAAAACTTACATTTATAAGCGTTCTATTCGGAATGATTAAGCAAAAGCGTAATCTTTCTTTTTAGTAAAGGACGTCCTTGCTTAGGGTCATTACTTGCAGGGACTATGCCAGAAACACCGTATTTCAACATAGTAAAAAGCGAAACACATGTCACATAACACCATTAAGCTTTATGATAATAATTAGCTCTAAATATACAATAACTGACATATACATGTATCAAACTAATCATGCAACAAAATCAGCATGTGGTCAATGAACCTTAATCCCGAGTCGGTGTACTGTAAATTGCTATTGAAACATTCGGGGCCCACGCCGGAAGATAATCGTGAGTGAGCGCTACACGCCAGCAACACTGGAACCGTTTAGCAGCGGAATATTGAGATTATACCATCCTTTTTCGTATTAAACTGTGCAACATACTGTCGTAAAAACGAATAGCATGCCCATCTTTGCAGATAACGTTGTAAAAGTGTTGGGAATGATCGTGTTTTTGGTGTTGCCAGCAATAATAGATTAAATGAACAAAGGTAAATTGAATTTGTATTTTGAATGTAAGAAAAGTTTGTATAATATTATCTCTTATATCTACTTTTAACTAGACATGTGTTACATTCTTCCGTACCTCACACACAAATGAGGTAGAGGAAGATGCAAGTTGTTTTTACTATGTATCCTTTTATGAATAAAGTAATTTAAAAAGATGTAACATAACATATTTCACAAAACAAACGGGGAACATTTTTTATTTGTCCATAAAACACTCTTTAAAGACAATGACTATGCAATAAATCTACTTCAAACTTCTTTTAACTTAGGCTCACGGAAAACGTGTCCCAACAAACGCAGAAAAAAATTACCACATCGAACAATGTTTACCGTGCATTATGAAATAATAAACAAGCGGTAGTTAGTAACAGTAAGAACAGGCTATAGGTAAACATGACTCGTTGCGACATACTGTCATAACCTTGACTTGATTACATCGCGTACGTGCTGCGCGAGGGTCGGGCTAACCTCTCATCAGCCAAAACTCATGTCCATAACCTTGTTGACACACGGCATTACAATCAGGGCGCAATGAATATTCATTATCGAAACCCATTCAGCTAGGGAAAAGGTCGCCTTTTAGCAGAGGTGTCGACTTTGTTTGATTATAAATTTTATACTTTTGGGCGAGAACCCACAGCAATCAAAGGTAAAATAACATAAGTTGATATTTTTCAGAATCAAAATTTATAATTGAGATTTCAATAAAAATAAATGTTTTATAGCGTATATCTGCTTTAAGTAGATGTCATTAACATTGTAATTTAGGAATAGAAAGCAATGAACAGTGATTGTATGATACTATTAGGTAAGGAATTCTAAATCATAAAAAAAAACTATAAAAAAAATATAAAAAATTAAAATCATAATTTTGCTCTTCATCTTAAATTGCAAGTATAACATCTTTCTTTAGCAGTAACATCTGACTTTTAACTCAAATCGAGGATAGTTTTACGAGAGAATACACTAATATTAGTCCAACATACATTTAATAACACGACGTTTGAAGAAAATCAACAAAGCCGACATCTCAATGTAACTACTGCCATATGACCATTACCACGCCGATCCAGAAATAAATAGAAATAGGTACAGCCCAACATTAACATCAATTTACCACACCAGCGAACCGTGAAATGTATTTAAAAGCTTTCTGAGAGCTCAAGATGGCGGCGGAAAAATTGTCACCAATCGCAGAGATCATTAAACTCACTTTGGTATAGCCTCGAAATAGATCGACAATGCCGCCATATATAAGGGAAGCTAAAAGATTATTAAGCTATTACAATACATCAGGCCATTAGGCGGCGAGAGCCGTGTAACGTAGACGAATGCAACACATTTGTTAGGACGTGGCGCGAAACACAACAGACAGCGGTGTAGAACCACGAATTTCTGAAACAACTGTTTTAGTAACGTAAAAAATCACCTAAGTCCTCGTTCTACACATCAAAGATAGAACACGTAAATATCTCTGAAAGAAAGGTATCGCACTTATAACACAAACATCTTTGTTCCAAATTTGAAAACCAGCATATTATATTAAAGCTTTAATTTTTTTATCAAGTGACTGCCATCGCCACGATTTTAATTAATATTCAATATAAATTTATGTATTTTTTTTTAAAGAATATTAAATCCCACTGCTGAGCAAAGGCCTCCCTTTTCTTCTCCCATTCCTCTCTCTATTTCTTATACATTTATATAAATATACAAAACGAAATGAAACAAATACTCCCACATCTCAACGCTTGCTCCACACAACAGACTACGTGTGCTTACTTATCTTACTTGCAACGTGTAAGATAACAATATTGTTAGGTCTCGCACTATGTATACGTCTCGGAGACTAACTGAATTTTATGGCCGTTGAATACAGAAGCAATAAAGACCCCTTGCGGTATTACTCTTAAGATCCTTGGCCAGCCACTCAATTCTAAAATAGAAATAAATTTCAAAAAAGGAAAAAAACTTCTGAATATTACTTAAGGTTTAATTTTTAATGGAATCAATTGAACAAAATGTTTGTTTTGTTCTGAAATTGACTAAAATAACGGAAATTTATAAAATCTGAACGGAGTCTAGTAATGTAACCAAAACACAGCAATAAGCTTGCCCTCTATTCCATGGGACGGATACATACCAGGCAAAATGTGGGTGTAAAAATGCATCTCTGCCTACCCTCCGTATACTAGCGTGAGGCTATATTATATTTGTATAATGTTAATTCATTTCTGGTCTGAGAATGACATTTCTATAAGGTCAATGAACTAAAAACTAAGGGAGATTGGTCTTGATAATCTCCCACCGCGAATTTCCAAAGTTTCTTGACACTTCGCAAAGTCTAAATCTCTTTCCGATAAGAAACCGAATCGCTCGTTCCAATCAGAATGGATGAACATTTTCTTGCGGTACTTTCAACATAATCTTCTTCATATAACTTTTTTACTTTGGGATAACTCAGCCACCATTGGATATTATTCGATCAGTCATATATCCATGTCATTTAATACAAGTTATGTCTCTATAATATTATTTTTTGGTTACAAATGTAATTTATGTTATTTTAATTAGAAATAAGATTATATTCCTACATCGTAAAAAACATACAGTTCTTTTATCTTAATTAAAGAAAGTGTGCGTAAGGGAAACACATTTCGAAATATAATTATAAAAATCTTAGCTGCAAAATTTTGTCAACTGTTGTGAGATAGTCATAACCGTGTTTTGCCTGTCAACACGTACACCTAAAGGAAAAAATATGATATAAATGCATTTGTTGAAGTTATATAATCAGCTGGTCTATTTCACTTATTGCCTATTCAAAGTACCATTCTCGCACATTACCACGCTGAATCAACAAGGATTAATTGGCATGAAATTACCTGCGTTTTACGGAATAGTTATGGTAAATGGTCTGTGTCTGTGTGTTATGGTAAATTTATGAATGCAGAATAGAAAATAAACCTCATTAGCTTATAGGTTTCATTCTTTAAGTTTGAATCTATTATAAACCATAAATAAGTTGAAGAAATATTTTTCCACACACCTTATTTATAGATAAAAACAAGTTAACACCATATCGGTGTTTGAAAGTTAATTTTATCTTAAACACGTAAGATTTATTTCAAGACAATCAACACCCACAGCCCTGCGAACACAAAAGGAGAAAAAATCCATCCAAATATAACCGCAGAAGTCGGCTCGCCCCCAACTATTTAAAGCGACAGCGGTGGTGTTAAACGAATGTGAGCTTTATTGCACAAATGTTAAGTGATTGTGTCGTGTGTGCGTGCACGAGGGTTGTCGGGCAGTGGGGCGCCCGATCGATACTGGGTTACAGAACATGTCGTATATATAGGACAGCGAAGTTAAGGCCGCGCGTCCGACAACACTCGGTTTCGTTCGCCAATCGATGAGAAGCTGGGCGGGACTATGATCAGCCTTATACCCGATTATGTTTTAATAAGCGTTGATTAGTAGTGGAATAATTAATGAGTCAAATACACTCAAATTGCAGGATAAAAGGTAGATTTACAACAGGAAGTGCAATCGGTACGTGATAATACAAATTTAAATACTCTGCCTTATTTTTTTTTATTTTAGTCCGAGTCAAGCTAAAATTTTCAAGTCGTGATCTAATTACAGTCTCAAGTAAACAAATTGGTAATTTATTTGCTAAGGAAATAACCAAAGAAATAAATCTATATAAATTTTCGCAGATAACCGTTTGCTATTTATTAACATACATGTTAGCCACACTAGCATACAATATTTGTCAATCGACGCTACAATCTTTTCCTAAATAATCGTCTTTCAGCACGCCAACGTTTGATTTACTATTATATTGCCATTTAGACATGTGAGGTATGGAATATATAAGTTCATACTTAATAAGTATATTTAAATAAACAAGTCTGCTATTATTAAATTTATAAAAAAATTACTCTTATTAATAGATTGATCAAAATGCTTTAGAATTATAAAGAACGAACCATAAGATATATGTATGTCAGTCACTCAAGCATAGATTAAATCTAGATTTAACCAAAATCTAGTTACTAATGAGTATTTATACCAGTACATAAACTTACTCGGATACAAACCCTTCATTACAATTCGACTACACAAATTGGAACTAAAGCAGGCACTTCACAAACCGATATTGATTAATGTCACTTCAATCGCTCACGAAACTAGTTCAACTTTCAATTTAATCAATAAACGTACAAACATTACACCGCATACGCACTCACTAACTGCTTTGAATAATTGATGGTTTTGTTCATACAAATTAAAGGGGTTTGATAGTAATGATGTTGAAATAAAGATCTTTTATTGGTGACTTCTCTATTTTTTGTAGTAACTTAGTTCACCTATTACAATTTGTTATTATGTTTGGAGTAACGAGTTTTCAGCGTTTTAAAACTTTCTTAACAGCACTATCGCTCGCTTCATCTCGAGTAAATTCATCGGCAGCCTTTATAACTCACGCCTCATATGTTTCGGCAAACTGGTGAGGCTTTCGCACCCACTATTATGCGTAGTGTCAGTCATGAGAACCAGCGGAGTAAACGAGTGTGCATCTATTTAATTTTGTGGAACCTTTGTAGTAAAAATCCGGTTTAGGACTGAAACAGTATTTACAGTTTTCTGTCCGAATGGGTGTCCCCCTCTTTTGGTTTTTAAGCCGTGAGTCAATAATGTAGAATAAAGAAAAATAGTCGATAAGTTGCTATTACAACTTAAAAAAAAAATAACACATATTTACTAGTCTTAATAAGTTTATATTGAACGGGAAATAAATGACACCATCTTGCTTAGGTGTAACATTACATGATAAAAAATATGCAAATTTATGAAATATATCGCTGCTTTCTCTAGTTTTTACCAAAACTCGTGCTATTTCTCATCACGACCTTTCTTGTGACAAGGGTGGCTTTGTTCCAGATATAATGGTGGCAACCATTTACCTGGAAAATGTACCTGCGCTCCCTTCCTTTATGTCACATACGGCAATTTTCTTTAATTGTCTCCCCGCTTTCAGTTTATTTTCACTCACAAACTTACTGCGCGTTTGTTTTAATTACTTATTTGATGTTGAATTTAGGCTGGTGTTATAGTGGGCATGTTAGAAATAAAATGTTTTTTAGGCTAAGAAATTAACTGTGTAAATATGGTTTTAAAAATGTTAGTTTCTCGGTTATTCGTAGTCATACATATCTATAAAAACATAAACTTACCACGTTTGTATTCCCAGAAGGAGTAGACAGAGTCTATCGCCGTTTTCCGGCATTTTATTAGAGTTCATTGCTTGATCAATGTTTTTCAAAAACAAAAGGTTGTGAATAATCGAAACAATCCGTTCCGTTACAAGTATATATTACTTGACAACTAAGCGGCATGACAACAATTTTTTATAATAACAATTTTATACGTAAAAACAAAGTCAGTAATGTGTACTCTTCAATATAACTCACGACTGCCATTCGATAATACGGCACTAAGATCTTAACAACTAGAAATATTGTATTACCATACCTAGGAAGTTAAACTATGAATTGAACACCATAAACTGACGGGAATTTATCACACCACCAAACCCCAGGGAGCCATATTCCTGTTCACAAATATTTTTGTTTACATTCATAACTCACGGATTGATCTCCCGAGAGGAAAATATTTTTTTAACAACCACTCGTGTTTGCTCATACGCTCCCCCGTATCCATTTCGGTTTTATTTACTTCCTCCCCGTATATAATTTACCGGTAATACAGTATTCTGAATTATTTTCTTTGCTTCCGAAGAAGTAAATAAATTGCGTAAGCCTTGCCCTATTTGTGGACGCAGCCTTACTCTACCATTGACTCATGTTTGATTTATGACATCTAATTATATGTTGAATCTTCTATTTGCACAGAAAAAATCAACGATTAATTTTCAATTATATCATTACTTAGTCCTTTTTCTAAAAAAAGTGTTAGAATGAAGAGTTTTTATGCTCTACACAGCATTTCAAATGTTTTAAAACAACTGATCTACTTTTTTCATTAGTCCATTCTGCGTCCTCTGCGTTTTATTTATATCAGGTATATCCATTTAATGCCATTGAATGCCTTTATGCATGACGCCTTCGCCCACATGATAGGATTGCGCTAAGAATTACCTACACGTGTTGTTTAATGATAATCTTGTTATATTCCTCCCTAGTACCCACTTGAAGCGACAATAGAGTCACACGCTATTAAATAGGTCTTAAACTATAAGTATTCGATACGTAAATTTTTATAAAAGGCAACAGTATGAACTTTACTCGATACGTAACAAAGTAACGTTAAAATAAATACCAAGTTACCAACAAGTATTTCGACCAAACTAATACCCTCATTCCATATAAAGAATTGTCTAGTACTGAGTCACAAATAAAATTCTTATCTCAAAGTACATTTGTATTGCATAGCGATGATCGCTCGCACTATCTCATACGAATAACACTCACGTACGTGAAAAATATCTCTCCTCTCAACACGACTCGAGAAAGATAGTTCTAGAACTTTCCACAGCACGGGTGAACTGCCAAGTGGGTAGTTACTAAACTAAATAAATATAAGTGGTATCAAAAAAGTTCCAAACCAAAATCGTATAATTTTTAATAAATTCACACAATATTTTTACATACTGGACCACACCAGTGTCCACGATTTCAGCGAATTAAAACATTATATCGACATAAAATACAAGTTAATATTCTATTTCCCTTTTTCGTCGCGAATTTACGTATTCCCAAGAGGATATTTATAAAACGGAAGGAGTCTCGCATAAGAACAATTGGCTGGATCATTTTTTCTATCGGTGAAAACGTGGAGCAAAATATTTCACTTCATGAACTCCCTGGGGTAATTATTTCCATTACGTTTACCATAAAAATGTATATTGCCTTCATTTATATTCGTTGAAACACAATACCAGTAGTAATCAAAGCGTATTTATTTAAGATTAACTTACAGGCGGTTTCACTCGACAATGTCGTTTCCCATGAATGATAATCAAAATAAACTGTTTTATTTTAAAGCTATTATTCTTGGAAATTTAAAATAGTGTCTTGGTGTTTATCACACCAAAAAGCCTTGTAGTTTCCGATAGATTAAATAAATAAATAAAATCGCACGGATCTTAGTTTTAGTATTATTTGTAACAAAATTAGATCCAGTGTATTATAAAACGTTCATTCGTAATGTTACTACGAATATATTGTAATATTTTCAGTGGATTCAAATATAGTTCTGTAAGAATAGGAAAAAACCTGTGTTCAAGTCACGAAGCGCTTGGCACGTGACTGAGAAATAACGTGGGACTTTTCGTAGTGGACGAACTCAGGCTAGACTTTGGGGTCCATGACCCATGGAGATTTTAGATGAGGTAGAATCGAGTATTTCGAGAGTGTATTTTGCGACTTATTTTGTTTTAATAAATATACAGAGAATATAAGACGGGTGAAGTTTGATGTTATTTTAAAATGTGATTTAACAACAAACTTGCTAGTATCTTAAATTGTTATAGAATTGATCTATACTGATGGTAAACGAACAAATACCTATTACAGTCATTGTAATATTGAATAAACATTGTCATATGTCATTTCGTATAAAAAGGAGCTTTGTATTCCCCTCATAGAAACCGCAACTTCGTCCAAATAACGCACAGACAAGACGCGACAGTACTAATAACATTATTCAATATTACATCTATTGAGATCACGACTTTACGTTTTGTCAATTATCTGCTCCAACCAACAAATTTATTTCCCAGTGGCAAGAAGCAAATATAGGTGCTAATCTTTAAGGCACGTCAAGATAATAGTAATGTATTTATTTATTTCCTAAAACTGTGGCATTGGTCGTCAAATGACGTGTTAAACAAATGTCAAACGTCGACATATGAAACATCAAAGTTGTCGTTTAGGACTACCATCCGTCAAGGAAAAAAAAGTTATCTCTTTTCGAATGTTACGTTGGGACTCTACAAGTAACTAAATGGAATAAATTTAAATATTGTCAGTTGCAAAATAATTTTAATAATTAGTTAATACCAGTTATTGATTTATTACAATATTCATGACTTTGAGTCATCATTTTCAGTTCAACTTTTATTTTCTAATCTGAAGAAAATACGATAGTAAAATACTTTATCTTGCTAAAAAAAATCTCTAAAACGTCTTGAATCGTGAGCCACATTTATATTGCATACATATTCTTACAAACTTACGGCTGAATATCATGAAAATCATCTTTGATGTCTGCAGAAAGCAAATTATCATAAGGCCAAAGAACTTATGCATGATAAACACTGCCCTCGCCTCTTTGTCGTGTGGGCGACAATCGATGACCTAAAAACTAGTTATTCTGCATATCACTTTGTTACAATGAATAAGAAACGAAGACAATACAAATACCGTGAGCTCAATTCTATTTATTCGTTGATACACATACCGTATTTTCCACTGGTTATATGAGGGTTACTAAGTCAGTGACAGCGTATATGATCTGTAAGCATGATCTGTTTAGAGATCATAAATTTCGTAATTTTTGAGATATTCATGTGGATTGAATTATTAGGTTTTTATGCAGCATTTGATACTATTTTAATTACTTATAACATTGTTTTAAGTAAGCTTTCTTGTCGTTTCTATACCGTCCTGCACCAATCCACATCATAAAATACCACACTATATATTACTAATATTTAATTTATACTAATTCAAAAAATATATATCAAATCAAGAACAAAATAATGTTGAGAATCTACTGAATGTTTATTTAGAATGCATAGTGTTGTTAAATAACCTAAGGTGAACTATTTCAAATGAATTATATGCCCTCATTGTCGCGTAGAAAATAAATGGTACATTGTTTCGCGCATAACAAACAAACCGCGGCCATATCACAATCCACAACTCAAGGTCGTGGGAATTTTATGAGGTTATTTCTCTTGCATGTGACAAGTATGGTCGCTATTTATAATACTATATTTAAAAATCTTCACGACTGCATGCATGGCAACCCTGAATCACAATGAAGTACCATTAAAACAATTTTTAAAAGTAAATTGCCTCTAATTATGCAAATCGATTGTTGCCAAGTTCATTACTCATCTCGGCTAACATCACTCTGCTAGTAACGATTGACAAACATCTTGGCTTACTTGGAACAGCTGTAAATACCTTAGCGAAATCGATTAATACGTAGAAACTACTTCAACCTGGGTAATCTGCATTTAAATATTTGAGTTACAAATGGCCAGTAAATTCTAATTCCTGGTATTTGATCGATTGAATATTATCGATTTACTTTATTGCTTCGAATTTATAATTAGGATGTGTCCAATTTATGAGTGTTTAAATTTAGAATATATTTTATAAATAAAATTTGTATTTTAATCGCAGTTTTATGACCATTCATTGACGCGGTAATGCAATGTTTAATAGTGACGGAATGAATGGATTCAATTAGTAAATACAAATTACGTTAGGATAGTTACACTACGCTTTGCCAATTACGTAAATTGGATTCTCAATGTTTATTTATGTTTGCGTCATTTTTTTATGATTCAAACGGGCAAAGATAATTTTATTACATAAAGATTACTGTAAAGACTATAACGCCCTAAACCTGCTAAAACGATTTCAGTTATATTTGTCTCACTGGTGGCTTATATTCGGGATCTATAATATTTCTGTTATATTATACCCCACAACAATTTTGAAGTCCATATAGACTGAAATTCATCATTATTCTTGTAGCTAAATCCTATACTGCCATAAGATCACGATAACTAACGATCGTTTCTCTTTTGTCCACAGTGATACCAAAGATGCATATTGAAGTGCAAGTCGCGCTTAACTTCGTCATATCGTACCTGTACAACAAGCTGCCTAGGCGGCGAGTCAACATCTTCGGCGAGGAGTTGGAAAAGGCGTTAAAAGAGAAATTCCGGGGTCACTGGTACCCCGATCGGCCGTGTAGAGGATCAGCGTTTAGATGCTTGAAGACTGGGGGGCCTTTAGATCCTGTACTGGAGCAGGCGGCGAGAGAATCAGGAGTTCCTGTCAGGGATGTGCTCGAACACCTGCCCAGAGACCTCGCGGTCTGGGTTGATCCAGGTAATGGAACGGTTTTACAAATTAAAAAGAATAGGCTCGTGGTCTGTGTGTCTGAAGTGTGTGTCGTGCCATACTGTCGTTGGATTTGTTAGGTTTTACATCTCAATTATAATTCTCATGTATACTGGTCCTCTCGCAATGTTCACCATCGCTAAAACTTGCTAAGATTGAGACGTATGCTCTGTTGGTAAAGAAGAGTGTAATCTCGGTTTGGCCTATTTACATAAAAAAAGTTAATGTTATCAATTACATTATAACGATTGTCTTTAAAAAGACCGCATTGGCGTCACAGTTTCGCCATGAACTAACTGATAGTCATTAATTTCAAAACATTATTTGAACATTCCAAATTCAAATTCAAACTCTAACGGTCGTGCGATAGAAATCGTGGAACGTTCCAGATTGTTCTGCGGTTAGATAACGTTAAGTGAAAAATTACACGATTCAATAACAATTGGACGCCTAATATGTAAGCGTGCTGCATAACGTGCTAAATGAACGAGGTCGGCAAACACTCCCCGAGGACGGTGGCGATCGTGATTATCTATGTATTGCGAGCTGTGTTGCAACAGGATGTCATCTCTTAACGGGCGGGAGGCGAGAGACAAACAATACTCTCATATCGTGCTGTACGCATACTTTTACATCCCCGAAGGAGAAATATAAAAAAGGGAAGGGTGTATTAGTTGTATTAGGCCTTAGGGAAAGGGGTGTATTTAAAACACGTTTTACTAGTTTGTCGAGGAGCTAAGATTTTCCGAAACCGAGAAATCTCACCCTACGTTCGTGACTTTTAAATCAAAAGTAAATAATGTTGGCGAACTAACAAGTCAATAATTTTTCCTAAAATATCTGAGTCGTGAATATTGGGACTTCAGCACTTACTTCCATTTAAGAACTTTCGTAAGGAAACCTTTATGCATCAAGTCAATGGACGAAATTGTAGAAATTAAGAGTTAATTTATTTTTAGTCGTATTAAAAAAATACCGTTTAAAATAATACAAAATAAATGTTCTACAAATATAAGTATAAAAATATTCTACAGCGCGACAATTAGTACGTACTTTTCTTACAATGACTTACAAAGTCATTAACGCTTCAAATTGTTAAACCGGTAATAACTGCAATTTTGCAAACATACGCTTTACAGAAATTGTTTATTTGTCGCGATCGCGGGAACTTCCAGCATAGCACGTACTCGTAGAGTCATGACTCGAACAAATTTGTCGACCTTCGGTTTTCAATACAACCGTAAGGTAGCCTTACAGTAACTAAACAGTTAGGTAATACTTATTTTGGCAGACATGACAGTGGTAAAGAGTTTTGGAAATGATTGTAGTGTAGAAGTAGACCATGTAGAAAAGAACATGAAAGAAAATGAGGCAAAAAAATAACAAATAATTTTAATGCTTTGTTTCAGGTGAAGTTTCGTACCGCATCGGTGAAAAGGGGGCTGTGAAGGTGCTGTTCAGCAGCGACGAGCGGGCTGCAGACGAGAGGACTGATAGAGAAGTAAGCACTCCGCAATTAACTAACCTACGAAATTTCATGAAATCTTTGCATATTAATAACAGAAACAATTTTGAATATGTTATAAATTTCATATTTTGCAAATTGCAGGTAACTCGTGCGTTCAACCCCGAGGCGCAGTGCTTCAGGCCGGTGGAGCCCGCCACGGCGCCGTCGCCGCCCGCGCCCGCCGCCTTCTCGCCGGCGCCGCCGTTCCGCGCGCAGCCGCTCACCTTCACCACGGCCACGTTCGCGCAGACCAAGTTCGGCAGCACCAAGCTAAAGACGAGCAGCAAGCGCGCGAACCGCATGTCGCCCACCGAGTTCAGCAACTATATAAAGCAGCGCGCGATGCAGCAGCAGCTGGCGGCGCGGTCGCTGTCGCCGGGCGCCGAGCCGGCGTACCTGGTGGCGCGGCGCGAGGCGGCGCCGGGCAGCGCGCCCCCCTACCCGCCGGCGCCGGCGCACCTGCTGCTCGCCAACTGAGCCGCGCACGCGCGCTAGCCGCCTCGCGCGACCCGCTCATAGAGTCTTTACTTTTTTACGAGAGAGACGCGCGCCGCGATTTATTTTTTTATTTTCCGCGATGGCGCCGCGGGGGCGTCCCGCGCCGCCCGCCGCTTGTGATATCCGTACGATTTTCCATAACTTTTTGTATTCTCGTTCGTTACGTCGATGTGTAAATTAATCGATAGGAGCAATAATGTGCCGGGCGACTGGCCGGCGATTTATTTTCGTAATATTTAATGCCGTGTCGAGTTTTTGACGTCTTCGTTCGATATCAATATATTGTAGGGTGTAAGGGAGCGAGAGCGTGCGCTTACTACGACGTACCTTCTAGAGCGAGCCTGTATACATACGTCCTCCGATCTAAGAAATACTGATATTTAAATATGTATACATAATATATATTCGTACGCGATTAACGTCAAATTTTTCACGTGGGAAAGGCCAATAGAGAAATTACGTATTTTTAATATTGAAATTGATAATTCATACTTACTATTATAGTGTACTGGTACCTACTCGTATTCGTATTCGTATTGTACTCGTATGTGGTATGTGGTAACTGGTAACTAATAACGTTTGCATATCCGGTGGGACGCGGTCGGACGGCGCGGCGGGCCGCCCGGGGGCGTCGGAGATCTCACATAGTGTAATCATCACTCGTCACTCGTACGATTGTACCCTTGTAATATACATAATATACATTATATAATAGGTTAGCTACGTTTCAATCTAACAGTATTTTTTTAAGAAGATATTAGTCCTTGTGTACATTACCGGCCGTCCGCGCGGCGGCCGCCCTTAGCGTGTATGGTATACTTATATTGTTATAAAAGACATGAATATGAATAATTGATAGAAAAAAATATTTCTCAATTCATAAAATAACGGGTGCATGCAAATTCATGGAAATACTATGTGTTATTTATCTTTTTTATATTTCACTTGGCGATCGGGTCAGTTTTTCAGTGGCGGAGGTAGTTAGCGTAGCGCAAACGTAGTGAGGTATGTGGGTAGTGTGTACCGTGTAGCGGGCAGGCGCGACTTGTCTGTGTGCGGCCGGTGTGGTCTCGTCCCACGCACAACGTGGACAAGTTGTACCAACGGAAATGTACAACTATTTTTTTACTATTTTTATATTTTGATTTAGATTTAAGTCTAGTTGTATGATTTCAATACCCTTACGCGTACTTCGTATCGATACCCTATTGTTAAATTATTATGTAAAGCGTTATCATTGATAGTCGATTGGAAAACTGACCGAAATGCTGCAGTATTTTGTAGATAAAATCTATAATGTAAGTTTAATAATAATACAACTTAGTGTAATGAGATTTTTTATTATAAAGATACTTTTTATTTTTCCTTTCTTTTGTAAGATATATTCGATGGAAGTGTTAAAGATAATATAATATTTGCATAATATAGTAAAATCGGCTCTCCGTGCCGGCTAATATAATTAGTCAATAATAATTTTTCATATTGTTGTACGACTTTTTAAGTTTATATTAAAATGTTTTGTGCAATCTATCTGTTGTATAAAATTCACACCTCCCAATCCTTATCCTGTAAACTAAAATTAAAAAGAAATCATAGAAATAAACGAACGAGGCTTTACTCGGTCAAAGGTATTTCCGACTTATAACGTGATGAAGAAAATATTAGCCCTATTCACGTTAATTAATGGAATAATTAAGAAAATAGAGAAAGGAGAAGCATGGATAAGAGTATATCTATCTTTTACCTGTTCAAGCAAAGAGCTATTAAATATGGAACAAAAGTGAAGAATATGTTGTCGTAATGGCTTCCTGTGAGACAAACTACCACAATACAGTTTTTTTCCTCATTCCAGAATCTGCTAAGGGCTAATTCTTAGTAAATAATAGTATTACATTTACACCTATACATGAAACTCAAACACACATACACAGCCCCCTCGCGCCTGCATTTCCTAAGGCAAATTTCTGCATACGATACTTTTCATAATTTTTTCAAGTTGAACCCATTGCGATTTACCAGAAACATTCGCAGGCAGGTACTATAAAATTCACCTAAAAAATCAGGAATGCCTGTCCGGAATCAAAAATGAAAAAAGAATAATCTTATCACAGAACATTATGAGCTGTGATGTTTTGTCTTGTATTTATTTCGATTTACGAAGTGGCAAGACTAATTGGCAAAAATATATCTAAAGAATACCACAGAAAGCATGAAATCCGTACTCGAAAGTTTCTATTTGTTTCTCAATGAATAACTATTTTATTTTAAAAATAAAAAAAACAAGTTGTTTCTAGAAAACTAAGTTTCATTTTATTTTATCCCATCCATAATGGCAACTGCAAGAAAAACTTTAAAGAGACTACAGATTAAATATTATTCCACCACGATTACCTACGTTATAGCCATTTCTAGGAGTACCCTCAAACTTAATTAACTTAATTACTATTCATGTGAGTACCGCGCAAATTAGCTCATAATTTAATATCTATAAACCTTCTTCCAGGCTGGCTTACTAGCATTTAGATTTTGCTACCAATACCCAAAAAATGTGAACGGAACTTTAGAGATGGTTTTACTAGTTTCTGAATGACTGATTAACATTATAATCATGTTCTAAGGACCTTCCTACTCAATACTATATGCCAAAATCGTGGTTAACCTTTGTAGCTGTATCTGATCCAGACACAATGCATTTCAGCTAAAGTATTTTATCAGGTTGAAAATTCGTACTATTGCTAATAAATTATGACTAATAAATTTTATTCGCAACTGATAAAAGTATATTAAGTAGTAAGTACTAATAAACTTATTTATTTATTTATTACACAAGGTGGACCGACGATTTGGTAAAAACCGCAGGAAGCCGCTGGATGCAGGCCGCTTCCAATAAAGCGCTTTGGAAGTCTCTGGGGGAGGCCTATGTCCAGCAGTGGACGTCCTTTGGCTGATGATGATGAAACTTATTTATTAATATTATTTATCCTGATATTGAAAAAGATGTTCTAAATTGATTTAACCTAATCCTTAAGAATTCTATTTATTCCTGCTAACCTCCAAAACGGCTGGACCGATATCGACGTCATTTTCACTCGCGGAAAGCTGAAGTTATAAAAAGAAACTTGGCGCATAAAAAGAACAGGCTAAAATTAATTCCACACGACAAAGTCGTTAGCTACTCACGAGCTTATTTTTGTATATGTACTTGCATATACCTTGAGAACTTAGAAATTATTTCATGATTCGACTTCTTTTTAAAATGGCTATATGCTGTTCCGATCCAACAGAAAATTTCTTAATATACATGGACCAATAATTTTCGATACAGAAATATAACTGAATTAATCCAGTCCTTAAAATAGAACTCGAATCTAAAATTATTCTTGTGAAACTAAGAGAATATATTTTCAATAATATGGCATTAGTTCAACCAAACATTTTTTATCCTCATAAAATAGTGTCTTCCCATTTCATCTACTAGGCCTTGTTAACTAGGATACAAAATAAACACACAAATAATATTCATTAAGTCACTTTATTTATCAAACCACAAAGATGACAAAGGTATGCCTCATCTATGGACAATATATTTAATAAGGTACCGTAAACGTATTCTAAATGCCTTAAATCAAATTCTATGAACAGATTTTCACCGAGATCTATAGATAAAACGATAATTGCTTCAAATTGACAATTTTCTTGAAAACATTTTCCATAACAGTAATTTGTATGTGAAAGGAAAACATACATTCTAGAAGATACAAATAACATTATACAGGGTGTATTTAGACCGTGATCGAAAACTGAGGCAGGTAATAGCGAGGGTGATCACAAACCTAGCGGCGATATTAAAAACTCCGACAAACAATAAAAATTTTGACGTTTTCTATACAACCATCGGTGTTAAAAGTATGTGGTTTGTATGGAAAACCTCAAAAATTTTATTTTTTGTCGGGACTTTCTTTAATGCCAGGGGGTTTGTAATCGCTATCGCTATTACCTGCCTCAGTTTTCGATAACGGTCTAAATACACCCTGTATTGGTACATAGATTTTCTTTAACAATAGAAAATTGAGTCGGTCCCGAGTATTGCTTATTAGTAGCATCACACAGAAAAAGAACTTAAATTTTCGCCGGTATTGGTATAAAAAATCACCAACCAACCAATTAAGTAAGGTACAGTCATTGTCAAAATATAGTTAAACCTATCCCCTATTTTAAAGAAGGGTTAATAGTAACAGAATTACATGATTACAACTGTAATTTATAATATATACAATCAGATATAAATATGTTGACATTATAGATAAAAAAATATTTCCTACTTTTCATCCAACTGAACGAATCTAGATCAATTTTTAGACACCACAAATATGGCTTATACAACACTGAATTGATTTAATATCATAAAGATTCCAACCGTGGACAAATCACATTCTCTTATGGCATTGTAAAATTTGTTGAATATACAAAGATCAATTCAAATAACTTGCATAATGATTCGTAAATATAACACGCAATAAATTTATCTTACGATTTATGTCTTACATAAAATATATGATTCCCTTTGATATCAATATGTTTATAATATGTAGAACTTAAAATATTTTTACTTGTGACAATCATAGAGGTTACACATACATACATAAAAATATATATATCAGTAATTTTTGCAATAATTAAAAATTTGCAATGCAGTCATTTGCGATTCTCTATTATATAATTTTTAGTTATTTGTGACCAACCTTTACTAAAATTATTCAGTGTGATTCTTTAATGTGTTACTATAATAATGAAGCATCAATGCCATGATTTTGTGTACCACAAATCTCAATTTATTGGATTTGAACTTCTAATTGTAGGAACATTTTCCCGATTTATTTTTAATTTAATATAAAAATTATTAAAAAAAAAATGTGTGCAAAATAGCAACGCCCAAATTGAAATTGTAAAAAAATATATCTATGACTGTCATAAGCACTCAGAATAGTAAGGCATAGACAATGTTTAATTCCTTCATTATGCTACTTTGAATCTAACTTCAAAGGAATTTCTACAAAGAGTTTATTATTTGATACAATGCTATACTGAATGTGTGAGTTATAATCTAATATCTGAGATTTTTCATAAACTCTATGGGTCTCGAAGAAAAACTGTAACATTGGTAGGTACATTTACCCCATGAAACAATATAACTGTACATCTGTACCTTAATTCAAACAATAGTCTTAAATGGTTATCAATCATAAGCGATCTTATTCAATCCTACTGAATACAATTTAAAGTCTAACGCGTATATTACAGGAACAGATTTTTTTATAAATATGTGCTATAGTTTGTATAATGATGAGGCAAAATAACTTTTTTAATTTTGGCACGGCTCATGATGAATGACAAAAATAATGTATATAGAAATAACTATTTTCTTTATAAAGTTAAAAAGACATTAAATCATTAAGAAATAATCCTTAAATTTACCTTAGTTTTACAAACTATCGTTTATGTAGGCCAGTTTTAACGTCGTGTTTTACTAAATTACATTTGTTACCATAGATGAGGAGATATGTCCTTAGTGGTTACTTTATACAAAATATATTGTTTGCTATTATTTTAAAATAATCAGTACATTTTAAACACAAACGTTTCCGTACAACATAATATCTCATAGTTCCCGAAATTACAATATTATATTTACATAATATTTGTAGTTGAACTAACATATTAAAATTATATCACTCGAGATCACTCTGATCCCAAGACTCCACTCAGTTATATCATAATCATTTAAAATAAATGACACTAAATACACCTAACACTGGTTGACTGATTTTGACTATCTTCACAATTTTGGCCCGTTTTTCCAACATTTAAAGATAAAATTAAACATTTATATTATTAATTTTTACTTTTTTGTTATCATTTTAACAACATGATAAGTACCTAACATAAAGTATATCTAGCATAATAGAGTCCAAGTGAGCCCAAAACTTTTACTGTGTAAAGTAGTATCTATGCCAGACGCAACGGCCTCCCTGGACACACGATAAAAAATAAATAACCATTATGTGAGCAAATACTTATCGATAAAAATAAAAGAGAAAATTAAAATGGAAACCAACACACTATTTGAAACACCAAAAGAATCAAGGGAGGAATGACAACTTATCAATACGAAACAACACTATTCTAAAACAGTCACATCCTTATGAAACTGTGGCTATCCGAGTCTGTATAAATGTAGACAAATTTATTTACAATAAAAAAAACGTCTAAGTCAGGTCGGCGACCCGCAACTATCTCGGCTACCCCCCCGGCGCGACACGCTGGGGAACTCCGCGCTCCGGCCGGCTGCGGCATCAGTGCGCCATCTCGATGTGCCGCTGCAAGCTCTTCTTGTTCATGTAGGAGCGCTCGCACATGGAGCACGGGAAGTACACCTTGTCGTTGTCGGCGTGGCGCGCGCGCGTGTGCGACGACAGGTCGATGGCGCGCGCGAAGTACACCTTGCAGATGTTGCAGAAGAACTTGGTGGGCGTGGCGTGCATGGTGCGGTGCGCGATGAGGTCGCGGGGCGTGGCCACGCCGTCGCCGCACTGCGCGCACGTGAACTCGCCGGGCGGCGGCGCGGGCCCGTCCGACTCCGAGTCCGACTCGGCGTGGTGGCGCTCGCGGTGCGCGCGCAGCCCGCGGGCGCTGTCGCACTGCGCGCCGCACAGCGAGCAGGCGTACGCGTCGTCGTCCGGCGCCGCCGCCGAGCCGCCCGAGCCGCCCGAGCCTCCCTCGCCGCCCTCGTAGTGCTTCTTCATGTGCACGAGCAGCGTGGACTTGCGCGTGAAGCTCTTGTCGCACACGGGACAGAACACGGAGTTGGGCTGGTGCACCTCGTCCATGTGCCGCTGGTACGCGGCGCGCTTCGTGAACTCCTTGTCGCAGATGGTGCAGTACCGGTCTTCGAGCGCGCTCGAGCTGTGCTGCTCCATCTCCATCGAGTCGTCGGAGCGCAGCTTCTTGTTCGGGTTGACGACGGTCACCTCCACTTCTGGCGGTAGTCTTCTTTTGGCGATGGAGGCGGGCGTCGAATGTTGGACTCGGGCCAACTGCGACGGGTCGACGACCTCGTACTTGCTGATCTTGTTTGTCACCTTGTGCTGCGGCATCCACAAGCCGGAATTGTTGGCGGCCGCCTTGCCGTCGGGCGAGCGCAAGTGCCATCCTCGATGGCTCTTCAGAGCGGCGATGGACGTGTAACTCTTGTGGCAGATTTCACAATCGAACGTCTGCGGTTGCGATGGAACTTGATTGATACACTGGTGGTTTTGTAAAGCGAGCAGTCCTACGAAATGTTTACCGCACGTGTCGCAAGGATATCTCGCCTGGTAATCGGCACTCGGGTCGCCGGCCTCGGACTGGTCGTTGTCGTAATCTGGCTCCATTTCCTGCGTCGGTTCTTGAGATTTACTCGAGCCTTGGTTAGCGTTATACCCTAATAATTCCTGTGCGTGTGTAGATTTTAAATGTTCATACAACTCGAGCGTAGAGGTGAGCGGTTTTCCGCAAAGCTTGCACATTTGCACGGATGACTTGTGGACATTCTTCCTGTGTCTGTAATAGGATTTCTTATCTGCGAATGTTATTTTGCATATTGTGCAACTCGACCTACTGCTACCGTCGCCGCCCGACATGTGAGACTGACTTTCTGACCCGTCCGCGTTAGGATCAATGATACCGTGCTTATTCCGTTTATGTTTCCACAAACTGCTACGCAACGGAAAACGTTGGAAGCACAGTTCACACGAGTAAGCATTCGCTTCTTGGTTCATTTGTTGCGAATTACTCGTGAAATTCGTAAAATTGAAGCTATTAAATTGCGGCGTCGATAACCCAGTGCCATTCTCTTCGGCATTAAATTCTTCCTCTTCGGTTGAGGCCTGCATAGTATTTTCTTCACTGTCATTCCTATCTTTCAAAATATCGGCATGCAAAACTTTCTTATGCTTCCATATATTCTTTTTGTGCATGAATCCTTTGCCACACAGGTCACAGCAATAAGGAGCGTTAGGAACATTGTAGCTGGGCTTGAAAGATACGAACCCTGGTTGCATCATAGAAAACTGTTTGATGGGCTTTCCAATGATCTGCGGCGCAAAGCCTTTGGGTTCACCCGGTTTTCTATTAGTGGTGGGTACTTTGGCGTGAATACGCATATGGTTAGAATACGCCTGCCGGCTCTTGAACGATCTGATGCAAATTTCGCAATAAAATTCAGACTCCGTGTTAGACAACGCTCGCACACCGGGATGCGCTTGTTGCACGTGCTCTGATAATTTCTGCGGAGTACTGTAAGAGTTAGAGCAAACGCTGCACGGATAGAATTTGACACGCAAATGTGTGTTTTTGTGTTCGGCTAGTTCTGACGGCCTGAGGAACTTCTTGTCGCACTGGTCGCAGTGGTGCGCCACCTGGTTGTGCTCGGCAACTTGATGGTCGGTCCAAGCGTCCACAGTTTCGAATATGGCGTTGCACTCTGTGCAAGAATAATGATATTCCTCAGCCTCTTCTTTCACGAGAGACATGTCGGGCTCATTATTCTGCATGCCCAACGATCTATCAGAATGCTCCGTGTATATGTGTTTGTTTAGATCGGCCGCTTGCTCATACTTAGCATCACAATGTTGGCAGTAATGTGGCTTCTCCTCGTTGTGAATAGTTTTCAAGTGCTTCACCAATAATGGGTAGTTGCTGTTCTTTTTGCCGCATAACGGACAGTCTGTTGGTCGACCATCCACACATTTATTTGAGTTATCTGATTGGTCAAAGCTACCAGCGTGGACTGCTAAGGCATGATCGTTGAAATCCTGCATGTTTCCAAATTGCTCTGAACACAAATCGCACGATATGTACACAGTGCATTCACCATTACGTATATGTTTTTTGAGTAAACTCTTGTCTTTGAACCTGGCTCGGCAATGTACGCAACCGAGAGGCACCCGGGACTGTCCATCTTCATGAACGTCCAACATATGTTTCATTATAAACTGCTTCAACTGAAATTTTGCTGGGCACAGCTTGCATGCATATGACCTAGCGTTAAAAATATCCTTGTACTGAACTTTGTTATCTTTTGGCTCGTCCTCAAGAACCAAATCGTCAGTAATACCATTCTCGTTGTAAATAATTTTCCAGAGATCTGTGCATGAATTCGATCTCATGTGGCTAAGTAAAGCGCCAATGTGTCCAAAAGTTATTACGCAATTGTAGCACGTATGCTTGGGAACCTTCTGACCATTTTTCTGTAAATGCTGTATGACAGCTTTTCTTCGAGGATGTTCTCGATCACAGCACAAGCACCGCTTCGTATTGATTTGCTGAATTACGTCGCGATACTTTAAAATAAAGTCTCTTTGAGTTTTTGTTACATATAATTTGTCAGGATCGAGCTCTTTCATTTCGTCGACAGTGTCATTAGGGTCACCTGTCTCATCAAGGTCTTCGTCATCTTCTTCATGAAGCTCACTATTGTAAGAATTATTAACTTGTAAATCTTCATTTATTTCTACTACAGGCGTTATACCAATCGGTGGCATCTCATCTTCGTCATCATCATTTATATCATGATTTAACTCTTGCTCATCGTGATCCTTTTCTTCATTATCTTCATCACCGTCTTTTTCGTCAAATTCTTCAGTTTTAATTTCAGCAGTCTCATCAATGACCATATCTTGACTGTCACCTGTATCATCATTCTGTTCTTTATCGTTGTCACTGTGACCTGCGTCCATGTTGTTATCATCGTCATTCTGCATATTGTCATCATTTTGGTCGTCACCATCATGATGGTTTTCTTGCTGCCTAGCAATTTCTATTTCATTCTCTGAATCCATATCGACAGTGTCGTAATTTTGGTTCTGATTATTGTGCATATCACCATCCGCTTCATCGTCACCCTGGTGATGATCGTAAGACTCAGGGTCCTGTTCAGACAGTATAGTTTCTACTTGGAATGATGCAATTTCCGGTTCAGATATCAAAGTCTCGGGACTTTCTGGTCCTGAATTTAAAATTTCGGGTTCTGACACCAAAACTTCCGGTTTTGTTGTGAGCAAAGTTTTTAATATCTGCGGTTCCTTTTTCTTTATTTGTAAATCTTTTAGTGCTTTTATCCTAAGGGGATATGGCAAATTGTTTTGAAGTGATTTTGTAGTTTTTATAGGTATAGGTTTCGGTGGGGTAATGACCTTCTGAGGTAATACTTTAGCTGGTATATTCTTAGGTATGTATTGCATTTTGTGGCTAATGGGATTGGGCATTAACCTCGCTTTTGGATTGAACGGGTTAGGTCTTAATTTAGGTTGAAGACGCATTGTATGAGATTTCTTATTTGTAACTTTGTTTGTGTACCTATCAAAGCTATGAGCGGTAAGCTCGTGTCTCCTAGCGTTGTGCGAATATCTGTAGCTTCGTCCGCAAACGAGACAATCTTTGGATGCTAGTTGTTGAATACCTTGCCGCGCATGCAACGTTTCCCCTGATGGACGCATAACAGTGATAGATACTTCAGGCATGCTTGCAACCTTTGCATAGGATTGGCTTGATTCATTCATCTCTTCCTCGTCTTCATCTTCTTCCTCTTTTTCACTCTCCATGCCCTGAAAAATAGTCGTTATGTTATGTTTATTACATACACATGACTCCCAAAAATTGTTTCATACTTTTTTTTATCCATAGTCTAGCTATGAATAAAATAAATATTATGTATTACTTTGTAATCAACTCCGATTATTACAGGAGTAAATGTTTCACAGTATATAAACTTCTGTAGCCAATGTAGAATTAAGAAATGAAGTAAGAAAAATGTTGTAAACCATACTCTGCTAAATAATATTATGTAAAAAAATATGGACACTTGAAAATATGGCTTTAAAAAAAATCAATGATTTCATTCTATCAAAATGAAATGTTTCATTTATCACATTGTGCACTAGTAAAATTTTAACATGACACTTCATAAAATATTATAAAGATTTAGTATAAATGTAATTAAAAAATATATCTAAATAATAAAAGAATACTTTTAACCATGTATTTATTTCTTTCAAAAGACAGTGTAACAAATTTTACGTTGAGTAACTCAGCATAACACCAAATCAAGTTTAATCAATTAACATTATATATTAGGTATCTTGAAAATATAAAAAAAAATCAACTTATGCACATAGTACAAACAAAAACACTATGTTCTCTACATATACTCTGACGACATTTAATACAACACTGTTTAGTTTTCCTGTCGCGCTTTAAAGTTGTGATACAAATTCTGCATCTTCTCCTATTTTTATAACATGGAACAGCATCAAGCATTTGACTTAACCTTTCCTGTTTCTTCGGAATGTCGACAATAGGAGATAATAATACTGGTTCATCACTTTCCATCAGACTTAAAGCTAATTCTTTTATAAATAATCGTCTTTGTGCAACATTGTTGCCGCTTTGCACACACCACATAACTTGAGCATTCACTGAGGCAATGTTGAGCAGTGTGCAAAATATTGAAATCGTCCAATCATTTGTGTATTGCATTGTTGTGTAATAATGCATCAAAACATCAAGTACTTCAACAGCGGAATGATTCTTTTTATACAAAGACACTACAGTAGTGTTATTTACATGCACCCTTTTATAAAACCTCGGGTCATTTGTTAGTACATTCACAGACTTTAAGTCTGAGCTCACATAAGATGTCAAACACAAATCGTTATCAAGGAATGCGGACATGAAAGACCTTTGTTTCCTATATTGTGAGAGAAATAGTGGTGGGATTGTATCATCCTTTGGGTTTAGAGTACCCATTGAATATAATTGATACTGGTTATTCAACAAACTCATCAATGAAGGTGATGCAAACCAGCTGTCCATGACAATAGTCCTTCCGGTACCTGCTAAATGTTGGGTTATTTTTTTAACAATCTCGTCCGCGCCAAAATAAGGATCCATTATCACATCTAAATTGCTCACATAGAAGTTGGACGGATCAACCAACAACACCATTTTCACACCACGCTTTAAATGTTTCTTATCAATATTGTATCGGAATGGGCAAGGCCCGTAAACTGGCACGATGATCTCATCAACAACCGCAACATTCTGGATGTCGAAAGTCGTTCGGCAGTTCATGGCGAATATTTCAAACACTTTACGTATGCGCTTCATGACGTCCAGCTGTGTTATGCTTTCAGAATCTTCTTTATCGAATCTCATATTCTGCAGAATGAATTTAAACCGTTCGTACTTCATTGCTCTTCGTACACATGGAGCGCCGTAGTCGCTATTCCAAAGGTCACTGCATTTCTGATGCGTTGGCCTCATTAAGCCGTTTAAGTATAATATACCGATAACAGTTTTTACTTCGCCAGCAGACGTAGTAAGTGAATAATTCTTACCATTCTTAACTATATTATGGTTAGTTGAAATAACTATCTGTTCAAGCAGATCATCAGTGAAAAATAAATGCCAGGCGTCTTTTGGTCTGGCATAATGTCTAACAGTCTCAACTTTACGCTTCCTCAGACTGGCAACTTGTCTCACTCTAGCACTGTTAAGAGATGAAGATAATTTTGGACTTTTTGATATTATTTTGTTATTTTTACATAGATATCCACTTTTAAAATCCAGAAACATGTCATCAATGTCCGGTTGAAGTTCTGTCTCTGACTCAGAATCATGGTCCGAATACTGGAGAATATCACATTCCTCCGTGTTCTGTAGGGAATCAATGATATCGCTGTCTTGTACCATGTTCAATATTGCATGGACCCGATGCCAGTCCATACGGGGGTCCACATTTGTCTGCGGATGAAATTAACCCAATTGAACCATTCTCACACTGTCATTAAATTTGTTAATGATTGTCTAAACAAGCCATTTATAAATAAAATAATTAGAATAGATACAATTAAAATTTCTATGGTCAATGTGCCATTTATAATGTTCTCATATATACAACATTGTCAACATAGCATTGAAAAAATATATAATTCATAAGTATAACGAAATTAATATATGTTAGAATATAAAAGTAGAAACTTGAAGTGTCATATTAATATTGTGAAGTTAATATCTGATGTTGTACTATAGCAGAGTTGTTTTAATAAGAGATAAGGTTCACTGGACTCGTAATCTTTACCTTATCACTCCTCGGCGTGAGCCCCAACGATGCCAAGATTGGGGGCCCTTCTGGCTGCATTTTACTTGAGGTGGTATTCTGAAATTGTTTAAATAAAATCTGTTAGATTTTTCAAGTAAGTTAATGGATAAAACAACAAATTATGAAATTGGTTATTTATAGAATGTTTTTATAGGAATTTATAACTCAGAAAAATTTAAGCAATTGATTGACTGGATGTATATGTTTTTCCCTTTAAGTCAATAATAACTGTGAGTGATTTGCCTACCAAATACTTAAGTTTATTAGATATGTCAGTTATTAATCTAATGATAGGAAACTTATCCTCATATTGTAATATTGAAAAAAAGTTAACAGAAGTTAAAGATTTGGTCATATAGCCCTTAGCCACCACATCCAATTTTCTATGTGTAAAAGCTAATATTAATTTGTATAATGATTTCAAAAGAAAAAACATAGATTAACTTGAATAAGAACATCACTATTACAAATTTGACCTACAAGGACACTAGCCCACGAAGCATAGCAGTTGTATGCAAAGATCCAGTCATGTATAAACATTCAAAACTTTCAATAAATTGAAACCCTATCACTGCACAAAGTATGAGTTATAAACAGCAGGCAGGCACATTATCATTTCACACAAGTTCCTTGTACATTAATGACTTCACAACTGTTCACATGTCCTTGACACCAAAATGCTACTTATAAGCAGTCTTGTGGCTAGATATTGACCAATGATACTTCCATTTTCTTTAGCAAGACTAACAGGATAGATATATTTATACTTGGGAGTCATACATACCTCATTGTCATGGTATGCTCCATCAATGACCACTCCATCATCATAGGCTTCATCAGACAAAGGTTCACTCTTTATTTTCACCTGAAAATCCATATTGCAACATGTAAACAATAGAACAACACACAAAAAACTGACATTCCAAGCTCAAATATCCAGAAAAATAAACCCACCTCTTCTAGTTGGCTGCCATCTTTATTAATCAGAGACTGTAGTTTGTTTTGAGTCCTTTCACACACACTCTTGAATACATGCCAGTTATTGACATTGTCCATGCATTTCCTGCAGACATTTGTCGGCAAGTCGTCATTTTCGGTTATCTGCAAAATAAATCATACGCTATGACATGAGGGATGGCGAATGGGCGCGCACCACGACGCGTTTCATCAGAAACGAGCGCGGCGACACAGCGCGAACCGCGCCTCGCCTATAGATACGAGGAGAAACTAAGTAGGTAGGCGTAGGTATAAACGCGCCGGCGAGCGGCTGCTCCTCGACCGAATAAGTAGAAGCGAGTCGAGTGGCAGGCGGCAGCCAGCGAGCTGTGAGCCCCTCGAGGGTTAGCGCTCGATATACGCACACACGTACACTAGCGCACTCGCGCCACACCGACGCAGCCGACGCTCGACCGCTCGAGGGACGAGCTGCAGGCTGGTCTCGTCGCTCGCCGATAAATCAATACGCCAATGTCCAACACCGACCATACCCAGCGACGAGCGACACGCAGCCCCCTCCCGATCTGACCCCCGGGAATAATGCCAAACCCCGACCCTCATGCTATGCGCCATTCCTCGCCGGATAAACGGAATGCGACGCGTCGTCGCCACGAGCCGAGCGATAGCCATGGAACATTACAAAATGGTGGACGATCTTACGACATCTCCACCTAAACGCAGCGCAGCCCGTCATCGGTCGAACGAGGCAGATGACGAGTTCTCACGTATGCCGAGGATCGACTTTCACTCAAAACTTCACTGTATGGCCTCTCTAGAGTATTACGTACCTGTATGGACACGCAATCCTTAATTTTCGAAGCGAGGACGGGAGGTTCCGAGTCATCGGAACTGGTGGTAGGAAAAATCGGCAGTAATTCGCCTCGAGATGACAAGCACAGTCTACAAACACGATCATAGTTCACACTCATTTTAAAAACACAATTCTTTGAAAGAATTCACACCATCTATGACGGTTAAAAAAGGGACGCCATGTCACCACGAGCACTTCAACACAAAGCACTGCACATCGTTCTGGCTAGAGCACGAAAGCGGCTGATGATGAGCACGAGAAGTCGATAGGTTCAGTCGGGGCGGCTGGGTCGAGTCGGCGACCACCTGTCGTTCTGCGCATGTGCGCGTAAAACAGCATCAGTTTAACCAACATAACAAACGCGAAATGTGGTTTATGTCAGATGAGACCAACATTTCACTTAAAGTAGACTTAATTCATTAAAATAATCATGAATGAAATATTTTTTTTAATATAATCGTAATAGTAGTAACTATTTTCTACACCCAGTTTATGATTTATGAGTTAAATAGAACCTATTAATATCGATTCACTTATCATTCCAGCACCAATATTAACAATTTAGATAATAGTGCAATAAGACAAAATCGATATTAAAATTTACGTTCAACGTTACGATTACAATCAACGTTTAAAGTTATTACATGAAAACATTGCGTAGAAAATACACACATGAATTGCCCTCAATTTAGATAAATTGTAACAAAAAGAAAGTGACATTGGCTGATGTGCCTCCATTGCTGCCAACCGCGAACATGACAGACTTGGCAAACCAAATGTGTGCAGCAACTGAATTGTGCGATAGATGTCATACCATCTCCCTCTAAACCGGTATGATGACAGCGCCAAATTCAAACTTCGATAAACTTCGCATCAAACGCGCTATAGCGGGAATTTTAAAACTCGTATCTACGTTTTTTTCTTTTTCGTCTTTTCAATATTTAAAAATAATGTTTTTCGATTAACGTCACTTTGTTTTTTTCAGGTTATCTTTAGTGTAAGCCCAATTGAGCAGAAGTTATTTATATTTTAATTAGGATATGATTAATGCGAGTTCAAATGTGTTATGCTTGACATTTTAATATTACCTATTACGAAACTACAATGTTATTTCAGTAGAAAACATAATGAAGTAAAATCATTCATTTTATTTTAATTATTTGGACATATAAATTTATCAGTCTTCTTATATTAAAGTCAATTTCTTAACTACTTTGCGTTCAAATCAAAGTCAACTATAATTTTTTTATTGGAAACATTTCAGTCCACTGTGCAATAAAATTCTAGGTACAAGAGACATGATTATTATTGGCTATTAAGTACCGAGCAAAGGGTAATTTTTGTCTTTTACAATATTTACATCAATCTGATATTTCTTACTTCAATAAAACACTTTCGTGTTAAATCCTACAACAGTCTTTACGAACCTTTGCTACTTTTCTTTGGTAGATATTCAATACAACATCATTTATTCCATAGCAAATATGAATAGCAGATTCTGATTCTTATGAACTTAAATTCCAGAATCAAAGGGTTTTGCTCACATCGTTATAATATGAGCTTAAAAGAAATACTTTCTAATTAAAATTTAAAGTAAAACGCGTTCTGTATTTACCACTTGCTTGTTATATTTAATTTCACGTCAAGTTACGCAGCTGGGAGCACGGCTCACGGTAAGGTAGAAGAGTGCCCCGACTTCTCGGCTCGGTCGGGACCATAGTCCCGCGATGCATGTATTTGGGGTTCAATTGGTGCCTGGCTGGGCCAGTTCACATGTCATTAATTTTTGTTTAGAAATTCTGGGCTAACATATGACAATAATCCGAGAATCGGTATTATCAAGAGAAAACTACTTAGCTAATACAAAAAAAAATATATTTTGAAGTATTGTAGTCTTTTTTAAATTTTAACGCTGTTAGTTTTTACGTCAAAAAATACTCTTGTGAGTTTATCGCGGTATCGGCATGTCGACAGTAAAACAAATAAATCTAATTTAATATTACCATAGTGTCAATAGTGAGAGTTTCTTGTCACTGTTGACAGTTAACCACCTATTAAGACTGCTGTGAACTTAGAAAAAAAGGAAGAAGTAAGAAATATTTTATTGTTGTCACAATACACGATTACAAATTATATTCCCCAGTATACTTTCCATTAATTAATGCAGCACCAACCTGACTGCAATTCTGATAGTAACCATTTTTAGGTCACCACTGTTCCAGCCCCAGAACAGCTGAATAACACTAGAGGGGCAAAATACAGTATACGGAAACGAGTGTCGTCGATTGTCTGTCATGTATTCATTCGGCAACGATCATACGTCCAATGATAAAAACTACAAACAAAAATGAAGGGCTGCTATTGTCACACATTTATAAAAGTCTTGATATTACACGCACCTAGAGGTATCGATCCCGGGATCCCGAAGCCCGGGATCCCGGGATCCCGGTCATATTTCAGTCCCGAAATTTTCGGGATTAAATTTAATAAATCCCGGGATTTTCGGGATTGACATATTTATAATAAAAATCAATAAAAATGTGCTTTCTAAGATCATTAAACAAGAAATTACTCTTTCTGAGGCTAGTTTTACACGAGGCAATAATTTGGAGAAGACCTATAAAAATTTATAGACGATTCCTCCAACTTCCATCGAGTCTGAACGCGCTTTTTCTGCTTCTACATATGCCACAAATTAAGAAGTATGCTTTCGGATGAGACGTTGGATGCGTTGTTATTTCTAAGATTTTATTTTCGTGGGTTAAATAAGTAATTTATAGTTCCCATATTTATATTTTATTTAAAATACATTGATCTCTGTTGCATGGTCTTTTTTATAGTACAATGGCGTTTCTTTGTTTAGATAAAAGGGCTTAGTTTGTTTATTTTATCAGAAGAAATTATAATTTTGTTTTATTTTTTAATATTTAAGTAAAGATTTATTTTAAAATGCTTTACTTTCTTTTTGTTACCACTTTTTATTACTAATACAATCCCGGGACTACCCCGGGATCCCGGGATTAACTGTTGATAATCCCGAAATCCCGGGATTACAAAAATCGACCGGGATCGAATCCCCTACACGCACCCCTATTTACTAAAACGCTGCCGTGTCAAACATGTTATTATGATAGCCTAATCGTAGGTTCGGTACACTCCGCATGCTGACATTTCCTTCCTAGTTTTATTCAACTGTACTGGAAGCCCTATATAATTTCTTGTGATTTTCTCATACGCGGCATTTTTTACATTTGAAGGGTGGCGAAGGATGGAATTTATTTCTTCTAGGGTCCGTACCCTTGCCGTAGTCCCCTTCGCTGCTTGGGTATCGATCGACTACTGCACATGAGACCTCGCAGATATAGAAGCCCCATGTATGTTAATTAGGCTAAAAAATGAACAGAAACTTTAGTACTTATATGTACCACAGTGTGTTATTATAAGTATATTAAGTGAAGGGATGTGCTGTAGTATTATTCCTCTCTATTTATTATAAGGCATTTAGCTATTATTAGCTCTATATACCTACGTAAATTCTACATGCATTTCTTTCGGGTCTGGGTGTTTATGAAGTCGTAAAATCTCGCGTAGTTTCCGATACCCACGACACAAGATCTGTAAGTGCTTATGGCGTAGTAATTTATTTCGGTCTCGGTATCGATTTGCAAGTCGAGCAAAGCGCAATCAAGTTTGGTAACTGTGAAATTTTCTAGTATATGCGCCCTGACGTATGAGACTTAAAGGCAACTAGGTAAACGTAAATTCCGAAAAGCCCTTTTGCTTACCCCTTTTACAAATTCATTGATGTAATGAAATTCAATCACTGACTTTAAAGATTAGGACATTGACAGCGACAAAAATTTCATACTATTTTTAAGAGGTTTTTTGGAGATAACATCGTTAAAAAAAACAGGAGCAAATAATAAAGAAGAATGATTTCAATATATTTTTATTTCAATAATATTTGCACAAGCAACACTCAGCGTCACGTAATATAACAAAAATGGTTACCAATACACATGTAGATTTTTTTTACACTTTTAATGATTATTGTAATTTTGATAACTATTTATGTTCCTTACAATTTAACATTTAATACAGTTAATTTCTTACATCTAAAGGATATACATATTGATAACTTGCGTTGTGTTTTCACAGATATTTCTCTACTTTGTGATTTATAATATATTTGGCTTTTCTTCCTGGGATCTTTAAGATTTAAAGACCACTGTTAATTTAGCTTCTGATTCTAACAATTGATGACGTTTTGACAAATTATTAGTTTAACTACGAATCTATTCTGTTTTTGTATCCGCTATTGCTGTGGCTAAATAATGTGTCAATTCGGGTAAATTGTTGTTATTGCCGAACTTTACGTTACTTTTAAAGCGATCTTCATCCTGATTATTTTTTATCATTGAAATTGTTTTTTTTTACTGCCCTAGAAATGTTCGGTTCCCGTTGAGCAATTATGAAATAGCAAAGAGATTGTTATACGAAGGTAACTTTACGATTTATATAACATACAAACTACAACAACGTTATAGGTAGATCTATAAATTTATATACAAATACATACAGCTATAAAGAGTATTTCAATACAAATTAAATAATTAATATAAATCAGTATACAAAAAAAAACAAATATCAGTTATTTTTTTATATAAAATTCACATAGATTTTATTTCATATTTATTTGAACGTTAAGTTAATGTTTCCGTAAAACATTCATAAATTAACTACAGAAGTATCATGAAATGTAACTCAAAATGCACAAATAAATTGACCCCGTTTTATATTGTAGTGACGCCTTTTATTTAAAAAGATCATAAATGAGCGTTGAGATCCAGAATTTTTATCTTTTTTTTATGCTGTAGAATCACTTTAAAAATAGAGTTATAAGGTACTGATTAATTGCACTCCAAAATTGTAAATTTTCAAAAAGCCGAAATTCTTTATTACTTTAAACTAAAAACAGACTATTGTTAAATATTTGTTTTTTGAAACATTGTGCATTTTCAGCCTTACCATCGATACTGAAGGGGAAATGATTAAGCTATATAATTTTTTAAACATCGATATTGCACATTTGTCACTGGCCGTAATTGGTCCACTTCTAAATTCAAAGGCCCGATTGGCGCGGAGATTTGATTTACGAACACGGTGGGCACGAAGACCTTTGTTCTTGAGACGGCTGCGCGCGCACCGCCAGCCTGGACGGGTCGACGGGGTTCGCTTTAGCCACGAGCGAGCGCGCCACGTGGGCGAAGGCGGCTTCGACGTTCAGTCCGGTTTTAGCTGATGTCTCCATAAACGCGACTTGGTACTCTCTCGCCAAGCGCTGCCCCTCCTCCCGCCTCACCGCCCGCTCCAGACCGCTGTCGGATTTGTTACCTGCAATGTTACACAATTTTATCGCTCGTCCGACCCTGACTCCTTTTGAATTGCGCTTTCTTAATTCGATACAGATTGGTCGCATAATGAAATGAAATAATTCTGTAATATTTACTTATTTTAACATTCTACGAAGAGTAGTACCTAATACTAAGAAAAATTCAAGATTCAAGAATACCACAATGCAATCGAATGCGTAAAAACATAACTATGCTTTTATATGGTAGATACATCTGCATTCGCGAGACTATCCGCCCCCGTATTTCACAGTTATTCAAACAAACTAAGAAATTATACAGCTCGCACAATATTCTTTTGTACTCAAGATAAGCTGCTAGTCTTAGAATCTGCTATTTCTCGTATGACTTTCGGTCACAATCATTAGCAAATAAAATATTTTATTAATTACTTCATTTTGAATCAAGGCCACCGACGTGCATCAAATACTTTGGCGTCCATTTCATATAACATTCCCATTTTGTCGGAAGAAAGTCACATTATAGGATTATAGTGCAGCATAAAGGGTCGGTCTCAGGTAGGGCGGTACATTGCCCAGAGAACAAATGTGAGGTGTTTACAGAATGTCCATGTCATGTGGACTTTTTTACACCCACAGCAATATATATTTTGTCCCGGGACCAGACTGTGTATACCAGGCAACCAGCGGATCGTGTATTCTGCCTATAGCTGTTTCTTGCTGCTCACTATTACTGACTTACTAGGGCTCGGAAAGATTTACGATTTTTAAAATTGTTCTTACCTAACAGCATGATAACGACATCGTCCTGTGCATACTCCCTGATCTCGCCCAGCCATGCGCGGATGTTGTCGAAACTTGTCTTGTTCGTCACGTCGTACAGTAGTAGGAGAGCTGGTAGAAAATAAAAAAAATAAGGAATATAAACTCTCTTATAGATACACTCATGTTCCGTCTTGTTCTTATCTATCAGTCAAAAGAGGTCGACTGCTGGTCATAGGCCTCTCCCAATGACTTCCACAGGGACCTGTTGTAAACAGCCATCAGCCAGCGACGTCCTACGATCTTTACTAGGTCCTAATGCTTAAAAAGAACGATTCTACATTTCATAGCATATTTCAATGTAGTTTGCTATTAGGAATCTTCGAAATGAAACGAGAACCGAACCCTGAACTAAACGACTTCACGCCGTATACCGCGGAAACAAAGAGTATCTGTAAATGGAAAACGAATATAATATTATTTTCAAAGCATTATGAAGACGCAAAACAACGTCGGGTATTTTAATCCTATTATAATAGGATAAATTAAAGATAAATTGTATCGTAAGCGCTAATACAGTGCATACAGTTTATGTGCAGGTAAGTATTATTTATGTTATATTTTTGTAAATGAATAAACTTTTTTATACTAATTCCTATCATGAACAAGTAAATATTAAAATAAGAACGAAAATTATCACGGATTACAGTGCTTATGTCAAAACATTTCTATTAATGCGACAGTCAGACGAAACAAATCAGTCCTGTAACATAAGTTTTCTTAAGAAGAGCCTTTCTGGATTAATTATACTAAAATTCGAATATATTTATTAACAATTCGACTCAAGGAATCTCTTTTCACATCGCTTTTTTATTTATGAGTTGGAAATTGATCAAATATATTTTTGTTGAATTCATAAAAAATAAGAAAACTGGACAAAGCATAGTGGACATTACATAGAAATGACCGTTGTGATCTCTCCCCGTTTTAATGATAATAATCATTAAAAATAAATTCTAATAATTATTAGATAATGGAAATCATCATCCGGTGGCCGTACCCCGCGTGACCCTTGATTGGGGGTCACATATTACCCCACTACATTTTCGGATTATCCGGTTGATGTCTTTGGACATTTTTGCTTCTTATGTACGAGATTTATGGGCTTGTGGTATTATCCTTCATAGTGGGATTATTTAGCCAAAGATAAATCAATATAAAAACATTGATGTGGTAAGTGCCGATTGCAGACCTATCGGTTCGCTGTAAATATTTTTTTCTGGTTACTATTTTACGTATATTGCTATAGGAACTCGATGGCATCTGATGGTCAGATAAACAAACACAAAAAGAAATAATTATTATGTTTTTGCAACATTTTTTTCGTGAATATATTATGTTACAGAATTATTCGTGTTAAATCAATTTGTGACGTAAGGATTCTGAGTTATTTTAAAATATCTAAGTGTAACATCACGGGCCACGGCGCGTTCTTGATCTAAAAATCTAAATGAATTTGAATCCTCGGAGGAATTCGGAGCTCCTTGCTGATTCTTTTTCTTTCTTACTTTTACAGTTTGTGGTTTCCTCTTTTTTCTCGGATTTAGAAATACTTTCTGTCTACTCTTTTAAGGCATTAAGCCGAGAGTATGTGCATGCGGCTTTGCTAGATACCCAATACGTTTGAAATAGTTCAAATCTAGTACGAGATTTCTAAGTGTTTTGTTGGTCTTAGGTTTGATGATTCTAGTCCTTATTTATAAAATAATCTAGCTCATAAAACCAGTCAAAAGATAACCGCTTATTATCACGTCAACACATGAAACTGTTCAACTGGTTCTACGATGTTCAAACTAGAATTGTGAACGATGATGAGTATCGCGTGATCCCGTTTTGACGTCACAGCACATAATTCGAAGCACGTTCACACTTCTATGGTTATTTGTCATAACTTTTGTGAGGTCATCATTATTATCTGCTCATAAAGTCACAACGGTCTCCTCTACAACAAAGAGGTCTTATTTAGTTCATCACATTGCCCTAGTGCGGATTGGCGGTCTACTGCTGGTTTCTCATGATACTTTCCTTTACCGTTGAAATACATGATAATTAATTGCAAATACGCTTACAACTTTGAAAAGTTGGTTGCACATTATGTGTTTTATGAACATATGTACCTACCAACGGTTAGTTAGATTTTTAATGCTACTGCACGACTAAACTTTGAGTCCAAAAACCATCGGGTTTAATTCATTTCATCAAATTTCGAAAATGCAAACGCGAATGATCCTGTGCGCCCATCTAATAGTCACATATCTGATGAGTGTGGTTCTGACTATGTTAAGACCTAAACGTCTGATGCATTTGAGTTATCTAGATGACGTCACAGATTAGCAGTCTGTATACAATACAAGGTTGATATAAATATATTCCTGCAACCGAGTAAAAACCCGCCATAGTTCTCGAATTAAGTCCCGGGAATAACCATTGTTATTGACTTTATTGTAGGTAGGGGTAATAAACCAAATTTTACCGCATACGTTTATTTCTATAATTAATATGTTTGTTATAATAAAACGTTCAAAACGCATACACGGCTGGTTTTTTAATAAAAGAAGTTTGCATATTTTTAAACAAGCAAATACTTATCCTATATTTTTCTCTAACATCTGTTGACTTTTCTTAACAAAAATCGGAGTAACAGAATTAAGTTTACAAATATGTACCATGCCTTGAACGACTATAAGTAAGCTACTATTACGTCTCATAAAACATACTTTTTTACTAACGATGACAACCGTGTCAAGAAAACAATTCGATTAAGATTGCTTCAACAAAGGGTCGCGTTAATTACCACGCACGAGGTAGCCTTATATCATTAGTAATAATTTTAACATATTAATAATACCGCTGTTCATTCTGTTTTCCTTGTAGCGCGTTCCATGAATTATATCGTCAAAACAATTATATACCTACGTAATTAACCAATCAAACGAATAACTGTCAAGGATGTAGGCGCCGTGTAGTTCCAAAATGAAAACTAGATGGCGTTAGCTGTACTTTATATGAGAATAAAGAGCTTAAAAACATTAGATAAAAATTGCTCTAATGAGACATTCAGTGCATTAATTAACTAGGTAGTTAATAAAAACCCGAAAATAAAAGAAAAGAAAAGCTAAATATTTCTTACCATGTGCATCCCTGTAATATGCATGTGTGACGCTACGAAAGCGCTCCTGACCCGCGGTGTCCCAAATCTGCAACTTTACTTTGATGCCATCCACTGTGACTATTTTGTTCTGCGAACAGATGGCGTTAGTTGTATAAAGATAATGTATAAAGTATTCGCTTACCAAAGCAGCCTTTTAATATGTGGTACTAGATATCTCATAATATAATAATGCTATTGACAAATTACAAAACCAAATACAGTCATTTCAACGATAAAAATACGCCCTTGCGACAGAAACGAAATTTTGTAAAATAACGTCTCTTTATCAAAGAAGAATACTGAATTCTTGTAATTAAATATAATTGAATTAAAAACATTTTATTTAGGTAATAAAACCACCATATAAAAGCTAATACAGGTAACTCAATCGTTATTATTGAATCGTGTGAGTAACTCTGTCGTGGACAGATGCCATAAATCAAACTGCAAAAAGTTAACAATAAAAACCCGAGGACCTTTGCAACAATAAATCACTCAGGCGAGCGACCGATTCAATCACAGCTGTCATGGCAAGGGGCGGATACGGAAAAAGCGCGCCAAACTTCGAACACCAATGGCGGCGAAGCGTGTCCGCCGCGAGGAGCTTGTGAGTGGCCCATTTGAACTTGGAACCCTTGGCTGCCATTAATTACCTTTTTTTCTGCCAGGAATTAAAATAATATTGGCACTATAAACTTTTTGCTTGTTAATGTAGAGCCGGTTTCAACTATTTTTTGTGGCGCCGTGGAGGTGTATTGTTTGTGTATTTTATTGACGTATTGTGTTATTTTTTGTGTCTCACGGCGTGGTTATAAATACGGTTTTGACGGAAATTATCGCTTGTTTCTATAATATGGCAGATTAAATTCTTTGATGTTTTTACACGTTTCCATTTAAAAATATTGATTGCCCAAATGGTGAGGAGGCAAGAATCTTTTAGAGCGTAATGTAATCATCATCAGCCATTTAGGGTTGATGATGATCATATTGCTTGGGTCTTAAGTCTTAACCCATAGCTATAGTGTCCTTCTCCTACATAGACTTTATTCGTGAGCATATATTTATTCCCCCCTCTCAATGGTAGAGGAGACCCGTGCTCAGCAGTGGGCGTATATGGATTGATGAAGATGAAGAAGAAGAGATATATTTATTCTAACATTATATGGCAAGTTCATCGCATCCCATCACATTCACATACCTGTATACCGTAATTTGTAGGTATATTAGATTATAAAGTGACAACCTGCTCTATATTCTTGAAAATTCCAGTCCTTCTAACGGATGTCTGGAGGAAATCGCACAGAGCGATAAGATAATTTGTAGCTTACTTTTTTTCTCTCTTGCTTTTAGGATTGACGTGTAAGTTTTTATGTGATTTTTAATTAAAGTATGATAAATAAATAAACAATAATAAGAAAATCCTCCTTGAATCAAGAACCATTCGTTGTTTTTAACGCGTGTTTAAATAGATTTCCCTTTAATTTATAACGTGTAATTATAGATAATTTAATACGCTATATTATGACCATAAATATACTTTTCTTTCTATCTTACTCTTTCAGACATTGAAGTACGATTTCAATTCCCAAATCCCAATGTTCATTCAACATTTCTCGTATTTATTCTTCCTATGCCGATTTTTTATATGATTTTGGCACAATAATTGAGTATCGACTATTTGCCACCGTCATTTTTTATTAATTGACATCAGTCTTAGTCTTAAATGAATCTTCTTGTCCTATCCCATCACACATCCACTATAACTCCTGAGCTGCAGGATCAACAGTGGCACGCACACCACTGATTCCGACCAATAAAGCTTAGTGAATCCAAGAAAACCTTTTTTGTCAATATCCCACTTGAAATTTGATCACAAAAAATACCTAAACAAACAGTTGCTCCCCTTAAACCCGAAAACAAAAAACGCCAAAGCAGTGACTTTTCATACTAAGTCCTCTCACTAAGGGTTACAAGTTACAACACAATTCTTCGGTGTAGACAACGTGATTTTCTACCCGGAAGTCGATCCCGACGGTGGATATGTAGTTTCCCGCCAGGAAGGTGCCGTCCCGGAAGCGGACTAACATACATGTCTTCCCCACGCCGCTGTCGCCGAGCAGCATCACCTGTAAATGAGAATTTATATTCTAGTATGTTGATGGATATAGCACCTCATTTGAGCAATTGAATTGTTGAAAGCTTGTATGAAGCTAGTTTGGTTTTAATCTTTGGATGATTATGTAGACAAAATATTTTGGTTGGTGTCATTGCTGACAATAAAAAAATTAAACTCTATGATTCCATCATTCATAGCGCCAATATAATAAACCTTAACTGAAGTGTTCAAGGTCTAGAAGCTAACATAATAAAACTTAAACACTTATTGTTCTTGTTGCGATAAAACATAGTAGATACTCTAGAGTCAGTCATAATAAGGTAGACTTATGGGGACAGGCTTCTCTATACTAGCTTTTATTACCATCAGGTGTCAACTATTCGCTCCAATACATAAACAAAATATAATAGGAATGCCGTAAAATGAAGAGTAGATTTCATAACAAAACATGAAGGCTAAAAGTAACCTAGATATAAATAGCATAATTCTCATGTCACGGTCACTCCTCTCGTAAAACCGCAAGCTGATAAGATGTGGAATCATTCATCCTCAAACACATCACGTCGGGATTGTTGTCGGGAGAGCGTTAAGTGCGGTCAGGGAGCGAGATGTAAGCGACATTCTATACAAGGCATATAACAGTGTACCTATTCAGTATGTTAAACGTATCTATTCACCCGTAGTAGTGGTTGTAGAATCCCAAAAGTCCTGCTTTCTTTACAAATTAACAAGAGCGATAAGAGAGAAATAATTGAGAATTTTATTTTCTTCACAATAAAGAATCAGGAACTAGATAATATAGGTAAATAATGTGTAATGCTTTTGAGCTTCTATGGAAGTACCGCCGTTGGTACGTCAATGTTTAAAACCTACATGTATTTCTCGTAATGCGCTAGAAAAAGTATTAAAATAATGACAAAAAATGACTGTCCCAACTATTAAAAAAACCCATCCTTCTTTAAACATACTATACTATTCCTTTAAAGAGTTTTTTTTTAACTGCGATATTTTAATCTTAGAAGCAGTGTCATACTCCACACAAAACATTCATTATAATAACCACCGAAGCAAAGGAAATACTCATTCAGCCATGTGATACGACCTATTCTGGGCGTGAGTTAGACGGCAAGCCAGACTTATTAAAGCTAGCCTTTTGAAGCCTTTGAAGTTAGTCTATGGCTCATCCTGTGATGACTCGCCTCTATAAGCTGAACAGTGTCTGTGGGACTAAATTAGTTTTATGGCATAAAACTACGTACATCATAAGAGCATCTGTAAACGGGAAACAGCGTTTATTAATTGGATTTTCTCGCTCCGACTTTGATGTACCTATACGAAGTTTTGCACTTAACTAAATTTGCCCAGATTGAATTATATGCATGCACGTAATAATGGATAGTGGTTAAAATGTTTCTAAATTTTTAGACAAACATTAGTTTAAGACTATTTTTTCTCCTATACAGCTCCTAATAAGTATTACAGCTTCGAATAAATAAAAAACACAGGTAATTAAACAAAAAATAAGAATAAAATGTACCAATAAATGAGCAAATTTCTAAAAATATAAAATTAAAAACACTTACTTTTCCAAAGACATCATATTTATCCTCTTGCTTTGCCTGGGGTCCCCACGGCTCTGTAGGCGAAGGAGGTTCGCTATGAGGCATTACTCCTTCCTGATCATTCTTGTCATCGTCATCCCTCGCGTCAGGGAGGTTCCTTGCCCAAGTAGGGCGAACTCTCCCAACCACTACCCTCTTCTCCATTTGCCGGTTGTTTGTGTTTGGATTCCACATTTTGATTTTTGTCTATGGTACACTTTTAAAAGAAGAACGTCTTTTTCATTTCTTTCTTTTATCACTGTCTTGCCAGTTTTTAAATACAATTCACTTATTTCCACTATTCACTTTGAGAACTATAAATACACTTGAGATATATAAATAATTTAATTACAAAATATCTGGAAAATAAATAGACATAGGGAGGTAATTAGAAAAGGTTTTCGTAAATTTATAGTATTAAAATTCTCTTTCTCAATTAACTGAAATTGACTGGTCAGTCTCGCTTAGCAGCACAGTACCTAAGTACTGTTTTCATAAATAATATACGGAACGAATCGAAATATCAACAACACGATATCGGTAATAACTCGACTAAAACCACATTTGCTAAATAGTCGACTAACCCTAATACGATTCCAAGGATTACGATCCGCATTACCGATTTATTAATTGTAAGGGTTGTAACTTCTCAGTTATTTACCGGCGAAAGGGGTTAATGAGGTGAGGTCTTTGCGTTTAGTTTAATCGGATGAAGGCTTGTTCGTGACTCCGTCTTTATTGATTTAGGTATTTAGATTGTGCAAACAACATGATTTACTCAGATAACTTTGTAAGTCTTATTAGTTAAGTTGATTGCGCTCCGTAAGATTAGATGGATGATTTGATTTATAACAATCGATTTGAGAAGTCTCAAATTGTTTTTCTGTTTTTGTTTAAATAGGAATTTTTCGCTCTATCTCCTTGGCACACCTGCAATTTATTAATGGTAACTAACGTCATAGTGCTTTTGTGGATCCTTGCTTATTTTAATATTTTTCTCGCAGCTAGAATTTAAAGTTTTCGAGAAGATTTTGTTATTAGCTCATAAATGGTTTATACATTAAGACCCCGAATTTGTTCCTACACTATACAAGTATTGGTCTATGAAGTGACCGATCCCGCGATTTCGATTAAGTCTGCCTCGGGCTCTAGCGGTAAAAGACCTTAGTATGTACCGTGCGATCTAGAGGTGTCGGGCTCGATTCCCACGTCAGGCAGTGACATTTATATAATGTTTTACATTGGGAAATACTCAGTAGCAGCATGGAGTCTGGAAATGTATTCGAAGAACCGCAGATTTGTTTCCAGAATGCACCTCTACCTACCCCTTCAAGGATTGTAAGCGTGAGTTTTTTCATGTAATGTATATTCGATAAAGATAGATTTATAATCATTTCAGACTATTTGCAAGTTTATTTCTATAATTACTTTACTAAAATACATGGATTAGTTTTTGCCCCACATTGCATCATAATTATACTTATGCTAAATAAAAAATAACTGTCCTCATAATGTATATTACTCAGATATTAGGTTCTAAGTCTCAAGATATACTTGCCCTTGTAAGTAATTGTTGCTTTGACGTAGACGACAGACGCTGTAATTGTAACATCAAAGGTAAGGTAAATTATCAAATTGTAATTTAGTTTAGTATTAGTTCTATTTTATTAATTTCGAACGTCTATATTGCCGGAGGGTACAATTATGATTATTCTGGTATAAATTCATGTTATTTATATTATAAAATATACGAAACAACGTTTTATTTATTGACATCCCCGTGGCGCAGTTGGCTAGACATCGAAATGAGAGATCGCGGATTCTATGCCCGCACCGAAATAAATGTTTGTGTGATCCACTAAATTTTTTATCGGTGGGTGTTTGAGACCTAAAAGTCTCCCTTATTTTCTGACACCCACAACACAGGACTTGTTTGTGTAGGGGAGGGCGGGGCAGGTACTAACAAATTTTGTATTATTGTTTATATCTTCGTTGACAATACATTTTTTCGTTTTGTTTTTTATTGAAAACTTGCTTTGGTTATTCAGCTATGATATTAGTAACAAAAACCTTCAGGTATGTAAGTATTTTCAGAAAGAGAGCCATGAAAACCAAAAAAGTCATTTGTTAATATATACCCCGCATGTGGGGTAAAAATTAACAGAGCTGGGGTAAGTATTAACGATGGGGGCAATTATTAACAGAGACTAAAATTTTATGAAATACTTAAATAAAATGTCACTTAAAGTAATGAAAATGTTTTAGTGACTTTATCGTTAAAAAAACCCGTACTTTTTATGATAGGAACTGGAAAAAGATTGAAAATTCTTGCACTGTTGTGACTCCATTCTCGTTTACATTGCAGAGAACTACTCGGACTACTCGGAGATCAATTGTATCGTTAAAGTCACTTCTTAATTCTTTGTGAAAAGAGAATAAACATTAGTCAAGTCAAAAGTTAGGTCAAAAGATGTTTCTTTGCTTAAGCTGGTCCCCTCAGGACTCCGAATAGACAAGGATGCGTGGTGCTTCGTAAAACCAGGAAACCAATCTTTTCCAACCTTTCTGTCCCTTTTCCGAGATTCTTAAATATTATCTATCTTGTATCGAATGGCAAGCAATTTTTAACATCGTCGGGCAGCAATCCAAAATAGTTATGAGACCATTTTTTCTTTACGTACTTAACAAAAATATTTCGACTGCCTCGTGGTCTTGCGATACAAGTATGTGCCGTCCTATCTAGAAGTCCCGGGTTCGATTCCCGGGTCGGACAAATTGTTGTTGGGTTTTCCATTACGAAATTCTTAGTAGCAGCATGGAGTCTGGAAACGTGCCCGAAAAACGGCAATAGGCTCGCCCCCTATTACGTGTACATGGGACTGATACATACCAAACGAAATGTGGGTGCAGAAATGCACCTCTGCCTTCCGCTTTGGGGAATACACGCGTGAGGCTATGTATGTATATCTATATGTTAGTACCAAAATATCGTATTCATTAGCAATATCTATATATTTTCTGTTAGTTACTAGAACTTATTCACCTGCCACCTCAAATGCTTCTTGAAACGGAGACCCCCTTGGGCTCTTCCTATTATAATTTCTTATTCTATCATAAAAACACGCTCTTAACAAAAAACACTCTTTTGACATCACATACCTACGTAATATTACCATGTTAATACTTACCCCACTCAATTTGTTAATTTTAACCCCGAGGCCACTTTTGATACTTTATCAATTACAGAAAATAATCCCGTCAATATAATTACAAACAAGTGTAATAGTTTGAAAGTCAATAAAATAGTATATCACTTAAGACAAACTTTGATTCAATTTAGTGAATAAATAAGTGTCAAATCAATTTATCACGAAGAACGAAAAAATTGTTTATCTATTATTCCGAGCCTACTTCGCAAAACTATCACAAGCGAGGGCCGGTTGATATCAGGCAAGTCAGGACATGTTCGGCTGTGTATATAGTTATTGTAAACCGAATCTCAATTTTTTATTACTTTTCGTTTGGGAGGTATAAGCTTGTTAATTCTTACCCCCGTTAACACCAACCCCGCTCTCCCCTATAGGGTATCCCATACATCATCAGATCCGAAATTTGTGGATCGCACAAACATATGGCTAGATGATGACATCGAATCCAAATTTCGTTTTGCAAGTCGGTAGCTAACTAACTGCACCACAAAATATTAAAAAGTTGAAAAAAAATTGCATTCAAAATCTACTTAAGCGTATTTCAATATGTTATTACACGTGCACGCATATTGTATTTGCAAGCTCCAACGTCGACAAAGAAGATTCCATAATTTTATAATAAAATTTTATCTTGTACATTTTGCTTTCAGAGCTTATAAAGTCATGCATGGTAAAGGCATACATAGAGAGCCTTTAAATTATTTTGCCATAAGAGACGAGTAAGCTTTGTTCGTAATTTTCAGAATTCTAGTTTTTCTATTTCCTAGGAATTTAAATAAATACCCATTTCACTCAGATAATTGCTTTCAGTTTCAAGTTTTTAGAATTACCTCATTATTTCTAGTGGGTATTATATTCTATTAAGAAATATTACGTTTTTATACAACTTGGTACTGACTTAATATTGTAAAATACCTTAAAAATAATACAAAACTAAGCGCAGCTCTTTCATATTATTTTAAATAATTATAAATTGTTGTACTGTTCCTTCATAATTTACACAAAATTGGACGTTTGTAACATTATTATTTAAATGCTATTTATTAGAATAAAAAAAATCGTATCATTATTGGCTTTATGACGTACTCAATATATACAATTTCTTGACATACGTTTTCTTACATTTTTAATGTTACTTTTTCGTAATAATTAATTGATCACTGTGCTTACTCTTCTAACTAAGTCCTTATACTAGAACTCTTTATTTAATGGCAATCGGGTACAAAATAAGTTTAATAGCAGACTAAACTAAAACTGTCAAACAGCACTTATAGAACGTAAAATTATGCAAATAACATATTGAAGTGGATAAAGTCACCTGGTTTCATACATTAGATATAGGAACAACAAGCGTGAAATTAAATATGCATATTTGAGGCCGAATACTGCGCAGTCGGAGTTTAAGCAAACTTATCTATATCGGATTCTCGAAATTCTACGCATATTTCGACGCGCAAACACGAAATTGACTTTCGAATTCATCACGGTCCGTTTGTTGATCTTTTCCGTGGGAATGAGCGAATATTTTTCGCGATATCGTCATACAAAGTTTTATCGTTTATTTCCTGAGGTTATTTACTTCGGGTCGAAAATTATTTTTGAACTGAACACTATTGTGGACAGGAATGTTTTTGTGGTAGTTTAAATAGCAACCATCTTCTTTACTCCCTTTTATATCTGTCATCGGTTTTGGTTACCCATATCCTTTTACGACATTACGGATGTATCAAAAATTGAGGATGTTTTACAATGTCTCGGTAGGGGAATCAAATAGACTATGCATCTATTGCTCAGCTACACAGTGCTAAACCCAGACTGGGACTCAAGTCCGATGTCGGTTACCGGAAACTCTGAAACACCCATCCCGAAACTAATATACATTTGTGAATCACACAAGCATCTTGTCTTGGTGCAAGTGATCGAACCAACTGCGTTACGGGGCTGCCAAAAAAATATTGATATAATAATAAAGTACTCAATATCGCTTTGACCGATTTGTTATGGAACAGGATGACTCAATAGCCCACTATACGCTTCATAATTATACGACTGGACTAACAAGCCATTTTGCTTACATAAATCTAATTATATAGATCAAACGATACTCATAAAAGCGATTACATTAAAAGATAGCTGCTCGTGACCACTAAAGGATATAGGTGTCAATTTGCCGTGATAAATGCTCAACGTATAATTTATAACTATGTCATAGTATCTAATTATAGTATGTGTGAAAACATTGAAGTAGATTTACGATGTAATAGTGCGTGGGAGAATGTGACCTCAATAATTAATAATAACGTACACACCTCTACGGTTTTGTATGGGTCTAATTTTTTTTCAGAATAACATTAAAATTTGCAAAATTTTTGGATCCATTTGATATGTGTATAAGTGTATTGCCTTACAGTATGTGTCACAAATATTAGCCTATTTCTATTTATTAGTATATTACTGATCAAGAGACATGCACAAAAAATCTTTTTATAAATTGCCATAATAATATTTTAATAAGTATTTTCTACCACTATGACAATGTAAAAATTTTGAAACCTATACTTTACGAATACACTGTTCAGTCGAAACACATTAACAGAACTAATATTTTAATAACTTGCCAGAATAATTTTCAATAAACTAAAAAACAAAAAGATAAAATGCTTATATTCCTATTGATTCGATTTAAATACTTAACTCGTATGCCAAGGGCAAGAAACTCAAACCGAAAACAAGCAATTATCTAAACAGTAACGTAATTAAACAAAGATAAATAAAACACGTTTACAACGGGTCATTAACCCCGGTGTAATTTGTGACGTCCGTAAATAGTTCGCAAACTTTCTTATCGCTTTCAGAAGTAACTAAGAGTTCCCTAATTAGATCGTTGGGGTATTATTTACAACTATTGCGTATAGGTTTGCTCGCGTCAATTAAAACTGACAGCTAGTGGTTTGAAGTAATAATGTCATTGGATTTAATGTTTTAGGGTATAACATGGAGCCTGTAATAATCCTCTGTAATGAACTATTTATACATCTCAATAAAAACAATAATCTTTACAGAAAAACTGTTTTTCGTTTTTACCTCGTCAATAAGAATTACATAATTTAACTAGTACAGAATTTTTATGGGTAGATGGGTCCGAAAAAACAACTTATTGTCAACAAATTCAGTAACAACTCGAACTAAGTAAAACAAAGAAGGCTCTAAAGGTATTCGATGAATTAAGTATCCTTCACTACTGGCAAATGATTTTTTGATTAACCATTGCAAGCCTATTTCTCATATTCAGCATCTGACGTAGACAAGCTGTCTCTGAAACAAAAGGCTTCGTAGACAACTCAAATTCAAAGCCGCTTGTGTGGATACGGCAGAGGTACATTTCAGGTGAACTGTTGTGTTTTGAATGCTCAGTAAATTGAGACCGATTCCTTGACCAATATTATGACAATAGAGGCAATGGCGGTCCTCCCATGGCAGCCCAAAAGACTAGATTTCCGTACAAAATTCCAAATAATCTTTAAACTGTAAATATTTATTCAACAAAATTTGACACAGAAATGAGAATATTCTGACGCTAATATAAACAATTATTGTAAATAATGTATTATTACATAGCACAATCAACGTTTAACGCTTTTCGGCATCCTTGGTACTAACAAATTATTCCATATTCCGCTACTGAATTAAGCTACCGTAATTAACTACACATTACTTTAATTTAATTGACAATTGTCGTCACCCATTATGCTACAAGTAATCCCAATTTTCATAAGGTCTATGATCTTGTTTTTATCTACGAAGTTGTTTATTCCTATGTGTAGAAATAGTTTTTCTATCGGAACCGCTAAAGCGCCACACCCTGATTCACTTCATACAATATGCATGAAAGGTGAGTGCATTTTGTAGTACGGTGTTGAACATTTACATTGAATATGTGTGACGTCAAATGTTTAAGATAAACTGGTTTGGTGTTTGAGTTAACACCTTTATTTCACATTCACTTACGGGTGCACCTTTCGTTTATCGGTCCTTTTTACGATTGAATGCGATTTCACTACTGCACTGAATTAATGGGGATGCGTAGATGTATGGTCCCAAATTCGTCTTATGAATGTCTTAGACATTTTTTTCTTTCATAAGGAGTTTTGAAAAAAATACATACATATTATTTTTAACAATCAATAGAGGTGTGTTAACTGAACTCAAAGAATGATTAAAGTCTTGACCCATATATTACTTTACACAGAAATATCTGCCTCCTCTCCTTACCCAAAACACGGCAGTATTACTTGGGACTGGTACAAACCTGGCGTAATATGTTGGTTCAAAAATCGACCTCTGTCTGCCCTGCGTGGTATACAAAGGTGAGGTTGAGTACTAACATTCGTATTTAAAACCGTAACGTGTACAAAAAGAATACAAAACGCCCGTTTCTCGTGATATTTTTAAACACACTTGAAACAGAATCTCAACATTTAATGAAATTGGCAATAAATCTCATGAGAGGCGCTCCGATCGTCTTTGAGTCGCGCCCGAGAGCACTCTATATACGCTGCTCATATCTGTGTCAATACACAGGGTAACTTTATTTGCTCTGCATTGCCGCTTCTTAGAATCCTATTTTAATTTCCCAAGCACAATATCAGGAGAAGTTAATATATTGCCCATGTACAATATAGCAAAGGTATCTTTATTTGTTCTGCATCGATGGTTCTAAGAATGTAGTTTCATTTTTCTACGCACGATGTTCTTCCTAATGTGATTGTTAGTGAGTGATTTCTTTCAAGTTTTTTACTAAGTTTCTTTTTAACAATTGTGATGCTAAAAGATCCTAAGTAATACAAGATTGATGAAAAAGATGGGTGTGATATTAAACTACATAGGTACGTGTGTACGTATAGTGTGAACTTAATGAAATGTGATTGTAAAATATCACTCAAATAGGTGAGGTATTAGTCTTTTTTTCTATTTAAAGCGATGTCCTGATCTATACTAGTTACGTACCTACATTCAATGTTATTAGGTCGCCATTAGGCCCGCCTGTGCTATGTAACATTTACATTTCCTGTTACGTCCGTACGTAAGCCGTATTTCCGTACTATTCGCCTAAAATTGAAATCATGGCTGTGTATTCAGAAGCTGTGTGTGTGAATACTGTCTCGAAATTTTGAATAACCGCTGTGACGTCCTTTCACTACTAACTATGTACTTCAACAAATATATGCACAATTTCACATAATACCTGAAACTGCCCTTGACTCGTGGTAGAAGATTGTGCCAGGTGATCTAGTAATTCTGCTTTAGATTTCTGATTTAGACAAAGTGTAATTAGATTTTCCAAAGGGAGAATTGTTATTCCTATTATAAATTAAAGAAATTTAACCCAGGAACTGCTATTCGCTTACCGCCTTTTTTTTTTGTAGATCTTAAAAAAACAAAATGCCGACAAACGTGTCTTTATATCGCGTTGTGTTAATTCAAACTAGATTATTTACCAGGATTAATAAAAACCTGAGTACCTATTACCTTCCTATAACTGGTTTACAAACAATTGAATACTCCAGCCTCCAGGTACTTTTTTTAGTCATTTAAAAGTGTAAGACAATCAATCAAAAAATGAAATAAAAAAGCCTTTCATCACATTTGACTTACATTGAACTATCAGTGAGATATTTATAATTGATAATGATAATATAGATGTATCAATATCCCTAGTACTCCATACTCTACCCATTGCATTACCCTTTCAGAATCACATACGGTGAAACCCATGATAGTTTCTATTCGTTTAAACAGCCACTCAAAGCCATCGAAGCGTGGCATTACTGGGCGACCTGACCTTTGTAGGGCGTATGTAAAGTAGGCTGTACACCCCACCTATTATCCCCAATGCCCGATACGTGAGCTTAGCCCAACACAATGGCGGTTGCGAGCGGATCAATTTATACGTGGGGTATTGTGTTACGGTGTTCTCGTATGTTGTCACTTTGAGAATTGTTTTACTTTGGTAATTAAGCGAAATTAACTGTGGGAGATCCTAGAGATGAGACTTAAGTTTTTTATTGTTGAGTGCACTTGAAAATATTTTTTTGTAATCAGTAATACAACTTTAAAGGTGACTTTTCAGTCAGGAAAATTTACTTAGGGTTTAAGTGAGCTACAGCTTAGCGCTCACTTAAATTTTTGTATAAGGGGAAATAAGAATATCTCGAAACAGTTATTATAAAATTCAAACTACTTAGAAAGCTAGCCGAAAATGAAATATAGGTAGAGGTTTATCTATAAAAGGATACTTGAGATTAAATACCGTAATTAATTTCACAATACATTCTTTAAAATCAATGGGCGACCGCTGCTTACCTACCTTTGTGCATCAAACTGAGCTACCAGAAATAGTATGAAAGCAAATCTCGAGCCAATTAGAGTTGTGAATTCAAAACAATAACACGAGTCCTAACAACTCAGTTGCTATGCAGCTCGACACACAGTTCGGATACGAAACGAAAGCTTAGTTTTGTTAGTTTCGTTAATTAAATTGACTTCGAGAAGTTGAAAGACATATGCTAGGCAAATATTTATTTTTTGAATGGGAAATGGAGTAGTTTTAGCAGAAAAACAAAATGCAACTACTAAAAGTAACTATTGTCACTTCCCTCTAAATATTTCCTTCAAAGTATGTCGATTACATACATACATGTACAAACATGTATGTTTGTGTGTATGTACATTAAATGGTTCAGAAATCTATCTTAGTCTTAACATTGTTAGCTCTACCAAAAAAGTCCTGGAAAAAACAACAAACATTATTTTACATTATGAGACATGATCTAAAAAAGGTCTAAAATTTACAGGCCTTATCAACGACGTAATGTTATTTATGATTCCCAAGGGACAGTTCCTCATCTCGGATTCACAATTCACAAGAATATAATGTAAATTTTGTCACGACTCAAACAACAGGAAACAAACGTGAATGCTTAAATCTTTACAATTGTCTTTTTAATAAAAAATATGATCGAAAAAGTTTTCTCATTGTATGAAAGTACATTTACATGTTCATTATGCAAAGCGTTCATTGTTTTCTGAATTCCCTCGTTTATGAACCAAGTGTAAAAAATCTGATATTCCGGACATTTTTTAAATAGTATTTACCCAGGATGCTTTGACAGGGTTACGATATGCAAGACGTACTATGTACTATATAATTAATAAAATAAAAAATAATTTTGTCGTGTGTTTAATAAAAACAAAGGATTTTTAAGGGTAATTTTTTTTATCTGATATTATATTTTTGTCAAGGAATCATTCCAAGATGTTGAATTGAGAGAGACGCTGACAACAAGTAATATAAGTTTAGTTGTTTTGGTTACATTTATATATATTTTTAATGATATATTTGAAATCCTGCTCTCTGTACCTGCTCATAAACAACCTACTGCTGGTTACTACAAGACAATAGAAATTCTAGTAACTTTAAGGTATACAAACGAAGTTTTTCTTCACCGTTACTTTTAAATCACTATAAATGCATTATACATAATATTGAAAAGTCCATAGCTTAGTTATAACTTCAACCGCCGAGATTTTTATACGATCGCGCGCCTAAACCTCGAGGCCATCACGACTTCGAAGATTCGAAAACATAATATTTTACTTCATAATTCTCAGTAACAACAACAGCCCATTTTTCTTAGAAACAGTATTCCATGTTATGTTTTCTCGCATTTTAAAATTGTACGGTATCTTGTACATGAGACTCAATCCGCGTGGAAAATGAAACACAACAAAAGGAATATCATGTATTTTCAACCGCAGGCGATGCGGACGCCTTGCCTCGTTGAACAAAGCAAGAACGACATACATTCCATAACTAGCTTCTACTTCGAGGCTGGGAAGTCAAAATATAATTTTTAAACCAATGTCTTTTCGCTTTTTTGCTTTAAATCTTACATAACATGGTATTTTATTTCATCGCGAGGATATAAACCTTAGTTTGTCACGTTTCCTTAATTAGGGTAGTATTAACATGTTTAAACTATTATCCGGGAGCTAAGATATAATATTATGTAGTTAATAAAAAGATAGGTTAACTTGATAGGTATGATTGAATAGGCCGTATGAATTCAAGTCTCGTGTAAGAAAAAAAATAATAAATAATTACTTCGAACAGACCTTGCTACTTGGACAGCCCCATGGCACAGTTGGCTAGATAATAGCTTGCGAAATGAGAGGCCGCGAATTTGATTCTCCTACCAAGAAAAATCGCTGGTACAACCTTGTAATAGTGAGCGAACGAAATGTTTGTGAGAACTACAAATATTTTTTTTTGGGTATAGTTGCTTGTCTCTGGTAGTTTCTGATACCCGAGATATTAGACTTGTGTCTTAGTATAGGCTCAGATGTATGTACCTACGTGACTGTTGGGATTGATTCTACGAGGCGTAGTCCTATTTATAAATGTTAAAATTTTAAATCACGCAGCTTTTACCTTAGCTTTTTACTTTTACGATTTTAGCTTACCATTTTACTCGTTCTTAAAACGAAAATAATTGGAGTATTTATACAGGCAATGTGTGCTTAGTAAATTTTGCCTCTTGCTTCAAAATTTAATCACCTTTCATTTGTATTATGTGAGCCATTTCTCTTCATGCATATTTTAGAAGATGCTTATTTATTTCGAAAGAACGACAAATAATCTGGTAAAGATTCTTTAGTCTATACTACTTTTACCATTTTCTTCAGGGCGTAGTTAAAAAAAGCCTATATCTTGATCATCCAGTGGACTTCTGGATGCTAATGATGGTGTTTTTTTGCAAAGGGATACATAATCTGGAGGAGTTTGCTCTCGGAATTTTATATACCTTCAAAAAGGTTCACCAAAAATTTCAATGATGTTTTGTACTACAGTGCCAAATTTAAATGATATACCAAGATATATCCTGAGTAAATTAAGTTATTTTTGTAATTATACCTAGATTACGTAATCCCTTTTTGTTGCCAATATATTCGAGTAAAAAGCAGCAATAGAAAAAAGGTGGTGTTCTAAAAACTTCAAACAGGTTTATTTGTCTGCGAAATGAAACATAGAGATTGAATTAAGTGTCTGTTTCACTTTACAATGGAGCTTAATTCAAATTTCAAGTCAAAACCTTCTCTAATTTTATTTGTTATATAAGATATTAAAGGTCATTCGTACAGATATACAGTAAAATATTTTTAAGAAGTTTTAACAGGTACGAAAATCAACATCTTTGGCTATATCTAATAGAAGAAAAAGCCAATAGTAGAGAAATAGTCAATAATCCCCTTCCCTTCGGTTACTACCTGACTATTCGACTGTATTTACCTATACGGTGCCTATATATATGCGGTGAAAAACAAACGTGCCTAACTTTATTCAGGACCAACGCAATTTACGTTTAGGTTTTAAAGTGCGTGACGAGAAACCTAATCTAATTCTATTCCCTTAAACATCTCTCGGACTATGTCATATATACTTATGTTCATACAGTTTAAAAATCATCAAATTTAACAGTAACATTTGATAACCCTCTCATTGTTAAAGCCAGCATTGAGACAAATATAATGGGTGAATATAAATCAAATAAAGCGTGAAATTGTATGCTCTTAAAATGATAATGCTTTTTTGCCATCCAGAGCACTATAGTAAAATGCTACTTAAAATAAATTTAAACATTAATAAACTGTAATACCTCATTAAAACTGTAACAAAAGCATTAAACCCACAAAGAGTTTTTATGAAAAGCCTCTTATATTTTACGGTCAGTATTGCTTTTACATTTACGTATTCTCAGAATTGCCAATTTATTTTAACATTCTCTGTTTCGTGTAAACTTTGTTAGTTTTCGTAGTATTTGTATGAAACTGCCGGAGGGACGAAACCCTATATTTTACGGTAAGCCTCTGATATTTTGAGTATTACATGCGTATATAGAATGTTTAGTTGTTGAAATATATTTAATAAAAGTTAAAAAGAGACATAGCAGTTTAATTTTATTCATTCAAACTATTTTTATTAATATTAATTTTAAACCAAAGAATCTCCAGTTGAACATGCCAGTGCCTAATGAAGGCTATACGAGTCTCTGTCGAGGCTTAAAGAAGCATAATTATCATGAATTGCATATTAGATACACTCTCAAGCTCTACAAAAAAATTTGAATATGAATAAAAAAATATTAAAGCTTCTATCGGAAACAGTTTATACCTTCTGAAAAATATGTATAAAATGCGCACTCCGATTGAAAAGATTCACGATCGAAACATCAGTGGAGCGCTCTCGTAGAAACTTTATTAAAACGTTATGTAGCCATGCGTACTCGCCTTTGTGACAAAATATTTTCGAAATGTTCTCTAGATTTTATTCAGGCATAAAGTTGCGAGAGACTTTTAATTTGACTTGGATTCGACAATACATATATTTTTCTCTTTCATATAAAACTAAATTAGGGTTGGGTCTAATAGCACCCAACTTCTGTTAAAATTCGTTTTCTTCTGATAACATTCAAGATTAACTTCCATCTATACACGCCGTATCTCATAATATTCGTGACTATTGTGGAGATATTGTAAAGGAATAAAAAAGGCGTGTTTAGGAATAGTTGTCTTTAAGTACCACACTTACCAAATGGAGAGCAACGGCAGACGTTTCTTCTGTTGAAAGTAAATTCAGCGAATGTTTTTTGAAGACATTATTATTTACCAGTATAATTTCATAATCACCACTTATCCCTGATAGGATTCGCATCTCCGCTTATGAACTTAACATTGTAAAGGACCTAAAGGCAGTAAAATAATGTACATTATAGTACGGTCGGCAACCCTACCCAAAAGTCAAAGTGGATTGCGTGATCTGCCTTCAAACGTTTTGAGAACAAGAAAACGATTCCATTTGACCCGGTCCCCTTGATAGCCCTTGTAACTGCGAAACGGAAATGTTTGACACCTGACAGAAATAAGTCTAACAATGAATAGAGGACTACTGACGGTTTAAAATGTTATTTTATTTTGAAGTGTTGTCGGCGATCAATTTGTACCTAAATTGGAGAGCGAAAATATTATGTTGTTGTCTTCCTGTGAATAAATAATCAGCCAAAATATAATTTACTTTTATTTTATTTCGTAATACAAGGCACGACTACATTTGAAGGAATGTACGTTTGTACATTGATTGCTTAAATAATTAAATCATGGTCTAATGTAAACCCTAATCACGTAATATAAATTTCGGGCATTTTTGAAGAATTTGTTCAGACATAAATGTTTTTCTAATTGGACAATATCCGACACATATTACATTTAATGTGCCTAAACCAACGAGGCTGTCGTATTAATGTATGTATTTGCAAAAAGATTTCCCATACAGCGACCTAGTCGATATAAATAAAGCAAAAATGTGAATACCAGAATCGCGTTTGTAATGTTTGGCAGTTTGACTGTTCCAAAAGCATGGAACACGAACGAAATCCAACATTTTAGTGTTGAATTCAACGCGATAAAGCTACTATGCAGTGTCTGAAATACCACTGCACCATCCAATTGAATATTACAAATGCTTTCACAGTAATAGCTTATAAATTTCCTGATTTTAGTATCATATTTATATATTCTTGATGTTATTTTGTTGTTTCTGTATTATTTTGTAATGAAATCAGTTCCTTTGACACGCTATCTAAGCGAACTACGGCTTGGCATGGTTTCTTAAGAATCTTGATAACAAATCACAATGGAGTTAAGTATATGAAATCTTACGCCTCATTCTTAAAGCTCATGAACAAATTTGTTTTACCTAAGGATCGATAAAACTCGGTCATGTATGAATGTAAGTGTTTAGAGCACGTAAAAAGAAACAAAGAAAATTGCCCCGCAGTAAGCCCAAAGATCCCAGAGACACACATAAACGAAATAAAGTACTTGGTAATTTTATTATTTTTCGTGTGATGAAACGTTAACGTGAAAGAAATTTCCCTGTTTCCTTTGAATAAAAACAAATAAGTCGTTGTTGTTTTTAACATATTCTCTTTAGAATACATTCAAATGCGAGTGTGAGTATGTGTTTGTAAGCTTTAAATACTTAAGCAACTAAGGACCAAATCTAGGTTCTCGGGTATCAACGTCATTCTCTTAACCATTAAAATGAGACAATTTCTTTACCAATATTTCAAAAATATCCACTGGACTGCAACCTGCGTCCGCCGATCTACAATTTCAGTCACTCAACCGAGCTATTAAATGCGGTAAGTAAAACATAAAAAGCAAACACGGACGGCTAAAGTAACAGCCATAACAAAAGGGTCCTCGTAACTACGGTTCGACCGGTAATTAATCCAATTTGGGGATAAAAGCCCCGATGAGCGGCTCGGCCACTCCGTAACAAGTGCATTGTTGTTCCGTTAGTTTGTGGACAAAAGGTTTTTTAGTTTGGTTCTTATATTGATCAGATGACAGTGTAAAGGAAATTGTGCGAAGAGTCAATGAATTTGATGTTTAGAAATTTAGTAATATTTATTAGTGGCGGTACTTCTAAAGAAAGCGTTATTCGTTAATTGTTAAATGTCTAGTTGATCATGTTTTTTTTTCTTGGGTGAGGATAGTATTATTTACGTCCCAATTTTTTTAAATAAACATTTATAGCTTAAACTTTAGGGCTTCTATTGCAGTACCGCCCCTAATATCTATCTGTAGTAGCTTATATTTGTTCAACTACTGAGGGCGTTTCAGCTTACTATAAATAGGGTTTAAGTCATAGTCTAACATGGTATGGAATTCACATATCTAAGATATCTCTAGTTCGGACTCAATGGTATTAACTCAAAGTTACAATTCCATCTGGATGTAACTTTAAAAATATTAGCCGACAGGTTGAGACTTTTCTTTGAGATATATCACTTTAACAACCTTATAAACGAGAATACTTTCATAATTCAAAAGTCATGTTACTGAAAGGAAAAGTTACAGATAACGATTAACTCTTAACTTTAGGGATTGATGAAGGACGCTAAAAATGAATACTTTCTAAAGGTGTATTTTTATATTAATATGTAATAATATCTTTCCTTTGAAGTGCCTTTATAGCGTAATGGAGCATTAAGGAGGTTTGTGTTTTTAAAAATGCGAGAGATAGATTCTTGTTGTCACTTAGTCGTGCTGGTATAAAAAGCATGACAATTTTTCTCTTTACCGGTGTCTCCTATTTAAAATCTCATAGTGATATTTAAATGGTAAAGTACTATGTCTTGCCATTCAATTAATAAGCCGCATTACCAAATCCACTTGAAATAACGTACTAGTATTTATACAAATAAATAGTATTTGTGTATTAAGTTGTGATAATTCCCATAGATACAACAGGCATTTATTACAAATTTTGGCATCTAACAACTTGAGTTTGTAAATTATGACTAATTACAATTTATGTCATTCATATTAAAGTTACTCGAGGAACACCCATCAAGACTTAATTATTCCAAGTTTTCGCATTGGTTTAACGGAAGGATGCTTAGCAATATAGGAAGTTCGTGAGTTTTGGTGTGTTGACAATTGTATTCGAGTAATACGGTTATTGATAACTGTCTATTAAGTAATTCCGACCCAATTATGCACCTAGAGAAAAGTCTTTAATTACTTCTTGCAGGGTAACTCTTGATAGGATCATTCTGCACTTATGATGGGACTTAGCGCGTTATTTTTTGAGCCGGTATTTTATTTTTTTGGGGTTCCTCTACAACTGATTGTGTGAGGATTGGGCTTAGTAGTAAAAGTGTAACAGTTATAAAAGTCTAAGTTGTAACGGAGGCCACTGCTCAGCAGTGGGCCCTCGCGTAAATTATATTATTATTAAGATTTATTTTTAGCTAAGTTATCAGTATTACCGTTGTAGACTTCGCAATTTAATTCGCTTTGAGTAATGTAAATATTTGTAAACAGTTTTCATTTCACTTATAATGTGTGAACCTACTATTTCAAACCTATTGTTTGAAAGACAATGTATCTTTCTAAACAGTTTGAATTATATCACGATAGCACGAGACAGGGGTATTCATAATGTATGCATCTATTTCGAAAGACCCTACTATTCAGAATTTCCGTACCTTAGGGACTTTTACGACATAGTATAGTTATTTTTTGGGTGTTGCTTTCTTGTATGCAAAGTGTATTAAATATTTTATTAGACTCTTTATTACATATTTACTGTTAACGACGTGTAATCTAATACAGGAATTTCTACTTTTAATAAGGAATGTTAATTTCCTTATTGAGCAATTTTTCAACTCTGTTGTCTTGTCTGTTTATTTAAATATAAAAGTAGTACCCACTACCTTGTTGGTCAACCGGCATACGATCGAAAGGGCTTGGATTTTTGTATTAGGACATTCTCAGTGACAGAACGGAGTTCGGAAACAGGCCCGAAAAGGGTAGTACGCCCGACTCGAAAAAACAACTATGGAAATGTGAGTGCAGGAATAAAATCTGCCTTTACTGGCGGTGTTAGAGTTAGGCATTTTGACTCAAACATTTTGTACCGTATTTTTTTTATGTATGTGTTTCATTTTAATAATAGGTCTATAAAATATCCCGTTTTTGCGCGTAGAAGTGTAGCTGTTTACGAAATGATGAAAAATCCCGTCGAATATTTAGTTTCATATGCAGTGTAAGTACTATTTTTAAACGTTATGCAAAATACGAAGGAAAAGTGTTCATATTCATATTTCAGTTAAAATAAGTTTTTGTATCACGTGTATGTCTTAGTTAGATTTTCTTTTAATTTGATTGTTAACATTCTCGGATTTATTTAAAAATTTTGATAAAATAATCCTCAGACTAAGATATATTTTCGCTTTGACCTCTGTTTGTGAGAGAAAGAGATTTTACATCCAAGAACTATGTTTCTAATCCTTGTTCATTTGTATCATCTTTGGAATATTTTAAAACACCAAGTATTGTATAATACTTATTACCCGTTTCGTGGTCTTACAAAAATAACAGTAGTCCATATTTTGTTCACAAAATCTCGTGTTTCACCATACTAAAAACTATTCAATCAGAACTTCTTGAATTCATCCGTAACAAACAATTTTACAATAAATGCAATATTTTCTCTTTATGCTATTATTATAGAATGGGAGACTATCATTTCAAATTTAAAGTGGTTTCCTGCATTCTCAGGCGGTTATAGTCGCTGCTTTTGCATTTTATTGAAGCTACGCGCAGATATTGATGTAATAAAGTATTGTCTTTTATTTTTATTCTTCAATATTTCAAAACTTTATCTAAAAGTCTCGAGTCTAGAGAGAAAACCGCGTAAACCGTCTCATTACGACTTCTATTCCATTATTTTACGCATATAGCTCAACGTAAAAAAAATACCTACAAACATAAAATTACGAAAGTACCTACCACGCTTCGACTTTTAGCGTGAGTTGGATTAGCTATGAATTTAAATACGTCACAAACTCTTTTACAGTACCTACGTGTGTCGAAGACAATAAAATCAGAATGACGAATATACATAGCCTTCTCTTATAAAGATTGCTTGGCAGCACTTCACCTTAAATACATACCAGAGCGCCAAATACCATAGTCCAAACAAACTTCTTTCGCTTTATCAACTGACATTATCCTCTTCATGCATGCACTTTAGTTTCTTGAACTATTCATTTTATCCTTTTAAATAAAATTGCTTATATGATCTATTTTACTTCAGCTCAATTTATACAAATTACAGGGTTGAAATCTATATTTCTCAGAGCCAATGTTCACTCATAAACCGTATTAATTATTCCATAACGAAGCCTCCGTGTTTACATAAAACTATCCCATTACACGGGCTTGTGATTAAAGCGTATCAGCACTCTAAGAATTAAGTCCACATGAATTGGCTCAATGGATACGTGTGATGTTGCTATTTTTAGCTGAGGGTTAAGTAGGGTTGCCACGTAATGGACCTGTAGGCACAGACCGTCTTTGGTCATGTGATTTAAAAAATTATATTAAAATTGACATTTTTGCCTTGTTGTTGAAACTTGTACTTATTGCTGTAGTCTTTGGTAAGTGCTACACACTAAGTTGGCTATCATGGGAATTTTGGTATAACCGGATTGTTTCGATTGTAATTCTAATTCTGTGATAAATTTGATAAGCTATGTAATTTGCTAATCTTTTGGCAATAGAATGATACATTTCAAACATTGTAACAGACCTTATGTGAAGCTGAAAAGTCCCTTATAAAACTTGAGCAACATCCGATTCTATGTGACAGTGGCGTCGTCTAGGAACAATCGATCTATTTATACTATATAGGTACTACACATGCATATTGTATGTATATGAAAACAAGTTAGTACCGTGGCAAGAATTAGCTCCAACAAATAGTTCTCGGGTCGGAAAAAGTAATATCGGTTTCCTGAGTTGAAGCGGATGCCGGAAATGTGCACAGTTCCGTAACGTGTATAACATAGAAACACGCGGGAATATAGATACATCACCGCCTTTTCGAGGAAACATGTTATTAGTATATCGTGTCAAATGGACATGTATGTATGTACGTAAACCGAAAAACAAAATGATGATGTTTCGTCTGAGGGAGTTTAAACTTACAATTATTCCAAGTTGTATCATGTGTGTTTACACAGAACTGTCGTATATTTTAACGGTAAAGGGTCATGTCGGTAGGAAACCTGCCCACCTAATAAATCACGACTTTTTTTAAGGTGTGTAGATAAACCCTCTCAGATATAGAGAAGGCCCGTGCCTAGCAGTGAGACCTAGTATAAGGGCTGACGATGAGGATAAATATGGATAAATATTATTATTCTACTTAGATTTTTTGTGTAATAAATATATTTTATGATTCAATAAATTCGCGTTAATAACTTAATCTATTCATCCATTTCTCAATTTGTATAGCCTAGTCTGGTATATTTTTCCATTCAACAATAAAAACCATGTATTTATAGGAATACCCGCTCAGAGGCACCCCGCTTGTAGGCAAGGCGGAATCACATCGTTAAACTTTGAATCGGCCACGTTTTATGGCAAAATCAATACGCCAGCTAGATATAAACGTTATTGAAATGGAAACTTCCTGTTTTCGCGTTAATACTTTCATAAAACATATTTTTTTATTTATAGGATAGTTCTGGATAGAAAGCGGCACGTGTGATGTGGACAGAATATTATATAGTTGGAATACCACCTTTTTGAATATCTCTAATTAGTTCTATCAGAGAATATTAAGTACTGGTAAAGGCTATTGATTCAAATACAAAAACTCACGGCAGTATGCTCGAAAGTGTAGTTGAAGGTGCATTTCTGCACCCACATATCGCCATGTATGTAATAGTGCCACGTAATTGTGGCGAGCCCATTGCCTTTTTATGGGCACATTTCCAGACTCCTTGCTGCTACTAAGAATGTCCTAATTGTAAACCCAATTGTACTTTTCCCGCGAATATAATCCCCGATCTCTGGGTCGCAGGGTGCTGCGAGACAACTAGGCAGTTCAGTCAGGTAATTTCATGAGGATTTTATCAATTTTGTGAGCCGGGTCAGACAAATTGTATTTAAAATTAAATGTACAAAGGAGCTCAAGTATTTAATATTTTTTTATTTCCACGATATCCCTGTGTCATTTCATATAATAAAGAGAAATATTTTCAATACAAGGAAATCATGCAGCTTTGACTGACACACACAACTTCAAGGTAAATTTGCTTATAGCAGAAACAGAATGTTACATTGTTTAACAGAAATTCCTGACATTTTCATATGGTACATTTTATTATGAGTTTTTATTATGTTTTGTACCAGTGCAGTGTTATTTTGTATTGGGTACTAAGAGAAGCCTGTGTTCATTAGCTGAATAAGATTAGAAGGGAAATAGACAGTATTTTGTATCGGGACGAGTGCCGGTAATTATCTGTCACCCGTTTATTCGGTCACAAAATTAAGGCTGCTATTGGTTGTTACACATTTATAAAAGACTTGATATTACACGCAACCCAAATAAGAAGCGACCGTGTTATACTCTTGATAGTCTTATCGTAGGTTCCGCACGCTCGGCATGGTGACATTTTTTCCTAGTCTTATTCAACTATTCACTTGTGGTGATAGCTTTATCATCTTATGTGGTAAAAATCTTATGAGTAATGTAACTCATTTTACCAATTTTCAAAACAAAGATTCGTACAATGATCCTTAAACCATATCCCTTCACCTCCTCTAAATAAGGTTACCCTACAGCAAGTTCCTAATGATGTCTATTACATGGTCTCCCTATTTCGCAGACGAGAGCGGAATTTATAATAAGCTGTAATAGGTTTACCCTCATATTGTTATTCTATTATCCCGCATGCTTGCCCTAATATATTTAACCCTTTAGAACAATTCTATCGAGACAGCGTGTTCTACATAATGTTTAGAAGTATTTTAGGATTGTGGACACTAATTTAATTCAGCCCTAGGCATAACAATTATTAGTTCTTCCAGTGTTAGTGACGTGTTGGTAGTGTTGTTTAAAGTTTGAATATCGAATTAGATATAGTTACTCCTGTTGGAGTAAATCCACTGGGAGATATAAGACTATTGGCTTGTACTTGAATTTTGAAAAGGCTGTCAGGTTTAGTGTATTAACTTAGGCAGTCAGTCATATATAACTTTTAAATCAACATTCAAATAAAAGTATAACAGTTTTTTTATTTACAATATTTGCAAGTTTGGTATAGATTTGGCGAAATGAACGCACTTAGGCCAGACAGTAAATTCTTCTAAGTAAAGCGTAATTTACAACACGTTTTTTTATCTTAAATCTAAATTATAATTATTACATTAACATAAATTTGTAACCGAATTATCTGTCACATTATTTGATCATCGTAAAAGTTGTCGAACAAGTTTGTGACAGATTAGAATTTAATTATTCAATTAAGAAAATTACAAATCGTTAAACTCTCAAAATGGTATATATTAAGGTTTAGGAAAATAAATTATCAGTTCGGGCACGAATCTTCTATACTGTTGTATACTTTTACCTTAGTCCATTATTTTAGCATGAAGCGAGTTGATAGTACAAATAATGTAGTAGGTACATCTCCATACCTTTCTAAGGCTATTAGTTTTACTACTTGGAAACTTTTATGTGTACAGGTTCCTAAACGATGTTTCCTTTACTATTAACTTGCGTAAATATACCATATGAATATATAGTCTCATACATATGTACATACTGATCTCGCGAGGAGATCTCTCGACCATCCACCGATCGCTTAATAGCCGTGGGTTTATATAAAGACATTTAAATAAGATTTTTATAGTAAGTACTTTTAGATTATAATGAGCCTTCAGTTTTAAAAGGCAATGTGAGCCTTAACACTTCGTCAATTTCATCAGATAATCCGATCCCTCATTCGTTACGCAATACAAAATAAATTACAGAAACTGGAAACCGATTAGTTCGCGCCATTTATAAATCAAATGGGAACAAATCGGCACAAATCCTTTACACAATACAAAATGATGAAATTTTAATCAAACTTAAGCAAACATCGTAATTGGAAATGATTAATTAATTAAAATCCTATTCGCCATAACGGCTAATTAATTTTAAATTGAATGTTTTTGGTTTTATTCGCGGCCTGAATAAATATTTATAAGGTTTGCGTTGAGGTAAACGCTTTCAACAGAGGTCGGTTGCGTGTGGTATGTATACGCCTGTTAATAATCATGTAATTTTATTACCCCGTTAGCTTATTTAGTTTTATTGGCGCTTTTTCCTCCTTTTATCCATCATCGTCAGCCCATATACGTTTCACGTGGAATGAGCCTCCTTAACAACGAGAAGGTTTAGGTCTTAATTCACCACGGTGACCTACTGCGGGTATCGGACTACACACCTTAGAAATTCCCGATGTTTTTCTTCAACATTTAAGTCTGTGCGTGATAATTAATTTACCCACCTTTGGGGTATATAAATGTCTATAAGAGTCTTTTATACGGTTACAAACTTCTCTATAAATATTACTAGAATGCCTTATTCTGTTTTATGGATTGAAAAAACATACACATGTCCCGAAAGGTAAATAAAGAAATTCTATTCTTATCTGTACTTACAATACGACATGTTGCTTGAAGTACATAATGCTCCGTTTCTATACAAAAGTCTACACACTGCTTTAGTCTAAGTTCTTTGAACTAAAAGGAAGTCTGCAGTCTGTAGTCGTCCTAGTTTCGAAGGTAGAAACTTGTATTTACTCTTATTGTCATCTAAACCGTGATAACGATGAGTGCGGGTGAGAATGACGTCACAGTACGTCACAAGTTATAGTTTATAGTACATTATGAACACTAAACAAGGAGTATTTATATACTTGTCCTATATTTTTTCCAAAGACTTCCAACCCTGTTTAGGAAAACAAAAACAGTAAATCAAATGTGATACAAACATTGGAATTGCGGCTGAGAATCAGAAATAAGACGGCATATCGAAATTCGATGTCAGATGTTTCACTCGGCCTCAACAAGGGTATTTAGTTACGAGAGCTCCTAATTAAGCGGCTATCGGTATTGATAACGGTGAATTAATTAACGTTGACGTGGCTTTGGGGCTTTTCTTTACACAGTTGATTTTGCAACATAAAAGGAATTATACTAAGGTAATATGAAAAGCAGTGATGGCCTCGAGGTTTAGGCGCGCGGTCGAGAATCTCAGCGGTCGCGGGTTCGAACCCCAGGCACACACCTCTGACTTTTCGAAGTTATGTGTGTATTCAAAATTGAATTATCACTTGCTTTAACGGTGAAGGAAAACATCGTGATGAAACCTGCACACCTAAAAGTTCTTAGGAATTTCTTAGGCGTGTAGTCCGCCAACCCGCACTAGGCCAGCGTGGTGGACTATGGCCTAAATCCTCTCAATGGTAGAGGAGACCCGTGCTCAGCAGTGGGCGTATATGGGTTGATGAAGAAGAAGAAGAATATGAAAAGTCCTAGAAAGTGACAGAAAGAAAAGTCTTTGGACCCTAGCATATAAGGCTTTATAGTCTCTACTCTCTACCTCCACCAAAAAAGGCAAGCGTCAGTTTATGTATGTAAGTATTAGGAATTATATCTGTCGGTATGAAACAGAACAGGAATAAAATTCTGATAATTCTTTATTTAAGACTTTGAACACTTTTGACCTGAAGAATCGTATGGCCGATGGTCTTAGACTAAGCGCATGACAGTTATTGAATCTTCTACGTTATACGCGCTTCATCAAAAAGATTGTCATTGTTTTTTCTTCATTTTTACTAATATTCTACTTTTTTTTACTTTACGTAATAAAGCAGCAAGTTTTTAATGGAAAGTCACGTAATTTCTGGCCTGGAGTCCTGTTGTAGCTGAGACATTACACGTAAAATCTTGGTGGCTCTAGAGTAATTTTATTCACTCTTGATAAAGCATTCGAGTTGGAAACTTGTAAGTAAAGCGATAAGCACGCGCGGCAGTAACTCAGTTGCAACTTGTTTAATAACTTATCGCTACCTGTGACGCGCAGATTTGCTTTACTGCAAAACTGTTCAACTGTGGCCGTGTTGAGTTGGAGTGCTCCGTGATTTAGGGTTGTTGAATAGGTATTTAATCTAGTTTTGACCTGATATAAAAATAATCAATGGTGATATTAAAAATTGGTCAGTATTAATAGAGGGTGATGATTTCTCACTATTGCAGTATACAAGGCTCCAGTATGGTTAACACAAGATTGAAAATTAGAAAAGGCGCTTTATATTAGGCGTATTATTCTCATATTGAAATTAATAAACTACATGGTTTAAGAGTACCGTACGACTTAATTACTATTAAAAATAGCAAAGAAACATAAAAATTAAGTGATCGCCACACAACGGAGCCAGTCAAAGCTTTCCAAAACGAATTGATATGCAAAAAAGCAATGGAAATGAAATGAATTGTGAAGGGATACAGATGGTACGGGGATAATCAATCAGTGTTATCGCTACGACATCATAAAGTTGTGACGTATGCACGCCACATTGAGCTGGGGTGGAATTGAATTTATAAAATAAAAGTAGATTTGAATTGAATATGATTTTTATCTTTATAAGCAAATTTGACGTTAATAATGTGCTCACTGATAAGACGAAACAAAATTTGAAATCGCCAAAAATATGTATATTATTAGGCGTTTTAATTTCTTTATTTTGGAGTGGAGAATAATTATAATTATCTGACTGAGAATGAGTTGAGTGTATGAAAAACATATTTTTATTTAAGTATTTTGAATTTTTTGGTACGGCAAAGTGACCGGACTGAAAGACGTTGAATAGTGCATTTGATATCATGTCTCGACAAATAAAAAATCAAGCGATATAATCGAACCTAGGAAAGTTGCACACTTGTGAACGTCAGTGTAGCAGCTTCATATTCACTTTCTTCGACCAATAACAATGCTAAAGTCCTACATACTACCTCCCTGCCTATTTTACCTATCGTCCACAACATTTGCGTTACAATAATCGTGGCCTTTAATGAAACATTTTTCAAACGCCTGTTTGTTTACCAAAACATTACTCAAAAAACATACTTTCACAAAACTAGGTAGTTAAGAAAAATTAGGTAGTTTCACACACCTGCCAACCCTACAATATCGCGCGAAGTTAGCAAATTAGTCGAGTTCAGAAACAGACGTAGCAATAACAAGCGACAAATTTTGTTGCCATCAATAGTTCTGATAGGAATCCCTTTTCATTTGTTCGGCTCATGATGTTGGAAAAGCGATCACATATTGATATCTAATAAGTGTAGAGTAATTGAGACATCGCGTATGATGATGGCTGATTATGATGATAGTAATAGGTTCTTACAAAGCTATTCAAAATCCTAAATGTGTACCTACTGACAAAACCAAACTAATAAACATTTTAACCTTTAATTGTTTAAGTATGGGAAATTATAATTATTAAAAGTAGGTACCTACATGAAGAAAACTTACCGCTACAAGATTTTTATCGCCCCCTATAGTACAAAAATGTACTTCTGACAATCCTTTCGGTGAATACACGCCTGAGGTTACGTATATAGATACATATGAAAGATTTTTGATCAATTTTTATATGCGTTGATGTATTTATTGGTATAAAAATCTGTCAAAAAAATAAAAGGTCCATCCAAAACAAAACTAAAGTACAATCAAAGTATTCCTCTACCGTTCAACGAAAGTCATTTCCGATCTCGAAGTCTGCATCGACACCTGTCACGAATTATTTTGAAAGCTAATTAATTCCAACAAACTTGCCATAAGACGGAATGTTGGCGAAAAACAAATTCCCGATAAAGTTGAAACGTATTATGAAACTGCCGATAAGGTATTGAAATGACAGCGTCAAAATATCAGATTAAAAATGTCAAAGAAATATCAGACGGTAAAATGAAACGCGGTAGGTGCAATATCATGATTATCAGATCTTATAGGCGCCACTGTCGGGCACGAGCCTTCTCTACACACAGGACGTATGATACAGGACGTAAGGGCTGATGATGATGACAGCCCCGTGGCGCAGTTGGCTAGATACCAGCTTGCGAAACGAGCGGCCGCGGGTTCGATCCCCGCACCGAGACAAATGTTTGTGTTATCCACAAATATTTGTTTCGGGTCTGGGTTTTTGTGAGACCGAAAAGTCCCTCGCAGTTTCTGATACCCACGACACAAGACTCGTATCTTAGTGTGGGGTCAGGACTATGTATGTGACTGTTGGGTGTATTTATTTATTATTTTATGATGATGTCCAAATAATCTTCGCGTGATATCATATAATTAGTACACACATCTCAGTTGTTTTCAAAAAATAACTATGGAAATTATCCGTTTAAATCAACTTCTTTGAATTTCGCTGTTGTCACTATTTTCATAGTTTTATTCCTCTAGTAGCCCCTATTTTGTCTTTTAAGTTTGGCATCCTACTCCAATTAAAGTCATTCTTTTGGCAGAAACGTATTATATCATTAACACAAACATAAACACAACGTTGGATTAATTCAATCTTTTACAAAAGAACGGATATAACATCGTAGAATTTTCCAAAGCGACGCTAACAAGCATAAAATTTCCGAGTATTACATGCACTTTAGTCATATACCAGGGGAATATTCTCAAAGAAACTGCATATCACTCGCAAACCGTTTGTTAGATACGATTTCGAGAGCTTGTCGACGACTTGTATAGACGTTTGCTGGCTCTTGCAGAAAAGGATTCCGATATACGGCCAAAGAAATTTAATAGGCACTCGTGACAAGAGAAATTGTTCGAAAATTTTTAACTAGGTCAAAATATACAAGGATTTCTAGTTGCAAATCTTCTGTGATTATTGTAACATGTAATTAATGTTGTCAGTGTTCTTCTTGGACACGATAAATTTGATAAGATTTGGTCAGTAGACGAGACAATTGCCATAGCCATCTCTCGGTGTCATCTCATGATACTGTGAGACTAACAAGATAGTAAAATACTTGAATATCCGATAATAAAAATATTTTATGGCTGCAAAGAAAACTAGTTTGATATAGCAAATTAATGGGTTTCAAGTGCTCAATACCTCGTGAAAAGTTAACTGAGTTTAGTATTTACATATTTACATCATAATTTAATAAGGTACATAATATGGTATACTAGGTAAGTAAAAAAATATATCATTAATGTATTTTAAATAATGTATCCATGCTGTAGGTAGATATGTGTTTACCAAATCAAAAAATTAGTTTATACTTATGTTACATATGCCTTTATAGATAAATATTACGCTTAAGGCACTACATTCTTCATTAAAATGTCATAAACGATATAATACAGGTTTTAAAATATATATAAATAAATAAATAAATAAATACACCCAACAGTCACACACATAGTCCTGACCCCACATTAAGATACGAGTCTTGTGTTGTGGGTATCAGAAACTACGAGAGACTTCGGTCTCACAAACACCCAGACCCGAAACAAATATTTGTGGATCACACAAACATTTGTCTCGGTGCGGGAATCGAACCCGCGGCCTCTCGTTTCGCAAGCTGGTGTCTAGCCAACTGCGCCACGGGGCTGTAAAAAAGTAATATTTTTTGCGATTAGTAGTCAAATGATTTATCGATATCTTTACAGCTTTCCGTTCTATTTAATCAAGTGCAATTTGTTCAAGAGCGAAATTAAATTAGTTCATGTCAATTTTATATCTCAATTTTGAATTACTAATATTTAATGCCCAATTAGTTTCGCATTAATGATAGAATTTTGTATTAGCTTTTTGCTCGTAATTGAAAATTTCTCTGAAATATAATATTTATTTACGAAATTCATTAAGCTGCTTTGATCAGTTAATTAGAGCTTGATTTAACGATGGAAGGTCAATACCTCCTCGCGAAAATATATTTGACTTTGAGAGGGTGTGCAGAGCTGCAGAGTGAGTTAAATTTAATACCAAGGTTGGTCAATACCCTTAAATAGAATTATCTTTAGATACATAATATGTATATGTTCCATTGTCGAACCATCACGAAATGAAATACTTTGGCAAGATATTTTACTTTGGAACGAATATGAAATATTTTGGCAAGATATTTCATACAAATATTGTAAATGATATTTATTAAAAAAATACCGACCACCACAGTAGGTTAACATAATATGAAAATCTAGAAAATATGAATTATTGGGCACCCTAGCAATTGCATATGAATGTAGATAACATTTCTTATCTTTAAATACCAGGACATCATAAAGCTCGTAGTACTTTCTTCTATCTTAGAAGTTTTATGCTACAATGGATGCGTGGCGTATGTAGTTTTTATTTGTTTTGTTTAAGGTCATTCTAAGTGATGGGAAAACTTTCTTACGATCTTGTTGAATTGTTAAGAAGAAACAAAAGTACAAACTTTTTTGAAGACGGGTCTGGGGATTAGAACAACTTTTCATGGTTCTATGATAAATTACATTAAACACTTAGTATCTCAAATTGACAAGCGATATATTTTATTTTTTTGACTGTTATAACAGATAATAAGTATTATTAAATATTTTATCATTACTTACTAAGAGTAACAAATTATTATTTTTTCAAGCTTACGCCATAATGACAGTTTACAATATAGGGAGATTATAATGAAAAAGAAAGCAACAAAATAGTGATTTTTTCAAAAAATAAGAGTAAGTTTGTTTTGTCACCACCAACGTTTTTGTTCACAGACTCAGAATGACGGCTACGTGGGATGTCAAACTCGCTTTTTTCAACGCGTCGATGTTTAATAAAACTTTACCCCAATCTGACTGTTGCAGGGCCGTATTCATTTTCGGCATGTTAATTGAAAAGGCAAATTGTGCCGGTCAAAAAGTTTCATTTTTCAACATGAAGAACTCTTTATGGCAGCCTGATGTTGAAATTCTCTTTGGTTCCATATTTAAATTTAAAAATGGAATGCTTGGAATCGAACACCTATCGGTAATTTTTTTTTTGTTCATTGACATGACAGCCTCCGTGGCGCAGTTGGCTAGACACCAGCTTGCGAAACGAGAGGCCGCGGGTTCGATCCCCGCACCGAGACAAATGTTTGTGTGAACCACAAATATTTGTTTCGGGTCTGGGTGTTTGTGAGACTGAAAAAGTCTCTCGTAGTGTCTGATACCCACGACACAGATCTTGTAACCTAGTGTGGGGTCAGAGCTATGTATGTGCCTGTTGGGTGTATTTATTTATTTATTTATTTATTTATTACGCTAGCCAGTTTTTCATATTAAATAAACCTCCTTGCTTGGCATGATAAAGATTTTCATAGTACAAAGTTTATTATTTTTTTCTCAATATGCTAAATATATGTATATGAAAATTAAAGTAACGTGAACAATGAAAGTAGTCGAGAACATAAATAATATTACGATAAATAAAATTAACATTTAAAAGCTAGTAAAGTTCCAGCGTAGTAAAACTTGTGTTAAGATGTCAACGACAAAAAGTTCGAATTATACTGTCAAGATTGTAAGATTTATGTTATTTATTGAATATTTAAATATTGTTGTGAATGTTAAATTACTTTCCTTGTGCCTACAAAGTTGCGTAGGCTGTTTTTTCGTCACAATATTTTTGAAGAGAAAATCCTGTTTTACGTAGATTTGCAATACATGAAACCTCCTTTGTGTTTGAGAGAGAACGGATTTGGCCATAGTAGGTGTATAGTGCTTGTCGTACTCGCCACACATAAAAAATTCTTACGAGGAAATTTTAGGTTTTATCATGGTGTCTTGAGCAACAGATGAGTCACGAGGCCTGATAATAAACATTTTATACTGACATAAACGGGATGTAAGTGTTACTCAGCCCAAATGAAATCACAAGGATAGCAAAAAATTCTGCCGAGTACAAGGCACGCTTTGTGCAGAGTCCATAGGATAATAAATAAAGATGCTATTGCATAACTGTACAAAATGAATATGTTAGGGTTTTGAAGCCAAATCGGTATCTCGACATAAGCCTAATCTTATTTTCTTTAACATAAGCGTATAAATTCACTCTTAATACTTATGTTTTCAGACAAAGCGAATCCACTTTAAAGTAATTTAGGGTTTAAATAATAGCACTAGACAGTCTCTAAGCAACTACAATGTAAATTAGTCAATAGTTCCACTTTGTTATCGCCCCGGGGTACTTTGCAACTATTTCCATTAAAACTTGACTAGTTACTTTTTGCTGTTAACATCTGGCAAACAAGCAGATTGTCGCATCTACTGTATTCAGGGTAGTTACATTAAAAAAATATGGTATGAGTGTGGCAGTGGCGATACTTCCATAGAAGCCCGAAAGCCCGACTTGCCTTACATAGTTCCGAATAACGAACTTAACGATTGTTTATTTATAAAATAACGCTATAAACGTGAATGTGAGTACTAACCGGTAGGTATTCATTAGTCCTACGTACCAAAAAAATATGCTGCTACTAAATAAACATTTGGGCTTGCCTTAGTTTGACACCCTAGGCACGCCACTGGAGTGTGGAAAGTAAAACAGATTAGATCTTTTTACTATTTGTTTCCAATTAAATTTTATCTGTTAATTTCTTTGAGATAAAAGTTGGGAAATAGGATATTGGAGTAAGATGTAAAATATGTCATATAGAACCACGAAAGTCCATCAGGAGTTATAATGGCGACATCGATGTGTGAGGGTCGATAGGGCCCTTACAAATATTGGGCATTCAATTTTGCGTGCGGAAGAATTATTGGTTTGGCTGAGGCTCCTAACAAAAATTCTACGGCAGGACACCGATTAAAACCCTTTAATGATCGTCATCCGCATTTACTGAATTGATCCTAAGGGCTTCTCTTCATTTAAGTTAACCGTAGTTAGGACGTTCATTTATTGTGAATATGAACATACTCAGTCATCCCATAACCTTTTAACATAACCAGAGGATGCGTACGCGGAATTCTTATGCTCCCGATTCATAAAATTTAAAAGTCTCACTTGAATCGAGTCCACTAAAGTACCGGAGAGACAAATACCCACGCTGTGTAAAGTAATTTAGCTGGTATTTATAATAAAAACTCAATAATATCTCCGCGTAGGAAATAAAACAATTTCATACCTCTATTTTCTGTTCTAAAACAAAGCGAAATGCAATATCCAGTCACCTTTGTTGCCGCATTGGATCTATTGATTAAATAAAGCCATTGTTTTCATTCTTTAAATATTTTTCATTAACGCCATGTTGGAAATTCAATCACGTCTGAAAAACACTGGGATTCCCATTTTCATTGCTTTTAAATTGAGGTGAAAAGATATTTTTGCATTTTATTAAGGGTGGTTACCGAGGGCGTATTTTTTGGAGAATATTCGCATCTGCCGGATAGCGGACACTGTAGAATAAGTTGTAGTATTTGTACACAAGTTTGCCTTTTTGAGGTCAGCTTGGGGACAATCGTTGATCGTAGTATATTTTTTTAGATGGCACTAATAAAAATGGACTAGGTCAGTAAAGTCATTTTGCCGTGACAAAATATGGGACGCTAAATGTGTATTCATAAAAAAAAATGACAAAATCCCTTGATTTTACGATTTCATTCTATGCAAACTGGGAGGCAACACGTAAAGATGCAAGATACGGTCGCAAAAAGATTCTTGTAATCTAGTATTGTGGTACTGAAGCTACTATACAAAGCTAATTTTTTTAATAAGACCCGACCCTAATTTAACAAACTAAGTTTTGTGTTCTTGAAAACATTTGTGTGTCGATCCATATTTACATTTAATTAATGCATATTCGGCTTAAAGTTGGTAAGTTGGTTTATACTTAACCGTGTGTTTGGCGGAGTTCGCGCGGCTTTTTACAAGACCCAAAGAAACTTCGGAACTTCGGCTTATAAAATTCAAACAAACTTAATCTTTGAGGTTTGGTATATCTTCTAAATTAATCAAAATCTTCAGATTAACTTGTTAGACATCACGGCGGATTAATTACTTGCACGATTTGTCGATTTAACCCACGCCTAAGATCACTTTTATGTAAAATTCATGTTATTATTACATTTAAAAATACATTGATACAATATTTATTAAATGGAATGGTTTCATTTTATATAATCAACGACATACACCCGAGTCGTCTAACTATAATCCTGATAATAATTTGGGTAGCCATAGGTAGGCTAGACAAAAAAATATCAGCCAGAATAAAAATAGATACAAAAAATAAGTACCATGTATTTTTTTAAATAAAGCTTAGGAGAATACGTATGAAATAGGAGAGAATATTGGGTTACTTACAAAACGACTTAGAACCGAAAAAGAACATTTATTACTTACTCAAATTAAAAACATTACGTTCCACGTGCCGACTCAAATCGCAAAAGGAAATTATATTTATACAAGCACTAATCCGGATTTGTAGTTATTACGATTCGTCTGTAAATTGGATGGTAGGCTCAAATATACCAATGTTTTTGTGTCGGAACCGTCCAAATTACATATCCATTAGGATTATTAACTTTTGTAACAATATTTCGTAAATATAGTATTCATTTTAATGCTGGCTTTACGAACTACATATAAGGTTTTATCGGTACCTCAGATAGACAAACTAAATAATATTATGAAAACACTCAATAGGGATAAGCAGTGATGGCCTCGAGGTTTAGGCGCGCGGTCGAGAATCTCGGCGGTCGCGGGTTCGAACCCCAGGCACACACCTCTGACTTTTCGAAGTTATGGGTGTATTCAAATTGAATTATCACTTGCTTTAACGGTGAAGGAAAACATCGTGATGAAACCTGCACACCTAAAAGTTCTTAGGAATTTCTTAGGTGTGTAGTCCGCCAACCCGCACTAGGCCAGCGTGGCGGACTATGGCCTAAAACCCTCTCAATGGTAGAGGAGACCCGTGCTCAGCAGTGGGCGTATATGGGTTGATGAAGAAGAAGAAGAAGAACCGGTGTGATGTTATTCCGAAAAGGTAAGAAGAGGTGCTTTTCTACATATAAGTTTTTTTTTCCCTCTTTTACTTCTTTCTGAACACTTTATTCTACCCTTCTTATTATTCCTCTCTTATTATCCATCCAAAAGTTACCTGTAAGAAATTGCTTATAGCGATAAGGCCGCCTCTAGTTTTCTTTCTTTAGTTAAGTTTCTTACTATTATTTCTGTATTATGTACAAGAGAGTGTTAAATAAATAAGTTTTACTGGCTGCGTTTAAAATCCCAAATTATAAAAATACTGGACAGTATATTATAAAAACATGTAATTGTTTAGTCGTAAACATATGTATACATAATTTCACCCCTATATTTACAGAAGGGGCAGATAGCGGTTTATATCTACACCCACATTTCGCCAGGTATGTGTGATGTATCATTATAACGTAAGGGCAAGCCTATTTAGTTTTTGGGGTAAATTTCCATATTCCGTAAAGATACTGAGAATTTTCTAATGGAAAAATCAAAAAACACTTTGCCTGACCCGGGGATCGAGTCTGGAACCTCTAGATCGCATGGCACTTACCTTAACCGCGAGACCACGAGGCAGACGTATTTAATATCAACTTACTCATAACCAAAGTTTTAATCAAACCCAATCGCTGTTTGCGGACAGATCGCTATAAAGGACCAAAACCACTGAATATTTGGTGAACTCGCTCACACATGACCTATTTTGAATGATTTAATATTTAGATCGTTCCGCGAATATGGAGGGATTCAATTTTATTATCAATTGTGATCATTTGTCTGTATCCATTTATTTTGTACAGAGCTTTTAAACATAAGGGTCTATAAAGATACCTAGATACATACATAGTGTATAAGAAGGTTGCGATTCAAAACTAAGGCAGGCAATAATACGGTGATACAAAAACCATTCATTTCATCATTTCAATGACATTCTTTTTAGACCGTGTAAGTATATTTTATAAACGTGACATCATAATAAACATTTAAGTTAACCCAATCCGAGACTATACAGTTAAACACACAGCGAAACGAGATCCAATTTCCACCGGTTGTCCCCAGCGATAATTTTATGGCAATTTGCTATTTCGTGTTCCATTGAACTATCTGTTCGGGCGGCGCCGTGTTCTCGCCGGATAAGCCGGTCGATGTAATAAAACTAATAAAGGGCTTGTGGATTTTCGCGCGCTGGTGCCTTGATACAAACGTAGCGTGCATCACCGGGCGCGCTAACTACCCTCGCTTCACACACGTGTGACTCCCGATGAGCACTCCGCTGAGTTTGTTAAATGCCGTTTATTGATGAGTTGGGTGATTGAAATGTAGTAGGTTGAGTTCGTAAATAGTTAGTTAGTTTTTCTTAAAACATACATAATTAACATGCATATGTTCTTTTGAATTAGATTTTGTATTTTTTTAGAACACTTGTTGGAACGCAAAGCAGTCTATCAAACACAAACTATCGAACGCCACAATCATATAACAGGAATAACTGGTTATACAATATACATATGTTTATGGATTCATCATCACACAAAGGGCTCCACATCAGAATTCTATCAACCCGAAATATATTGACGACAATACATGTTACTTGTGTAATGTACACAATTGTTATTGTGTTAGAAGCCAGACGACACCTATTATATAAATACATAAAAAAAATCATAGAATCATTCGCACCTCAATTCAATTAAATTACGATTCGTTTTTATTAAAGATTCAATTACAAACTGGCTGCTTACTTATGATACTGGCGACAAATTACATCAAATACCTCCCTATTTGATAAAGGGAAACGGGAGCGATTTTTCCCCAATTTGGGATCATCCCGGCCGTTGATAGATTGATTTTTCCCTACAAATAAATTACCCGTTCGCACTAAAGAGCGGAACAATATTATTTTTTGTGAAGAGTGAAAATAGTAAAATATTTCATCAATATTAAATATCAATTGAATCGTTTGGCGTCCTGTGACGGTTTTGCAATGCAAAACACTTATTTATTTTGGTGAATATTGAATATGTAAACGAAATGTTATTTGATAACTGACGTAGTTGAAATGCTCTGGAATCAATCGACTCGCATTCAAACATTTTTTTAAATTAATACATAGCAGGTTTTGACCTTATGTTGAAAATGTATGTAAACAGTATTCGAACAGTATTCATATTTAATAACCGAAGTAATAATGACTCGTATAAACTAGCGCTTACTAAAGGCTGACTCCTTTGACTTATGGAGGAGGCCTAAACCCGGGTTCATGTACCGACCAGTTGCTTGTGAGACCGAAAAGTCTCTCGTATTTCCGATGCCCACGACACATGACTTGATCTTAATCTGGAGTCAGAACCATGTGACCGATGGCTGTATTAATTAATTTCTAATATTCCATGACGTGTTTGTCACAATACAAAAATACTGTTTTCTATATTATTTATTTGTTTCTAGAATTTTTGCTTCCTGTATTGCAAGGTGTATAAATCACTCTTCTATTCATGCTAAAGTTCGTTTGTAAGATACCAGAAAGTTCGTTTTCCACAGTACAGCATTTCTATCTTTGACTCAGTGAAAGGCAGTGACTAGCTTCCAGCTGGAAATTAATCAATTCGTCTATGTTTCCGATTACACCATCTATCTTACGTACAACTTTATTATAGATATTCCGAGCAGGCAAAGTTACATTTACTAGTACTTAGTCACTCACATCATTAGGAAATAGTAAGTTATCATGATTGTAATTTTATACTTATTGACAAATTTCCTATTGTTTAGATCGCAAGAAACTAATTGTAAAACCAATCATATTTTTCGTGGGATGATACAGCAAGCTTAAATACTCTTTCGTCCTAGTATTATCAGATTCAGACAAGGGTAACGCTGATTTCAATAAATAAAAAAATGTATGGATGTTAGTATGAAATGGTATTTATTTTTATTACTTTGCATTGATACAAGAGGAGTATAGTTTCAATTTCTACGCACTCCCAGTATTTACTCAATCTAAAATCACCGAACGAGAGCAGCCACGTTTCAACAGATCTCTGTTTTATCCAGGGTCGTAGCCGATTTTTCGGGCACTTTTCGATAAAAAATATTACCGCTGAGAATTTTCTGTCGGCAGATCCAATAACATTTCACCTAACTTAGGAATAGATCTAGGAGTTTTCGATCGCAAACTTCTCTTTTATGCCGCAGAAAAAACTGGATAGTCACTTTAAAACTTAATGACGTAGGATAATCGCAATTCACATAAGTATTAGTCAACGGTAAGTCAATATCCTATTTGGAACTGTGGCAAGTATAAAAAACACTATACAAGATACAATGAAAGTACGCTTGCACACCACTAAACAATAAATATAAATGTTATAATAGATATATTTATAAGCAATAACAAAACTACCCGGCATAGGATTAAAAATGCAAATTTTCGAAGCCATCAACACCACTCGACAATGTAATTACATTTAACCCAACGATTCACTAACAGCCGATTGCCGAAAAGCTGACCTAAACCCGAATCGGTAAACACACGCGATAATAAAATTCTCCGCTCATTGAATACCTGTATTCTATTCGAAAATAGGACAAAGGCTGTTTTTATACTGCCACGGAATAAAAGTCAAGAACAGTAGATGCAGACCGGAATAAAAAAATTATAGTGAGAAGTAATATTCGATACAGTTATGTTCGCCTGGTCAAACTCGATAATAGCTTTGCTATTAATTTTAGGAAAGTTCAGGCTTTAGTTTCGTAAACTTTCATAATGGTCTAAATAGAGAAATTATAATAAGTTAGGTTCGAAATTCGAATATGGATTGTCATAAAGCAACATTTCATACAGTTATGTTCGCCTAGTAAAGCTTAGTTGATATTATTTTTTATTTTTAAGAAAGTTCTTGAAGCTCTAATTTCCTATGCTGGTTATTATTATGGCTATTTCTACAAACAACATACGGGACCTTGCAGCTATGATTTAACGGTGAGTTCTTTTTGAAAATTGAGTCTGCGCTTAAATGACTGCCTCCCGTCTCGTGGAATATTTGCGCGCCTTGCGGGCTATGGTTCTATGGTTCGATTCCGGGAAATTAGTTAAGTGATTTTTGTGGGATTTAAGCGCTTATCCATATGTTTGATTTTCGAATAGCTTTGCGTAGCGATACGGATCTACTAAAACGGTGGTCCCGAGTTCTAATCGAAGACTCACTCTCTAATTTTCATGCATGTATTTTGATTAATCGTCTGTTTAGGTGACGAAATAATCCGTTGCAAAAATGATTATGTATATATTTTTTTTTAACACCGTTCTTCAGTCCTAAGGTATGTCAATGGTAAAGTCTAGTAGGTTATAGTCTGTTAGATCAAGATTGTCATAATTTTGAGTATGTTTGTGATCAACGAGATTAGTAATGTTTTAAATATGTTTTAATCATTATTTTAAATATTTCTTTTTACAAAACAAACCGTAAACCCTATCACCAATTCACACACAAAAAGATAATTAAACCATCACACAACACAGCGCGATCAGTCTACAGCGCACCAATCAAGTTTTCAACAATATCAGTGCGCAAAGTTTACGCGGCAGTTTCCCGTTGCGCGGCGACGGGAGCTCGACTCGTGGTCCCGACTCGACTGACACTCTCCCGGGCATCCCGCCCCTCCCGACCTGCGTCTCTCTGGATACGGGAGTAAGCCTTTGTACCTTAGCAAATTGGATGCGGTTTCAGCCCCGAGCTTTGATTAAAACTGCTCGAAATTATGCCTTATTAGTGCCAAACATGAGGTTGATTGAGGTGTGTTTGAAACACTTTTTAGTAAGGTGTGGGAATTTTATGTTTGTTTACCAGGAGTGATCTATCAACTCTTTTCGTCCCAATCTCCTTGAAACCACAGCCGTTTAAACACCTCTAGGATTTCGTTGATCATGGTTACGATATCAACTTTAAGAGAAAGGGTAGTGAGAAGTGGTATAGGAGATTATTTGCTAAACGGAGGTTTCCTGTCATGTTCAAGGTAAAGTAAAACACGGTTTATTACGCTTATAATGAGTTATACTCATATAAACTCAAACTGCAAAGATAAATAACTAAAGATTAATGATACAGCCCCGTGGCGCAGTTGGCTAGACACCAGCTTGCGAAACGAGCGGCCGCGGGTTCGATCCCCGCACCGAGACAAATGTTTGTGTGATCCACAAATATTTGTTTCGGGTCTAGGTGTTTGTGAGACCGAAAAAGTCTCTCGTAGTTTGATACCCACGACACAAGACACGTATCTTAGTGTGGGGTCAGGACTATGTATGTGACTGTTGGGTGTATTTTATTTTTTTATTTTACATACATAGAATGCATCTGTGAAGTGAGGAAGTTAACAGTAAAGCCATAATCTCCAAGCTAGTTAGAAACCGAATAGATCTATCATTAAAAGCGAAGTTAAAAGGCATGGCTTCTAGAAACCATTTTTTCTTAAATCGTTGTCGTTGCCTACACAATCACGGCCGATCGCCCTCCGGGGATCGAAAGCGAACAAGCCAAGTTCATCTCTTTATACCGGCGTGTTCCCTACACCCGAAAATAAACGCCAATCTCCATCATTGTATACTTTTTTATAAATTTCCAGTTACATTTCGAGTCTATAAACAACTTCAAAAGAAAACTTAGAATAGCTTAAAACATGGGTGGTTTTGTAGCATAGGTGCGTAGTGTACAATGTTGTGTGCGATTCTAAGTTCAATTACCGGATCGGGCATATAGTCTAAGAAATCAAACAAAACACAACAATAGTCTCGCACTTAGTATTTCGTTGCATACAAAAAATAAAATGTGTGTGCCATTGCCAACAAAGAAGTCTAATACATAATTTTTTGTACGTCACTATAAAACGATATTTTTGATTCTCTTGACAGACATAAAACCAGTGTTATACATCCAAAAACTACTATCTAAATATTTTTAAGCTACCATATGATGTCTATCATGTAAAAAGAAGATATTCAGTAAAGCACAACGTGGACAATATTAACTACAGGCGTCGCCAAATGACCGAAACGTGACCAAGTACACAAGAAAATGGGTAGATTTAAAGTATAAGCAATAAATGCCCAACATTTTGGCTTTATTGTTTTTTCTACCTCATCTAAGGATTTTTGGAATAAAGAATAGGTGCACTACGTAAGGTCCCCGATAGCAAACAACAGGAAAATAATTGTTTTTCAAATTAATTAATCTGCCTGCCTGACTAAACTTCCAAAGAGTGCACGTAAGACAGGGCGCTGATGATGATGATGATAATGTAAATAAAAATATACCCGTTTGGAGTAATTCAACAATAACAGGGGAAGTCATAAATCTGAAAAGCCCACTTACGATATAGCTCCGTAAAATAAATCGAATAACCAAAATAAATTCTATTTACCAACTCTAAAAAAACTAATTTACCTGTCTGAAGCACCATTTCTATGAAAATGAAATGATGATCCCGAATAGCTTTCAAATCTCTGATTAAGATAGCTCGGGTGTATCAGATTCGGAGCGTCTCGAAACTTCCATCAAGTGATTAAGTTATAGTCGCTGTTATTGCGGCTTCTTTAAATAAAAGTCGGTTTGAAACCGCAAACTTCGCAAATTGAATATCGTTTGGTAAATTAGATTTATATCCAGGGATACCTTAAAGGGTTCTTATAAAACATTATCGGTTGCGGTGGGCTCCCTGCAAAATTGAATCCAATGGCAAATTTACCTTTTTATTGTGTAGGGGCGCGGTATATTGTAGAGCCGTGCTATGGTCTCATGAAACCCCAGAGGTATTTGTTCGTCACTAATTTGATGATGAAAAATCAGTGAATATTTTGTGAATGAAAGGACGAGCAATGTTACTGCTTTTGTGGTTGATAATTTTATCGCCAGCCACGTTTGAGCTTCAAACAGGAATCGGCAGAATGTTTTTGGTTATTTTAAATCCTTATTTTATACATAAATTTTACGATAAAAAGTATGTACAAGAGATATAAGGTCATGCATCACCCTAGGTTCGACTGTAAGAGAATGCCATTGGCATTAAGTCCACCTATACTTAATGTATGAAGTGTAAATAAATAAATAAAAATAAAATATAATTACGTACTTTTTCAATCAATTCAATAATAATATTCAAGTCGCTGAAGTGTTATTTAATAACAGATGATAGGCAAACTTAAGCGCATTACCATGTCTTGGAACATGTAACTTCTACTTATTTGTTTTGATATCTTCTTCTTCTTCTTCTTCATCAACCCATATACGCCCACTGCTGAGCACGGGTCTCCTCTACCATTGAGAGGGTTTAGGCCATAGTCCGCCACGCTGGCCTAGTGCGGGTTGGCGGACTACACACCTAAGAAATTCCTAAGAACTCTTAGGTGTGCAGGTTTTATCATGATGTTTTCCTTCACCGTTAAAGCAAGTGATAATTCAATGTGAATACGCACATAACTTCGAAAAAGTCAGAGGTGTGTGCCTGGGGTTCGAACCCGCGACCGTCGAGATTCTCGACCGCGCGCCCAAACCTCGAGGCCATCACTGCTTTTTACATATCGCTTGTTTATCGCTTATTTGTTTTGATATATCGCTACGCATTTTTTATTTTCTAGCATTTACCATAAAGCCGCTTAGTGAGATAAACAAATGTAAGAATCTTACAAAAATAAGAATGAATGCGAATAAAGCTGATTCCAAATGGAAGTAACTTCAAAAGATTTAATTACGTAAAGTCGATTAACAACAGTCATTTGCAAGGTTTTATAATAATAACAAATAAAACGTCAAAATTAATTGTTTTGCGTAAACGCCGGAAATCCAGCTTTTGTGGGCGCCGATTATAAATTATCATTGCAAGCTTAGTATAATTGACTTGGTTTATAATAATATATATGAGTAATTAAACCGTTATCTCTGCAAAAATTTTGTATTTTTTATTGTTATTGAACCAGCTCTGATTTGCTAGAAAGCAATTCTCTAAACGACAATCTCTTTCAAGGCAAAAAATACCGGATTCTATGGATTCGTCTAGTTTATATTTAGGTCTGTTAATATTGTGTATTGTAATAACTGACGACTTGAGAAAGGTGGCGGGTGGTGGATGTATAAGGGCCGCTCGGCGACGGGATGGCTGGCGCCTACTTGGGGAGGCCTATGTTCAGCAGTGGACGGCGATAGGCTGAGTATATAATATTGTGTGGTATTTATCATCGAAGTATGAAACTTCTGCTTAACAGTTATAAGACCAACACGAACCCATACTCGTCCCACTGCCGAGCACGGGCTTTCTTCATCGTTAAAGTGTATGATTATTCGTTAAGAATACATACATAACTTAAAATCAGAGGTGTACGTGTGACCGCCGTGATTCTCGACCGGGCGACCAAATCTCGATGTTACTATTTTCCACAATTTTTAGTTGTACCTATCTAAATAAATAAACAGAACTAATTAAGATGTATGTATTAGCATAGGCTTGACACGACTTTCAGGGACCTTTAAGTTCGTCAACATCGAAACACAAAAAAGTCATACTTAGAAGTTAGAACAAGCCGGTCCTCTTATTACGGACGGCAAAATAATTTCTCGAAAATAAAACGTACAAAATTGACGCATTTTAAATGTAAACACGGCGTCCAAAGAGAACAGGGTTTGCGCGTCGTAAACGAGAATTTCCACAGAACAAACAAGCGACGAATATTATTTAAATATCTACTTACATCAGTGTATTTAATATGTAAACGTTTCACTGAACTCACTCGGAATATTTTGTTAGCACGATATTGCTTAATTTTATCCGTAATGAATGTGCTGCTATTATTACTTTACTGCAGTGTCATTAGGTCTATATATTCTTGCTTATATTAATAACGAATTCCTCTTTATTCTAGAATGTTGAAGCTATAGGTACTCCAGAACTTCGTCCAGTGACTAGGATATACAAATCCCCTCCTAAACTGAGATTCAGAGAGCTAAACGCTTCACCAGTCGGATATAATTATATTAACCAATACGGGTTGATTCCAGTTGGTTCTAGGCATTTATTAATGGATATTCTATTTGCTTTATTATTAAAGGGAGTGTACCACTCTAGTATCACTACTAAACTTTATGCGCCATAGAATGCCTCATCACAAAGAATAGACCCTGGATGTTGAGAGAACATATTCCTGTTCATATTATAGATATGGTATTTATCATGTCATTTACGTAGCAGATAAACCGCTTCATACAAAATACTTTCATCAAGGAAGCTCGACGTTTGCAAGGGATGTTAATATACCCGCGAGTTCCACCCACAATATGCAATTTATATTCATATTTAGTCCCTGTACATTGAAGAATTAATTTCAAAGAATATTGCAAATACAAGATGCTCTACCCAGCGAGCGGTGAATGAAATTTTTATCCTCATAAAGATACTGCTAGTTTTATGATACCCGAGTCGTACTAGTTAGCGAAATATGTTATTCTCATTATATTCAGCCATTTTACAAAGCTAAATTCGTAATTCATGATTGTTAAACCAACAGTAAAAATGCGAGGTAATATCTTTTTCTGTTTTCTTTTTATCTTTTTTCTTTGTTGTTTTCCTTAATTTTGTGATTTTTATATTGTATACTTTATTGTTAATTAGTGTAATTGGTGTATCATTGCTAATTGAATAAATAAATAAATCTTCAAAACAAAGAGGTTATTAACAAAAGACTTTCTAATATCGGTACTCCGACCCATCCGACACTTTAATCCCAGTCTATAGTACATGTTAGAACACGTCATAATACCCGTAAGCATAAGGTAATTTCAATTAACCGTACTCAATAGTTAACGCTTGACGTGTTCCCAACAAAAACCCGGTCAGTGTTAAGTTTCCAGCGGGCTGTATGGGACCCCCTCCCCACATTACCAAGCCATGCGTGTCGCGCACACCCCCTGTGGACACTCTATTGGCAGCCGTAGGTATATCCTATAATGCTAATCATTTAAACTTGGATATTATGAGGAAATTGTATCATAGTTGTTGGTATGGTACGGTATTTTGGTAGACAATCTTGAACTCTGTCCAGAACGATAGTAAAAATTAGTCAACTAAAGTGAATAAATCAATAAAATAATTTAATGTGAGTAGTGATCGCCTCGGGGTTTAGGCCCGCGGTCGAGGATCTCGGCGGTAGCGGGGTAAAACCTTAAGTACACACCTCTGCCTTTCGAAGTTATGTGTGTATTCACAATGAATTATCACTTGCTTTAACGATGAAGGAAGAGATTGTGATGAACTTGCACACCTAAAAATTCTTAGAAATTTCTCATGTGTGTAGTCTTCCAACTAGCACAAGCCCAGTGTGGTAGTATAAGGCCTAAAACCCTCTCAATTGTTGAGGAGGCCCGTGCCTAGAAGCGGGACACACATGAGTTGATGAGGATGATAATTAAGGTAATTTATATTTGAGAGCGTTAAATATACAAAATAATTATTTCGTTACTACGATCGATCAGTCATTATGCATATGTTTTAGGGGCCCCAATCTAGCTGTAGTCAAATACAAGCTGATAATAGTTATTTTCAGCCAAATTAGCACTGAATTCATAGCAAATTCGAGGGGCGTAAATCACTCGACGGGATGTTGACAGCTCGCAATGAAACTAATTACATAATTACGCTCATTATACGAAATCGGAATGCTGCGAATCACACATGGCGTGGAAAATGTATGGTACAAATTAATGACAACTTTTATGCCCAATTATTTACTTCAAGTTATGGAACTACATATGTAAGTGTCTTTTGTGGCGAAAATCCTACTGCCAACTGTTAAAGATGGAAAATACCACAAGGTATTTTTTTGTTAAAGAACAATCTTTAGTCAATTATTTCTCAAGAATATATAGGTATGGAAATCTGGCTATGTTTATATTATAGGATACTTTTAGAGACGCAAAAAAAATGCAAGGACTTTATAAAATCTATGTTAACAAGACAAGGTACACAAACATAAACAAACATATCAAAGCTAGCTCGATTTTCTATATAATAACCAAACTTAACTATAAATATTGCGCGGCCAAGAATGAAATCCCATTTTCATTATAACTGGCTTCACTAGAAAAGCTGTGTAGGTATTCTCAGTCTTTTAATTCGCGTAAATCCACAAAAGAGACTCGAATCTCTCGGTGGGCACAAGGCGCATAGAGGGCGTTGCAAGATGTCCTATTAATTAATTGCAGCAGCTGTACAGGGAACTAGAGACCCTTCTGTCATATTTAATTAATTCCGTCATGTTTAGGAGTAGGCAGAATTGCATCTCTGCATCCAAAATTCACCTTGTATGTATTAGTACAAAAAATAAAATAAAAAAGGTATTAAAAAAGACATATTTTTTTGGTAATGTTACACGATCGAGCGTTGATTAGCAAAAACCCATTCGATTGTCTCTAACAAATACGGGCTTTGAAAAATTTAATATTATTTACGGTTTCGGTGTACATGAATAATACCACAACAAGCTAACAATGTAACAAGTAGGTTAATGTAAACAAGACCTTACATAATAATTACCTGAACTTTATTAAAATATTAATGTTATTTCCCACTTCGCTTGAGGGCAGATAAACGCGAATGGAAGCTATATCTTTTACACGCCAATTAACATATTATTATTCAGCTAAAACTCAGGAAACAAAACGATTATTTTGAGCAAACATTTGCGAAACACGGATATAATCGGACTTTGTGTATTTGTATGTTTTTTCAAAGGAATGAATAACAAGCTTATAAAAACGGCGGAATGTAGTTACTAGTTAGTATAAAATTCTGCTTTTTAAACAATGTTTAAACTTCTGCTTTTTGCTGAGTGCTAAACTTTTAATTAGCCACTTTTTAACTGCACTGAATAATATCTTGCATTTTACTAACGGCAGATGCAATGCTGAAATTAAACTTGATTTGAAAAAATGAAAAAGAAGAGTTGAGCGATAGGCAATGTCTACAGGTTACCTTTAGCTGACCAAAAGCATTAACAAATAGCCACAATAGATTTTGGATTCGACAAATGCTTTGAATATGGCCTACATCTAGCAAATTCAACGTAAATTCAACCAGCAGAAAGTAATACATGCTTTAACTCATTTAATTCATTGGGGTGAAAAAATGAAACGAATATAATGATTTCATTATACTTCAAATATAACGTGGAATTTTATTTATTATCTAAATTCTAAAATATAAGGACCAACATAAAAGTCGCCTATTGTCCAATTAAAATTATAAAACACAGGCGGGATCGATATTTCCAATAAAAAAGTAGAATACTCAAGCGAATGTATGAAGGACAAACTTTATAAATTATAAAACTTTTCAAATTTTCTCCATTTAATAAGTTATCAACTGTTCAATTATGCAATGGCATATTTTTGTACATCAAAGGTAGAATGGTAATGAGGTCGTCTAAAATAAAAAACTTGTCTGCTGGATAATATCCAATGTCATTAGAATTTATTTTGTAAACAGTTTTCTAAACTTATTTTATAATGTATCATATTTAGATTTTATTTAATACTCAACTTTAAGTTTTCATTTTGAGTTTTTGTTATACATAGTCTTAAATCTTACAACTATATACATTATCTCTGTGGAGATCTAGCACTGTGTAAATATGAACAAAACTAAAAGCTTGCTGTATATTTCGCTGCAAGTGAATGGCATTGGCATGATTAGATAAAGCAGTGATGGCCTCGAGGTTTAGGCACGCGGTCGAGAATCTCGGCGGTCGCGGGTTCGAACCCCAGGCACACACCTCTGACTTTTCGAAGTTATGTGTGTATTCACATTGAATTATCACTTGCTTTAACGGTGAAGGAAAACATCGTGATGAAACCTGCACACCTAAGAGTTCTTAGGAATTTCTTAGGTGTGTAGTCCGCCAACCCGCACTAGGCCAGCGTGGTGGACTATGGCCTAAACCCTCTCAATGATAGAGGAGACCCGTGCTCAGCAGTGGGCGTATATGGGTTGATGAAGAAGAAGAAGAAGAATTAGATTCAAACAATGGCTTTGGGACACTAGATATCATCGTAGATCTATAATCACCTGTAAATGTCCCTACGGATAGACTCTAATTATTATTAAAATATATTTTTATTATTTACAGTATCCTTTTAATCTCCTTCAAATAGATAAAAATGGAGTAAAATAAAGATGGCTGTTGGAGTTTTATGACTCATAGCTCATCATCATTCTCCTGCCCTGCTCCCAATTCTTATTTGGGGTCGGCGTAGCATGTTTTGTCCTTGCACACAGGAAGGAAGGACAAAACATGCTGCATAAGAGTTTTGGCAGATGTATTACGGCCAGCCACCTGCCTGACGCCAACCCTCCTTGGGACTTTCAATGTAGGAATGGGGTAGGGATAGCGTGTGTTTTGGTACAGGATATTACAGGAAAATCCTAATAAAGCAGTGATGGCCTCGAGGTTTAGGCGCGCGGTCGAGAATCTCGGCGGTCGCGGGTTCGAACCCCAATCACACACCTCTGACTTACCTCAACTCTGACCACTCTACGAGATTTGTGTAACAGATATTTCAACTGCACAATATTTCTGCTAATTTATACCTGTCTGCGTCAAACCTCTAGAGGTTAATCCTATGAAAGGCTTTTACTACTATTTCCCGTGACCTAAAAAGTCGATACTCTCCCAAACTTTATTTCTACGTTTTTTAATAATGCTAAGTGGTTTCAGTTTACGCGTCCAATAGAATGATTGTTGGAATATTGGAAAGCGAGAACGAACGAATTCCCTTTTACATTTCCACCTTTCATCCGCAATTATAAAAACGCTACGTCTATGCTCAAATTATAGTAGAATTGATAAAGGCTTTAGTTAGTTTGGTTTTAGTTTTGTCTTTATAGGTTTTGACACTCTCCCTTTTTCTCCCCCTCTCTGGAAGTCAAATCATCGTATATCATATTATCACTAACCGCGGATTTTTAAATTGCTAATTAATTTGGCAAGCTTTTACTTTAATTAGACATAATATATGTCTTTACAATCTCAGTCATCAAATATTATTTAGATTTTGTCACATTTTTATTCATAAACTGACTGAAAAGGTCACTCTAATACAGCACGGTTAGTTGTGATTAAATTATGTTTTATCATTAGTTTTAAGTGTTATTACATTTTTACGCAGTAAACAAGAGATTATTCAATAAAGGCTCGTTTAGGTACACAAATTGCAAACAATTCAATATCGAGCCCACAAGGCAATAAAAAACAAATTCTCAAATCAATAGACTCACCGTAAAGCCAATTCCAACTGTGGCGGAAAAATTGCCCGCTTGAAATTTCCCCGTTTCAAATTGCACCAACAGGGATGTCTTGCCGACCCCGCTATCTCCGAGCAGGATTGTCTGCGGAAAGGAATTAGCATTCGTAAGTGGATGGTGTTATGGAAGTTATGGCTGTATGTAGGCGGTGCGTTGTCATTTGCTTTTTTTTTTCTTTTTTATAATGCAAACATATAGCTCTGGTTTCGGACGTTTGAATAAATGTCGAATAGTTTTATTGACGGGGCTGAATCTACTTATCGAGCATTGAAAATATCACCTTACCTGTAATAATTCAGGAGATAAAAAAGGCTTATTTATACACCCACATTTTGCCAGGTATGTGATATATTATAAATATGTGTATCTCACGCAGTAAGAGTCAACCTCCTTGCCGGTTTCAGATGCATTTCCAGAATCAGTGATGCTATTGATATGTTAAAACCTAAAAACATTTTGCCCGAATCGGCAATCAAACCCAACACCTCTAAAGAGCATTGCACATGCTAGAGCTGCCACTTGCAAGACTAAAATGTATCGTCACATTCTTAAGTAAAATTTTTGTTCTCGATAAAGAGAGTTTGTGTTATAAACAGTATCTATTGCGGAGCCTAGTTTTATACGCTGGACCGTTTATTTTTTGTTTCGACCGTTCCGTTTGTTGTTTAATATAGTGAGGAAAGCTGGACGCTTAGGAATTTCCCTCGGGACGTACTTTGTACAACGCAGCACTTCTTTTGTACGGACAGAACTACTTTTTACTTAAATGTAGGTAGTAGCAAAAAACTGGGTAAGCTTATTTGATAGCTTCTAGTGTTTTGAATTGATATTATTGTGATTGTTTTGTTTAAAGCAAAAATCTGGTAATATGAGAGTCAGAGATAACTACAAACGCCTACGTTTTACAATCATCGACACATTCGTAGGTATTACAATTTTTGGTCTTAGTGTTTCTGTAACGCTTGCTTTTGGCTGTTCTTGCGGTAAAACAAGACAATCGACCTTACAGAAAAAGTAGCTCAATAGTTATGAGAATTTTATTAGTCTTTGAATAAAAATAATTTAAATGTAGGCTTAAAAAACATATAGAAAAATTAACAAGATAAAACAAAATAAGTTTTGAAACAGCAATTCATTCTTAATATTTAAAAGTAACGGCTTGTACGATCCGGCAATTTACTTTATTAAAAAGTTATTGTGGCTGATGGACGAATTTTTGCTAATTGTGACCGAACCCGACAGGAAAATAAAAAGACGTTAATTATTCGCAACATTTTAATTAACTGAAGTTTGTTTCAATGAACCTGTTTTGTTCAAAGGATCAATACTGAAAGAGTTTTCTGAGAATTTGTGTCGCTTTCTTGGTTTTATTTAGAATTTTATTTATAGAGTTTGCAATTTATTTATAAATTTGTTATTTATTGTAAATTGTAGCTTATTTGTATACATCGGGATATCGACCACGAAAGAAATACATATATTATAATAAACGAACGGCCAAAGATGATAAGTCACGATTAAAGATTTAAGAGCGGATAGTAATTTAATAAATTGGCTAAGGTATGCTACAGTTTAATGTAACTTTGATGCGAATAGACTAACTCGACAAGGGGTGTAGGTAATACACCGATGGGCTTAAGCTGGTATACTTAATGTGATGAATCAATCGGATAGCAATAACCGCAACTAATATGAAACTGCCAAGAGTCGTGTCACGAAATTGCCTTTCGATAAGATCTGACTTACTATACGTAAAATTACCGCCTGCTACCTTCCCCGAACCTTTTGTGCTGAAAACCCTAAGTTATAATAAGCTTATAGGAATATTCTTAGAAGGCAATATGATTGCCTCACAAAGGAGTTGGTTTGGAGCTGGCTGTGAAACGTGACGTAGCACATGCAATCCTAAATCATGCTAAACCTAAAATATTACTTTAGGGCATTTCCCGAGAAATACTTAGCACAACAAAGTAAGATTTTAGTCCGGGGCTTAAATGTCCTATTCGAGGATTCACGGGTTCATAGCCGAATCGACGAAGATTTTCTTTTGTTAGGATTCTTGCATGACACCGGTAACAGGCTCATAGTATATTCGAAATATGTAGTATCTAACGATAGATTTGGGATTTATAACAAGCGAAAAAAGGGTGTAGAAACGCACATCTGTGTTTGCATACAAGGATAGCCGTTTGAATGTATGCATGACGCATGAACCATGGTAGAAAAAAGTATATACTTTAAATTTTTAAGAAAATGAAATGCTACTGTAGCTATTGATTGATCATATTCATAGTTATGCATGAAACTAGCGAGTATTTATTATATTTAATTATGACTCATAACAATAAAATATAAATAAATCCGCAGACGAGAGCTAATGTATTCAAATTACCTAATTACCGTGAATATCGCCGACGGGGAGGATAAATCGCCTTCTATTACAAGTTCGCTTTTGAGAGTCGTCGTTCTGAGAATATCGAGCCTTAAATTATTTTAATAAGTTGGAATTTTAATACTTTCTTTGAATCAATAACGTAAGCATCTGCTAGCGGGTATAGCTAATATTGTGATCGCAAGTGTATTATAATAATCACTACTACTTGGGGACCTCTATGAAGAGGATTGCTTTGCAATTAAGCCATAGTTTAATTACACAATGATGTGTTTTAAAAGCCCGAATAGGGCAAAGTGTTACTGGGCTTTCTCATTAGTAAATTCAAAAAGTGACGGTTGCAAAAAATGCTCCCTGTCATTTGGCTGCTGGATTTCCTCTCTGGCCCATGTCGCTTATCCTTAGTACACTTGCATCTCTCAGACTCCTCCGGGGTATCCATATTAACACCAGGCTTACCACGAATATCAAGTTAACATGGGCCCCTTATTACCAGTCCATCCCGACTTCAAACCATTCGCTGCGCTCGACCAGATTATAGAAAACGCCACGCTCCCACTCAAAAAATGCTTCTTGTCTGCCCTTTAAGGAATTATTCGTGAATGTGTTGATTCCGCACCGAGTTATTCCTATCACTTGTGAAAGATTCATTGCTAGTCGACTTCTAGCAGGTTTCTAACCTCATAATAATCTAAATTATTGTATAGGAAATAATTAATAAACCACTATAGACCGTAACAATCAATTAAGGGTATTGCAGGCTGCCGACGCTCCGTCATAGACGTGTGGCTGTGACCTAATTTGCTAGCTAGGTGGATTTGCGGCCTCAGGGCGTCTCGCTGCATCTATCCACTACCATCTATCGTTATCCACTGTCGTCGAATTGTGACGGATATTGGCATTCTCCATGTCAGCGGTTCTCGTAGAGGTTATATCCCCTTGTTAGCGCAGGAGCAATCTTGCTTCAAATTGGGGATTATTACTTTGAACCTAGCGATCTAAAGGACAAGGATTTAAATCTAATGCATGTATCTCTGAAGTCATGTCATCATCAATCGTTGGATAAGAAAATCTTTGGAAATACCATTTATTATAGTCCTTTATAAGTTTAGTTGTTAAGTATTTTAGTTCTGTTAACTTTGCTAGTGCTTTGAAGTAAATACAGTGTCCAATACAGACACTTTGATTAAGTATATTCGTATTAAAAACTTCAGGACCCACTTTTCGCAAATTTAAATAAATGTAGATAGTATCTTATTTTATAAACTTAATTTTATTATACAGTGACCAAACACTAATCTAGGTAATAGGTGCGGTGATTGCAAATACAGTAACATTAAATAATGACGTTTTTCTAACAACAAAGTATTACCCGTCTCAGTTTTCGATCACCTAGCATCTCTACCTTGTGCATCAATGTTTGAGAACCCCTATATCGAAATGAGAGGTCATTGTCCGATCAGGCAATAGTTTAATAGACATTACAGGATCGTGATGGCGACAAATTGCGGCGTACGGTTATTGATGTGCTCATTACTATCTTGCTTCAACGCATATTGGGTATAGCGTTGCGAACATGATAAGAAGCCGATCAGAAGCACTATATCAAATGCTTACGATACATCATATAAAAAGGTGTATTCAGACCATGATCTTAAACTGAGGCAGGTAATAACTACGGTGATTACAAACCAATTGACGTCAAAAAGAAATACGTTTTTCTGACAAACATATGCATTAAATGTATGTGGTTGTTAGAAAACTGTCAATTTTTTTATTTTTTGTCGGGATTTTCTTTAACGTCATCACCGTAAGCAGTATAAAAAGCAGTGATGGCCTCGAGGATTAGGCGCGCGGTCGGGAATCTCGGCGGTCGCGGGTTCAAACCCCAGGCACACACCTCTGACTTTTCGAAAGTTATGTGTGTATTCAAATTGAATTATCACTTGCTTTAACGGTGAAGGAAAACATCGTGATAAAACCTGCACACCTAAAAGTTCTTAGGGATTTCTTAGGTGTGTAGTCCGCCAACCTGCACTAGGCCAGCGTGGTGGACTATGGCCTAATCCCTCTCAAAAAGGTAGAGGAGACCCGTGCTCAGCAGTGGGCGTATATGGGTTGATGAAGAGAAGAAGATCACCGTAACTATTAATTATCATCTGCCTTAATATTCGAGCACGGTCTGAATAAACCCTATAACCTATCACTTTATAAAATCTAAAATGTATGTCTAAACATACATTGTCTAGTGGTCTTGTAGCTTTAGTGACCCATGTGAGCTAGAGTGTGAGTCCTAGTTCAAGCAATATTGGGTTTTATATTCAGAGTAGTAAGGGATTTTCCCGTTTGCTCTTTGTTGATCCTGAGAATTTTGAAATGGAAATTGCGGCTCGTCATTATCATCAGCTTATAATATACCTCTCGCTGCTGGGTATGGGCTTTCTCTACGACTGAGAGGGTTATGTCCAAAGAGTATGAAGATATTGAATTTAATTACATTTGTTTTTGTCTTACGTGCTATCAACGTGGAAACTTACAGATGCTTCCAGTAATGTTTTTTTTCAATATCATAGAACTGGTTCCTAATTTATTAGTAGATTATTTCGGTTTGCTTCTTATAGTTACTGTTACTTCTACACTTATGTAATATGAAGCCATCTTCGGTATATTACATATTTTTCGTAAAGAAAAAAATATGATATCTCATCAAGCAAGTAGTTCCCGCGGGATGGGATATAATCAACGTGTATGACGTCACGGACAAAAATTATTGCGTGATATACGTAGGGGGATGCCTATTATCGCGCCCCCAAATACATAACAACCTATTATAAGACGTCGCGTTTTAGCTTTATGGGTCAGCGGACACACATACTGGATACCTTAAATCTCTTAGGCGATGTTATAGTATGCAGGGTGTATTCAGACCGTGATCGAATAGTTGGGCAGGTAATAGCTAAGGTGATTACAAACCCCCTGGCATTAAAGAAAATCCCGACAAAAAATAAAAAAATTGATGTTTTCCATACAACCATCGATATTAAATGTATGTGGTTTGTATGGAAAACGTATATTTTTTTATTTTTTATCGGGATTTTCTTTAATGCCAGGGAGTTTGTAATCACCTTAGCTACTTCCTGCCCAAGTTTTCGATCACGGTCTGAATACACCCTGTATACACATACCTACGTAACTTTTCGCATGTATTACCTATATTAAGAAAAAATGATTTATTCCCTAATGGTGTAGGCATAGATCGAATTTGGGATGCATATATCACCAACCGTGTCTTCATTTATGAGAATAGATGATGTGTTCCCTGGGTAGGCAGAGGTGTATTCCTGCACCCATAATTTTCTAGTACTAGTCCTACGTATTAGCCCATCTTTACCCAACGTTGCGAGAACGCAACATTTTAGTTTTGATTTTTTTTCATCTTAAAAATAAGAAAATAAATCTGTGATATGTACGTAAGTTTCGAGAAGAATAGCTTACAGGTGGATTAATTTTTTTTTTATACTTTCTTTTTTGTAAATTCATATTATTCTTATTTTTCAAAAACTGCTAATTGTGTCATCGCAAGATCGACAGATTCAACCAATCATAAAAAAATATTAAATGAAAAAGTCTAAACTTTTTATATTGTATAAACCTTTAGCAATATCTTATTTATGATATAAACTCTTATGTTGGACAAAACTACTTACACATGTTGTTGAGCTTACACTTCCAGTAAACGTTGCGCATACGCAACGTTGGGAGTAATAATGATCAATTGTTATTGTAACTCAGGTTGCCATTGACGTTAGAAATGTATTGTAAACAATGTGTTTTTGGTGTTCAAAGAGTACAAGCACTTTTGTTTTATTAGTTAGTCGCTTACAGAACGTGAAGCTAATCGTGTCATACAATAATTCTTAAAAAAATATAAGTGTGTGTACACAAATCAGTCACTAAAAAGTAAAACTGGAACATTATGGCTTGGCAACAAGCATTATCTTCTCAAGAAGTTCTGAGTATATTAGATGAGGAACAGGCTTTACAAAATTCTAATCAAATCGATGCCGTGTACATCCCTCCAACGGTTGACAATTTAAAAGACGAGGAAGATCTGGATGATGACGCGTTAGGTGATTACGGCAATACTGTGCCCACTGTTGTCGCTGGAAGAGAGGGGGTCATTTGACTATAGCTTTGACCAAAAACATGAAGTACTGTTGGTTCGGTGGAATGTCAATTCTGTGGTAAATGTGGCTACTAACAACGCAAAAATCCAACCATAGGTCACAGCAAAACGTTACGATAGAAAATTAAAAAGAAGATGAATGTGCCATAGCCTCAGGTTATAGCAGATTACAATAAAAATATGGGAGGCGTAGATCTCCATGATAATGGAATAGCCAATTACAGGACTCGAGTATGAGGGAAAAAGTGGTGGTGGCCTCTGTTCATCACTTGATAGACAGCGTTTTGGTAAACTCATGGAAAATTTATAGTCTGGCGAATGAGGGATCTTTAGAGTCAATTGGAATTCAAATCATACGTTGCTGTAAGTTTGATGAAAACTAAAGAAGCCCAACTTGCAGATGTTTCTCATTTTTCGGGCAATTCAAATACAAACCTAGGGAGACCATCCAAAAACACTTTACCTACGAATATTCGCTTCGATAATGTTGGTCATGTTGAAGAGCATGAAAGTAAACGTCGAAGAAAATGTCAACAGTGCAGCAGTAAAACAATTTATATGTGTAAAAAATGTCAAGTATACATCTTCATGGTGATTGGTTGAAAATATTTCACTCACGCTTATACTCTAGCGTTGTTAGACTTGGCGGTAAAAATTAAGTTCAGTAATCCCAACGTTGCGTAAAAGCAACATTTTGTGGAATGTAAACTAATAAATAAATATTTTTTTTTACTGAAATTTCCTCTTAATGGATGTATTTATAAACGGTATAAATAATAAAATCATTAAATATGCTTTTATTTCGACCCTTGGGAACTAATGGGTTAGGGCGAGTCTATTGCCGCTTTCAATTATCACTTGCTTTAATGGTGAAGGAAAACATCGTGATAAAACCTGCACACCTAAAAGTTCTTAGGAATTTCTTAGGTGTGTAGTCCGCCAACCCGCACTAGGCCAGCGTGGTAGACTATGGCCTAAACCCTCTCAATGGTAGAGGAGACCCAGCAGAGTGTGGAGAGTGCCCAGCAGTGGTACGTATATGGGTTGATGATGATGTTCATTAATCATTAAAAATACAATAGCAGCAATGTGGTTGTAGAAATGCACCTATCCATCTAAAGAGTACCTAATGAAGCTATGTATGTTTGCAATGTAACTAAACAAATATTAACACTCGATGCTATTGTACCAAAATTACAATCCTCTGAAATATAGTTCCGCCACTTCAATATATGAATTCTACGAAATCATTTCGAAGTTTGAAATGGTATTCATTTCGGAACACGCAATATACGTATTCCTGGAATTCAAGCTTTTGTTTATTTAATATGCTTTCATTTACACAGAGTTTCTATTAGCTATAAGCTTGTTTCATTTAATAATTCTAGTTGGTAATTACTGTTCGCATTGGTGAAATAAACTAACATGGAATCCTAAACAGCCAACCCGCACTAGGCCAGCTCGGTGGACTGAGACCTTAACTCTCTCAGTTGTAGCGGAGGCCCGTTTCCAGAAGTGGGGCTTATATGGGCTGATGATGATGATGAAACCTTAACTAAAAATTAATAATAACTTCTCGAAAAATATCACCTACAATATTGACTCATAAAATCGTAGGGCTCTCCTAATATATTCCGGTACCATCTCTTGTTAATGTGGTGCATCTAAAACATCCTGCTTAAATTATAAGCTAAATTATTCTGAGGCACGTTTACGTAACGTAAAAAGGATTAGTATGCAATATATATTTATTTACACACAGTAACAGAGTTCCATTTCTGTATCTATTTTTCGACCTTTTTTTATTCTGACGTCTATTTGTATTTTATCGTAAATTTTGCAACTTTTTGTTTTACAACTCAATGTTGTTTCTGAGATTTTCCCCATGGAAATCTTTTCAATACTTTATCTAACCCTGGAACCGAAAAGGAGGCCTCTAGATCGCGCAGCTCATACTTGTGCCATAAAACCTCGAGGCAGTTTTTTTTTTATTTAGTTATTCCATAGATAATTTTTAACCAAACATAACGGGAACTGGATCACTGGATATGGCTATACTAACCTTGTGTATAGGTATATCGTCATCAGCCTGTGCGCGCGACGGCGTATCTGCGGGCGGATGGTAGTCTCTATACCCGGTGGGAGAGGGCGTGCCGCGCTGCGCAGGCGCACGCAGGGTGTCCTCCTCGAACACGTCATCGCTCATGCTGTCGTCAGTTGCCATGTGCTGTCAATAAGAATTATATATACTTAAGGCAGGAAAATCGCGGGAAGCTGCTGAATACAGCCCGCTTCCGATAGAACATTTTGGAAGTCTAAGAGGCCTATGTCCAGCAGTGGATGTCTTTTGACAGATGATGTCCAACATGATAATGATACTCAAGGGATACAGATAAATATTCATATATAAGGAAAAAAATTTTTCTAGGACTACCAATACGCCGGTTTCTATTAAAAGCTTAAGGAGTGTAAAATATTGTTTAACAAATACGTAATAACTTAATACAGAAGGTCCCTTAAATAGGGACTGAATAAATTAACCGACTTGGTATTACATGGATCTCATAACTTTTTACGCTAAAAGAGCTGAGTTGAGACTTGTTTTACTTTAAGGATTTTGTTTTTGATAGCAAATATTCGCTGTACGTTATTTTAAACTTTACTCTCCATTTAAATCATGCATGCAAATAAACTGTTGTAGTCAATGTTGAACGCATGTGACCTTTAACTTCCATTAGCTATTTTAACAAGTCCACTTCAGTATAATTTTCGACATCAAAGCAAAACGAGTGATTGTAAAAGATCAATATAATGGAAACTACCCGGCGGACATAATGCCACAGGTAATATTTGCCTATAAACTGTGTTCCATAATGGAACGCTGCTACAAACTACTTTATTAAAAATTGTTGGCAATACCATTTTTTAGGCCCTATCCCACCACACACCCGCCACTGCAACTCCTGTACTACAGGATCAACAGCGGCACGCACAGTATTGGCGCCGAGCAATGAAGCTCAGCGAATCTAAGGGGACCTAAATTGTCACAATCCCGCAACGAAGTTAATCAGAAAAGCAATGTAAAGGAGGAGTTGGAAAACAAAGAGTTGTCCACTTCCCTCCACAGCAAAGCGGGTGACAAAATATTGAGCTATGAGGTTTAACCTCACATAAAGAAAGACAATTACAATTACCAAAAATTAGACGCAATTGACGCACCACGGATTAATAACTATTGCTTAAATTGGACCTAACGTGCGAACTGTTATACAGACTTCCAATAATAGGCATGGCAAAATCGCTGAAAGGCACGGAAGTTCCTCCTAGATTCAACGAGGTCTGTATAATAAACAACACCAGACGTTACATGCATACTATTGAGCATACTGTTACGCTCATCCGACCAAAGATTGCACTCCCAAAGGATATGATGTGCGGACTGTTCATACTCGCAATCATGTGTTGAGCATTGGCACATAGGAGAATCAACCAACCTAAATGAGAATAATTTACTACGAAAATTGCCGTGACCCGTTAGAAATTGCGACACGTAATGATCAATCTCAAGCCAAGTTTTTGCCAAGCGATCGCTAACCGAAGGAAAATATTGATAAAGATGACGGCCCTTTACAGACAGCTTCCATCGGTTTTGCCATTCTTCTATTAATTCCGAGTAAGTCTCGGCGTATGGTTTAAATAATCGAGTTATTTTTGAAAAGTCGCGCGATGGAAGGAAATCTCTATCAACACTTTGCCTGTCGGCAAAATATAAGGCGGCGCGACGCTGTACTTCCAGGTCGACTGGAAGAACACCCGCAAGAACAGGTAAAGCCTCAGTACTAACGGTTCTGTACGCCTTACACAAAAATATCAACGCCAAACGCTGACTCTGGAGCAACTTCCTTCTGACTGCGCCGACAGTTGCCCTATCGGCCCACACAGGGGAAGCGTAACAAATACAACCCAAATATGTAGCTCCATAAATTACTTTTAAGGTATTAAACGATAGACCCCAGGTTGACTTTGATATCCTTGTCAAGGCATAAAAGTTATTTTTAGATTTTTCTCCGACGCTTTTTATATGTTCAATAAAAGAGAAATTTCGTTCAAGAACAAGCCCTAGGTAACAAACCGATTGTTTACTTTTAATAAGGACGTTATTAAATTTTATCCGCGGCGGGGTTTTCAAGTTGCCTTTCAGCAGCAAGTGAAATGATTTTTGGGGAGCGAAAGAGAGACGGTTTCTTTCACCCCAGTGAGTAATTAAACGTAGACACGTGTCTGCTAACCTTTCTAGATCAGACCTACTATTTGCCTGTATGAGTAAGAGTCCGTCATCCGCATATCCTATTAAAGAACAAAACGGTGGTAAAGGAATCGCGAGAAAGTCATCAAAGCCAAGATTCCATAAGTAAGGGCCGACAACAGAGCCCTGGGGGCAACCCATTGTCAGTGACTTCGACACTGCGTGGTGACCTAAGCGCAATTTAGTTGATCCATGGATAAAATAACATTTGATCATAGAAAATATATTCCTTGGGCAACCGCGAGATTTTAATTTCAGAAGTAACATAGGCCACCAGGCATTGTCGAATGCACCAGAGATATCTAAAAATATCCCTAACACATACTTATGCTCCGATTTGTTAACCGCTCTTCTAACCGATAAAGCTGCGTCCACGGTTGACTTACCAATCGTAAAACCGAATTGATTATCGTGGAATTTCGGTCCGCCTGGTAGTAAGCGAGGCACAATAAGGCGTTCAAGTAGCTTGCCTAACGACGGTAACAACGTTATAGGACGATAGGATTTTGGGTCTTCAGGAGGCTTATTGCCTCCTTTTGGTATAAGTTTAATGAGACCACGCCGCCAAATTCGCGGAAAAACACCCTCAGCTATACATCGATTAAAAACGCACATTATAGCGACACCGGACAGTTTACACGCTTCCTTTATCATCCTGTTGGAAATTTTGTCATCTCCAGAAGCTTTATTAAGCGGCAGGGAGCTAACTACTTCTAGAAATTCGCGAAGAGATGGGCTATCCGAATCAGGAGTGGATGGTGAAACGGAGGCCCATAGTCGTACTTGACTATGATATGCGGAATCGTTATCAAGGCTATCGTCCGGGATAAGTGAGTTTAATAAGGTTTCCGTGGTCTCCTCAATACCAGTAGTGTATGTTCCATTAACCTTTATATTTTCAATATATGCTGAATCAATTGATTTATTAGCTTTAAACTCATGGTAAAGGGGGGACCAGGGACCCTCAGTATTAAGACGGTCAACTACTCTTCGCAACAAATCGCCTTTTGCTTTAATAATCGCGGCTGGCAATACCATTTGGAGAACAATAGTCGCGGCGCATGTTTATTGTTTTGTGCCAGAGCAGAGCGAAGGGTAGGTATGTGGCTTATAAGGTAAATAATGTCCTTTTTTTAAATGCAGATTATATTTTAATTTTTTTATGAGGTTATTTTTTTCGCGGTGACAGCCGCATCTGATTACAATTTCAGCGTTGCGTTTTAGTTAGTGAAAAAGCATTTAGGCTGTCTCCCATCAGTTGACATACTTATGTCGGTATTGCATTACTGCATTGCAATAGGAAGAAATTTGAGTCTAGATACATAGAGAAGCAGTGATGGCCTCGAGGTTTGGGCGCGCGGTCGAGAATCTCGGCGGTCGCGGGTTCGAACCCCAGGCACACACCTCTGACTTTTCGAAGTCATGTGTGTATTCACATTGAATTGTCACTTGCTTTAACGGTGAAGGAAAACATCGTGATGAAACCTGCACACCTAAGAGTTCTTAGGAATTTCTTAGGTGTGTAGTCCGCCAACCCGCACTAGGCCAGCGTGGTGGACTATGGCCTAAACCCTCTCAATGGTAGAGGAGACCCGTGCTCAGCAGTGGGCGTATATGGGTTTTGATGAAGAAGAAGAAGATACATAGATATAAATATAAGGGAAAATTTGAAATTTTCCATGGCGCAGTTTTTTGGTTCGCGATAGGCCACGGGTTCGATTTTAGCACTGACATTAAAACATTTTGTGATTTACAATTAAATTTTCTCGTGGTTTTTGATATCCACACACAAGATTTGTATCTTAGTGTGGAGTCAGAACTACGTAAGTGACTGTTAGATGTATTTATAGACACACATTGAGGTCTATTCCTTACGGAATATTGACACGAAAGACACAGAAGATTAGAATGTCCTACACACATAACAAAACATCCCAGAAGTAATTATCGTAACATATTAGAGTACAGCCGGTAGCGCCATACATCGCAAAACCTTGCAAAACCAATCACCTTGTGCCACTATGACGTCACGGTAGGGCGAACGCCGCTGTGTTTGACACATCAAAATAAACTATATGAAGCTAACGGAACAAGCTTGTGGCACCGAACAGGCGACATGTAAATATATACGTATAGTAAGCTATATACACGTTGTCATTTGATAGAAGTGTTTTTAATGGTCAAAGTGCAGATGTAGTGTACTTTTTTCGGTTTTTTGTTTAATTGATTAGACAAGAAGATTAAGTTAAAAAAATAAGATAAGGTTGACTAAAGTTTAGTGGTAGTCCCTTTTGTTTTAGTTTCCGTTTACAAACGTTATGTTTATAAGGACATTTCTATTCGTGGGCAAAATGTTTCATATCTCAGTGCCAATAACATTTTATACCTGTCGCTGGAATAAGCTCGTGTGTGGAGAATACGATTCTCTTTAACTAATGTCTTAATAAAATCAATTTAACAACGGACCTGACAAGAGCCATCAATCAATAGCATAATTATTTAGTCCTCCTACACTATTTACGAGGCGAATAATGACGCAAACCTTAACAACGCTGTTAAATTCCGAACTCCGGAGATTATGATACGATAGACATGAAGTGATACATAGACACCTGAATACTTTTTTTGGCATTATATTTATATTAGTCTAATGTTAAATTATGTAGGTATGTGAATATTATATATGAAGCTATATTGGTTGGGTTTTTACTCAAAACATAAGCAGCAGACGTTTTTAGACTTTGGAAATGTTTTGGTTAAAACGCTCGTCTTCTGTTGACGAGTGATTAAATAGCAAATAAATGTAGAAATAATATCACCATCATCATTAGCCCATATCTTGCCCACTGATAGGGAGGAGCCTCTTCTACAGCTAAGAGGGCTAAGGCCTTAGTCCATTACACTGGGCTATTCCGGGTTAATGGATTACACACGTAAGAAATTCCTAAGAACTTTTAGGTTAGCAGGTTTTCTCACGAGTTACGAGGTTTTACTCCACCGTTAACTTAATAATAATTCATTGTGAATATAACACAGTCAAGACTTCGAAAAATAATAAGTGCCTATAGATTGATTTCGCGACCGCTGAGATTGTAATTTCATTTTTTTTTTGGTGTGTGTGCCTTGTTTTTGAAACCGCTACCGCCGAGATTCTCGACCACGCGCTCAAACCACGAGGCCATCACTACTGTACGCACCGAGACTAATGCCGTTTTATGGCGTCAATAACTAAACTGTCCTATTAAGTAAATGATTAACAATCAAGCGCGGCTTTATTTACTGAAATTGCATGTAATCATAGTTTAATCAAACAGTTTAGAGCGAGCGCCCGTCGGAGCACGCATCTCTGCGGCCGACGTATCATATCGATCAATTATTGAGCTCCCTGTGTTTATACATTCAGGTGTGCAGCTGCGGTTGCCAGGTCAGCAAACTAATAGCCAAATAGACCTGCTAGTGTGGCCGGAAATTTCAATAGAAAGCCCGGAGAAATACTATTGAGGGTTTTATCTCTCAGTATTAAAAGGGTAAGACAAAAAATCAATGTAAAATCAAGCTGTATTGGTGTCATGATTCTGGTTAGATTCTAATAAAATAATTAAATAAACATGATCGGGAATCGGTCTTAAGTAGGTACTATATTTTTCATTGCACAATGCAAATGCATACATTTGTCACGATGCTAGGATCGAACACGTAGCCTAACGTTTCACAAACTGCTATCTAGCCAACTGCACACCGTTGACAATCAACGTTGTTTATGCAAAAGTAGATTTTATTGTGTCGTGACCGGTAAAAGCCTATGGGTTTTAATAAAATTGAGTGCATTGTTTTATTTATTGTCGGCGCGGCTCTGTTGAGATTCGATATTAATTTCGCAATACATGTTCGCGAATGGTGTGTTTACCCTCACATTATTTGTCCAACAATTAACAGTGTAACGAGAAACGTGGATTTTTTAAATTGCGCATAAGGACGTGCAAACACGTCTGTGTGTTTGTGTTACCTGACGATGTTTACAATACATATTTTATGTATTTTTTCCTCGTATTCTTGTTGTGAAAAATAAGGATTGATCTCAAAGATATTAAGAATTAAAAAAGGCCGTAGTGTGGCAATATGCTGAGCCCCTTCTAAGTGGGACTGATACATTATCATCATCATTTTCATTGCCTGGGGGTTCGAACTCGCGACCGCCGAGAGTCTGGACCGGGCCCCTAATCTCGGGGCGTTCACTATTTATAAATATATTGAATATTTTATTACCGATCGATATTATTTACACCGCACTGCACTTAGCAACGGGTGGCTGTGCGGTTACTACGTTTCGTACTCACGTGTGCATTCACAAGGGGATAGGCAAAGTTTTCATAAATGTTTCGCTAGACATATTACGTTATAGATATATTACATTATATCTTTATTGACAGTTTGTATTGCGCTTTTACAACATTAGTTTATTAAAACACGGAAAAATAATGCTCCATCTGCTAATCAAACTTGGGACAATCTAATTTTTACATGTGTAGTTCGCCAACTTGCACTAGGGTAGCGTGATGGACTAAGGTCTAAACCTCTCAGTTCCAGAGAAGGTTCTATACCCAGCAGGGAGACGTATATGGGCTGATAATGATAATTATATAAGTTTACACCTCCCGTATAGTACAACTAATTTTCCAAGTAAGAATAAATACTTATCCAACTAAGTATGGTTGTACGAAAGAGATGACTGGGACACTGTACATAATGTAGGTCTAACGGTGTTTCACGAGTTCACTGGTCTGAAAATAAGCAATAATTATAGGCAATCAAGTGCCGGAGCCAGTCTAGTGTCAACGGGAAAGTCGCAACGTTCTTTTGCACTGTCTGGTCAATATTTAGTTATTGTTTGTTTCTTTATTCCATTAATTAGTTAGGGATTATTTGTTTATTAATACGTGAAATGATTGAGGGTGGGGGGTGATGTTGATAGTTGTCGATGTCGGTCGTGTTATATAAGATTGCTGTATACCAAAATTGATTCTCGAATTGAAGAAAATTTTTCGAGCTTCAGTCCGTTATAGTTACAATTCGACACCTAGAAAAGTCCCAGGTAAAGATAGTAACAAGTAATGTAGGGCAAAGCAATGGGTCATATTAGGCTTTAAGAAGAAAGGATTAAGAGATTTTTTATGTATTATCAAGAGTTAAAATTAAAAAGAAAACGGCATGACATTTTGTACGAACTGTAATTTCATAATGGTTTGCATAATACTTTAAAAGTAGAATATATAACATACACAGCTTTTAACTGACATTAATACCTTTCTGTAAGGAGGCTTTGCAGCAAACATTTGAAGGGATCTTATTACAGTATTTACCGTTTCAAGACGTCGTATAAATATACGTCTGTACGCCCTTTACCACTTTGCCGTGGGAGGTAATAATAGGCTTCCTTTTTTTGGATTTCGATTTTTTTTATTTATCTATCTGGTATAGATTGCCAAGTGTAATGGGACCTGATGGTAAGAGTCTGGCGTCAGCCCACCTCTGGTCGTTCTATACCGTTACTTTGGCCTTCTTAATGCTTTAAGAACCAGGAATAGTAGAAAATAGTAAACACCTGGACAAGCAAAAACGTTACACGTTTTTAGTAAATCACATTAAAGATCCCATTGTGACATTTTGTTCAGAAGATATAAAAAATAAATAGATAAAGAATTTGTATAGGCCATTTATTGTCATAAAACTGAAACATTTCTGTTACAAGTGGCACAGGGTAATGCTTTTTTTTTTCATAATACCAAGCCACTTTTTAAAAGAAGTCGGGTTTGTCTTAGTGGCTCGAGCAAATCTGCCAAATTCTCGATTCAGCCCGTGTGCATCAACTTCTAAGCCCTTTTTACTAGCTCGACAAAGTGACCGTAAACCATCCCTCCGACTGGTAAATTAAAGATGCTTCAAATAGAATGTCGGCCTTCCCGCTACTGACATTCAACATATTCATTTCAAAGCAAATATAAACAAAAGAAAGCATTCTTCGAGATAAAACTTCGCGATTCCGCGTAAAACATATTCTAGAAAATTCTTGGTAATATAAAATGTTTGTTTTATTCCCATGTGCGTTTTTGCTTATTTGTAGTTGTTAGTTTACATTTTTCCATGTAGATTTCTAAATCTACAGTTTAGACAGTATGGTCTACTATACTATGCTAAATTTTGTTGTATCCTTTTGCCAGCCTTACAAGGGCTTAAGGAAACATATTTTTCTAATTCTTAAATAACAATATCGCGCCTAACTAGGTCTTCAGTATTTTTTCTTTCTAAAGGGAACCCAAAAACATGGCATTACCGCTTAATTAATCAAATTTACTTACGCCTATCAGATGAAGACAAACATAACGTTCGTTTATTTTTTTGTTAAAAAAACAAATAATATATTTTAAAATTATTTTCAGATTATTAAAATACATTTATAATACTCGCATTTTTTCTATTCTTATCAACATCATCATCACCAACTATTTTCTCGTCCACTGCTAGACATAAGTTCTTCCTATGACACGCCACTGGGCTCGAGCTTCGGACCTCCTAATCCAACCACTGCCAGCCACCGTACGGATGTCAACTACATAAGCGTTAAAAACAAACCCCTGTTCTCTGTAATTTCAGAAACCTGTAGTTCAAGTCAAAAGCCTTCAAAGTTTCTCCTACACAGTAATTGCATACGTACGATCACTTCAGAATTCGATCAAAGTTTCTTAAATATTCCTTTACAGAACAAAAGGCCTTAGAAGCTCAAGAAATTAGTTTGTACGGTGCTTTAAGCAAATATGCATAAAGTGCCAATAAGCTGAATTAATTTGAAGGCAAAGAGCATAAGGTATAAGACGAAGACAAAAGAAAAGTTAAGGGGAACTAACTTGTTGAGCGGAGAACGGAACTCGGAGAAAGAAGAGCAACTCACTATTTTTATCATTTTTTGCTGGTTATTGTATTGTTACGGAAAATGTAGCTAAGGCTTAAAACTTTCATGTTGTGAGTTATTTTCACTTTTCTAATGTTAATTTATGCGATATGTCAGCAATTTTGTATTGAGATGGTTTAGCCCTTAGTCCACTCCGCTGGCCTAGTACGGGGTGACAGACATATTGACCTAAGTTTCTAAGAACTTTAATATGTGCAGGTTTCCTCACGATGTTTACTTCATCGTTGAAGTACGCGATAATTCTTTGTTATATTAACTTTCAAATGTTAGAGATGTCTGGAATTTAAACCCGCAGTCGTCGAGATTCTCGACCACGTGCCTAAACCTCGGAGCATAACTTCTATAAAAGTGATTGAGAATATTCCTTATTTTTTGATGGACGGAATGAAACTGGATTACTAAATATTCGCAGTAGGTAGTGAATTATCACAATACTTTAAACATAGCTTTCATTTAGAAAAACGCTCATAAAGAAGTTATAAAATACTTGAGGATGTAATATAATCGTTTCTCAAATTCAGACGTAGGCCGCGAGCCGAAAAGCTTTTCGCCTTTATAAATTTTATTAGCTCTATACACACTCGCGTTCTCTCACAAAAGGCTCTCACGAAGTTAATTCTTGCGCTCCATATTTCTTATTGACTGAATGAAAAAATACGCTTTATGAATTAAATTAATGTAGCTAAAAGCAGTGATGGCCTCGAGGTTCAGGCGCGCGGTCGAGAATCTCGGCGGTCGCGGGTTCAAACCCCAGGCACACACCGCTGACTTTTCGAAAGTTATGTGTGTATTCAAATTGAATTATCACTTGCTTTAACGGTGAAGGAAAACATCGTGATAAAACCTGCACACCTAAAAGTTCTTAGGAATTTCTTAGGTGTGTAGTCCGCCAACCCGCACTTGGCCAGCGTGGTGGACTATGGCCTAAAACCCTCTCAATGGTAGAGGAGACCCGTGCTCAGCAGTGGGCGTATATGGGTTGATGAAGAAGAAGAAGAAGAGCTAAAACGGGGAGTTATGGAAAGAAATCATAGCTCGAAAACTCGATGTGAAATGCATCACGTTTAGTGGGATAGGAGCAGGTGTGTTAATTAATTTATTAATAGCTTTTTTTTTTTTTTTTTTTTTTTTTTATTTGCCTTAGCAGGCAGACGAGCTGACGGCCCGCCTGATGGTAAGCGGTCACCGTCGCCCGTGGACTTGGCAATGCCAGGGGCACAGCCACGCCGCTGCCTACCGTGAGGAAAATGCTCTTTTTAAGCCTCGTTTGAAGAAGGCCATGTCATAGCGCTCGGGGAACACCGACGCAGGGAGTTCATTCCAGAGCTTGCACGTACGTGGTAAGAAAGACCTCTGGAAACGCACCGTACGGGTACGGTACGTCTCCAGGTGAAATGGATGAACTCTACTGCGGTGACGGGTGGTGCGATGGTAGAACGGCGATGCCGGTACCAACCCGAACAGTTCCTCGGAGCATTCCCCATGGAACAGCCGGTAGAACACACAAAGAGACCCAAAGTCTCTCCGCAGTCCTAACGGCTGTAGATTCTCCGTGAGATCGGGATCATCGACGATTCGAACGGCCCGTCGCTGTAAGGAGTCAAGTGGGTCGAGCTGGTATTTTGGGGCACCTGCCCAGAGATGCGAGCAGTACTCCACGTGGGGCCGGATTTGCGCCTTGTAGAGCAACAACCTATGACCCGACGTGAAGTACCGCTTGGCTCTGTTCAGGATACCCAACTTCTTACTAGCCAATTTGGCTTTGTCCTCCAAATGACTCCTAAACTGGACTAAGCTCGAAATTTCGACGCCGAGGATCCCAATACTCTCGGAGATCTGGAGAGATACTCCTTGGAACTGTGGCGCTATGACGAATGGATCCTTCTTCGCAGTGAACGCGCAAACTTGTGTCTTCGTAGGGTTGAATTGAACCAGGTTCTTTTCTCCCCATTCGAAAGCCCGCCCCAGAGAGCTCTCGACTTCAGACACAAGTTGTGACCGTCTTTCCCCAACGGTACTCCGAGGGACATTCTGTTGGCCGATGTATCGCGCGTCACTCGTACTATCATCTGCATAGCAATGCATGCCTTCGATAGAAAGCATGTCATTGATATGCAGGATGAAGAGTGTCGGCGATAGCACCGAACCTTGAGGAACGCCAGCGTTAATGGTCATGGTCTCGGAGCAACAGCCGTCAACGACGACCTTGATGCTTCGACCATCCAAAAAGCTGGCGATCCACTTGCAGAGTCCCTCGGGGATCCCATATGCTGGAAGCTTCGCCAGAAGGGCGCCGTGCCACACTCGGTCGAACGCCTTCGCAATGTCTAGGCCGACGGCAATAGCCTCACCCCCACTCTCCAAGGCCTCCGCCCAGCGGTGCGTGAGGTACACGAGAAGATCGCCAGCTGACCGACCGTGTCGAAAGCCATATTGACGGTCATTAATCAGCTGGCGATCCTCAAGGTACCTCAGGATCTGAGTATTAATAACTCGCTCCATGACCTTGGAGAGAAGGGATGTGACCGCTATCGGCCTATAGTTGGAAGGGTCCGACCGGTCTCCCTTTTTAGGGATTGGGTGGACACGTGCAACCTTCCAAGAAGCTGGGACCCTGTTGGTTTTGTAGGAAAGGCGGTACAGGCGCGTGAGCACGGGGGTCAACTCAGGGGCGCACGTCTTAAGAACCACCGCGGGGATACAATCCGGCCCACTCGACTTTCGGATGTCGAGAAGCCTGAGCTCCCGTCTGACAACACGATGATTAAATCTGATGTCAGACAGGAGACTCTCACACCTGGGTATAACTGGTGGAGTGGCTCCACCGTCATCCAGGGTCGAGTTCGAGGCAAAGGATTGGGCCAGGAGATCGGCCTTCTCCTTTGCACTATGGGCCAGGCTGTGATCATCCTTACGCAGTGGCGGGAGACTAGGCTGGCAAAAATTACCTTCGACAGCCTTGGCGAGCGACCAGAAAGCTCGACTTCCAGAGGGATAACTTTCTAGTCGCTCGCCAATTCGTCGAACGTGTTCCGCCTTGGCCCTAGCGATAGCCCTCTTGCTAGATCTAGAAGCGGCATTGAATTTTCGCTTCTCCTCCTTTATTTTAGGATCCCGACGTTTTCGGGCTTCCTGCCAAGCCTTAAATGCGGACTGCTTGAGGCGCGCAGCATCGGCACAAGCGTGGTTGTACCAAGGTCGGCTGCGGCGCCCCACGGGTATTTTGGAACTGGGGATGAAAGTATCCATCCCCAGGATTATTGTATCCCTTACGCAGTCCGCACAGGCGTCAGGATCGTCGGAGGAGAAGCAAAGCCGCTTCCATGGGAAGGATGCGTAAAACTCGCGCAGTCCATCCCAATCTGCTGACCTATAACGCCAGACTCTGCGAGTCCCAGTGGCAGAAGGACGACTGGGACGCACAACAGGGGCCCATGAACGAACAAGGCAGTGATCAGATGACCCTAGAGGGGCTTCGATCACCACCTTGTATCCGTCAGGATGAGTAGTCAGCAGAAGATCCAACAGAGAGGGCTCATGGCTCTCAACATCCGGAACACGGGTAGGCTGTGTTACCAGCTGTGAGAGACCATATGCCAGGGCCAACTCGTAGGCAGACCGGCCCGGGAGATCAGTGATCCTGGACCCCAACCACTCTTTGTGGTGGGCGTTGAAGTCACCCAGGACCACCACCTCCGCGGACGGGCACTGCTCGAGTATGCAGCTAGTCCCCACTTGGACGTTCTCAAACAACAGAGAAGACCCCGAATCACTGGCATGGGACCTGTAAAGGCACGCGTATATACGGGTACGACCCCCGTAGTCTACGCGGAGCCATAATATTGACAGGTCCCGATGCTCGAGGCCCCGAAGGCGGCGACAACATATATCACCCCGGACGAAGACGCACACCCCGGCTTTACGTACGAATGTATGTTCCAATACGTAGCCGGGGTAGTTGAGGTACGATACGTCGTCAGGGGTAGATATTTGTGTCTCCGTTAAAAAGAGCAGGGCAGGCCGCGCCGTCTCGAGGTGGTGATGGACGGCGTCGAGGTTGCTGTGTAGACCCCTGACATTGCAGAAGTCCACTTGAATTGTGGATTGTTTTACCGCCGTGGGTTGCCTGCTATTTTTCGATTTTCGGGTCATTAAAAAAGAGATTTGTGGGAGGGAGGTGAGGATGGATGCGGTGGGTCCAGAGCGGATCCTTAAAGATAGAACAATGTGAGGCAGCACACGGCCGAATGAGTGGCCTCCGCGAGGCACGGAAGGGCCCCCGGTGCCCCCCCGCGTACAGTCGCCGGGATCCACCCCAGTCTCCCACTCTGGCACGACGACTGCACGACGGGATTTTCGCCGGTTGGCGGGACAGCTTCCCGAGGCGGGAGTTAAAAAGAGAGCGGATCCCCGGGTTCAGGTCCCCTACTGACCGGCAGGCGGCCGACGGAAACCGTTCCCACCGGGTCTCCCTGTACCCCGCATCAACCCCCAAGGCCGCATGCCACCCCAGACACCGGAGTAGTGCCGTTGCAACCCACCAGCACCCAATAAGGTAGGGGGAGGGACAATGAAGGAACGGCTATCCAGTCCTTCCGCCGGAACGCATTCCTGCTTTGCGGTAGAAATAGACTGGACGGTGGTACCAATCCGCTCGGGTTCAACATTGAGTAAATAAATACTCAGTATTAAACCCTACCACCAGTGGTGAGTGAAGGAGGGGACACCAAAGCTGCGGAAAGGATAGTGAATGCAGCAATGGTGGCTCGAGGGGCCGGGGTCGCGTACCCGTGCCATTTTATAAGCCAACCGGACAAGTTGGCAGAAAAATGACCCTCTGACCTCGAATTTAGCTTGTTAATTGAAAGTATTTTCATGCAACCAAAAGCTCCGAACACATTTCATTAATAAACTTAGCAACAAAATCGAACTGGGAATAGAAATCCCGTTATAGACGTCCCAAGATAGTGATACAACATTCAAGTCCGTTAGACACCATATTACATAAAACATTTTGTACGGAGATACGTAGGTAACCTGCGGCCTTTGTTATCCAAAGGGAGGCAAAGTTGTAATCCTAAAGCAGCAGTTTCCACGAACGAAGGATTTTTAGCGACGTGCAAACAGTGATAATGGAATTATGACCAAATAGACGAGCGGCATCTTGAGTACGGTTATAGTTGTAGAAGGGTTTAAATAAACCTTGTGAGAGCAACGAAAAGATATCTACCTCTTAAAAACAACTTTAAACAAACAGCTTACTCTGTTAAAACTTTACTCAATTCTAAAATCTTTGCGTATAAACTATAAGGCAATGTCAATTTGATATAAAAATATATATGTAAATTCTTATCAACTAAAATTCACAATACCTCTTACTTTACAAACATTGAAATGTTTTCTAAACTAATATTCTAGATAATACGAGCACAAAGCTATTTTAGCGTTCAATAAAACATAAAGCGAAAATATGAAACTAACAACAAAACAGACTACACAATCTCCTATCACAATCCTTCGTACAAGTGTCGCCACCTAGCAGCCGACCGCCGAATGACGAGATGAACGTCCTCTGAAAGCTACAGACGCGTGAAAAACCTGAATTTCAGACGGGATGCGACACTCCAGGACTCTTGCTAGTTCAAATAACATGTACAAGATGTCAGGTTTCAGCGACATCTGTGGAGCGTTTTTTGAATGAATATTTTTAGTGTTTTTTTATAGTTTGTCGAAAAATTAGTTCATTTTTCTTATATATGAAAATCATAATTACTCGTAAAATACGTCAACAGTAAAATAAGTAACACAAAGATTGCCTTAACATTATGATACATGTCATTAGTTGGAAATATTAAAATGAGCATTTCGGAAAATTACATATATTATGAACCCGTTTATAACTTAAACATTGGTAAATCCTAATCTGTGCGACTGCAAACCTTAACGCTTAATTATTTCCACTTATTTATAAAAACAACTATCGGTAACAAGGCTCTTAAATAGAATTCAAACTCTTTCAAAACCAGCTTATTGTAACTCTTTCTTAATTTTTAAACCAATATTTCTTAAGCTCCGTATAAATATTAATCTATTTTTATGCTCATGTTAATTTGAAGCCATGAACGGCAAACCTATTACGCGCCAATATGAATGCTAAGTGAGATGTAACATCATTTACATGAAATTTTATTTTTAGAATGGGGCTGCGTCCCCCTCGATAGAGGAAACTGGGTCAATGTCGCCCGCTCCTGCTTGCCCCGACCTCCCCTCGGGTTGTCAACTTAATTGGACCTTTTAAGAAGCATTGTTCCTTTTATCTCATTCGATTTTCTAATTTAAAACGTGTGAAAACGATTAATTTCATTCTGTTCAAAAAGGATTTAAGTGGATATGCGACCTCTTTTGTGTCTGATGCATAAAAATTTAGGTGCCTATTTATTGTAAAATAAATATAAATTTAGGTGTTGAGTACAGTAATTTATTATAAATATGTTATGTAAGTATCTACAGTTATTAATACTATAGCTTGTCAAAAAAATATTATTTCTTAGTTTAAGAGTCTTAAACAGAATTTAAAATGCGATTACATCTCACAGGAAAGTATAACAGTATAGGCATCCCAGATGTATTTATAGTACGAACACGCGTTGAGTTTCACACAATACGAGCACAATTCACAGGAGCACAATGGAGGCACGTAGGTGGGATCCTGAATATAAAGTGCTTTAAACCTTTGGCGAAAAGTGGGACAAAGGATTAACGCGGCTTAAGTTCTCACCAACTTTAATCGTACATTTTCAAGTATTACCCTTGCTTGTTGAGGGTAACGACCGGGGAAGAGAAGATAATAAAGATCGTGGGTTCGATTCTCGCGCCAGCACTTTTGAATAGCTTATAAATGAGATAATCTTGAAAAAATGTATGCATTAATCTGTAATAATACGAGAATTATAATCCGTATATAAAATTCTATGATGGCAGGATTTTATCAGTGTCGTCGGCTGTATTTTTTTCTGCTGGACACAGACCGCTCGAACCATTTTCCGTTCAACTTGTTGCATCCACCCATTCGGTAGTTCACTTCCGTATGCAAAATTTATGAATATGAATAAAACAAACATATTTTTTATTAACGAAAAATGACCAACGTAGTACCTCCAACAGTATTGGACTTTTAGTTTGTTTCATTAATAAATTGTTAGCGGCACCATGGAGTCTGGAATAACAGAGCTGACTGGAATTACCTCGTGAAGTATGGGTGCAGAAATGCACCTCTGCCTGGCCATTATAATACAAGCTTGAGGTTATGTGCGTATATATGCACTCTGGTTCACATGCGTGCGTAGTCACTTTCCAAGATAAGCGCTATATACGATGGTTCCTATCCGAACAGACACGAATAACAGTAAACCATTAAACATTTACATCTGTGTGGTCGTGAAATCCAAGGGCGACCTGCATCGACCGCCGTAAATACATGGCTTTACAGCATATTAATTATTTATCACTGTCGTTATACATTACTGGTATCAGTTAAAAATTTATTCATATGGAAAATGTATATCCGTAAAAGCTCATGATAATTTAGTGACAGGTTCCGAAGCGGCAAAAGTTTAAATTTTCAGATCCATATATCTTATATGCTGGCTGCAGGCGGCTCTCGACAGATCTCGGTGGAGATCATTGAGGGAGGCGTATGTCCAGCAGTGGACTTCAATCGGCTGATCTATGGATGATATCCTACTACACTCAATTTTAGTAGCTTTTAAATCTGAAACAAACTTAACAAAAAGTTTTGAAAAACTATATAAAATGGTATTTGAACAGATCCAAATTATCTACACTTGAACCAAACTGCCATAAAACAGAAGCGAGACCGTTTGATTAAATTATTTTATCGCCGAACATCCTGCTCGCCCGTTTTAATAACGTTTATCTATATGATATGATTTGTTATTTTAATGTGCTCATATGGAAATTTTGACATATAGCTTGATATTTCTACAGTATAAAGTTCACTGGTTTTGACATCTATGTCATTTTTCTTGCAAATATGTGATGTAATATGTACATATATAATATTTATTTATTTATTTATTTACACTTTATACAGGGTTGTATAGGCGGACTTAATGCCTAGCATGGCATTCTCTCACAGTCGAACCTAGGGTGATGCAGAGATGAGATGAAGCAGGTGTGTCAAACGTTAAAACTATACAATTAACAAAATATAAAAATATAATATATATAATGTATGTATGTACATACGTTCTGTATTGAGTCTGCATACAACTTGTTCTGAAGGTACCGACGTTATTGTTTCAACTAGTGTGAGATATGCTATGCCAATTGCAGTATGAAGGCAGCACTTGCACTGTACCACCATCAGACTGAGAATCGACTCGTAGATGAAATTTCATATATCTATGTTTCTATGTTCCTCACATATTATAAACAACAAATATAAGCCTTTCCTAAAAATACACATACAGAAATTCAGGTCTGTATTTCCCGTGTAAGCAGAGGTGCATGACTGCACCCACATTTCGCTTGATATGCCTCACATATTGGGATGTGAGTCTTTTCCGTTTTTCTTGCATATTACTCTGTGCTGTTTCTAAGAATTTTCTGATAAAAAACCTGAGCACATTGCGTGACCAGGGAATCGAACTTCTACATCGCACTGCGCATACTTGTGCCATGACTCCACGAAGCAATGCTAGAAAAGCGGTATTAAATATCAAACATCAGGCATCAAATAAGAATAGAAATAAATTTAATTTTCGTCTCGTTTCTTTGCTCAGGACACAGCGCTCGGGTACATTAATACGCTCTTTGTAAGAACTCATTAAAACTTCTAGTGCTCCTCATTATTCCTAAATTGTTTTATTAAACGACGGCTAAATAACTTAGATTGTACAACTAGGTACTTTACTACTTAAATAGTAGATTGTTTTGTTAGGTTAAGAGGCGTATTTTAGGTCTAATCTGTGAGAGACTGCAATTTTCATATTTTTGTGATTGACAAATGACTACCGAGGGTGTTTTCTCCCAAACTGCCGTCCCACGCACAATTATGTATCGTTATATTAGACATAATGGCGCAACTAAAAAAATACATGCAGAGATCATAAGATCAGACAGATTCCCGGTTCGGAAAAACTCTGACTTACTTCTTCAGTTTAGGCAGTTGACAGTAGCTGCATAAAGTACGTAAATTTTATTTCTAAACGCCGCTAATCTTTTTCTAATTGCTTAGGAATACAGAAATTACCTACCACAAATCCATACTTTGACCAAAGTTGTAATCGATTTTTCTTCACACATTTTTCCATGACCACGACACGTCCGTTGCATAACAAGAAAAATGTGTTTGCCTCTCAACTAGCCCATTTGTAATTTAATAACTCATTGGTTATTCGGGCCGGTCTCATGACTTTAACATACGCGGACTACCTGAGTGAATAACCTCCGCTCGTTCTATTAACATATACTTAGCACTTGACTCTGTTTAGCCGCAAAATTGTCTTATCCCGACCCCTGTCACTCTGTTGAATACGGGACTCCTCTACAACTAAAATGGTTTAGACCTTAATCCACTACACTGCGACTAGTTTATTAGGAGGTAGACTACACATCCAAGAGATTCGTAAGAACTTTTAGCATGTTAAAGTACGTGATAATTCATTATGAATTTACACATAACTTCAAAATTTTAGAGGTGTGTGCTTGGGGTTTTAGCCCGCGACCCCCAAATTCGCGATCGATGATGATGATGGTATGAAACTCGAGGACATCACTATTTGTTTGCCCTATGCCGTTTGCTAATTACGCAAGCATTATTAAAAACCCCTCTTCATTTAAAATACTATGCTGTAAATATGACATCAAGGGCGAAAAACCTTTTGAATAGGTACCTACGTGAGATTTATTAGCAGCCATTTAAAAAGAATACCACGCAAACTTATGTAAGAGTATGTGACAGACAGCCTTGTAAAGCACATAACTATGACGTCAGCACACCGGCGTCTAGACAAGTATTTGGACGAACTTCAAGTATTTACGTCCAATGCAGAATGACGTCATAATATGGCGTTTAACATTAAATCTGCGCCATGATTACGTAATATACAAGTGGCTATGTTGGGCTCAAGGTTTAAGCGCTGTCGAGAATATTGGTTGTCGCAAGTTCAAACCCTGGGGACACACCTCTTACTTTTCGAAGTTATGTGTGTATTCACAACGAAATATCACAAGCTTAAACGGTAAAGAAAAACATCGTGATTAAATCTGCACACCTAAAAGTTCTTAGAAATATCCTAGGTGTAAATCCTCTCAGGTGTAGAGGATAACCAGGCCCAGCGGCGCGATGTATGTCCTGTACGGGCTGATGATGATGGCGATGATGATGATGATATACAGTTGTTACTTCGCTTATACTCACGCATAAATCCCCAAACGGATATACACTTTGTATAAACATTGTACTCATGAGAACATAATATTAATAAGGAGGTATCTACTACCTATATAAAATATGTTGCTCCAAAAAAAAAGCTCGCATAAAACCCTTAAATTTCATATTTTATAGTAAATTAAATATACGAGTAGGATGTCACTAACCTTATCTTTTCTTTACATTTTTAATAAAATACTTGTAGAAACCTTTTTAAGTTCCCTTAAACTTATTACACATTCTTTAACTTCAAGACTTAAAGACTCCTACAATGTTATGAATCTCGCCGCAAAATTTTCTAATTCATTTATTATGGAAGAACTTTATCTTATACCGAGATATTAAAAAAAATATTTATCTAAATTACTTATTTAATATAAATATGTATGCCTTAAACATACAGACCTTTAGTCTGCACTGTACTTAGCATTACGTATTTAGATGTTTATTTTCTAGAAGAATTTGCCTTATTCCTGCAACTATCCTGTTATGGTGCATTGATATATTATTATTCAACTTATACCATTAAAAGCAGTATTAATCTACGTTTAACAAAATTTCACATATTGTATCGTCCCACGCTTGTGCCCCTAAATGTGTAGGCAGAGGTGTATTTCTACGCCCACATCAGTGCATCGCTGTCTGAGATGAAACAACGCCCACAAGTGCTCGTACCGCTAAGCTTGTTTTCGTTATCAATAAATAACACAATATTTATATTTTCAAACTTTAAAAAAAATAAATGTACTACTATTTTACTGACTGAAAAAAATCCTTTTTTTTTTGGGGATGAGTGTCGCCGCTTGTCTGTCACATTTTCTTGACGACTACGATTCAACGACCAATGACGAAAATTTCAAATAAAAATGAATGACTGCTATTAGTTGTCACACATATAGTATGAGAGTGTTAATATAACACGCAACCCAAAATACTAAAACGCAGCTCTGTCAAACATATAATAGTCTAATCGTAGGATCGGCACGCTCGAATGCTGTCATTTCTTTTCTAGTCTTATTCAACTGTTCTATAAAAAAAATAAACCACTATACATACTCTACATCATTGGCTATCTATATAGAGGAATCTATTGCCTTTTTATTACCGTTTCTCTCGGTCATCCAGATCAACCACTCCCAGTAATTGAACCGTGTAGTCATATCGATTCGGTACAATTCCGTCGCTTAACGCATCATGTTTATTTATTTTATTTATAGCGCTTTTTTTACACTATACATAAATATCATTGAAAAGTAAAAGACTAAGAATAATAAGACAAAATAGGCACAATAGGTCTTATCGCTAGCTGCGATCTCTTCCAGACAACCTACGCGACTGGAATGAATGGTTGTAGTTCTGCTTCATCATGCTTGAATTCGATATGATTAGTTGGTAGCCCTGAGTCATTTCATCTACATAACTTCGCAAATCAATCTTGTGAATCAGTTGGGTGTTGTAAACAACTTTTAAATAAATTTTGTGTTCTTTATTGCTCGAGTTGTGACGGATAGTTGGTTGTTGTGTCGTAGGGTAGGTCAGGCCATTATACTTCATAATATTAAAACCAAAACTTGATAATAATTTCTTTACAAACTTCTTCTGTTTCCGCCCTAGCCGAATGCTATTCACATTTACGCTTATTCTTAAGCTTTCCAGGCATTTTAAATAATATTTGCTAAACTTGGTGGCTAAAGAACAAAAATGTGCTAGGAATTTTTCAAACTATTAAATAAGTAATAATATAAAAACTGTGCTATAAAGGAACTTTAAGTTTACAGATTTGAAAAAAATGAATGCAATGCAGATTGCAGAACTATGCGCAAAACTTTAAAAATGGAACAAGAGTCAACGACCTAAAACGAGATTAACTTCGCACAAAAGTTTAAATGCGCGTTTAAAATAATAATTGTCATTTTTTTTATGTGTTTTAATAAAAGGAGATTCTAACATAGACAAGAAATATAATTTTAATAGGTATATAAATGTATTGTTTTAATAATTATATTTTAAAATACCTATACTTCCAGCTTTTTTAGGATAACGAATAATCTTGAAAACATATGCCAATTAGCTGGTATTTTTAATTTTCATTGATTGTTTTTTTATTATAATATTGTTATTAGTTGTATTCAATTTCACATAGTTTTAATATTTTTCCCATTTTATTTATAAAAAAAATAACTTTAATTTCAGAAACCCCAAAGAAGGTCTTTTGCAACTTTCATTAATGAAATACATCAAGTGATCACAACTTTCATCTTAGTAGATGAAAATTGTGATCACTTGTATATTATTAGTATAAAATACATATAACTTTTGTTCATATACCGTCTATGTTACAGTCTTCGGGAAGCAAGGCTTCCTCGGGTTTCATATTTTAAAAACAAAATACATAACACGGAAATGTATTTGTAAATCGTTATCATTCATAATATAAACATTATAAGTGACTTACGCTCATTTTCTTCTAGCAGCACACTCACTCATTAACCACGTACATTCACAACACTGTCATAAACCATTTGATAACACCCGACACATCCTCAAAACTCAGAAATGTACCGAAAAAGACTCAACTATACACAACACTAATACACAGAAAACATACACAAAATAAGGCACTGCGATGTCCGTGAACAAATTGTTCTGAATTTATTTAACATACGAGAGAGGATGGAGATCCAAAACTCAAATTTTGAGGTTATCTTTGTGATCGGCGAATGTAGGACACATTGAGGGGTACAGAGGGCGTTAGAGTTCAAAATCGCGTGGCACGGCGCGTCTGTGTGTTTGGTGTAGTGTTGTAGAAAAACTCCAGTGTGTACTGTGGGGACGGTGTGTGTGTGGGGTGGGTGTTTTGTGTGTGTGGGTGGGCTGGGTGTAGATGATGTTGTAGCATTCAGGATGTGTCCGCAGATTTGTCGATGCATTTACAGTGTGTTTACTGTTGGCGTGAATAAGACTTTTTCGATCAACAATTTAATAACTGATGTCAATAATTTGGTGCTGTCTTACATTTTTCAAATGGGCCAAGTATTATTGAGGTTTTCTATAAGTTTTTAATAGGCGTTTTGTCTCACAATGAGTCCCGTAAACGGAAAAAGGATCGCTCTGTGTTTATCACGAAAATAGATGAGATAAGTGGCTTCAAAAATATGATTACGCCTACCCTTGACTTTTTCTAAAACATCATCCGTCAATTAGCCAACAGAAGTCCACTGCTTAACATTGGTGTCCACTGTCGGCCAATAAAAAGAAACAGCACAATTATGAATAAAAGTGATCTTATACATGTATAAGAGAAGGTCAGATTAACGTCATCAGAAGATTGATTCATATAGGTAATATTAATGTAAAAGGCTCTTTTCATCTAGCTCGGCCAACATTACACTGTATGAACTATAAATCATAAAATTGAGTAACAAAATAGATGCATCGAACAATATACGTTGTGAGTTATGGCTCCATATTAAGATATAAGGCAAGTTTAGAAAGAAAAGTAGAAAAACTATGAGATGTTTTTCGACCTTATAACACCAAGTGCCTTTACAAATATTTGTGGATTACACAAAAAAAAATCTGTCGAATCTGTTGTGTTTCCTTTTAGTATTTAAATATGTCACCTAGGTTGCCGTATACGTTGTGGGAACCGTCTGCAATTTTATGAAGTTAAAAAGTAAATGTTCTGTTTCAAAGTAATTTTTTGTTTTATTTATATCGATATCAAAGATCATAAAACAAAAAAAAATATTCATTCATCTATACTATTATTATAAAGAGGAAAGGTTTGTATTTTTGTATTTTTGTATTTTTGTATTTTTGTATTTTTGTATTTTTGTATGTTTGTTACGAATAAACTCAAAAAGTACTGAACCGATATGGATGATTTTTGGTATGGAGATAGATGGGACTCACCGAAGTAACATAGGATACTTTTTATCCCGGAAAATGTTGTATTCCCGTGGGATTGGGTATAAAACGCTATATTTATTTTAAGCTGTCACGCCTAAACCATTTGACCGATTTTTATGATTTTTGGTTTGAACATAAGTAAGATCCTATGAAGTAACATGAACAACATTTTATCCCGGGAATATGTAGGGTTCCTGTGGGATGAGCATATACTGTAACACAAAAGTAACATTGCCTGTGTAATGCTTTCACGCCTAAACCAGTTGACCGATTTAAATGATTTTTGGTATGGAGTTAGATGGGACCCACCGAAGTAACACAGGATACTTTTTATCCCGGAAAGCGTAGTATTCCCGAGGGATTGGGTATTAAACCCTATATTTTTCTTTCGCTTTCACGCTGAAACTATTCGACCAATTTTTATGATTCTTGATATGATCATAAATGAAATCCTATGAAGTAGCATGAACAACATTTTATCCCGGGAATATGTAGGGTTCCTGTGGGATGAGCATATATTCTAACGCGAAAATGACACTGCCTATGTAATGCTTTCACGCCTAAACCTTTTGACCGATTTGAATGATTTTTGGTATGGAGATAGGTAGGGCCCACCGAAGTAACACAGGATCCTTATTATCCCGGAAAATGTAGTATTCCCGTGGGAACGGGTATTTCTGGACCTACTGAACCGATTTGAATGATTTTTGGTATGGAGATAGGTAGGGCCAACTGAAGTAACATAGGATACATTTTATCCCGGAAAATGTAGTATTCCCGTGGGAATGGGTATTTCTAGATCTACTGAACAGATTTGAATGATTTTTGGTATGGAGATGGGTAGGGCCCACAGTAGTAACACAGGATACATTTTATCCCGGAAAATGTAGTATTCCCGTGGAAATCGGTATTTCTTGATCTACTGAACCGATTTGAATGGTATTTGGTATGGAGATATGTAGCACCCACCAAAGTAACATAGGATACTTTTATGCCGGAAAATGTAGTATTTCCGTGGGAATCGCTATATTCAAGATCTACTGAATCTATTTGAATGAATTTTGGTATAGAGATAGGTAGGTCCCCCCAAATTAACATGATATACTTTTATCCTGGAAAATGTGTTCCTGTGGGTATGGGTACATGTTATAATTGCTAGAGTAACTCTGTAAATCTGTTACGGTTTCACGCCTAAACCATTGGACTAAGTTATATAATTTTAGGTATGAACATAAATAGGACCCTGTGAAGTAATAATTAAATGTTCCCGTGGAATAAACATGTTATAAATGCAGAATGTTATAAGCAGTGATGGCCTCGAGGTTTAGGCGCGCGGTCGAGAATCTCGGCGGTCGCAGGTTCGAACCCCAGGCACACACCTCTGACTTTTCGCAGTTATGTGTGTATTCAAATTGAATTATCACTTGCTTTAACGGTGAAGGAAAACATCGTGATGATACCAGCACACCTAAAAGTTCTTTGGAATTTCTTAGGTGTGTAGTCCGCCAACCCGCACTAGGCCAGCGTGGTGGACTATGGCCTAAACTCCCTCAATGTGCTCAGCAGTGGGCGTATATGGGTTGATGAAGAAGAAGAAGAAGAAATGCGGAAATAGCTTTTTCAAAGTAAAACTTTTTTTGGACACTTATGAGAAGAAATAAAGATTAACGTATTATCTTCCTGCACTCAGCCCTAAAGTCTACGCAGACGGAGTCGCGGGCAAAAGCTAGTTTTAAATATAAGTATAATATATCCTCATACCAGTACAGGAAAATGTCACCTCATCTGGACTCGCATATATGGCGATCGATCGCAATTCTTTAGGGGTGGCAGTACTACGCAAACTCGCACAACACTCGCCCTAGTACAACAACGCCTCACTCTTTCACACATATGCAGTTAGAAAAGGATGGAGCGAATATTATCCCAAACAAAAATGTACCATAAACGAGATAATTGTCCATCGTAATGCCATTTTAGTGGGTGTAGGGAAATTAAAACGCACACTAATGCAATCGATAAACTGTTTCCGATGGACTGGCCGAAGCAAATTGGACTTTTTGAAAACTGAATAGAAATTAAAACTGTGCGAATGTGGACCTATCTCTTAGTGGCTTACTGTTGGTAGAGCAGGACAGAAATACGATTAAATCTGTTGTTAGAAAGAGAGATAAGTATTTGATAACGTTGTGATGTGTGGGTAGTATAACGTGGCTTATCTCTACATGCACACTTTAAGCTTTAGTGATCATTAATTCAAAGGAATTAGGCCTACAATGAGCCTTAAAGCATTTAATAAAGTACGGTCCTATTAATTAAAAGGATTTGATGTATTAACCGCCATTTTAATGCATTTTGAATAGGAAGCTTCAATTACCTCAAATACACAAACATTGAATATTAGTTATGTTGAATATCGAAATAAAGCTTTTCTTTTCTCAAACTATACATTGCTGCATGCAGAAACAAGTTTTATTCTAAGAAACGCAAAGGAACGTGCTCTTATCAGCCAATGTAAAACAAGAGCGGAGCAACAATTTATTTTTATCGGAGTGCACTTGACATGCGCGCTAGGTGACCTCCGAATCGATGGTAACCGGGTTTGTTGTTGTTTTGTCTCTTTCGCACTCGTTGGCTACCGGGCATCTTCCGTCTCATCTGTCAAGGTGACAGCTACGTCACTCGGCCAATCAAAAGCGTGACGCGCGCAGCAATTAGTCCCCATATAGACTAATAGATGGCGTTAGTTGTTTTAATCCGACGCGTGGAATGAAGGCGGGAAATGTAGGTACGTATAATAAAGGTTAAGACTAAATCTTGGCTTTCTGATAGTATAATGTGTTAATTGATATTGTGACTAGTACTAACATAGATGTTATCAGTCTTGTTAAGGGATAATTATATTATAATTATGTTTTATGATTACTAATTATAAACCAGTGTAGATTTTTGTAGTCTCGGGGTACTAGCATGTGCTGAGCGATCTGTAGGTCCTGGATTCGATTTCCGGGTCCGGCATGTTACTGCGTTTTCCATGCTCAAATTCTCTGTAGCAACGCGGAGTCTGGATTGTGTCTGAAAAACGGCAATAGGCTCGCTCCTTATTACGTGGGAACGAGAAAACAATTAAAGTAATGTGCCTATTCTTCAGAGAATAAAGGCACGAGGGTATAAAAGTATGTAAGCTCTTCAAGTGCTCTTCTACAGCAATGATTCCTCTCTACTCTCTATATCCGGTAGTCGAGCCCGGCATACAGATCAGATCAGAAAAATCTTTACCGCTACCTATATACAATCAGTGGCCTTTACTTAACTTAGTGGTGGTGGATTTGAACCCAACACTGAATTCTCTTATTCTATCAAAGTTCTTTTATCCATTTAAGAAACACAGATTACCTTACATCGTCCATATCTTAGACACTTAATGAAACGAGGGAAGACACGCTCGCTTGCAGTTTGATGACTTTAGATACCAAAAAAAAATTATAGGGAACTTTTGTATATTCAGATTTCCTCAAGACAATTTCCTTTAACTTTAAAAAGTGTAATATATAGTAAATGCATACGTAACTTTGAAAGATAAAGTGTGTGACAAAGGAATACTAAGCTGTTATCACCGAGATTCTGTCTAGATACATCACCTTATTCTTGAACACATTACATATAATTGAGTATTAATAATACACAGGTAAAATACTACACGTGTATACATACCGTGGTCAAATACGGCAAGTAGTATAGTCGATGAGCAAAACTTTCTGTTTTCGTAAATGAGTATAATCTACGTAGCTATTGCCTGTATTATTTTCGATTAGGGTCTGTTTACAAACTTTTATTACGTACCATACAAGGTTGTACTAAACAGATATTTGTAATCCCTATAATCAACTTGTTTTTCGCGTCTTCACATGGTTCCCACATAGAAAGTAAGGTTACTTCAATTCATCATCATAAGCCTAAGCTCTCTCAATGGTAGAGGAGACCCGTGCCCAGCAGTGGGACATTAACGTTAAATTGTTTAACAGGCGTAATCGCTTTTTTTTAACTTTTTCTTCACATCGATATGGATGGTAATAACTAATAAGGCACAGTGAGTTAGACACCAGCTTGTGAAAGGAGAGGCCGTGGGCCCAATCCCAGTTATTTGTAAAATTTTTGGGCTATGGGTAAATATTAATCTCTTTCTGGTTTCTGATGACGGGTATCTTATAATGAATTGTCATTTTAACGGTGAATGAATAACATCGTGAGGTGACTTGCACACCTAAAAGTTCCTTGAAATTTTTAAAGAAAACTTTCTGTCCGCCAACACGCACTAGGGCATCGTGGTGAACTAAAGCTTAGAACGTCTTTATGGTAGAGAAGGCGCATGCCCTGCAGTGGGACGACGGTATGCTGATGATGATCATGTTCTCCACCAAACTGCACTAGGCCAGCTTGGAGGGACCTAGATCCTCTCAGTTATAAAGAAGGAGCCCGCCCAGCAGTGGTCTAATAGAGCTGATAACATATTTTTTGGGTATACTCAGTACCAGTTCTTTACAATCACTAAACCATTCTTGGCTCACGTGACGACGCAACATTAAGTGTAAGCCATGCATACAAAAACCCGATTCCCATCGAAACTTTCCCCGAACGGAGAGAGCTTTAATTGAAATATTATTCGGCCACAATAGCCGGAAACACGGTGCTAAATCCAGACGTAGCCGCGAGTAACAAAAAGGCCCTTAAAAAGGCATAAAAAAACACGATGCATTCGAGCGACCGCCTACCGCAGCCAAAAATAGAATACGAACGAAAACAATCACAACTGATCATCTTAAATCCCTCAAACCTGCCAATGAAAACTGTATCCAATTTTACTAAACCCAAAGTTCATATTCAAGCAGCATTGGTAGGGAAGTAAGACGTTCTGGATCTCGTAGTGAGGGCATCCGTGTTTACATGTTGCCAGAAGAAATGATTCCCTGGACGTTTTCGGTTGAGCAGTAGGTTTTAAATAACGTAGCACACGCGATCTTTTTAGGACGGAGATAATAATACACTTGAGATGTTTGATGATCTTACCGTTTGATCGGAATGAATTCGAAAGCGCTGAGTAATTTTGGGACATTAACGTCAATGGTGTTTGGAATGACTTTATGAAGGGATTTTAATTATTTGATGGTATTTTAATGTTATTGAACAAATAACGTGTTGAAATTAATAATTAAACTAAGCGACTTACTGGATTTTTTACTGCGATTTCTAATGATAGGGCTTAGGTAAATCCCGTATGTAAATACCTATTTTTGGTTGGTAGACCTCACGTACTTACCTATGAAACTGCTCGTGAAAACTTTATGATGTAAATTAACATCGAATTTTTATTATAACTAGTGAAAAAGTATTCATATGTATAGCTATCTCGTTATTATAAAAAGAAAAACCCACAATACCCTCAGTGCACGCCTGTAGATCTAGCTCATAACTCGATTAGTGCAGTGGGCTGAAGCCTAAACTTCGGTCTGTGCCTAGTAGAGGGACCAATATTAGCTGATATTGTACTAAGTAATCCCCAATATAATATTATTATAGTCATATGAGTATGAAAGACGAATTATAGAGAAGTAGAGGAAGGCCAAAGAAAAGATGGATGGAGTGTATGAGAGAAGATATGAAAGAAAAAGGGGTGGCTAAAGACTTGACAGCTGATCCCTACCAGCTGCCATGTCTTCGGTGTGTTTTATCCTTTCAAACATCCCTACGTTTGGAAGGATAAAACACACTGCGCCTACTGAAATAGAATTGAGAACTGGGCAAGAGTATGATGATGATAGTAAGTACCTAACCCCCAAGGACCCTATTCTATATATATACCAAAAAATCATCTAAATCGTCCCAGTGGTTTATTAAGTTTATTAATTAGAAACAAAAAAAATATATTTTCAGCAATGGTTCTCCATCAGAATGTCTAAACATCATTTGTGTTTTTGCGCGCAAGATTCGGGAAGATAATTCGCTTTTTGTATTTGTAGCGTGTGTGTTCTCTCATTCTGAATTTGTAGTTTTTGTTTGTTCAGAAAACATTAATAAGAAAGGTTGTCTTTCTTCGCAACATCATATTTATATTGCAAGCTTTTTACGGGCTCTTATACCATTTTCAATACGCACTGGTTTTCTTTATAGAATGGTCGTACTGACCTGCGTTAGTTTATAATAACGCCAGTATCTTTGATTATATAAGCAGATGTGTATTCCTAAATCCTCGTTTTACGAGTTGTGATTGATTTCTACGGATACTTCAGAGGACAAATATCGCCGTTTTTCGAGCAGGGTTTTTATTGCTACCCGATTTACATATCTTAAGGTTATTTCAATAGAATAACACTGTTCTTCTCGGCCTTCGAACGCGGGGTCTCTCCTCGAAGTTCAAACTTGTTTCGCGAAATCAACGAAGCAAGCTAAAGAGCAGAGAGATATTATTTAAGCCTAAGTCCCTCACCCTAGCCTAGTGCGCAGCTTAGGAATTCACGTAACTTCGAGCAGAAATAGCCTGCTAAATGCACAACTCATGATGGTATCGAGATTTGTTTATTTATTTAGCTCCATACCTAGTTAATGTGGGTACAAGTTGGCTTGTCTGAGGCATTCTCTCCTGATTGAACCTTATATGATGCAGAGATGAAAAGCGTAGACTTAGAGACGCAGTCAAGTCGAACTTCGGCGGCCGCGGGTTTAAACCCCAGACACACACTTCAAACTGTACATAGATACTATGTAGTTATGTATGTTATCACAAATAATTATCACACGTTTTAACGGTAAAGGAAAACATCGGGAGGAAGCCTGCACAGCTGTAAATTCTTAGGAATTTCTTAGGTGTGTAGTCCGTCAACCCTCACTAAGCCATCGTGGTGTTGCAATTGTTTTTAATTTTAATTAATAAAAATCGGATTAAAAATAAATAAAAAAATATTTTGAGAAAAAATGTATTTATAATTTATCTAATAAGAATACTTACATCTCATCTCATCAGCCTATCGCCGTCCACTGCTGAACGTAGGCCTCCCCTAGAAAGCGCCAACCATCCCGGTTTTCTGCAGCCCTCATCCATCCGTTACCCGCCACCTTTCTGAATACTTACATAACTTTGCATTATACAACACATCGTGCAATCTTGTGGTTGCGGGTTCGATTCCCAGTTCAAGCACATTGTTCTTTTGATTTTTCTTGTGGTATATTCATTATAGCATAATTATTTCTAGCTGTTTGTTCACTAAACATAGGAAGTAGATTTGCACTTAGAACGAGAGACTTAAAATAATATAAGTGACATTTACACTGTCCTATCCATCCTATTGTAAGTATTATTCACAATACGAGTAAAGAATACTGCAATTTTCCAATATTCCTGAAAGTATGATGAAAATAGTAATCCTAAAAAAAAATTTAGTTGTATTTTCTGTCACAAGATGGCGTTACTTACAAGCATATCGAAATGCTAGAAATATAAGGAAAAACATATTTACCTCTAAAGCAAAATTACTATTATTCTTTAAATACTATAATACTGTAATATACGACTATCTATCCTCATTACGAGTCAAAGCAAATTTGCCCGACCGAGCGACTGTTTGAAATTTACCGCTGCTTGACATTGCCTCTTCTTTATAGGATCATTTACAATAGTCAATTTATTATTTTACCCTACAAACCTTTCTCGTCTTCTATTTTCTATACCAGATTGGTTTAAACCATTATTTCTAATTAAACCAATCTGTTTGTAATTTTTCTGCACCGTCGAATGGTGGCATTTGATAGTTTAAAAAACAAATCCAATTTACTGCCTAGTCCATTATCCTTCTACTGTTTTTTCTTTAAATTGAATTATTAAGATAGACATCATGAAGAAGGCCTTTATAATCATTCTATAAAACAATGAAAGCTAAACCCATTTGGTGAATTTACCGTTTTAGGCGATAATGTCATATTTTCGTCATCCAAGAAAATTAAATAGTGTTCGTATTTTTCATCGTTTAATGTCTTTAATCCTAATGTCTGTAATATACTGACTCCACACTGGTATTGACAGCCTCGTGGTGCGTTTGACTAGATACTACATTGCGAAACCAGAAGCCTCGACTTCTATTCCCGCACCAAGACAAATGTTTATCATCATCACCAGCCCATATACGTCCCACTGCTGGTCATGGGCCACCTCTACAACTTGAAAAGACTCAGGCCATAGTCTACCACGATGGCCTAATGCGGATTGCGAGATCCACGAATATTACCAAAAAGTTTCTTGTAGTGTATGATACTCATGAGTCATGACACAGGACTTGTAGCCTATTGTGGGCTCCGAACTATGTATGTTAGTGTAATTATTAATTGCATGGGAGCTCAGACAAAAGACTCTTAGTCATACGGTTTTGCGAGTATCCGGACTCGATCCTTCTGCTAGTACCGTAGTTGACGCTACATCATTGCTCTACCACGCAATAAATTGCCGGCAGATTGCACATTTTATGGAAAACGCATGAATCTCCGTTGACTTTGTATAAGCAATTCGTTATTTTGTTAAGTTATATTCTTCCTTTGAAAGATATATTAAAGATAGTAAAATCGTTGATATGAAAACTAGAAGATATTCCCGTTAACTAGGCTTATAACAAAAATCTTTTTTCAACGCAATTTTTGCGTGACTATAAAAAGGAGTAACTAAATATATATAATAATAAAGGAGTAAATAAACTTGGAATTAATTAGACCAACGCAGATTTAGTATCTTTACTAATGAGAAAAATAACCAATTGAAACATACCAAATGTTTCACATCAGACGTTGAAAATTTACTAAGAATTCTAAAAATCTTGGTTGGCTTAACACCCCGTCTTTAAATGCATAAAACCATCCAAATCTTCCCCAAAAATCTCGTCAATTCATTTGTAGAGAGCCTAAATAAGCTGTGGTTTAAAAGAATCAAGTTTGTTTGTTTAAAATTAGTTTTGCCTATTACGTAACTGTTATAATTACCATCATAATGCCGAATTAAAACTAAAGTAATTAGGGGACCATAAAACACTAGACAATTAAGTCTTAACAAAGAATGACTTCATTACGTGTTAAATCTGGTACATTTAACTGTTGCATAATTCATTATTATCATCACTTCAATAAGTAAAAAGCAACGTAAATTAGTCCATAAATCTTAAGTAATTATACCTAGTGTTTTAACAGCGCGCAAAGCCAGTGGAGCGCGGCAACAAGGTCATTTCACGTCGGTATAGGCGCGGAGAATTGACAACGTCGCGTGACGTACAACAGAGACAGGTATACGGGATATCCTCGTGGTAGAGCGAGACGACAACATTCCTATTGTGCATTCAGAAGAGAACGGATGTGGAGTGTGCAACTCGTGACCCGCGAGAAAGCGGCGCTCGAGACAAGCTGAATTTGTAAAGAGAGGAATAAATTAAAAAGGAATAAGTTGGTACGCTCGTTCTTTGTACGCTTTTATAACTTTACTCGGCAGCGACACGTGTTTTAGTGGGGTTTCGTGCCGTTAGTAATGGTGTGGTAATTACGGTAAAACTATTCGAATCATCTATCACCCAGTCCTACTATAATTTTGTATCAAACTAATCAAATATGAAATTATGCAAAGTATATTTACGCGAAAGTTTTGGTAGCATATCTAATATTTCCGCCATAATAAATTGTTTTATGAATACAATTCTTCTACACGAAATATATTGCCGGATAAAAATTATTAAGAATGTTTTTCTTTAAACGTACGATGATCTTTTTAATGTTTTTAACACTACTATTAATTAGTAGTTAAATTTAAAATTAACATTTAACTATAATTACATATATGGATTAAAGTAAACTACTGAAAAAAGGAGTGAAGCAGTGGATTAAATATAACATTTGGTACTAGGCGCGCATGAAACGGCGCAACTCGCACCAAATGTAGGCCTAAATGTGCGAGTTAGGCGCGCACCGAGAACCACTGCGGCACTCGCCGCTTCGGGCCGCCTGTAAATATATTTCTTTTCTATTTTAGAATTGTTTGTGGTTTTCTATTTATACCGTCAACAATTAGGAACCAATTAATAATAATATTTTGGTAAAATTTCATTAATATACTAAAAATGTAACGAATTATTTTTGAATACAAATGCTTCCAATAAATTCCTTATTCAATCTATTTCACGTATCAAGGACTTTTTAAATTTTATAAAAAGTACAAATATTATAAGTTCAATAAAATAGTAACATTGTAGCTAGCTACCTATTTTCGCAACGTTTAATTTAGTTTTGTTTTACAGGATTAGTAAGTGTAATAAATAACAAACATTATCGATAAGTCAGTAGTGGTAGCCATATGATTGTGATGTAAAAATTGAAAAAATAATTCATTATGTGTCTAGTTGAACACGTCTCAAACAATTTAACAAAAACAAATAAAACAAATTATTCCTTGTTACAATACTAGTCTTAAAGATACCCGAACCGTGAATATCATGCAGTCAAGTCATCAAGGTAAAATAAACTATTGTGTTACGCACTAATGCATCACTGCATTGTTATTTGATTGTTGTTACTAGAACAAATAGTCTAACACATCATCATGCTCTTAAACTGTTCCTTATTCTATTGCGTATCGGCGCAGTATATTTTCTTCTTCCAAACATCCGAAGCCGTCGTGTTTTCATTCATCCCTTTATCTTGCATATCGTTCCGCACCCACTTTATCCATCGCTTCGTTAGCATTCCTCATTGTGTACATCCTTCAATTTCATACTTAATTGGTTTAACACGTTTTATTTATTGCCGACCTCGCGAGAGAGCTCAAGGATTTAGTTAAAAATAGGAAAGCTGATACTGTTTGGACATGTGGAAAGAGGCTAAAGCAAGGAGACTTGAGTAAATGTCGAAATGAGGGTCGAATGAAGGGTCGACATGAGGTGTTTGGAGAGAACAAATGAAGACCAACTGTATGATTTTCTCTGTAAAGGACAAGTTAGGAACACCAAAAAAGACCTTATCACAATATTTTTACCTCATGCTTGTTTTAAAATGCCTCTGTTGGTTTGTAAATATTCTGCAATCCTCAACAGCCCATATTCTTTCCACTGCTGAGCACGGGCTTCTTCTACAGCTGAAAGGGTTTAGGCTGTAGTCTAACACACTGACCTCTCGCATTCTTCAAAAGCGATCGCTCATAAAGAAGTAAAAATGTATGAAAACAGACACAAATAATTACGGGGTTTTCAAACATATTGACACATTTTTTAACTTATCAGCAATTTCACTAGTCGCATATTTTATCGTTTTAATATAAATTTGCGAAGCGTTGCTGGATGTAGGCTATCTGTGGAAGGTCGTTCTGGAAGGTCTAATGAACGTTATGTGACTAATAATAGTATTAAATCTTTAAACTCCGTCGCAATGTTCTAGTTTCCCGGTATACAGCCGCACAGCGCTAAGCGTTATCCGTGGTAGAACTAGTTTCAAACAAATTTTAAAGTGTCTGTAAAGATTATTTTCAAATAAAATAACCGATTTATAACGTAAGCAAGTTATTGCCGCTTTTCAGAAGTGAGTACAAAAAGAAACAAAAGATATTAGTATTTTCCTTGCCATTATTTTACAAGTTGACATAGTAATTATTAAGATGAAATGTTGTCTGATAGTATTCATTCATTTTCCTTTACGGTTACAAATGCAAGTATATTGTTTTATTGTTAGCATACATAAGATGCACGGATGTAGGTATTGTATACATAAATATTAGTAGTATTATTTAAAAATGTAATAAAGATGGTTCCACTGGAATGATTTATCTCGCATAAAATAGATATAAAGATTTTATGCCGCGGTTTTTTCAAAGATGTTGCCGCACACTGAAAAATTATTCTCTTTTCCATTGACCTTTTTTTTAATGTGTTGGCTTATATTAATTAGTCATTTATCATCATCAACTGCCCTCATTACTCATTATTTATTACTGGCGATATTTATTTGACGGTAGCATTCAATTTAGTATACGTACCAAATTTTATCATAATTTGTTTAGCCATTTCTGAGTAAACGTCCTCAGAATAATCACTTACATCGTAATCAATTCTAGGCACGAAAATATGGTAATTGGAAGTGTTATTTTCTAATTGATATAATCACTTTAATAGTGAGAGAAAACATCGTTAGGAAGTTTGCTTACTTTAGAATTATTCACGTTCCATGTCTGTTAAGTTTACTAATGTGCACAAGGCAAGAGATGGGAACTTAGACATAGATCTTTATAATAATAGAGAAGTAAGGATTTATATGAGTGTATCCATTCACTCACGGCATTAGTTTTTGAGGGCTAAGCAGGAATGTCCTACTACAGGTTTCGCCGTTTGTGGTTTTAATTATTACGAACATTATAAATACAAAAGTAAGGCTCTTTTTACTCCTCCTACTTAAAAACTATATTACTATACCAATTTTTTTAAACACGAAATTAAAAAAAGACGAAAATGAAACAAATAATATTCACCGTTCCCAAAAGATAGTATGTTAAATGTATCTTACATTTTACCAAAACCTTATCACGGTCGGTTCAGCGAGGACTCAAATCATAATGTTTAATAACGGCGCACCCCTAGCTTCCAACCCCTTGGTTTTACGAAGGATAAGGGGTGCGTGACGTCATATTAAAATCATGTGTGTTTTGCCCCGATCAACCCCCTCTACACTTGCAACTGAGATTTAAGATCATTAAGTAGGATCAATTTAATACGAGGGCTTTTCAATCGTATTTTTTTAATTGGCGTATTGATCGTAAGATCAGATTGTAAATCCATACATTTTAATAGAATGCCGATCGATTCACTACGATTAATTGACGACATTTTGTTTTTCTTACATAAATATTTTTAATTTCAACTAAAATTAATGCTAAATAAACTAAACCATTTTTGTAATTTTCAGAAATTTGGTCGTTTTATGTTATGTACCAACTCTATTCTCATCTACTTTAGAGCTCTCAAACCAGAAAAAATCAATTTTTCTTTCTTTCCCAAAATCAAACGTTTTTTTGGTTCGATAAACATTTTATGAATTTGTTTTTGACAAGCGGTTTGGTCCCAGTTGAAACAATTTTATAAAGGAAAAAGATGATGTTCTTGCCCAAGGTCCTATAAGTTTTTGACTTCATTGGTTACAAACATTCAATCTTTCCTATTCACAATATTTGTATAGTTATGTCTTCTTGAATTTGCATTTCATGCCTGATTTAAATCTGGATCTACATAGACTGACGTAATTTAGAACGCAACACACTAGCGTGTTTCTCTATAATGGATTTAACCCTGAGATACTGGAATTAATATTTGGGCGGATACGAAAATCTTATCCTAACAAATAGGAACTTCGGCAGTGTAACTCTCCTGGCGAAATTTCACGTTTATTTTCTGAGCAGCAGTGTTAACCCTCCTCCAGCAAACTATCACTTCGTTATTATATGTAAGGCCAAGCCTCAAAGGGAAGTGGGGAAATAGTACAAAATTGCCGCTAGTTATTATTTAACACGTAATAGTGTGGGAGTCGTCTGAATTTCGCTGGTCATAGATTCTGACTCCATGCTGCGGAAAAAAATAGCTTCTGGTATTTCTTCTACCTTTACCTGATCCGGCACTCGAACCCATGCGCCTGTATCGTAATATAAATGAAGCATAATGCAATAATACTTATCATCATCAGCCGTCATACGTCCCACTGCTGTGCACAGGCCTTAGTCCACCACGCTGGCCTAGTGCGGGTTGGCGGACTACACACCTGAGAAATTCCTAAGAAATTTTAGGTGTGCAGGTTTCATTACGATATTTACTTTTACTCTTAAAGCAATATCATATAATTCATTGTGAATACACACATCACTTCGAAAAGTCCAAGGTGTGTGCCTGATTTGAACCCGCGACCACCGCGATTCTCGACCGTGCGCCTTAACCTCGGTGCTTCCACTGCTCACAAAGATGCAATTACCAACAAAAAACGATCTTGATTGGATAAAAATATTGTGTAAAAAAATTATCTGCTTTCCACAGCGCTGTATAGGGCTTAATATTTGGGGTGATTTTAAAACAGGGTGTATAGGATGGGGAAAATTTTGGAGAGTACACACACCACCCATTTAATGTTATTGGTAAAAAAAACCTCTTAGGCAATCATGTCTCTTTTGTTCATCGTAAAATAGCTTCTTTTGATGAGCATACATTGTCATAAAAACATTACATTTTGTGTTGCTGTAGAAGTTTCTTGTCATTTCTTCTCGACAAGCGATAACACGCTCCTAAATGGCGATAGATTTATTTAAACTGTCAATTCAAAAGTACTTGTAAAGGTCTAATTGAATAAAGATTAATTTTAGCGTGACTGCCCTATATTTGTATGTCAAAGAAATGAATCATCAAAAGCCTGTGTTTTCACATGTCAAAACGCGTCTATCCTTAGTGATTGATTGGGATTCAACATCTCTCAGAACAATTGACAGCCTCGTGGCGATAAAGACAAGGCAGCAGCTTGTGAATCGAGAGCCCGCGGGTTCATTTGAGTTATTCGGTGGCACTGTTTTAAAAATGAGCAACTGTATACCATTCCGACCATACCGAATTACACGAGTCTAGTCGACAAAACTAGTCGGAAGTTAATAAAGCAGTAATTTTTATCTCTGCACCACCTAAGGTTCGACGGTAAGAGAATGCCTCAGGCATTATGTCCTCCTTTACATGTAATGTATGAAGAGTAAATAAATAAATAATTAGTCGCAACTGACTACGCCATTGTAGGAAGAAATTCCTGTAAAGTTATTGAGAGATCAGTGTCTTAAAGAGAATATCATAAGTAAACCAGAACACCTAAAAGTTCTTCATCAACCCATATACGCCCACTGCTGAGCACGGGTCTCCTCTACCATTGAGAGGGGTTTAGGCCATAGTCCACCACGCTGGCCTAGTGCGGGTTGGCGGACTACACACCTAAGAAATTCCTAAGAACTTTTTAGGTGTGCAGGTTTCATCACGATGTTTTCCTTCACCGTTAAAGCCAGTGATAATTCAATTTTGAATACACACATAACTTCGAAAAGTCAGAGGTGTGTGCCTGGGATTCGAACCCGCGACCGCCGAGATTCTCGACCGCGTGCCTAAACCTCGAGGCCATCACTGCTAAATATAATAAAAGTTAGTAGTCAAGTAGTCCGCCAACCCGCAACAGGTCAACCTGGTGGACTAAGGCCTAAACGCTCTCAGTTGTAGGAAGCCCATGCCCAGCAGTGGGACGTATATAGACTCATGATGATGATACTCTCATAACTAGATATAAATTAGCTTCATTACCAATAGTTATCGGATCAACGTGTACCAGGATATCACTAATTAGTGCTAGTTAAACAGACCCAGTACTACGCTACAATTAATCAGATTTCCGTCCAATCGATGCGTTTGTTCTGCGGTCGATTCATGTCATGTTACGTAGTGTAATTCAATTATATCATTTACAGCGTCCGACACGATATCGGACTCGTATTTTTTCTCATTTATAGAGATAGCTAAATATGCAGTGATGGCCTCGAGGTTTGGGCGCGCGGTCGAGAATCTCGACGGTCGCGGGTTCGAACCCCAGGCACACACCTCTGACTTTTCGAAGTTATGTGTGTATTCAAATTGAATTATTACTTGCTTTAACGGTGAAGGAAAACATCGTGATAAAACCTGCACACCTAAAAGTTCTTAAGAATTTCTTAGGTGTGTAGTCCACCAACCCGCACTAGGCCAGCGTGGTGGACTATGGCCTAAACCCTCTCAATGGTAGAGGAGACCCGTGCTCAGCAGTGGGCGTATATGGGTTGATGATGATGATGATGATGAAATATTATGACTAATTGTTATATGATTAATTATATAACTCACAGTTTTGGCCACGTATTAAACACTTAACATTACCTACTTGTTATTCTTCAAAAGCGGTTTGGAATTTCGTGTAGTCCGGGTAAATAGTACCTATCTGAAATAATAAATTGATTATGGTAGGTAGGTAAGTGAAGGCCAATAATCTGCTCTAGGCAAGTGTTGTTTACTAAGGTCTAATTTTCTCAACATAGTAAAAGAAGAAAGTACACATTTTGGCCAAGGTCACGCTATGTCAGACGAGCCTATAAGTGTATTTACAGAATCTGTTACTATAGAAAATGTCCCAGTAACGCTTTGTGCGACCCGATAATCGAACCTGGAACCTATAAATCACGTGGTACATACTTATGTTGCCAGGCCACAGTTCACTCAATATTACAATAACAAACAAACATACAAACATACCTCACGCCTATATTCCCCGAAGGGGTAGGCAGAGATGCATTTCTGCACCCACATTTCGCGAGGTATGTTTCAGTCCCACGTAATAGGGGGCGAGCCTATTGCCGTTTTTTGGGCACATTTCCAGACTCCGTACTGCTACTGAGAATTTCCTAATAGAAAAACCCAATAAACTTTGCCCGACCCGGGAATCGAACCCAAGACCTCTAGATCGCACGGCACATACTTGTACCGCAAGACCACGAGGCAGTCGAGGCATTACAATAATATAAATTAAAAATTGCATTACCAATCGTATGTTATAAAAGGCCGGAGTTCTCGTATAGTGGTTGTCATGGGGCAGATAATCCGCGGGTCGATACGGGGTGGCGCGGCTTGCACCCCACACCACCCCACTGCACCCCACTGCACCCTACCGCACCCGCCGCACCCACCGCACCCTACCGCCCACGCTGGTAGCCCTATGCGGTACTCTGGTATTTAACAATTGTTCTAATGGAAGTTTACTTTTCCTAGCCCTTTTTGCCGTAAAGACATTTTATTACGTAGAAAATTTTAGTATTATTGCATCAGCTTGGAGTTTATTTGCGTATGTTGTTTATATAAGATAAAATCGTTCTTAATAAGGAGAAGACACATCACCATCAGCCCATATACGTACCGCTGCTGGGCGCGGGCCTTACAACTGAGAGGGTACAGGCCATAGTCCACCACGCTGGCCTAGTGCGGGTTGGCGGACTACACACCTAAGAAATTCCTAAGAACTTTTAGGTGTGCAGGTTTCCTCGTGATGTTTTATTTCACTGTTAAAGCAAGTGATAATGAATAATAACTTCGAAAAGTCAGAGGTTTGCGCCTAGGTTTTGAACCCGTGACCGCCGAAATTCTCGACCGCGCGCATAAACTTCGAGGCCATCACTAATTTATATTATTTCTGATTTATTTCTTTGCGCGATTCCGACAAATTAGGTACCCTATGAATCGTTGAGCTTCATTCATCATCATCACCAGCCTTCCACGTCCACTACTGGACATGGGCCTCTCCTATGGCACGCCACTGGGCTCGATCTTCGGCTCTCCTCATCCAACCGCTGCCAGCCACCTTGCGAATATCAATGCTCGGCGTAAATACTATGCCGCTATTGATCCTGGAGTACGTACGAGTCGTTGGATACGGCCAAAACGCCAGCCAGGTGATTAAAACGCTGCGCAATCTTTGCGCCGAA